>CM028132.1:1157937500-1159390833 GCA_016271365.2 Neoceratodus forsteri | reverse complement strand
GAGGGTACAGTGGTGAGTGGTGGGGGTGGTGGAAATAGCGATGAGTTCAGTAGAGTATCAAGTCTTGCAAGAGAGGTAGCAGAGCACATCTATAGACAATATCAGTATAATCTATTATGGGAGGATGGTTTGGTGACAAGTCTTGGTGAGTTGAAAGAGGAGGCATTCTTGTGTTGATAGAGGGCTCTGAGTTTAGGGCAGAATTTGGAAAATGTTCAGCAATTGCAAAGTTATAAGTAAACAAAAAAACTTGGAATAAACCTAAGTCCTGAAATTCATGTATTGTGCATGTGTGTAGGCTTAGGGCCTGATGCATTTGCAACAAGCATATCCTAGTCATGCTATTGGGACTGCTCAGGGATAGGTGTGATCCACATCCCCATACCCCCACCTTCTGGTACGTAGTCCCTGCAGAAGGGCTGTGGGCATTACCCAGGGTTCCTATAGGGATCTCCGAACATCAAGTTGGATGCACAGGTCAACTCACAGTGGATCACTAGTTCCGCCTAATGCCTGGGTTTCACCAAATATAGCAGTCCATGTTGGTCCTCAGTGGGCTTCAATATCCCTAATTACACTTCTACTTCTGTGCCATTCAGCACTGACCAGCCCTGTAACCCTAGCCCCATAACAATGACCGTGGGGCTAGGGCTGGTGGAGAAATGGTCATCTGGCCCAGAAGGTAAAGGATGTCCAGACCAAGAGAAGCACATAAGCACTACTCCTAGGGTTGTGTAGTGTCCTCCCTCTCTGCTGGCCATGCTCACCACCTGGCAGGACTGCAGTTCAGGCAGTAGTCTGCTCCACCCCCCTGCTCCTCCTCCCTACCCAACTCCTAACCTGGAACAAGACTGGCACAGAGATGGTTGCATGGCCAAGGATCAGGCACAGAGGGAGCATGCAGCCATGGCTGTGGATGTCACATGATGCCCCAAAGGTGCCCGAACCAGCATATAGCAGGCACTCCAGGGTTTTCCATGGTCATGCATGGTTGTGGAGGGGCTGTACACCTATTGTGGATCAGGTCCTTAGACATCAGTTTGCTGTTTTACTTCTTTTTAGTCATACTTGGTAAATTTTGTGCATTTGGGCACAGATTGTCGAGATAGCCTTGTTGCTGTGCTACTGTGATGACCACAAAGTGGCACCTTTTAAATCTAACCTAAATTTTGTTTTGGGGATTGACACCCAAAAATACATTTAAACCAGATTACATAAGGCTACATGGACTATGAGGTGTATGCGTGACTTTCACACCCTGCAGATCCGTGGTTAAAATGGCCAAAATTGGCCATGTTAAGACAAGAAGGAAAACATAGCACAAAATAAAAAGGCTAAGCCCACATGCATGCACAATGTGCACGTTTTGAGAGGATTTTTTTTTCAGTTGTTTTCTTACTGCAGGTAGAGGAGTGCATCAAGAGGCAGTGAAGAAGCATGCTGAAGAACACTGAGGATTCATAATAAGGGATCAAAGTGTGGGTACTGGAGAGGGGGGGAGGAGGAGAGCATGGATGCTGGAGGGTGAGCGATGGTGGATGAGGTTTTTTATGGTTCAGTTGGGAGGGAAAACACTGACTATGGGGTTGGACACCAACATCTGGTAATTAACTTGACAGCTGGTTCAAGTAAGTGGGAACATGGCAGTGGTTTGAGCTCCCGCTACGCTTGTTATGCACTTGACAGCTGAGTTGGATGGAAGGAGGGACTTGTGCAGTGGAGTTGGGCCCCACTGCTGGTTATGTACTTGACAGCAGAGTTGGGTGGGTGGGCATGCCAGTGGGGAGGGGGCACACCACCAGTCATTTACTTAATAGCTGGGTCAGGGCAGAATGGGGACACCAGTGATGTGGTTGAGCAAACACTGCTGGTCATTTATTTAGCAGCTGGCGAGGGGGACACCAGCAGAAGTGTTAGGCACTTGCTGCTGGTCATTTACAATACAATACAGCTGGGTCAGGCAGGAGATGTGGTGATCAGTGATAGGAATGAGCATGTGCAACCAGTCATTACATGACAGTTGGTTCAGGGAGAAAGAAGGAGGCAACGTGGCAGTGAGACTGGGCACCATACTTCAATCATTTACTCAACAGATGGGTCAATGGAGTGGAGATATTGGAGGCTGGAATGGCTATCCACCACTGGTCATTTACAATACAGTAGGGTCATGGGAAGAGGGACCAGCAGTGGGACTGGGCACCCACCACTGGTCATTATATGGCAGCTGGTCTGATGGAGGGCAGCAGGGTTTAAGCAACTGCCACCAGTTAGACAGCCAACTCAACAACTTGTAGTAGATGTCTCTTTTTCTTGGTTAATATACAGAGAAAACATGTAACTAGGCATGCAACTGACATATAATAAACCATACATCATGTAACGAGTACTAGGTTTTGTGCCTTACAACTCACTTATTTCAGCAAAATTATAAAAAGTAGTTTCCTTTAAACAAAAAATTCACTGAAGGATCAACCTTACACTCTACACACTCAACCACAACAGTTTCTAACTTAAGTTACAAAACATTTTGTTACTCAGACCAGTCTGAGAGCCTCTGGCGACAGGGCTTTTCTCGTCGCTGGCCCTGTCCTGTGGAACGCTCTATCTCCATCTCTTAGGGAGGCCCCATTGGTCAAAGTTTTCAAAAGGAGTCTCAAGGCTCATCTTTTTGCCCTGGCCTTCCACAGTGAAGAAGTCTGACTACTGATGTATTAATTTGCTGCTGATCAAATTTTATATTTATGTATTTACTATGATATGCTTTCCTACATGTTTTATTTACTTTGTTAAATTTGTTTTAATGTGAAACACTCAGAGCCTCTGGGATTGAGCGCTCTACAAATAAAATTTGCCTTGCCTTGCCTCTTCATATGCAAAGCTTTCTCATTTGTCACTGGTTTCGTAACTGCTAATGCTCACATCAACAGTAGCATTTGGTCCCGTCAGTGTATTTCAGATGACAAATCTGACAAAATGTCAGTTTTACAAAAAATCTGCTTATCTTCAGAACATTCAGTTTTTGAACTGTTCATGTGCAAAAACAAAATTGATTTTGCCAAATAATGCAAAAACTACACATATTTCATTAAAGGAGTGGTACACCTTCATATCTTGTAAATGTTATTTGTTTCCTTGTCAACAGACAACTCTTTTCGTGTAGCTGCTGGGGATATATGTGTTTGTCATGGTTTATTTTCACTGTTCATACCAGTCCCTGTAATTATCCTGGGGGTCTCTCTTTTTCTGGTTGTTGAAATCTCATTGTGCCTGAGAGCAGCATTAGCATACTGAGAATTGAAGAGACCCATCCGTGGTTCAGTGGGCAGGGATACACTCAGTACAAATTCCCTACATGCACAGCATATGATTTACTTTTGGAAGGTCAGTCTCAGAGAGTTCCCGATTCACTGGCTCCACCTTCACATCCAGAACCTGGTGCTCTCACTGAACTCAAGGATCTCATCACCCAACTTGCCACTTCTGTATTTGACATTTAGTCTCGACTTACAGTCCTAAGAACAGACAGCTCTGCTCTTCCAGATGAGCTACCGGCTCCTCTGGTTTACCTCTTACCTCTGCCTGTATCACTTATTGTACCTCAGGCTCCTCTGGATATTGACATCAACCAGAATGTTCCTTCCCCGGCTGCTCCGGCTCACCCGGTTCCTTCCTCCAGTTCAGGTACGCAACCCCAGAGCTCATCTTTGCCTGCCATCTCACCTGTTCATTTAGTTCCCAGTCATCTCCTCAAGGACATCATCAAGGGGAAAGATGTTAATCTTGCATCATTACTCATATCCACTCATGACTCCATGGAGAACAGAATTATATCTTGAGCTGATGTCTCTGTTGTTCTGAAATCCAGGGACCTCAGATTAACCAAAACATTAACCATTCCCAAGTTCATTTTAGCCTTCAGCTTTTACAGGGCTATTCTATGCTCCACCTTCCCCTCACGCCAAGAAGAGCTGGGTGCCCACTTGTACTTGGTCATTAGTCTAGGCATGCACTATGGTGGTATGCACTTCTTCGATTGTCATAAAGCTTTCTCTGCTAAGGCTGTTGCCGCCCTTGCTCACTTTAATGTATGTCTAAATTGGTGGACACTCGACAATTAATTGTTCTGCCACCACTTCTCAGGACAGCAAGCATTAATGTGCCAACTATGCGGCTTCTTCTCACACTCAGCTACTTTATGCCCTTTGCCAGTGCCTGATACTTCATCTATTCATCCCTAGTCTTCAGCATCTCCCTCCATTACATGCACCATCCACAATCCAGCAGCGTTACATCATTCCTCTCATGACAGGATGGGCCATCCCATCCCTTTCATCGAGGGTTGGCCCATATGCAACAATTTTAATGCTTCTGGATGCAATCAATATGGTTGCCGTAACTTGCATGTGTGTAGTCATTGCGTATTCTATGTCCTTGGCTCAAGCCCTAACAACTACAGCATCCATCTACTCCCATCAACGTTGGGGTACTGACACACTTGCTGTCTATGCATCTATCACAATTCCTGGTCAATTTCCTTGTCTTAGGTTTCTTGGAAGGCTTTCATACTGGCATTGTTGTTCTCCCGAAGGAATCTTATGAATGCAGGAATTTACTCACAGCCTTAAGTGAACCCTATGTGGTCTGGCAGCTTCTTCAGAATGAACTCAACGAAGGATTTGTTATAGGACCATTCAAGCGACCACCTTTTCCTGTGTTTCATGTCAGTCCCATTGGTGTTGCAACATGAAAGTTTTCAGGAAAGAAGAGGCTCATATTCGACCTGTCTGCTCCACACACTTCTCTCATTCCCTGCATTAATTCACTCATACCCTCCGATGACTTTTTCTTAAGCTACACATGGATAGACAATGAAATCACTGCTATCAAAAGGTTAGGTACAGGATCTTGGCTGGGTAAAGCTGATATATCAAATGCCTTCAAGCTCCTCCCTGTCCATCCTCCTCTGTGGCACCTGTATGGCATTAAGTGGGAGGACTCCTATTGCTTTGCTGTGCGTGTGACCTTTGGATGCAAGAGAAGTCCTAAACTGTTCAATCACTTTTCTGACACCTTATGCTGGTTATTGCTCAATTACTGTCACATCACTACCGTCATCCACCTGTTCAATGATTCCTCCTTATCGAACCACACTCAGCTCCTCCTGCTACAGCCTTCTCTTCTCTATGAGAGCTTTTCCATGACCTCGCAGTTCCCATATCTGATGAGAAGACAGTGGGTCCTTCTACCACTCTGGAATTTCTAGGCATCATACTGAACATGGCTCGCATGGAAGGCAGACTGCCTCATGACAAGTTGGTCCGAGCCCAAACCTTGGTGCAGTCATTTTCTGCTAAGTCCTCTTGCATGAAAGATGAACTGCTCTCCTTGCTGGGTTATCTCAATTTTGCAATGTGCATAATTCCCCAGGGTCACTCGTTTATTTCTTACTTGCTCGAAATAATCTCTTCCATACCCATGCTGCATCATCATATCACCCTTACTGCTTTAGCCAAATCAAATTTGTCCTTGTGGTCTCTCTTCCTGGAATGGTGGAATGGCTGTTCCATGTTTTACAAGGATGTCACTTCTAGCATGTCTGTTCAGGTTTATACCGATGCCTCACTGGCATGCAGCAATATATGAAACATCCTGGATTTTCACCTCTTGGCCTCCTGAATTCCTTGACTTCCTGACTGTGCCACTTCTTCACCATTGTTTGAAATCTATCCTATAGTGGCTGCCACATTTACATGGGGTCATCTGCTGTCCTTACGAACCATCTCAGTATTCTCAGACAAACAAGTAACTAGATATAATAAACAGAGGCAGATCATCATCCCGTCCCATTATGTTGTTCCTGCGGAGACTGACATGACTTTCCTTGATTCATGGCTTCTCATTAATTGCTTCCATATTCCAGGGTTCCTCAATATCGCTGCTGATCATCTTTCTCATTTTTGGTTTCAGGACTTCAAGCTCTTGCAGCCGTCTGTGGATCCATCTGCTACTCATTAGACCTGAAACTTGTCTCTCACTCCCTGAGGTGCTCAGTCCTCTTACTCAAATACTAAACCACTCCTTATGCCATGGGAAATTCCCCTCCCACAGGAAATCTGCCCACATCACGCCGATATTTAAAAATGGGGACCGCACCCTTACTAACAACTACCACCCTATCTCCATCCTCCCTCCCCTTTCTAAGGCCCTTGAGAGGATCTAGCAGATCAACTCACAGACCACCTCAATAAATACAACCTGCTTAGCAAACAGTAACACGGCTACTGGAAGGGGCATAGTACCACTACTGCCCTCCTGGAACTCACCACACACATTTACTCCGCATTAGATAAAAGTCAAATCACAGGGACTGTCTTCATAGACCTCACAAAGGCATTTGACACCATTAACCACCTGCTCCTGCTATCCACACTGACCAACATTGGATTCTCCCCAGGATGCCCTTGGCTGGTTCACTGATTACCTATCCAACCATTCCCAGCAGGTCAAAATTAGTAACACCCTTTCAAATAAGTTACCTGTCCTTTCTGGTGTCCCGCAGGGGTCCGTCCTCGGCCCACTACTGTTCAGCCTCTTTCTTAACTCCCTCCCCAGTTCTTGCCCAGGGAACCTACTCCTCTATGTGGATGATGCTGTCCTGTATACCTCCAACTCTGACCCTCTGCAATCCTCCTTTAGTGGAGCCAAAAAATGGCTCGCCTTGCAACGTCTTATCTTGAACTATAACAAAACCAAGACTATGTTCTTTTCCCAGCCACTCAATGCCAGAAAGGATCCTTGCTGTCAAGTACGAACTGCCAACCTGACCCCCCTGGAGCAAGTGGACTCCTTCAGATACTTGGGTATTACCCTTGACCCTGCCCTTACTTTCCACCAACATATCCACCACCTATCTAATGCCCTTAATTTGCGGATTACATTCCTGTATCACCTCAAACACTGCTTTATGCCTACCACAATGAGGCTTGCTGTCTCCTCCTCTGTACTCTCCCTGCTAGACTAAGGCTTAATCATCTATGGGGCTGCGAACACCTCAGTCCTCCAAAGACTTTGTGTCTCCCTAAATAAAGCCTGTCGCCTCACCCTGGGATGTGACCGTCTAGCTCACACATGCTCTCTATACAATGATACAGACTGGCTGAACCTTGACAACAGGAATATGTTCCACACTTGTCTCATGGCAAAAAAAATTGCCCTAGGGCTCTCCACAAAAGGACTTATACCACTAATTCAACTGGCCCTGACACTCAAGCTAACTCGTGGCTCTGGAAAGAAACTCCTCTCGGTCCCCCACAGCCGCACCTCCCAATTCCAAAGGTCCTTTAGCTACAGAGCCCCCTCCTGGATAAACAGCCTACCCACTCCGCTTGCCAAAGAGATCAGACTTGGCCCCTTCAAAACCTCTTTTAAAAAACTACTACAGTCCTCAAACCACTGCAACTGCCTTTGAAACACCTCACAATATTCTGTCTGACTAAGGCCACTGGTAGGCGTCTTCGACCCTACTTGCCCTAACCCATGTCTGACTAGCCTAGCCCTTCACCCATGTTCTATATGTTTGGTGTGATTGATCCTAGTTTTTTTTTCACTGTTAACCTCACAATTTGCATCTGTAACAACCTGACTATGTACTGATGTACTGCTATGTATCCTGTATGTCTCTGTATGTAAGCTATGTGACATGGAACCATTGTAAAGGAGTCTCTGACTCAAAGGTATTTCCAAACCTACAATTAATAAAATAAAAAATAAATAAGTACTCCAGTTCCTCAGTTCCAGGATCTCATAATGCATTAACTGACTACCTAAGCATGGCTAAGACCATTATGTGGTCTGCTTTATCAGCTAGCACTCGATCAGCATATTCCACAGCCTGGAAGAAATACACCCCCCAATTTTTGCACCATGGCAGCAACACCATCGATACCCTTGTCTATAGCTACCATTCTGGCCTTTTTTACATTTTGCTAAACGTCTCAGAAATTGAAGCACAGCACCATCTGACAAAACTTGTCCAGTGTCCAGTTTTTCCTCTTACAGTCGAATGAAGCTTTAGACTCTGTTATCTCTAGCTCAGCTGTCAAACTGCTCCTGACAGGCATTCACAAGTCTACAATCAGAAAGCCTCCTTCTCGCCAGCTCATTGACGACACTATTTTCAGACGACTATATAACCTACTATGAACTAACCCACTAGATGCCTTCTCTACTACCATCCTATCTACTGCCATATGTCTGGCTCTTTTACAGACTTGTCTGCCCAGGGAATTCACAGTTCCATCGCCATCTAAGAAACACAGAAACATAGAAGTTGACAGCAGAAGGAGACCACCAGGTCCATCTAGTCTTCCGTTGTCTTTTAGACCAGTCTTCTAACTGCCCTTGGGTTTGAGGGCTCCCTTGTATCTGTCCCAAGCATTCTTGAAACCTACCATTGTGCTTGCCCCCACCACCTCTGCAGGCAGGCTGTTCCAGGCATCCACCACTCTTTCTCTGAAGAGAAACTTCCTGGTGTTGGTGGAGAGCTGCCCTTCTTACAGCCTTAGATTATGTCCCCTGATTCTGCTGCCCTTAAATTGGAAGAGATTATCTACCTGCACCTGGTTTATGCCTTTTATGTATTTGAATGTTTTAATCATGTCACCCATCTCTCTTCCCTGTTCCAGGGAATACATGTTCAGGTCTTTTAGTCTATCCCTCTAGGACATCTTTTGCAGTCTCTGAATCATTTTTGTTGCCCTTCTCTGCACCATCTCCACTCGATCAATGTCCTTTTTGAGGTGGGACCTCCAGAACTGGACACAGTACTCCAGGTGAGGCCTAACTAGTGATCTGTACAGCAGCAGGATCACTTCCTTCTTCCTGCTTGTGATGCCCCTCCTAATGCATCCCAGCACATCACTGGCCTTTAATGGCCTTCTCGCACTGTTTACCTACCTTCAAGTTGTCTGAGATAATGATTCCCAAATCGCACTCTTGGGTGGAGGCAGCAAGTCTTTTCCTCCAAGGTAATATGCCTTATTTGGATTTCTTTTCCTATGTGCATGACTTTGCACTTTTTGGCGTTGAATCTCAACTGCCATGCTCCAGACCATTCTTCTAGTTTCTTGAGGTCAGCTTCCATCTTGTCCACTCTCTGCTGGGTGTCAACCCTGTTGCATATTTCCATGTTGTCTGCGGATAAGCACTCCTTTCCCTGCAGTCCGTTAGCTATGTCCGATATGAAAATATTGAAGAGCAGGGGCCCCAGTACTGAACCCTGGGGCACACTGTTGGTTATTCTACTTTCTGATGACAACATTCTGTTTATCTACTCTTTCTGAGTTCTGCCCTGTAACCAGTTCTTAACCCTAACTACTTGTGATCCAACTCCTGTGTGGTCTAACTTGTTTACCAGCCTTCTGTGTGGAACTGAGCCAAAGGCCTTGCTAAAGTCTAAGTAGACCGCAACTACTGCCCCGATGTCATCTGTAACCTTTGTTACACAGTCAAAAAATTAAATCAGGTTTATCTGGCATGACCTACCTCCTGTGAAACCATGCTGCTTGGGGTCCTGATGGCTGCTAGCCTCCATGAATGCCATGATCCTCTGTTTGAGTAGTGTCTCCATTAACTTTCCCATTATGAATGTGAGGCTTATGGGCCTGTAATTGCCAGAGTCCTCACTGCTGACTGATTTGTGGAGCGGTACCATGATTGCCCTTTTACAATATTCAGGTACCTCCCCACTGTTTAGGGATTTGGTAAATAGTTTAGCCAGCGGATCAGTCAACTCTAATCTTAGTTCTTTTAAGATCCTGGGGTACAGTTTATTTAGTGCCTCCAGAACTCTGGTTTCTGTGAAAGGGCTAGTATCAACCCCCTGTCCAGAGGTGTTGTATTTTGACATTTCTGGGCCATCCCCTGGGTCCTCCTCAGTAAATACCAAACAGAAGTACTTGTTCAGGATTTCTGCTTTTTCTGGGTCATCTTCTGTTGTTTTCCCTTCCTGAGTTGTAATCTTGACTATACCTTCTTTTGCCTTCCTTCTTTCCCGGAAGTATCTAAAGAAGGATTTGTCTCCTCTCTTTGCCCTCTCTGCTATACTTGCTTCTGTCTGTGCTTTTGCCTGCCTTATTTTTTTGCTGGCATCTTTCATCTTCTCCTTGTATGACACCCAGTCTTCTTCCTTTTTTGTTCCCTGGTATAGCTTGAACACCTTCCATTTTTCTTTGTGTCTACATTTCTCATGGTGGAACAACTACACACGCGCAGCGACCATTATATTCTTCACCTGCCAAGACATCACTTATGAATCTTAGCTTATAATTTGGGCTTGCTGCTTGACTGCATTCCCTCAAACTGTTTTTAGAAGCCACTGGGGGGGGGCTTTAAGGCATTGAGTATGGAATGCACGGTGTATTTTTTTGAGAAACTATACTGGATAAATGACTTATATTCTGAGTCAGGGAACAGGGAGGACTTGAAAAGGAAGAAAGGGAAGCTGGTATGCTTCAGAATTGCTCTGAATGGTTTTATCACCAGATATACTGAAAGACTGGCAGGAAAGGCTGCTTTCACTGCAGTGGAAGTGGAACCCATGGATTTCTGTGACAAGTGAATGATGATTTCTTTGGTTTTACTATCATACACTCAGCCCTTGCCCTCTCAACACTATAACAATGACTCCCAGTCCCTGTTCCACTATAGGCAGCTCCTTCTGAACCACCACCACCACTTGAAGACCTTGTACTTGGTGGAAGTGGCAAGGAGTAACATTTATCTGCTCCTTTCCTCTCCATGCATCCCCTTCTCATTCTGTTCTTTTTTCATGTTTTCTACATAATTCAATATTACACCTACATGCATACACACCACAGATGATGACACAATACAGCAGCAGCCAGATGTTAACATGATGACTCACAACAGTCATCTATGATTTTTAGATGCTCATGTGACATGCACTTCCAGTGCACAGACAAGCCCCAGTGCAGTATCACCTATGAGGTGAAAGAGAAGAGCAACACTACCAGCACCCCCCTAACTGCTGACTGACCATTCACACACCACACCACACCACTGAGAGATCTTGTAATCCTTTGTCCCTCACAGCAGTCTACACTACTTTTTACTCACTGATTGACTTGCAAACTCAGATAGGCAAAAAATTAAAAGGTGTATTTCTGTGCTCTGCCACAACCAACAGCAGTGAGTAAAAGAAAATCCATTGAATAAATTCTTCAATAAATCCCTGCATCTTTTATATTCTGCTACATTCAATATGATGTACTGACCGCAGGTCGACACCATCACAGCAAAGACCATCACAGTGACAGAATTTGACTGAAAGCGTTGGGTCGCTGTGATGGTCCCCACTGTCACCAGCACTGCATCACCTGGTTTTTCACCCCCTCCCCAAGACAACTCCGACTCGGAGTTGTATATCTAGAGACCGGGTGTGGGGGGCAAAGCTCCCTGAAGAAAATACACTGACATCCCCGACAGTACAGAGCCGACACTGCATTGTGTCTGTCAATGTTAGGGATGTTGGTATGAATGCTGTCTCCGCGGTGATAGTAAATCCATATAATATGCCTTGTTGCTGCTGTGGGGGGGGGGGGATGTAAAATAATTATATATTTCTATGACCTCTGCCAGTGCTCAGTAAAAATAATTTGTCAAATCAATCTTTCAAAAATCCCCCTGGATCTTTCTCAGTCTACTAAATGCACTCTACGCTGCTTCTGTTTCAGGGCCTGCAGCAGTGTAGGGTCACACTGTGCACACTATTCTCATCTCTCCTCTTCAGCATTATTTCACTAGTCTGCATTCCTGAGACTATAGTTAATATAATACTAATTATGCCAACAGGAATGATAATGAAGATTCACAGATGATTTCTTAAGTTTTCTAATCCCAAAAGTCACTTTTTCACATAAAAGGAGATCTTTACAGGCCCAGGTTCTCCCCCTGTGAGAAAGAGAGCTGGAAATGGCACAGAGATGAGTAAAGCACATGGAGTTTTTGATCTCCGGTGTGGCTTATTGATTACTGCAGGTCATTTGGGTTGCCAGCAACTTGAACAGGCTCAATGTGTGCTGTCTATAGAAAACATTGCCACACGACATCCAAGTGCTACAATGACATATGGAAACTGAGTTATTTTAGATTTGCTTTGTATGTGTCCTAAATGCCGGAATTCATCACATTCACCAAATGAATATCTGATATTAACGCACCCTAAATCTCGAGCACTAGGGATATGCAAATACCCTTTTTGTGAATATTTATCACTCCCAGATACTCAGTTCTCAATGTCAGTGTCAAAATTATATAAAAACCTTTATCGCTTCCCAGCTGACCCAGACTACTCCCTTCACTACCCTCCAGAACATCAGATATTTCCCAACCGCCACCTCCTACCTCATCCTTCCAGAATGATTTAAAACAATTGACAGCTCCTATGGGACACCATCTTCAACAGGCATCTCTTCCCTTTAGCACAACCCCCAAATCCTGAAAAATATATTATTTAAAATTTGCCCCACCCCCACCTGCACCCCAATCCATGATTTTGAGGCATGTCAATAGTAGGAATCCAGGATAGCCTAGTCACATATTGTGGAAGACTTTAGTCTGGAAAATACTAGTGGTTCTCCAGTAATAGAAAAGCATTCTTTTCATCAAAATGTTAATACTTTTGCCAAGTTTGCTGTTTTGAGAACTGTCTATAGCAAAACTGCAAGACAGTTGCACCTGTCTTAGCTACTCTAATTTCAAACAATTTGGTAGTTTAAAGATAACATTCTGGGCATGCACAGTACAAAAACATCATGAAAAGAGATACTAAGGAGGAAGGAGCTAAGAATGCTGTTGGCCTATTAGTGCTCCTATAGGTTATCCATAATAAGACAGATTGTTTCCTTCTAATATA
The DNA here is from genome assembly GCA_016271365.2 of Neoceratodus forsteri. Lineage (NCBI taxonomy): Eukaryota > Metazoa > Chordata > Ceratodontiformes > Ceratodontidae > Neoceratodus > Neoceratodus forsteri. Next base: position 1,159,377,899 of record CM028132.1, on the reverse strand, counting down.
TAGTTGTCTAATCTGTTTTGGAATTGTTGTTTATCCTTGCTAGTTATAATCTCTATGGGGAGCTTATTTCATGGATTGACAACTATTTGAGTGTAAAAAGCCTTTCTCTTATCTGTGTTAAATTTCTTGGGTGCCAGTTGTAACGGATGTCCTCTAGTTCCATGTTGGTCATTTTTGAACTCCAAACTTAACTCATTTAAAAGATAATCATCATGTACAATGTCATAGCACAAAAGTAAATCCCCTCTTATGACATACCACATGTGCAGAATGATTCCTGTTATTGTGTGTGTCAGTATGTTTAAAGGAGAACTTCCCCTTGAATAATGTTGTGAGACCTAGAGGTCCTAATTAAGCAAATTACATTATAATGAACTCCCTCAGCCAACCCTCTGATAATGTGAATGACGGTATATGTGTATTAGGCCAGTATGATCAGCTGAGGAGATTATGAATGGTACTGGTTGAATAAGCACAATTACATGCTGTATTTTACTGTTAATATTAAAAAAATGCTACAAGGCACATAAACATTCTTCATGGCTTAGTTCGTAATTCACATCATCAGAGTGCCGGCCGTGGAGTACACTGGGAACTGTAGTCAGCTGTCATGACAGGCTGGGGATCACAGGATCAACCAGATATAAACAAGGACTTAAAAGCAAGCCTGTCAGTGCAACAGTAATGCTGCAACAAAGACTCAGGATTGGGAGTGAACTTGGGGGCATTGAAAGTCTGCTGGGGGGAGGATTATCATGCATCCAAAGGACTGCTCTCCTCTCCTCTTTTGAGGGGGGAGGGTGTGTAGAGTCTGGCAGTTGCCTAACCCACAGCAGAAGCTAGACTAAGGGCACCCAGGACTGCCTGAGTGCATGGAGGGGCATGGCAGATGCCGACATGCATCATGTGGGATCACATGGCATATGTTGTGACACCATTGCATGCCACACGTTTCAAGGAGGATTGTAGAAAAGAGAGAAAATACTGGCATCAGGAGGGTGTCAGACAGCCACAGGCCTTGCTCCTCACCAGGTGGGCCCATTAGCCAGAGCAGGATCCTGAATAACAGTGGGGGTTGGGGAACCCACCAAGCCTGCCAAGGGGTAAGCCCTGGGGGCAGGAAGGCTGGTGGTAAACCCTGGTGGGTGTTGGGGTGGCAGGGCTGGGGTGTCTAGCAGTTGGGAGCCGACCAGAGGGGAGAAATAGATTAAATATGGATTACTGTTAAGTAAGTGGATAGATGGTATCCCCAAACCAGGAATGTTTTGTTAGCCAAAATGGCCAGGATTAAACTCTAGCTTTATTCACTTCTCTATCAGGATGCAGAACTGACTGTACTCTGGATAAAACGTAAGTTCTGGGAAGGAGGTGGAAAACCCTCAAGGCTCCTAAATTACCACCTTAGTAAACAGTAGGTGGAATGCCACTTTGCAGCCTTGAAGGACAATTGTCATAAATGTCCATTCTAATTAAGCTGACAGAATGGAGGTGCTGGTATGTGACCATTAGATTAAGGAAGCATTGATGCAGCAGCTCAGTAACAATTTTTTGTCAATATCTCTTATCTTTTTGCAGAATCAAGAAAAACAATAGCAAAGACCAAGAGAAAAGGGAACTGATCAATAAGAATTCCAAAGAAAGTGACAAAACTCCAGTGGGTTTAACCAACCCAGTGTCATTTCCTGCTGTGTCCTTATTCCCAAGACCAAAAAATGTCTACATGGACCCTAGCAGTGCCATGACACCAACAAGAGCAGGAACCAGTAGACCTATGCCAAGAGGAGATTATGATGATGATGAGGTTAGTATTTAATGATGATGAACATCAGTAAGTAAAATATAGATAGGCATGGGGTCATGTATAACATAAAGAATGAAACATGGGTAGGTGTGTGTAACCAGAGTTTTATACACACCCAAGATGTGGGATGCTACATAAATCCTGAAAGTGAAGCCCAAGGGGATTATAAAAGTAACCCACACTCAACGCATACAAAATTGTCTTACACACAGCAAACTACGTTATGCTTTTTATAATTACTCGCCAGCATTTTTAATAAAGGAAGGGTTTAGACGGACATAAAAACAGTTCACTTATATAAACTCATTGTGAAATTCATAGTTCAGTTATGCAGACTTTCACGTGTTTGATTTTAAACAGTAAAAATTCAGTTGCTTTTCTAGAAGTGACACTAACTGTGAAGCTAGAGGCAGTAGAGCTGCTGGTGTGTGAAGCTTTAGCAGTTCAAGTTTGGCTGAGAGCTTGTGGTTACAGATGATCATTTATAAACAAAAAATGACACTATGATTGTTTAACTATTAAAAAGCTGGCCAGTAACTATAAAGTATTCTTTTACAATGAAGGCTTGTGATTTTGGTAACCATAAAACCATAAGAGCAAAGCTCAAGTGGCTTGCAAGGTCATCACAAACTGAGTGTTTGCAAAAAAATATTGAGTTGACACTGTTCCCTCCCTCAATATTTTTTATGTTAAAGTTTTCCTTTTCAGTGAAAAACAGAGACCAAAAAAGTGTTATGAAACAAAATTTATAGGCCACATCTGGGTGGAGGTATTGGTAGGCATGATTATTTTTTTAACAAGTGAGGGAAGGGGCAGAAAAGAGGAAGGGAAAATGTTAGCATACACTTTTTTAAACATTCCAAGAATTCCATTATAGATCTGTATGATATCGTAACTGTGTAAGAAGATTTGTGATATCATACCAGTACATAACAGCAATCTATAATGTAGCTGCTGGAAACTGGTTATAATCATATCTAACCACTTACTGCTAATTAATTTCTGGTGCAAAATATGTTTTATCACATCAAAGTCCTAGTAGAATGGTATTATACATAAAAAACCAGACTGTGGCTCATGCAATTAGACAGAGATGTGCTTGTAGACATAGAAACAGACATAGGGACAGATTCTAGAAGAGCTACGCCTGGCGTAACAGCACTTGTGCCAAGTAGAATGATGCAAGTAGCAACTTACGCCACCAGTTGCAACATGCACGATTCTACAATGTGGCCTGAGACATGTTGCAGGCCACTTGCGCTGAAGAGAAGCTATGCCAGCAGTTGCGCCATAAACCCCCTGCAACATGATGCTAGGGGGCTTATGGCAGCTGTTGTGCCCTGTTCCAGTAGGGCAACAACAAAGTCCCCAATGTTGGGATTCTACAAGAACCCCCGGAGGAGAATCGGCAATGTGAGTTACACCAGCATTTAGCTGGTGTAACTGTACATATGTCCTCTGAGGGTTCTGTAGAACCGCCAGCAGCCCAGCACCCAGTCGATGTGCCCTTCCCCCATGCCCAGTATACCTCCATTGTTGCCTCAATGGGCATCTCAAACCCCTGCCCTGAGCCTCTGTACTACACATGCCCCCATACCCCCAAACAGTGAAAGCCCCACAGGCCTGCCCACACATCCCATGCCCCCAATCCCCCCATCACTAGAGGCCCCACAGGGTGGCACTGTCAACCCCCTCACCCATGCCCAGACCCTGAGACAGTGCCACAAACGGAACCGTGCAATATCCCTGGTAGTCTAGTGGCCCCACCAACTATGCCACCCTCCACCCCAGCACCCCCACCCATCCCCATGCGGTGACTGGCACAACCCTTCTCTCACCATCATGGCCAGCCACTGACTGAGCTGTGTCTGAGTGCTTATCAGAGAAGGGCCAGAAATGAATGTACATTCATTTCTGAGCATGCCTGTACAGTACATGCTCAGAAGGAGCCTGGGATGGCAGCTGGCTGTGGTGATGAGAGGAGGCTTGTACCTGTTGCCAGCTGGGGAAAGGGAGTGCTGGGTGAAGTGGCACAGCTGGGTGGGGAGGTGGGGAACCACTAGACTACCACGTACTAATTTCCATCATGTGCATTTATTGATCAGCGGTACTGTGTACATCCTGTACAGTACACCAGTCACATGGGGATCGATAGGTGTTGGAGAACCATTGGTCGCACGACAGTGGGTGTGGGGCCTCTAGCCCTGTGGGGCTCCGCTGGGGATCAGGCATGGGGGGCACTTGTGACATATGATATATCTGTTGTTGCTTGTGACTTTCTCACCAGGTGAGCCCTCTGTTCAGCATACCTGTCTGTATGTCGCAAGTCACAGGACTTAGCCATGGGAACCTTGCCCCTTCTAGAATAGGGTGCAGGGTCAATGTCGCAGCTGCGTTTGGTGCAAGTTGCATTTAGCGGTGACTTGCGCCAAGCTTCTAGAATCGGGTCCATAGACATCAACATAGATGTGTCAGTGTGGGTCAGTTGATAACACATTAACTTCTTACCAGAAGATTATGGGATCTAATCCCACACCAGGATTGTTCTCATATCATAAACACTAACACCTGAGTGCAGTACTAATGAGGCACTGTACTGCTGGGGTATGCTGTCCTTTGGATAAGATGTTATGGCAAGGTTCTGTCTGCCTTTTCTGGTGGTTGTTCAGGTGGATATTCAAAATCCCATTGCACTTCTAAAAAAGAGTAGGGGAAATGGCACAGCATTTCCTGTAGTCCTGGCCAAATTTCCTCTATGTGCTAAAATACCCTCAGCAGCTTAATCTGGTTCAGTATCAGGTGATTTGCGGCTGCATTAGATATGTGAACTCAATGAATGTTATTTCTCAAATAGTGATGAATAATATGCTATTCGTTATTCAGATCATGAATAATGAATAGTAATGCTACTCATCCCTATTCAGGGAATACTGCCTAAAACAAAAAGGAAAAGAAAACAACCACTCCCACCTTCCTCCCTAGCCCAGATCCTTTAACTACAAAATTATCTTTTCCTCCCATCCTCAGTTAGCACCCAAATCCCCTTCCACCCCCCCCAGCACCCACATTTTGATAAAATGTAACTTTACTTATAAACAGAAATATAGAAACATAAAATCTGATGGCAGATAAGAGCTGCTTGGCCCACCCAGTCTGCCAGTTTTTCCTTACCTACATTCTCAGACCCTACATGATCTACAGCTCTTTCACCCTCATCCTTCCTTTCCACTATGATTTTATTGTGCCTATCCCATGTATTCTTTCACCCCACCATTGTTTTCACCCTCACCACCTCTGCAGGAAGGTCATTCCAGGAATCCACCACACTTTCCGTGCAGAAGTACTTCCTCACATTTCTCCTGAATCAACCCCTTCCAGCTTCATAGCATGTCTCCTAGTTCTTGAGCACATTCTTTTCTGAAAAATACTTCTCTCTTGTACTTACTTACTCCTGTGAGGCATTTAAAGGTCTCTATCCTATCCTCCCCCTTTTCTCGTCCAGGATGTACATATAGAGGTCCTTTAGTATCTCCTCATATGGCATTTGATGCAGACCCTGCACCATTTTAGGTGCCCTCCTCTGGACCACCTCTGCTCTGTCTTTGTCAATCTGGAGATGTGTTCTCTAGAACTGGACATAGTACTCATGGTGGGATCTTACCAGCGATCTGCACAGGGGCAACACCACCTGCTTCTTTCTCCTGGTGAAACCCCTTCCTACAGTATGCACCCCAGCATCCCACTAGCCCTCCCAACTGCCTTGTCACACTGCCTGGTCACCTTTAAGTCATCCAATATGATAACCACTCAGGCCTCTTTCCTGCTTGGTAGTCATTAATACCACTCCACCCATTTTGTACTCCAGCCCTGGGTTTCTGTGTCTCAAGTGCATTATTTTGCATTGAAGCCCAGTTGCCATACCCTTGACCACTCTTCAAGTTTTCTCAGGTCTCTATCCATCCTTTTCACCACCCCCAGAGTGTCCACTCTGTTGTAGATCTTGGTGTCATCTGCAAAAAGGCATATCTTCCCTTCTAGCTCCTCTGCAATATTACTGATAAAGATCTATCCCCTAACCAACTTCTTACTCAGTTCACCAACTTTTTACCCACCCCTAAGCTCCCCTCTCCTATGCATAATCAGCTGGTTTTACTATCCAGGCAAGCACAGGTGTGTCTTCATGCAGAGGAAGGCAGATGGCAGTGGACTGAGGAGAGCGGGTTTTGTCAGTCATTTTCTTCCCTCTTTGTGTGTGGCTATGGTGGCATACCATGAGGATCACAGCTGTGCCTACAAGTGTTCTGCTTCTACAACAGTGGTCCTATCAGGTTGTGGGGGGGGGGCTATCAATAACTGAAAACAAAGCACTGATGAAATTCAGCAGCCAGCTGTGGAGGGAGTGTGGGTTGTAGCAGCATCATTGGAGTAAAGTTACATTTTAGCAAAACATGGATGATGGGGGAAGGGGATTTGAGTGCTAACTGAGAATGGGGGGGATGGGGGGACTTCTATATTTAAAGGATCAGGGCTAGGGAAAAACGTGGGTGGCTGTTTATTTTCCTTTTTTTAAAACCCAAATGCTGAATATTTGGCTGAAAATTGAATATCTGCTACCCGACTACTGAATATTCAACCGAAAAATAGGGACAAGGTATTCACACAGCTCTAATCTGCATCCACCCCAGGTGGTGGCTTTACTGAGTGGAGGCCAAAGGAGTTAGGGCTTGAGGATCCTGAGTGGGCATGACAGTGGAGGGAGGTCAGACAGTTTTTTGGGGTTAGGGATCTGGGAGGTTGAGCACCAGTGGACACCAGTGGGGAAGGTTTCTCATTCACAGGATAGCTAGTTTGGTGATTGGGGGTTGGGGACCACTGGGCACCAATTGTGGGTGTTCTCATTTATAGGATAATTGAATCAGTGACAAGGAGATTGTGGGACCACCTGACACCAATTGGGGGTATTCTCATTTATAGGATGGCTTGATTGGTGATCAGGGTGGGGTGGCTACTGGACACCATAGAGGGTTTTCTCATTTACTTGACCATCAGTGATGGGGGGTAGCACAGCTCTGCACAATGCCTCTGTGCAGTCCTGTGCAGCGGCATTGTGTAGCATGCTAGTGTGCCCATAATGGGCATGCAAATGACTCTTTTGTGGCTTGCATGCCCTAAGGGCTCATTGGTATAATCTAGCTGAATATGGCTCAGAAAAGTAATGGCATCATTCTATCTGGGATGCATTATCTCCATTCCCTCCTGTGGGCCATATATCAGTAAATGATCATGTGAGCACTGCACATAGTCACTATGTGCTGCGCTAACACAGTCCCACATTCAGACAGCATGATCCAGTCAGAGCATGCTAACTATCTGAATATACTGCTTCGAGCTGGCCATGTGCTGTCTCATGTATAGTGCTACTGGCTGCGCAGAACATACAGCTAGCTCTGAATATGGAGATGCATATCTATTATTATGTTTTAAATAGCAAATATGTCTTTTCTGCAGTGTTTGAAACAGTCAAGTATTACTTATTTATTTACACTCTTATTTAAGGAAAGGCACACTGAGAAGTGAAAGCTCATTTCCAGGTGTATTCTAAAAGGGGAATGTTGTTGTATATTTGTTTTGTTGATGGGGTGAATGTTAACTAGGACATCTGGGAAAATTCCCTTCTCTTACAGTAAGCGCCATTGGGTCTTTAAACTGGCCAGTCCCAATGATGGGCAAAGGGACCTCTGGTTAATGTTTCATCCAATGGTAGGCACCACAGCAGTATGGCAACCTCTAGTGCTGCACTAGAGTGTTAGTGTTGGGTACTAGCCCAAGTTCCTGTTATGGGAGTAGAATGCAGTTCCTTCCAATCTTCCAGATCCACAGTCCTGACACACTGTGTTCCTATCGCCATTCAGCATACCACCAATGTTTATCACAACAGTCACATAAATCAATTGTGCAAGGGGCACAATTTGAAGAGAGGAGGTATTTGGCAGGTAATGTAAGGAAGTTTTTTTCACAGAGAGGTTGTGGATGCATGAAACGGCCTTCGGAGGAGGTTGTGGAGTCAAAAACAGTGGTTGAATTCAAGCATGCATGGGACAGCCATAAGGCAATTCTAGGGGTGGGGGTAGGAAGAAGTAGGCTGCTGGTTAACTAGGATCTGCAGCTTATCCATTAGGTAGGGAAATGGGCAGACTGGGTGGGCCAAGCGGTCCTTATCTGCCGTCAAATTCTATGTTTCTATGTTTCTAAATCAATTAACAAACAACAGGAAAACAAAAGTTTTTATTTTTTAAGGCTGTGCAGGGGCCAAATATTATTTTCTGAATACCACAAAAAGTGGTCTCTGAATATTCTGAACCAAATACTGAATAGTCCACTATTCGAGTGGTATTAGTTATTCGACTGGGAGGGTTGTTTTAAAATAAAAAAAGCCTTTTCCTCTCCTGGCCAACATTAAAACAAATCTCTTGATCCCTGATGTCTAATGGTTCCACCCCCCCCCCCCGCAGATCACTGGCAATTATGAAGAATCTCCTCCAAGATTCACACCCATCCCCTGTCCACAAATTTACAAAGTAAGAATTCCCTTGGTGTCTAGTGGACCCCCCACCCTGTTAGGTAGTGACCCTCACCCCGCTCTCCCACCCACAACCCCAAGCAGGCTACCAGCACAGCCCTCCACTCACCTCCATGGCCAACAGCCCGACTGAGCTTTCAATGAATGAGTGTGTGCTTGTACAAGCACACGCTTATTCATTGACAGATTCAGCCAGTTTGCAGTCAGTAAAAGAGGTTTTTCTGGGGGCATAGAGGGGAGGGGAAGGGGGTGCCCTGGTCGCTGGCAGGGTGGGTGGGATGGAGGACGAGGAATGGCATTGTGGAGCCCTGTTATACTGACTGTGAGCTGACTGAATGAATGAATGAGTGTGTACTTGTACAAGCACAAGTTCATTCACTGGCACTCATCTGGGCTCCCAGCCATGGAGGCCAGTTGAGGGCTACGCTGGTGGCCTTTTACATTCATTGGGGAATGGGGTGGGGCACAACCTGGGGGTGAGGAGTCCACTAGACACCAGGGAAATTTTTATTTTGTAAATTTGTGGACAGGGGACAGGTGTGAATCTCAGCAGGGCAAGGATTTTCATATTGGGCCAGCTAGTGCCGGGGTGGGTGGGACCACTAGACACCAGGGATCAAGAGATTTGTTTTAATGTTGGCCAGGAGGGAGGAAAAGGCTTTTTTAATTTTATAGCCCCCCCCCCGGCCTGGATGAATAAAGAATAACAAATAATGAATACCTAATATTTTGGCACTGAATAACAAGTATTCAGCCAAATATTCAGAAAAATATATTTGCACAGCCTTATTATTTTTTATGTTAGAAGCACCGTGCTGTGGTGAGACAGGATTGGCTTGTTACTTGGGCAAAAAGGAATGTGCCACTTGTCAGAGCTGTAGAGATGAGTGTGCTACCAAAGACATGGTCCGATATTTCCTGATATTTCTGTCATATCTCTAGGGAAAGTCTCTGCCTGCCTGTAATACCACTAAAGGGCCACTAGGGAGAATCCCCTTTAGAAATATCAGTAAATATCTGACAAAGTCTTTGGTTGCAACTGTACCTATTAAGCTACTTGCATTACTAATTAGAGGGTCTTGAACCATAAATATAAATCTTATCTTTGTCTTATTATGCATTGGGCTCCATATCTCAGAAACATGTAAATGCTGTGAATTTACAGAATTTAGAAGCAGAAGGAGCATAAGAAAAAGCTCATAGACTAACACATGAAAAGAAAAAAAAAATCACAATCGATTTTATGACTTTTTTCCCTAGAAAGAAACAATTCAAATTCAGGGAACCCTAAAGTCATAGTTAGAGATGTACACATTTGTCCTACTCCATAGAGTTTTACTTAAAGGTCTCCATAATATTAGGGTCCTCCTTCCTGTCACTTTACTCTCTTTATTCCCCAGAAGTACAGATACAGAAACAAATGGTTTGATACCTGTTATTGGACCAACATCAATGTTACAAAAAGAAAATAGTGTCTAAACTTTCGGACAAACCAAGTCCTTCTATGGAGACTTGTGACAGTTGTTCAGAGAGTCACATTCTATTAACACCCAGATCATACATCAAAAAAAAACAGAACAAATTCCCATTGGTTTAATGTACCTATTTCAAAAAATCACAAATTTAAATGGAATGAATAGCATCCCATTAGCTTGCTACTACTGATAATCTGTTCAAGGTCTAATGACATCCAAATTAGATAAACTGAACACTCAAGCAGACAGAACCTCTAACTGAAATTATTAATAAATGAATATGTTATGAGAATACATTCAAAATTAAAAGCAATACCTTTAGATTTAATAACATATATGTCCAAGTTAAAACCAAATAGTATTATATGATAAAAACTGTGCAATAGAAATGTATGCATGAAAATAAGAGGGGAATAAGAAAAATATACCTCATATAAACAACTGCTTTAAACATTCATACAGAAGTAAACCTATCTGGAGATAATTTCTAAATTATACTCTCAGCCAGTTAACACACTCCATAAACATTAAAACCTACAGTGCTGTAACAATATTTTTTACAAGATAATATCAATTGTCAGTATTATTGCCAAAATAAAAAAATAAATAAATCCCTCAAGGACCACCTAGAAAAATGAGTTTATGCATCTTCTAATGTTCAAAGTTCAATAATGAGTCAGTATATAATCAATTAACTGTGTGAACAGAAATAGCATTAAGAATCTGTATAAAACCCCAATGGAATTACCCTCCCCCACCCAGGAAAGATAACTAGAAAAGAAGTGTATATTCACTATGTGTGTGAGCCAAGAGTCCTAACACCCTGTAGCATAATTATGACATGTGCCTGAGTATAAGCCTACCTAAATATGTAAGCACAACCCCAACCCCTCTCCCACACACATAGCCCCCATCACGGGATGCACAGCCCAAATCTTTTGAAAATGTGGCCAAAGTTTTTACATTTTAGGGAGTTTTTTGCTTCCTGAAATGTGAAATTCACAGGGAAAATAGCTGCAGATTACACACTTTGAAGAAAAACTGTCACAATATGTTAGCAGTACTTCAAGGAATTTTTATGCAATTTTTATTAAAGGGTACCTAAACAAGCAGTTTTTTAAAACCGCTGACTCCAAAATCTGGCTTTATAACAAGGTAAAGTAGAGGCTGCTGTTTACATTTATGCCAAAACTGCATTTATGCAAATAATATAAATGCAGTTTCATAGCTTTTGAAAAATGTAAACATCAGCCTTTCACTTTCCAAAAACAGCCTTGGTTTCTTTCCTAAAATGTCTGCCATGTCTGTTAAGTGATGAGTCATGATGACATCATCTGAGCCAAAGACAGAGACCCACATATATTTCTATAGTGCTCACTAGTTCTTCTTTCCCTCTGTTTTGAATTGTTGTACCAGAATGACCAACACCATGTATTAACTCGTGGATTATTTTGATCAGTATACTTGTTAGGCTATGATTTTGTTAATTTAGTTTACTTTAACTTGTGGAAAATGTTTTGCAATCCAGCTAACTTTTTCCTTGGCAAACTGCATTACAGTACAACACTTCAATTACCTGATGATCTAGTGGTTATGTGATGCACTGAATTTTGTTTTTTTGAGAACCAAGAGAGACACACTAAGCTGAAAGTTTGTTTACAGGTGTGGCCTAGGAGCACAAGGAAGTGTAATGACTTGCTCAGGGTCACAGAGCACAGTACTGGTCTGGTTCAGTTCCGAAGCCCATGCTCTCTTGTTAATCCACAAATAAGGCTTTTTTTTCCATGTGAATCTCCTGCTCCTAGCCTGCCTTCTGTTGAACACCCCACCATCCATACCCTGTCCTTAGTACTGCCTGGTGCAGCACATGTGCTTACTGTCTCATGAAGAGAATTATCATACCTCAGATTGTAATCTTGTACCTCAGAAAGTTGTGCACACCTATACCAATATGCATCATCAGCTGGCACTGTTAAAAAATGTCTCCCAAATCACTCTCCAGTCCACATTCTCAGTGTTTGACTTCTGCTCCCACAGTAAACATTGAATGGATCGCCACCCTTCTGCACAGTGATGGTAGTATGTACAGTTCCCCTGTTGTGTTTTTTCCCCACCTCATTAACCAACAACTAGATCTTTCTGGAGGGCCACGCTAAAAGCATCATGACTCACCAGAAAAACTGCTGTTCATGCCCTCATAAGGGCTGCACTTAGAATGGGAAATGATATTATCAGCAGGAGAGGCATATTAATACCATGAGCAAATCCACCCGACTTCCACTGTCAGTCTACTCCTTTACCTGTGATCTGCAGAACCCCGCAGGACAGTTCCCAGCAATTCTTCTCCAGTACTTTTCTGTGCCGTACTCCACAAATCGAGTTGGCTGGCTACCACCCTTCCAAATCTTGAATGAGCTATACACAACTCCCTAAATGCTGTCCTAACAAACATCAACACCCCCCCACTTGAGGGTAATCTCCCTACACTGAATTCAAGTAACAGTTTAGGTGCAGCCCTGCCACTCTGAGTATTTGTCATCGGTGGCTACTCTCATCCACAGTCAGGCAGTGATCACAACGTTGGCAGCCCCACATTTCAGATCTCACAGTGATCCGCACAACGTCCTCCTTCATGTCTTCAACTAACCTGAATACAGCTATACCCTGCTGGACTGGCCTCTTCAGTCCCTCTCTGGCATTCATTCTTCTCACCTGTACACCACACCAAAAACTGGTGAGTTCACTACCCTTCTGCATCATGAATGCGTTTAGTAAGTCCCCCATGTTATTTTTATGCAATAATAATAAACATGATCTTCTGGTAAGCCAGGCTGATGGCTGCATTGCAAGTGGAAAAATAGGCTTTCCTATCCATGTAAGATCTAAGCCACCTATGATTAGGCATTTTTAAATGACGTACATAATGATGTGCACACCCATCATTTAGCAGGGCCTAATCAAAGGTAGCCTAGATCTTTTAAGGATAGGAAAGCCCATCATTCCCCTTGTTCCCTGTTGCTATCAGCCTGACTTACTGGAAAGATATGTTTATACTTGATATGTCAAAATAAAACTGGGACTCTACTGCTTGCATTCATGATGCAGAAGGGTGATGAGCACACCACTTTTCGCGTGGAGGAGGAATAGTGATGAATGTAAACCAGAGGGGGACTGAGAATGCCAATCTTGCAAGGTACTGCTATATTCAGGGAAGGGGGAAGACAGAGGAGAGAAATATGAGCAAATTACTGTGAGAAATAATATATGGGTTGCCAGCACCTTGATCACTACCTAACCCCGTTGTCCTGGCCAACATTCCCCTTCCCATAAAACCAGTTCATGCAATTGTCCACAGCTATGTGTGGAAATTAATATATGAAATGGCTGCCACTGCATGTTCAGTCACTTCACAACCAGTCTAATATTGCTTGTAAAGCACTTTGGGATATAATGTGTATGAAAACCACTATATAAATGCTGATTCTTATTATTATTATTTCCCATGGAAAAAGAAGACAAGACAAGCATATATTTGAGTTTCAAGAAAGTATGAACTCTAACATTGGACTGAACAAGAACTTTTCTACAAAAATGTGGTGGCTGTAGGGGGTGGTGAAGGGTGTGGCTGCACCCTCCCCCACACACATATTAATGTACTTGCATGCTGCTGCTGCATTTCACTTTGTTGAAGAAGTCTGATTTATTGATTATACAAAAGTTTACATTCAAACTATGTATTACATTTGTAGGTCCTGTCAAAAATGTACTAGAAAAGAATAGCAGAAAATATAAAGGTTTAATAAAAATGTTAAAAAATGTATATTAAGCATGCACACCACCCAGCACCTCCACTGTAGCATCTTGGATCCACCATAACCACTAGACCACCAGGTTATTCAAGATTTGTACTGCAGTATGTTTTGCCACAGAGAAAGTTGGTTGGATTAAAATACAATCTCGGCATGTTAAAATAAACAAAATGAACAGAACCATAGCCTAACATGTGTATTATACAAAATAATGCACATGATTTTTACCTTTTGTGTGAAACAATTCTATACAAATGGAAAAAATAACTATTTAGCACTATAGAGAGCCATATATCTTTTTGTCTTTGTCTCAAATGATGTCATCACATAACACATTTGGCGACCATTTTAGGAAGCAGGTAAGACAGTTTTTTTGAAATTAGAAGGCTGATTTTACAATATTCAAATGCTCTGGAACCACATTTAGGTAAATTATATATATGTAGTTTTAGCCTTAATGAATACAGCATCATTTCCTTTATTCAACTATGGAGTCAGAGTTTTGAATAGTTTGCTGCCAAAATGTTGTTTAGGTATCCTTTAAGTGGATTTCTTGAAATCTTTGTGATGTGAAAATGAACTCACTTCAAGTGAAATTCATCTGCAAATTTAACATTTGTTGTGCCCCTAGTCACAGTCCTGTGCGATTGTTTACTCAGTGGTGAAAAAAAAAAACATTAGTGTAACCATTCCTTCCTGGTTACTAAGAATTGTATGGTTAATTATGCCAACAGTTACAATTGCAACATTTTAATATCACCTGTTAATCATACCAGACTGCTTTTCCAGTGCTACTTATAAACATGAACCAAGCAGTTAGTCGTCCACCCCCCCCCACCCATTAAACAGAAAAAAGGAATCTAATAATTTTGTGGGAATCCTCAAGAAGAGATTTTGCCAGTGAAATACCATATATACTATTTAACTCTTGATCTGTTATCAAAATTACAGTACAATATATGAACAAGCTAAATACAGTGCAGAATCATCAGGACAGGTGAGAACATCATCATTCATTTACTCTATAGCAGGACACTGAAGAGGGCAACTTGTTCCTGTACCATTATAATTTGGGGTTGGGGGGAGGTTGGGTGCTAGTAGGTGGTAGGGTAGGCGGTTGCAATGATTTACATGATTCTGCAGACAGGCAGGAGGTATGCGGAGGTGTCCTGTGTGTTTTGCTGATGTGGCATGAGTAGGGGAAAGAATATATGACAGGACTGTGGGTGGAGGAGTGTGGAAAGAAGCGAGTGTTGTAGGGTGACATGGTGGGTGTGCTTCATTTAAGAAAGTCTGCTTGGTGGGAACGGATGGGAACAGTATGCCATAGTCAAGGACCTTGGAATTCTGCTGTTCTGCGGTTGCAGAATTTGCCACACAATTTGTATCATGCTGCAGAATATATATAGTGCTGCAGAATTCATTGTTTTTGGTGAATTTTCATATAAATATACTGTTTTCTATCTCGTCAGGCTTTCTTTCCCACCTCGTTTATCCTGAAGCCCGTCCTCTATGCTCAGCATATGATGTCATTGATGACATCCCATCATATTTAGCCAATGACAGGACTGCATTCTGCCACAGAAATGAATAAATCATGCCACAAAAATCAGAAAATGCTGCCACAGAAGTCAAGGAGCCCTGCCACAGAAATAAAAAAATTCTGCCGAAGAACACCAGGGGCTCTGGCCATAGTGGGTGGATTACTCACTTAAAAATATGGTTTTAATAAAAAAAAATGTTGTTTTTTGCCAACAAAGTGCTACTTTGCTAGGTGACAGCTACGTGCAATGGTACTTCATCAGCACGTTCACCAGTGAATAACACAATGCATAGTTTAACTGGATGAATGTAGGCAAGCAAATTCCAACATTCCCCATCTCTAACCATGCCCCTCTTCTGTGGTCACTGGGCCACAATGGTTCCCTTACACAGACCTCACCCAAACTGTATTTGTTATTTGGGACCAGATCTAAAATGGTCTCCTCCAAAGTGGCATTGGCGATCTTCTCCTCTTGCATCTTTTCAATAGTCATGACTGATTCCTTGGATTTACCTTCCTGTTTTTAATTGAGTAACCCACCCACTATGACACTCTTACTACTGCTGGGATATTCCAGTCCACATTAAGCAATGGAAATACCCCAAAATCGGAACCTGTCCCAGTTCTGCCATCCTTTCAGTCTTTTGCTCGAGTTTGTTGTCAGCATTCTCCTTCTGTGCTGGTGGCCTGTATAGTACTTTGACACTAATCGGACTTCATTTGTTGCCTGGAGGTCACAGATCTTGTTACCCAGGCTCCTGGCATTTACACACATCAATCTTCATACCTTCTGCCCCACCAATGCCTCTATATCTGGACATTCTTAGCTGTGTGCCCTTGAATTGTTCTGCTACTGCACTTCCTCTTGCACCTACTAAGCTCTGCTTCTCTGTGACTCTTTCACCCTTACCCTCCTCTTGCTTTCTCTTTGTGTCTATTTCTGCAAATCATCCTGCTGTATCTATCCCTTCCTCCTTCCTCATCTCCTTTGCTCTACCTGCTGGTATGTACACTGAGGGGATATCCTGACTTCCTCAGTTGAGTTGTTGTGTCTATCCTCAGTGATGCTGCTTTTCCCTCACTTAAATTCTTTTCTATCTTTTTTGCAAGACTATGTCCTAGCACCCTGTCGCCCTCCTCAGAGTGTAGGCCATTCATTCTAAACAGTCTCCACTCCCCAAGTATGTCCCATCCTCCCAGAAAAAGAAAGCCGTCCCCCTTACACCATCCCATCAGCAAGACAATTTCTGGTTTTAGTTGCTCCCTGTGACTCAAGCGTGGCTACAAAATGCCCTCAGAGATGGTCGCTGCATCTGACCTGCCTGTGAAAAGAAAGTGTTGCGTCGGGTGTATAACCTCTCTTCCATGTAATCTACACCAATCCTGACCAAATCATTCTTTCCTACATGCACTATCATATCAGGCCTCTCCCATCCTTCAAAGTCAACTCCAGTACTTTCCTTTGGATTGTATCTGCAATTGTCTCTGGGACAGAGTGGACAACCCTCTTGATTTCAGGTGCGAAAAACAAAATCCCTGTTTTGACACTGATCATAGATCCCCCAGTACCATGTCCTGTTTCCCTCCCCATGGGGTTCTCTCCTACAGGCTCATTACCCACTCTCTGGAACCCACTTTGCATGTGTGCTGGATCTTGCCCCCCCTGGTGTGAGTTCGGAGGGGCCATCAAGGGTTTAAACCAATTAGAGGACAGAATACCTACTGTCTTACTGTCTCACCATTCCATCCAAGCAAACTAAAGTCCCATTTGGACCCCTGTTAAACTTCTGGACCCTCTGTGACAATGCAGCCTGTAGTCACTATGACTGATGTCTGACCCTGACTCTCAAGAAATGGATTTCCACTCTTGCAGCATTAAGTTTAGTTTGTAATTTCCACAATCACCTACAGCTGAGGCATTGATCATGGGCCTAGAGCACTCTCTTTGTCATGTTCCCACTACAGCCTTTGTATTTCACCCAGTCCCTCAGTGGTGTTCTGCCAGCATAGTGATGGGTATTGTAATCATTGATGTACAGATATCACTGACTACATACTTTATTTGTATGACAGTCCACTCCAGACTGGGAGGTTGTTATGAGTTTGGTAAATTGTGCTTCACAGTGGTTCCAGTACAGCTTATGTACCCCTATTCCAGATAGGAAGCTAGCTATTAGCTATGTAAACTCTGCTACATAATGTCCCCAGTAACTATTTGTTTATCCCTCCCCCAGATAGGGAGTTAGCTATCAGCAATATACCCTGTTACACAATGCACCTGGTAACACCTTATGTATCCCTATCCTAGATAGAGAGATGGTTGTTAGCAATATATCCTGCTACAAAATGCCCCAAGTAACTGCTTATATAACTCTACCCCAGGTAGGTAGTTGCTAGCAAACTAGACCCTTGAAACTCATTCTTTTGTCCTGTTAGACCTACTTTGCCTGACATCTGCCTGCACAAAGTCCCCTATGGAATTCTGGACTACCCTATAGATTTCCCTTCAGATGCTGTCCTCTTCTCATGTCATGGTCCTCACCCTCGGGGTCACTCACATGAAGGTTTAGTTTGCTCTGTGAGAGCAAACAGTAGTCTGCTAGGTTAACTTGCCACACGTAGAACCTGCCACTCACCTGCCTAGAATTCCCTTTTTCCTTTTGATCTCCATTAACCCCAGTATAAACAAATTTTTTGAAAGTTAGATTATTTCTGCAGCACATGAAAAGCCCAGTTCACCATCTCTTACCTCAGTTCAACTCAGCTTCCCCTCTGTGTTTTCTATGCACCCTGGTATGGCTGGTTTGTGAAGCTTAGAAAATTATTCTGGGACTTCCACAATGTACATTATGCCCATTGATAAGCATGGAACTGGTGTGGTATTTAATAGATACGTTTCTACAGAGGGTTTTACATTTTTAAATAAGAATCAATAACCAGCACAAAGGAAAATTAATAGAAGAAGAAGAATCAGCATTTATATAGCACTTTTCATACACAGTATCCCAAAGCGCTTTACAAGCAATGCTAGACTGGTAGTGAAGTGACTGAATGTGTGGTGGCTGCCATATCTCACATCAACACCCACACATAGCCTGGATAATTGCATGAACCGGTTTATGGCAAGGGGAATGTTGGCCAGGACACCAGGAATGTTCCCTGCTCTTTGCGAAGAGTGCCCTGGGTTCTTTTACTTCCACCTGGACACCCACCAGGACAACACCAGGATGGGCAGAAGGGACCTCAGTTTAACATTTTATCCAACGGATGGCACACCCCAGCAGTACAGCACCCCCCAATACTGCACTCAGATGCCAGCAATTTTTAGGTGCAAGTCCAATCCCGGTGTGGGATGAGAACCCATGACCTTCTGGTCCAGAGGCAGATGTGCTACCAACTGAGCCACGCTGACAATAGATTAACTGTTTGTCTGAAGTGGGCTGTCAAAAGGGTCGCACCTAGAAATGAGCTTTGGCTCAGTGTGCCTTTCCTGGTTAGCAAATGTTTTAAAAAACAAAAAAAACATACTGTATAACTAGAGTTATATGTGGGGTTGTTAAAGAGCAGCTGACACCTTCAGGAGAACTTCAACACTACATATTAGACACAGTTCAGCCTGTATTTCACATTAGGGCCCCCATATTCAAAGGGGATGCAGGGAACATACTGACAGAAATAGAAGATGGGCCATGCATATCCAACAATGTGCAGTGTGATATTCAAAGGGTGAGATGTGCTGCCCACAAGGGAATGGGCTGGTGCACAAAATAATGTATGCAAATTACAAGTAGAGGGCATTCCCATGCATCATGCAGCTGTGCGATATTCAGAGGAATGCACCTCAAAGGCCAACAAATGCGTGGCCCACAGATAGGCATGTATCGGAAGTGCACTCAATTGCACCGTAGCCTGCCAGCCCCAGCAGGCAAGTGCCAACCCCCCTTCCATCCCCTATCCCCAATCAGTGCAGATGCCTGCACTGAACTTCCATTGTAGTCTAGTGGACCCTCACCCCAGCCCAATCGCAGTTACCATAGTATACCCCACCCCAGTCCCTTGTAGTCCAGTGGACCCCCCCACTAGCCCTAATCCCTAGAAAGAAGTAGATAACAGGAGGCTCATCTCCATTCCACACCCTACCCGTGCCCGCAACTGACACAGTTCGCCGCTTCTGTCCACAGCCAGTTATTGACTGACAAGCACACTGAACTACCATGGAATAATTTTTTTTTAATATTGGAATGGCAATCGGAGAACAAGAAGGGGGAAGGACCACTGGACTACCAGGGAATGATTTTTCTTAATATCAGGAGAATGACTGGACATCGGGAGAGGGACCACTCGACTACCAGAGCACAGCTTTTCTTATAAGGGGATGGTGACTGGTGAGGGGGGTTGGGACCACTGGACTACCAGGGACACAGTGTTGTCAGTTGTTAGGAATGCCTTGCACTACCTTCAACAACCACTAGGGTTGCATGGAGTTAAGAGGAGGTTTTCCTTGGTGGTATTTTCTCCACACAAGAGAACCCCGCAAAAGGCTCTTGCATGGAGAAAATGCTTCGTGAATGAGATTGGTCTGATATGCAGGTCCCCTCCTGCTCATTTGCATTGTGGACCCCTCAAACCTTTGCCCTGTTGCAAATCCAGTTTGCTAGAGCAAACAACTGGGCTTTTGGGACTACCACACTGAGGCAAAACCAGTTTGCAGGCTGCAAACTGGGTTTGCGAGGGGTCAAAGTTTTGTGAATCTAGACCACTTAGTTCTGTTCCTCCCACTGCATCATTAGCATGTGACCTTACTCATTAATCCCTGCTTCATGAGTACCAGACAAACAGCAGCAAATTGACTCTTCTTGGTCACTTGTGCTGTTAGAGTCAGTGAGGTTCGCAATGCTGATGGTGTATAGTGAGGAATAGAGCTATGTCAGCCTCCAGGTAGTGTGCTATTCTACACTTCGTACCTAATACAGTCAGGTAAACAAAATCTAATGAACAAAACAAAAAAAGAATAAAATACTTCAGGAATAAAATGAGAGCTGACTATGTTTGAAAGTTACTATTGCTTACAGGAGGTGCACTAGCTCTCTAAATAGAGACAGTTATCACTATACAAACACAGAAACATTCGGAAACTGCTAGCAGAACAATTGCTCTAGCAAGCCTTCCTGAACTGTAGAGCCCCTTCTCAGCAATTACTGAGGGTTCTGCCCCTGGCCCCATCCAACTTGACCCCCTTTGGCCCTTTTCCTATCCCCTATTAAGCCTGAACTTCTCTTTCACCTTGCTCCACCCCCTCTTAAATTCAATCACCATCTCTAGGAAAACAACCTCCTCCGACAGTTTGTTCTACCCTGCCACCATTCATTCTGTGAAGAAGTGTCTCCTGACCTCCATCTTGAAACTTCCCTTTAATGTTTTTTCCCTAAATAATTTATTTTTATTTGAGACCAATTATGTTATTGACACTGTTTCTTGTTGCTGTATATCTTACTGTCATGTTTATTGATAGTTGAGGGATTACTTTCTTGAAGGGCAACTATATTTTTCTATATGCACAGCTGTCTGGTTAAGATTATAAAAGGAGTGGTGCGCTGCCTTAATTGCACAATGGGTATACTGTATATATAGGCATTACATGATTTCTTGTGCATATTTGCATCAGTCTCAGTATGTTCATTAGTCTGTAATCCAAGGAGCGGATATCTGTTTTGGCCAAGTTCTGAGATGGTACACAGATCACCTAATGATGAGTTTCTTTTACTGCAAAATTTTGATCAACTAGCTGGCTTGGTGGTGCTGAGGGTTGAGGTGCTGGATGCCGCACCTCGTGCTATGCTGGCAACCCAGGTTTGGGAATGAGCCTGGGTTGTTGGGAGTCATCAGGGGTAGGAGGGTGGGAATTGGATTGAGCTGCCACAAAGCAGTTCTCCTCTCCCAGGGAGGGAGCAAGCCACTCCCACCACATGGTTACCCCAAGTGGAGGCCTGAGGGTAGTGCAGGCAGAGAGCTGTAAGAATAGGGAGGGCACTGGGGATCTTGGCGTGCACATGCCTCCACACGCGCATGCACAAATGCAGCACCAGAAAGGGAGAAAATCAGAGCTGACAGGCTCCATGAAGGTCCCATCAGTAATCCTGGTGATAGGGACACTGGCCAAGAATTGATGCGAGCCCCACAAAATATCTGAAGCATAAAATGTAGATTAAAAAATAAATCTCAATAAATTATCAATTAAAACAAAAAATACTTCCCTTTGCCAGCTAATAGGTGTGCCCCCTTGTGGTCCTGTTCCCACTGAGACTAAAAAGGGCAGGTATTCACCTTGTTGAGACCTTTTAGGTACTTGAAGGTTTCAATCATCTCCCCCAGCAAATACATGCTGAGGTAATTTAGTCTGTCCTCATATGCCTTGCCCTGCTGTCCCTGAATCATTTTCATCACCCTCTTCTGGACTGCCTCTAGCAGGTTTATAGCCTTTCTCAGGTAGGGTCTTCAATACTGTACACCATACCCAAGGAGCAGAAGCGCTATGTCAAGACCGTACAGTGAAAAGCAGCACAGTACATAACCACGCTGTGCATTCAGTACAAGACTATGCAGTCCAAAACCACGCTAGATTAGATCTAACTCCAAAATTGCATGACAAATTTATGAGTGTGCTGATTTTGACCATGCATATTTGCTGTCATGGTTTTGACCGGACACCAGGTGCGGCTGCACCAAGTATCTGTACTGCAGCAATGTGACCTTCTCCGGACTACTTGTGATCCCTCTGGCAATACAGCCAAGCATTTTGATTGCATTTGTTGTGCCTTCCTGTGATGTGTTGATCATTTCAGGTTGCTGGCGATGGCTAACCTGAATCTTTTTTCCTTATTTGATTTGGTGACTATCCCCCCCCCCCAATAGGCTATATTCATTGCCATATCCCAGACCCCTTTCTAGCCTGACCAGATCTTTCCTAAGGTCCTGTATTTCCAAAGCCATATTTGCCCTCCCACAGAGCTTAGTGTGGTCCGCAAAAAGGCAGATCTTGCCCTTTATGTCATCTCCAGTGTTGCATATAAACACATTAGGCAACATTCGGCCTAACACCAAGCCCTGTGGAACTCTGCTGGTGACTTTCCTTGATCTGGAGAGCTCCACCATACTAACACACTCTGGGTCCTTCCCCCATCCAATTTGACACCTATCTTGTAAGTTTCACCCTGGTCCTAGGTCATCCAACTTCCTTAGACGCCTTTTATGGATACTGAGTCAAAGGGCTTGCTGCAGTCCAAGTACAGTATGCCAACTACTTGACCCTTATCTGCTGTTCTTGTTACCTAGTGAATGAAGTTGATCAGATTAGTTTGACAGGATCTTCCAGCCATGAACCAGTGCTGCCTCTCTCACTATGGAGATCATTTGCCTCCTGAAACCAACCAGGCTTTCCTAAAGGATTATCTCCCATAGGCTTACCAACAATTGCTGTCAGGTTGACTGGCCTGTAGTTCCCCAGGTAAACCTTTGGGTCATCTTTGGTGAAGTGGCACCATGTATGCAGTTCTCTACTACTGTGGCATCTCCCTCGAATCCAGCAAGCTGTTACACAGATCCACCATTGAACCTGCCAGGCCCCCTGTCAGTTCCCTCAACATCCTTGAGTGGATATCATCTGCACCTGGGTACTTATCATGAGCCCTCTTTTCCTCCATCCCATGGGACTCTGTCTTCTGGCCCATCCTCCCCACTTCCCCCCTTACAGTACTGAGCCATACTTTTCTTTTGAAAAGATGTAGCAGAAGTATTAGTTCAATACTTCTGTATTTTCTGTAATACTTTCCACCCACTCATTTTTCCTAGAGTAATTATTCCATCCTTTGTGTCTTTTTATGTTTGCTTGCGTACATGTGGAAGAAACATATTGTGACCGTACAACTTTTTGGAGGAGTGTGACCCTCCTGTCCAATGCAGTGCTTCATTTAGCAGGCACAACCGTACCACACCAGTGTATGCATGAGCTGTCAACGACAGCAGTTTAGCTGCAGTGGTCTTCAGTTCAAAGAAAACCACTGCTGCAGTCAACGGTGGTAATATGTGTGGATTTAGAATATTGATGACACGCAGTTTCTCCGGCCCTCCTGCAAGTCACTGCCAAAGAAATCCCTCCCACTTGCTCCCTCTGGTGCCATCCTCCCCGCTCCCTCGTTCCCTGATTCATCCTCCAGCTACAAAATAAATCTCTCACGCTTCCTCCCTCTGTTAATGTCCTTACCACTCCCTCATTCCTCAGCTCACCCTCCAGCTGATCAAAAAGATCAGTTCTTGGCCCCATTCTCTTTTCCATCCTGCTAAATGACCTGCCAAAAACTTGCTCTACTACCTCAATATATATGTATGCAGATGACACTGTCCTCTTTACCTCCAGCCGGACGCAAGAGGAAGTCGCTTCCAATCTCCAGGCTGATTTCAACAAGGTACAGCTCTGGTTTAACTCCCACCAAATCTCCTTCAATGCCAAAAAGACAGTCTCCATGACCTTCGGCACTAGGCAGAGACTATCTAGACTTACCTCACCACAGAACTTCCACACCCTTGATGGAACAGTCCTAGAGGACATGTCCTCCTTTAGGTACCTAGGAGTCTGGCTTGACCAACACCTTTCCTTCTCTGCCCATGTGGATGCTATCCTGAAAAAACTATGTCCTAAGCTTGGTGTTCTCCGTAGAAACCGCAGCTGTCTCCTGCTACCTGTGAGACGCGAAATTGTTCAGAAAATTATACTACCATCCTTCGACTACTGCATTATAGTCTACAGCTCTGTCCCTAACTCCACCTTATCCAGATTGGACACCCTCTTCAATGCTTTCTGCCATTTTGCCCTTGATGCCCCCTCTCGTACCCACCACTGTGAGCTTTTCCATTCGCTGGCCCTACCATCCCTGAGCAACCGGAGTGTACTTCACAGTGTTAAATTTGGTTCTAACTTCTGGCTCGGTTCCCTTCCACCCTACCTCACCTCCTTCCTATCTTCTCCGCCAATCCCCTCTCATGCCCTCAGGTCTACTGACTCCTGGCTATTGGTAATCCCTCACCAGCGGACCTCTGCAGGCCAATCGGCCTTTTCCTACCATCTTCCTAAGCTTTGGAATGACCTGGCAGCCCAAATCCACCACTCCTCCTTTAGGCATTCTCTATCCTCTGCCTTCATTAACTACTACGTGGCAAACTGTTCATGACCCTGACCTCCTCCCCCCCACCCCCTTCCTGCTACTACCCCCCCTGATCGTTTCCCCCTTTATCTTATGTGGCCTGACCAGTGGCCTTAGCTAACAACCACAAATGCTGGTATATAATTTCTACCAACCCACGCACTTGCCCATTACTGCACTTCTGCCTATCTCCCTGTCAGTCGTATTCCCTTAGTCAGTGACTGTCATCTATGTTTAGTGTAACTTAATCCCAACCTAAACCCTACTCCCTGTTCTCAACACTTTCAAGGCAACAAGTTCTAGCTGTCAGCACTGTGTAATTCTAAATTCAATTTAATGTACTGTAAGTAATGTAAGCATGTATGTATGTATGAATGTATGTATGTATGTATGTAAACAATGCATGTAATGGCACTCTTAATTCCTGTATGTGAACAATGTATGCAATGACACTCTTAATTCAGGACTCCAATGTGTAACTCAATGTTATGTATCATGTATTTTCCTCTCCCCCCTCCCGGTCACACCATGAGAAGAGTATCTTGTTGCTCAGTGTGCCTTCCTGGTGAAACATTTCAATAAATAAATAAAAAAGTTTTCCTTTTTGCCAACGGGATGCCCAATCCCTATTGGCTTCAGTCCCCCCTCAAAAAAAAAACCCAGGTGGCACACTGAGAGCCCACCCCAGCATGCCAAATGTCCCTTTAATTAAGAAAACCATTCCGTGATGTGTTTTTTATTTTTTATTTTTACTTGTAAAAGAAGAAACAGTCCCTCGTTGTCTGCGGTGGCCCCCTTCCCCAACTCGAACCCACCCTCTGTGCACCCCAGTTACCCACACCCACCTCACCCCATACTTACCTCCGGAGCCTAGCGTGATGATCTTCGGTGGAGCGGGAACACGCCTGTACTCTCTCTTCATAGCTGACCGCGAACTGAAGAAATACGTAAGCTGTATAATGGCATAAATGTGTTTTTTCAACTTAGTGGATATCGCAGCCATTTTGTAACTTTTGGCACCAAGTTTTCAACATGGGGTTCTTGGGACACCACCTCATGAATTCAGTTACTGCTATGTCGTTATTCGGTCCCAAAGGTGATTTTGCCATCACTGCGGAATCACCTTTTGGGACAGATAACAAAATGACAGTACCACTGTTCATGAGGTGGACTCCCAAAAGTCTATGTTGCAAATTTGGTGGAAAATTTCCAAAAAGTTACTGTGTTATAAGTGTGCTTTGGGCAGTTTCCACGCATGCTCATAACTTCAAGAATTTTTTATATTTTCACTCCAAATTTTCGACATTGCCATTTTTCTACACCTCCTTCTGAACAATACAGCTGTCATTTTTTACAGCTTGCCTGAAATATGTTTTCGCACATCAGGCACACAATGGCGAGGTCTCTGTGGGAAATCAATGTTTGAGACAGAGTAAGAAAATCACAGTGACACTGTTCATGAGTGGAGGTCCCAAAATGCCTATGTTGAAAATCTGTTGACAAAATTCCACAAAATGACTATGTTACAACTGTGTATTGTGCAGTTTCCATGCACACTTGTAACTTCAAGAATGTATAATATTTTCAGTCCAGATTTTCAACATTGCCATTTTTGCACACCTCCTTATGAACAGTACAGCTGTCATTTTTCCATCCAGCCTGAAATGTGGCTTCACACATCTGGTGCACAATGGGTATGGTTACTGTGCAAAATCAACGTTTGGGACAGATTAAGAAAATCACAGTGACACTGTTCATGAGCAGATATCCCAAAATGCCTATGTTGAAAATGTGGTGAAAAAAATCCTCAAAATAATTGCATTACAGGTGTGTGTTGCGCAGTTATTACACACAATCATGACTTCACCAATTTTTTGATATTTTCACTCCAGATTTTCAACATTACCATTTTTTTACACCTCCTCATGAACAGTACAGATGTAATTTTTTACATCCTGTTTGAAATGTGTTTTCGCACATGTGGCGCCAAATGGCACAGACACTGTGCAAAATCACCTTTCAGCTAACAAACTGACAGTGTCACTGTTTATGTGGTGGGATCATAAAAAGCCCATGTTGAAAACTGGGAGTGAAAATACCAAGAAATGCCCAGGGCATTAGGGTTTCCGACCATAACGCCTTGTTCTGTAGGGACTGACAGACATCAGGGGTGTGACTTGGGCTTGTTGACTGTAATGCTCACGCTAGTCCATCCCCACCCCCACCCTGCAGCCAGTGACAGGCATCAAGGTGTGCCTTGGACCCTTCGTCCCCAAGGTTCACCCCATTTTGCTATACTGCACCCATTTCAGCCTATTTCCTTATGGAATGGGGTGACTGTAGTCCTGGAGAAAGAATGCTGGCTGCAGGTGAGAGCTACTGTGGACCAGGTGTTGTGGGGGAGGGGCTGTAGCAGTGCAAAGCCCAGCACCATCCACCTTCTTGAATCTTACCCACTAATCCCAGAGGAAAAATGCTGGCTGCAGGTGAGAGCTGCTGTGGGCTGCTGTGACCAGGTGCACAAAAGAAACCAACTGTGTGTGGAGAAGAAACTACTGTAAAACACAGACTTGTTTTTCCCATTCATTAGAACTGCCAATATTCTGTTCTGCTTCCTGGTGATAGAGGGGGTCCAGTGGTGGATCAAGCAGATTGGACCAGGTATTGTGGGGGAGGGGCCCTAACAGTACAAAGCCCAGAGCTGCCTACAGGCATGAGCAACGTGAGTGGTGCGAGCACTACTTGGAGAAAGTATTTGTTCTTAGAAACAAGCTGTCTTATACAGATAACAAAAATGAGATTGGGAAGTATGCTGGGGGGTGGATTTTGTTGGAACTTTACCTATTAGCAGTATCTGGTAAGAATGTTAGCAACACAGGGAAGGGTTAGTATGTACTGTGTTTTTGCCTCATCTGCAATTGAAATAAAATCCCTGGGTAAAGAGACATAATCATTTTACTAATGAATGGAACCAGGCAAACAGACATTTGTTTAAAGAGCAGAGTAGTCTTTTGGTTAATAAGTTCAATACAAATAGTATTATGCTGTCTTTGCTCCTGACTCAGAGTGGGGATGTGGAATTAATCCCAGGACCAAACAGTACACTGGGTATTCCTCTAACACATGATAAGGCCTAGAGTATTGTAAATAAAATTGATGAGATTAGATTATGGGCTGCTGAATTAAATCAGGATATTTTGGCACTTTCCGAGTTGTGGTTACATCAGGGTGTAGAAAATAATGAAGTACAGATGGCAGTGTATAATGTAGAAAGAACAGATAGAAAGAGTAGAGGGGGAGGGGTGATGTATGTTAAAAATAATTTAGGACATACCATGTAATTTTATCTGAAAATATACAGGGAATAGACTGTCTAATGATTGAACTGTTTTCTATAACGCTAGTTGTAGGTGTGTTACATGCACCCCAAAAAAACCTAACGTTAAAAACTTTGATACCCTGACTGATAAGATTTTGGATAAAATAAAGGACAAGAGAGCCATCTGGGCTTAAGCAAAAGGGGAAATATAAAAAAAAAATTTAAATATTAGGTTTTAAACAAATTGTTCAACATCCAACAATATGTACTGGTAACAAAGATCATGGATCTATACCGGATCTTTTTTCTGTCTCTCAAGGACTTAGAAGTTATTAGTTGGGAAATACTAACCCTAAACGTGAGTGATCATAACCCAATTAAATGTAACATGGCAATTTCAAATGCATATAAATTACAGCAAGAAAGTTATTGGGTTAGGGATTTAAAAAACTTTAGATGGGATGTAAATCAGAATTGTTTAAAACATCTTAATTGGGAATGGGTATATTTAATTCCAGATCTTAATCTGGCATGGCAGGAGTTTAGGGACTCATTAATGGGTATAATACAAGAAAAGACACCAAATAATTCAGAAAACAAAAAAACACAGAGATATGCCATGGGTGACTGTTAAACTAAAAACTTTACTAAGGATTAGAGATAGAGGGCCAGGTATTCAAAACATTGCCTCAGGGCTAAAGTAGCACTGCCTGGTGGGCAAACTTAGCCCAGAGCACAAAGCAAGCTATATTCAAAAGGAATAGCCAGGGGCCAACAGCTTCTGAATATAGCATGGGAATGAGGCTGTGCAAACTGGGCTAGGAGTGCAGGGTAAACATAGCACTGGAATAAGACAGCACTGAATATAGCAACCAGGAAGTGCAAACCACAACAACACAGTGCACAGAGACGTGAGGGTAGGTAGAGGTGAACTATGTGGCCAATGTGTGTGCCAGCAAATGCATAGACCCAGTACAGCTGCATGAAAGAAGAGTGGTCAAAACCATATAATATTCCTTGAATCTTTATCGCCACGCTAACGCATTAGCACAGCTTTAGTGAGGAGCTAAGCTGTTTGCCCTGTGCAAACACGTTTGCCCGGTGCTACGATTTGCCATATCCAAAAGTGACATGCAAATGAGCCTACTTAGGTAGTCTCTGGGCAAACAGCCAGATTAGCATCTCATTATGCCCCGATTTGTATGCAGTTTGCCCAACGTACCACTACTGGAGTCTCACAGAGCTCCACCTGTAGGTCAGTCTGGAAGTACGGGGGCTGGCCAGGTCTGGCCGCAGCTCCACCTGTAGGTTAGTCTGACAGTGCATGATGGTTGCTGCAGGCTACATGTATGCAGTACAGCATAGCATTGTGCACCCCAGGGGACAACACAGCTTAGGCACAGGCGGTGGTGGTGATGCATGCAACTGGCACACTGTAGGACATGCTACAGTGCACAGCAGACACCACAGTAGCAAGGGGGCCAGTGGTGTGAGGGACACAGCAATGCCTATGGTGTGTAGGGTAGTGAAGACCACTGCACTGTACACAGTGACAAACCCACCTTGCAGGTGTGTACTGCCAGTGAACATTACTTTCACACTGTTGTGTGACCCACAGATGCTGCACCTCTGGCATGGAATGCTCATAGTGACATAGACATGGCTGGCTGCCTGTGCTATGGTGTATGTACAGCTGTGCAGTATGTGACTTGGGGGGGCATGTACAATTGGACAGGCACACTGGTATTGGGGTATTCCCAATACTGGCCCATGTGCACTGCTTGCTGTGTCCCAGCCTTGTGGCTGCACCCAGTCTGTGGTGAGGCCTGGCCACCCATACACCTTCTCTTCAGCATCCACCATGCCCGCAGTGCTGCATGTGTGTGCTGGCATCTGCTGGTCACCACAGACGTATGGTCTGCAGGTGTGTGTTGTATGGCCACACTACCATGGTGGCCCCCGGGGGCTGGGTCATCACATACTGCCCAGCATGGCTGGGACTGGTGGCAGCAGTTGACATCATTGTGGTGCACTCACTGAGCAGCATGTTTCCCCCATGTCTGGCATGTTCTCTGTGTCATAGTCATAAGTTAGAGTCGCGCAAGGACACGCTAATGCCACGCAAGGCCACAATGTCGCACAAAGCTGTTTGCCAGAGTTAAGACCAGCTTTTCCTGGGCGGTAATTTGTACTGTGCAAAGGGTCATGCTAGGTCACACTAAACACCTTAGTTGCTGAATATCCCATAGCACCAGTATTCATGTTCATTTTGCGCCTTGCTTATAGTTATGGTTTGCCTGGCGTTAATGTGGTTTGTCTTGCACTATTTGGCCTTTTGAATATAACAGACCTGTGCTAATCCCACGCTATACCCGTGCAAACAGTTTGCACACCATGCAAAGCTTTGAATATCTGGGCCAGAGTGTGGAAGAAGGCAAGGAAAACTAAGGTTGTTAGATTGGGAAATATATAAAAATTGGAGGAATAAGTGTAAAAGAAGAATTAATTTGGCAAAAAAAAACAATACCATTTAAATAAAATAAGAAAAGCCAATGATCCCAAAAAATTCTGGTTCTGTATATCTGACTTAAAGGATCCAGTTAAAAAAGGGACCCCGTGAAACTGATTCAAGGAACTACCTTAACAGAGAGCCCTAATGAAGTGGTAAATATTTTTAACCATTACTTCTTTGACCTTACAGATTTAAACATTCCAAAGCCAATGGATAAAACAATTGACATTTCAATAACTAAGATATTGGTTTATGGAAAATGAAAAGGATGAATCAACAAAAGAGTCAGAAATTACCCAGCTTTGTATTTAAAAACTTAACCATCAAAAGTAGAGAAAGAATTACAAAATCTGGATGGAAGAAATCGTGGGGGTTGATGGTTTGGAAGCTAAATTTCTGAAAATGGAGCTGACCTAATGGACCAGTTGTTACTTATTTGTTTAACTAGAGCATTAACAGCTCAGAAGTCCCTGAAATCTGGAAGGTGGAAAAGAATATCAATTGTCAAAGGGGGGTGACAGATCTGTGCCAACAAATTACAGACCAATAACTTTACTTCCAGTGCTGTCTAAGGTATTAGAAAAAAGAGTCCATTATCAGTTAGCTCAGTATTTAGAACGAAATGGGCTTCTGACAGAGTACCAACATGGATTCAGAGCCAGAAGGTCCATGAACACCACCCTTGTGGATTTTAACAACTTAGTGACTTCTTCCCTTAATTTAGGGAGGTGCACTGGGGCAGTGTTCGTGGACTTTAGTAAGGCATTCGACTTGGTACAACAACAAGAGTTACTAGTGAGTATAAAGGAGCTAGGAGTTCAAGAAGAACCGCTTAGCTGGTTTAAGTCATATCTGTCAAACCGAAGGCAGTGCGTCTATAGTGGGACCACCATTTCAGATCTAATCGAAGTAAAAAGGGGAGTACCACAGGGTTTAATAATTGGACCCCTTTTATTTAATGTATATGTAAACAACTTGCCACAAATGCTGAAGCATTGTGAAACGCAGCTGTATGCAGATGACTCCATACTGGTGGCCTCTGCAGACAGTATGGAGGATCTGGAAGGACGGCTCCAGGAGGACCTACTGTTGTTAAAAAATGGGTAAAAGATTCAGGTCTGCTTATGAATGCCAAAAAAAAAAAAATGCAAAGCATGGTGTTCTCACTGAGACTCATAGACTGGAACAGAAAAGAATTACAGCTGAATTTACAAAATGGATTACCAATTCATACTACATACTCCTATAGATATTTAGGTGTACCGGTGGATTATAGGTTGACATATGTAGACCATATTCAGTTACAGATTCAAACAGATAATCAAAGACTGGGGGCCATGAGAAGGGTATCTGGCTCACTTACTATGGACATGAGGTAAAAATTAGTAAAACAACTGTTGATTCCTATTCTTGAATATGGTTCATTGTTATATATGTATTCTATGCAAAATATGTTAACGAAACTGGACTGTGTTTATTATAGATTAAGAAGATTTATTATATATAGCACCCACGACATTCATCATTGTGCAGTTTTCTCCAGTTTAGGATCGTTAACACCAAGAAACCAGAGAGAATATTTACGGTTAGTTTTCTGCCATCAGATCATGTTTTCAAGTAATAACCATGCTTTGGCTAAATATGTGGAGGTCCAGGCAAAGAGTTGCCAAATAGTAAGACTGAGGTCATCATCTCAAAGGATACCTCTGCAGAGATCTAATAATAGATTTGGGGACTATACTTTGCAGAATAGCATGGTAACTTATTGGGAATAGACTTCCACATAAGCTAACAAGCATTTGTCAATGCCAAATGTTGCTTGCTTCTATGTGCTGTTTAGGTATTTGGAAGTCATTGGAGTGCAAATATTGAAAATTTGTGAACTTACGAGCGTGCAAAGGAACTGCGCAGCATAACGCTCGTAAAACAGTCATTTTTAGGAATTTTTTCACCAAATTTTCAACATAGCCATTTTAAGACCTCTGCTCATGAACAGTGTCACTGTGATTTTCTTAATGTGTCCCATACATTGAGTTCGCACACCGACTGTGCCATTGTGCGTTACATGGGCGGAAACACGTTTTGGGCAAGATGTGAAAAATGACAGCTGTACTGCTCATGAGGAGGTGTGGTAAAATGGCAATGTTGAAAATCTGGAGTGAAAATATTGAAAATTCGCAAACTTACGAGCATGCGTAGGAACTGCGCAACGCACGCTCGTAAAACAGTCATTTTTAGGAATTTTTCCACCAAATTTTCAACATAGGCTTTTTGAGAGCCCACCTTATGAACACTGGCAGTGTCATTTCATTAATCAGTCCCGGAAAGTGATTTAGCACAGTGATCATGAACCACCCTTTGGGCCCAAATAACGCCATGACAGTAACAGCATTCATAAAAGAGGGTCCCAAAAACCCCATGTTGAAAATTTGGTGCCAAAATTCCAAAAATGCCTGAGATATGCAACAAAGTTGAAAAAACCCTATCTATCCCATTATACAGCTTACCGGCATTTCCTCAGTTCGCGGTCGGCTTTGAAGAGTGCAGACGTGTTCCCGGTCCACCGATGATCGTCATGCCGAGCTCCGGAGGTAAGTATGGGGTGAGGGGTGTGGGGAGGCAGGGTGCGCAGTGGGTGGGTGCAGGTTGTGGGAGGGGCAGGAGACTACAAGGGACTGTTTTTTATTCACAGTTTTTTTTTTTTTTATAGAAGACGATGCAGGACGTTTGCTACGCTGGGGTGGGCTCCAGCGTGGCAGCAGGGAAACGCTGTCCGGGGACGTGAAGCCGATAGGGGATTGGCACCCGTTGGCAAACAAGATTTGCCATGCTGGGGTGGGCTCCTAGCATGGCACCGGGGAAGCTTTTGGGGGTGTGCAGCCTTTGAGCTGATGGGGATTGGGCACCCCACGTCGGCTATAACAGTTTTTGCCATGCTGGGGTGGGATCCCAGCGTAGCACCTGGACAGCTGATGGGGAAGCGTGGAGCTGACGGTGAATTGGGCACCCCCGTCGGCCATACAGTGTGTGTGTGGGGGGGGAGCGCATCAGCACGCAATATGCATGCTTGCGTGTGTGTGTGCATGGGGGGGAGAGCTCTGCTCAATGAAGTGGAGCTCTCCCTTTGAACTGTATGCCACTGCATTTTCAGCTTGTCATAGACAGCTGCAGCAGTGATTGGGGAACTGGGGCCACGCCTGCAAACACACTGACTGCATTGGAAGATGGGCTGACACACCTCCGAAAACTCAGATGATGGCACTATGTTTCTTGCCCATGCGTGCAAGCAACATAAAAATGGTTAGTAGCAAGGACATGTTTAAAAGACGGTTAGATTCATATCTGAGTACAAACTGCTGCTGTTTTAGATAGATTTTATGGAATGATTCTATGTATCCTGTTTGTATTTTTGTATGTTCCCATTTGTAATACAGGACATTGTTGTAAATGGACAAATCTGCCCAACAATTGTTACCTGTATAAAAATGAACTTTTAGCAAACAAACAAAAACTGTAAAGCCGAACACCCCAAGGCACACCTCAGCACTTGTTGGTGTCTGCAGGATAGGGTGAGGTGAAATGGCATGAGCGTTATGGGCAATGGCCTAAAGGCACACCCCAATGCCTGTCCATCTCTGCAGGGTGGGGGTGGAGTTGACGTCACTTCAGTACTTCACTGCCATTCCTATTCTGCATCTGTCTAATTCCTGCACTTCCAATTCTAATACCAGCAAGCAACATTCAGCATTGGCGAATGCTCATTTTCCCCTGATGTACCGGAAAA
This sequence comes from Neoceratodus forsteri, assembly GCA_016271365.2. Lineage (NCBI taxonomy): Eukaryota > Metazoa > Chordata > Ceratodontiformes > Ceratodontidae > Neoceratodus > Neoceratodus forsteri. The sequence continues at coordinate 1,159,343,879 of CM028132.1, read as the reverse complement.
AATACTTTTTATCCCATTTTGATCTCTTCCACTATCAGCAGCTCCTTACCAGACTTAGTTAACCTAAGTACCCTAACTGCCTTCTTATCTTCCTCCAAGTTTTCCTCCCTATCTTTATCTTTATGGATCTTCTAGAATTTTCTGTATGCAGTCCTCTTTTTCCCTAGCTCCCTGAGCCAAGTCCCTGTAAACCAACTTGATCTCTTGGCTTTAGTTTTTTCTCTTCTGTCTGACACATTCATCATTAGCACCTGCCATCCCATTCTTGATGAAAAAACACAATAGATAGATAGATAGATAGATAGATAGATAGATAGATAGATAGATAGATAGATAGATAGATGTGAGTTGGGAAGGGGGGGTGGTGGGTGCGAAGAAGCATAAGTGTTTTAGTGTATGTTGGAACCTCTGTCAAAAGAGCTTAGTTAAAGGTCCTTTTCAATCACTTCCATTAGTCCATTTGTACCTATTTATTAAGTGATTCAGAAAAGACCCTTGACGCAAGCTCTTTACAGAGGTTCCACATCATAACAAGAAAACACTTAATGAGGGTGGTGGTGGGGGGGAATAAGCAGCCACAGAGTGCCTGTCAGTAGTTCAGAGGGATGGGGGTAGCTAGCAGTGGGGTGAAGAAAGGACGTACGAGAGTGAAGTATATAATGTGGTGGAGGTGAAGGGTGGGGGAAGAAAGGCAATAAAGTATGGGGATAAATGGTGGGGTGAGGGGAGGCTGAGTGGAGAAGACATGCTAAAGTAAATGGTGGGGTGTGAGGGGGCATGGTCAGGCAGCCTTCATTAGTAGTGACTGTTAGGGAAACTCGCGGGACTGTGAGTTGGTACATGAAGTTCCCCCCCAATCCATTGCATCAGTGAGTCTATCCTCGCTGAGGTTAGTTAGGTGACCCCTTAACTATTCTCCTATCATCCTGAAATCCACCTTTCTGAAGTCCAGTACCCTTGTCTTACTATTTGCCTTTTCTCTGCCCACGTTCAGTCTAGACCAGACCGTACTATGGTCATCCGCTCCCATGGCTCCATCACCTTGATGTCCTGAACATGTTCTCTGTTTGCTAGCCCAGGTTGGCTCCATCCCTTGTGAGCTCAGTTACACCCTGAACCAAGAACCCACTCTGATCCTCATCCAGGATCCATTGGCTTCTGGCATAGCTCATGGATGGCACCCTCCAGTCCAGCTTAGGCATGTTGAAATCCCCCACTATCACAACCCTTCCTTTGCCTGAAGCCATCAAGATCATGATCCCCAACTACCTGGTTTGATATCTATACAATAAACCAAGTCTAAATCTAATTAATCTAATTTCCTTTGCCATTTGTAGTTGCACCTGCAGTACCTCTGTCTTTCCATTCCCTGTCTCCTCCCTTGTGGTAGTAATGTCCTCCCTTACATAGATCACTATGCACCCTCATTTCCTTTGTCCCTTTCACGTCTGTATAACTTGTACCCTGGAATAGAGAGATCCCAGTCATGGTTTGAAGTAGCCCAAGTCTCGGTGACCAAAGCTATTTCCCCCTCCACTATCAGCACCTGCAGGTCATCCATTTTTTGCCTAGACTTCTAGCATTTAGGGACACCACTCTCTACCATGACTCTGTGACTCTCTCCTTCTCAGCCTAGCTGCCCTCTCCCTTCTCCCCCGAGCTGTTCATCTCCCACGCCCTTCCTGCCCCCTAGTTCTCCTCTAGTCTCTCTGATTTCCTTCTTTTTGGACCCTCTATCGTATTTTCCCAAACACCGTCACCCTTAGAATCTCCCTTCTCTCCCCCCCATTGCTCTCTGCTCTTCCTCTCTCCTCCTTCCATGATTTTGTTGCCAATTCAACCAGGGGTGGGCCTAAAAACTCTCGCTTCCTGAAGAACCAGGGTAGTGTGATCCATTCTGCCCCCCATTTAAATTCAGGCTATTGTTTATATAATGCTCTAGTTTTTCCATAAATACCCTGGATCCCTGCATACTAAGATGCAGTCAATCAGATATGTGGTGGATTTATTGGTCAAGTCCCTCCCAGCTCCTTATGCACCCAAAACCATCCTCCTTGCACCACTCTCTCAGCCAGTTGTTAAAGTCTTCAATTCTACTCTACATTGCTGTTCTGGCTCTTGGTACTGGTAGCACTTCTGAGAAGGCTAACAACCTAGCCACAACCCTGGAACTCTGCCCCCATTACACTAAATCTCCCCAGAACTACCATTACCTCACTTCCCGATTAGTTCATTTGTACCTAGGGGTACATGAAGTTCCCCCCCAATCCACTGCATCAGTGAGTCTATCATTCGGCATATCTGCTCTGCCATCATTACTGGCATAACCATCTTTCTGCTCTGGTGAGATTCTCGCTTCTTCTCAAAATGGACGCTTTTCACAATTGAGTCTCCCAGAACTACTACCCTGCTGCTTCTGTCCCACTCTCCCATTTGCTTGTCCTCCTGATTACTGTATTGCTGCCTTCCAATCCCTTCCCCTCCTCCCACTCCCCTGTTCTCTTCTTCTGCTCACCATTTGCCCTCCCCTCCTCTTCTGGCACCCCTTCCTATTCCAGCCTCCTCTGCCATTTCCCCTTCCACCCTCGCTCTTCCTTTGTAATATCCATTTTCACCCTCCCTGAACTGTCCTGCCCCTTCCTTGCTTCCCTTTTTGGTCTCCCCATCACTTACCTACCCACTGGGTGGAATCTATTTCATACTGGTACCCAAGTTGGTGCTCCCACTCCCATCTCCCCATGCCTAACTCCCCATCTTCCACCCACTATACTCCACCTCCCCTCCCTAGGCTTTCTCACCCTTTTGGGTAGAGGGACCCAATCCATTTGGTCCTCCCTCTTCCCTGCCCTCACATTACTGCTTGTTTCTCCTACCTGCTGAGTCCCCTTACCCTATCTCCTATCTAATTTATTCTGCTCCTCCTCACACCAGTGTTCCCAGCTCCAACCTTAGCAGCTGTACCTTCACCATCAAGTAGCTTAACTTCTGGCACACTGGGAATACCCTTGCCTCCCACATTGGCTCCAGGAATACTGCTTCTCCTCACCCTCTACAGTTCACCATTCTGCCCCTACCTTCCTGATGTCTATACAAGATATCTCCTATTGTTTCTTGGTCCAAACACTGCTATGCTACTCAGTGGTCTTTTGCTGAGCACTTTCCCTTGTACATTGATAACCTTATCCCCCTTCTCACTCCTACACCCAGTGAGAGAGCCTTTCACACTCTTATCTACCCACTCCAAAGTCTACTGCTTCTGCCAGCATACTCCAGAAAGGAAGTAATTATTAACCCCCAATTTATTCAGCCTCCCAGGCCTCTCCTAGATAGGGAGTAGTTCTAGTCCCTAATTTCCTATGTTACTGATTGCCTACCCCTCCGATAGGGAGCCGTTATTGTTCTGATTTTTCCTGTGCTTGCAGGCCTACTTCAGACAGGGAGTAGCTGCAGTCTCATCTATTTTCTGCCACTGCAGGCCTATCCCAAATCGGAGTAGCTATCATTTGATTTTGGCCCATGTCTGTAGGCCTACCCTAATAGGGAGTAGCTGCAGTCACCTCTGTCCCCTGTCTCAACAGGCCAACCCCAGATAGGAGTAGCAATAATGTCCACTATACCCTACCTCTGTTGATACCTTACCATCAAAGATATAATATCCTGATCTTAGAAAGTTCTTTACAACATTTAGATTTGAAGCATTCCTAAGCAAAGTTCTAGAGGCAAAATAAGATCCTCAAAGCAAAATGGCCCCAAATTGTGGTTGTGGCTTAAATCTATTAGAAGATTTAAAATGAATTGCTAGAGATAGAAACATGGAAATATAGACTTTGGCAGCAGATAAGGACCGCTTGGGCCTATGCAGTCTGCCCATTTCTCTACCTGTTAGATAAGCTGCAGATTCTAGTTTTACCAATAGCCTACTTCCTCATATCTCCCACTAGAATTGCCTTATGTCTGTCCCATGCATTCTTAAATTCCCCCACTGTTTTTGACCCCATGACCTCTCAGGAAGGCAGTTCCATGTGTCCACCACCATCTCCATGAAGAAATACTTCCTCTGATTGCCCCGATTAGCTCAGGGTGGACAAGGCAATGGGACCTGATGGCATACATCCCAGGGTACTAAAGGAGCTAAGGGTGGAACTAGCAGAGCCATTATCAGAACTGTTTAGTGAGTCTGAGCACAGGAGCTGTCCCAGAAGACTGGAGAAGGGCTCATGTGATCCGGCTCCACAAGAGTGGTAGCAGGGAGGAGGCAGGGAACTACAGACCAGTCAGTCTTACCTCAGTAGTGGGCAAGATTATGGATGCACTCCTTAAGGAAAGGATAGTGCAACTCCTGGAATCCATAGGAGCACAAGATCCAAGACAGCATGGGTTTACAACAGGATGGTCCTGTCAAACTAATCTCATAGATTTCTGTGACTGGATAACCAGAGTGGTGGACCAAAGGGGAACAGCTGATGTTGTCTACCTTGACTTCAGCAAAGCTTTTGATACTGTTCCACACAAAAGATTGATTAACAGGCTGGGTAGGTTCAGGGTGGGTCAGAAGTTGGTCAGCTGGGTGGCAAACTACTTGATGGGCAGAAAAGAGTGGTGGTAAATGGTATTCAGTCAGAAGAGATGCAAGTCACAAGTGGGGTACCTCAGGGATCAGTCCTGGGGCCAGTCCTCTTCAATATCTTCATCAGCGACATTGCAGATGGACTGGAGGGTAAGGTTTGTCTGTTTGCAGATGACATCAAGATCTACAACAGAGATAGATGATCCAGATGAGGTGGCCAGAATGAGAAGAGATCTGGATAAACTGGCAAAATGGTCGGAAGAGTGGCAAGTGGGGGTTTAACGCAAAAAGTGCAAGATCATGCACACAGGGAAGAGAAAACCTGAAGTAATTTATAGGTTGGGAGGGAAGTTGCTGGCAGTCACAAGAGAAGAAAGAGACTTGGGCATCATCATCACAGATGACCTGAAATCATCCAAGCAGACCACTAAAGCAGTAGGTAAGACTAGGGGGATGCTGGGGTGTATTAGTTAGGGGTATCGCAAGTCGTAAGAAGGAGATAATAATCCCTCTTTACAAGACACAGTTTAGGTCCCATCTGGAGTACTGCATGCAGTACTGGAGGCCACACCTCCGCAAGAACATTAACAAAATGGAGGCAGTCCAGAGAAGATCAACCAAAATGGTGTAGGGACTGCATCAGAAAACATATGAGACAGATTGATGGAGCTCAATATGTATACCCCAGAGCAAAGGAAGGAGAGAGGTGATATGATTGAAACAGTCAAATACCTTAAGGAAATTAACAAGATAAGAGTCTCTAACATGTTTCAATATAAGAAAAACAGCAGGATAAGAGGACACAGCATGAGATTAGAGGGAGGCCAAGTAAGGGGTAATGTGACGAAGTTCTTTTTCACAGAAAGGGTGGTGGATGCATGGAACGGCCTACCTCAGGAAGTGGTGGATATGAGTACAGTGCAGGGCTTCAAACAGGCATGGGATAGGCATAAGGGAGCAATACAGATGAGTATGAATAGATAAGCCATTGACAGAGTAAAGGCCTGTGGCACATTCATAAGGTAGAAAAAGAAATTGGCAGACTAGACGGGCCTTGCGGTCCTTATCTGCCATCAGCTTCTATATTTCTATGTTTCTATGGGTCATCCCCCCGCTATCTTCAAATTGTGCCCCCTTGTTTTTGCACATCTTTTTTTCCTGCAAGATGATACCCTCTTGGATTTGTTGATTCCCCTGAGGTACTTGAAAGTTTCTATCGTGTCCCCCCCTTTCCATGAGGGAATACATATTAAGCTCTTTTAGTCTCTCTGCATGTGACTTCTGGTGCAGACTCTGCACCATTTTAGGTTCCCTCCTCTGGACTGCCCCCGTCCTGTCTATGTCCTTGCAGAGATTGGATCTTCAGAATTGTACACAGTACTGCAGATGGGGTCTCACCAACTCTCTATAAAGAGGGATAACAACTTTCTGTATTGTACTGGTGATGCCTCTTCCTATACATTCCAGTATCCCCCAGCCCTCCTTACTGCCTTTTCACATTGCTTGCCTACCTTTAGGTCATCTGATATGACTACCCTCAGGTCCCTTTCCATTTTTGTTGTTGTTAATATCCCCCCCAATTATGTACTCTTCCCTTGGGTTTTTGCTTCCCAAGTGCATTACTTTGCACTTCTTTGCATTGAATCTAAGTTGCCATACTTTTGACCATTCCTCCAACCTTGCAAAGTCCCTTCTCATCCTTTCCACCCCCTCTTTTGTATAAACCCTGTTGCAGATCTTTGTGTCATTTGCAAAGAGGCATAATTTTCCTTCCAGTTCCTCCACAATGTCACTTATAAAGTTATTAAATAGGACTGGATCCAGTACTGAACCCTGCGGTACCCCACTAGTAACCCCCCTTCTTAGGAGTGGACTCTGTTTACTATTACACTTTGTGTCCTGTTGTCAAGCCAATTTTCTACCCAGGCTACCACCCTGGGACCCACTCCCAGGCTAGCTAACTTGTTACTTAATCTTTTGTGTGGGACTGTGTCAAATGCCTTGCTAAAGTCTAGGTAGGCTATGTCCACAGCCCCTCCCTGGTCTACTACTTTGGTCACCCAGTCAAAGAAATCTATTAGATTTGTCTGACATGACCTTCTTGCTGTGGATCCATGCTGCCTTGGGTCCTGTGCCCTGCTGGCCTCTAGGTAGTCAACAGTTCTTTCTTTCAAAAGTGATTCCATCATTTTCCCTACCACTGAGGTAAAACTAACAGGTCTGTAGTTTCCTGCCTCTGCCTTGCACCCACTTTGTGTAGTAGAATCACATCTGCCCTCTTCCAGTCCTCAGGTACCACACCCTCTTCCCATGATTTGTTAAAAAGGGTACTCAGTGGTGCCACTAGTTCACCCCTTAGTTCTTTTAGAATTCTGGGGTAAATCCCATCAGGCCCAATTGCTTTGTCCACCTTCAGTTTTAGGAGTTCTTTCAGGGCATTTTCTTTTTTTTTACTTTCTCTTTATCCCTCCTATCTTCTCTTGGTGCCCCTCCTTCCATCTGCTCATTTCCACCATTCCACCTTCTTGGGATCTGCCCTAGAGTGCCTCCTCTTCTTACCTCCTGCACGTGGGGTCTGTCCCTTCTGGTGGTCTTGGATGGAACCAGAGCGCTTTCATCCACGGCTGCGAGGGTGTTTTCTGTTTTTCTCCTTTAATCCCTGCCCTCTGAGACGTCCAGTGCTTGGGACATACGTTCTGGTGGTGGCGGCTGACGCATGCCTTACCTCTCATGCACTGTCCAATGTCTCCTCCCTGACTCCACCAAATGGAGCCACCTCCATCCTTCACAGTTGCCGTGCTTCCACTGGCTATTGAAGGAAGCAGAGCATAGAATAGTTCTTGGTCACCACCCTAAGGGAGAGCATCCGTTGGGACTCGATTCTCCCTCCCCCTGCCGACCCTGGCCACCTGAGTCCATTCCAAACCCAGGTCGCCGCTTAGAGCGAGGTGTGTCATCCAGTGCCTCAACCCTCAGCGCCACTGGGCCGGTGCTCTTTCGGCATTTTCATCTGTGAATGGACTGATTCGACCACCTCCACCACCACCATCAGTGTGCTTCTATTACTTGGTTTAGGTACCTCCCTCCTCTTCTTTTGTGAATATGTAGCAGAATTATTTGTTCAGTATCTCTGCTTTGTCACTGTCATCCTCTGCCCACCCCTCCCTTTTTCAACCTCTCTCATCCCTCCCTGGTCTTTCTTCCCTCCATAATGTACCTATAAAAGGTTTTATCCCACTTCTAACTGAGTTGGCTATCTTTCCTTGGTTTGGGCCTTTGCTATTCTTGACTGCCTTGCCTGCTTCCTTCTGCTTTAACTGGTACAGTTCTCTGTCCTGCACCTCTGTGCTCCCTTATATTTCCTGAATGCTGTCTTTTCTCCCTAACCTCCTGCCACCTCCTTTGAGAACCACATTGTTTTTTTCCTTCATTTTGTTTTGTTTATTTGCTTCACACAAAGGCATATTGCCTCTGATGGCAGCTTTTGATATGTCCCCTTTCCTGCATTCTGCCCATTTATAGTGCTTTTCTGAGGCCCCCCCATTTTGCCAAAGTCAGCCCTCCTAAAGTCCAATATCCTCACATTTGTGTGACTTGATTCTACGGCTGTGTTTATCATGAACCACACTGTTTGGTGGTCGCTTGTTCCTAGATGGCTACCCACTTCTAAATCCAAGATCCTTTCCTCATCCCCATTTGAGAGTACCAGGTCTAAAATTGCTCCCTCCTGAGTGGGTTCCATCACTAGTTGTCTGAGGCGTGCCCCTTGCAGGGCATCAGGATTTACCCTGCTCTTGGATGTGGCTGCAGCAAAGGTACTCCAGTTAACATCTGGCATATTCAGGTCCCCCATCAATAATATCTCCCCCTTTCCTGCCATTCTAACGATGCTTTCTATCATTTCCATGTACATTTCCTCCTCCAGAGGGGGGGGTCTGTATACAACCCTTGTATGGATTGTGGTGTATTTTCCTGTCTTCAGGGTGACCCACAGTGCCTCCTCTCCTCCCTGTTTGCCCTTTAGTTCTGTTTCTTTGATCCCTTCCCTTATGTAGAGAGCTACTACTCCTCCTCTTTTACCCTCCCTGTCCCTCCTGTAAATTGTGTATCCTGGTATGTTGACATCCCAGTCATGGTTCTCTGTGTACCCTGTTTCTGTGACTGCCACAATATCCAGGTGTCCCTCTTCCATCAAGGCCACTATGTGCATTGGTACTCATCACCCTCCATTTATTGATAGCCTTACCCCTTTTAGCCCCATCCTTGTCCTTACTGTCTTGCCTTTTCTCCATTGACCCCTGTTCTGCTCCTATCAACTTCTCTACCTTAGTGTTTACCTCACTAACTACCCTGTTTTGTGTGTGTGTGGGGGGCAGGATTCTCATGCTTTTTTCAGTGCCTCCCACCTTGGCTAGTTTAAATGCTTGCCAAGAAATTTAAACCAATCACCTAGGATCCTGGTTCCCCTCCAGGACAGATGCAGACCTTCACACCAGTATACACCTGCATCCCTTCAAGTGGATCCCCTGTCCTGAATGAAGCCAAAACCCTGAGCTCCACATCAGTTGTTCAACCATTCATTGAATCCCATGGTGTGGAGTACTCAAGCCTCACCCATGCCATAGACAGGCAGCACCTCTGAGAAGGTTACTGTGTGTGCTACATGTCTGAGGCCCCTTCCCAACTCTACAAACACTTCCTGCACTGCTTGATCCCATTCCCAGCCAGGTCATTTGTCCCTAGGTGTACAATGATGTCCAGTTCCCTCTCCCATGCTGCTGGTCTCGCGATCCTGAGGATTTGCTTCCTGTCCCTCCCAGCCATGGTGCAGTGCAGGCACCTTACTTCCCTCACTCCTCCCTTCCAGTTCTACCCTCCTAATGACTGAGTCCCCACTAGGAGTTGTTTCCTTCCTCTGTAGGTCTCATGCCATCCTCCTCTGTGTTCTCCTTTGTGGAGGTTCCAGCATCTTCCTTTGTCTTCACTGAGAGTGCCTCCATAGAGGAACCATGCTCTCCCAGAACAGCGTATGAATTGTGGAGAGGTACAACTGGAGGGATGCATCTCTGATCCACCACCCTTACCCTCCCTCAGCCCACTGTGGTCCAACTGTTCCTCTTTCTTGGCAACCATTGAGGAAGTGGCAGTGGCCCTGTTGGTCCCTGGGTGGGGAGGAGGCTTCCCAAATCCTCACCAGGTCAGCCTGGAGATGGGCAACCTCCTCCCTCAGACCAGAGAGCTGCATGAAAATAGAGCAGCATCACAACCTCCAGAACATCTCCCTAAAGACTACCACCCCACAGCCAGTACACTGCACCACTCCCACATTTCTCCGTCCCTTCCAGTTTAGTTTTTTTTATAGTGTGTGTGAGTGTGTGCATGCACCTACCCCCTATGCAGCATACTGGGTTGTTAAGGTTATGACAGGTGTATGTCCTTTACCCTCCAGGACCAATCAGCAACAGCTCTGACCCACTACACTGGTGAGTGTTTGCCTTTCCTTTCAGCAAGACAACCTGCAGAACAATTTAAAGAAAATATACCCTGCAAAAACATTTTCAATCAGAAAAATAAAGCAGTAAACTGTACAACCTATAAGCACAAAACAAAATAGCAACACAACAGTAACTCTGCCTAGCCAAAAGAAAACTTAATGTTTCTCCTTAATCTATTAACAATGCTCCTTTGTCCTTTCACAAACCCTAGAAGAAAAGAGCTCAGGTGAAGCTAGGTGCTTTATGCTAGCAAACCTAGATGTTGCAAAGCATTACTTCAGTGGTGATGTTTCAGTAATTTGTGAAATTTGCCTTCATGAATAACTTCATTAATTGTCCCTTATCATTTCACAATCAGTTTTCCTAGGAAAATTGTATTTTTTCAGCTGACATTGTGATGAAGTTGCAAATTCAGCAGTGAATTTGCATGATTTTGCTTGAACAAGTGCAACTTTGCCTGCAAAAACGTTGTGAAGTAAGCACTTCACACTTTGCATATTTGAGGAATTCAGCAAGTTAATTCACAAAATAAAGTTTAACAACTTCACACATCTACAGATGCCATGTATTTGTCCTTTGTATAAGCAGATTTAAGCTGTTTAGTTGGGGTTATCTGATTCTAAAAACACTGTTAAATTCAAAATCTGAAGACATTTTTGTTCAATTGGCTTTGTTTAAAAAATCAAGAAACTGATACTATAGAGTACATTGGAAACTATATTGAAGAAAATATATAAAAGTACTATATGTATGGTCTCTCCATGATGGCGTGCTAAATATCTGTTAATGTGACAAATATCTTTTAATGTGACACTGAAATTGTGAATATTTACTATTCTAACTATAGTTAGATTTTAAGCAAGATAAATAAATACAACTTTTTGTATTTTATTTAATTTCTGGTTTAAAAAAACATGTGATAAAATGTTGCATTGTAATGATAACAAGCTATGAACTACAATGTCATGTATTCTGTGTATACAGTCTACTTTGCTTTCTGTCATCTGTTACATTTGCAGTTAGTCTTGTACATGCTCCTTGTTCACACTAACTGTAGAAACTTCAACCGGTCATGTCTGAAAATAGGCATTTATTTGTTAAGTACACTTACCTGGTTAGCAAAACTAAATAGATAAGCTGATTTCAAAGTGATACTTCATGTGACTACTGGATACTAAGTATCTTATGTCAGAAAAATGAATAGGCCATGATTACAGCCTGACATTTCAGGGATGTGTGATTATGGCCGCTAATCATACTTTTCAGGTACATGTTAAGGTACTCAGCAGCATCTCATGCCTAACAAAACACTCAAAGCAGGTAATTATTGACCTGTAGTACTTACCCTGTCATGTCTTATTTCTTACTCAGCTCACCTCAGTGGACCACATCAGAGTCCCTTGTTCTAACTATAATGTCAATATATCATGAATATATATATATATACATATATATATATATTTTTTAAGTAATTTGGTAAAGTAGTTATGTTAATTGGCAATCAAGCCTTTTACCTTTCTACCAATAATTTGAGTCTATTTCAAGCTGGTACTGTAGTAACCAAAAGATTATACCAAGTGATGTCTGTGTGAAATGAGTTGTGATGGTCTCATTTCTGTTCCACATGGACCAACGTCAGTATTTCACAACCCACTATCACAATTTGTACATTTTCACAGTCTCATATGAGGATCAATGAGCATGAAATCTGAATGACCCTCTCATTCACCAGACAGTTCTCCACAGCAAGACTAATGCACATTAGTAATGTAACTTGTTGAAACTTATCTGGCAACCATACTGTATGTGTTCTGCTTGCCCTATAAATAAACACAACATAATTGTCCACTATTGTCAGTCTAGCACCTTTGAAAAAGTTAACATTTTTAATTCACATATATGTACATTTTTAATTCCAGGATCCCTGGCTTGAAATGCAAAAGTACAGATGAAGTTGGAAGCTAGCCATGGACAGAACTAAGAATGGAAACCTAAATTCCACACATATTTCATTCACAATGAAGCAATATGGCAGTAAAATGTGTAAATTAATGTTATAAAACAATTGGTAAAAATTATAGGCAAAGTGAAAGCACAAGATCACAAATAAATCAAAGACTGCAAGTACAACAGTAGAAGAAAATATTTATAGTAATGATCCAGCTAAGAAGTATTGTTGCTGTCTATCATGAAGTGGAGAACTGCTCTTTAAAGACAAAGAACACCATACAGAAAGTTTCTGCAAATTGTATATTTATATTCCATGATTTGTTGCAATCATATATTTAGTTATCCATGAAAATGTTTTTACAAGGTTTACTGAACAGCTCCTATTGCTTTTTTTAAGCCAATATGATAGCATAGTTGCACCCCTTTAAATATTAATGGAAAGTCATCATTGTCAATAGGTGATTTAGTCAGAACAAGTGCTGAACCCATGCCAGCCACTTCAAGAAGGACAGTAAAGTAGGATTATATGTTGGTAGCTAATATGATTGTTCTACTGTCATGTGCATCAGCTAATTCAGAATGCAAAAAAAAGTGTTTTTTAAATTGAATGTTTTGTATTTTACCATACATTTTAAGAAAAAAAATGTTTATCATGCTATGCATTTTGCTAAATTCTAGAAATGATTTATTTTGAATAGGGTGTGCTGTTTTTATGATTTTATTGGAAAAATGAAATGAGCTGTAGGCAGGCCAAATGTTTGCTGCAAGACAAAAAAACAAACAAAAAAAAAACAGATACTGTAAATGTCTAATATTGTGCCCTCACAACAGAAAATGAAAAAAAAAAAGAACATTCATGAGGGCACAATGAATCTTAGCTGCTAAATCAAGACACAGAAGAGATGAACAGTGTAGATTATGTCTTATGAAACCCTTCATTTTACAATAACAAGGAGAACTACATTAATTTGCAAAGCATGTGACTACAAGTCTTGAAACATTGATTCCTGTGAAAACTGGGACAGGATGTTACCATACCCTTAGCTTTAATCAAGGTGCAATACCATTTATATCTCACATTAATCTTTTGCCACTCCCTTATACTGAGAATGTATCAAGATTATGTACTTGTATAATAATTAATGGAAAATGGAATGCTGTTGCTACATAATTATACTTAATAAAATGTCTTCTAAAGTTAACATACTGAAACTGATGCAGTAAAACTCTTGATTTATTTTGACAGACTATGTTGCTAGTACTTCAGATTACATGGAATAAGTATTTAATAAAATGACAAAAACATGAATACAAAAGTGCTGAATCAAGAGTATACTATGTATATTGGCTATAAAGCCACGTGTTAAAGAAATACAGAATTACACATATCCTCATAATATAAGGTATAATGGGTTATATATGCAAATTGAAATGGAGGAATTTAGGCTTGCTGATATTTAATTATGCAGAAAAAGATCTCTGTCAGCCAATCAGAACACAGAGCTACTGTTCCATTATTCTGCAAAAATAGATAGTTGACTGAATACTGGGAATGTATGCTAACCTCTTTGTTCTAGTTGACTAAAATGAGCATTAATGTGTGTTTGTGAGAAACCAGCAAACAGTTTTGGTTTTCTCACAGATATACTATAGCACTAATCAGAAATTCTGGTGTACTATTTAAAAATTTTTCCCGCTATTTCAGTATAGCATCTATAATAGTATAGTATAAGTTTTACTTGATAATAATGGCAATAGGGTGTTAAAAACACCTCAGCATATGGCTTTGGTGTTTATTCACCCTAATCTGATTATTATCTCATAAACTGGGAAATTATCCCATTATCACTGCAATAGGAGAGTAAGCTGCCAAAAGATTTCACACTCTTCAAATGCTGAAAACAGCAAAATACATACTCTTTCATACTCTTAGGACTCATCAGTGTGCGGTTGTTGCTTTCTAGCCTAGGGCACCAGGTGAATCAGCACAAATGATGACCATGTATTTTGTCATGGTGATCCCATAATAGGAAGGTAACTTCAAGGATAAGAACTTCAAACAAAAGCAACGAAGCAAGGGTTACACTGAAAGAGTACTAGCTATAAAGTCAAGCATAAAGGGAATGCAAACCTACACATACCCCCATAATTTAATGATTTATGTATTTCAAAAGGTTCACCAGAAAAGACATATTGAACTGGTAACAGCTTGTTTCAAGATGAATCCCGGGGACAAGGGGAGATGAGTAGACATTAACAAGGTGCACAATAAATAAAACACAAAATACAGAAAAACACAGTACAGTAAGGTGCAAGACCAATCAGTGATACAATATGCTAAGGCAGGTGCAATAACATACAAAATGCTGAAGTGTATAGCACAGTGCAAGAGTAACAGAAATACAGTTAGTTGGGTATCCATGAAATTGCATACACCAGTGTAATCAATATTAAACTTGCAGGTCAGTATAGGGAATAATTACAAATAAAACCAGCAAAACCCAATGTGAGCACATTTAGGAGGAGATTTACATGTCACATAGACTGAGAGCTTATGATAGTCAAAAAGGTGTTACTATGAGTGGGGAAGGAACACCATCAAACAGGAAGGGGTGCATATAACATTTGTCATGTGCAGTTGCAGGCAGGGGTAAAGTTATGAAAAAGGGAATTGAGGGAGAAGAAGGAATAAGAAGAGTGTATAGACAGTAGAAGGGAGAATACAAACTTGGCAAAATTATACGAGAATGTGGCTTGGCCTGCAGCAGTTTTCCTGGGAGGGAGAGGGAATGGGATCCAGTATTCCAGAGATGATAGGAGGAAGGAGGGGTGAAGACAAGAGGGTAGTGAGGTAGACAGTGAGAAAGCCAAACCAGAATTTGGAGGTGAAGAAGGCAGAGTGGGTGGGAGCTACCATCAAGGGAAGGAGGAGAAGGAGAAGTAAAAGGAACAGTGGTGACTATGGGGAGCTGCAGTCCACAGCAAAATGGCAGAAAAGAGTAAAAAAGGGTGTCCAGTCTGGTAAGGAGACTTGGGAGCAGCACTGTAGACAATGTCACCATAGTTGAAGATGGGGAGTATCATTTTTAAAACTAACTCTTGGTGGGCAGGAAGCGGGATACTGGCTTTGTTCCTGTACAGTGAGTCCAGGATGGGGTGAAGTATTTTTGTGGATGGCATCTATGTATGAGGAGAAGTCAAGGCGATGGTTTAGTCAGACACTGAGGTACTTGAAGGAGCAGACATCTTCAATTGCAATATATATATTCAAGGGTGTGGAAGGAGGGGAACAGAGTGAACCTAATCATGTAATCATGCAATACTAGTAATATAATAATGCAAGGGTACAAATGACTTGGCGGAAGAGATGGTAGAGTTGTAAAGGGGAGGTTCGAGGATTTGGGTAGGCAGTGCAGGGAAGTGGAGGGATGTCTGTGGCATTCTTTGAAGTACTCTCAGTACTATGTGTGAGTACAGTGAGGAAAAAAATTATACAGGAGTTCAATCAGTGGTTGAGGGATTGGTGCCATACCTGGGAGTGCGGATTAGTGTCAGACTGGGGCAGAACCTGGGGCAATAGTGACTTATACACAGGGACAGGTTACATTTCAGCAGGGAGTGAAGGGAGTACTAAAACATGGAACAGAGGGGTATATAGCAACAAAGGTGGATTTAAACTAGAAGGAGGTGGTGAGGCGACCGCTGATAGGGAAAGGGAGCCTAGTGAGCTCACCCCCTAGTTATGGGTAAAAGCAGTGGTGAAGCAGCACAGGAGGGATAAAGAGGGGAAGAATAGGGTAGGGAAAGGGTGGGGAACAGGCTGGAGGGTGGTCTCACTGAATGCAAGGAGCCTAAGGAATAGAACAGCAGAGTTGCAGACTCTCTTGGCAGTGGAGGGGTGGACATTGCAGCCATCATGGAAACGTGGGCCACCCAGTACCAGGACTGGATATGATGATCAGGGTTCAGGTTATTCAGTAAAGGGGAATGGAGGGGAGTGGCGATCTATGCAAGGGAGGGGATAAAGTGAGGAAGGGAGGAAGGGGAGGAGGAGAGGACAGAAGCACTATGGATGCAGTTCCAAGATGCAAAGAATAGGACACTGAGGTTGGGGGTGGTGTACAGGCCACCAGCTCAGGGGAGTGACATGGATAGGGAATTAGCTGAACAAATAAGAAGGGTCTGCAGGAAGGGAAGCATAGTAGTAATTGAGAACTTCAACCTATCAGGGGTGGAGTGGGGCAACCCCTTCACCATGAGTGCAAGGGAGGGTGTCCTGTTAGAAGCATTTCAAGACAGCTTCCTGACACAGCTGGTCCAGGGGCCGACTCAATTAGAAAGGACTCTGGGCCTTGTATTGGATAATGGGAAGCTGTAAGGAATCTGGAAGTGGAGGAACCACTAGCTGGGAGTGACCACTATTTGGTGTGGTTCACGCTCAACATTAGGAGGGAAACAGGGGGCTTGGGTACAAGAGTGATTGAGTTTTGGGGGGTGAACTTTAAGAAGATGGGGGAAATTTTGGGTAGGCACCTAGCAGGTATGCAACCACACCTGGATGCAGACCAGAAATGGGACTTCATAAAGGAAGGGCTCACAGAGGCTACATGCTTGCACTAGGAAGAAAAGCTAGAAGGGGAAGGCAAAGAAACCCAGTTGGCTGATACAGAAAGTTATGGAAGGGGTAAGGGCTAAGAGGGCAGCATTTTGAAAGTACAGGAAATCAGGGAGGGGTGAAGATAAGGATACGTACATGAAGAAGTCCAGGGAGGTTACCAGACTGGTCTGGGTGGCCAAGGTCTCCAGGGAGCTGAGACTGGCACAGGGAATCAAAAGTGAGAAAAGACTTATTCCACTACATTGGAGAGAAGAAGGAGCAAGGATCAGCTGGTGAGGATTAAGAAGGATGGAGGGTGGATGGAGAAGGGCAGAGCAGGCAGAGGCACTGAATGAATACCTCTGCTCTGTATTCACACAGAAGCAGGGGGCAGATACCCCAGGTGAGGGGTGGGTAGGTGGGAGGAGGAGAAGACATGCAGGAATTACAGACAGCAGGGTACTAGATGGGTTGAGGGCATTAAGGGTGGACAAAGCACCTGGAACTGATGGCATTCACCCTAGGGTACTAAAGGAGTGGGTAGAAGTCCTGGCGGGGCCACTGGATGACCTGTTCAGTACCTCCCTGGACATGGGATTTGTACCACAGGACTGAAGAATGGCCCATGGGGTGCCCATCCACAAAAGTGGCCCAAAGGATTAACCAGGAAACTATAGGCCAGTGAGTCTCACATTGATTGTGGGAAAGCTCATGGAGACCATCCTAAAACAGAGGTTAGTGAGCTTCTTGGAGGAAAACTATCTCCAGGATGGTCAACAGCATGGGTTTGTAGCATGCAGATCCTGCCAGACAAACCTTGAAGAATACTATGACTGGGGGACATGGGAAATGGACAAGGGCCATGCAGTGGATGTCCTGTATTTAGACTTCAGCAAGGCCTTTGATTCAGTCCGCATGGCAGGTTGGGGGGAAACTGGAACATGTGGAGGTGGGACCAAGAATGGTGAAATGGATCACAAACTGGCTAAACGGAAGGTAGCAAAGGGTGGTGGTGGTGGTGGTGAGTGACCTCTTGTCACCAAGAGCAGTAATGAGTGGGATACCACAGGGATTGGTACTGGGACCAGTGCTGTTTGGGATTTTAATTGCAGTTATATCACACGGGATCCAGAGCAAGATCAGTCTGTTCGCAGATGATACCAAGATTGTAGTTGTGGTTGATGATGCGGAAAGTTGGAAGGGGTTGCAGGAGGACCTGACTAAGCTGCAAGAGTGGGTGGAAATAGGGCAGTTGAGGTTCAGTGTCAAGAAGTGCAAGGTTGTGCACTTGGAGCCAGGAAACAGGGGAGGGATTATCACTTGAATGGGGTACAGTTGGGGAGCTCCATGGAGGAGAAGGACCTAGGAGTGATCATTACGGAGAGCATGAACAACTCTAATCAGTGTAGGAAGGGGTGAAAAGACAACAAAATGCTGGATGTATTGGTAAGACTGATCTCTCCAGAAGGAGGGATGTTATCCTGCCCCGGTCATTGGTCAGGCTCCCACCTGTAGTACTGCATGCAGTACTGGCACCCATTCCTGAAGAAGGACATCAGATTGTTGAAGGTGTGCAGCAATACAGCACAAAGATGATCCAGGGATTAGAGAGCAAGCCTACAAGGACAGGCTGGGAGAGTTCAATATGTATTCACTGGAGGAGAGGAGTGAGGGGGATATAATTGAGACTTTAAGTATCTAAGGGAATAAACAAGACCAACACAGAAGGGATTTTCCAGATGAGAAAGGGAGGGACACAGAAGGCATGGACTGAGACTGGGGAGGGAGATTCAGGCGGTAGATGAGGAGATATTTTCACTGAAAGAGTGGTGGACAAATGGAACACCTTACCAGCGCAGATAGTGTCCTGTAAGATGGTGGGCATTTTCAAAACATGTTGGGACAGGGTAAGGAAAGGATACTGGGAAGGTGGGGTGGGAGGGCAGCTGCGAGGTGAAGATTGTAGCCGCATATTTGATCGGATTCGATAGACCATGAGGCCTGTTTCTGCTAGCAATTTCTGTTTGTCTGTAAGGCATCATGGACAGGATATTGAAATATTTATTGCTGCTTACAAGGTTAGCTACATGCTAAGCATTTTTATTTTATTTTTGTCAAAAATGATTAAGCACTACAAGTACTGGTGGCTGTTCCAGGATGATGACTATTCTGCTCGGTACAAATATATTTTATTTGATGATATAAACTACTTCCAGTGTAGTTTGAAAATCCAGCCTCTGTCATGAGGGACAGATACTCCAAGTTGTTACTTTTAAAGCATATCAACATGTACATTATTTTGAGGCAGTGAAGAATAAGTGCATTTAGAACCTTGTGAGGGCCTGGTAAATCTTTATCAATTCTATGGTAAAGCCCATGACACTTAACTGTTTCTGAGTGTGAGCTAACAAGATCTGAACTAAGCGTCCACTGTTTCCTTAATGTAGTGGTGCTATGCCATAAAACACTGGTTTCATTATGGTGGATGAAATAAATAAGAAAATAAAAGTATCTATGAGTAAGCACCACACGTCCTGCATTTGAAGGTACAGTTAGCCTGTCACTAAGCTTTTAACATGCAAGTGCTAAATCATATCAGGCGCCAATGCAAATCACAAGAATGTGCCTTGCATACAAGTGACCTGGCATGTTGAATGTTTGTGGAAGTGCTAACCAGTTTTTGTGCTATGCTAGATAATGCCTTCAAAAACTTAATCTTAAACATGTGCACAGAAGTGTGTACCCTACCCCTGCAGCACTGGTGCTGTGTTCAAGTATATGATGTAAACCCCAGTGCAGATAAACCCCCTTGCTTACTTGATCCCCATAGTGCAGATACTAAGTATATTCCTCCTGGTTGTCTAGTGGATCCTCCTCCTCCCTCATCAGATCTGCATAGTGCCTGTAATAAATACAGTATATTCTCCCTTGTTTTCTAGTGGACCTCGTCACAACTAATCCCTGTATGTCAGTAATAAGTATATTTTCCAAGGTTGTATAGTGCCCCATCTGATCCCTGTAGTGCCATTAAAGGTATATACATCCAAGGTTTTCTGTTGAACCTCCTCCCCATCACCAGATCCTCATTGGACAATAATAAGTATATTCTCTCTGGTTGAGATCCCTTGTGAAGGGAGGTGGGGACAGACCACCAGGGAGTAACAGGAATGGGGGGGTGGACATAAGTTACTTGCCTGAAGAAAGAGTCCATAAGGGACCTGCAGCTCTAGAGATGGATAAAGTTATGGTACTGGAAGGGATACATACAACCATTCTAACGGAACTCAGGGAGGTGCTAGTTGCCCCACTAACAGACTTGTTTAACAGCTAACTGGAAACAGGCATGGTTCTGGTGGACTGGAGATGAGCTGGCATGGTTGCTTTTGATAAGAGTGGTAACACGAAGGAGGCTCGAAACTATAGGCCAGGCAGTCTTTTATCAGTGGTGAGAAAATGAATGTCAACTCTCCAAAGGAAAGACTGGTGAGTATCTTGAATCCAATGGGCTGCAAAACCACAGGCAGCATAGATTCGCAGTGGAGATGCCTTGCCAAACAAATTGGATGGATTGCTTTGACTGAGCGACCAGGGAAATAGATCAGGAAAAGCAGGTGAAAAGGTCTATCTGGACTTCAGCAACACCATCAAAACTGTGGTGCCAAGGAGGTTGTTGAAGAAACTGAACAGACGGGTTGAACCCAAAGGGGTGAATTGGGTTAGAAACTGGTTAAAGAATAGAAGACAGGGAGTGGTGGTAAATGGCCCTCACTCACATGATAGAGGAGTACCCAGTAGGTGCCTCTGGACTCAGTATTTTGACTGGTTCTCTTCAGTGTCTTCATAAGTGACACTGATTTGAAGCTAGAAGGAAGGTGTGCCTTTTGCATTTGATACCACAATCTGCAATAGGGTGGACACTTGGGACATGGTGGTGAGAATGAACAGTGATCTGGAGAAGCTAGAAGAGTGGTCAAAGTATGGCAGTTGGAGTTCTATGCCAAAAAGTGCAAGATGATGCATTTTGGGAGTAGGAACTCAGGCACTGAGTATAAGATGGGGAAAGGTAATGACAGTCACTAAACAGGATAGGGATCTTGGTTATCATATTTGATGGACCTAAGGTGGCAGAGCAGTGTGATAAAGTGGTGTGTAGGGCTAGTGGGATACTGGGGTGCATGTGGGGTATACCCAGCAGCAGAAGGGAGGTGGTGTTGCCACTGTATTGCTCACTAGTGAGACTTTGCCTACAGTACTGTGTCCAGTTTTCGTGGCCACACATCAAAAAGGACATAGTTAGGGTGGAAGCAGTCCAGAGGAAGGTAACTAAAATGATGCAGGGGTTGCACAAAACCCCCAAATAAGAAGAGACTGAGAGATCTCAATTTGTACACCCTGGTAGAGAGGAGAGCAAGAAAGGTGAGATAACAGTGACCTACAAGTACCTTGCATGGGTGAACAGGGTGCAGGAGGGAAGTCACATTCAAATGAGAAGAAGCACCAGGACCAGGGGCATGGGATGAAGCTGGTGGGGCAGGGGGCAGAGTCTGATAGATGTGAGGAAATATTTCTTCACTGAAAGGGGGTTAGATGTCTGGGACAAATTGCCAGCAGAATTAATGGAGGCAAAAACAGTGGGGGGCTTCAAGCATGTGTGGGATGAACAAAGAGGTGTACTAAGAAACAGACATGGAGGAGGGGGTCACTAGAGACCAGTTAGGCTCTAAAAGACAGTTTAGGCAGATAGTATCTGGGCAGACTGGGAGGCCAACATATGTTTCTACCAGATTTTGTAGTGTTACTGCCCTTCACCGTACCTTCCACTGTGTACAGTGGCCCCTGGGACAGAGACTGGCACAACCGCTCATGCACCTTCATGGAGAGTTGCTGTCTGCCTCCCAAGTCGAGTACTGATATGTTGGTACAACACAAGTATTGTGTATCAATACAGGACTTGCAGAATGGCCATTCACTCAAACTCTGTCTCAGTTTGAAGGGCCATCCTACGAGTCCTTTATCAATATGCTGTATTTGCATAATACCAGTATATTGATATTTTTTTCCATAAAGCTTTTTCTTCAGCTCCCAATACCCCACTCTGATAGAACCAATCTAACTTGATCACTGACCAGCACTGAGATTTTCAGGTTATCCACCACTTCCCCAGGACCACAGACGCAGTGGGTGGCTTGCCCTGTTAGTTGATCATGCGCCTGCAGGGGGGCTGGCATCATACCAGCAGACCAGAGATTTTTCCTCTACTTTTCTTCCCTGAGGATGCCAACATGCAGTGATGCACATTCATGCATGAGATGGCACACATGCATACTTGGTGCCTGGTGGCTGCTCCTTGTCAATGCGGTGTGCACCTGCTGTGCTGTCACCTGGCCTCCACCTGGTGTCAATGAAGGAGAAGGATCCTGGATTCCTTTATCCAAGGGAGGAGAACTATTCTCAGGATACTGAATCCTCCCTCCCACAGTCAGCCGCCAAGCAACTCCAGTCTATTTTCCTGGAGCCCTGGACATCAGTATAGTGAGCTGCTGTGCTACTGAGCTGGTCAATATATTGATAATTTACTTGTGGGGCAGACAGTGTCATTCATGGAAGTGAGCGGCAGCTTATACTGGTCACTGTCCCAGGGTGGATTGGCGGTCAGTGGAGGCTTATTAAAGGGCACTGGACATAAAGGATGATACAAATATAGTTACTGGCATTATGGAGATTGAGCAAGGAGGGCCCACTAAATAATCACAGAGAATATACTTATAACTGGCACTAGAGTGAGACCAGGTGAGGGAGGGAGTCTATTAGACAATCAGGGAAGATAAACTTATTTCTGGCATTAGTGAGGTTCATTAAATGACCAAAGACAAAATAATGCTGCAGGCACAGGAACAGGATGATGGAGGAGGTTACCATTGCCAGGATTTACATCACATATTTGACAGTGACACCAGTGACAGGGGTGCATAAGGAAAAGATTACAACTCACTTTTTAATGAGACCATAATGGAATGCAAATGACTTGTTAGCACCTTTTATGAGCTACTTCTCTGTGGTTAGCAGTAAGTGTTAACAATGTACCTGTTAATGCATCAGTTAGGGCTGCACAGATGTAGAACACTCACACTGTGCTCTGAATTTGTTCAAATATAGCACATTTAGGGTCAAGTACTAATTTCCACTCAGTACAGGGTCTTTGCTAGGCACAAACTGGGACTTTCAAATATCAAACCCCTTAGTAGTATGTGCAAACTCCCATGATGAGATTTATACCAGCTAGGCTTTCAGCAAGCCCATAAGGTGTCAAAAGGTCTCAGAATCATTCTGCTAAAGCTAGAAATAGTAAACCACAGACATGGGTTGTGTCCTTGTTAGGCCTCATCAGTGTACTGTAGCTGTTGCTTCAGCGTAGGTTGTGGGTTGACTGATGACAATGATTTGGGTCATGGCGAGGCCAACAGAGTAAAGTAATTTAATAAGAAACCTCAATGCAAAAGAACTAAAACAAGTGCTATGAAAATAGTAAATTATTTGTAACAAAACTGAATGTAAAGCACAAAATTATACATCTCTGCATCATGCAAGACATCAAAGGTGATCTACAGTATGCAAAGCACAGTTAAATAATTTAGGCTAGCTGGGTTTTGTTCAGGATGGCAAAGTGCCAAACGACATCAGAAACAATAAAAAAAACTTTAAACTGCAAACAACAGACACATTTAATCCTTTTTAGCACTCATAAGTCTGCTGTACTGTAGTTGTTGTCTCAGCCTAGCATGAAAGGTCCGCACGCCAAATAGTGACAGTAGTTTGAGTCATAGTGAGTCCAAAATAGGAAAGTAAAAAACAGTTACCTAATAAGTTATTCAAGGTGTAATAAGTAGTAACAGACCCTGAAAAAACAAAAGTAATAATTAGCTAACAATGCATTTAACATTATACGTAGAGTAGCCTCAGCCAGGATGCAATGCAATAATACTGTAATATATTACCACATGCTGCAATATGCTGCAGGGAACAGTGTAATTCAGTGGTAATTAAGCCCTTTGCATGTTCATGCTTGCGCTTGGACAAAGTGAATATGTTGGTATGACAGTGGATTTTGAGAGGTATGCCACTGTTAGTCAAATGCTGGGCAGTCTACAAGGGGCTCGACAGTACCAGACCAGTCATCAGCTAGGCTGAGCATGACAGTATTCTAGGCTTGTGGGGTTAAAACTGCGATGAAGTTCAAAAGAAAGAGCCACTGAAGTCATAGCTCTTTCCTTTGAACTGCATAACTCCGCTCAGCAGGCAGAGCAGATCGGCATCATGATCAGCCTGCTGTTGTCCTCCACCAATGTTAAAACAATCTCCACCAAGTACCCATCCCATCTCCCATTGCTTCCCTTCTTTCTTAATTTTTAACACCAGGGTACCCAATCTCTGGTGCAGCTACTGTACTACCCCCCAAGAATATTTTCACTGTGCAATACTGGGGAGCCCACACCTGTACTGCCAAACATAACACCAACACTGCAGTGCCCAGTCCCCAGTGTTAGTACCTGAAATAAAGAAAACTGCCCCTCATAGTATTTTCTTTATTTTTTTAAGTTCCTGTAACCCCATCCTCTGTCAAAAATCTTTCCCACCTCCTTGTTGTTTCACATGCCCATAGAAGTTAAACAGACACTGGTGTGCTCAGTACCCAGTGTCAGTACCCGAAATAGTCTTTTTGTATTTTTCTGTACCTTGTAAAAAATTAAAAAGTCCATTGGTGTCTGTTTCGACCACACCCATCCTCCAACTCAGTACCCTCCACCCCTTATTTACCAACTGGGGGTCCAATGCTGTAATCCTCTCTGGACCAGAGAAACATCTTCACTCTTCAATGCCAGACCAGGAGCCGAGGTATTTAATATGCCTTTTAACATATTTCAATGTGTTTTGAACTTCTGCTCATAACATGATTATTTATTAATATTTTGCCCACAAATTGTCAACATGACCTTTCTGAACAGTGGCTTCCATCCACACTACAGCCAATGTGTGTGTAAATCTCATAACAACATGCCCCCCTGCTGTGTATTATTGCTTAAATGATACCTTGAATACACTATCATGTGGTCTTCTAAAGTAATTTTTAAAAGGGGCAGATGCAGACACAAGTTTATTATCCATCTGGGTCTGCATCTGCTCGATTGAGCTAAAACTTTGAAGCCCTATTTTCAAAGGGTCTTATGCTCTTATGTAAGGCAGAAAAGCTCAATACCCTGGGCACTCAGAAAAGGAAAAAGTCCCTTGACCAAATATCTTTACCAAGACATACACATTATTTTATTAAATAGAAATTAATGTGCCAGCATATTACAAAAGGGTTAAAAATACTGCCCAATGCTGTTTCTTTATTTTTTTGCCAGGAGAGACAAATTAAGCTGAAAGCTCATTTAGAGGTGTGACCTAGGAGCACAAGAAGGTTAAATGACGTGCTCAAGTTCACACAATATGCAAGTGGGAGCTGTGGGATTCTAACCCAGATCTCTAGGTTTGCAGCTGAGACACTTAAGCCACTGCATTATACTGCCTCCTCTACTGCTTCATGCCCTTTATTTATTTACTTGAAAACTGGTGACAAGGAAAAGCACACTGAGCCAAGGTTTGTTTCCAGGTGCAACCTGGGGGAGTAGGAATAGAAGATACAGAGTACACAGCACATGCACAACTCACAGTTACAATAAATAGAGGATAATGAATGGGCATCGATGAACAACAAAGCTACGCTGCCATCGAGTGGCTTCCTTGGCAACCCGTGTAAACTCAAGAGTTTTAAGTGGATGCCAAAAGAAGCCAAGATATAGCAACGCAGCTTTGTTGTTCAGCGATGCCCATTCATTTCTTTATAGTGTATGGGCATCGCTAACAACTTACGCCAGTTTACAAAACTTTCCCATATTACAAGCAGTTTTTCCCTTTGTTCTTTCTCACCTTCTGTGATGAACTTGCCACAGGATAGAATCAAAGGAGGCATGTATTGAATGAACCGTTTATTTCAAAGAGTTACAAGAGCCAGCTGGCCCACGGGCAAAACAAAACAAAGATTATGCACATTTTTATTTGATGCAATACCAACTGGCAAATGAAGTAAAGGTTACATTAGACTGCAAATTTAGTTATGTCAGGTGACTTAGGCATCCAATTGAATTTGCCATAAAGCAGTGGATGCTCTTGGGATCCTACATGAGGCATTTTCCTTCATTGACCTGGAAGAAACACAGACAAGAGCCACAAGAAAACAAAAAGGGGGTACAATTAACATTACTATCGTTGTTTGTTAGTGGGTTACTTTCACGACTGGCTCAGCTTGAATTGTGTTACCATTTGCCCTTATGATCGCTCAGCTTTGAATTGAGTCGTGCCAGCTCAATCGTTCAAGGTGCTCCCTATGTCACCGCGTGAACACATTCCATCTTGTACCATCGATGTGACGTCCCATCAATGGTATAACAACATCTGGCATCACATCGATGGTACAACAACACTGGTAAATGCTAGATTTCTGCAGATTATAGCGTCTGACATACACTATAGAGCAATTAAAGAACAAAAATGAATTAATGGAGTAAGTGCAAAATGAGCAATCAAGGTAGAAACAACAAAATAAGGCATATACACCACCCGTATACCAAGGTAGTAGGCATATACAGGGGGAAAAGTTAAGTAGAGGGAATACAGGAGCATGGGAGAATAAATGAGCTACACCTGATACCTGAGGGAGCCAGGGGAGGCAGTGAAGTACAGGAAGAGGGCAATTGGTTCCCAAGTGATGGGAGATATGAGCATACAAACATACAAAACTTGCAGCTGAAACTGGTCTCATGGTGTACCAAGTCTGCTCAAATGTGCAGCTAGCACCCCTACTCTGCAGCTACCCCATCCCAACCCCCCTCACCCTCAGAAACTGCTTAGCATTGTTTACCCAGCCCCCCTTGCCCTGTCTTATGCTCTTTTGAAACTGCCCACTGTCCTAAATGCCACCATCTCCTCTGGTAGAGTGCTCCATTTTGAAACCACCCTCTCAGTGAAATAATGCCTCCTCATCTCCTCCTGAATCTGCCACCCTCCAGTCTTAGCCGTGCCTGCTCATGTCTCTTCACTTCCTCAGCTTAAACAACCCCTCTGTGCCAAATTTGCTGATCATGCTCCAGTATCTAAAAGTTTCAGTCATATCTCCCTGATCCCTTTTCTCCTCCAGGGGGTACAAACTCAAGTGTCTCAGTCTTTTTTCATAGGTTCTGCCTTCCATCCCCTGCAATATTTTTGTTGCCTTACACTGCACCACTTGGAGCAGCCTCATATCCTTCATCAAATATGGATGCCATTACTGCATGCAACACTCCAAATGTGGCCTGACCAAGGACCTGTACATGGGCAGAATCACACCCTTGTATCTGGATGATAACCCCCATGCAATTCATTCCAGCATCTTTATGGCCTTAACCGCAGCCTTCCTGCACTGAGCAGAGTTGTTCATGCTCCCCGTTACTATGACCCCTAGATGGTATACTGTGATGATAGTGACTGCATATGGGTGACCGTCAAAACAGTGACCCATATGAGGGTGCCATCATCATGGAAGATGATAGGGGGCCGGCTACTGTTGTGACAGTGAGTATGGGTGGGTGACAGGAAGGGAGGTGGGTGACAGGACATGTGAGGGATGGGGAAAGGTTGTAACCCTGCAGTGTGCCTGCTTCCGCCAAGCCATCCTTGTGGTGTGGTGGGTAGGGTGGTTATCGCCTGACAGTGCAGGTCCTGGGTTTGGGAATGGGGTGGGTATATTTTTGCTATGTCCTGCAGCTGCAGGGACTTAATTTTTAAACCAGGCTGTGCCCCCTCTGATGCACTCCCCTGGGTTGAGAATCTTTAGACAGGGGGTGTGGGGGAGGTGGACCCCCACATGCACAGTTATCCCAGTGGCCTTGTGGTGCACATTGGCGAAAATGTTTTCAGCGATAATGCAGTTTGCGATGTAGGGATCACCTGGTGGTCACTATTATCATAAAACTCCCAGATCCTTCTCCTCCTCAGTGACACCCAACCACACCCCACCCAACCAATATTCCCTCCTCTGGTTCTTCACCCTAATGTGCATAACTTTGCACTTTTGCATTAAAACCAATTGCCACCTTGCCAACCACTTCTAAGTTTGATTAGGTCATCCTGTAGCTTCTACTGCCTCTCTATGTCATCCACAACAGCCCTCATCTTGGTGTCCTCAGTGAACAAACTGATCTTGCTCCCAACACTGTGTGCAATATCTGATATGAACAGACCAAAAGACCAAACAACACCAACCCCTGCACAGAGCCCTGCAGCACACCACCACTGGTCACTGGCCTAGTAGTTAAGAGTTCCCTACCCAACAGCCACCTGTTGCAGTCTATCTTCCAGCCAATTCTTAATCCATTTCACCATCTTAGCCTCCACCCCTGTGTATTTCAGCTTTGCCCCCAGCTGCCCGTGATGGACCAAATCAAAGGCCTTGCTGAAATCCAAATATAGGACATCCACTGCATGGCCCTTGTCCATCTCCATGTGACCCAGTCATAGTATTCTATTAGGCTGGCCTGGCATGATCTCCTGGAGATGAACCCATGCTGCCACCCATCCTGGGCTCACTGACCTCCAGGAAGGTTACCAGTCTCACCTTCAAGATTGCTTCCATAAGTTTACTCACTATGGAAGTGAGACTGACAGGTCTGTAATTACCCAGCTTATCCTTTGGGCTGCTCTTGTGGATAGGCACCACATGAGCCAACCTCCAGTCCTGCAGCACACATCCTGTGTCCAGGGAGATGTTGAACAGGTCAGCCAGTGGCCCTGCCAACACCTCCAGCCATCTCCCTCAACACCCTAGGGAGAATGCCATCTGCACCTGGTGTCTTATCCACCCTAAGTGCCTTCAGACCTTCCAATACATTGCTTTCTAGAATCACCCCATCAGTGACCTCCTCTCCCCTCATCCCCACCTTCCCAGTCCACAGAGGTAGTGGACTCCTACCTCCGTCCCTCATGAACACAGAGCAGAAGTATTCATTCAGTACTTCTGCCCATTCCTCCTCCTTCACCCTCTCCCGTCCTTCTTGATCCAGACTATCCAGTCTCTGCAGTTCTTTTTCTCCCTTATGTATCTGTAGAATTCCTCCCCCCTGATGCTGTAAGTCAGCCTCAGCTCCTTTGAGGCCTTGGCCTCTCTTATTAACAGTTACCTCCTTGGACCTCCTCACATACATTCCCTGTCTCTCCTCCCTCCTGGTTCTTTCCAGTCTCTAAAAGCCACTTTTGGCCTTCTCCCCTCCAACACATTCTTGGCCATCCAGCATGCCACCTTAGTCCTCCTCATTTTGCTCAGAGTCCTGGTGCATGCTTCAGTAGCCTCCTCATCCCTGACTTTATGATATTTCACTTCTGCTGTGTGTCCATCTCTGACCTAATTCCCTCAAGGTGCCCTCTCAGTATTTCCCTCATCCTCCCAAAGTCCACCCTTCTGAAGTCCACTACCCTTGTTGTTGACCCCACAGCCTCCCTGCTTATGCTGAGCATGAACCACACTGGAAGGTGGTCACTTCCAGCTAGTGGGTCCTCCATCCATCGCTCCCTCACCATCTCCCCATTTGATAATACCAGGTCCAATGTATTACCTAGCCAGGTTGGTTTGCCAACCATTTGCACCATATGGCTATCTGGAATGCATCCAGAAGTACCTGTTCCCTGGCACTAGAGATGACTTGGGTTCCCCAATCCAACCCAGGTAGACTGAGGTCCCCACAATCACCACAGTCCTCTTACTACATCTGATCTGTCAACTCCTTATCCAACACCTTGGACTGCACCAGTGGCCTATACACCACCCATGGCATCAGTTTTCTACCCTTGAATCCAGGAACTGCATCCACAGTGCCTCTGTCCTCCCCTCCTCCCTTTCATCCATTGTGCATCTAATGTCATTCTTTACTTAAATCGTCACCCATCCTCCTTTCCCCACCACTTTCTCCTTCCTATAAGCCCTGTACCCAAAGATCACCAGATCACAATCCTGGTGTTGGCTGGCCCACATCTCCATGACAGCTGCAATAACTACCATCCCCATGTTTAAGAAAGCCTGTAGATCAGCTACTTTGTAACCCAAGGTCCTCGCATTCAGGAGACCACCCTCCACCCATTACCCACCTTCTCCCTTCCCTGCCCCTCTACCTCACCCTTCCCTCATGGCCCAATCTCGTTACAAACACTGTTGTCATGGGGGTCAGCTTATTCAGATCCCTACCTGGTGACCTTGCACACTAGTTTCACATTTGCCCCCACCTAGTTAAAAACCCTTGGAAGCTATGTATTCCTCCAGTTTCTGCTTCAAGACCTCCTTCCCAGCTCTACTCAAGTGCAATCTGTGAGTTGCATATAGGTCACTGTTGACCCATGTGTTCCCCCAGTCTCCCACCAGCCCATGTCCATGAGAGTGACACCACCCCACCAGCCAAGAGTTAAACTCCACAATCCTGTCCTTTCTTGCCCTGCTCACCCTGGATACCAGAAGCACTTCCAAGAAGGCCACCGAGCACCCAACCTCCATGCATAGCTTCCCTAGTTCCTCAAATCTCTCCATAACCAACCCCACAGGACTCACCCTGGGCCATTGGTGCCTACATGAACCACAATGTGAGTTTTTTCTCTTCCATCTCTGTCACCTCTAAGCAAAGCCTGCCCTTCTGTATCTTCTGTTAAGCCTAGTATGGAATCCACCATATTTGACTCTGCTGGTCACCCACTCCAAACCCATCTGATCCCCTTTAGTATAGAGTCTCTCATCACTACTACTCTGCCCCTTCCCCACCTCTTGCCTTTGCCTGCACAAATACTGTCCCACTCTTGGTGTTTGCCTTCCCTGCCCACAGCACTCGGACCTCCCTGCACTTCCACACTCTACTTCTTGCAGGCCTCTCTCTTTCCCAACCATGCCTGCCATCCTACTTCTGTGGCTGATGCACCATCTATGATCACCCCGCTTCACCAAGTGACCTCTAACTTGCCCTTGGTTGCATCTCCCACTGCTCCCCTGCCCTTCCTCCTCCCCTCCCCCTACCTGTTGAGCCCTCTCCCATCTCCCCATCTGGACTACTGTCCCCAGCATTCTTCCTATCTGACTGCCTCAGGCCCTATTCCTGAGGGTACCATCATCCTCCTCCTCCTTTACCAACACCAGAACATCATACCTATTACTTAATCCTGCCCCTACTACTGACATTGTCACTGTTGCACCCAATGCAGGCCTGCATTGCAGCCTGGGTTCTGCTTTCTCTTTTGGGGTTCTCTTTCTCCTGTCACAGGATCTCCCTGCTGAAGGACCTTCACATCCTCCCTGGTTTCAGCCTCACATTCCTTTGCAGGACTATCTCACTCCTCCAAAACAGTGAAGGGGTTTTTGAGCTGGACTGGATGGTGGATGTGTCTCTGCCCCTTCCCCTGAATCTCTCTGAGCCCACAGTAGTCCACTCTGTCATTTGCCGGGCAGCCATTGTTGCATTGGCTGGGACATTGTGCCCTCCGAGTGGGGGTGAGGGTCTCAGTACTCCTGCCAGCTCAGCCTGGAGACTTGTGACCTCAGCCTCAGCCCAAAGAGGTGCTTGCATATGGGCAACACCACAGTACCCAGAATGTTCATCTGAAGACTGCTGCACCACACCCAGAGCATGATAGGAAAGAAGAATTGCTCAGCAGAGAGCTGGGATGAGGAATGGCAAAGTGATGAGAGGTAGAGGAAGGGACACAAACCAGTACTGGATATGAATGAGGCATAGTGGATCTGGCAACATGGCTCTGGTGACTTGAGGTTGCGTGATAATGGCTAAGAGGAATAAAGTGAACAATGATGACTAGGAGAGGGGAGTTGTCACAAAGTGGCAGAAGGGTTGCAGATTTGTCCAGTCTGGCCAGTGAGGTTGAGGGAGTGGTACCATAGACCACATCTGATAGTCAAAGAACCAGGAGCACCATTTTGGTGATACATTCATGTCAGACCTATGGAAACAAAGAATATTTATTGCAGTACAAAGGGACCAGGCTTAGGGCAGAGTTTGGCATGGATGTTGTTGATTTGGGCAGAGAAAGAAAAGTTTGCTGTCTAGCCACCACAAGGAATTTGAAGGATTAAACCTCTTCTAGACAGATGCTATCCAAGTTGGAGAAGAGTTACAGAGTTGGCAGTGCGGCCAATTTCTTGCTGGTGATAAAGTTCATAGGCACAGTTTTCTTGTGTTGACCCACAGATGGTTTGATTGGAAGCAGTGCAGGACATTGTGGAAGTCATTCTGGAGCAGACCTTCCATGGCTGTGGTAGAGGGACTGGAAGTGTGGACAGTTGTATGATCGGTAAACATGTGTACTGTATGCACAAGTTGCACAAGCCAAGGGAGGTTTTTAAGGAATATGGTCATAGGGAGATCAAGATGGGCCCCAGTATGGAGCCCTCTGGGACCCCCCTGATGGGAAGTAGAGGTGACAGGGCACTATAGAACCAGTCAATAGCAGGAGCTGAGAGGCCAGCTGAACTCTGCTTGTCCAGGAGGAGTGGGTGGGACACCAACTGAGGTGAAAGGCTTTGGCCAGATCAATGAAAATGGCAGCTGTGATATGCCCAAGTACAACCTTGAGTAGGTAGAGTCAGTTACATACAACATGGAGAAGATAGTGGATTGATATTTGTGGAAGCCAAACTGGAATGGGGTGAGGAAATAATAGGAGTATAGAAAATCAGAGTTCAGTGCAGACAAGCTTCCCTTACAGCTTAGCAAGGGAAGGGATGAGGGAGACTAGCCAGAAGTTACCCAGAGAGAAAGTCCCTTCCTTTGTGGAGTGGAAGATCTGTGACCAACTTCCAAGACTGAGGGACAGCATGAAGGTAGAAGAAGAGGTTGAATAGGTGAGTCAGAGGAGGTGCTATGGAAGGTGGAGAGATGGAGCAATTTAGGATCAATCCCATTAGGGTTGGATTTGCACAAGTTAAGGAAATAAAGGATAACTGGAGTTTCCTGGCTAGTGATGGGAAAGAAGAAATCTTTGGAGGAGAAGAGAGGTAATGTGAGGTGGAGCAGTGGAGGCTGGAGGGTGAGTGGAAGAGATAGCACAAGTGGTAAAGAACTCATTGAAGTGAGCAGCAGCAAAGGAGGGATCACGCACTGGTGAACCATTAACCAGAAGAACTGGAGGGGAGGGCTGGGTGGAAGGGTCAAAGAGGGAATGAATTACCTTCCAGAACTTTCAAGAAATGTTAAGGTTGTTTTGAAAGTTGACCTTGAAATATTGCATTTTTGCAGCCTGGTCAGCCTTAGTACAGGTGTTCCTGATAGTCTTGTGTAAGAGGAGGTAAGGAAGTAAGTGAGATCATTTTTAATGTGCCCAAGTGAGATCACAGAACTTGCACATGTCAATGACCTTATATGGCATGTTATCAGGAGCTGAATAAACAGCAAATGTCTACCAGTATACTTTATTTTTGTGGTACTACATTTTTATTAGACTAAATGAAGAATCTTACACAAGCTTTTGAGACCTCTCAGGTCTCTTCATCAGATGCCAGGCATCAGGTCTCAAAAGCATGTGTAATAATTCTTCAGTTAGTCTAATAAAAAGGTATTACCACAGGGAAAAAACAAATTTAGTCAGAACCACTCAAGCTGCTAATGCATTAACTTTATAAGAGTGTTTTATGGGCTCAAATGTAAACATGAATTGCTGTAGTCATCACTGTGTGTAAATTTCATTTTGGTAAGTTAGATCATTTATCTGGTTGAGCCTGTGTTTCCCATGTGTTTAAAAAAGCGAGCTGCGAGTGCATCTTGTACTATGTGCGGGAAGGAGAGGGAGCTCCACCAAGGCCTTCAAGTTATGGTAGAAGAAATCGTGCAGAGAAGATAGGTATAGGCTACAGTGGGGACTGAGGGCCAACCTGGAAGATAACAGCCTATACTGAGGTGATGGCCAGCTTCCATTAAGGAGCGAACCATAGTCCTCAGTGCATGGTTTAAATGTTACTTTGATGAAGATGTAAAGTAGCAAGGGGTGATGGAAGAAATGGGAAGCAGAATGTGGGCCACCACAGGCTGAGATAGAGTAGGGAACTGCCAAGCAGGGGTTAGCAAAGGAGGAAGTGGGGAAAGTAGCAGTCAAAGAAGAAAGGTGAGGAAGGAGGAGAAATTGAAAAAAGGAGAAAGCATCAAGAAGGAAGCTGTGAGACGTCAAAATGGTGAAAGGTCTACATCAGAGGCACTATGAGAGGAAACTGAAAGAGTTCAGTATGTACACCCTGGAGGAAGCGGGGATAGTTGGGATATGATGGAGCACTTTAAATACCTCAGGGGAATTAGAAAGGTACAGAATAGAAGTATGTTTCAGGGATAAAGGTGCTGTATAACAAGGGGTCATGATATGAAGCTGGAAGGAGGTAGATTCTCAGGAGAGATGTGAGGAAGTACTTCTTCACAGAAGGGTGGTGGATTCATAGAGCATCCCTCCATGGGAGGCAGTGGAGGTGAGAGCCAGTGGTGGGTTTCAAAAATGCCTTGGAGATGCACAAAGAACCCTTGGAGGAAGGAAAGGGATGGAAGAGAAAGTGCTGTAGATCAAGTTGGGTATGCAGCAAAACTGATCATAATTAAAAATGGGCAGACTAGATGGGCCCAACGGTCTTTATCTGCCATCAAGTTTCTATGTTTCTGTGTAAGACAGGTTAATGCTATTCAAATGGATACAGTGTTACATTTTAATATGCACAATGCTGATATTGCAAATTGTGTGGTACAAATAATTCATGTTGTACTATGCTTCACAGACATGATAATCAAATCAGTAATAATATATGCATTGAACAAGGGAGAAAAAAAATCAAGGGGAACATGTGTGAAGGAATGTACTACTCACAGAGCTGTGACACCATGATAGGTACATACTGTATGAATTTATTGCATTATGATGGTACCCAGCTTTACACCAATGTTGAGTGGGCTACAATTTGGATTATTTATTTTTGTTTTATTTGTAATCATCCAGACATTGTCTACACAGTAATGACAGATAGCCAAGGATGCTCTTTACAATTTGTCACTTTTTGTGTGTGTGTGTATATTCATTTTTAGAAAATCACTTTTTATTGTGACTGCAATTCTGTTCAACCAATTAACTTTTGGTTTGGAAGATGGAAGGAGGAGGAAGAGACAGTGCTGTAGATCAATCTGAATATGCAACAAAAGTGAACATAATTAACCCTTGCAGGTATTGAGACTGATATATCAGTCCAGAATTCTTATGTTTTAATTCTGTTGGCAGCCTAAGGGTTAAATATGGGTCAACCAGATGGACCCAGCATTCATCATCTGCCATCAGTTTCTCTGTTTCTATGTATGACAGGTCATGTGATTCAAATGGCTATAGTGTAAAATGATTAACATGCACAATGTCGATACTGTGCTATTAATGACACACATAATTCATGTTGTACTATACTATACACACACACGATAATCAAATGGGTAATAGAAGACAGAGGAGATGAGACAGCTAGGTGTTGCAAGCTCAGTGACAGTTGATCACATGTATTTTCCTGCGGACAACAGATGGATGCCCAGATATTTGCTAGCTATGTACAGTCTGATGTCATGCCTGTACACAACACTGTAGGTATTAAAACTGATAAGAGCTTATTGTTTTCCTGCTTCCAAAGCTGTTTTCTCTAATACTTGAGAGTTATTACTAGAATTCTGAGACAACAGGAGATGTTGTATGTCCATATAGTTGTCTTATAATTGCGTAAAATAGTTATTTAGTTATCCCCATGCATATGTATCTATTTTTCTCTAGGTTCCTTATTCCCACAAGGAGCTGTGATAAGGAGTAATAACTAATAGAAACTGCTGTTGCCAAACTCAAGATTGTAAAGAATATGATGTGGAAGGGTAGGGTACAAAATATTTCCCTTACACATTCAGTAAATGGTCCAGTGCTGTCATGCCAGCTGAGTAAATTCTAGTGTCTAAAATGTAGCCACTGGCTACAATGTACCAATGTTTTAGCTACAAACATGGTCTGATGCTGCTTCCCTATCTCTGTGATGCAAACATCCTGGGGTTCTTCTCTGTTTGGTGCTGGAACTGGACTGGACGGATATCATGTTCTCAAGGGGCAGTGAGGGAACTACACTCTCTAGCAGGCTTTGCTCATGATTTTTGAGACAACACAAAAACTGCTCTGCTGCATGGCATCAATTGGCCAAACATACTGATGGATGTGACATTGTCAGCCTATTCTGGTGTGGTGTGATAGTCAGCCACATTCAGTTACATTCATCAAAATGTCTTACGGTGGTGAAAGGAGCCTAAAATGTTAGTCACATTGATTTTACAGTAGCCATTACTGATGGTGGTGATCCTTCATGCTCACCAGTACCAGGAAGAATAAAATTGACCCCATTAGTGACCAAGATGGATAAGAACAGGACCTCTTCCTTTGTTTTCCCTTAATTTTATTTAAAGAGGTTACTGTCAGCCCTTTTGCATCATATTATTTCTAGTTGAACCCCATATTTTCTATCTGTTTACCTTTTCTAAAATACATTAATATTGCTGGCTGTTTTATCTGCTCCTTTCATAGTAGCACTGCAATGCATCCCAATGGTGTTACTATACCCAGAGTTGTTTTGTTTCAAATCTTTGAGCTACTCTACAGTGTACACCTGAACTTTAGGAACACCCCACACAATGCAGCCACTCATAATGCCATAATCTCCTCCCTCCTGCTGTGTAATGATGTTTTATTTGGGGGTGGGAAAGTCCAGGAAAATGCAGTTGGAGTTGATCAAGGACTGTACATAAACATGTTTTGACAAACAATAGCCTTTTATTTATTTGTGCTTTATTTTTATTAACCCAGACATTGTCTACACGGTAATAACACACAGCTAACTGTGCTGCTTACAATCTGAGACTTTGTTTTTTAACCAATTTATTCATTTTAGGAAATCACTTGTAACATGGCTGCAATTCTGTTCTGCTGGTTAAATGTTGGTTTATCTATGCATGTTTCTTACAAGAGAGTACTGTATGTATTAATGCCAGTGCACAATATTACCCTTAGGATAGTTTGTGGAGTGCATTTGAATAGATGTAAAAATTATGACACTGCATTGTATGTCAAGTAAGAATGGTGTCTCTGATTTTGAGCATTTGTCCCTGATCTTACTGGGCAGTGTCCCCATTTTAGTCTTGGCAGCATGATAGGCATAGCAGTCCAGGGTAGCCAGGTATTACAGTTGACACTGCTATGATTTCTTTGTGGTCCCCTATGATGCCGCTTGCAACCCCTGGAAACCCTTAAACATTAGTTGCCTAGCATTTACCACTCCTACAAATACAAAGCCGTGAGAGTTCCAATTCCAGTAATAGTTAGATCCTGAAAGGGTTAACATAAACCAGCCTTTTAGAAATGATAAATCATTGCCCCCACAAATACATATTTGGGAGTGATAAATAATTTGAAACTCCTCTGGAATTTCCTCTAAAAGCTGGTTGTGTCCTCTGTTACAAATTATGTCAGTAAATTGTATAGGTTCCAAAGACCAGCAAATCACATTTCAATAATGAATAAAATTAATATGCCAGCAAGTGAACATATAAAGACTTCTGATGTTTTCTTTTTACAAATGCCTAGTAGATCTGTGGCTACAAACTGAACTCTCTCTCTCTCTCTCTCTCTCTCTCAGTAGCTGGCTATTGAAGCAACACTTTTTGACACTAGCATGTAAACAAAGTTTTAATTGCACTGCTACAGACAGTTAAACTGCTTCCAAAGTGGTGTGAATAACTTGCCATTGTGCCTACATCAAGACACTAGCTTTCAGGTCACTTAAATCTGGCATGCCGAGAATGACTAACAAGCTGAAACTACAGTAGTAACCATGTTATCACACAAGTCCTGTTATGCAAATTAATATTGAAATACATGTACTGTTATTGAGACCATTATTTCCCATCAAAACTTAAAAACAGTGTCAGAGTAAGATAAAAAAATGCTTCTTACCAGCCACTGCAGGACAGCGTAGTTACAGATGATGGCCATGATCTCCTGCAGTGATAACAACACTTCATTCTGTGTTGATCTGAAAGAAATCTGAACCTCATTCCTCACTAGGAAACACTGACTAACAGAAAAAAAAATTGTGGTAAACAGACTGCTGGTGGAGGGATTGCTATAAAACTTCAATTTTATGAAGTTTGTTAGAAATCTGTTGAGCTCTATTTTTCCTATGTGATAGTAAAACATCCAGAGCTCTTCCCTACAGCTATAAAAGTGTACTGAGTTTTCCCGAGACTAATACAGCACCACTGACATACAACTTCAAAAGTGTACCTGTATTTGTAGTGTAAAAAGCATACAACAGACATGAAACTCTATATAAGTAAAAACATGCTTAATCATTAAAATTTAATTCCACTGTATTAAATCAGTAGTTATCCATTAGCACCTTAATTTAAATCTGCAGAGAAAAATACTATTTGAGTTATTCAATTAGACAGTTCATTAATAGATGTGATAAACTGTATGTATCTATTAGCATCAAAGAGCAGTTTCAGTTCTGCTAATCTCTCTTCATAATTGCGGCTGGTGTTAGGCTTCATGATTTTCAATCTGATATATCACCAGTGTACCTATTAGTATAGGGAAACAATACAAAAATATGTACAAATAAGTTAAAACATACATAATTACAGCACATTTCTTAGAATGGAACCACTTGAAATTATTTGGCCCCTGTATTAGATAGTTTTGTTAATCTGTGTCTCAATAATTGGGATTGCTGAAGAACTGTTTAATTACTTTATTTCACAAAAAACGGTTCCAAACTAAACCAATTATTTAATCCTTTGCCTGACATGGCTTTCAGCTTAAATGTTAAGTATGCTTCCTTTTGCAAGATCTTTCACTGAAGTAGTCACCTCTAGAACCAGATTTAACATGCTCACTTCCCATAAATTAGAACTTACATGATCTACCAGCTGTTTTAACATGGTAAGCCTGAGCATTAGTATTGCCCCTTTATTAATGCAACTAAGATGTTTACAGAGTAACTATGAACTGAACTGAATTTGACATTTTTGGAATGTGAGGAAGGATCCATGGCTCCTACCATTTTAGCCATTCAGGCAGGAATGTGCTTTTTGAAAATAGTTTTTCCATATTTTCTCCATTATTTACTAACTTGTCACTATATGGTTATTCCTAATCATATAACTAGCAGCTTGCTTGGCTTACTATATCCAAATAAATATTCTCTGATTCTTACCTGATAGGTTTTATGCATTTCAATATACGTATACTGTGCACATGAATTTAAGAACATGGAGATTACTTTTTACCTATTTTAAATAGCAGGCACCACTCTCTTACTTAGGGCATGTGCCTAAAAGATTTTCTCCATAGTGTTTGGTATAGTTGGGTGGTAAGATGAAACTTTCCCTGTAGCCTTAATAGATGGGTTTGGTCAATCTCAATGACATCATGGTTTTGCTCCATATTTGTATCTGCAGTTAAGAATTCATCCTAGAAAGGCAGTGCCAGAGCAATATACAGCTGAGAGAGCAAGAGAAAGAGCAAGGAGTGTGAGAGAAAGAGTGAAAAGAATAAGAAAGGCAGTGCCAGCATAAGATCCTGCTGAGAGATGAGCAAGACCAACAGTATGAACACAAATTGGAAGATGGAAATTTCTGTGCCAGAAGACATCACCATGAACTAAAAATACTGGTATCAGGGATTCAACACAAGAAGCCAAATTAATTTCAAGAGTTCCCAAGTATCAGGGGAGGATCTTGACTTGTTTTAAGATCTTTTGAGAGAATTTGTGGGCAATTTCAGTTGGATGAGGCAGCTTGTGCAACTCACCTTCTGCCATTCCTTACAGGCAGGGCATTAGAAGCCTTTCTGAGACTAGACAATGAGGACTGTATGCACTATAACAATGTGAAGAATGCCTTGTTAAAACATTTTGAATTGACTCTCGAGGCCTATAACCAAAAATGGAGAGATTTGAGGAAGGCACTGTGAGATAGCTATTCTGAAATATGTGTACAACCAGGAAGTCTTTTGGAGTGATGGTTAGAGTGTGCAAAGGCTAGTTCTGTAGAACAGAAAACACATTGGTTCCTCATGAAACAGTTCTTAAAGACTGTACCAGAGAAGTTGAGAATACAGTTGTTTAATAGGACTCCAAGTTCATGAAGGAGGCAGCTGAGAGAACTGATAAGTTTTATTCAGCTGACCATCCACTTAAGGCAAACACAATGGGGAGAGACTCAGATAGTTTTAAGGAACTTGCAGGAGGTGAGCAATCTAAGGGAAGCCAAACTGTTTCTGAACAAATAGGGCAGCCAGTCAGTTCAAAGGCAAGTAGTCAGGGAATCACAGGTGCTATATCTGCCAAAGCTTGGACACCTGTTTTATGACTGTCAAACAAATATGACAAAAGCTATGAGTGCAACTGGAGGAGGTAGCTCTGGATGCTCCCATGAGCTAGTGACCTGTCTCCAGAGTGCATTTCCTAGTAATTCCATTGCACACATGCATCCTGTTTTAGTAAATGCGACGGTAACCCAGGGACTGAGGGATACTAGGGCTTCCATTTCCATGGCAAACAGGATTTGATTTATGAGGAACCGATCATACTGGGCCTGTTTTCCAGAATTAGAGAAGTGACAGGTTCTGTGGCATCAGTGCCTGTTTGAATGAGTAATGACTTTTATAGTCTGGTAAACACTGTGTATGTCACTATCCATAGTACAGTTAGGGGACTGGCTTATAAGGATGCAGAGGAGAGTGCAGCTGGAAGTAACCCCTCCCTCAGCAGCAAGAGAAGGTGTAGCTGAAGAACAGGCTGGGATCAGCATTTCTGTAACACAGCAACAGGTGAGGTGAGCCCAGCCATGGACAGCTCTTCCACCAGAGAATGTGCTTCAGGGACAGTCAGGGATATGGAGCTGTGGGGAGCTTAGCAAAATGACCCATTCTACAGAAATTAAGGGACTTCGCCACCAGGGTAGAAGGTGACTCTCAAGGTTCAGAGAAAAGGGAGACATACTGGGAGAATGGGCTGCTATATCATGGGTGGGTTCCAAAGGGATGACTGGAAGAAGGGGTATTTCAGCAGACAGCAGTTCCTAGGGAATATAGGAAACAGCTTTTGGTTTTCTGACCCTTTTCCAGACGCTTAGAAGTCAGTCATACAAAAAAGATACCTGGCTAACAATTTTTACTAGCCCAGTATTTTTAAAGATCTGGCAAACTACTGCGATACTTGTCCACAGTGCCAGAGAGTGTAAAGGTTTGGAGACAGGGCTAATGCTAAGCTAAGGCAGCTTTAATTTCCTGTCTATAATTAAAGACCATTTTGGAGAAATGTAGTTGACATTTAGGGTAGTACTCATTACCCTGAGTTGCACAGGCAGAAGACACATTTTGGTGATTGAGGACTATGCTACAGGTACCCAGAGATAGTGCCTTTGTCCTCCAGTGAGGAGGGAAAAAGTGGCTGGCAAACTGCTGGGGATATTTAGCTGGGTGAGTTTTCCTATCAGATTCTGCCAGCCCAGGGCACCAATTTCATGTCTTCCCTAATGGTTAGTCTTTGGAAGAAGGTGTGTGAGGCAACTCAGGGCATCCCCATACCACCCCAAGATTAACAGTCTGGTTGAGTGATTTAATACATACCTTAATATCATGTTAAGGGCATTCACCAACCAGTAGGTAAGAAAGTGCAATAAGTACCTATCCATCTCTTATTCACATATAGGGAAGTACCCCAGGTATCTAAGGTTCAACCTCATTGAGCTCTTTGTTTGGCCACAGTGCAACGCATCCACTTGATTTAGTAAGGTATGAATGAGAGGAACTTGTTCCCGAAGGAGAATCTGTTGTGGCATACATCCTGAATTTCAGGTCACAGCTGAAGGAGTTAATAGGGTTCACCAAGAAGCACCTAGCCACTGTACAACAGAGACGTAAGATGTGGTATGATTATGGGGCCAGAGCCCAGGAATATGACACCAGGCAATGGGTGATAGTACTCATCCTTGTTCAACAGCATAAATTGCAGGCAGCTTAGGAGAATCCTTACTTGGTAGTTAGGAGGGTGAATGATGTTAATTATATGATGGGGCTACCAGATAGGAGGCACACGCAGCCTATCTACAAAGTAAATATTATGAAGCCCTACCAGGACTGGGATGAGATGATCCTGGCTGTAAGCAGCTATCCAGATGAGGAGGCAAAAAGTAGACCCACTGGTGGATCTCCTGGGAGAGGTTAAGGGAAAATCCTCAATGGATACTGTCACCCTCTCAGAATGGCTGACAGTGGCCCAAGCTGCAAAAATACTTTTGATGAAATGATCATGGGGAAGCTGGGGTCTGCTACACTGGCAGAGCACCATGTGGACACAGGGTCCTGGGCCCTGCTGAGGCAGCCACCTCAGGAAGTGAAACATGCAACTGAGGGGGGATCAAGGAAATGCTGACTCTTTGGGTAATCCAGAAGTCGAGTAGTTCTGAGGCTTCCCAGTGATATGGATCCCAAAAAGGATGGGATCATGAGATTCTCCATCAGCTGAATGAAGCTCAACAGTTGTACGGAGTTGAATGCATACCCCATGCTCAAGTTGGATGAGATACCTGTGAGGTTAAAGGAGCCCTGTAGCTTTCCACCATAGACCTGATAAAGGGCTATTGGCACATACCCCTGACACCTGAGTCCAGAGAAAGGTCAGCCTTCATCACTCAATTTGGAAATGTGAGTTCTGAGTAATGACATTCAGGATGAAGATTGCATCAGCCACCTTTTCACAGCTTGTAGACTGCATTCTGTCTAGAGCAGGTGACTTTGTTCTGGCAACATAGACAACATCACCACGCTGCAGTCAGACATGGGAAGATCACATCAGAAATGTGACTGAGGTGCTCTGCTAGTTGACAGCTGCTCAGCCAACAGTCAAGGTGGAGAAGTGTCAAACAGTCATGGCAGAGGTGTCATACATTGGGCGCAGTGATGAGCAGCGTTGGTAAGTTACTTTTCTATTACTTTCTATTTCTTTTAGAAACTTGATCCAGGAAGCTCTGTGCAGTCACTAGCAAGGATGGAGAAGTAATAGAAAAAGTAATACACTAACAGTTACAGTTACTTATTTCTTTTTACAAAAACAATACAAAATAATAAAAACTATAACAGATGACATTTATTTGAAAGTAATATGTTAGTTACTAGTTACATTCAAATAAATAATATCAGTTACAGTTACAACTACTTGTATAAAAAGACATAAGTAAATGTAACTGTAAGGTGTATTACTTTTTCCAGTACTTCTCCATCCTTGCTAGTGACTGCACAGAACTTTCTGGAACAAGTTTCCAAAAAGTATTAGAAAGTAATAGAAAAGTAACTTACCCAACACTGGTGATGAGTGGCACATCTAGCCTGAGCCAGTAAAGATTGAGGCCAAACAGGGATGGGACATTCCCACAACTAAAGGAGAAGTACAGGACTTCCTAGGAATGGCAGAGCACTATCAAAAGTTTGTGCAAACTTCAGCAGCGTGTCCAAACTCCTGTTGGATCTCACAAGGAAGAAAATTCAGAAAAGGTTCAGTGGATGGATCATTGTGAAACAGTGTTCCACCAGCTGAAGGAGGCATTATGGCAGACAACTGTGCTCATAAACCCTGACTATTTTAAAGGTTCAATGTGCATGTAGATTCATCCGATCATGGACTCTGCACAGAGTCAAGTCATGCATACAGTGGAGGAACACCCAGTCATGTACCTGAGCAGGAAGTTGCTGCCCAGAAAGGAAAGCTACACCACAACTGAGAAGGAGTGTGTGGTTATCATCTGGGAGCTGCAGAAGCTGGCAACCATATTTGTGTGGGACTGAGTTTACACTGGTCACTGATCCCCACTTGGCTCCATAGGACCAGCAGATAGAGCACCAAAGTGTTGAGAGAGAACCTGGTGTTGCAGTTATATAATATGGGACACTTGGTCAGAATAGTACTAGTCACAACAGTGCAGTGTAGCAGCGCACAGTAATAATAGTGCTGTTTTTGTTTTTGGCCCCCACTATAGGATTCTCACTCTAAGAGGGAGCACATCCTGGGGAAAGTTAAAATTTGTGGGGCTGTGGGATACTGTTTCCATGGCTCCATGTAAAAAAATCAAAGTCCCAATATGTGTAAAATGTCAAAGACCAGGATTAGAACCCTGGTCTCTACTACTACTAGCCGAGCTTCTCTAGGTACCAGCCCTCCATGCTACAGGAGAAACTCAGCCAGCTTCCTGGATCCTGGTGCCCTTGTGTCTGTCCAGGGCCATGGACAGTGACCAGGGAAGCACTTACTGAAAGCACTGTATATTCCCTCTCACTGTCCATGTTAGC
Organism: Neoceratodus forsteri; assembly: GCA_016271365.2. NCBI lineage: Eukaryota > Metazoa > Chordata > Ceratodontiformes > Ceratodontidae > Neoceratodus > Neoceratodus forsteri. The sequence goes on along the minus strand of CM028132.1, from coordinate 1,159,299,769 downwards.
ATTACAGGGACTAGCGCTCTCTTGACTGGTGCTATTCCTGTAGCGCTAATCTAACCTGGTACCATAATGTGGACATCAGACACCACAGTGGGTCAAATCATGGCAATGTCAGTAGTTTTTCTAGGCAATAGTTTGGCTCCAGTAAAGAAAGAGAGGTGCTCGAAGTACTGATCACTTGTTAACAACATAGAAAACTAGGGCATAGCAAAGGAAGCAAACATGCCAGCAAGAAAACATAATCTGGGACCACCAAAAGAGGTGTTTTTCATTTTCCCAGGGAATGGAAATGTGGCAACTTGCAATGTTTCTATTTTTATCCTACTGTCTATCTTTATTAGGTAAAATATCTCAACTGGTAGAGAATAAGATTACAGTCTTTCAAACTGGGCTGGCTAGAGAAGAAGGTTGGGTGTGGCCAGCAAGAATTCATGTCATCTAAAGATCTTTTTCTCTACTTAAACTTCAAAGGGGATCAATTTCTTTCATAATCAAGGGCTATGTTTTGAGTGTAAACAATGCCAAGGCAGAGGAGACAGAACCCTCATGGAGTAAGTCAGACAGGGGAACAAAACTTTGGGTCTGGAATCCGCATAACTGAGCTGGAGATAGCAAATCTAGTTTGGACCTGTTCTCCAAATAGGTGGCTCCTCAGGAAAAGAAAGATGATATGGCATGGTAGGCCAGCCAGCCAAAGACATTTGTGGTCTCTGTTTGGCCCTGGATTTGAGACTTAGAGCAAGCAACATAAAGGGTTTGAATATGTTATAACTCACAGAGTTCCAGCTGGGTGAAGTGCCTACTCTACTTAGTATTTAGTTAAAAGTGAGTTAAGTTATTCTGTGTGTTTTCTATCTGTTTCAAAAATCTTTTTCTTCATCTCTGTAGACATACTGTTATTCTCATAGCCCTTAGTGTACTGTTTCATGTCAGAATGACGATCGTCAAATAGTGATCTCTGTTACAGTGAGTGTACATCGCAAAAAAAAAAAACAGTGATGTACACTCCCCAGTGAGACCACACCAGTGAAAACAAATGTTTTATATGTTATTTATGTGGGGGCTGCCCTACACCCCTTAAAATGATTCTCAAGTCTGGGGGTCATGTCGAGAGGAGAACCTTGTAAAAAAATAACTCCCATATGCAAAACACAAAATATTGTGCTCCTCCCCAGCCCCTGTACCTCTTCCGCACTGTAGCCAGCCACCCTCACCACCACACCACATCACACGGCCAGCTCAGCAGGCTCTCACAGCACTACCCCCACATACCTTCCCTCCGCTTCTATTCCCCATCCTGTGGATTCGTCACCTGCTGTTCACGCATCGCAGCCCTTTCAGAGTAGCTTACTTAATGAGTGCTGAACTTAAGTCACTCATATCTGAGTAGTTCAACTATAGTTGCCATTTTTATGGATTACCAGAGTGCACTGTCCTGTCCTGTAACATAGGTAAATACCTTCGAATATTAAATGTTATTTTCATATATATCATACTTTATGTGGCTAAGTCATTTCTGATACAGATAACCAGGATAAACTGACAAAAGCTGTGAGCTGTCTTCAAAGAGGAAAGCTGGTTACCATATATAAAGTGAAGTGTTCTCAGCTGTGACAGAAGGGGTGGGTCATTTCCTTTGTAAGCAGCACTGTACTGTGTGGACAGTGGTTCTGGTCAGATTTGGACCTAGATATACCCCAAGTAAGAGTCATGCTGAGTGGTGGCAATATATCCAGGTACCTTTGCAGGCATCTGAAGGGTTGAAAAACGTAACAGTTGCAGGCTGAGTTCTGGAGAGAATCAATTTGTGACAGGGACATACTGTACACCCTGTCACTACAATTAAACTGAAACCTGTTTTGCAAACTGTTGACCTTTATCTTAGATATTACTAACAAAATATCTAGCAGTTTCAACATGTTTAGAAGTGCATGGGCTTTTAGACCCACTGCATGAACAGTGACACTATCAGTTCATTAGCTGAAAGGAGATTTTGCACAGCGACTGTGCCATTTGGCACCACAGGTGCAAAATACATATTGCACAGGATGTAAAAATGACAGCTGTACATTTCTTGCTTCAGTAACTGCTCAGCACATCTGTTGCATGACCTGCTTACTGACATTTTATATTTGCTATGCAATGTACTGCTGCTATGGCTGTATGGCTAAGAGGGACCTTGGGGTGGTGGTGGTGGATGTCAAGATGAACAACTCAGAGACTTGTAGGAGGGCAGCAGCTAAGGCCACAATGCTGGGATGTATTACTGGGGATCACTCCAGAAGGAGGAAGTGATACTCCCACTGTATAACTGCTTGGTAAGGCCACACCTTGAGTACTGCATGCAGTTTGGAGCCACACTTAAAGAGGAACATTAAACTCCTGGAGAGGGTCCAGAGAAGGCAACCAAAATTATCTGGGCTTGGGGAAAGGACCTAAAGGAAGAGGCTCGAAGAGCTGAATGAGCACATATTGGAAGGAAGAAGAGATGGGGGACATGATAGAGGTCTTCAAGTACATGAAGGGGTAAACAGGGATGGCAAAGTAATGGTGCTCCAAAGGAAGGCGGCGGCAACTAGAGTGCATGGGTGGAAGCTGGAGGTGGGATACTTAGGGGAGAAAGGAGGAGATGCTACTTCAGTGAGAGGGTGGTAGAACCATGGAATGCACTGCCCAGGGGACTGGTGGAGGCAGAGACTGTGGAGGGGTTCAAGAGGGGATGGGATAGGGGAAGGGTTGTGGAAGCAAAGTCCAATGAAGCGGGAATACCCTGGACTGGGAATGGAGAAGCCCGAGAGGGTGGGGGTGCAGCAAGTTCAGCTTCCAGGGTGGGGACTGACCAACGAGCAGACATGAAATCCCACTAGGCCTATTCTGCTGGTATTTTGTATGTTAGTATGTTGGTATGCTTACTACACCAACATCATGAACCATAAAACAGATGACTGCTTTAACTAGGAGACAGTATAGTTCAGTGGTTTAAGGCTCTTAATTGCAAATCTAGAGATCTGGGTTTGAATCCCACAGCCCCAAAAAAAAAATGAAAATTTTCTTACAGAGCTAATCAGCACTAACTGCTCATAGAATACTGATACCTACATTTACAGCTTAGCAAATACTTGAAATCTAACTAAGTGGTGTTTCCATAAGAAAACAGCTAGAGTTTGTATTAATTATAGCATTGATGATCTGCACAGTTTCTTTGCTTTTGTGGTTATGTATAGTTTGATAAAATTAAAAGTTTTAAAATTGAAACACTCCTGCTAGCTTGACCTGACACACATAGAAAATAAAAATAATGAATTAGAGCTATTTAGTAGCTGTTGTCTTACAGAAACCTCAGTTAGTAGCTCTCCCTGGACTGGGAAGGAGAAGCCCAAGAGGGTGGGGGCAGCAGGTCAGCTCCCAGGGTGGGGACTGACCAAACGAGCAGACATGAAAGCCCACTAGGCCTATTCTGTTAGCATTTTATATGTTAGTATGTTGGTATGCTTACTATGCCAACATCATGAACCATAAAATGGATAACTGGCATGACTAGGGAGGCAGTATAGCACAGTGGTTTAAGGCTCCTCACTGCAAATCTGGAGATCTAAGTTTGAATCCCACAGCCCCCACATGAATGTGGAGTATCTTTTAAGAAAGTATAAAATATGTATGTGTGAGTTATTTGGTCTGGAGAATATTTGTTTCATTATTTGAAAACGTGTGATACACTAAATGTGTACTGCAGTGAACCACTGTAATATGGAATCAACTGTGTAGCTGAAATAAGTGTGTGACTGTTGCCATTTATGCTCACTGGACAAGAACAGTTGCACAGCTCTGCTGTTGTGAAATTATTTTAAAGCAGAGCACATGCTAAGTCCTACTGTCACATTCAAAACACCATATCCTACCTACTTACCACATATAAACTCAACTATATTAAAAAAATAATTCTAGGCACTTTTTATTTTTACCAAGAGAGACACACTAAACTGAAAGCTTGTTTACAGGTGTGACCTGGGAGCACAAGGAAGTTAAGTGATTTGCAGGGTCACACAGTATGCAAGTGGGGGCTGTGGGGTCAAACCCAGGTCTCCAGGTTTGTAGCTCAGAGCCTTAAACCACTGTGTTACACTGCATCCTTGACCTACGTGCCTACTTAACCATTTACAACACGGTTACACTTATATATAATACATACTTCTCAAGCTTGAAAGAAAAAATGCACTTTATCATCAACGTCTGTATTTACCAAGTACTGTGCTCATGTTTAAAATAATTTGAACCCCCCCAAAAATGTGCTCTAACATGAGACTGCATTCTGGGAAGATTGCCTAGGACAAGATACAATAAAAAAATGAAAACAGGTTTAATGGAGTAAATGCTGACATCCAGTTTCTAGTGTCCATGATAAAATAAAAAATAGTTAAGATTTTTTTAATGTCAACTCTGATCAGAAAAGCTTTTAAAACCACCAGTTGTTTTCTTGTTCAGTGTTTTCTAATACATCTCAAACTTAAAAGAAAAAACACACTTTATCATCAAAGTCTGTGTTCACCTAGTACTGAGCCCATTAACAAAATAATTTGAACCCCTTCCCCAAAAATGTGCCCTGACATGAAACTGCATGTTTAACTGTAAAGACAATAAAAAAATGTGTTTCTAAATGCATTACTAACACCAATGCTTTCAAAGGTTTTAAACTACTAAAGACAAATTATGTATAAACTATACATATATAAAATGTTTAAGAAAAACATGTGGCCCTTACTGTAAATTAGAATGTGTGTCTAGGTCTCCTTCTGAGGCCCCAGGTGGCTCTGATAATCATTTGTTCCAAAGGATTTTTAAGTCAGTTTGAATGCATTAAATTCCTTCTGTTCTCCTAGTCCTTAATAAAGGCATAAAGGAACTTCTCTTCTCCACTGCACAGGCTCATTCTGCTGGTTGATACAGGTCTCAAACTAGTGTCTCTTGTTACAGCATGCTAGAGCTATCTCATGCCCCTCCCACATGAATCAGAAATAAGTTTGGGGTGGATCTTTAGGAGCTTCTTGGGTGGAGGCAGGGGTGGATCTTACTCCAGAAAAACCTAATGCTGCCTTCCACTACTCAGGTTCCAGTTCTTGTACCACCCATTTAAGAAAGAAAATAGTACCTATAACCATTGACTAACATGAAAGTGTATTTATTTGAGGACAGAAAACATTGCTTGGAGGAGGGTAAGGTGGAAGAGACTATTTACACTTTCAGTCAGTTCCACGGACAGAAAACATGACATCACTACTTTTGTACATGCAAAACGTTTGCAGGCTCTGCCCACTGCAGCCGTAAAAAAGCCTCTTGTCTATGGTTTAATGGGGACATTAAGAAAGCTTTGCTAAAGAGGGATTAGCTCTCAGCAACTGAGAGACATACTAAGTCTCCTGAGGACTGGACAGCTTTTAGGGCTCACCACAAAACCTGTACTAGACTGGTAGAAACACTAAACAGAGTTATTATTTGAACATTCTTGAATCTGCAAAAGTTAATGCTGCAAAAATGTTGATCACTTTTAAATCAGTGGAAGGTCATAATGAGCCTCCAATCCTGCCCCAAAAAATTAATTTCCAAGACTCCACCTTTACTGACACATCCTCACTACTTTATAAACTTAACGAACATTTTACAACAGCAGACCTTGCTTTTGATTCTTCCCAGGCAATTAACCTACGCTCCTCTATCGCACAAATAGCAAAGGTAACTAGTCCTTACACCCATGTCACCTTCACCTTTTCTTCCATCACATACAAACAAGTTGAAGATCAATTAATTAAATAGGCAACTAAAAGAGCACTGGAGCAGATAACATTGATCCCTTCTTAATCCTAAAGCTAGGCTGTCTCCACTACCTAACAGCACCCAGTACCCACCTATTAAACTTGTCACTAACAGAGGGCATTGTACTTCACAAATGAAGGTAGCCCCATACTGCCCTCTTCAAGTCTGGGGATCCTAGCGTAGAACTTTAATGTGTGGTACATAGCTCAGTGCTTGTGTATACTTATGAGCTTGAATATTATGTGCTTGATGTTTGTGACTTAGATGTTGGCTTTTCTATCTTCCACCCACGGTGGAATGCTGGGAAAGTATAGGAATTAAGGCCCAGTGGTGAGGGTGAGATAAGAGTGCCAGAGGAGGAGGAGGAGGAGGAGACTGGGGAGGATGGGGGTGTTTCCAAAACTGGGCAGCAGAAGCACTGAGGATTAAGTAGGGGATGTGGGAGGTGCTATTCCCACCCCTTGAACTACAGACTATAGTCTTTCAATTCAATGTGTGGTACATAACTCAGTGCTTGTGTATACTTATGAGCTTGACTGTTACGTGCTTAATGTTTATGACTTAGACTTGGCTTTTCTGTCTCCCCACCTGGTGGAATGCTGGAAGGTGTAGGAACTAAGGCCCAAATGATTGTTATGTTTTGATTACCTCCTTCAACTTCGAGAGAGTGTGACCAGTAGCATGCAGAAGAGGAAAAACCTTGTGGGGAAACCTCTGAAGACCCATGGCTACTAACCAGCACATCCCCTATGCATACTAAGAAGAGATAATCCTAAATGTAGGTGTATGGTTCTGATTTTGTCCAAGAAATAAGTCCAAACTTGCTGGTCGATGAGTCATATCTCGAATCCAATGGTGAGCAGGTAAGTTAACGCTGGAGGATGAAGGTTCTGGTAGATGAAGAGCGGTCCAATTCAGATGGATGTCCAGATGAGAGAAGATGGTTAATCCATGTCCAAGATAGCTGTACAGGAATGAAGAGCTAATTAAGTTGAACATGTAGATAAACCTGGGAGCAAGTCTAGGGATGGTAGCATTAGGTATTATCACCCTGTCTGATAATTCATAAAAGGCTTCCATAAAAGTCAGAAAGGAGGGTCAAATGGAGTGCTGAAATGGTGCCAACCAAGACCTCTACAGAGGTAAGGATAGGACACTAGTCAGAATGCTGGAGATGATTTTGTCACAGGCTGAAACATCAGGTACAGGAACAGGAACATCTGAAGAAGTGGTTGAATGCAGGGAAGACATACATAGTGGTGGAGGAGCTAAGCTACAGTAGTGAGGGGTGAAACATAAGCTTTTGGAGGTCCCCATGGAGACTGAGCTGAACCAGGAGACTCTCATGTGGGATGATTGGATGAGTTGAATGGAATTGCTATTGAGGCCATCGATGTGGACAGGTTGGATGCTGAAACCCTCACGAGCAGTAACGAGAAAGGTATAGAATGTACATATGCAGTCTGCTCAGTTAGTGAAATGTCCACCAAAGATGCATGTTTTGTGGGATGATGCTATCATAAATGGTGATAAGATGGCTGGGGAGCATTGTCTGGATGAGAAATGGTGATGAGGTATTCTCAGACAGAGTGGTAGAGATATCATGTACATATGGTAGGAGTATATGTGATTTGGTAGGCTTGTGTGAGGCTGTCGTGAAGGGTGAAACATTAGGGCATGATCAAGTACCTCATTAGGAAGGTAGAAAATGTCCCAAGATGTCGGAGGAATTGAGATGTGCACACAGAGATGTCCTGCATACACAACCTGAGCTGAAACTGGAACAGGAAGAAAACTGAACTGCAGTAGATGAAGTGAACCAATTGAGGAAGTAACAAGCTAGGCCCATAAATGGGCTAGCTGGAGTGTGTATCCCCATGTGGTCCTTTGTGTGCAGAGTTCAGATGATCAAACTGTAGAGTCGGTCTCAGGCAGTTAGACCAAGGAAGGTGAGACCCGAAGTGGGTCTGCCTTTGCGAAGATGGAAATATGTTTGAGTAATGAGAAATGTCCCTCATGAGGCATGTTTATTTTGGGATGGCAAGAACCCCACATGGGTCCACCATGGCTGCAGCAATGCATGATCCAAGGTAAGAAGGGTGAGACCCCCACATGAGTCTGCCTGTAGATGTTATGGAAATACATTTGAGCAATGGTAATGTCCCATCATAGTTCATGTGTGTTTGGGATGATGTGACCCCCACGTGGGTCTGCCATCACCGTATGATTGAATAGTCCAAGATAAGGAGGGTGAGACCCAGATTCAAGTCTGCCTTTAGTAATAAGGAAATAAATTTGAGTAATTAGTAAGACCTCCTCATTGGACATGTTCAATTGGGATAGTGGGACCCCCCTGTTGGTCCCCCATCGCCAAAGTATGACATGGTCCGAGATAAGAAGGGCAAGACTGTTTGAGATGGCAGGACCCCACATGGTCCACCAGCACCACATTAATGTATGGATGAGCAATGTCCCCTTGCAGGCATGTTTGAATGGACGGTGGGACCCCTCTGTGGGTCGGCCATCATTATAGTATTGCATTAACTGAGAAAGGATGGCGAGATCCTCCCCATGGGTCTGCCTTAATGAAGTGGTGTACTTTTGAGCAATGAGCAATGCCCACTCACAAGCATGTTTGAATGGGATGGCAGGATGCATGTCCCTCCAGAGTGTCCCACATCATGAAGAATGAACGCATTATGCCCCAAATTGCCCTGTCCCTCCATTGTTCCTCATGAAAAAGTGCTGCATGCACAGAGAACATGCCCTAAATTCAAACTTCAAGCAGCAAGTTTTCATGTTGTAAGAATGGTAAGTAAATGTTAAATGTGGAAAGAAAGCAATGATTACCACAGTGTGCTGAACTGGTATCTCCATGGTTGGGGATGTGGCACTCATATGAGAGGCAGCATTCAAATAAATTTAAAGATCAGCAAGGAGAGAGGCTTGTAGCAGCAATCTGATTTTTTGGTCCATCCTGCATTCCTAGTGCATCCCGCTTGTTGGTGGAGATAAAGGATGGCAGATGAACAAGTAAGTGTCTACATCCAGAAAGAAGCCTAAAATAGGGTCAAAAGCATATTGGATAACAGAAAATGGCGTAAATGGGTGTGCTGCTGAAGCTGTACTGTCGGTAGGCAAGATGATCCAGATATGGAGGTTTGACTCCTGGACCGAGTAGATGAATTAGATGAATAAGTCTGTAACCATGTTGGAGGGTACAGTAATGGTAGAATCTCAATGGAATGATGGAGCTGTATAATGTTAGAGAGAGCAGTCATTGGCAGCAAAGGTGATGAAGAGTTGACATGCACATTGAAGCCAAGTCAGAGCAGTCTGAGTAGCAGCTGGAACTGAGCTGGGACCCAATGGGAGAACTAGACTCAGAAGGCAGTGGGAAATGGAGCTGCTGCTCCAGAAAGCAGAAAGAAAGAAAAGCCCAAAGTAACAGAAAAAACACAAACTCAGACGACAACAGAGACAACGCGGTAGATGGAGTAAGGAGAAGAAGTGGAAGGGAACAGCAAGGAAGGGGGACAAGCAAAGGGGATGTGGGCAGACAACATGGAAGAGTAGAGAGCAGCAGTGGCAGCTGCTGCAAGAGAAGTGGAGCAGGAGAGAACAGGGGACAAAATGGGAGCAGATAGAATCAAAGTAGAGAGCGCTGCAAGAACCATGCAGCAGCCAGGCCAGGATACAAGAGGTTCGAAGAGCTCAAAACTGGGCAGCAGAAGTGATGAAGATTAAGTAGGGGATGTGGGAGGAGCTATTCCCCACTCTTGAACTACAGGCTAGAGCCGTTCAAAACTATAGGCCTGTCTCAATTTTACCGTTCCTCTCTAATTTTTTAGAAAAACTGGTTAGTATACAGGTCAGGGAGTTTTTTGATAAGCACCAACTGGTCAACCCTTTACAATCTGGGTTTAGACGTCATCATAGTACTATATCTGCCTTGTCTAAAGTAACTAATGATTGGTTGGAGTCCGGGGACAACTAACAGATCACAGGGGCTGTATTTTTGGACCTTAGTAAGGCCTTTCATACAGTTGATCACAGCCTTCTCCTGGACAACCTAAGGAACAAGGGTTCAAAAGCTAAATAGTAAAATGGTTTGCAGCTCTTTGACAGATAGACAGCAACAAGCTGCAGTGGAATGGCAGAGAGAGAAGGAAGAGGAACTTTGACCATAAGGGAGGTTAACGCCTGGTGGAGAGCAGATAGATCACCACCATGCACTCCTCATGGGCTGCGGAGGGGATGCCAAGAAGAGGGAGAAACGGAAGAGAGTTTGGGACGGGGTGGCACGCAGGGTCAATGCCATTGCTGCACAGCACAGGACAGTCAGGGATGTGCAAAAGAAATGGAATGACCTGAAGCACCTGGTCAAGCGCAAGGTAGCACAGAATAGGTACAGTGCACAGGGCACAGGGGGCGGACACACCCAGCAGGAGCCACTCAGCATCATAGAGAGGAGGATAGCAGCACATCTCAGCCAGCAAAGCATCGCAGGTGTCATACAGCTGGACACGTACAGACAGCGGACGGCCACAGGTAGGGAGGAACAACCACCAATGTATGGGACAGGCCAGGCAGGGCAACAGCACCCAAGTCAACCGCAAAGATGGGGGGAGTGGGGAGGCAATGTGTAGGCAGATGCAACGGCGGGGGAGGCATGCCACAGGACTGCCACATGGCCACAGCCGGCCACAGAGTGGGCCAAGGGAACCAGAAAATGGTGAGGGGCATGCCAGGGACAGGCATGTGTGCAGCTGACATGCGCAGCAGTGCAAAGGAATGACCCATGGGGAACTGTGAAGGGGCTGGCACAGGGCCAAGAACCTGGAAGGGGTGAGACATGCTGAGGGATGGGCTGGACTGCACTGGGTGATGCTGTGTCTTGCACTGTGGACTGTTGGGGGGCATGCTGAATGATGGGCTGGACTGCACTGGGTGATGCTGTGTCATGCGCTGTGAACTGTGGGGGGGTGTGTGCTGAGGGATGGAATGGGCTGGGCTGCACCGAGGGATGCTGTGACCTGCACCATGTGCATGGAGGGGGGGCCATGCACAGGCATGTGCTGGGCAGTAGGAGTGGGGCATAGGTCACTGTCCCAGTGCCTGCCTAGTGCAGGCAAGGGCTGCGGGGGCTGTGCAAGGCTGGCATGGAAACCGCAGGCACCCAGGGGTGCAGGCCCCAGCAGCGCAGTGAGGCCCCATGGGCATGCCCATGCACGGCACCACTATGCAGTGGGGAGGTGTACTGGGTGCCGTGGGACAGCCAGAGCCACCGTAACAGGATGGCCAGCACAGCAAGAGCAGCAATGGTGAGGGTCCATGCCATCGGTGCAGGATGCATGTACAGTGGAGGCATACACTAAGTGGGACAGCACAGGGGTGGGATGGATGCAATGCCAGAGCACCAAGCTGAAGCAGACCTGTGAGGGAAACACTGCTCTAGCAGGTGAGGCACACTGTGATGCAGGGACACACTAATATGTTTCCCATCCAACAGATGCAGTGGTAGGTGTTGCAGGTGACCCCAGCAGAGCCAGAGGGTGGGAGCAGCAGCAGCAGCAGCAGCAGCAGGCAAGGAAAGGTGCCAGCACAGCCCAGGCCACCAGCATGGTGTCGGATGATGCCGGCAGCACAATGGATGCTGGAGGCAGCCCTGCTACCAGCACACCCGTGGCAGGAACACCGGAGCCGATGTCTGAACCTGTGGGGAGTGGGGAAGGTGACTGCCCCATGTCAGAAGAGGCAATGGACAGCGGTGAGGAGGATGCAGCTGGACTGCCGCAGGAACAGCAGGGGACTACCGAGGATGCCAACAGCAGTGCCGCTACATCTGTGGAGGAGGAGCAGACACCCATGGTTGAGCAGAAGGCATTGGACCAAGACCGGCCGGCAGCTGAGGACACTGGCATAGGGTTGCTCAGCCCACTGAGTGCACGTGCACTTGAGGACGAGTTGGACGAGGCCATCCGGGTGTTGCAGGACCAGCTCCCCCCCCCAGTTTACATCGGGGACCACTGCCAGTCGGTGTTGGCTGGCCAGGGGGACTGCAGGCAGGAGCTTGCGAACATAGAGCAGGGCATGCATGAGCACCACTCCTGCATGGAGCAGCAGCTCACCAGCATCGCTGGCACCCTGCAGACATTCACGAGGGACACAGCAGTATGCATGGCTGGCCTGGGGATACCATACAGGGCATCCAGCACTGTGCTGAACGCCACATGGTCATCATGGACTGCCTCAGCACAGGCCTGGAGAACATGCTGGCACACCAGCAGTGCCAGGATACAGCCATGGCCACGGCTATGCAGGCCATAGTGTGTGCACTGCTGCTGCTGCACCACCTGCAAGATATGGCCCAGCGGATCGCATCCCCGGCCACCACTCAGTCCAGCACCCAGACACAGCCACCAGAGCCAGTGGAACCCCTCACCTACCCCTCCCGCCCTGGCTTCAGTACCCACCCACCACGCCTGTCATGCTGCAGGAGTCGCACACAGCTGGGCACCGCCCCACACTGACCAGTCTCAACACAACCCCAGAGTGCGACAATGGTGGTGCACACAGGCATGCCAGCAACACAGGCACAGGCTAGGCCGAGCACAACACACAGTCCCACAGGTACAGGCTCAGTCACAGGGCACACATGGGGAGCGGGCACACCAAGGAGGGTGACCCGCAGGCTACACAGGGCCTGAGGTGCTCAGCATGGGATGGGGGAACACACTGTGCAGCCCCAGCATGGCCGCTGCCACACATGGCACAGAGGCAAGTAGGCTTGCGTGGGCGGAGGCATAGCAGTCCACCTGTGGGGGTACACACAGGCCCACAGGGTGCGATGCCAGGGCTTGTCCGCTAAGGCACCACACAGCCCGCCAGATCGGCAGGGTCCCCCACAGCCCAGCACCTGGCACCAGAGGGGTCAGTGCGAGGACGGTGTGTGTGTGGCAGACGACTGTGAGTTGCCAAGGTAACCTGTGCAGTAGGGGAATTGGTGGGTGGTGCTGCAATGGGTGTGTGGGGCCATATGCATGGCTGGGGCACATGTCCATGGGGGGGCACTGTGGGGGCACATGGGGGTGTGTGTGTGTATATATGCATGACTGTGTGCATGGGTGAATGTGGGGCACGTGTGTTGGGTGTAACTGGGGTGCACTCTGCAATAGGCACATGTGTGTAATGAGCACTGTGTGAATAAACATGTTTGCACCTCAAACCTATGGTGTTTTGTCAATTTGTCATTGCAGTGCTAGGGCCTTACTGGGATCATGTTGGGTAGGGTGTTCCCCCAGGTGCAACATTGCTCTTTGTGTGCCACAGCCAGTGGGCAACAGCCCTGCAGCCCCCACCCAGGTGCACGCACACACACACACACACATACACACACACACACACACAACACACACGGGCCCTGCAGACACAAATTGCCACACAAGCACAGCACACCCACATCCATTCGCAACTGTGTTGCTGCCACAGGAGCACACGCACATATGTGTGGCAACAGGCAGGCCGCATCCGCTCAAGGCAGATGCCATGCCGCTGTGATACACATCAATTAATTTGCTTCCCTCATACCACATGTGGATCCGTGAAGCGTAACATATGATACACGTGCGAAAAGCACATGGGGCACGTGCGTTAGCGAGTCGATAGGCCTAGGCATTGTGTAGTGGTACAGGGATTGCAGATCTGAAAGTTGGAGTGAGCTGCATGTCTACAGTGCCAGCAAGCCCAGGACAGGGACAGATCCTCAGCAGACTGGTGAGTACTGGGCCACAGCAGCCCCTCCCCAACATACCCCTACTACATCTGTTACTGGCATGAGAGGCTGGGACAGGCATGCATACCTCTGTGCCATTCGTAGCCCATTAGTTGTACAGTGCCTGACACACTGTGGAACCCATGGCCTGCATGTGGAGAACTGCAGTAGACATCACCATGGCAGGGTTTAAATTAATTGATTAGCAGTTGTTTCCTTGGGACAATACTAGCTGTACAGAAAGCATTTATATAGGTATCCTACAGGTGTTATGTTTGCTACACACAGTGAGGCAGGTGTTATGCATTTTCACAGTGTATGAGAACCTTTATGAGCAGTATGCTAATCACTTATTAGAGTTAAATAAAACCCTGCCATGGGGCAGAGGCCACTGCTGTACTGTAGCAGTGATGTACAAGGGGGTAGTCAGGCATACACACTGTACACAGTTGTGTACAGACATGTGGAGTGCCTGTCATGTTCCATATGCTGTTCACATTGCATTAGCACTGTGATCCATAGTATATGTGTTCCCATAGACCACTACCAGGTGTCACTGTAAATACATTTGTTGTGTAGGGGAGTTCACATGTATGGTCACTGTAGGCTGTAGAGGGGACATCTGACAGCAGTCATACATGTTTGGAGATGGGAGCATTTGGAGGGGATGGGTACTATTATAGATGGGGGAGGGCATGGTGTTAGCATGTACAATACGGCACTGTCTGGCTGCACCCCTGTACATGTTCTGCATGCCTGTCTCTGGGTGATTGTCATTGTGACAGGCAGCATGTCCAGTGGAGTGATGTACCCGTAGGCCAACACTGTGTGCGGCACAGGTGGCCACAGTGTGGCACAGGGAGCCCCTGTGCGGTGCAATTAGGTACAGTCCTCATACCATGGAATGTGATTGTGATGTGCAGTCATGGCACTCCCAAAGGTGGACGGTCAGGGGAACCTATCGTAATGTGCCATGGCTGTGGACAGTACCAAGGGCTGTGTTGTGGGTGGGTGGGCAGGGATATGGGGGGCATGTACAGCCACACACCACTGTGTGTGGGCACTGTACTGGACTTGCCACGTGTGGGTGGTGACTTGTTGCCTGTGTGGTCCATCAGTCACCCATGCAGTTAAACCAGGCAGGCCCTCCTCCATGCCTGCTGTGTGGCCAGGCATCCTGTGGCTGTGTCCTCGACTGGACGGGTCACACAGCCCCCCCAACCCCTGAAGACATTGTGGGACAGTGACCTCGAGGTGGGGGGTGCCTCCCCACACAGTGGGCCGCATGACCAGACCGCGGTGGCACCCATGGTGGTGGGGATGCACACCATGAACAGCGATGATGGGCGTGTAGTGGACATGACAACTGGCCAGCTGCATGCAGGCACTGCACAGTGGCTGTGTGGGCAGCACCCTGCCCATGTGGGGTGGACGTGGGCCAGGGCTCTGAGGCAGGGCATGGGGTGGGATGGCCCCTGTGCTGAGGGGCATCTGGGGGTATGCCCACATTCCTCTGGGCCTCTCAGTGGTACTGCCCATGGCACATGCCAGCATGCCTGCACTGCGCAGGCCATGGCCGCACCCCTCATCAGCCCCTGTGGTACAGGGCTGTGTCAGTTGCAGTCGGGGCCACACAGGCAGCCCACATGTGGTACACACAGCTGCCATGGCTGGGTGGGGTTGGGACACACACCGCCATGCATGCATGCATTGGGAGGGCTGTGTAGGCCACTACAGGGTACTGCAGTGCACATCCGGTGGTATGATGTACCACAGGGTCACATAGGTGTGTCAAAGACTGTGTGGTATGCAAGGTTCTGTAATCCTGTGTTGTAGGCGTAGATGCACGGATAGTGTGCCAGCGGCCACACCATGGGTGCACAGTGCGTCTAGTACCAGTCACAGGTATCAGAGCTGTGTTGCCAACACGTCACCTGTACCGGCCTACACAGGCAGTGCCATGGCCCAGGCACGCTGTCACTGTGCTGGCGCATCAGGGAGGCATATCTGTTTGGTGGGGGTGTGTCACTGCAGTGGTGGGCTGGCTCACCCACAGGCCTGGGCGCAGTGTCCAGTCATGCTGCACCGTCCAACCTTGTAGCACCATCCATGCCTGTATGCAGCATGTGGCGGACCATGACCCGACCGTCCCGCATGGCAGGGGCTGGGTGCTGCCAGCCATGGCCCAGGCCATGTGAGATGGGACCTACACAGGACATTGCCTGTGTCATTCACAGAGGTGCACTGCCACCTGGCTGGATGGCTGTGTGGCACTGTCCCTGTACCATGCCCTCCATGTTACACCCATCGGGTCCACATCCAACCACCACACCCTGTGCATGGGCGGTCATGGCAGGGTGTCGTGGAGCCTTTCTTGGGCCTTGTGTGGGTACATGCCTGTGGGATGGCTACAGTGGGGGTGGGGGGGTTGTGGCACCCAGAGGCTGCTGACCACAGGGCCACATCCAGCTGTGTACTAACCCATGTCCATTCCCTCCCTAGCTCCACGGCAGACATATACGGGACTCTGGTGAGTATGCAGCATTGTTCATTGCACTCATTCCCACTGCCTGTCCAGCACTGTGTATCTGACATTGTTGCTTTCTGTCCTCTATGTAGGTTTCAGCGCCACCACACAGGTCCAGGTAGGTACACACTGCCTCGCCGCAGCTGCTCCGGGGTCCCCGACTGTGCCACAGGCTTAAGTTGCCCTGCTCTTTCCCCATCCAGGTGTGCTCCAGGCCAGACCGCACCACTCACTCTGGACTCCACGGTGCACAACAGAGGTAAGTAACTGCCTGTCCCAATGCCGGAGCCCACGGGTGTCATTATGTGAGCCCCTTGTCCACCTGGTGGGTGTGGCCGCATGCACCTCCACATGAGGGTGTTGGTGTGGACATGTGGCAGGGCTACATGTAGCACTCCGCACCCACATTGTGCAGGGCTGTACCATAGCATGCCTCTGCAGGGGTTGGGCACCGTGGTGGTGCACTATGGTCACTGTGCGCAGCACTGTGTGCCTAGCCCTGGCATGGTGCGGATCATCAGGTGCTGTGCGTGGCATTGGCGTGGGGGTGCCATATGGGGGGGTGGGCCACAGTTGCAGGCCTGTGGCCCGGCACCGACCCATTTCCCACGGCCGGTGTCCGGTATTGCGAATGGTGGGTGGAAGTGGTCTGCATGGCCACGGTGGACGTAAGTGATGCATGTGCCATTCCTTCCCCAGTTACAGGTGTCATGCAGCAGATGGGCAATGATGTCCTCTGGCTCTTCCCTTAGCCTCAGTGGCCAAGCACCCAGCATTACCACATAGGAATGGAGCTTCTTGTGGTGTGTGCAGCAGTGGGGGCCAGACACTGCTGCTACCTGGAGTGCTGCAGGAGCAGTGCTGCTGACCATGAGTGGGTCTGGATGGCCATCTCTGCCGCAGAAGTGGCAGCAACTGGGGTTCAGTGCACCATCTGCCAACTTCTCACTGCTGGCAGGACCTCCCTGCCCTTGGGGAGGCTGGTGTACTGCAGTGTCAGCATGGCCCACCACAGGGACATGGAGATGCAGCCAGGACAATACCTTGGTGTTGGTATGTATCCCTATGGCTGTTCATGTGTTGCTGCAGTGCTGGCATGATGGCCATGGCACATGGTGCCTCTGACACACTCATCTGTCCCTTCACCCCACAGGTTCCGCTGGTGCATCGCACACCATGCAACAGGGATGCCTCACCAGTCTCAGACAGGGAGGCATGTCAGTGGAAGTCAGGTAAGTACATTCCATGGACCCCTGGGGCTGTGGCCTTGGCCGGCGGACACAGTGTGGCCCTGTGTGCCCTCATTGCTTGCCCTGTTGTGTGTTGCACCCTGTCTGGTCCCAGCACTGACTACATCCTTTACATCCCTACAGGTGTCCATAGCAGGCTGCCACAGTGGCAGAGGGCCCTGCTGTGGGCAATGGTAGCCGTCAAGGCCAGTGACGCGGAGGAGTACAGGTTGCGCACCTGGCACAGGCAGTGGAAGGCCAGGGTGCTGCCACCAACTTCATCCTCCTCCACCTCCTCTTCCTCTTCCACCTCCTCCGCAGTAGCAGCTAATGACAGGGATCAGGCACCTTTGGAGGCATGGCCGGTCAAGGGGGACCCCACTGATGGTGGGCAACAGGAGCCAGTTAACCCACAGTCACTCAGCCAGGAGAGGGTGTGCAGTGACACAGCAGATGGGGATGGGGCCTTGGCTGCACCACTGACCGGGGCCACAGATGAGGACGTCACGGCAGGGGCGGCCATGGATGCCCCACCAACTGCCACTATGCCTTGTGTCACAGTCCCTGCATCTGGGGACTCTGGACTGCAGCAGGAGGTGGCCATGCCCTTGTTGCAGCAGAAGGAGCCGTTGCCCATGGTGGATGAGGGACCAGCTACAGAACATGTGCAGGGTGGGGGCCTGGACTGGGCCCGCCTAGTCGTTCTTGTGACTGCCATACTCCAGGACATTGGGCGCCTTCATGGGTCTGTGGCCGCCCTCCTTGGTGAACTCTGGCACACATAGTGGCCATGTCCACCACAGCCAGGCATGTGTTGGGTCAACTGTGTGGGTGGGCATGTATATAAGGGTAGTGGTTTTTGCTAGGTCTGTTTGTGTGGGTGTACATTGGGTGGTTGGGTTTGATTATTGCTGTTTGTTTGTGGGTGGGTTTGATTATTGCTGTTTGTTTGTGGGTGGGACTGTTGTTTGGGTGGTGGGCCTGTGTTGGGATGTGCATGGGTGCGGGTTGGTGTTTGGGGGGTGTTGTGGGTGGCTGTTTGGGTTTGGGTTTCCTGTGCTGTTTAACTGAGTTGTTGTTGCCTGTTGTTCATCCCATTCCCCCTCCTATTGTTACCCTGTATCCCTGTACCTGTTTTGATCATTAAATCATTTGCCATGCTTGGCTGTGTGTGTGTGTGTGTGTGTGTGTGTGTCACTATGCGCACAGGGGCACACACTGGTGTTGGTGCCTGCTGTCCCCAGTGTTCCCTCCCTGTGCATCAGGTTGCTGTGCCATTTGTGCTTCCCCCAGCACAGGCCACTGTCCCCAGGCCACATCTGCACATGTGCTGCAGGTCACCTTGTGTGCTATGGTGTCCTTGCCACCTCATATTGTACCTCCTAGCTGTGCGGTGGCACGGTGCCTCTGCTGCGCCTTTCTGCCTCTGGGTGCCATAGTTCTCTGCAGGTGGCACCACTGGCATGGACGTTAGTGTGTCTCACCACCGACTGTCCACTGGTCTGTGCCACTCAGTGCTGTATCCCTGTTGTGGTTGCACTGTTTCCATGTATCAGTGGCCATGGCAGGGGTGTTGTGCCTTTTGGCGACATTGTCCCTGCATTGTGCCTGTGGCCTCTGTGCTCCCTTTGTACCCTGTGCCATACTGCCCCCTGTGTGCCTGCCTTTCTCGGTCACTCTCTATCCTATCTTACGTGTGTTGCTGTGTGTCTGGTCTGTCTGGCCCTGCTTCTTTCTTTGCTGTGTTGTTACACCTACTCCCACCTGGTTTATGATGTGCCGTCTGGTCTTGGTGTATGTTATGGCAGTGCTGCTTCTAGAATCCTGCCGTGGTGTTTCTCTGCCACTTCCTTGGTGTATGTTCAGTTACGCATTTGCGTAACTGCGGGTTTGTCACAACTGCGGCATAAGTCACCATTGGCAAACTGCGTTGCGTCAATGCACATCTCGCAATGTAGAATTGCATTTGGCATATTTAGTGGATGTATGTGCGGCTTATGCAATTCACTTTGGTGCATCTGCGTTGTGCATTGGTGCATGCTTTCTAGAATCGGGCCCATTTTATTTCACAAAATCATGCCAGGTTCACATGGTCTTCTTCATCAGACAGCAACTGGCAAAGTATAAAGAATAGTGCTTGTCCCCATCTGACTTCACAGAACAAAACTGTGGTCAGTGTTGTTCTGTAATTGTTATGTCAGATGTGACTGTCACTTTCTACATTGCTATCTCAAACAAGTCACTGCTAGGCAGCGAGTTCTGTTCCCCTCTCAGCAGAGGGGTGTAAAAACAAACAAAGTCACAATCAGAAGCATTCTTGGGTACCAAAGTCTTGTCTGTTGGTCAGTCAGTTTGATAAGGCCGTATGATTCAATGACCAGTTCCCCACCCCACACTGACCAGGTCCCCTGTTCTCAAACCTCTGACTGTTCATTTAAACCACATTGTTCATACTACAAAACAACTTTAACACATCAAACAGGTAAATGCTGGCGCTGCATGTAAACAAATGAAGCATATGAACATATGAAGAAGTCAGCAGAGTAAGGCTATTTTGGTCTATCCAGTCTGCTCATATTGCAGGGTCCTCAGCTTATGCTACTGAGTTGACACTTCCCTCCGGTCCCCCCGTCTTCCCCATCTGGCCCCCCTAGGCCCCATGGTTTCCCCTTATGTCTAGCTCAGCCTCTCTTAAAGCTGTTCACCAATTCCATTGAGACCACTTCCTCAGCAGTGCATTCTAACTGGTCACACTCTTTCTGGGTGTCCCATGATTTCAGCGACTCAGTAAAGAACAAGCCCACAGAAACAGCACATCCATTTGGCTTGAGGACACAAGCCAGGTACTACATATGAGTGATCCCTTGAAACAGCAATAAATGCTGTTCTCCTTCTCGAGTTGCTATGACCTCAGAGGTTGCTATATAAGTAAGGGGTGTGTGAGGGTAAAACCCCCCCCACAGAAAGCATTTGTCCTCATTTCAGTGATGGCTCATATGTACAGTCACCGCCTGTACTCGCCACTCTAGGTTATGTTTTGGGCTCACTCTATTGAGTAACAAATTACATATAATCCTTTCTATGAAGAAGTGCTTCATAACCTCCCTCCTAAATTTTCCTCTTCCAGCTTTAGACTGTCACCTCATGGTTCAACTGACACTTAGCTTGAAGAGATCCTCCCTATCCACCCTATTTATCTCTTTCAAGTATTTGAAGATCTCTGTCATGTACCGTCTCTCCCTCCTCTCCTCCAGGGAGTACATCCTCAGGGCCCTAACCTCTCCTCATAAGTCTTACCCTGCTGATTCATGATCATCTTAGTTTGCCTCCGCTGGACCTTCTCCAGCAGGTTGCTGTCCTTCTTGAGGTATGGACACCAGTGTCTTACTTCATACTCTAGATGGGGTCTCACCAGCTCCCTGTGTAAGGGCAGTATAGCCTCCTTCCACCTGCTGCTGATTCCTCTAGCTATCCATCCCAGCATCCTGTTTGCCTTTGGTGCTGTCTTTTTTCACTGTGAGGAATGCTTCAGGTCACAAGTGATCATCACTCCCAGATCCTTTTCCTCCTCTGTTGCTGCTATCTGTACCCCGCCCCGATATTACTCAGTCCTGGATTCCAGGCTCCAACATGTACAAATTTGTATTTCTTGGCACTAAGTCTAGTTGCCAGATCCCTGACCATATGTCAAGGTTTCTCAGGTCTTCCTGAAGGTCATGTGTCCCTTCCACTGTGTCTACCCTCCCACAGAGTTTGGTGTCATCCACAAATATGTACATTTTGCCCTTAATGCCCTCCCCAATGTCATTGATGAAGAAATTAAATAACACTGCCCCCAGCACTGAGCCCTGCGGGTCCCTGCTGGTGACTACCTTGGTGCTGGATAACTCTCCCCCCACCACCATCCTCTGAGTCCTGTTCCTCAGCCAGCTTTCTACCCATCTGCCCATTTTTTCCAGAACCCCAAGATCCATAAGCTTCCTGATCAACCTCTTGTGGGGTACAGAGTTTTAGGCCTTACTGAAGCTCAGGAAAAGAATGTCCACTGCCTGGTCCCTGTCCACTGCCTTGGTGACCCAGTCAAAGAAGTCAATCTGATTCATTTGGTATGATTTCCCTTCCATAAATCCATTCTGCTTCTCATCTTGGAGACCATTCTCCTCTAGATACATTACTAACCTTTCCTTAAGTATGGTCTCCATTAGCTTGCACATTATTGAGGTCAGACTGACTGGTTTGTAATTCCCAGGTCATCCCTGGGACTGTTCCTATGCAGGGGCACCACATGTGCTATTCTACAATCCAGTAGCAAAACACCCAACTCCAAGGAACTACTGATGACAGCTCCATAAGCTCCCCTTCCAGCTTCCTCAGTACCCTTGGTGTACACCATCTGGCCCTGGTGACTTGTTCACTTTTATTGCCAACAACCCCTCCCTCACTCTATCCTCCTCTATCACCACATCTGTGCCCCTTCCCCACTTCTCCCTTTCTCCTCCCTGTAGGCACCAGTCCATCTTTTTCCCTGGTGAAGACAGAGCAAAAGTATTCTTTCAATACCTCAGTCTTTCTTCCATCCATCCGTCCCATTTCTAAGTCTAACAATCCCATCCTTCTTGTCCCTTTTTTCACTTATGTAAAGAAAGAAGGCCTCCTCCCCCTTTTTGATTCCCTCAGCTATTTGGAGTTCTTTTTGTGCCTTAGCCTGCTGTACTACCTTACTTGTCACCTTGGCCAACTTTAGGTATTTTTCCTCATCCACCTCACTCTTGGTCTTCCTGTATCTCTGTAAGCTGTCTTCTAGTCCCTCACTGCTTGGGCAACTTCAGAGCTCAACCAGCTGAGTACTTTGGCCCCTGAATTCTTCCCATTGAGACTAACACAATTCATTGTGGCAGCCAGTATTCCCTCTGATAATGGTCATTTTTTAGTCCACCAACATATCCACTCTGATGCCTGCCAGGTGCCCCCTTAAGACCTTGGCCATCTTCCAGAAGCCCGTCCTTCTAAAATGCAGGATTTTGATTTTAGTGACCAAGCAGCCATTCTCAAAAAGTGGGGACCAAGTCCATAACCAAAGAAGCACATCTATGGTACAAACTGCACAGAACACAATCAGGGCAGGACATCTGAATTCTGTTGTTTGGTAGAAGATTGAGGTTTCATGTCAGGCTAACAGTTTGTTTTCAAGCAGCTGTTCCCTTTCTTTCTTTCTCAAGTGGTTGTGGGGAATTGGGTCTGTCAGGCATTGGGTTGTGCCTTGGGGTCATTGACCCTAATGCTCACCCCACTCACAAGTAAATAGGCTGAGATCTGTACAGTACAGGAGAATGGGGTGAGAGTTAGGGTCAATGACCCCGAGGCACAACCTGACACCTGTCAGTGTCTGCAAGGTGGGGGTGGGGGTGGAAGGACATGAGCATTATAGCTGATGACCCCAAGGCACCCCCCCACGTCTGTCAGTCTCTGCAGAATTGGGGTGGGGGTGGGACATGAAGGTTGGAAACCCTAACACCTCATTTCCATCCTTTTGTTGCTATAGTACTCATGCTAACTGATTAATTTTTCTTCAGTTTTTTATAATGAATATACATATGTTAGAGACATATATAATCCAAGCAATGCATGTGAGGATTAATTCTGGCAAATATTTTCAATATCTAGTGGGTGGTCAAACCTAGAATGAGGATATTGCATTTATCCTCACTCTAGGTCCCCGATACCCGAATTTATCCACGCTGTAGGTAGGGATTGGTTGGAGTCAGAAGCACAAGCAGTACACTTTCACTTTCTCTGGAACCAGGCTGACTCACATGCCGGCTCCAACTCTGAACAAATAAAAATAGCATTTACACTGAGAGGTTGTCTCATTTTTTTAAAACAATCTGCACCAAAACACTACCGAAGATGTCCTATTCCCTTCAAAATCCAATTTAGAATTTAGAAATATTTTAATCCACCACATTTCTGTCCCATCCCTCCCTCTGTGGCCCTGACTGCAAACAGCCCCACTTCTGACCAGCTCTCACTGCCTCCTTTGACTGCCATGAGCTCTTCTTTTCTGCTGAGTGTAGCACAGTCATCTGCTCTCCACTTCAGTTGCATCACCCACCCGCTCACTCCTTTGTACTTCAGTGAACAAAGTGCTGAGGTCATAACATGATAATGTCAGAGTATCACAGTGCTGGTCTTAGCCTGAGCAAGTGGTCAAATCAGTCACTTATTTTCCACTCAGTCATCCTGAATTAGGCAATAAATCAAAAAACAAAAAATAAAAACATCAATACAGGTTCTTAAAAAGAAACAGCCTTGTATAAATCTTATATGCCATGGCCCTTATTGTAAATATCAGTGACATTTTCCCTGCATGCAGGGGACAACAACAAGAACAGAGGGAGGAGGGGACAATAAATTATAACGATATTGCCATTAATATTGCAAAATATCAATTAAGTGATAATAAAATTCGACTTTTACAAAAAGGAGTTTT
The DNA here is from genome assembly GCA_016271365.2 of Neoceratodus forsteri. Lineage (NCBI taxonomy): Eukaryota > Metazoa > Chordata > Ceratodontiformes > Ceratodontidae > Neoceratodus > Neoceratodus forsteri. Next base: position 1,159,275,944 of record CM028132.1, on the reverse strand, counting down.
TTTCCATCCTACAAATCATATTGACTTGTTTGACAGTGTATTAGACCTTACAAGATTTATGAGAAACCTTAATTTAAAAACATCTTTGCAGGCCAGCCCGCTTGGCACAGTAGCAAGATGTCCGCTTGCAGCGCTGACATCCCGGGTTTGGTGACATACTCGGAAGTCAGAGAGCTGGCTGGGGGGAGAAGGAATGAGTGTCCCAGGGACTGCTCTCCTTCTCTGGGGGGAGGGGAGAAGAGTCTCCAGTGCTATGCGGAGCTCTGGCAGAGGCTAGGGGTACTGCTGCTGTTGGTGCCACACATTCAGGGGTAGGGTGGATGCTGGCATTTTTGCATGTCCCTGCCCCCAGGGAACTGGCATAGAGTAAAAAAATGCCAGCTCCATTCATGACGGCCCCACCTCTGCTGCTACTCCCTTTGAGACTAATGCCCTTGGGGGTGGGTCCAACTCCTATGGCCCTGCCCTGAGAAGATAAACCAGGGCAAGAGACCAAGTTCCTTGGGGAGGTGGTGCCTGCCCAGTGGTCCCATCCAGGGAGGTAAAGCCTGGGCAGATGGGGCAGTGAGGGGAAGGGAGATGGCCGAACCCTCTTGTAGGAGAGGAGGGACATCAAAGAAGAAAAAAATATTTTGCAAAAGATCAAAATATGGGGTTTTCTAGCCAAAAAGAACTAGCCAGTTATGACATCATATGTGATGTCACTATGGATTCCAACATGGAGGATGGAGATGGTAATACTGTATATGCACCTTGTAAAAGAAATCTACTTTTTCACCCCCTACAAACATTATGGTACAAGCATTCGAGAAAGCTTCTGAACATAGAATAGAGGAAGTTTGTGGAAATTGTGAAGTCTCTAGCAATAACAACTGAACTAGGGAGGAGAGGGAAGCAATAAAACTTCTACAAAATAATAAAGACGTTATAATTTAGTCTGTGAATAAAGGTGGAACAATAGTTTTAATGGATCACGAAAAATATGTACAGGAAGTTATGAGACAATTGTAGGACAGAACTTGTTATAAAGAACTGTCGTATGACCCAACTGAAATATTTAAGTGGGATATTAATTGTTACCTCTACATGCTATTAATCTTGGATGTTTTACATAAAGACACTTATGATTTTCTAAGAGCTAATCGTCCTGTCTGTTCCACCTTACACTGTTCACCTAAAATTCACAAATTTATGGAATCTGCCAGGGAGACCAATTATGGCCAGCATTGGCTCCCTTACAGAGCCTTTGGCAAAATTTGTGGACCAACATAATAAAAGATTAACCAGTCTTTTCCTTACATATAATAAAGATACAGGGGACGTTTTGTCCGCCTTGCAGGACCTGTATGCAGAGGCTAAAACTACTAGTGAACCTTGATGTGCAGGTCCAATGCATCAATATTCCTTATGAGGAAGGGTTGATAGCAGTTTGATGCCCTTTATAGTAAATCCCTGTATGCCCCTGCCGTGGTGGAAGCAACATTGACTCTCACAGAGAAAATCCATGAATATAACTTGTTCACATTATCAGATAAAACTTTCCACAAAATTAAAGGTACAGCAATGGGCGCCTCTATGTCCCTCTCTTATGCAAATATGTATCTGGTAATGTGGTAATTGGAGTTTGTGCTCTCAAGGGATAAAAATCTCTTCTTTGCATTTGGCAGATTTATCCTGCTATTTTATTGATGATGTATTTCTTGTTTGGAAGGGTTCTTCAAGGGAACTAATTAAATTTGTGGAGTATCTTGAGAGCACAAACCCAAATTTGCATTTTTTTCTTAGATGGAGTGAGAGCACTGTGTCATTTTTGGATGGGATGATTAGGAAAGATGGAAATAATTGGGTTACTGTTTCATTATATATGGTATTGTATGGTATGATAACATTTTATTCATCATGTATCACATGAACAGGAGACTCAATTAAGCAGAGTTCATTTTCAATTAGGTGATTTTTTTCCTGGCTGTTTATGCAATTTAATTACTGCTTGGAACTTGTTGTAGTCTCTGCTCTCTCTGCCTAATCATCACTCTTCAGCAGCTGTAAACTTTTCCGTGCTCTGCACCTTTTCACTTGGAAATCTCTTGGACCCCCCCTCTCTCTATTGTCCTTCTGTTCTGCCTATTTTCCCTCTGTCTTCTACCCCTGCTGCTCTGACCTCTCCCCTGCTTGACTTTGCCTATTAAAGCTTGCATTTTTTCCTTCTTTCCCCAGATCACCAATGCACCCCTGACCGGATGCCCTATCTGCTGTGTGTGGTGTGGCTTGCTGTCCTGTGCCCAACACTACCCCCCACCCTCCCGGTCCTGAAGATCCTATCTGGGGAGAAGGTAATTGCCGAATCCTCTGCTGCTTTTTTTTAAAACTGGAACTTTCGGCGCTTGACCGCTCTCTTCTCCTGATTGGTCACCCTTCAGTGGACTGGGTGCTTGTGGCCAATCAATGGTTCATCTCAGGCACACTGAGCTTAGAAGTGTTATTTCTCGAGGCTCTTCACCAGCTGCCTACTGACTTCTGCTCCCATATTTGTGCCGACCACCCTCCCTACCTCAGCACCATTTAATGCTCTTGCTTAGCCTGCTGCCTGCCTCTGTCTGAGCCCCTCCCAATTTTTCCACACTTCTTAAAGTGATATAATCCATTTTAAATACATTTCTGCTACTGTGCTACTTTCCCTTCTTCCCTCCCCTTAACTCCTTTTTCCTGCACTAAGTTCTGTAATTGTAAGCTCTTTAACCTTGCTGTCTAAATATTTCCACTGATATCACTATGGTGATTTAAGTTCCTATTTCCTAGCTGCCAAAACTGACTTCAACGACAGCATAATAACACTCTAAGTGCAACACCTGGAGGTCAGCCACATCTGCTCTGCCCCAGCAGAAGCACTAGGGGCGGGCTTCAAGGTCTCCCTCCCTCCCTCCCTCTGTCCCATCTCATGACTTGCCTAAGCAATCAGTTTGCATCATGCTACTTCGGTGCCCTCACCTGACCTTCCCCCTCCCCCAACTCCCAGTCCGTGAGTTTCCTAACAGTCACTACTAATGCAGGCTGTGACCATGCCCCTCACACCACCATTTACTCTAGCATGTCTTCTCCATTCAGCCTCCCCTCACCCCCATTTCTCCCTATACCTTATCACCTTCTTCCCCCACCCTTCACCTCCACTGCAGTACCTGCACTCTCTCTCGTACCTCCTTTCTTCACCACCTTGGCTATCCCCATCCCTCTGTACTACTGACAAGGCACTTTGTGGCTGCTTATTCCCCCTCTATCCTTATAAAGCGTTTTTCTTGTTATTTTAACTTGTACCTGTGTTTTGAGTTGTTCTGTAAGTTCTGAATCCAAGCTGTATCGTTCATTGTGATGTACCTTTGCTTTCTCCTATTGTACTTTGTTTTGCAATCTATGATGTGGAACCTTTGTAAAAGAGCTTGTGCTCAAAGGTCTTTTCTGAATCACTAAATAAATAAAATTTTTTCTCCTTGGGCTTAGCTGTACCTATAATCGGCTTACTTCTTAAATATGTCATACCACTTTGGGTACTTTGATTACCTAGGACAAGGTGATCGTAAACAGTACTCCCTCATCTGCCCTGCTTGCCAGGCACTTTAAATCAGCTGCTGCCTGCTTGTCTGGCACTTTAAATCAAGCTTCTAGACCAGGAAACACTTCCTCCTCTGTCACCTCTTGCTAGGATAGAACGAAAATGAATATACTCCTTACTACTCTCTTAATAGCCTCCATGGTTGGCCTGCTATTGGTAACTGATTTCTCTGCCTCTATACTCGCTATCAATCAGCAAAGCCTGTATTACTTCTCTACCACCCTAAATCCCTCTGACACCCCACATACAGTGATCAGCCTGTACTGACATTTTCACCCTCAGTCATGCTCATTCTATTGTCTAACTAAGAGAATCGTTTGCTTGGCCTATTTGTTCACTCCATCTCTATCCAATTCCTTTCCTGGCCTCATCCCTCCTCCCCTCTCCTCTCCCTCTTTTCCTTCTTGCTCCTTGCTGGTGATGTAGAAACAAACCTGGGCCCCATAAATATAAATACTGACCACTCTGACAACATCTAGGTAAAACAAGCTAGATTCAGGGTCACCCACCTAAATATCTGTAGCCTCCCATCTAAGCTCCCAGAGCTTGATGCTTTGGCGGCCATGTATCAGCCTTATGTGCTAGGCCTCCCTGAGACCTGGTTAAAACCTTACCACACTGATGCTGGCTATAAACTCCCTGGTTACTCTCTTCTTTGACTGGACAGACCAGGAAGAAGGCAGGGTGGAGGAGTTGCACTATATGTTCAAGACCTTATCTCTGCCACCTCCATCGGCTGCTTTACTCCCTCTTCCCCAAGTGAATGGCTCCTGGCTGATATTATCCTGGGCGCATCCAAAAAAATATATCTTGGGTGCTGTTATAACCCCCCCGTCCCTCAGGAGGCATCCCAGGGCTAACTAACTTCCTTGATGGCTTAGGTGGTCTCTCTCATTCCAGAGAAACCATCATTCTTGGTGATTTTAACCTTAACTGGTTAGATGCTCCTCAGCCTGACTATGTAAACTTACTAAAAATGCATCTCTTGGAGCAAATCATTTCCTCCCCAAGAAGGCACAGCTTCTGCTCCTTAAACCCCACCATAATTGACTGGATTGCCACTAACCAGGTAGACATGATCCTCCAGGCAGGCACTATGTCCAACTCTATTAGTGACCATACCCCAACATGCATTTTTTTGGGCTCCAGAGCAAATCATCCCCCTCCTAAATATCTTTCATTTAGAAATTTCAACTGCCCTGATCTTGCACCTGTCCTCAGGGATGCAGAGGCTATTAACTGATATGCTCTCTATCTGCACAAGGACATATCAGCTGCAGTTATCTCTCTCTCTGCTACCCTCCAAAAACTGCAGGACCTACATTTCTCCCTCACAACCAGGAGAATTGGGGTGGGGGGGCAGAACCTTTTGGCTATCAAAGGAACTCCTGGCACAAATGAAGGACAGAGATCATAAATGGAGAGCTTTTAAATCATCTTCTTCCCCACAACTCTGGAATGTGTATAGAAAACTGTGCAATTCCTGCAAACAGGCGGCACATTCCCTAAAGCACACATTTTACCATAGCCAGCAATAAGCTTCCTTTAGTAATCTTTGTACTTTCTGGCCTCCTTAGGGTCGCTCCTAAACTCCAAGGAAAACAAATAAATTTCTCAACTCGTATACCCCTTGAGCCTTGTCTCTGACCCCATTACGATCGCAGATACCTTCAATAAAATGTTCACTGGCCATTCCTCTTATCTTAATAAGCTTCCCCCTCAGCCTCCCCCCAACCTAAAGAAGCAACCAAACTGAGTCCCCAGTGCTTTAAAGGACACTCTGCCATCCCCTTTCTATTTCAGGGCCATTGGGCAGAGAGTCACTACTAGAGGCAGCCCTGGCAGTGATGGACTATACCCCATTTTTCTCAAGATAATCTCCCCAGCCATTATTAAACCCCTTACCTTCATATTTAACCTGGCCATCTCATCATCCACTGTGCCTGATGCATGGAAAGTTGCATACGTGGTACCTGTCTTCAAGGCAGGTGATCCCCTCTCCCCCGAAAACTATAAATCCATCTCACTCCTCCCACACCTCAGCAAATTATTGGAAAAAATCATCCACCACCAGCTACTGGAACATCTACAGAAATATAAGCTCCTATTTCCTCTCCAGCATGGTTTCCGGAAGCCACACAGTACCTCCTCTGCACTAGCCCTCTTCTCTGGTCATATCCTAACAAATATGGATAAGGGCAAGGCCACTGGAGCAGTGTTTCTGGACCTATATAAAGCCTTTGACCTTGTTGACCACCAGCTTCTACATTCCACAGTACTTCAGTTTGGCTGCTCTCCTGATTCTATGGAGTGGTTCTGCAGTTATCTCTCCAGCAGATCTCAGACTGTCCAAATAGGTAAAGACTTTTCTGCTACCCTACCTATCCATACGGGAGTCCCCCTGGGTTCTATACTCTTTTTTTTAACTCTATCTATGGCTCTGCCTTATTCTGAACTCTCTCTGGATGGACAGACAGCTTGAAGCCTGAACCCACCCATCTGAAGTCCTCCACCCGACTCCTCTGGAGGTGGTTCTCCATCCATTAGCCCAGCTATCCAACCCCCTGGCTCTGAGTCCTCCGAGGTGGGACCACCATTACTCCTATCTGGTGCTCTATCTACAATCTAGAAGAGCAGCCTAGGCAGGGAGGATAACAGAGGAGCTAGCAGAGAGACCCAACACTGGGCATGGCGGCCAGCCCCAGGATCATCCTTCGCATATCAGGAGGCAGGGATTTTTACTTATTTTTCCCCCATTGGCATGGCATGCAATGGATGCCAGCGTGGGACCACCAACAGATGTCCTGCCAATGCCAACCACTCTACGAGCCATGCTACTGAACAAAATGCACCCAACCTCCACCAGGAGCTGCCACGGAGCACAGTACACCCTGGATCCCACCCCAGAAGAAGAGAGCAGTCCTCCAGATGCTCAAACTTCTCCTTCCCTGCTGACCCGACAGCTCTGGCTTGTTCCCGAACATGGGTCACCGGCATGGCACGAGGTGTGGTGTTCGGCACCTCAACCCTCAGCGCCACCGGGCTGGCTACGGTTCTATACTTATCCCGCTACTTTTTTCCATGTTCATCAATGTTCTTCCTGCTGATAGCCTAAAATGGCATGCCTTTCTTTTTTTTTTTTTTTTCAATTTAAAATTTATTGAAGTTTTTCCATACAAGGCAGATCTTCCATAACAAGTAAAAGTCATACATACAGTTTACATAGGTTCAGACCTGCCACCCCCCCATTTCCCTCCCCCAAAAAATGGCATGCCTTTCTTTATGCAGGTGACTTAGTCCTCTTTCACAGCAATGCCACTTAATTCCATCTCATCCACCCTCTCACATAACTGTGCCTCTGCACATCATTGGTTCCTCTCCAGCAGGCTCCTAGTCAATGAAAAAACCTTTCCTTGCCAAGGTCACTAAAACCACTTCCTCCCTTGTGGTATGTACCTCAGCGGGCCCCCCTCGAAAATGTTCCCTCTTTCAAGTACCTAACTGTTACCTGTGACCCCTCACTAGCCTTCTCTTTCCACATAAATGACACTGCACAGAAAATACCCAAAAACTTCGTGATGCTTTCAGATTAAGCAGCTTCTGTCCCTCAGAAGTTTGTCTTGTTATTTTATTGGCAACCTATTGCCCCCTTCTTGACTATTGCCCCTATCTATCTCCCTCTGTGTCCTCCACCCTACATTCTTGACTAATCACAACTTACAACTCCATCTGTAGCTTTGTTTTTCAAGCCCCCTACTCCACCCACCATTGTTCACTCTAGCAGTCCCTAGGGTGGCTCCCACTGCAAGGTCGCTTTGAGTATGCTATGGGCTGTGTTGTGGACAGTGCACTCAGGTACAACTAGATGTCCCCTATTCACCATTGCTCACTCACAGGACTGCCTCCAGGTGCCTCAGGATATCCGCAGTCCCTCTCCTGGAAGTACCACATGTCTCCACTTTAATGAGAACGAAAGCTTTCTCTGTCTCTGCCCCCACCCTATGGAACAATCTACCACTGCCTATTCACTTGTTCCCTTCCCACCAGTCCTTCAAAATGAACCTGAAAGCCTGGCTCCTATCTGAATCCCCATGCAATTGTGTTCTGGACAACCAGTAGTGCCCACAAACCACCCCAGGTGCTATGCATCTCTGTCCTGTCCTAACTTGACCTCCTAGCTGTCTCTGGTTTATTTTCTCCTTGACCTACAAGGTCTTCTTATAAAGTCTGTCTGTTAGTCTGTCAGCCAGTTCAGGAGAAATGGATATTTTGAGTCGAATTATAAAAGTTACTGCTGATTATTTTTGTAACATTAATTCCTCTGTAATCTGAATTGTTACTGCTGCCTCAGCTCAATTTACATTATACCCCAATTGATCTTATATTGAGGTTTTGTACAGACATGTTTGACTCATGTTTTGACCTTAGTCTATTGTTCATCACTGTGTAATAGCTACTACTGTCTATATAAATTTATGGCTGTTGAACTATGTTGGTGCCACTTTGTGGCCTGGGTCGTGTCTGCAGACGATCAATTGGATCAGCACAAGAAACCAGAAGGTGAAGGAAACATATTCAATTCAGTGCTTTACAGTAACTGGTAACTGCTATTTTCTTTTAAACTTAGATTGTGGGCTTTTAGTGACACTGTACTTTATTTGCTGTCTTTACTTAGAATTCTTTTTGGGCTGTTGAAAATTTAAAACATAGTGGTGGTGTATTTCTTTGCTGTCTTTAATTGCTGCAAATTTAGTCTTGGCCTGTCTAACTTGCCCTGTAGTTTGGGTGAGGGGTGTTAATTGTCTGGCCTCTGACCTCAGCTACGTGATAACTGGAGGTGGGGCTTAGTCAGAGCTGAGGTAGCAAGTGAGTTTTGTTTTCTCAGAAGAAGCCAGAAGGGGAAGAAAACATGTTCAATTCAGTGCTTTACAGTAACTAGTAATTGCTATTTTTCTTTTAAACTTAGATTGTGGGCTTTTAGTGACACTGTAATTTATTTGCTGTCTTTACTTAGAATTGTTTTTTGGGCTGTTGAAAATTTAAAACATAGTAGTGGTGTATTTCTTTGCTGTCTTTAATTGCTGTAAAATTTCACCCCCTTCCCCAACTCTTAATTATATGCCTTGTTAAATCTGATTGACAGGAGCTAAACACAGGATAGAAATGGGGCGAGAGCAGGAGGGGCATAAGGGAAAAGAAGCCCACCTCAAGCTTGACAAGTGTTTTCACTCATTATTTATTTATTGGTTTATTTTCTTTTAAAGAAAAGTATCTAAAGGATCAGTGGCAGGATTTTAGGACAGTAAATTAATAAAAAGGTAACTAGGAAAGCTCTCAGTAACAGACAAGTAGTGGAATAGCAGTATAATTGCAGTATAATGTCGAGAGTGGTTCAATGCAGTGGCTGTAGGAAGCTATATTCAGGCAGACCTTCTGGACACTGAGGTGCTGCCCTATCTGCATGCATCTCTCTGGACTTGGCAGGATGAGGCCAGACCCAGAGCGGAAGTAACCAGGGTCAAGAGTACTATCACTCCCTATCCAGGAGATCACCCAGTCCAATGCAACTGCCCCAAAGGATGCCAAGAACGAGGAGCACTTGGGTGACAGTGGGCCAGGGAGGGTTAGAGCGGTCAGGCAGAGGCACATCCCAGATCCTATTCCACTCAAGAACTCATATGCCACACTGGCAAATGGAGACAACCAAATAGAGGTACCCAGAGAAGTGGAAGGAAAGGATGTGGAGGTTAGCCAAGGAGGTGACCTCAGCGGGGAGAGCAGTGGACCCAGAGGAGGAGGAAGTGAATCCTGGTGGTGGACTCCATCATAAGAGGGATCTAACTAGGAGCACAGGAGGGGGAGGACAGGGAGGTGAGGTGTCTACAAGGTGCCATGGCATGGAGGAATGGAAGGAAGATCCTGGGGATCACTGGGAAGGCAAGATGGGAGGGTGAGCTGGAGGTCATTATCCAACCTAGGTACTAATGACCTGGCAAATGGGGAGCCAGAGGAAGTTCAGGAAGAGTTTAGGAAATTGGGGCGGGGTCTCAAGCAAGTAGCTACTTCTGTCACTTTTTCAGAAGTACTACCTGTGAGAGGCAAAGGAGAGCATAGGGGTGTGCATGCATCAGGAACTTTAACTCATGGTTGAAGAACTGGTGCTGTGAGGAAGGGTTTGGATTCATTGGTGACTGGGGACTCACCTGGAGGGATGGAGGTTTGTTCAAGCCTGATGGCCTGCATCCATCCTGAGGGGAATCCAAGCACTCAATGATAAGTTTTAAATGCTACATTGACAAGCATTTAAACTAGCAAAGGGGGTGGCAGGCCAGCAAGGAGGGTACCCATTTGCTCATCCCCTACAGTTAGCAGTGGAACCAGTGAACTGGAGGAGGTTATCTCTACAAAGCAGTGTGCAAAAAGATGGAGATTAGTACCCAAGAGGTGGATAGTGTGGGGTGCAAATTCAGCAGAAGGGCAGATGCGCAAGGAGAACCAGAAATAAAGGACAACCAAGGAAGGGGCTGAGAACAGCAAAACAGTCTAGGAGATTAAATCATGGAAGCCATAGTGTGCCAATGCCAGGAGCCTTAGCAACAAGGTGGAAAATCTGACTGTCATGGTGCAGTCAGACCTGGACATTGTGGCCAACACTGAAACCTGGTGTAATGATAACTACGATTGGGGATGGCCATACCTGGCTAGCAACATATCTCAGAAGAGACAGGGCAAGTAGGAAGGGAGGAGACAGCACTTGTGTGAAAAATGACATAAGGGCTACATAGATCTAGGAGGAACAAAATGGGGAGAGATACTGTGGGTTAAGCTGGAAAGGAAAATGGGGCCAGCCATCCACACAGGTGTGGTCTATAGACCACCAGCCCAGGAGGAAGAAACAGATAGGGAGGTTGAGCTGGCCATCCAAAGGATGGCAGACAAGGGTGAGGTAGTACTGGTTGGAGACTTCAATATTCCAGATGTGGACTGGAGCATCCTACAGCAGCATCACTAGGAGCAGATTTATCCTGACTCCTTCAGGGTGCCTTCCTCAAGCAACTGGTCATGGAACCAACTCTTGCAGAAGGCAATACTGGACCTTGTGCTCACAAACAGGGACAGTGTGATGGGGATAATAGTGGAACACCTGGGGACTAGGCCACCAGTCATTGTGGTTTGAAATCCACAGAGAGCAGGAACCAAACCACACAAAAACATGTATCCTGGATTTTAGGGGAAGACTTTGGGAAAATGAGGGATACTTGAAAGAGGCATTAAGGGAATGGAGCAGGAATCAGGGGTTGAGAACAGTGGGCATTTAAAATGGGGATTACAAGAGCAACAGAATTATGCATTAAGCAGGTTAGCAAGTGGAAAAAGGAGAGGAGTATTATGGTTTTCCAAAGAGGTAGCAAAGTGAAAGTCAAAAAGATTGCATTCAGGCAGTACAAAAGACACAGGCAGAAGGGATAGGGAGAAGTCCCAAGAGAAGCAAAGGAGGCAGGGAGGTCAGTAAGGGAAGCCAAAGCTCAGACAGAAGAACACATTGCAAAATCAGTTGGTAGAGGGACAAAACCTTTTACAGGTACATAAGTGAAAAAAGAGGTAAAGGGGATAGTGAGACTGAAGGGAAGGATGGGGCGCGTGGAGGATGACAACAGTAAAGCTGACATATTGAACAGGTATTTCTGCTCGGTCTTTACTGAGGAAGAGGAGGGTAATGAGTCTGAAGGGTGTACAAGGGTAAGAATGGTGCAGAAATGGACACAAGTCCCTTTACAAGAAAGGGTCCTGAAGGAATTGAAGTAATAAGAGTTGATAAAGCAATGGGGCCAGATGGGTCACCTCAGGGTCTTGTAAGAACTAAGAAATTCGCTTTGAACCTCTAGCTATCCTGTTTGTAATCACTGAAACAGGGGAGGTACCAAAGACTGGAGGACAGCAGTTGTAGTCCCCTTAGCAAAAGTGGGAACAAACAGGAAGCAGGGAACTACAGACCAGTCAGCCCACCTCGGTAGTGGGGAAGATCATGAAGCACTACTGAATGAGAGACTGGTGGAACATCTGGTTGTCAATGGACTACAGAGACAAAACGCAACATGGTTTCACCAGGGAGGTCATGTCAGACCAACCTCGTTGAATTTTTGACTGGGTGACTAGGGAGATGGATCCAGAGGAGGGCAGTGGACATGGCATATCTGGACTTCAGCAAGGCCTTTGACACTGTGCCACATAGAAGACTATTACACAAACTGGGGAATATGGTGTGGGCAGGACAGTAGTGTGGTGGGTAGGTAACTGGCTGGTGGCAGGACGCAGAGGGTGGTGGTAAATGGCTGTCACTCCACAGAGGGAAGAGTGACCGGTGGGGTACCACAGGGATCAGTGTTGGGTCCGTCCTGTTCAATATCTTCATCAGTGACATTGCGCATGGGGCCTAGAAGGCAGAATTTCACTGTTCACTGATGACACAAAGCTCTGTAACAGAGTAGACACATCAGAGGGTGTAGACAGAATGAGAAGGACCTGCAGAAACTTGAAGAATGGTCAGAGGGTTTGTGATTGAAATTCAATGCAAAGAAATTACAGATTATACATATGGTCTACAAAACCTAGCACAATATATCAGTTGGGGGGTGAGGATATAGCATGCACCAAGCAGGAAATGGATCTGGGGTTATCATCTCTGATGACCCCAAGGTATGGAAACAGTGACAGCAAGGCAGCAGGTAAAGCAAATAGGATGCTGGGATGCATAGGCAGGGCATCACCAGCAGAAAAAGGGAGGTCATAATTCCACTATACAAGACACTAGTGAGGCCCCACCTGAAGTACAGTGTACAGTTCTGGAGACCTTACCTACATAAGGACATAGACAGGGTAGAGAAGGTTCAGAGGAGGGCAACAAAGATGGTACATGGATTGCACCACAAGTCCTATTAGGACAGGTTGAAGGAACTGAATATATACTCCCTGGAGGAGAGGAGGGAGAGAGGGGATATGATAGAGACATACAAATATCATACAGGAAGGCATAGGGTGCATGAATACACTATTTTTAAGCAAAAAAGATGTTCCAGGACTAGAGAGCATGGGAGGAAGTTGGAAGGAGGACAATTCAGAGGAAACTTGAGGAAGAATTTCTTCACAGAACGGGTGGTGGACAAGTGGAACACCCTGCCAGAGGAAGTGGTAGAGACTAAAACAATCACGGGATTTAAGAATGCATGGGATAGACATAAAGGAATTCTGGAGGTCAGGGGTAAGGGGCAACAGACTTCTAGGAAAAAATAAACTGAACTTACAAGCTCAAATGGGCAGACTGGGTGGGCCATAGGCCCTTATCTGCCGACACTGTCTATGTATCTATGTATCTATGTATTTACCCGGTTAACAAAGACATAAATAAATAAATTAAAAAAATAAATAAAACATACAGTACATTAGTTACACGATAGAAACAGGTAAAATATTACAAAAAAGTAACAAAAACATATATGATATAAAATACATGTAACTGCCCCCCCACACTACTTTACATGGCTACCCCTGGCACCCATAACTGGGTGCAGACTTCAATACATTTAAATGACTGGTACCAGCCCTAGCTTTGGGAATGTATACCAGGCTCATTACTCTAGAGATCAAAGGGTGGGAGTGTACAAAAACAAATTTGACCTACAATGTATTTACAAAACCAGGTACTGGGGAGAGAACTTTGAACTTTTTCCTAGGGCCAAGCTAGACCTAACTTCTGGAAGGGTACGCAGTAAATTCACAACAGGAAGTAATAACGTAACTGTCTAGACCATAAGTTGGGGTTCTAGAGTGTTGATTTTATTCCAAAAGGTGTCCTCTAAAGCAAGGGTGGACACCTAAGGTTTACACATCGTGGCACAAGAAACCTGCAGAACAACCAATCGACTGTGTCTGACAGAAAACTCTCTTTGTATTCCCTCACTGTAAGACATAGAACATCTTGAACTTGTACTCCCATATAGCATAGGACATAGGACGTTTCTTCCAGTGGCACTGGCCACAACTGAAAACACATTTAATGACAGAACACTTGCACCTTGTTTCCTCCATGTCATAGAACATTGAACATTTCTTCCAGTGGCACTGTCCACAACTTAACATACATTTTGTTAAGAACTAGCACCGCCCACTTCAGGGGTTAAAATCCTCTTCAGACATTGGCCATATGTCTAAAGTAACCAGGTGCCCTTACTGAACCTGTAGTTCTGAACTGGTTATTCCAGATAGGGGGTCTGCCCACCCTCTGCTCCCAAATCCTTACTCAGTCATTCTTTTAGACTTACACCTTAAATATTTGAAATAAACTTTGGAAAATGCTTATTGAATGAAACGTTGGCATCCAGTATTTGAATCACTACACTGGTAGTGGAAAAACTAAAGTCACAAACAATGTGATATAGTCATACCTCTGGACATCACACACTTCAGCCAACTTTAAATGAGAACAAAGTCCTGTACACTAGTACCTGCGCTAAGGGAATTGAAGGCAGTGCACTGACAAAGGTGGCCAATCTTGCACAATACAGCAATATCCAAGAGTAAGAGCTCCAAAAGACCACAACAACAGTGAATTTCAACAAGTGTTGATTTTATTTCCACCAACGTGAATGCCCCTAGCACCTCGGCTACTTGCCTTCAAGGGGGTATTAACCATTACAGAGACAGTGTTGCAATTTAAACAAATAATTTAAATGAGAACAGTCTCACACTTCTGAGCAGAAAAGTTGTGCATTTCCCTTTTAGTCAGAGAACACAGCAGCACAGGTACTTGCTTTCTGCAGCAAAAGTCAGACCCTACACACTGTTAGACATTTCAAGCACCTTCAAAACATCCTGGATCAAAAAGGGGATTGCCCCTTGGATCCATCCACTAGCAATTCTTTTCACCCCTCCAGGGATGAAAATCAGGAGATCCTGCTGCAGGCTTCTCTTGGTAAACTGGAGAATTACCAGGAGTAGGGTGAGAATGCAGTGGTTCCAACTCAGAGCCCCCAGCTGAGCAGTTCTCACTCCTCCTTCTTCCAACTACCAACTCACACTGACTACCCTCTCAAGATTATAAAATCCCTTCTCACACCTGGTTAAGGCTTATGCTGCTGGGAAAGTTCCAAATGAGCTCACCCCCTCCATCTCAGCTGAAGCCAAGTAAACAAAAGAGTGAGCAGGTGAAAACCCATTTAATTAGTTAATTACCAGCTGCTCACCCTGCCTAGCACTTATACTGAAGGGATTCTAGTAACCCTAGGGGACTGGGTGGTTACATACATAAGAACAAATTGTTAAAAAAAAGAATTAATTTTTAAAGTGTGTAGAGCTCTACACCTCTACATCAGCCAGCATCCCAGATTGGACAACAAACAAAATTAGACTGAGCTTGGCTGTATACTCATATACCAATTTTACATTTCACAATTTTACCCTCTGACGGTCTTAGGTGTGAAGGCAGATTATTCCATAAATTAGGGCCCTGTGTGAAGAGGTGGGATCTGCCCACTTCAAGATTGCATTATTTGAAAGAAATTCCAGATGTTGACCTTAAGCTTGCATTAATATTTCTGCATTCAAGGCTAATTGATAAATAGTCTGGTTTTAATTTTTGTAACATTTATACATTAACATAATTTATGTGTGGTTCATAGCGCTGTGCTTGTGCTCCATACTGTAGCAGAATAATGTAGATTATGCTTGGATACAGAGGCCAGACCAGTAATTAGGACAATGCTTGCAAGGTATAAGTTGTATGAAATAATTAGTGCTTAGGTACTTCAGCATAGACAAGAGCAAGTCAGTGATTATAGCACATGTGGACTGGATAGTATATGCAAGGTGCTTAGATGCTTGAACTGATGAGTAACTTGTTATGATTTGATATTTTGCCCTTTCTCTGTATCCCACTGTAGGAAGTATGCTTAGTCAAGTAGGATGAGACCCCTCCCGCGGCGGGATAAGAGTGCTGGAGGAGAAGGAGGAGGTGTAAGGGGAGGATGAAGGGCGAGTGTGACTCACTCTAAGCAGAGCGATGGTAGCTTGAATATTAAATAGGATGTGGGGGAGGAGCTGTTCCCCCACATAACCACAGGCATGAGCCTTTCAATTAAGTGTGGTTCATAGCGCTGTGCTTGTGCTCCATACTGTAGCTGAATAATGTAGATAGTGCTTAAATACAGAGGCCAGACCAGTAATTAGGACAATGCTTGCAAGGTATAAGTTGTACAAAATGATTAGTCCTTAGGTACTTCAGCACAGACAAGAGCAAGTCAGTGATTATAGTACATGTGAACTGGATAGTATATGCAAGGTGCTTAGATGCTTGAACTGATGATTAACTTGTTATGACTTGATATTTTGGCCTTTCTCTGTATCCCACAGTAGGAAGTATGTAGTCAAGTAGGATGAGCCCCCCCCCCAAAGAAATAATGATATTGTACTATTATCTCCTCCAGCTCTGCAGAGTGTGGCCAGTAGCACACAGGAGAGGAAAACTCCCTTGGGGGAAAACCTCTGAGGAACCTGTAGTGATAGTATAATATGTTGATTATTGTTACTCCATTTTGTATGCGATTTCATGTAATGTATGTCATTTTATACTCCATTTTGTATTGTGTGACTCCATTTTACATGCTGCTTCATTTATTTGGTGTTTTGCTCTTTAGATAGCCTCATTATTATGTTTTGCTTCAGACAGTGTATTTTGCTGACTTGAAGGTCGCCACAAGATGTTGTGAGAATCTCTGGCATTGTTTGGCTCATGATGTTCTGGACACCTGGCCAGTGCTTAGGGCATGATGATCTAACGAATGCCAACTATTTATTATGAGAATAAGTGGTGTTTTCATGCTGAACTCGTGATGTTCTGGGCACCTGGCCAGTGCTTAGGACATGATGGTTTAGCATTTCTAAATACCAGATAAAACATATAAAATGGGACTTTCCAGGCGCCTGGTTAGAAGCTCTCCTGCAGGGTGGATGCATCGCTGCTGGGGCCAGTTCCTGGTTCTAGAGACTCCTAGCCAGGCTAACTAAGGGGCTTCCAGCCACTGGAAGAGGTGTGGATGATGCTTTATTGAATCGGTGATGTATAACCTTTTGTATTATATTTTGTTATAATAAAGCTTTGGCTTGCTGTACTTATTGTATTGTTATTGTGTGTATGTGAGTGTGAGTGAGTAAATAGCTGCCTGGTTTGAGTTGGCAGAACAGAACCATGGCTACTGATCTACCCATCCTTCTTGGCATACTAAAGGAGAGTAATCCTAAATTAATGATTTAAAGTTGTCAGCTAATCTGAAATCCAAGTTGGAGATCCTGATCCAGTGAAAGCAGGAAGCTGAATAACTACTGATATTTGAATGTCAGCTGAATATAGCAGCATATACTTCTAGTGAACTCCTGGTCCAAGAAATCCATGTCCAGGGCAGAATCTGATAGTAGATTGAATCCATAGTCAAACATAATACTTTGAAACATCGAAGTTGCATTGGTGAAGCGATACAGAAAGCAAGGAAGTCTTCTCCAAGGAGAACCAGTAACCAAATGGCTAAGACACCAAACCTGAATATGAAGACAGTTGGTTCATTCCTTTTGGCAAGCTTTGCAAATGAAGGCCTTGGTGATGAAGCACAGGAGCTAGGCACAGGCTACATGATTTAGAGAGGGCAGAGAAGTAGGAACTTCTGATCGGGAGTGGATGAAGCAGGTAAAGTGAGTTGGCAATAGATCTTAATGCGAAGAGGTAGTATAAAGTTGAATGGACCTCTAGGACCCCTAGGGGCAAAGCAGGTCATAGAATAGGTATGACAGTCTTTGTTGAACCTCTAGGCCCTGTAAGGGTGAAGCAGGTAAGTATAGGCAGATAGTGTAATAAGTGGACTGGCACATAGGTCAGCAGTAGTTGTTGTACATTCGAACCTGCATGATGCAGACATAATAGCAGAAGAGTAGTATGGAATTGATAAAATATGGTATACAGCAGAGAGCATTGAGGGAATGTACATAAGCATGTAAGTCGAAGAGCTTTCGTTGAGGAGTAATATAGTTCTATAGAGCGATGTATATATACACATTCAGGGAAGCCAGAGTGGTACATCAGCTGGAATTAGACTTGTGAGAATGATCTGACGAAAATGACGTGCTTCTAAAAATCATGGATGGTAATTAATGATGGAGAGAGCTGAGTTGGATGAAGTAGTTTTGTAACAGGATCCAATAAGTCTTAGAGCACTGGAGTAGAGTAAATTCGAGGGCTAAATTGTGAGATAGAAGGTCTTCTGGATAGGACTCAGCTAAGTGTCTTGCAGGAGTGAAGTAGTAGTAAATCCATTGATTGACGCGGCAAGGCAAAAGCATCCAAAGGAATTGGTGGTGAATGTCCAACTAATCCAAATGTAAGTCCATAGTAGAACAAGGAGCTCCTCGAAGGCTAGCATACTGTTATTCTTCATAGGTAGCAAGAGGCAGTGAAGCAAAACCGGGTGAAGCCCTTGTGTAGCCAGCAAGAAGAGCCAGACCCCATGTAGGTCAGGTGAAGGAAAAGTGAGTCAAGGTAGACCCCACATAGGTTAGATGACTACAGTGCCACCATGGAAGGTCACCCAGAGTAGCAGGCATCCCAGAGGCAGAGCTAAGGGGATGAAGCAAGCAAGCAGTATGAGTGCTAAGCAAGAGGAGCTGGCTATACGATAGAAATAACATGACTCTTATGGAAATGACTGAGTGCTGAAACCTGGTGAGCTGAATGAACACGGCGTGCTGAGATAGTGAGGAGCATTGAGTGCTGAGACCTTGCAGGTCAAATGCAGAATTAAATGCAGCAAAATCCTAGAGGCTGAAGCCGAGGGGATGGCAGTAGGCATGAACCAGTGGTTTGCGTAAACAAGGAGCAACGATTACGTAAGCAAGTGTGGACTGCCTGAGACAGCTGATAGTGGGTAGCTGAATGAGCTATGTACTAGGGCCATGCATGGATAATGAGGTAAATCGGCAGCTGGAAGGTGAAACGAACGTCCTCAATAGGGGAGCCTTCGAGGCGGCAATGGTGAGGTGAGGCATGATTGTAGCAGTATGAAGTCAGAAGTAGACAAGTAGAATATAGCTATTAGCGGTAATCATATGAGGAGCGGTCTAGCTTTGTGGCGTATTGGCCAGCAGAAGGACCATGGTCACTGGCTGGAAGCTTGATGGAAAATTGGTTGTTAGTCATCCTGTCCCACATGCATCCTTTTATTGGACTTGGGCAAAGCTAGCTCGAGAGGAGTTAAGGGCTAGTAGCTTGCATGCAGAAAGTGTCCAATCCATGAATATCAAATGTTAGGGAACTAGAATTTCAGGGAATAGTGCCAAGGAGTGCCTCAATACTTGGAAACTGGAGTTGGGTTATACTCAGGCCTGATATGCAGACATGAGCTGGCATACAAGGAGAGAGGCATTGCTTGTAGAACGTTCCCATTGGGACTGCAGAATGGGAGATGATTAACACAGATTGACTGCGTTGGTTTAATGTTACATAAAAGAATCCTGTTTGCCTGGCAGAACATGTACTTGAATGCTGAGTAGCAGTATGCAGGTGAATACAAGTTAGATCTGTCTCTGTCGAAAGTAATGGTGAACTGCATTGCAGTGTAGTGGGCTACGGAATGTAATAAATGCCTCAGTTGACAGTAATAGGTCAGGTAGTTAGGTCATGTTTTGTGTAAATAAATGCCTTATAGATGTAGTGTCTTAAAGCCCATACGTGATGGACAGCGACCTGTAATAAAATGAAAAAGCATCCAGTATAGAAACTTGGAACGTGGCTTCAAACATTTCCCTGTCCTTGCCCATTGATCTAACAAGAGTAAGAGGTCATCTCTGAATAACTACCCATTGGCATGTAGGTCTTGTGGAATGTCACTCATAAAAATATAATACACCCACAGGTTGCGTACATGATGGGCTAACGAATATAGGGGTGGCTAGCATTGCTATGAAGAGAAATGTCATGTCATTTAGCTACAGATACACCTATTTGTGAGGCTTACTGAGGCCAGTATCTCCCATGTGAAGTAATGAATGATTGTCAGACTGAACAGGAGCTCGTGATTAGTCTTTACTGCAGGATTTGCCTCAGGTCCTTAACCCAGACCCTTAACTGACTATGAAACGCCAGGGGCAAAATCATAATTGGTATAGACTTAAAGTAATAAGGAATTTACTTTGCTTTTTGTGTAAATAGACTCAAGTGGATTAGAGCTCTGAAGTAGCAGAAATAATAACAATGGCAAAGTTGGCAGTCCAATAGCCCAAACAGACGGCACGATAAGCAGTGACAAGGGGCACTGTAGGTCAGTCAACATAGAATAAACTGAGCACTTGGAATCCAGGGTTAGAATTTCACTGCAGTTTCTAGCTTGCTGTGTGCCCATGAACTGCTTTTGTTACAGTTCTAGCAGAGTACCGCTGTAATTGTTTCACATAGTAATATAATTATGGCACAAACGAACCCCGAAGCAGGGCAGTATAAATGGTAGTACCAGCAGAAGAATGGAGGAAGCCCAGCTCCTGGGCGAACTCGGCAGTAGTGGCTGGCAGCTTGAGGTAAGCTCCGAGGGGAAAAAGGAAAAAAAAATGGAACTGGAGAGGCAGGACTGGGAATGCCAGAGCGAGCAGGAATGAAGGCAGGCTGCAGTGCACAACACTATGGCGGGAACATGATGCGGCAGCTGCTCAGGAAACAGAGAAGCTAGGGAGGCAGACAGAGAGACTGCTTGCAAAACACAGCCGAGTAGGAAAGCAGAACTGGAAGCCCCCAAAAAGGCAAGAAAAACAACACAAACAGGAGTAGAGAGGGCACAAAAAAGCAAAACAGAGGCAGAGGAAAGCGGGAGGGGCACAGAAGGAGGAGGAAAGAGCAGCAGACACCAGCACCACCACATAGCAAGTGCAACTCACTCTGTCTGGAGGATAGCTTGAATATTAAATAGGATGTGGGAAGAGCTCTTCCCCCACATAATCACAGGCATGCACCTTTCAATTAATTATACTATGATTTCTATAGTCCATTAAATACAGCCATCCTAATCTTTTATGAAGATCACAGCTGTGTGTTCGCTGAGGTGCATCAAGTATGAACCTGGCAAATCTATTATACATTACATCAAGCTTCCTGGCAGTTTAAAAGTAAAAAGCACACAGGGGTAAAGGTTTAAATGAGCCTTTTCAGATTTCCACATTGTTATGATGATGTGGAGTGGTAGGGTGGTTAAATTCCTGTATTATTAATGAGTAAGTAAATGAAATAATTATTTGTGCAGCACCAGGTTGTGCATTAGAAAAAGAGTAATGTGTGCTCTGGGACAGCTCAGGTGCCAGTTGCCTTGGTGGCGCAGCTGGTTAGTGCAACTGGAATGGTATTCCGAGCAGCCTGGGTTCAAGTCTCAGCTGAGGTACTTACGTCTTTCTCTCCTTTGTTTGTATGTGTTCTATAAATATGCACACTGCACCCACGTGATTGAAAATGAAGTAATCATTTGTGCAGCACCAGGCTGTGCATTAGAGAAAGAGTAATGTGTGCTCTGGGACAGTCCAGGTTCCAGTTGCCTTTTTGGCACAACTGGTGAGCATGACTGGAACAGTATTTCGAGCACCCTTGGTTCAAGTCCCATCTGAGGTACTTACTTCTTTCTCTGCTCTGTTTGTATGTGTTCCATAAATATGCACACTGCACCCATCTGATTGAAAAATGAAGTAATTATTTGTGCAGCACCAGGCTGTGCATTAGAGAAAGAGTAATGTGTGCTCCAGGACAGCCCAGATTCCATTTGTTTTGGTGGCACAGCTGGTTAGAGAGACTGGAATGGTATTTTGAGCGGCCTGGGTTCAAGTCCCAGCTGAGGTACTTACTTCTTTCTCTCCTGTTTGTATGCATTCCATAATATGCACATTGCACCCATGTGATTGAAAAATGAAGAAATGACTTGTGCAGCACCAGGTTGTGCATTAGAGAAAGAGTAATGTGTGCTCCAGGACAGAGTGGGTTCCAGTTGCCTTTGTGGTCACACCTATAAATCGACTCTTCCCTCTCCCCTTTTCTGCTCCCCACATCTGTCCTTTCCACATTCCTTTGACCCTGGCTCCAGCCCTAAATTCTCCATACCGGATCACTATATACCTTTTCACATCAGGTTCTATTTATGCTCACTGTATCTTCTGATATGTATTTTTTTTTACTTGTATTTGTGTGCTATCCATAACTCGCTGTGACTTCTGTTTCAAACATATGCTACTGTCAATGCCACCTGCTGGCACTTTTGTATATACTGTATTATTGTATCTTATTTAATTTTTATTATTTTTTTGATCGTGGTATCCCATGTATATTATTCCTTGTTGACAAACCCAGGTCCACCTTGAAAATGAGCTTGCTCAATGGTGATCACCTGGTTAAATAAAGACTTTGAGTGATTGATTGATTGTTGCAGCTGGTTTGCACTACCAGAATGGTATTCTAGGTTGCCTAGGTTCAAGTCACAGCTGAGGGACTTACTTCTTTCTTTCCTCTGTTTGTATGTGTTCCATAAATATGCACACCACACCCACGTGATTGAAAAATGAAAAGCTGTAAGTACCTCATTGAGATAAATAAGATATTGGAGGAAGTATTTTAAGAAGAAGGTGCATGAGAACAAAAGGGGCATACAGTGAAGCTGAAAAGGAGGATTTAGAAAAGATGGGCAGTAAGTATTTCTTCACTGAATGAGTGTGAATGCCTGAAACAGTCTTCCAGTGGAGGTAATAGGGCAAACATAGTGGTGGGTTTCAAGCATTCTTGGGATAGGCACAAAGGAATCTTGATAGGAAAGTGGGGATGGATGGGTTGTGGAAAGCAGCTGCAGATCAGGTAAGCAGGGTGACAGTATAGGCAGAGACAATTTTTTCTGAGTCCTTGATTTCTTATTAAAAGTGTGTGTTGTAATAACCTTATAATTTGTTTAAGGTCATGGTCTAAACACTTAGCACTGCTTCATGACTGATTTATATGTTTTTTGCTCTCCTATTTACAGATTCAAATTTAGGACCCCAGTGTAATCTGGAAGCCATTGGAAGCACTCTGTGGATTGTTGCCTTAGGAATGGTAAATAATGTTAATCACTTTGTGACACTCTCTATTTGGAGTCCTCGGCATTTCAGGTTTTGAGCTTATGCTGCCTTTTTGGGTACTTCTTATTAATTTTGTGCCCATATCAGAAATTATATAGTCACATAAGAATTCAACAATATGGATTTTAGCATTCTGTTTGTATTGTTTGTATTTTTATGATCGAGTCATCTGACCGTTATACATGCCTGTTCTTACCATTCAGTCTCTCTGTTCATGGTGAGATTACAAATCTTTTGGGGTACTGTAAAGATAAAGAAATCCTCTTAAGAAGGTTTCCACCTCAAGAGATGCCACAAAAAGTAATTCCTTTTGTCTAAATGTAGTTTAATAAGGAGCTCATGGAGAGAAGTGAGCCACTGAAGGAGGAGGGGAAGGTGGTAGGATCTAAGAATCAGAGCTACTGAATGAGGCTGGAGGAATCTAGTTTAAATAGTCCATTAAGGGGGTGCCACCCACACATTAAACTACTGGCATAACCCTTTAACTGAGCTGGTAAATCTGGGGGTGGGGACAGAGGTGGTCATGTGAGTTAGAAACTGGTTGAGTAACAGAACACAAAGAGTGGTGGCAAATGGGGTTAGCTCACAGGAGGGATGGGTAACAAGCTGCATACCCCAGGGATCAGTGCTGGGACCAGTGCTCTTCAATGTCTTCATAAGTGATATTGCAGAGAGTCTAGAAGGAAGGGTTAGCCTGTTCATGGATGATACAAAGCTCTGTAACAGGGTAGATAAACAGGAAGGTATAGAAAAAATGAGAAGGGATCTGAAGAGGCTAGAAAAATGGTCCAAGGAATGGCAGTTGGGTTTCAATGCAAAAAAGTGAAAGAATATGCCCCTAGGGAGAGGGAATCCTAGGGCTGAGTATGAACTATGTGGGTAACACTAGGCCACCACAGAGGAGATAGGATCTAGGGGTAGTCATAGAAGGCAACCTGAATGTGGCTAAACAGTGCAACAAAGCAGTTGGAAAGACTAACAGAATGCTAGGGTGCATAGAGATGGGTATAACAAGTAGAAGAAGGGAAGTGGTGGTACCATTGTACAACTCACTAATAAGGCCTCATCTGGAGTACTGCGTTTAGTTCTGAAGGCCCCATCTCCAAAATGACATAGACGGGATACAGACAGTACAGAGGAGGGTGACAAAAATGGTGTCGGGGATGCAGCGTAAGTTGTATGAGTAGAGACTTAGAGATCTAAATATGTACTCCCTGAAGGAAGGGGGGGCATGATAGAGACCTTCAAATATCTAAAGGGTATCAACAGGGTACTGGAGGGGAGCATTTTTCACGTGAAGGGAAATAGCAGAACAAGGGGCACAGCATGAGACTAAAAGGTGAAAAACTTAGAGGGAACTTGGCGAATTCTACTTCACTGAAAGTGTGATGGAGAGATGGAACAGTCTCCCAGGAAGTGGTGGGGGTGGCCTAGTTCAGGGTTGGGGAATTCGTGGGATAGGCACATGGGAATTATCAAGCTGGGGTGAAAGGGGTGGGAGCATAGCGTCACGTTGCCTTAAGCATTAGAAAGAGGGATAGGGTAGACTGGATGGGCCACAAGGCCCTTATCTGCCGACAACATCTATGTATCTATGTATCAGACTGAATGGGCCATGCAGCCCTTATCTGATTTCAGCGTCTGTGTTTCTTTGTTTCTAAGTTAGCCCCTCAAGGCCTCACTGCACTGGATGTTCAACCTGTTGGCTATCTCTCAAGGAAGTGCTAACAAGCAACACCCATGCCCCATATAGACAGAAGGGTGAACTTACATATAGAGGGACGGGTGAAGCAGGTTTCTGTTTCAGTGAGATGCAATTGGAGACAGCAAGAGACTACACTGCAAGAAATTTCTGTTAAGCTGAATACAAACTGTTCATTTCTATTTCCTGTTAATGGAAGTAAAGCAGATTTCATTTAATTTAAACTGGTGTCCAGAGTGTCCTCTTTGAGAGTGTTCCTCTGAAGCCCCCTGGTTCACTACCCTGTCACATGTGGTTGGCTTTAGTGTTAGAATCGAACTCCCCCTTGTCTAAATATGGGTAAGATGGACTCATACAAACTACTAAAACATCTGGCAGATACAAGCACAACAGGCTCAGATGCAAAGTGACTAGATGGCTCAGCAGGCACAACACCAAGCTCAGAGAGACCAGCAGCAGGTACAACAGCCGGCTCAGAGAGAGACCAACAGCAGCAGAACAACAGGTCTAAATGCAGAGAGCTTGGATGACCCAGCAGTGCAATTGCAGGCACAGAGAGACCAGCAAGAGCAGACATTTATGAAGTAGGTGCTGCAAACACAGAATGAAACTGTGCCCCAGCTCCAGGTCACAGAGAATTCAGTCTCTGTAGGACCCCACCCAATGCTAAAAAAATGGGCCCTAAGGACAACCCTGAGGCCTACCTTATGACTTTTGAGAGAGTTGCTAGTTCCACTGCCTGGCCACAAAAAAGTCGGTCTACTCACATTGCACCGTACATTACTGGAGATGCCCAGATTTCTTTGACTGGGTGACTAAGGTCGTGGATCAGGGGGGAGCAGTGGATGTCAACTACCTGGATTTCAGTAAGGTCTTCAATACAGTTCCACATAGAAGACTTGTGAACAAGCTGGACAGCGTTGGAGTGGGTCACGAGGTGGTTAATGACTTAGGAACTGGTTGAGTGATAGAAGACAGAGGGTCATGGTAAATGGTGCTCAATCTGAGGGAAGGAGGGTGACCAGTGGGGTGCCACAGGGAGCAGTCCTGGGCCCAGTCATGTTTAATGTCTTCATAAGTGACATTGCAGAGGGGCTGGTGGGGAAGGTGTGCCTCTTTGCAGATGAAACTAAGATCTGCAACAAGGTGGACACTCTGGGAGGGGTGGAAAAAATAAGGATGGACCTAGTTCATTAGTTCTCAGACTTTGTCATAGTGAACCTCCCCCAAGTCATGGAAAAGATATTGAGCCTCCCCTAAATATTGAAATAATGTTGTGCCTCCCCATAGAAAAATAGCACAGTACACCAGGAATAAAGTGAAACTCCTTTGAGTAATTGGCTCTCATTTTATTCAGCTTATTGTACACTCCCCAGTTGTAACCCCCCCCCCCCCAGGCCAGCCTACTTGCAAAGCTATTTTGACTCTTGAATCAGTTACCCTGACACAATACCTTCATGGGTCAGACTGCTTTCTCTGTCTGTTTCCTCTCTATCTGGAATAATCTTTCTACTCACCTCTGACTCTCACCCCTTCTTACCCTGCTCTTAAGCAATTTCTCAGGTAACATTTTGCTCCTACCTGTTCTTGTTCCTAGTACCTCTTTGCTTAACACTTGTGTTTGGGCTGTTCTGCTAGTAGACTAATTGGTCAATTGTTATATCTCATTATTTGTTCATTGTTCCTATTTGCTTGCACTACTATTCGTTTTATATTGCTTGACTGTTTTGTAGTTACCTTTTGAACTGTATTCATTCTCTACCCTTCCTGGGGCACACCTGCAAAGAGCCTTGGCTCAGTGTGCCTTTTCTGGTCACTAGTTTGTAAATACATAAATTCACCTACTGTTATTATCTTTCAGTGTGCTTCATCCCTTCACACAAAATATCTAAAGCTCGAAGAATTTATATATAGTACTTTTCAGACTTTCTTGAGCCGCCCCTGAAACAGGTTGAGGCCTCCCCAGGGAGGCTGGCCTCACCATTTGAGAAACCCTGACCTAAATAAACTGGAGGAATGGTCCAGAGTGTGGTGGCTGAGATTTAATGTGAAAAAGTGCAAACTCGTGCATTTTGGGCACAAGAACCTAGGGAGGATTACATGATGAGGGGTCAGAAACTGATGATCACCAAACAGGAAAGGGATTTGAGGGTAATCATATCTGATACCTAAATGTGGGCAAACAATGTGCCAGGGCTTTGGGGAGAGCCAGTGGGATGCTGGGATGCATAGGGAGAGATATTATCAGCAGAAAGAAGGATGTGGTGATGCAACTGTACAGATTATTAGTGAGGCCTCATTTGGAATACTGTGTCCAGTTCTGGATGCCGCATCTCCGTAAGGATGTAAACAGAGTGGAGGCAGTTCAAAGAAGGGCAATAAAGATGGTGCTGGGCCTGCACCAAAAGTCATATGAGGAGAAATGGGGAGACCTCAATATATATACCCTGGAGGAGAGAAGAAAAGGAAAGATGATAAACTACAAATATCTAAAAGGCAAAAATAGGGTACCAGAGGGTAGCATCTTTCAGAACAGGAGATGTCCAAGAACATGGGGGTATGACATGAGGTTGGAAGGGGGGTAGACTAAGGGTAGTGTGAGGAAGTATTTCTTCACAGAAAGGGTGGTAGGTGCATGAATAGACTCCCAGCAGAGGCGGTGGGGGGAAACACAGTGGGGGGATTCAAGCATGCATGGGACAGGCATAGGGGAACCCCAGCAATAGGAATGAGGAGGTAAATCCAGAGCTCAAATAGGGTCTGCAGCTTTTACAGTAGGCAGGGAAAATGGGCATACTAGATGAGCCTAGTGGTCCTTATCTGCCATTAAGTTCTATGTTTCTATGTAATAGACATTGTTGCCATAGGCTATGATCAGATAAAGGCAACTATCTTAGACTGGGTGCTAATAACCAAAGAGATTTACTAATGGAACATTTGCACCCTGGGTATCAAGGTTGGAACGTGAGGTATACACCCCTGACAGTTACATTTTGACTGCGGGGTCCCCTACAGCAATTACAGTGCCATGTCACTGTAGGGAACCCGCTGGAACCCGGCAATGTCTGTCAGGGATCCTGCACCCAACCCCCTGAATCAGCTCCGACTCGTAGTTGAGAATCCTAAGGTGGGGTGTGGGGGGGTGCAGCCCCACATGGGGCCTTTGGAGGCAAAGCCCCTGAAGAAAACACTTGTTGTTTCCAAAACCGGCAGCTGACTGCAAAATGTTGGTTGACCTGCGGTTTCACTCAATGAGATAGATTAAACAAAATTTTGTCGAGACCACCATAAGATCCAGAACACGACCTAGATTGCTGCCACAAAAATTACAAGACTTGGCTACTCAGTGGTTAAAACCAGGGGTATGCACTGAAGAGGAGATTATGGATATGCTTATACTGAAGCAGTACTGGAACATTTTACCAGCTCAAGTCCATAATTAGGTAAACCGACATGAACAGACCACTTTGGCTGCAGCAGTGAAAATTATGGAACATTATTTGGAGGCTGAAAGACTAGAGGTCACTAATAAGAGTGCAACCCACTGTGAGCCTCGGGTAGTAATCTGAGAAGAAAATTCCTGCAGAAGAGGGGAGAAAGGTCTTTGAAGGGATGGGAACAAAGTGGTGATATGGGTAAGTGATAACATTTTGCTTATCATCCACTTGTAAAAGGTATAACTCTTGGGCCTTGTGTAATTCCACTAGTCCCAATACCCTGTTCTCCAGTGAACCAAGGGTGGGGGGCTCAGGTCATTGAACTGATAGTAACATTGTATGTTTTCATTTTGGTAAACTGGGACATATTTGAAAGGCTATACCTGTAGTTCTATGGGGGAATATCTCCTCCTCCATTTCCTATATAATTCCTCAGGTATCCACCCGCTCTGCTACAGCGAGTCGCACTCGCTGCCATACTGCTGCTGATCTGCGGCTGAGTTCTTTGTTCATCCTCTGTCTGCTCTGAATTTTATCTTGCTCCATCTTTCCCTCCTCATTTCGTTCCTTTCTCTCTGCTTATTTTTGTTTTTTCCCCCTTTGCTGCTCCATTGTCCCTCCTCTGTCGTCCGTCCCTTGTCTCCTCTTTTTGGGATTTCCTCCTATATCTCACTCCTGTCCAGATCTGCGCCTGCAACAGTGCACCTTGCTCTACCTCCGCTTCCTCATGTCCACCTCCTCCTTCTGCCTGCTTGCCACTTCTCCTACCATCTTTTTCAAGCAGCTGCACTCCATGCACCAGTTTAGTCCGCCCGCCACTCCGGGACTCGCCTACCACCTCCGGTCTGCCGTTCTCTTGTCCTCGGCACTTCTGGACCACTCGTGCTGCGGCTTCACTGCTCTGCTCAGTGTTTTTCATTGTAGTCAGGGTACTGCCTCCACTGCAGTGTGCCTTCCATCCCTTCCATTCTGCCCTAGACTACTGTGCCTATCCGCCCACTGTTCGGGCTGTCTCGCCCTTCCTTATTGCTACAACCCTGCTGGACCACACCGGCTTCATCCTCCCGACTTTACAGCACGGACCCCTGCACCTGGATGTACTGTACTGGCAGTATCCTACCAATATTCCCTGCACCTGGTTTCGTCACCCGGGACATCATTGTTGTGTGCCAGCTTTGGATCTGGACTGCTGCTTCATCTGCTGCCACTGCAACTGCAGATCCACATTACTCCGGACAGTGTCTGCCACGACTGGGTTTCCAGCCTGTCCCTGCGTTGCACAGTCCTCTCTTGCATTGCCCTTTCCTTCCTGCTTATCTGCTGTATGAGTGCTGGGTCTTGTAGACTAACCTGACATTCCATGCATTGTGCATCTTATCATTGGCTTAACTCTGACTTGGATCTCAGACCTTTCCTGCCTCGCCGGCCCTACTTCATCTACTGCTGCTGCATGCTTCGCCTGGCCATCAACCATTATGGCAGACTTGTCTGCTCGAGGCTCACAGCCATCATTTCCCTGCTCATATTCTCAGCACTTGCTCCATTTGGATAGACAGGCTAGGATTCTACTTGTGACTTCCTTGTACTATCTGTTCATTCTATTCACTGAACGAGATCACTTGCTACCTGGCAAGCATGATACCTCCAGTCCCTTTCTTTCACTGATTGTGTTACAGGTCTTCAGCTCATGTATTTGGACTGCTTAGTGTCACTTTATGTCACTTCTCAACTGCAAATTTCTACATTGTATCTGCAGAGCTGTTTATGTGTCGGTGGTGGCATTGTACAGAAACAGGACTGCGCACATGTGAGCCTCAACACACCCTTTAGTTTGTGTGCTCTAGTAGTCGGCAGGCAAACTACAAGAAACAAGAAGGTGCAAAGTGATGGCCTTAACCATTCTTGCCTGTTCTTCACTCAAGATGTTGAAGGACAAGAAGGAACCTGATACCTAATACATCCCCTAGCTCCAAAACACACCCTCATGCTGACGTGGAGGCCTGGCTTGGCCCGCTTCTTGCTCCTTATTTCAGCTACCCTAAGTGGAGGTCTTGTGGTCTTGCTGGCCTTCATAGAGGCCTAGCTTGACTTGCTCTCTTCCCCTTCCCTGGCTGACCTTCATAGAGGTCCAGCCACTCTGCTGCCACGTAGGGACCTAGCAGATTATTTGTCTCCATCCTCTTGGACTCATGTCGTGCATGCTAGCCGTGCACTCTAGCTGTGCACTCTCCATGGCATCCCTAAGCTGCTCCAGATCCTTCCTGCTGACCATCATTTGAGCCTCAGTACTGCATCCTTCATCCTGCTTCCCAGTGTCCTTCTGTCCTCCTTCAGCATTGGTCTCTGCCGGGATATTCATACATACCCCTCCATTGTTGGCTCTGGACAATTGTTCTACAACCTCATGCCTCCCTGCGCCACTGGATTTTGGCTCCATGCAAACTTTGATCTTCCTGCTGTTTCCCTTCTGCTCTAGATACAATGGCATGTTCCCCATCCTTCTTCCTTAAGTTGGATCTCCTTCTGCTGGATCATCCTTTTCAGTATGGTCTCTCTGCTGTTCATCTGCTTCTAGATCTGGACTGCGTCAGGACCTTGCATCCATCCGCCTACCTATACCTGTGCATATGTGGTGTCTCCTTCTTCATGGCCTGGACCTTGTGCTGCTTCTGCTGTTTTCCTCTACCAGCCTATTCTGGACTGTCCTCATCCTTCTTTGGGCATAATCATCGGATCTTCCTCTGCCAGATGCCTTCATTTCGACATTGTTTGCTAAACCCCAACTTTCTCCATCAGGATTGGGAACTCCACCAAGATACATCGCCTTCAGTTGTTAGTCTCAAGTACTAGGCACTGCCAGTCGCCTGTCTCCCTACTTGCACTTGTTAAGGACATCCTTGTTTACTTCGCTGTTGGACCTTACATCTGCCTCTCCTAATGACTTCAGGATATTTGCAATTGGTTCCCCAGGATGTTTCTCACCATACTTGATTAAATTCATTCTGGGATTTAACACTGCTGCCATCTCCTGCCAGGATTGTCAGCCGTGCTCTATCAATAGTGCCATTCCTATCTCATGGTTTAAGCCCAGACATTAGCCTTCTCCAGTGATATGAGGCTTATTGACACTGGTTGACTTACCAACTTATCTGACTCAGTCCTCTTCACCGCATTCTTCTGCCATCCCTTGACCATCAGACCATGACATCTGTGCAGGACCTTGTCGTACCTGACTTTATAAGTCCGCTTTCCAGCTTGCCACTCTCGTCTTGACTCATGCTCGAACGTACGTCTATACTGCCTTTTACAGGGCTATCTTGCTCAACAAACAGGAGGCTTTTCTATTTACCTGCTTACTTCCATGCCCGCTACGGTCTTCACTGTGTACCATACACAATCTATTCAGTGCTACACTTTGCTACTACGTTTTGCAGACTTACATTCAGGTCGGATTTTTACTACTACTACTGACCTATGTGCAGGTCCACTCTTGCTTACACAATCACTTCTTCATACTTACCACCATCCCTTCAGTTCAGCCTCTGGGATGTCTGCAGCAATCTCTACTGTACTCCACAACCTGCCTCACCCCACCGGGGGCATGGAGGTTACTCTTCATCACCTTGAATGACTTGCACTCCTATGGGGCCCAGAGGTCCATCGAGCTTCTATCTATTACTGACATGTACCTGCTTCACCCTTTCGGGGGTCTGGAGGTTCCTCAAGTTTATATTACTTACTCATACGTAACCTGCTTCACCTCTCCAGGGCCTGGAGGTCCATCACGCTTCTATTGTCTCCCTACTCATACCTGCTTTGCCCCTTTTGGGGCCTGGAGGTCTATTAGGCCTGATTGCCTATTTGACTTTAACCTGCTTCACCCCAGATGGGCCCTAGGGGTTTCTCGAGTTTCTATTACCTAACTTACACTAACCTTCTTCTCCCCACTCAGGACCTAGAGGATCCAATGACTCAGCCCTCTTTCAGCTTCACAGCCTACATCCAGCTTACTCACCTTATGCTGCATAACTTGCAACTCGGAACATGGGCCAACATTCTTTCTATTCTGTTTTGCAGCAAATGGCTGTTTCGGTCATAGGTCCTCCTCAGAAAGGAATTCTTTGCTTTCTGGATTGCTTCGACCAGTTCTACACTGAACTTTCCAAGATTGATTATGCTCTCAACTGGAGATTGAATTTATCTTGTCAAACTTCTCACCTTGGACATCGATGTTTAGCAAACTGGGAATTCGCTACCAGGATGTGCTACCGTCTTCTCGCCGAAAACTCAACATTAGAACAATGACTCCACTTTACCTGCTTGCCATTGAATTCAAGATCTTCAGTCAACTGGGGTTTTGTTTTGGATTAGCCGACAACTTAATATCGTTAATGTAGGATTATTCTCCTTTAGTATGCCCAGAAGGACGGGCAGGTCAGCAGCCATGGGTCCTCAGAGGTTTCCCCCACAGGGGGTTTTTCCTCTCCTGCATGCTACTGGCCACACTCTCCAGAGTTGGAGGAGGTAATCGTATCTGTACTTATAATTCTTCTTTTGGGGTCTCAAGCTTACTCAACTAAGCATCCTTCCAAAGATGGGATACAGAGAAAGGCCAAAGCATCAAGTCCTATCAAGTTGTTATATCATCTGTTCAAGTATCTAAGCACTATTCATATCCAATCCAATTCATGTGTATTACAATCACTGACCTACGTTCATATGAATTGTAAGTTTTTAGCTGATACTGTTGTGTATGTTTTGTGGCTTTATCGAATTGTTTAAAATGTTATATGTAAAGAACTTTGGTACCTGAACTGTGCTATAGAAATAAAATTATTATTTTTATTATTATATCCATGCTGACATATCCAAGCACTAGCCAGTTCATACAACTCACACATCTTGCAGGCATTGTCCTACTTACTGGCCTGGATCCTATGTATCCAAGCACAACCTATAACATTCAGCTCTACTTTATGTAGCACAAGCACTGGACTATGAACCACACATAGAATTGAAAGGCTATGCCTGTAGTTCTAAGGGGAGAATAGCTCCTCCCTCATTTCTAATTCCTCAGGCATCCACCCACTCTGCTTAGAGCGAGTCGCGCTCGCCCTCCATCCTCCCCTGACTTCTCCTCCTTCTCCGGCACTCTTATCTCAGCTGGTGGGGGGTCTCAAGCCTACTCAACTAAGCATCCTTCCAATGGTGGAATACAGAGAAAGGCCAAAGCATCAGGTCCTATCAAATTGTTATATCATCTGTTCAAGTATCTAAGCACTATTCAATCCAATCCAGTTCATATATACTACAATCACTGACCTACATTCATATCCATGCTGATGTATCCAAGCACTAACTAGTTCATACAACTCACACATCTTGCAGGCATTGTCCTATTTACTGGCCTGGCTCCTGTGTATCCAAGCACAACCTATATCATTCACCTCCACTGTATGTAGCACAAGCACTGAGCTATGAA
Organism: Neoceratodus forsteri; assembly: GCA_016271365.2. Lineage (NCBI taxonomy): Eukaryota > Metazoa > Chordata > Ceratodontiformes > Ceratodontidae > Neoceratodus > Neoceratodus forsteri. The sequence goes on along the minus strand of CM028132.1, from coordinate 1,159,242,546 downwards.
CCACACATAGAACAAGTTAATTTTGTGACTGTATGGACTATGATTTTGCTAAATATATGGCTACCACCCACAAGGCTTAGGGGCTTGGGCTACCCACTGGTTAGCTGGGTTTAGTAATGTGGGTATCATCTATTTTTGCCCGGGTAGGGTAGTTTGGGTAATGTACTGCCCAACATAACAGTGTAATTCTCTGGCCATGTAGTTTGATGGGTAAAGGACTTGGAAATATGCATTAAAGGCAGCCCGTGGGATGCTTTACGAACTTGAAGGAATTTGGGAGCACATGAAACCGGGCTGACACCTGCTTGATTAATGGTGTCTGTGCTCCAGCTACTGCATGGAATCCAGCCAGTGGCAGTCTGTTCATGTGCATTGTTGTGTGTGCAAGCAGCTCTGTATGGGCACTTGCTCTGCAGCAAAATTGCCAACTTGTAGATCGAAAAAAATGAATTTTTTAAAAATTTTACTTAACCTACATTTTGTCAAGGAGCAAAGGGATAGGGAGAAATAGTGGGGGACTAAGAAAAGATCTTAATGAGGGGAAGAGGGGGCAGGCCAGCCTCATTCATGGAAGTGGTGATGGTGACTGGGGAGAGAACAGAGAAGGAAGCTTTAGGAAAAGACATAGACAAAAATATAAGGTACTGGGTAGAGGTTCGAAATTAAAGTATACACTATTTATTAGGTGCCCTTAAGTCTCTGTCATTTTATTATTGTGACAATGAAAACTGTTTATCTCTGCAGCATAGTGAAAGCCTTTTATGGCCGTATCACTCTGTTTGTTAGATGCCCCTGAGCCCTGTCATTTTTGTGTTGCTTGCACGCATGTGCAAGAAAAACATTGAATCACATTTTTTCACAAGCAGGTTGTGGAGGCGTGGCAGTGTTGTGCTGAATGGCAGCAGCAGCCAACTCAGAGGCTGGTCTTTGCTTGGCCAATAGAGGAGCATGCCGTAGATCACTGCAGTTAATGTGCAGGCCACTAGATCAAAGAAATTGAACCACAGCAATCAGGGAGTGTCCCGTCAGTACGCAATCAGCTGTTCATGTGCGGGGCCTCCCTGACTGCAGCAGCTAATTATACAGCTCCATTGTGCTCTGTTTCCATGGCGACTGGTGACAGTTTCTCTGTTGGCCTCTCACAGTCCTCACAAAGCCAATGGAAAGCCGCCACCCACTGTTCAGTGTGCCTTCCTGATAAAACATTTCAATAAAGAAAGCTGACGGGGTAACCCACTCCCTGTCGGCATAATGCCCCCCCCCAATTTCTTGTGGGCTGAGGGGGTGACCAATCCCCCTCGGCTCTTGCCACCCCCACACCTATATGTGCCAACTGTGGTGCCCAATCTCCCTGTTGGCATGCCCCCTTCCTCATCATTTTGCCAATGGGAGGCCCACTTCCCTTGGCATAATATCCCCCAAGTCGTGTGCAGAGGTGCCCAAATTCCCCTCGGTTCTTGCCCCCCAGCACTCTATATGTGCCGATGGGGTGCCCCATCCCCGTCAGCTTCAGCCCCAAACATTCAGGTGGCATGCTGGGAGCCACCCAGCATGCCAAGTAATGCCTATAAAAAAAACCTTCTGCAACATTTTTTTTAAATAAACCTATAAAGTAGAAAACGGTCCTCATCGAGTCCAGTGGCCCTCCCCCAACCTGCACCCACCCTCTGTGCACCCTGCCTCCCCACATCCCTCTCACCCCATACTTACCTCTGGAGCCCAGCGCGACGATCTTCGGTGGACCGGGAACCGTCTGCACTCTTCAAAGCCAACTGAGCAGAAGAAATGCCGGTAAGCTGTATAATAGCATAAATGTTTTTTCAACTTTGATGCAATCTCAGGCCATTTTGGGAATTTTTCACCAAATTTTCAACATGGGGTTCTTGGGACCCACCTCATGAACTCAGTCACTGTCATTTGTTATTCGGTCCTGAAGGAGATTTCCAGGTCACTGCACAGAATCACCTTTTGGGACCAGTTAACAAAACAACAGTGTCACAGATTCATAATGGTGAGCCCAAAACCTATGTTGAAAATTTGGTGAAATTAAAAAATGACTGTTTTATGAGCATGCATTGCACAGTTCCTACGCACGCTCGTGAGTTCGAGCATTTTTAAAATGTTCACTCCAAATTTTCAACATTACCATTTTACCACACCTTCTTATGAACAGTACAGCTGTCATTTTGCACATCTCACCTGAAATGTGTTTTCACACTTGTAGCTCACAATGGCACGGTCGGTGTGCGAAAACAATGTTCTGGAAAGATTAAGAATATCACAGTGACACTGTTCATGAGGTAGGCCCCAACAAACCCCTATGTTGAAAATTTGGTGAAACAATTCCCCAAAATGACTGTTTTACGAGCATGTGTTGTGCAGTTCCTACGCATGCTCGTAACTGAGCATTTTTAATATTTTCACTCCAGATTTTCAGCATTGCCATTTTATCACACCTCCTTATGAACAGTACAACTGTCATTTTTCACATATCACCCGAAATGTGTTTTCGGACTTGTAGCTTACAGTGGTGTGGTCAGTGTGCGAAATCAATGTTCGGGACAGATTAGGAAAATCACAGTGCCACTGTTCATGAGCAGAGGTCTTAAACTGGCTATGTTGAAAATTTGGTGACAAAAGTCCATAAAATGACTATGTTACGAATGTGCATTGTGCAATTTCCACACACCCACGTAAGTTCATAAATTCGTAATCTTTTTAGTCCAGATTTTCCGCATTGGCATTTTTCCTCACCTCCTTATGAACAGTACAGCTGTCATTTTTCAAACCCTGGCTGAAATGTGTTTTCGCACTTCGGCAGAATAGCATAGTCGCTGTGGAAATCAGTGTTTGGGATAGATTAAGAAAATCACAGTGATACTGTTCATGAGCGGACATCCCAAAATGCCTGTGTTGAAAATCTGCTGTAAAAAAAAACCCAAACTAATTACACTACGGGTGTGCGTTGTGCGGTTTCTATGCACACTCATGACTTCACCAGTTTTTTTATATTTTCATTCCAGATTTTCAACATTGCCATTTTTTACACCCCCTCATGAATAGTACAGCTGTCATTTTTCACATTCTGTTCGAAATGTGTTTTCGCACCTGTGGAGCCAAATGGCACAGTCGCTGTGCAAAATCACCTTTAGGCTAAAGAACTGATAGTGCTTCTGTTCATGCGGTGGGATCACAAAAAGCCCATGTTGAAAACTTGGAGTAAAAATACCAAGAAACACCCAGGGTGTTAGGGATTTTGACCATAATACCCTACCCTGTAGGGATTGACAAGCGTCAGGAATGTGACTTGGGATTGTCGACAGTAATGATCATGCCATTCCACCCCAACCCACACCCTGCAGCAAGTGACAGGCATCGAGGTATGCCTTGGACTCTTTGGCCCCAGAGTTCATCCCATTCTCCTATACTGCACCCATTTCAGCATATTTCCTTTTGGAATGAGATGAGTAAAGCCCAAACACCCAAGGCACACCTCGACACTTGTCAGTGTCTGCAGGGTAGGGTGAGGTGAAATGTCGTGACTGTTATGGGCGATGGTCCAAAGGCACACCCCAATGCCTGACCATCTCTGCAGGGTAGGGGTGGGGTTGGCATCAGTTCAGTACTTCACTGTCATTCCTATACTGCATGGGACCAATTCTCATAGGGGCCTGCGTCTGACACAAGCTGCAGCAAACAGCAGCTTGCACCAATGCCTGGTGCGCCAGGGACCCTGCACCTGATTCAGGTACAGGAGGGGTCCCAGCAGCTAAGCCCCCATGCTTGCACTGACCGGAACCCTGTGGCAAACCCCTGGCACACTGCATAGGTCCACCACAGGCCACCAGAGACTAACACAGGACCCCCGTCCCACTAGGTAATGGGCATGTGAATCCAGCCTGGTGGGCTGGTGTCCCCCCACCATGTTTGGTGCAACTGGAGCCTGGCCACGGAAGTGAGTGGTGGGATGTGCTGGGCACTGGGGAGCAGTCAGGACTGGTGTATGAGGGGGTTTGGGTACCACCTGCTGGGGCATGGGTGGGCACTGTATCACCATAAGTTGGCGCTGCAGTAGCGCTGATGGGGCAGGCATCGGGGGAGCTGCTGCCTTTATGGGCAGCATCAGCACAGGGGTACCAACATGGTACATAGGTGGCATCGGGGAACTGTGAGGGGTGCCATTGGATCACTAGGATGGAGGCCACACATACGGGGCCACACCCGGGGGTGTATGGTGGGTGAACCATTACTCATGGTGTGCCACACACAGGCATGTCACCTAGGGAAGAATGTCTAAGTCCCCTTATACCTGCCTTGGCTCATCTAAGGGCACTTAGAATTTCTCCCACCAGGTGATCTCTGTGAATCGTAGGATGCAGCTTGCATTGGCTGTAGTCCCCCTACCTCCGTACCTCAGTGCATTGCAGGTGCAAGCTTTTATTTGGGGCAGGTGGACTGCGGTTGACGCAGGCCACCTTTGTGAATCGCACAGAGGGCAGTCATGGACACAAGATGAGCCTTGCACAATATCTGTTCACTGCAGGCACCTTACATCCAATGCAGGGCTTTGAGAATCAGGTCCCATCTTTCTAACTCTTGCACTTCCACTGCTAATGCCAGCAAGCAACCATTCAACATTGATAAATGCTTGTGTAGTAAGCTCTGGCCCATAAGAGGCTCACAGGTGACCAGTGGGAAGCTCATTAATTAGGAACAGACTGCATCTCCTTTTTAATGTCTTTATAAGTGACATTGCAGAGGGATTGGAAGGAAAAGTATGTCTCTTTGCAGATGACACAAACATCTGCAGCAGGGTTGATACACAAGGAGGCATGGAAAGGATGAGAAGGGACTTGGCAAGGTTGGAGGAATGGTCAGAAGTATGGCAGCTTGGGTTCAATGCAAAGAAGTGCAAAATAATGCACCTGGGCAACAAAAACCCAGGGGAAGATTACACAATGGCGGGGGGGAGTACTAATAACAACAACAAGCATTTGTCAATGCCGAATGTTTGCTTGCTGGTATTAGCATATGAAATGCAGGAGTCAGACCGATGCAGAATAGGAATGGCAGTGAAGTATGGAAGTTCACGTCAACCCCACCTCGATCTTGTAGAGATGGAGAGGCATTGGGGTAAGTGTGTGGGTCGTTGCCCATGACGGTCGTGCCATGTCATCTCACCTTATTCAGCAGACAGTGACATGTGTTGAGGTGTGCCTTAGGGTGTTTGGCTGTACACTGACCCCATTCCACACAGACATATGCTGAAATGGGAGCAGCATTGGAGAAAGGGGTGAAGTGTGGAGCCGAAGAGTCCAAGGTACACCTTGACGGCTGTCAGTGGCTGGGGGTGTGGGAGTGGGATGGCATGCGTAGTAGAGTCGGCAATCCAAAGGCACAGCCTAATGCCTGTCCATCTATACAGGGTAGGACGTAAAGGTTAGAAACCCTAACACCTTGGGCGTTTGTTGTTATTTACAGTACAAATGTTCAACATGGCCTTTTTATGACCCCACCTCATGAAAGCATTTGGGATCTCTTCTCATGAAGAGTGGCAGTGTGATTTTGTCAATGTGTCCCAAACATTGACTTCCAACAGCGACAGTGCCATTCTGTGCCACATGTACGAAAACACAGATTAGGCAGAATGTGAAGAATGGCAGCTGTGCCATCTATAGGGAAGTGTGAAGGGATGGCAATGTTGAAAATCTGTAGTGGGAATATTAAAAATTTGCGCACTTCTGAGCATACGGGGAAAGTGTGCAATGCATGCATGCAACACAGTCATTTTATGGACTGTCATCACCAGATTTTCAACATAGGCATTTTACGACCTGTGCTCATGAAGAGTGTCACTGTGATTGTGTTAATGTGTCCTGAACACTGATTTCCTACAGCAACCACGGTATTCTGTGCCAGAAGTGCAAAAACACATTTTGGCCAGGATGTGATAAATGACAGCTGTACTGTTCATAAGGAGGTGTGGAAATATGGCAATGTTGAAAATCTGGAGTGAAAATATTACAAATGTGTGAAGTTATGAGCATGCGTGCAAACTGTGCAACACACGCTCGTAACACAGTAATTTTATGGAGTTCCATCACTAAAGTTTCAACATAGGCATTTTAGGACCTCTGCTAATGAACAGGGTCACTGTAATTTTTGTAATGTGTCCCAAACAGTGATTTCCCACTGTGATGGCGCCATTGTGCACTGGAAGTGCGAAAACACATATTGGCCAGCATGTGAAATATGACAGCTGTACTGTTCATAAGAAGGTGCAGAAAAATGGCAATGTTGAAAATATGGTGAAAATATTGCAAATAATAATGAAGTTATGAGCATGCATGGAAACTGTGTAAGGCACTCATGCTGTATCATCATTTTATGGAATTTTGTCCACAAATTTCAACATAGGCATTTTAGGACCTCTGCTAATGAACAGTGTCACTGTGACTGTCATAATGTGTCCCGAACACGGATTTCCCACAGCGACCGTACTATTCTGCGCCAGAAGTACGAAAATACATTTCAGTCAGGATGTGAAAAATGACAGCTGTTCTGTTCATAAGGAGGAGTGAAAAAATGGCAATGTTGAAAATGTGGAGTGAAAATATTGCAAATGTGCAAAGTTACGAGTGTGTGTGGAAACTGCGTAACACACGCTCGTAACACAGTAATTTTATGGACTTTTGTGACCAAATTTTCAAGATAGGCATTTTAGCACATCTGCTAATGAACACTGTCACTGTCATTTTCGTAATGTGTCCCAAACATGGATTTCCCGCCGCGACCGTGCTAATTTGCAGAGGAAGTGCAAAAACACATTTCATCCAGGATGTGAGAAATCACAGCTGTACTGTTCATAAGGAGGTTCGTTAAAATGGCAATGTTGAAAATCTGGAGTGAAAATATTGCAAATGTGCGAAGTTATAAGCGTGCATGGAAACTGCGTAACGCACGCTCATAATGCAGTCATTTCATAGACTTTTCTCACTAAATTTTCAACATAGGCATTTTAGGACCTCTGCTAATGAACAGTGTCACTGTGATTGTCATAATGTGTCCTGAACATGGATTTTCCACTGCGACCGAGCTATTCTGCGCCGGAAGTACGAAAACACATTTCGGCCAGGATGTGAAAAAATGACAGCTCTTCCATTCCTAATGAGGTGTGAAAAAATGGCAATGTTGAAAATCTGGAGTGCATATATTGCAAATGTGTGAAGTTACGAGCGTGCGTGGAAACTGCGCAATGCACACTTGTAACACAGTCATTTTATGGACTTCTGCCACCAAATTTTCAAACATAGGCATTTTAGCACCTTTGCTAATAAACAGTGTCACTGTCATTTTCACAATGTGTCCCGAACATGGATTTCCCACAGCGACTACGCTATTCTGCACCAGAAGTGCGAAAATACATTTGTCCAGGATGTGAAAAATGACAGCTGTACTGTTCATAAGGAGGTGCATAAAAATGGCAATGTTGACAATCTGGAGTGAAAATATTGCAAATGTGTGACGTTATGAGCGTGCGTGGAAACTGCAATGCATGCTCGTAACACAGTCATTTTATGGACTTTTCTCACCAAATTTGCAACATAGGCATTTAGGCCCTCTGATAATGAACAGTGTCACTGTGGTTTTTGTAATGTGTCCTGAACATGGATTTCCCACAGCGACCGCGCTATTCTGCACCGGAAGTGCAAAATCACATTTCGGCCAGGGTGTGAAAAAATGACAGCTGTACTGTTCACAAGGAGGTGTGAAAAAATGCCAATGTTCAAAATCTGGCTTGAAAATATTGCAAATCCGTGAAGTTACTAGCGTGCGTAGCAACTGCGCAACGCACGCTCATAAAATAGTCATTCTTTGGATTTTTCCCACAAAATTTGCAATATAGGCTTGTTGAGAGCCTACCTCATAAACACTGCCACTGTCATTTCATTAATAGGTCCCGAAAGGTGACTGTGAAATCTCCTTTCGAGGCCGATTAACACCATGACAGTGAAAGAATTTATGAGGAGGGGTTCCAAAAACCCCATGTTGAAAATGTTGTGCCAAAATTCCAAAAATGCCGAATATGCATCAAAGTTGAAAAAATATTTATTCCATTATACAGCTTACGGCATTTCCTCAGTTAGGTAGTCGGCTTTGAGGGTGCAGGCGTGTTCCCGGTCCACGAAGATTATCGCGCCAGACTCTGGAGGTAAGTATGGGGTGAGGGTTAGTGTGTGGAGGCAGGGTGCGCAGTGGGTGGGTGCGGGTTGTGGGGGGTGGGCAGGAGACTGTGAGGACCGTTTCTTTTTTACAGGTGAAAAAAAAAAAAGACATCGGCAGGATTTTTTTACAGCGGAATTTGGCACACTGGGGTGGGCTCCCAGGTGCCAACTGGCTGTTGGGGGCAGATGTGGCCGATGGGATTGGACACCCCGTCAGCACAAAAGCATGGGGGGGTGCAACAGCCAAAGGAAGTTAGGCACCCCTCGACAGATACTGTCACTACTCTTGGGGGACTTATGCCAATGGGAGTGGGCTCCCTGTTGGCACATCAGTCTGGGAGGGGGGACATAATGCTGACAGGGAGTGGGCTCCACCATCGGCAACTTAAATCGCACCCGAGGGATGCAAGTTAACGGGGACTGGGCCCCTGTCTGCATAGACATGCTGTGTGGGGATGGGCACTTGCTGCCAAGGGGGATTGGGCACTCCCTCAGCACTAGGGCCACATTAATACTGTTTCTGAACAGGGTGGAAATGCACCACCATATTCACAAACAATATTACAGTAACAGCGTTCCGTCCAGCAATGACAGGTTGCTCCATCATTGCAGCAAATGCTGCGGTAGCGATGGCGGGTGACCCATGATTGCTGCGGCGGAAACATTACAACTTAGTGCAACTTCTGGAAGCCAGTGTCATCAGCACACTGTGCCTCCATTGGTGCACCATGGCCAAGCCAAAAAATGCTGTGCCACCCTTGGCTGCTACACTGCCGTGCCTCCCTAACCCGCTTCTCTCCTAAGCTGTCACATAATGTTTCTTGCGCGTGTGCGCAAGCAACATAAAAATGAAAAGAGACCTAGGGGTAATCATATCAGATGACCTTAAGGTTAGAAAGCAATATGATAAGGCAGTAGGGAGGGCTGGGGGAAACTGGGCTGTATAGGGAGAGGCATCACCAGCAGAAAACAGGAAGTTGTTATCCCTCTGTACAGACAGTTGGTGAGACCCCATCTGGAGTACTGCATCCAGTTCTGGAGACCCCATCTCTGCAAACATATAGACAGGATGGAGGCAGTCCAGAGGAGGGCAACTAAAATGGTGCAGGGTCTGCAAGAGAAGCCATATGAGGAGAGACTAAAGGAGCTTAATAGGTATACCCTTGAGGAAAGGAGGGCGAGGGGGGACATGATAGAAACTTTTACGTACCTCAGTGGAATCAAGAAAGTCCAGGAGGTAGCATCTTTCAGAAAAAGAGATGCGCAAGAACAAGAGGACACAATTTGAAGATGGGGGGACAGCTCAGGAGCAATGTGAGGTAGTATTTTTTCACAGAGAGGGTGATGGACACATGGAACAGCCTTCCTGAGGAGGTTGTAGGGTATAAAAGTGTGGGAGGATTCAAGAATGCTTGGGACAGACATAAGGCAATTCTTGTGAGGGTAGGAAGAAATAGGCTATTGGTTAACTAGGATTTGCAGCTTATCCTGTAGGTAGGGAAATGGGCAGACTAGGTGGGCCAAGCAGTTCTTATCTGCTGTCAAAGTCTATGTTTCTATGTTTCTATCTCTCCTGTCTGCAAGCTCAGCCCAGGCTAATGTACAAAGACTTTATCACATTTCTTATGAGTCTTTCTTAAACATGTTTTATCTGTTTACAAGGTGCACCTGATTTGAGGCCAAAATCAAAAGCAAATAGTTATAGTAGCAGAGCCCCCCCCCCACACACACACATATATACACTCCCCAAAAAGCAGCTTAAAAGTCTGCAATTCATTCAAATCAATTCCATTTTCTTACTTAGTGGTGGTTCAATGCCAACAAGTGGTTCAATGCCAACAAGTGTAAAATCATGCACCTAGGACATAGGAACCCCGATGCTGGGTATAGGACGGGGGGAGGTACTGATACTCACTAGACATGAAAGCGTCCTTGAGGTAATTATGTCAGAGGACCTCAAGGTGGCAGTACAGTGTGACAAGGCTATGGGCAGGGCACATTGGATTCTGGGATGTATAAGGAGTGGCATCTCCAGTAGGAGGAGGGATGTTGTGCTGACATTGTATCACTCCCTGGTATGTGTCCAGTTTTAAAGTCCACACTTCAGAAAGGACATAAGGTGGAGATTTTCCAGAGGAGGGCAACTAAAATGGTTCAGGATTTTCACAGGAATCCCTACAAGGAAAGGCTACAGAATCTCAACATGTACACCCTAGAAGAGAGGAGGGCGAAAGGTGACATGATCAAGACCTACAAAGTACCTCACAGGGTAAACAGAGTACAGTTGGAAAGTTTCCTTCAAATTAGGATGAGCACCCAAACCAAGGAACATACAATGAAGCTGGGGGGGGGGGGAGTTCAGGATAGATGTCAAAAAATATTTCTTTACTGAAAGGGTAGTAGATACCTTGAACAGATTGCCAGGAGAAGTGGTGAAAGTTAAAATGGTAGGGGGCATGAAGCATGCATGGGATAAATATAGGGCTATATTAGAAAAAGGGGAAGGAGTGGGGTCAATGGAGATCAATAGGGCTATGGAGGTGGAGTAGGTTCAAGTTCATTGCAGGAAAAATCCATTGAGCAAGCTCATTCACAAGGAGGTCCTGATGGACGCAGGCAGAATAAGACATGCAGTAACATATACAGATAGGAGTTACAAGTAGGTAGTGAACACTTGGGCAGACTGGGTGGACTGAGTGGTCATTTTCTGCTGACAAATTCTATGTTTTGATGGCATCATGTGTTCATTCAGATGCAGTGTTTATTTAAAGTTGGGCCTACCATACATCAAGATGTAAGGTACAGTAAATTACCGAATTAGATGCAGCCCACTTACAGTACAATAAACAGAACCCCAGTGCTTCGAGAAGCCTTTACTCTTCATAAGGCTGCTTAAACAGCTAGGGTTCTATTTGCAGTGTCCACACCAGTATGCTGATTTTAGAGTCTATGCCACATCTGAATGAGTACTTGATTCTTGCTCACTCCATTTCTTCCCCACTTTCAAAGCTGCTTGTCCCGAGTTAGTTTTGGGCTGGCAATGCCTCGCCTGAGTTGTAAGATGACCAATAAGCGGCACTGAAAGATGTCAGACTTCACAGACTGTGAAGGTAGCTGCTCAACCACCATCTTGGCAAGAGGAAGGCTGCAGCTGTGGCCACTGATGACTGTTGGGGTGTGGGGGTGGGGGGACCAAATGGGACAGGCATAAGGAGATAAAATCATAACAAAAATTGTGAGATCTTCACCAGCGTTCCAAAATGCTTACACTCTATGAAGTTTTTCAAATGGCAACACAATCTGGTGAGCCCTCTGTCTGCCATCTGACAACAGGCATCAACCAACATAAAATTGCCTAAAGAAGGCAGTGTGGTCATGTGATTACTGAAATACTGGAGATTACAGATTTATAAGAACAAAAGAATATCACACACAAGCTGGCACATGTGTCTATAGCAGCTGTCTCCTGCTTCTCAGTAATTATACTTATACCCTTGAGGTACTTGAATGTTTCTATCATATCCCCTCTTTCTCTCCTCTCTTCCAGTGAGTACATATTGAGGTCCCTTAATTTCTCCTCATAAGTCTTGTGTTGCAAGCTCTGTACCATCTCATTCACAATTCTCTGGACCATCTCCAGCCTATTAATATCCTTATGAAGCTGCGACCTCCAGAGCTGTACACAGTACTCCATGTGAGGCCTGACCATGGTTTTATGTAATGGCATCACTACCTCCCTCCTTATGCTGGTGATACCCCTGCCTATGCACCTCAGCATGTCACTGGCCTTCCCAGCTGCCTTACCACTTTGACATTTTCAGGTCATCCGAAATAAGAACCCCCAGGTCCCTTTCCTTCTTTGTGACTGTCAGCAACTCCCTCTGCCCCATCCTGTAGATTTCTCCAGGGTTTCTGTGTCCCAGGTGCTTAATTTTGCACTTTTTTGAATTAAACTTCATTTACCAGTCCTCAGACCATTTTTCAAGCTTCCCCAGGTCCCTCTTAATTTTCTCCACCCCCTCTGGGGTATCCACTGTCTTACACATCTTGGTGTCATCTGCAAACAGGCAGACCTTTCCCTTCAGCCCTTCTGCAATGTCACTAATGAAGAAATTGAACAGGACTGGCCCCAGGACCAATCCCTGCGGCACCTCACTGGTCACCCCCTCTTCCCAGACTGCACCCCATTTACCACTACTCTCTGCCTCCTGTCTGTTCACCAGTTTCTAACCCAGTTTACCACCCTTTCCCCCATTTCTAGCCTACTCAGCTAGTTTATCAGCCTCCTATGTGGGATGGTGTCAAAGGCTTTCCTTAAATCAAGGTAAGCATTGTCCACTGCCCCACCCTGATTTACTTCCTTTGTCACCCAGCCAAAGACATCAACCAGATTTGCCTGACATGAACTCCCCACTGTGAATCCATGTTGCCTGTGGTCCTGAGTTCTGAAGGCTACTAGATGACCTACCATCCTTTCTTTAAACAATGTCTCCATGATCTTCCCCACTACTGAGATGAGGCTGACCGGCCTATAGTTTCCCACCTCCTGCCTATGGCTGGATTTGTATAGAGGAACCACTTGTGCCTTCCTCCAAGTCTCTGGTACCATCCCTGTGTTGATTGACTCAGTGAACATGGCTGCCAGAGGTACTGCTATCTCCTTTCACAGTTCTCTTAATATCATTGGGTGTATGCCATCTGTCCCCATCACTTTGTCCACCTTCAATTTAGTCACCTCCTGCAGGATTCTTCTACCTATGAATGGACTATTGTCCACCTCTTCACACCTTCACAACTGCTATACTGCTGTGGCCCTTGTCCCTCCCCCTCTGTGAATATTGAACAGAAAGACACAGTGGATGTCTTGGGGGGGGCACATGATATTTCTTAGGCATGGTACTATCACTTCCAAATACCTAAACAGCACATATAAGCAAGCAACATTCGGCATTGACAAATGCTTGTATTACTGTGACATAGCAACAGTGTCTATGCAGCACAGTGAAAGCCTTTTACGGCTGTATCACACTGTTTCTTAGATGCCCCTGAGCCCTGTCATTTTATTGCTGTGATATAGCTACACTGTCTGTCTATACAGCATATTGAAAGCCATTTATGGCTGTATCACACTGTTTGTTGGGTGCCACATTTATTACTGTGACATAGCTACATTGTCTGTCTCTGCAACGTAGTAAAAGACTTTTACGGCTGTATTACTCTGTTTGTTAGGTGCCCCTGAACCATGTCATTTATTACTGCGACATAGTCAGCTACACTGTCTGTCTGGCAGTTAGTAAAACACTCTTCTTTCATGGCTGTGTCTACTAGGTCTCATACTGCCCAGTCTAAGTCTACTAAATGGTAGCACAGTGCTGTTGCATGTGGAACTGTTAATGATAGAGATAATATGAATCATAGCACTAATGATGAACATAGTGACAATAATAATAACGTTACCAGGATTGGCACTAAATTTCATGAACCACAATAAGCATGTTAGCAATGAAATAATAGTAGAGTTTTGTAAATAACTGAATAGAGTTACTTATAGAGGTACTGAACATTTTGTCACATGTGTCAGGATACATTCAGCTGCTGAAGCAGCATGCAAGGAAGCATCCTACTCAAATAAAAGCTCAGATGCTGAGGCAGCGGATGCTGATAGAGATGGTGGCGATAGTGGGGACTGAGAATGGGATAGCTCAAGCTACATCCCACTTAATGATGGCGGCACTTCCAGTTCTTCTGAATCTTGTGATGATGAGGTCAATAATTTTGATGAGGAGGATGCCACTGTAAGGCATGAGAGGCAAGTACAGAAAAAAATCATATGCTAAACGTAAGAATAAGAAGATGAGCATGAATGAAAACAAGTCATCTCAACAAGGAAATGACAGTGTAAGGTTTCCTCTAGGCCCTTGACTTTACAAGGAATTGTGCCAGGCACTGTGGTGGCACAAACCAATTAAGGTAAATCTTTAGGTTGGAATTTAGTTTGCATTGACCCTGTAGACAACTCTGGAGCCGTATACAGTCTGTGAAGAAAGAGCATCAGTTGTGATAAACTGACAAATCCTGGAACATCAATAATGATGCAACATACAAAGGCATAACACCCAACTGAGTGGGTCAGAGCTACGAGTCATGTGGTTGGTATGGGCATTAGTGGAGGTGGTGGTGGTAAAGGTGGTGACCATAGTGACACAAACTGGAAGTACGACGTGACACTGATTCACTCGCTGTGTCCTCGCAGTCTTCCCAGACAAACATAGATTGTTTTCTGACACCATCAATTACTGGAAAATCCCAAAGTAGTTCTCCACATGAAAAAGGTGTGAAAAATACATTCTCCCCAAAATTAAAAAGATCTCGTCAACTGACATAAAAGAAAAGTGTTGCGTGGAGATCAAAAATTACCCACCAGCATCCAACATGCTGGTAAATAGCGCTATTACAGAACTGTTAGCCAATTCTCAACCCCTTTTGTTGCCCAAAAAGGTTTTCTCAAGTTCATGAACTGCATTGAACCACAGTACATTGTTCCCTGTCAAACATATTTCTCAAAAAAGGCTGTTCCACAGTTATATGACTTGGTATGTACCGAAGTCATTAGGCAGTTGAAACTCTTTGAGGTGAAGCAGGTTCACATAGCTACAGATATATGAACCACCAGCAAAACAATTGATGGTATACCAACAGTGCAGCGATGCAAATTCCATGAAGACCATCACAGTGACATTTTCAGTAGTTCGCTGTGATGGTCTCTAAATATTCAGACACTGCTGCCGCCGGGTGTTGCTCCCTCCTCGAGATAACTCAACTGGAGTTAGAAATCTTTAATTAATGTGGTGTGCAGGGGCGGGGCCCGACATGATAATGTGAAAGGCGAAGCCCCCCACAGAAAACACTTGTTCCCCCATCGATGGCACAACACCAGTTGGTGGTGTTGTGCTGTCTCTGTGCCGATGGTCTACAAATTTTTTGTCACCGTGGCATAACGGAACCACAATTGACTACATGACTGTTGCAGCTCATTGGGCAAGTTTTCAAATCAGAAAGTAATAATCCCTGCTCTACCGTAAGCAGTTGGAAGTGAGCTGTATTATGTGTCACCACTTTTGAGGCAACCCACACTGCTGTAAACTGTGACTGTTTTACAGACACTGGAAAAAGAATTGCAGAAATGACTTACTCCATATTAATTATCTCCAGGGTTCATAATGTCAGATAATGTTGTCAACATAGTCAAAGCTATTAGAGATGGCAGCTATCAACACATACCTTGTTTTGCACATTGCTTAACTCATTGCCTCCACAGGAGCTCTTTGAAGTTGAACCACTTGTCTCCTGTATACTGTTAACAGTGAATCCTGGGCCTTTCTAAGTAAAATCAAGTCATAGTCAGCACAGCACAAACAAATCCTAATAGCTCAAGAACCGTAAGTGCTAGACACAAAATATGAGAGGCAAAGTTGTTCAGCACAACATTACCTTTCCAATGGTGGTACGCAAGTAATAATAAGTAATTTTTTTTTTTTCTATGCTGGTCAAAACAGCAAGCAAAATAATTTTGTTCACTAAAAAAGGCAACATAAGCCATACACACCATACCATAAACAAATGCGAATAACTACTAAAGTATACCTGATATACACAAAATATCAGTGGCAAAGTTATTCAGCACAAAATTACCTTTCCAATGGTGCTATTCAATCAAATATATATTCTGTTCTATTGTGTTATATATTAAGTTATATAAGTGACATCTCCAGATGTTGCAAGGGCACACTGGAAGTCAGTAGCTGACTTCTGTAGTCGTCCTCAGGACACATCAGTGTATTTTACCACCAACTACAGGCGTTTGCTAGGAGACAATGAGTTAAATCTTCTCATCCATAATTTCTTAAATGGAAACAGAAATGTTGAGAACCTGTTAGGTCTTGCAAGGAAAATATGTGGGCATTTCAGTCATTTTGCGACAGCACAAAAATTCCTGAAGTGGCTGCAGAGGTCAAACAACTTTTGGCACTGCATATATTAAAGCAAAAAGTTCCAACCCACTGGAACTCAACATCTTATACCTTGGAAAGGCTCTTTTAACAGAAACAAAAACTGTACACACGATGCAGAATCAAATAGGTAAAGTAGCCATCATGTTGAATTCCAGCAGTCAGAGTTTACTTGAATCTTTGGTCACCTAACTGGAGTCATTTGAGGCTGCCACATGTGATATCAGTGTGGACCATGTACCTCTGAGTCAAATTTTTCCTCAAATAAGATTTCTTCACATTTTCCTTGATGACATAAAGAAAGATTTTCATTCAAAAGACAACACCACTGCTGTTATGCTGTAAGATGACTTGAGTCTCAGACTGTTGACTGATCAGAGAGTAAATGTCATGTTTCAGAATGACACATATGTGTTGGCTATGTTGCTAGAGCCACACTTTAAGGGGAAAATTAAAGCCATCCTTCCTGCAGGGGAAGACACTGACTATTGAAGAGATCTTCTGGTAACCAAATGTGACATTGCTCCACTGACACCATTAAGTGATGTACTGCAGTCAAACTCTGATGACTCATCAGACTGCGCCTCTGGTGCAGACAATAGCACATCTATAAATCCTTCACAATCACCAGCATCATCAGTGAAGGAAAGGACATCTGACATAAATCCTGCTATGGTCACAGACAGTTCATGGACAGACATGTTTGTAATTTTTCTGACAAAGTTGGCACCATTTTTTATATTTGCATTTACTCAGAGCAGCTGCACCTCTCACACCTACCACATCTATGCCAACCATGGGTATAATTTTTGGGAACAGCAGCAAGCTTACTATGTGCAGCTGTACCTCTTGTACCTACCTCAGCAATGCCTGCCATGGTTATAATTTTGAAAACAGCAGCAGGCTCTTTCAGAGCAGCTGCACCACACACATCTGCCTCATCAATGCCTACCATGGTATACATTTTGGAACAGCAGCAGGTTCACTCACAGCAGCTGCACCTCTCATACCTGCCTCAGCAATGCCCACCATGGGAATAATTTTTGGAATCAGAAGCAGGCTCATTCAGAACAGCTGCATCTCTTGCATCTGCCTCATCATTTCCCACTATGGATATCATTTTTGGAAACAGCAGCATGCTCATTTAGAAGAGCAGCACCTCTCTTATCTGCCTCAGCAATGCCTGCCATGGGTATAATTTTTGGAAACAGCAGCAGGCTCATTCAGAGCAGCTGTGTCTCTTGTACCTATGTCAGCAACACCTGCCATGAATATAATTTTTGTGACTCAGCAGCAGGCTCACTCACAGCAGCTGTGCCTGTTGTACCTGTCTCATAAATGACAGGGCTTGGGGCACCTAACAAACAGTGTAATAGTATACAGCCTACAGTCAAAAATAGTCTTTCACATGTTTGTTATGGTCAGAGTAGGGTAATGGGGTAGTAGAATAGGATAGTACCTACCCAACCTGAACAAACTACCCATGTTTCATTAGAGCATTTTTAGTGTAATTTTGGGTAGTCTTGAGGTACCTGCAGGTACCATTTTGGATTGGGTATTTCAGTACCCCTATGCCTACCATCCCCACACACGAGTCCAACAGCCTTTATACAATACCCATGTGAGTGGAGAACAAAAGAGTTACAACCCTGCTGGATTCAACCTGTTGGCAGACACTGGTTGAAGAATCTGTGTCAGGAACCAAGCTGGGTCAGTGGGGAGATCCCAAAAGTATTGCTTGCATGTTTGGTAATATCTGAAAATACTCCTTGGCTCCTGTATGGTTAAAAGTAGGTAACTGAGCAGGGATAATAAAGATGGGAAATTCAAAAACTTTTCCCTGGTCAGTAGTCTTTCTTTGAGAATGGGAAGGTTTGCATACCCTCCTGCAGAGCAGTACAGAAAGTTCATGACCACAGGAGGCCAAACAGACAGAGGCTCTTAAACATGTATTTCCCTTTACTGACTCTGAACTATTTGGCCAAGAAGGGAAGTCTAGGAAGTCCTGGGGTCAGAAATGAAGGGAGAAAAAGGAAGGGTCACATTATCTGGGGTTGCAGTGGTTGGAGATTGCAAGGACCGAGGTTCTAGGAAGGTCCAAGGTGATTCAGATGAGTACACAGCATCCATATTCATAGGCAGTAAGGAGCTGCTTCTGGAACTCAATCCAGACCTTTTTCAAAACCCAGCCAACATAATTTCTGAACAAACGGTTCGGAGGAATGCCTACTAGAACTTAGCTGTAGTATATGTTAAAGTGGTAGATGAACAACAAACACAATGTTTTCCAGTGTTTGAACTGAAAGATGATATTTTGTACCTGGTAGAATCTGAGAAACAAACTGGGACTTTACATTACCAGTTACTAGTTCCCAGGCCTGAAAGAAATAAGTACTGAGGCTGTCCTGTACTGTACCTATTGTGGGTCACTGGACAGGGAGAAAACCTAGGCATGCATACTTGCAGGGTTCTGCTGGCCAGGTATATGGAAGGAAGTAGCAGAACATTATGCTTCATGCACTGAGTTTCACTTGGTGGCCCCCAGAGTTAAAAACTGCCACTTTGATCCCTATATCCATAATAGGCAACTTATTTGAAAGAATCAGGGTTGTTATGGTGGGACTCTTGATAAACAGTACATCTTGGTATAAGCATAAAATATTGATTATATTGGATTATACAACCCGTTACCCTGAGGTTATTTCCCTATATTCCACTGCAGCCTAGTCAGTGGCAAAATAATTGATAAAAGTGTTTTCCCAAGTTGAGCTGCTGAAGGAGATACTGACTGATCAAGGCACCAACTTTATGTCAAAACCTATGAGGGAGGTGTGTGCTTTTCTGAAGGTTATGTCCATCTGGTCTTCAGTGCAGTTCACCCACAGACTGACGGCTTAGTGGAATGCTTTAATAAATCATTAAAAGGTATGCTGTCTAAATTCCTGTCAATGGAGGTAAAAAAACTGGGATGAAGTTACCCTATTTAATGTTTGCCATTCAGAAGGTGCCACGATCATCCATTGGGTTGTCACCTTTGAATTGTTGTATGGGTGGCAACCTCAAGGGATGTATCTTGTAAAAGAGATGTGGGAAGAACAGACACATAGTCTACCTAACATGCTCCAATATATATTGCAAATGAGAGAAAGCTTGGACACAGCTGGCACATTTGCCAAATAAAATTTAATAAAAGCACAGCAAACCCAGGTGGAGCAATATAAACAAGGGTCCAGGTTACGGGAGTTCAAGTCTTGAGACAGAGTACTCCTTCCATTGCTTAGCTCTGTGAGTAAACTCCTAGCTAAATGGCAGGGACCATATGAGGTCCTCAGAAAGGTGGGGCCAGTTTTGCAACCATACAGAAAAAAAAATTACCATGCTAATTTGTTGAAACCCTGGCAAGACAGGGAGGTATTGCTCATTGACACAGAAGATGCTAAAGGGGCCTCATGTTTGGTGATTTTTAAATTTTATTTTTTATTTTAATAAGTCTAGGATTACAAATACCTTTGAGCCAAGGCTCTTTTACAAAGGTTCCATGTCAGAGAAATACAAATTATGGGGAACATCAAGACAGATATTACAGCAATGTGGACATTGCAAATAGATTAAAGATTAATACAATTCAAGGGTAGCATTGTAAGCAAGGCAGCCAGCGGCATTTGTCAGCAAAAACAGACAAGAGATAAGAAGTGCCAGAGTCATAGGGAGAGTGAAGGGGGAGAGAAGGAATGTAGGTAGGGTGGGGAGAGGGTGAAAAGTGCAGCATTGGGGTACCAAGATGTGAGGGTAGAATCCAGTGAGGAGGGGAGGGCCGGACCACTAGAGCAGGCAGGGAAGTGGAGAAACAAGGTTAAGTTGGGCAGTCACAGGAGCTGTTGGTAGTGAGATAGTCCAGGAGTCTAGTTTTAAATATACCAATTGTGTTGTCCCTGTGAAGTGTGACAGTGGGGAACTTTCAGTAGCTGTAGTGTGGATCTCCAAAGGCACCGTTTGTTGCTTTGGTGTTGTAACAGAGTTGAGACCCCAGAAGGTGCAAGGCCAAGGTAGGTATTTTACGCCACGGAGCAGGTGAGAAACTTTATGCGGTTTGATAGTTGGAGCCAGTCGGTCTGGGTGTACAGGTCACATGTGTGGGAGAGACGGTGAGCACCTGTGATGAGCCGACATGCCTTATTTAAGGCAGTTGAGAGGCGTCTAAGGGTTGTGGTTGTGGCCGAGCCATAAATGATGAGACCAGAGTCTATTACAGAGATCACAGAGCTCAGGACTGCAACCTTCAAAGCTTCTGGCGTGAGGTGTTGTCTGTGTTTATAAAGGAGACCAACCCGTATATTAGCAGCTCTAGCTACATTAACTATGTGAGGTCCATAGGAGAGATTAGGGTCAAGCTGTATCCCTAGGTTTATGAAGGACCCCACCTGATCTAGAGTGTTCCTCTGGGTGGTGGAGATAGCCAAGTGGTGTAGCTTGTGTGGGTTATGAGAGCTACAGAACAGCATAGATTTGGTTTTCTTGTCATTGAGGACCAGTTTATGATTAAAAAACCATGTCTCTACAGAACTGAAACAAAGTTGAAGGTTGTGTTGAAGAGCTGCAGGATCTTTGTGAGTCGAGTATACAACAGCATCATCAGCATATAGTATGATCTGCTCAGAGCAGTGGTAAGGAAGGGAGTTTAAGAAAAGGCTAAAAAGGAGGGGACCCAGTATGGATCCCTGTGGGACACCCGAGCGAACAGGCAGGGTGTCAGAAACAGCGTCAGCAATTTTTACTCTCTGTGACCAGTTTTCTAAGTAGCTTTTAAACCAGAGAGAAGAGTCAGGTGATAGCCAGGCATTCAGTGTTGGTCAATTAGTAGTCCATGGTATACTGTACCAAAGGCCTTGGAGAGGTCGACAAAAACGGCCCCTGTGAGAAGGCCCTTGTCAAGGGATTTGTGCAAAGCTCCAGTAAACTCAAGAAGGGCTGTGGTGGTGCTGTGACCTTTCTGGAAACCGTGTTGTTGTGGACAAGGTATATTGTATTCATCCAAGTGGTCGGCAAGTTGATCAGCCACAATGCGCTCAAGTTCCTTAGAGAGTGGAGGCAGTATGGAGATAGGGCGATAATTTGAGTGCTTCATCTTATCCCCACTTTTATGGACAGGTGTCACAGTGGCTGTTTTCCATAAGTTTGGGAATTTTCCACAGCTGAGAGAGAGAGGTTTAGGATTTTTGTTAACGGATGAATTACCTCATCGAAGGTGAGCAACAGAAGCTTAAGGTCCAGGGTGTCGCTACTAGATCTAGATTTAGAGATAGCTGCAGTAATATAGCAGTGAGCTTCATTCAGCCTTACCTCCCTGAAGTAGAAATGGGGATGGTTAGACTGAGGGGCTGAGGTATTTGTGGAGTAAGCCCTGTTTTCGAAAAAGTCATGGGGTGGGACAGCACTAAGGTCTGAAAAAAGCCATGTTAAAGATGTTTTACGGTCACCTTGGGGTCGAGGTTGAGGATCCATCAACCATTAATATGGCCGGAGAGAATTTTTGCTGCTTCCCTGTGACATCCTTGATATTGTCCCAGAAAGCACTACCATTTCCCCATGTATTGGTGACAGCATCTTTGTAATAAGTGGATTTCGTTAGCCGGATGGCTTTAGTGCAGGCATTTCATGCTTGTTTGTAATTTTGGATGTCCAGTTGTTTACCAGTAGCCCTGGCAACTGCCTAGAGGTGGCCCCTTAGTTTTAGCCATGAGAGAAGAGCCGTGGTGAGCCATGGGTTAGAGAGAGATTTTGTTTTGTGCCTTTTAGCAGGGGCAAAGAGGTCGCAGGCTTTGTTGAAAATTGAGATGAGGTGATCAAGAGCCAAGTTAACACCTGTTGCTTCATAGATGGGTAGCCAGTCTTGTAGAAGCAGGTATTGTTTGAGATGTGGAAGTTTTCCACGAGGAAGGACTCTGCTAGCGATAATTTGGGGAGGGGACCTAAGGAATTTGTTAGACCATGCACACATGACTGGGAGTGGTCACTGAGAGAGTCCGGGAGAACGGTTGTACAAGAAATCCTTGTGGGGTGAGTGGTGAGGACCCAATCCAGGAGGGTACTGGTGCCAGTCTTGTAGTTAATCCTAGTAGGGGAGTTTACCATTTGCGTGACGTTAACAGCTGAGGTGGAGTCTTTCTAGGCACTGGCGCTCGATGCTAACCAGTTTATGTTGAAATGCCCTAGTAGAATAAGTTCAGCTTCAGGAGGATGAGAGTTGATAAAGTTTAGTACATCATTGAAGCCATGTTTAGGGTCCCTGGGCGGGATGTATATGGAGACAATTGTCAGGGCTTTATGGTTGGGACCTAGTACAATTTTTATTGGCAGAATCTGGGCTGAGGCAGAAAGTGATGGACTTGCTACAGGGTGCCATGACAGGAGTCTTTGATATAGATTAGAACCCCGCCTTTTTTGGATATCCGGTCCAGCCTGTGGACATTGTAGCCCGTATTGTTACTGCTGAGTCAGGAACTTTAGGCGTCAGCCAAGTTTCCACCACTGCCAGGATGTCAGGGTTGTGTTGGCATATGAAGGCTTGGAGTGAATCCAGCTTTGGTAGTAGGCTGCAGATATTAATGGTTGCAAGGATAAGGGCACCTGGAGTTTGTGTGTGGCCTGAGCTTCTAGGGCCAGGATTTGGATGGATGCTGCCTGAGATGAGAAGGAGGAGGAGCAGGAGTTTTAAGGAGCAGAACTGCAGCTCTTTGAGAGATAGTTTTGATCATTGTTTCCGGGAGTAGAGGTTGAAAGGTTCCAGGCAGTATCCCATATGGACTGCAAGGGACAGTAGAGAGGTGGCCACACTTGTTGAGAGTAGTGGCCGCATAAGTAACCAGGAATATCCAAATGGTGCACCAAGCTCAAGTCTCAGTGAAGTGGAGAGTTCCTTGGAGTAGCAGTAGAAACCAGAGTAGAGGGTGGCGGGGCAGGGTGGGGGTGGCTAGGACCAGGAGAGAGAGGGGACAGAACAAGGAGGAGGAGGAGGGTGAGAGAAAGTCAAGAGAACCTGAAAGGATTGCATACTAGCACAGTAGGGGTGAGGCCGGAGGCTGAACAGGAGGGGTAACCAGCTGCAGGAGGCAAATAGAGATTGAGAAAGAGGCACCTAAATCAGTAAGCACTACGTGGGATGAGAGAAGGGGGATGGGAGGCATAGCCAGAGCAGAGGAAGCTAAAAGTGTTGGCCAATAAGCAGTGGGAGGCAGGGAATGTAAGAGGGAGGGTGGGGTTAGAGGTCTATTTAAGTAAGGTAGGGGGGTGGGTGAAATTTTGTGGCAAAACTAATGCAAAGTCAATGGGTGCAGCGCCCGGAAAGCAAAGCAAGGCAGTGAAGACAGGGCTGGCCAATCAGCTGCTGTTTGAGAGGTGTGTTTACAGATGGTGGGAGAGCATCTGCGTTTAACCCCTGTAGGTAGACTGGAGCTAGAAGCACAAGTGGTTAGAGGTGAGAGTGGATGGCAGGCTTGTCTAGTTTTTAAGAAGGGAGGGAAAGAGAGAAAGAGGAAAAGGAGAGCCCACTGAGGAGGGAGCATTGTGATGACAAAAGAACAGAATGTGTGGTGTGCCAGATAAGATAGGAGCTGCTACCAGAGATATAGCCCTCTAGTGGTGAGAGGATATAATCTGCTAATGGAAAAGTAAAAAAAAAAGCTCAAAATTCACTTCTAATATCAACTTAGAACTTAAAATGACTGTAAGGATTAAACAAATTATTAAACCCTGGCACATAAATTCGACTAGAGACACAGAGGGAGATACAGTAGTTAGAGATGTGTTCAGCAGGAGATAATGTGGGCCACTTGGAAATCAGCTTCCACTGGTACCAAATCCAAAAGTCAGGGCTAGTACCTTGCAGTATAGAGGATTTCTGAAAAAACTGTTTAGGTTCCAAAAATTGAGGGGTCCGTGGCCTGGTCAAGGCACGCTGGATCACATCTGGTTTTGGGATGTATAAGGACATTGACAACAGAAACCTGGACTTAGGACCTAAACTTGTAAAGGAACTGGCTGTCATACCAGTGGATGATTGGCTCAACCAGACCCAAAAGCAAGAAGCCCAGAGGCAGGTAGAGAATTCTGGGGATATATTCACTCAGAAACTAAGATGAAATCATGTAATCCAACACCACACAGACACAGGCACAGGTGTCCAGATCCACCAACAACAGTACAGACTACTAGAAAGAATCTGAGAAACAGTGTGGGAGAAAATGCAGTTTATACTGGAGCTGGGAGTCATTGAGGAGTCTCAGAGTGAATTGTCTAGCCCTGTTCTGCTGGTCCCAAAACCAGACGTGACCACCCAGTTTCAAACAGACTTCCAGAGAGTTAATGCAGCATCCACAGTCTACACCAAGGGTAGATAACTTTTGAACCAACTGGAGAAGGCTTGATGCATCATTACCCTGGAACTGACCAGGTGGTATTGACAAATCCTACTAACTCCCTTGTTCCATGAGAAGAAGGCATTTGCCACCCCATTTGATCTATATCAATTTACTGTACTTCCCTTTGGATTGCATGGAGCCTTAGCCACATCCTAGAGAATGATGGACAATATCCATCATCCCAAGGGGCTGTATGCAGCAGCATTCATGAACAGTATTATCTTTAGCTCTGATTGGGACAGCCACCTGCAGGTTATGGCCACGGTACTTCAATCACTCAGGGAGGCAGGTCTCATAGTCAATGCTATGAAATGCACCCTAGGGTAGTGTGAGATTAAATACTTGGGGTATATGGTTGGGAACGGCCGCATCAGATCAGCTGTCAGCAAAGTAAAGGCCCTAGCTGACTGCTTCATCCAAACTAATAAGAAGCAGGTTAGATCCTTAATTGGACTTGCAGGGTATTACTGCTGCTTCATTAGAGAATTCTCAACCCTTGCTACCTCACTGACTGACTTGACCAAGAAAAGTACCCTGAGTAAGTTCCATTGGTCATCTGAGTGTCAGACGGCATTTCAGGCTATCAAAAATGTTCTGTGTGAGGGGCCAGTCATATGGAGTCCAGATTTCAACCATTCCTTCGTTTTGTACACAGATGCCTCTGAAGTGGGGCTAGAGGTATTGTTATTACAAGATTTCAGGATGGGAGTCACCTCATCCAATATGTCACTCAAAAATTTTTTCCCCAGAAGCAGCACTATGCCTTGCTGGGAAAAGAGCCTCTGGCAGTAAAGTGAGTGATGGTCAACCTCTGCTACTACCTGTTGGGACAGAAGTTCACCCTCATCACTGGCCATTCCCTCCTCAAGTGGTTATATGCTGTGCAGGATACCGGTGCCTGTGTCACCAATGGCATTTGGCTCTGCAGCCTTTCTTGTTTCATGTGCACCACTGGGCAGGCACCCAGAATAGTATTGTGGATTTTTTTCTGTCTCGGGAAGGTGGGTCTCTGATGGCCATACTGCGTGTACTACAGGTGTGACTCTGAGGGGAAGGGTATGTGACAGAGTGTATGCCTGTCATGCTCCTTTCACCTGTAGACTGCTTCACAACCCTGCAACACAGACAACACATGTCTTGACAGGGTCTGTGGTGGGATTTGTACCAAATCCCTTTTGTTTGAAACTTGTTCCATTAAGGCCTCACTGCACTGGCTATTCAACCTTTACAGTAGGTTATCTCTCAGGGGGAAGGGGTGTGGTAACAAGCAACACCTAAGTCTAATAATGGGAGAAGGGTAAGCTAGCAGATGGAGGTTTCTGTTTCAGATAGATGCATGTGAAGACAGCAAGAGACTGAACTGCAAGAAGAGTCGGTTAAGCTGACTACATGCTGTTTGTTTCTTTTTTTTTCAGTTAATGAAAGTAAAGCAGACTTCATTTAATTTAAACTGTTGCCCAGGGTATTCTCTTTGACAGTGTTCCCCAGAAACTGCCCGGTTATCTACCCTCTCACCCTGTTTATGGTTTTACGTAATAAAGACAAGACAGAGGAACATCTGTACTGCATTAGTTTTACTTCAGCATTCAGGCTCTGTGAGTGGAATAGGGCAAAAAACATTTTCAGCAAGGACTGCAATTTTGTGCCATAATTCGTGAGGTACCATTTACAATAATTTGCAAATGAAAGAGGAAAGAAAACCACTTCTGGCATGTTTTGTATCAGTCAATTTTTTTTAACATTTCTTTTACCGAGTGAAGTGCTTCTCTTGAAAATGAAAGCAGCAGGAGTCAGAGCAAGCAGAAACATAGGTTCAGTTGATGATGGAACATGCTAAACAATGTTTTGGGAATGTTCAGTGAGAGTGTACATGGTCAGCAAGCAATTCTTTCCTCTCTTACCATGTTACAAAGTGGACTGGTTAAGTTCTACCTCTAAGAATGGGTAGGCCAATGAGGGGTGAGCTTCTTCAGTTCATAGGGCAAAGCGAGATGCTAACATGGCCTCTTAGAAGTATGGGGGCAGCAGCTACTTCATTTGCCTAATCCTACCAATTTTATCCCTGGATATGCCTTCCATCTTCCTCTCACAGCTGCAGAGACACCACTGAACATCCATACCATAGCATACCATAGGCAGGGCCTGCCACGCTGTATGAAGGCATTCACATAGTTATGGTCATGATGCTGAGCAATTGTTGGAGAAACTCATGTAGTTGATGTCCCTGCTACCACCAAAGCTGGAATGTACTACCACAATAGTGCATCCCAGACATCACTAGCCTTTACTTGATCACGGCCCACACAGCATAAAACCAGGCTCACCGCTACTGTACTGAGCTACAAGTCCCATTTACAGAATGTCACACGTCAAAATGTACAATCCAAAGATAGTGTTGCAAATTATCACAGCATCCATTCAGGTTGCAAAAGCGTTCCTACTACTAGGACACATTTGTTCTGCAAATTAATTTTTGTACTCATAAAATACAAAAAAGTAGCTTATGTTGCCAAGTCTGGTCATGCCCACAGCAGTGTAGAACATCATCATGTAGGGGACCCATGCTATTTCATGGACCTGACCACTGACTCTGGGCCAGTGGAGTCTACGATAATCTGCAGAGATAATAAATTTGGTCCCTGGCTTAGACAGCAGAGATGTTCACAATAGAGGGCCTCCAACAGCAGCTCAATGTCATAACCTTGGATATATTGATGATCTTATGTAGCCATCCAGGCTTACCAATAGGGAGGATGCTTCGAGTTGTCACTACAACTGTCAGAGGAGGTGAAAGTGTGGGACCAGCGAGAAAATAGGCAAGATATGGCAGATTAAGTAGCTTCCTCCCAGGTTGATTCCAGGAGTCCCCAAAACAGATGTAATTGACAGTGAAAGCCCCTATCCTGTCTTCTGATCCCTGAATGGGAGGCAACCATCTCAAAATTCAGAACAACTTAATGCTCAAGCCCTCACAGTGTGTGTGCTCCCTCAGTCTTCCTACCATAATAAATGGTGCAAGCTAATCCCTCATCACTCCACCAGTATAGTCAGTTGACTGTTTCAGAGAAAGGGAGCAGATGCATTGTTGAAAGGCAGCTACTGAAGAATCCTGGGTGTTCAAGACTATTGGCCCTCTCCAAATCATGGATCAGGGACCAGAAGGGGGCCACAATTAAATACATCAATTTTGTAAACCGAGGGACACACTGATGGGGCATATCTTGTAAAAAACATTGTCAGCTCCTGACATGGTGCCAGGAGATGGCAATTTTTGAACATATATGGGAGAATGTGGAAAGAGATTTAGGCCAGGGAAATACTGAATGGAGAAAAGATGGGCTTAGAACTAGTGTTGGCTACCTGGGGGTGACTAATGTTTTTTCCTACAGTTTATTCAGTCAAAGGGGCTAAGTCCTTTCTAGAGAAGAAATTGCCAGGCTGCAGCACTTTTGTTGAAGTCCATCTCTGTTTCAATTCACGCCACCCTCAATTTTTTCTGTTGACTACTGTTATCAAGTAGCATAGCATTTCCTTTGCCATGCTTTCTGGAATAAAACTGATGTAACATTGCTAAACATCTATTGCTAACTTCTGCCACACTGAATGATTAATTACTTTTAAAGTTTTACGCTATTATGAAACTACTGCATTTGTTTCTTGCCATACTGTGATATTTTATCTAATGTTCTGAGTTATCTGATATGAGAAGAGATCAAGGAACTCAAGGCTGGCTGATTTATGCCAGTTGTATTTTTGCAACCAATGCATTTTCACTGAAAGCAGTACATTGTCACTGAAACTAATGCATGCACACTGTAAGCAATACATGCACACTGAATAAATACGATGATACAGAAACCAAAACATTTTCATTGACACTGATACATTTCCATTGTAAGCAATAACTTTCACTGACACCAATGTATTCCCACTGAAACCAGTACATTTCTGTTAAAACCAATACATTTTTTGTAAATAACAAAAGCCCAGATATTCAAAACAGTTGTGCATGATGCAACAGGGTTGCGCATGCGCAACTGCGGAGATGCGCCACAGGGCGATATTCAGTGGAAGCAACTGCGTAGCGCAAGTAGCAGTGTGCCAGTGCTCAATAGTAATGTATGCATATGCATGGGCAGGGGGCGTACCCATGAATATGCAGCACAGTGTGATATTCAACCCCTGACCAATGGCGCAAGTGAGGAGCAACTGGCAGTTGCACGGAGCAGACTTGAGCCTATAAAAACAGAAAGCAAGTAGGAAGAGGGCACTTGCACCAGAAGGGAGCAGGACAGAGGGAGACAGACAGGCTGTCTGACTGATGAAGAAGGAGACAGGGAGAGAGAAGGAAAGAGACACACAGATAGGTTGCAAGAGAGAGAGAGAGTGTAAGAGAGAGTGTGACTGACAGGGAGGCAGATGGAGGGTGTGAGAGAGAGTGGGTGCGATACAGAGCCACCAGGCCCAAGGGGAGTGACACAGGCACCCACAGGGGTGGGTTACAGAGCCTGCAGGCAACAGCCAGCCAGGGGCAGGGTACTCAGAAGGGGGCCCTTCTGAGTGACAGGTACTGCCCCACAGAGTCGGGTGGTCCAGTGGAGCCGGATGCCCAGTGGGTCACAGGACAACAGGGGCCATGGCCAGTGTGACATTCTAGATGGAGGCTGTAATGAGGGGTGAGGGGAGGCAGGAAGCAGAGTGACGTTGCCGTGAAAGGGAACATCGGCAGTATGCCCACAACAGACAGTACCAGCCCTGCATCAGCTACAAGATCTACGCTGACACAGAGATCGTGAGCCAGTATCACCTGACCTGGGCAATTCTGAGGCATTTCTGTGAGCTATGCAGCGAGGAGTTGCAGGCACCCACTAGATGGAGCCACGTCCTGACAGTGGAGACAAAGGTAACAGCTGTCATGCGCCTGCTTGCCACGGGCACCTTCCAGAGACCAACAGGGGACACCACAGGCATAACCCAGTCAGCTGCATCATGGATCCTCAGACAATTCCTCAATGCCCTGCTGCCACATGCTGTGGAATACATCCATTTCCCCAGCACACAGGCAGAGTGTACAGCAACCATGCAGGACTTCCACAGGGACATGCTAGGGGCCATTGACTGCACCCATGTGGACATCCGCATGCCACCTGGCCTGGAGGGGGTAGCCTACATCAACAGAAAGGGCTACCCCACTATCAACTGCCAGGTGGTCTGCGATGCCATGGGGTGCATAACCAATGTCTATGCCACACACTCTGGGGGAACAGATGACATCTTCATCTAGCACAGCTCAGCACTGTGCCACAGGTTCGAGAGTGGGGGCATCCCAACCGGTCACCTAGTGGGTGAGTATGGTGAGACCATGGGCAGCAGGGTATAGCAGAGCATGGGAGGGGGGTGGCCAGGGCAGGGGTGTCACCGAGTGCAGCCAGGAAGGGCATGGGGCAGAGCGACAGAGAACACCAGGCTAACCATATTTCCTTCCACACAGGTGACAGAGGCTACCCACTCAGGCCCTGGCTGCTCACCCCCTACCGGCACCCGTCATTCCCAGCGGAGGAGCAGTACAATGAGGCACACGCCAGCATGCAGAACATCATTGAGTGTGTGTTCAGGATGCTGAAGGCATGGTTCTGTTGCCTGCATAGGTCAAACGGTGCACTACAGTACAGCCCCTTGAAGGCCTGCGGCCTATTCCTGGCCTGATGCATGCTGCACAACATGGCCACTGACCGTGGGATAGCTGTTGAGGCCAAAGAGGGGAACAGCAGTGGGGATGATGAGGGTAATGGGCCTGGTGGCAATGGGCAACCCCCCCGAGTGGAGGGATACCCGGCTCATGAGGATGGTATACCAGCACCGCGATACTATAGCACAGGAGCACTACGGTGCACGCAGATAGGTGGAAAAACACCCATGCACAGAACAGACACAGTGGCAAGGCACACCGGCATGGCCAATGGTATGCACAAACAGGCGTGGGGCAGGGGTGGGGCCATGCCACACATCCGCATGCAGCGCCATGCAGCACTGTACAGCAACCAACACACACACCCACACACACACTGGCACCCGCAAGCATGTGACCGGGCACGAGCATGTGGTGTGGATCAGATGCAGGGCACCAGTGCACATGTGCAACCAGTGCTGTGATGGCATCATCAGGCACATGCCACACGGCTCAGCGGCTGGGCAGTGTGTGGCGCAATGCACAGTTGCCATGACCGTGTCATGCACACACACACAATGCCCATGTGCACACAGGGTGGTGGCATCAGACAGCAGACAGGGTGGCATGCACATCAGGTCCACCACGTGGTCACACAGATGCCACAGACATGAGGATGGCTGTGCCATGGCCACCCAGCACACCCAGGCTGCTCAATGCCACGGGGGGTCTGCAACTGCCGCCCAGGGGTAGGACTGCGGGAATGTGACCGGGTCCTCACAGGGGCCTGCAGGTCCCCAAAGAAGGCCTGGGATGCCCACAGCGGAGCCTGGCATTGATGCCAGGGGGCTGTGGGGTGGACATTGCACTCTACAGTGTCTGTGACAGTCGGCCATGTCCTGTGGCAGCCAGTGGGGCAAGGCCAACTGTGATCACATTGGCTATGTGGTCCAGGGCTGCGGTCGTGTCCTCCTGCAGGTGTTGTATGGGCTCCTGCACCTGCACGATGCCTGTGTCGCACCGCTCGGCTGCCTGTCGCACCTCTGCATGGAGTGCATGCACCCCAGCCACGAGCAGCACCTGTTGGTCCACGGAGACCCACAGTAATTGGGTGTTCTTGGGCAAGGGGTTGATGCCTAGGGGTGCATGGGCATGGTGCCAACCCACTGGTGGCATACTACCACGCTGCACGGCTCCCCACTAAGGTGGGCACTGCACAGCAGGGTCCCCATGGGGTTGGTCAATGACAGGTGCACCAGCAGCGGATGCTGCACCCAGCCATGCAACATCCACAGCCCACTCCTGCTGCTGCCCTTCTGGCCCCTGTGTGCTGGCCAGTGCCTGTGCAGTTGCACCACCACTGCCACCCAGTGCCACTGTGCCTGTGTGCACAGCGATACCAGGGGTGGTGGCAGACAGCTGTTCCACTGCCAACAGACCACTGGCCGTGCTGCCAGTGATGGTGGATGGTATGGGTGCCTCCCCCATGACAAGACCCCCGCTATCCAGGACAATGGTCACATCATTATCGGAGTCAGACCCCGCCCCAATCTGTGTCTCCGCACAGAGCACGCCATGGCTGGTATCCCACTGGAACACAGCCAGGGCCTCATCTGCCACAATGCCCAGGACAGCTGGCCTGATGGCAGTAGTGTGCTGCAGCTGATCAGGCCCCTGAATGCCCATGAAGGTGGATGACTGGTCCTCCAGGGCTGGGCATGCCCGCACGGCAGCCACAGGCACACCTGCCACTGCATGCTGGTGAACTGGTGCTGTAAGGGAACACAGATATGTTAGTGCTGCTGATTCAACAAGCCCTCCCACCCCCCAGATGGCTGTACCTACCATGCAGTGATGGGTTTCCTCCAGTCTGGAAGCCACCGCCTGGCACACCCTTGACTGCACTGTGTTACATAGTGGCCGCCACCAGCTCCTCCTGCACCGTGAGCTGTGGCACATTGGCCTGGGTCCCACCTGTGGCTGACCTGGCAGCCCGTATGGCCTCCATCTTCTCCTTGATCTGGCGCTTGTCAATGCCCACCTTCTTCTTGCACTCCTGTGCAGAACGCTGGAGGCTGGCCTGCTGGTTCACGGCCTCCTCAACCTCCTCCCAGGCTGCTGCCCTGGCCTGGGGTGTGCCAGTGGCACCACTCAGCAATGGCTCCCTGTTGAGTTACACTTTGAACAGGACATCCACCTGCACCTTAGTAAAGCTGGGCCTGCGCTTGTGGGCAGGCCCACGCTCCTCAACCTCCTCATGATCGGACATGATGCTACCTGTGGACATCGACATGTGGTTAATGGCTGCAGTGGCCCACCCCAGTCATCCATCCCGCTGTGCTGTCCGTCCCCTCAGCTGGTGCAACTTACCTCAGATGGTTGCTATACCGGTCCATGGCCTATGCTGCAGTGCGGCACCTTTATAGCGCATCCCATGCAAAGGGGCTGATGCATAACGGTAATGACATGCAGATGTCCCCATTGCACCACAGATAGGCTGATGAGCTAATCTGCATATGCCAGCTAAATATCACATTCTTGCATCTTGCACAATGGATTTGCTCCGGCATGCACCGTGGCACAATGCTGTGACATGCACAGTGTGCCCCCATCAACACACATGCACCATGGCATGTGCTACTACCTATTGCGCAGCATGCACTAAGAGCATTATAGATGGCCATTGTACCCTATGTGCCATGTACCCTATGGAGCTTGTGCACGATTGGACCTGTGGCACTAGGGCGCTATTTGACCTATGGCACTAGGGCACTATTGGGCCTATGGTGCTAGGGCACTATTGGGCATATGGTTCTAGGGCGCTATTGGGTCCATGGGGCATGGTGCCCTCATAGCCCTATTGTGCACCATGCATCATGGGCCCTATGGCACTCATGTATACAATGCGTGTGCTGACCCCTGACCTCCACCTTGCCCTAGGCCCTCCTGGGAGCCCTACTCCATGTGCTGGTGTGGCCATGCCCACACAGCACATCTCTGGGATTGCATGATTGTTGCAGGCAGCGCATCCCCTTGTGAGGTGTGCATCCCATGCACGTTGTGCATGTGCGCTACTGGGCACCATTTTATCCTGCTGCTTTGCTGTGGTATCATGGCATGACATGCTGGACCTAGTGCATGGACCTGAAGCCAGGTGGAAATGGTAAACCTGGTGGCCCAGGTGGAGCCCCATGCTGCCAGCCTGTTCAGGCAGCAGCCCTACAGTGTCTCAGAGCTGAGGTATGGCATGAGATTGCAGGCCGGGCTGGGCCAGGCCACCGTGTGCAGTGCACAAGAAGCAGTACCACCACTGGTATGGGAACCTGGTCAGGAAGGACCCAGAGAGGCTGAGGGCACTGCAGGCATGCATTGGCAGAGGGCCGTTCCATGGTCAGGTAGGTGGGCTACTCCTGTGTCTGTGCATGTTCACTATTCCATGGGACTGGCAGGGGCCACATGCCATACTGGGAAGGGGGCCTGTCATTGCGTGTCCCTGTGGCATTGCATTGCCAGTCACTGCACACTGCACCAGTGCCCTGCACCCTGTCTGACTGGGGTGCACACTGTGCTTGGGGGTGGGGCTCATGCTGTGGCTGTGTTCTGATGTGTCTGTCTGTGTTCCCATCCTAGGCCCTGAGGACTGGAGGAGAGCCAGGGTGACAGGGGCACTGGGCGGGCAAGCAGGCCACTGCGGGCCCTTCGGGCAGGTGGTGCAGGACTGAGTGGTGGTGCAGCAGAATGGGCGTGAGCAGTGCCACGGTGGGTGGGTAGGGCACTGTGCTTCCCACATTGTTGTGCTGGGTGGTCAGTGGGGGTGGGGGTATGGCCTTGGCCTCCTGTCCCTGTGCTGTGGCATTGTGTTCAGCACATGGTGCATCTGGGTGGCACCTGGGGTGGCCATTGCACATTGTGGCAGCTGTTGGAGGATGGGTGTGCATCCAGCTGCCACCAGTGCCACTGTGGTTCCACTGCAACACCATGCCACCATCCTGCCACTGTGCTGTCAGGTAGCCCTTGGGTGGCAGTGTCCAGCACTGTGCACAGTCGTGGCATGCTGAGTTGGTGGCAGTCATAGGCCCACCCACTGCAGATGGCCAGGGTGCCACCCCAGGGTGTGTGTTCCCACTGCCAGCTGTGCACAATGGGAGGAGCTAGGTTGCTATGGACATGCATTGATCACCTGTCCCTTCCTTTGCCATAGGTGTCCAGAGGGGATCCCGCTTGCCTCTCTACTGCCACCTACTGTGGCAAATCATCTTAATTACATCCACCATTCTGGAGATAGCAGCACAGACAAGGTAGATCCTGCTGTGGGACAGTGCAGTGGACAGCGCCAGGCAGCGGCAGGCCATGGCCACCCATAGAGGACCACAGACACCCTTCTTGCCCCTGACCTCACATCTTCTACCTTCTCCTGTCCCACTGTACAGACCCTGTCCCCTGTCCTCATCCCTCCCTCACCTACCCTGTCCCTTACTTGTATATAGTTCTTGTACCTAGTTACCTGTTTTGATCGTTGTTGTACATAGTTTTTGCATACATTTGACTTTGCTTACCCACCTGTGTCCATGTCTGCTTTGCAGCTGGCGAGTGGAGCCATGCTGCAGTGGTGTGGTGGGTGGCTGTGTAGTGTGCCTGTTTTGTTGTGTGGGCCATGCATAGTGGTGCATGCCCCTCGGTCGGTGGCTGTGCCTTGGGGTGGCCATGGGCTGGCTGTACAGGCTGTGTGGTGTGTGTGTTGGGTGCCATGTCCCAAGGTGTAACTTGCTGTGGTCTGGGTGGGTGGGGGCATGCTGTCCAGTGGAGGGTGGCTAGTGGGGCTCACCCTTGGATGTTGGTGCTGCCTGTTCCATGCATCCACTGCTCCGGTGCTGGGGGTAGGTGGGTGGCTGGCTGCGTGCCAGTGCTCCATGGGTGGTGTTCTCCTGTGGGCCAGCTGTGCCTCCCGGACTGGATCCACCACCTCCCCAGCAGCCACACCCCCCTTCCCCGGTGTCTTGCTCCCTGCTGTGCCTGTGGATGGTCTTTCTGTGCCTTGGTGCATCTTCCTCAGCCCCTTGCGCATCCCTGGTTGTGCTATTGTGCATGTTGGGTTGCTCCCTGGCACACTTCTGACTGCGCTCTGGTGAATCCTTGTGATATTCAGTCATGTTGTGTGGCACATGTCGCCATGCGCAACCATTGAATATCACAACCACTGCACCATGGCACATCGGATTTGCACTGTGCTGGACTTGCGTTAGCATTTGGCACATTTCTGAATATCCCACCCAATGTGTATTACTGAAAATAATATATGTGTTGTTACTGTAAAACCAATTATTTTATATACTGTATCCATGCATTAATCATGCTAACCATAAGTGTCTGTTGAAACCTACATATATTTCTTAAGCCAATACAGTTTAACACAAACTACTGCATGCAGCCTTCAGCAGTCCATGTAAACCAATAAGAAATATTCATATTTAAAGAAATATGAAGCACCAAATGTATGAAAATTAATACATATTGATCCAAACCAATATAGTTTAATCTGAGCCACTCTATGTTAGTATTCTAATGCATAGTCAAACAATCCAGTACAGTTGTTTGACATTATTAGTTTTTTAACTGTTTGGCATCTTATATGCTTCCCACCTCCCAAATTATAGTTTTGGGGTGACACCCTAAATACTTTACTGGATTATGAGCTACTTCCTGGTGACTGCTTCCTCATACAAAGAATGTGAAGTCTGAACTATGTTTCAGTCTAAATGAATACAGTCAAACAAGCTAATACAATAGTGTGATATTGAATTTTTTTCCTATTCTGCACCTTATATGCTTCTCAGATTCCAGTTTCAGAATAGTTCTAGGGTGGTGCCCTAAACACTCTAGTGTGTAATGAGCTGTTTGGTGCCAGAAGTCATGCAAAGCCTTAATCATATGGTTGTCTGCATTAAGCATTGAGTATATTGAGTTACATAGTCATCTTGTTGCTGTGGAGAGGGAGGAGAAATTATTTTACACTATGGTTTAGTTTATGATTGCTCAGTAATTTTATCTGAGCTACTGTGAAGAGAATGCTAGTGTGGAGAAGATTACTTTAAAGAACAAAATGCTGTGTATCTCAGTTTTGCAAACCATTAATAAACAGAACAGTTTTAGTCTGAAATGGTCAGAAAGAGGCAGGTGAATAAACACCTTCTAAGTACTGAAATTACAATATGAAGACAGTATTAGATAATGTGAAGCAGTGAGCACTTAAAGATGCATGTACGTCTAATAATAATATCTAATTTGAAGAATGGCATACCTACCACATCCACTTGAATAGGAAGGGTGGTGAGTGGGCAAGGGAGAGGAAGTGAAACAAGGAAGGAGAACAGTACACTGCATGGGGTATCATGAGTTAGATGGGAAATCAAAGCTCTGGAAAAGGAGGAGAAAAAGGAAAAACGTGAAATTGGGAGAGAGAGATGGAGGAAGATGGTAAAGGAGGAGATATGGTAGAATACTGTGGAGAGGTAGCAGAGTAGAAAGAAAAAGTATGTTTGTTGAGCAGTGGAGTCTAACAGTGATGTTGAAGAAAAGTAGATGGAGACAGGATGATGGGTGGGGAGCAATTAATTGTCAGGGACAGTAGCATGAGGTACAGTCTCATCTTACAGAAGGTCCCATCACCAGGTTCTGAAACAAAGGGGCTATTTGATGAGCAGGTTCATTTTAGTGGGTGGCCAAGCACTGAAACAGAGGCTACAGAATTTGGAGGATACTATAGCTAGGACGCCATCCTCTGTCATTTGGAGGTGATCAGTGTAAAGCTAGGGGCTGAGGAGGTGTTTAAGGTAGGACTAAGCTTCCCTGCTTGACATGCTGTGAATAAACTGGAGCATCTTATCCAAAGTTATGGTTAAACTTTGTCACCTCCTAATGCTTAAAAAAGCAATGAATCATTTTGTAGTGTTACCTTTTTAGAAGGAGATATTCATTGTTTCAAGCCTTTTAGATTGTTTTTTTTGTTCAATTTGGGGATTTTTGTTATTGTGTTTTTTTAATAGATATAAATGTTTTCGGTACAACGTCTCTATTTCCTTTTCTTTAGAGTAAGCAATCAAAGGATTTTGTAGTTCTAGTTTGATAAAGAACAAATGATTCTATATGTAGGGACATACATTCTCTACTTTTACTGATATAGACAATCAAACTACACCATTTATTACCATGCCACATGTAGTGCAGCAACATATTTTGACTAGTTGGATGATGTACACAGCAAATGCAACAGCCCAAAGAGTAGTCCAGTTATGGTTCCACAGTTACCATGTGGCATGTAGTGTGAAACCATATTTTGGATGACTGGATTAGGTTCAACAGTATGTACAGCTGGCCATAGGGTATGCTAGCAAGAGTCTACAAATTACTACTGTCTGGCATGTAGTGTAGCAAAATGTCTTGGCTAGCTGGTTAATGTTAACAGCAGATTATTTAAATAATAACTAATGCATTTTATTGGAAAGATACATTTTCATTCTTGGGCTGCCACTTGCTCCAGCAGCAGTGCACTGTGCTGCCAACCAAGGTGCAACAGAGGACTCATGTAGCTAACTTTGGTACCTAGGAGGCCTAGGGTAGTACAGTCATATAGCTGTGCCTTAAGCTGGAGGGGGCTGAAGCTGAATGTTTGCCACAACAGTACTCCCCTCCGGTGGGCCAGAGAGATTGCCCCTCCAAAGAGAGGATGATGCCTGTAAACAAGGCCTTCAAGGTACCACTTGGCATGATGTAGAAAGTTAGTAAGCCTGGGGAAAACAGGTAAAAATTGCAAGCCCCCACTGTCATCAGTGTGACTGCCACTGACACACCCAGGTTCCAATCCATAAATCTTCACTGACAAAACAGCAGAGAAAACAGTTGAGGGGATTGGGTGATCCCAAGGCTAGATATCCTGACAGAGGGAGAGAATGCTAATAGAGGGAGGGAAAGAAATGTGTAAAACCAAAAGTTCATGCATGCTTCTTTGGGATGAACTTAAGTTCACTGAGTAACAGAAGAATGTCTGATGATTGCTCTGACAGTTCTTTCTCTTGACTGCCCAGGCAATCTGTAATCAAATGGGATGCACGCTCCATGAAGAACAACAAGCAGTAGTGGAATAATTCTTCTAGTTACTCCCTTACCAAAATGGGGGTGAATTGCTGAAATTGTGCAATGTTTCCAACTTAACTGTTCAATTTCAATACCAATCAGAATAAATAGTGATAACAATGTTCGTCTGCACTTTTAGATACTAATAACCCCTATTTTACTAATCACATAAGATCTCCACAATATACACATTTTGATCACCCACCTTTCCTTGATTTAACAGATGGTGATAAGTGCCTCATTAGTTAAAGCGTCACTACCAGTGCTTTCAATGTTTTGTACACTGTGACTGATAGTGCTAGAAAAGGTAATAATAATAATAATTCTTTATTTTTACCGCTCCTTTCTAAAACCAAGGCACCTTAACAGCAAACTTCACATAAAACCAATGAAATAAACACAGATACAATAAATACTGGTTCATAAAATGCAATAAAATATCGTCATCAGGGATATGTAATCAACCACAAATGGTCTTTAAGGCCTGTTTAAATTCCTTTATGGACACGCACTCCCGAAGCCGATGGGGCAGAGAATTTCAAAAGGTTGGGGCCATGTACATAAAAGCACAGGCCCCCAAAGATTTAAAAAAAACAACCTTGGAATCTCTAGCATCCCCTCATCCACTGAGCGAAGCGATCACCTAGGGCAGTAGGGTACCAGGAGCTCTTTCAAGTAATCTGGGTGCTGGCCTGGTGGTGCAGAGGGTTGAGGCGCTGGATGCACACCTCACGCCACGCCAGTGATCCGGTTGAGAACGAGCCTGGGTCATTGGAGGCAGGCTGGGAGGGAGGGAGGGTGAGGACTAGAATTGGCTGCCACTTGGCAGCCCTCTACCTCAGGGTTAGGGGTAGCAGGTGCCTCGAAGCTAGCCATCCTCTGGTGGAGGCCAGAGATGTGGCATCCCTCCTAGGGACCTTCAGCGTGTGCCGTACGGGGGAGGGAGGAGGAAGCCCCATCTGGAGCTGTGGTACGCATGTGTGCCTCCACGTGCATGCGTCACCACTTCCAGAGGTCTTGGGCTTAGGACCATGGGAGAAAACAGAGGAAAAAGTGGGGGTCCATCGAGAATGATGCCTCCGAACTGGCTCAGGGGATCTGCCAGAAGGCGCATGATGCTACAAGCCCCCGAAAGCCCCCCGAGTCTGGTAGGTTGGTGGATGACGAGGGGGACCTGCCACCAGAGGAAAAGAAGAGTTATAAAAAAAAAAAAGTAGTCCGGACCCAGTCAGTATAGGGCTTTATAAGTCAGAAGACCAACTTTAAAGGTGATCAGCCACTGTACTGACAGCCAGTGTAGTTCGCACAGCACCAGAGAAATATGACAGGTACAGGGAGTACCCATCAATAACTGGGCTGCAGCATTCTGCACAAGCTGCAAGTGACAGATATCAACCCCTGGTAGCCCTAGATACAGGGAGTTGCAATAATCAAGGCGCAAGGTCACTAAGTGTGGATCAATGTAGGCAGATCACCGGATGGAACTAGATGCTTAATCCTGGAGATATTCCTCAGATGGTAAAAGGATGAGTTGACGACTGCCAACACCTGCGATCGCAGTGTCAGCCTGTTGTCAAAAATCACCCCCAGGTTACGCACCCACTCAGATGTAGGGAGCTGGGAGCCACCCAGAAAAAAGTCCTGAGTGCAAACCAGCTCCTATCCCCTCTATCCGGTGACCCTGTTCCACAACCATCACCTCTGTCTTCTCTGAGTTCAACCTCAGTCAGCTCGAATTCCTCCACTTCTGGATTTCAGTGAGGCGGTTGTTAAATACTGAGAGAGCTCTATCCTGGTCAGGTGCAAAAGATAGGTAGAGTTGGGTATCATCAGCATAGCAGTGAAATCTCAACCCTTATCTTCTTACAATGTCTCTGAGGGGCAACATATACACTGCGAACAATATGGGGGACAACACTGAACCCTGAGGAACCCCACATGACAGAGAGACTGGGCTGAAGGAATTAATTGCTGACACCACCCTTTGAGTTCTGCCCATGAGGAAAGATCTAAATCTCCTGAGGACTGTAGCAGACACCAGCCTGGGGCCAATTTTTGAATGCGCCTAAGTGATGCACATGCAATGGTAAAAGTTGCACATCAGGAGTCCCAATGCAGCTCCACAGTTTCTACTGATGCTATGGGAATTTTAAAGATGGTACATTTTATTACCCTTTTCTCCTTTTTTGACTCATTTGCTATGCCTGCTATGACCTGCTATAGCATACGCACAGATCAATCAACTGACTGTCCCTGCAGAGAAACTGCTGAAAGTAGCAGTATACGGTATCCACAGATCATTGGACAGGAAGTTGTTTTTTCTGCTCCACCAAGTTATGCACTTTAAGATTGTTCCCAAAATCTTAGAAAATTAAGAAACTGGAGTATTGGATCCCTTAAAAAACTGGAGCATTAAATCCCAGAAAGACTTTGCCTTTTTCTAACAACCTAATAAAATGCAGAACTGCTTGAATTCGCACATTTGTTGCATAAAAATATGCCGACACCTACATCCTGATCTCCTGCAGCTCCGCCCCAACCAGACTGTTCGATACAGTCCCCTGGCAGGCTGGCAAGCTGTTATTTTCTTTCTTTATGTTTTATTTAGCAACACCACATGTTATGCCAGCTAGGTTCCTGAGTACATGTTCTTGCTTATAGCCACCTGCTACATCACGGCTCTCCTAGAGGTCTGCCCCGCCGTCAGTGCCAGTACTTTAAATCTTACACCCTCATTCTGGTCATGCTGCCATCTTTCTCATGCTTGCACATACAGTAGCTCTGCTATATATCAGTACCTGCTGTCACCCAGTCAAAAAATTAGCACAATAGCAGGGAACTCATAAATGTACTTTTAGCAGGCTTACATTTCCTTCTCACAAAACTGTTACTCATAGCTGATCTTCAACACTGCTGAGCATATCCTAATTGACGCTGACCTGCTCCTTGCCCTTGGTAATATCATGCTGGTTCAAAGGACCCAGTAAATAAATAAAAAAAAATACAAAGGGAGCGCAAGCCTCAACAGTAATTTAAAATAATAAAAAAAAAAATGTAGTGGTTTGCAGCTCCTTCCCATTCCCTTGTACTGCACTTCTGGGTGTCACCTCTTCTGAGGACCCATGAGGTATGGGCTACATCTCCCCTAGCACAGAAGTCCAGGCAGCAGACACAAATATACAGTATACATAAAAAAGAATACACAAATAAAACAGACAATACTACAACTACCAATCCATCAACTATAGAAGCTCAAGTAGGACAAAAGTCCCTAGGTTAAAAAAGAAAAAAAAACACTGCAATGTAAGTGGAGGAACTATTTTCTTTTACAAAACAAATAAAATACTGACAAGATTTAACATTTTTACATACAAATTATTTTTTTCTTTAACATTAAAAAAGTTGTCCATTTTCAGCTCAATAATACCCTCAGGGTGGGCTTTATTGGGAAATACCGGACCTTCCAGGGGTTATAAGACCTCCACCTGCGGTGTCGAGCCTCATTATGCCCCTGGGCAGTCTGGTATTTCCCAATAAAGCCCTCCCTGTTGGGTATTATTGCTTACATAACACAGACCTACCATCAGCACACCCTCAAAGTTGGAAAATCCTTTTATTTATTTAATCATATTTATTCTAATTATTCAGGTATTGTTTCTTGTAACTATGGTATTATGTTCTCAGATTTTCTAATGAAAATTAGAACTTATCAAAACCTGATAGGGTTCTGGCCTGAATCTATGACTTAATAGTAAGGGTCAGTACCTGTTGCGTAGCTCCAACCCTCACCCTTTAGCCTGCTTAGAACTTTAATAGGTTATCAAGTATGAGCATGATAACTCAATAGCATTAACAATATAAAATCAAAACTTACCTTTATAGTCTCCAAATCTGGCAGAGAGCTGATCAATACTGAGTTGAACCATCTCATGAACTTTATCAGGTTTTAGTTTACTGTTTTCATTAAACATGTTTATTACGTCTGCTGCTACTCCAACTGTATCTTTTTCTAGAATTCTGGCAGATGTTGAAATCGGACTGCAAAGTAAGATAAAAACTCTTTTAGAGTAAAACTTAGGATTGTATTTGAAATAAAACTGAAAAACTAAATCTATGTTCATGCACACAAATCAGTTCTACTGCTCTGCGATGTACTGATTCCTCAAGATAGAAAGGAAATGTGCCTGAGTTGAGAATAGGTATGCATAACAAAAATGTAAATCAGATAGCCAATGATCTATGTTACACTGTACTCTGTTCAGTACCTGCTGCCTGCATACTAGAGTCCGTAAACCTGACTGAATACTTACAGCTCAATCCCAGGAGCTATACTCATTTGTTTACTTTCGGAAACCTGCTCGCATTAAATAGGGATACCTGCCATATCTCATAATCCCTTGGTTTAAGCTGAGCAGGAGATTCACTAAAGGGCTGACCTTCTGTTTGGAAGACAAAACATTGCTACTGGAAATGCAAAACTAATAGGTTCATAGGTTCATAGTTGAGTATAAGCTCAGGAGGCAAAGCCTATTGTTAAGCTCACCACCCAAAGGTGGGATTTTTTTATATATAATCAAATTTTGAGTTACCCATAAATTGATCCAACTGATGTTTGAACACATCAGTGGTCTTACTCTCTACAACTATGGCTGGTAATGTATTCCATATATTGACTATTTTTTGAGAAAACCACTGACATCTCCTTTTAGTTCTGCAGTTTACCCCTATTAGTTTAAGGTTATGAGATCTTGTTTGTGATTTGTGAAAATGTGTTTCTATTCCTAAAGTTTCAGTAAGGCCTGGTTCACTTATAGCTTTATAAGTCAAACAAAGGTCTCCTCAAAGTTATCTGTATTGGATAGAATATAAATCCAATATTTTCAATCTTTCTCCATAGGATTTATCTGCCATACCCTGGATTCTTTTAGTCATTTTTCTTTGAATCCCTTCTATTTGTTTCTTACCCCGGATTGTAGTAGGTGCACAAAAAGGTGCACAATATTCCAGGTGTGATCTTACTAAACTAGTATAAAGAGGTAAAATGACCCAAGGTTGTCTGCTTTTAATATTTTTCCATATGCATTCCATTATTCTTTGGCATTTCTTAACTTTTAATATTGTGTTATTGTCAAAGTTAAGCTTATTATCTATATTGATCCCTAAATCTTTTTCATTTTCAATTTCTTGTAATTTTATATTATTAAGTAAATAACTGTTTTTCCTATTATTGTGACCCAAATGCATGACTTTACACTTTAGTTCATTATAAATCATTTTATTTCTTTGTGCCCATAATTCTAATCCTTCTAATTCCTTTTGGAAAGTTATAATTGCCTCACTGGAGTTAACAATGCAGCCTAGCTTACAATCGTCTGCATATTTTGATATCCAGATGTTATCAGTTGTCTTCATTGTTTCGATCAAAACATTGAATAGTACAGGGCCCAGTACAGAGCCCTGGGGCACCCCACAAGTTACCTCTACCCGTGGGGACTTGGCTCCTTTTATTGATGTACATTGACGATGGTTATGCAACCATGATTCTGACCATTTTATCAAAGTATATGGAAATTTTAAATTAGTCAGGTATTCTAATAATATTTTGTGAAAGACTTTATCGAATGCTTTTGATAGATTCAGGAATACTATATCAACTGGAGACCCGCATCCAGGGCTGCACTAACATTCTCAACAAAATGTAGTTGATTTGTTAAACAGGACCTACCATTTTTAAACCCATGCTGTGCTATATCTTGTAAGTTACTCTGATTCATATGATATTCGAATCTACATAATATTAACCTTTCTAAGATTTTTCCAATGACAGAGGTTAAACTTACTGGTCGATAATTTAATGGTACAGTTTTATTACCGGTTTTAAATATAGGAATAACCACTGCTTCCTTCCATGATGAG
This sequence comes from Neoceratodus forsteri, assembly GCA_016271365.2. NCBI lineage: Eukaryota > Metazoa > Chordata > Ceratodontiformes > Ceratodontidae > Neoceratodus > Neoceratodus forsteri. The sequence continues at coordinate 1,159,198,181 of CM028132.1, read as the reverse complement.
ACACTGTCCCCTGCATCCAGAGATAGGTTAAATAATTTACACAAAGCACCTAAAATGTATATTGTGATTTCCTTAAGAAAACTGGGGTGGATACCATCTGGGCCTGCTGATGAATTAATTTTGAATTTTTGTAATTCCCCCAGGGTTTCTTCTACTGTAATAGGATTAATGCTAACATTGTTACAATTAATAATTGAACTATTAAATTGTTCCTTAGCAGTAAAAGTAGTAAGGAAGTAATTGTTAAATTCTTCTGCCATTTGAAATTCATCATTAATAATGCCTATATTTGTTTGTAAAGGACCTATTATAGTCTTGAGAACCTCTTAGTGAACCAACATAATTATATAATTTTTTTTATTATCAAGTGTATCTGTTGCTAATTTATTTTCCATATCCATCTTAGCTTTCCTAATTATTTGTTTTACCTAATTAGAACATTTTTATAACTATGCCATGTATCTTGAGATGGTTGTTTTTTATATTTCTTGTAACATTTATGTTTTTCTATTGATTATTTTAAAAAAAGGATCTAAGCAGGATGCAACAAATTACAGACTTATTAGCTTAACATCTGTTCTGGGTAAGATTATCGAGGGTATAGTAAAAAATCATATTGGAAAAGTTATACAGATTGATACTACCCAACATGGCTTTGTGAAATCGAGATCATGCATGACTAATTTGTTAAATTTTTATGGTGGTGTTAGTGAGGCATTGGATAAAGGAGAAGATGTGGATGTTATTCTTCTTGATTTTTCTAAGGCCTTTGACAAGGTCCCCCATAGTGAATTAATAGATGCAACTATAATGATGGGTTTAGAGGGGAATATTACTAAATGGATAGAGTCCTGGTTGACTGGGAGAACTCAGAGTGTTTGCATAAAGGGCTACTATTCTGGTTATGAACAAGTGACTAGTGGGGTCCCTCAGGGATCGGTTCTGGGCCCCTGTCTTTTTAGCATCTATATTTCTACACTAACTATATCTATGGAGGTTTGGTTAACCAAATTTGCTGATGATACCCACATAGGTTTTACAGTCAATAATCCTGAAGACATCAACATTTTACAATATGCCTTGGGTGAATTAGAAAGTTGGGCTAATGTAAAGAAACTTATGTTTTTATGTTTAACAAAGACAAATGTACTGTGATGCATTTTGGGAAGAAAAATCCCAAAGCAAATCATATACTGGGTGGTAGATCACTTGAAGCTGTTGAGGACGAATGGGATCTGGGTGATAGGGAAAAAAATTACCTACATTTTGGATTACACTGTCAACAAGTAATCAAAAAGGCTGGGGGCATACTCCATTGTATAAATAAACATATAAAAAGTTCAAGTAGTAAGGTTCTGCTCCCACTGTATTCCTCCCTGCTTAGGCCACACCACGAGTACTATGCTCAGTTTTGGGCACCAGGAGATAAGGGTTCTATAAATGCCCTTGAGAGAGTTCAGAGGAGGGCAACTAAAAAAAATTGATGAAGTGAGGGGATTAGAGTATGATGATAGGCTGCAGAAACTCAGACTTTATACTCTGGAGTATTGCAGATTGAGGGGGGATATATGTATGGTTTACCGAGCCTTACAAGATGATCGATTATGGGAACTTTTGGGTCTGGTACTCAGAGAGGTGGTATATGAAACCAGAGCTCATCCATTATAATTAATGGAGGAATGTTGTAGAACTAAACAGAGAAGTTCATGGTTCTCAGTTAGAGTTTCTAGGATATGGAATGGTCTGCCATTGGAAGTGGTTGCTAGTGAGAGCATGTATCTTTTTAAAAATCGACTGGATGTTTATTTAAGTTCAAATTCCATTAAGGGTTATAATTAACTTATGGTGAGCAATATGGACCCTTGGTCTTTTCAGCTCTGAATAACCTATGAAACCGATGATTAGTCTTTTCATTTTGTTGTTCCACCAAACTGGATTTCTAACTCTCTTTTTGTATTTCTTACTATTTGGGACCCAAGTATCCAAGCAGTAGTTAATTTTGGTCAGCATAAAAGTTTAGTATTCCAGTCCCATGTGGACAGATATTGTTTTATTTCTTGATAATTTGCTCTGTTGTAATACTTAATTATGGTATTCCCCTTGGTTTCAATTGATCTAGCCTGTATATGATACAGAATCATATTGTGATTGCTGTTCCAAGCAGTTCTAAGATTTTAGGTTCATGTACAGCTGACCTCATATTCATAAGAACAATATCTATAATATTATTGTCTCTGGTTCCTTCCTGTATTATTTGATCCAGATCCTGATTAACTGTAATTTACAGAAAATCATTCTGTATAGAGCCATTGCAACTGTGCTTTACCCAATCAATGTTAGGGAAATGAAAATCTCCCATTAATGTGTAATTATTAGTTGGTTCAAAATTATTTATCATTCTAAGAAACTCAATATTCTGTTCTTTATTTAGGTTTGGGGGTCTGTAGGCGAAGCCTATACATAGTTTTTTAGATGATAAAATAGTAGATGAATCAATCTCTACCCAGATTATTTCATTATCTCCTGTTTGGGGAAAAATACAGTGAGATGTATAGTCTCCAGTAATATACAGTGCCATCCCCCCCTTGTTTATCTTTCCTATTCTTGATTATTTTGTTAAAACCCGGGATATCTGTATTCCAACTGTCATCATGAAACCATGTTTCTGTTACCCCACAAATTGCTATTTTGTCCTTTTTAATTATATACTTTAGCTCATCCATTTTATGGGTAAGACTTTGAGCATTGAGTAATAAAACTTTTATGTCCTTGTTAATATTTTGATGTTGGGAAGTTTCATCAGGAGATGCTAAATTTTGGGGGATAGTTAAGGATATGATTAAATCGTGACTTGTTCCTCGGTCGTTTAAGGAAGATATTCCCCCACCCCCCCATAATAGTTTAAATGTTTGTCAAGAGAATTAACAAAATGTTTCCCTAGGAGTTCATTCCCTAATTTACTCAAATGTAGGCCATTGTTACAGTATAACTCATCCTGCAGATAAAACTCTTCCCAATGTGTTAAACACTGGATCTCTTGCCTCACTGTCCATGTTCTTAACCAATTATTAAGTGTACAAACTTCCATATTAATTCTAGGTGAAGCTGTTGGTATTGGCAGAATCTCAGATATAATAACTTCACTTCCCAGAGTAGTCTATTGGTTAAGGCCACCATGTCCTGCTTAATGTCATCTAGGGACTCTCTAAACATATTATTTGTTCCCACATATATCAGTACAAGGGGTTTGCTGCCAAGATTTTTAACCATTGTTTTACACATGTATGTTAGGTCTGCTATTTTTGCCCCACTAAATGAAGATAATGTCCAATAAGATTTATTTGGATTGCAAACAAGCCTATCAAGTCATTTAATCATTGAATCCCCCATTACCAGAAGATTTCTATGATTTAGCTGAGTATTATTGCCACATTCTAAGTTAGCAGTGTTATCATTGTTAGAGTTACAGGCTTTATCCTCAGTATTCATTGGACTGTTGCCACTATTACTATTCATATTAGTGGAATCTTCTGGAGTATCAAAGGTTATTAAAGCTGGAGATGGACTATTTTCTGTTCCACCTTCCATTGTTGCCAATCTGGAAAATCTATTATTAAGAGGGATGTTAAAGGTGGTTGCACAATGTCCTTTTTTAGCTGGTTTTGAATATTGAATGTTGTACCATTCATATCACCTCCTGTTACGCCATCCTCTTCTCTAGTTCCTTTTTTGATTTTACTGTTGTAAGGAGTAGATTCTTCCTGCACTGCCTCATTAAGTGTGGTGTCAGATGTGCTGGCTGCAGCCCTATCCTGGTCATGTATAGATATAATAGGAACTGGGGACATTGAAAACGCAGTCTGACTAATAGATAGATTAGTAAGAAGTCTATCTGCCATACTTTTCTGATGTCTCTAGCTGGGCCAGTCTATCGCTGAATGAATTAAATTCTTGCAGTAAATCTTCATTGTGCATGCATTTTCCACACCTAAAGGGATCTGGTAGACCCTGTTTGGTTATTAAATACATAAGACAATTGGTACATTTAATAAATGTTTCCCCATCTTGCAAGGTTATTATTTCAGCCATCATGGCCTTTGTAGTGTTAATGTCTTAAACTGTGTTATACACCTAATTATATCCAATGGATAGATGTTTTTCCTCAAAAATATTTGAACTAGTTTAATAGTTATAGTAAATCACACAGTACTGATATTCTTTTCAATATGCTATATTCAAATATTTCTTAGTTCAGGTTAGGTTGATGTAACCTATTAATAATATAAATTCTATGTCTCAGCTAAAGTTACTACTAAGGACCTTCAATATCACTTAAACTTCAAGCCAATAGTTCCTGACAACACATCTAGAAATAGGTTTGGATTAGATTTCCACACAGTAATACTGAGTCTTATAGTTCCTGTTACATACTCTCCAAGCCTTGTTCCTCTTGATGTTTCTCTTTTATGCCCTTCCAAGCCCACCAAACACGCCTAACACACACAGAAACTGGAGGTTGCAGCTACCCCCAGACATTGCTGAAAATACTGAAGAAGACTGGGAGTGGTTTAAATGAAAACCACATTTATAGTTGAATAAAAAAGCCCAAAATACAAACTAAGAAAGGATATTAAGAAACAGTGAAGGTACTGTAATCATATATTTGGTCAAGGTAATGCTATTTTCTAACAAAAATTGAAATAGCAGTGTGTATTGTAAATACACGTATTAATTATATTCCTCTTAATTTTGAAGGTGAATTTTAAAAATGATAGCCCTTGAAGAAGCCATAATATAACGTGAAAATACTGGGGTGGAAGCTAAATAAATTCACCAAAGAAAAAAAATGAATACAGTGCTGGACTTTTTTTCTGGAAGAGCGCCCCCACAGTTTTCTTCAGTGTTTCTATTTGGAAGCCCAGGGTGCGACCCAACACCCTTTTTGGGCCATCCCTGTCAACATAAAGAGTTCTGACCCCATAGTGTGATTTTAGGATATCCTACTTGATGAGTCCTGGTGGCCATTTTGGGTCAGATTCAGAAATGGAGGTTCCGATGCCATATGGTGTCTACTGGACTCAATGAATTCACTTCTTTTTTCCATAAAAGTTTTTTTTATTGGGGTTTTCATTTTCCTTTGAACATTACAGACACATTTGTATGCATATATTCAACTTAAAGCAGCAAATGTTAATCATAAACATATATGGCAACAATTGAACATTATGCAGATATTATTACTGTAGATGCACCTTGCCCCTAGTCATGTCAAATCTAACTTGAAGAGTTTCCTAGGGAAAGAGCAACCATTTACCTGACCCTGTCTCTGCCACTACTTGGCCATATTCCTGGTGTGTCAATTTTATTTTTTATAAAATAATCTGTGGTATTCTATTATTGGCACAGTTGGCTAGTTTATATATCCTGTCTTTCACCTATTGATGTTAATTCCAATGTAATCTTTTTAATTATAGGGCTTTGGACTTGGTTCTCATGTCTACCTTCCATGTGTCTCTATTTTATTCACCAGTGTGTGGGAGAGAAAGCATGTATAAGTACTAGTGTGTAGGTGTGGGAAGGGTGGGGAAGAATCTTCCTGAACCTACAGTAGAAACTGTCTTGTATTAAGAAGTTAACTGATGGATCACGCATAAAATGCCAAGTCAGTTACTCCAAATAACAAGTCTCAGCAGAGCTCATTAAGACAGTCCCAGCTGCACTGTTGTTTTTCCTGGGGGAAAGAGACTACCCCAGATGGTTATGTGTGTTTATAAAGAATGTGTCTAAGTCACTTGGTGGCTTTAAGAAGTTAGCTTACATGGTCTTGGGGTCATTTTATCCATTGGATAGGAGAGGCAGATGGTTAAGCTTGTGGAGGGCTAAGTAGGGAACCTCATGTTTTCCAGTACTGACCCAGTTTGCCTGCTGCTGCTTGGGCAGCTCCTTCATATCTGGATGTCAGGGTTAGCAGTGCTTGCCATCCTTGAACAACCAGTTTGGCTCCAGTTCCCTCCAGTGTTGGAGAATACTATCTTGGCTGCTGCTAGGGCCCCAGTGGGTCAGATGGTGTGTCTCTAGAGGGAGGCCTAAGATGGCAAGTTTAAGATCTCTAACTGGCTGTAGTGGGGCCAGTTGTCTACATCTTCCCCAAATAGCATCCCAGTATTCTTCCAGAGCTGGACAAGACCACAATATGTGTGTCAGAGTGGCTTCTGGAGATGAACACCTCCAGCAGTGACTATTTGATGTCATCTTAGCTTTGTAAAGCCAATGCGGAGTCCTGTATGCTCTATGTAGCACTTTGATTTGTTTAGTTTTAGCTTGTAGTTCCCTACTAGCCCTATAGGCCATGGACCAGACCTTGCTCTATTCTTCCTGTGGGATTGTAATGAGCAGTTATTTCTCCCACTAGACCTTTGAGTTCTGGGGAGCGGGGGGGGGGCGGAGTTCCCTGTTTCTTATTTTAAGGAATTGGCTGGCTAGGTGGCTCATTGTTTTACACTTTTCTACCCAGGTATCCCAGGTCATGGCCATGGGTAAAAGGTGTTGCGGTGACATTTTTGTTCCAAGGAGGTCTCACAACTGGAGGTATCTCCAAAAATGTTCATTAGGGTTCCATATTTTTGTTGGAGACCTTAAAATGATGCCAGCGCTCCAATACTGGGGTGGTATATGTCTCCTAAAGTGAAGATGCCTTTTGTTTGACAAAGGGGCCATGTAATGACTGGTTTCCTAATTGGAGTTGTGGGTTCTGCCAAATTAGATGCAGTCTAGAGGTTCTGTTGACCCAATTTAACCATGTAGTGTATGCCTCCCATATTCTCCTAGTGTGTCTGGTGCAGGAGGATGCAGTGGATCCAAGCTTCCAGTCTGGGCATAGTATTGCTTGTGGGGAGGGAACTTTCTTGATGTATTTCAGCATCTATCCACTGTGGATAGGGCCTTAGTATCTCTAGCCTTGCATATTTGATGGCTTGTTGAATGAGGGTATTGTCATGGAAGAACCTGAGATTTGAAAGGTTAAATCCTCCATTGCTCCAGGTGTCTGGATGGTGTTTAGTTTAATCATTGGTGCCTTGTCAGCCCTGATGAATGTCTAAATGTTTGTGATAAGTTGTGTGAGAAAGGTTGTGGGGGGGGGAGAGAGGAAGATTTATCAAGGATGTATTGGAGCTTTGGGAGGGCTGGTCATTTTCAGTGTATTCACCCCATCCTCAGATAGATAAATATAGCGATTCACAGTTTTTATTGTCTTTGGAAAGTGTCTATCATTACACCTATATCGCCTGAATTGTTGATTTTATAGTTGGCCTGAGTTGTATTCCTAGGCAGGTGACTCCCACCGATGCCCACTGATAAGGATAATCAGCAAAGAGATCCTGGGTACAGGCTGGTGTAAGAGGCATTACTTGGGATTTAGTCTTATTTAGTTTGTACCCTGAAAGGACTAAGTATTCCACCAGGATGGTTCCCAAGGTTTGTAAGGCTAGAGGTATGTCAGATGGGAAAATAATGATGTCATCTGCAAATAATATTTTATTTGTAGTTGGTCCTATTTAGATACCTGGGAAGTCTGGGTGAGCACAGATTTTGGACACTAAGGTTTTGACAGTCAGGAGTCCTAGGAAAGGAGAGAGAAGGGAGCCTTGGCATATCTCTCTTGCTAGGGGAAAAGGTGGTGATATCACCAAGTTAGTAAGTACAGAGGCTATTGGAAGTGTATACAGGAGTTTTATCAGGGATATGAAATGTGTGGGAGTCCATATCTTTTCAGGGCATCATTTTCATTTAATTTTAATTTTTTTATACTTGTTAGCTGATGAGTATTTTTGCACATTTTCACAAGTGACAGAGAAAGTCCCATTCTACCCTGTCAAATGCCTTTTCCGCATTACATGACAGGGTGACTGTAGGGTGCACATGTCGGCAGGCTTCCCAGATAACATTAAGGGTCCTACATGTGTTATCTGCCCCAAGTCTACCAGGGATGAAGCCCATCTGATCAGGGTGTATCAGGTCCCCCATCAGAGGTTCCAGTCTGTGTGCTATTATTTTTGCAAGAATCTTTGTGTCTACATTAATGAGTGAGATGGGTATACACTTGAGTACTGGACACTATCCGGATCTTTTTGGGGGATCAGGGTAATGAGTGCTTGTTGAAATGATGGTGTGAATTTACTCGCTTCCCACACTTCATTAAACAAGTGTCTCAGTCTGGGCACTAGGATGAGGTAGAATGCCATACCGAAATCACTGGGATATCCATCTAAGGACAGGATTTTACCCTTTGCCATTAATCACATAGCCGTCTCTAATTCTTTTTCCATAATAGGTGCCATAAGTTGGTATATATTATCTCCTGGGATCTATGTGAGTTGGATATTCCGGTAAAAGGCATCCAGTTGTCCCTGTGTGGTGTGAACCTATGAGGAATTCAGGCCGTGTAATACAGTAGTAGCCACAGAAATTGCCAGCGATTTCCAGATATTTTGTGAATTTCTAAAGAGTTTCTCTCTGCTGCTTCTACTTTGGAAATGGAGAAAGCATGACATATTTCGGGAAATATCACAGAAATTTCAGGAAATAGCTGGCAGTGTCTGTGGCTGTTTGCTGGAAGGTCTCATTGATCTGTTTTGGAGAGGTCATCATGGAGCCTTCAGGGTTATGTGTTTTGGGTATGAATCTTTCTTCCTCTCTTGCTCATAGATGGCATGCTAATATTTTACTAGGTTGCTCCCCAGCCCCACAGTAAGTCTGGTTCAGGCAGAACAGAGCATATTCTGTCTTATGTTGTAGGCTGTTTTCTATCTTATGATGTGCAGCTATAAGATAGGGCTTCAGGGTCTCTTTGTTTAGGGGACGTCATGGCTAGTTTTTTTGAGTTGCCTCTGTTCTTCTTCCACTGTTCTAGTCTGGTGATTTCTGTCTTGTCTTATTCTGGATGCATAGGCTATAAGACATCCACATATTACCACTTTCATGGCTTCCAATTGAGTGGCTACACTAGTGTCTGGAGTCTCATTTTCATGAAAGAAGGTTTGGAGCTGGATTTGGAACCATTTTACTCTGTATTGTATAGGAAGGAGGTGTTAAATCTCTATTTGTTTCTGGGGCCTGCTTGCCCTCCCCCATGATAGAGACAGTAAGACCGGAGCATGGTCTGATATGATGATATTTTCTTGCATAACTCCTCATATATGCTGGAGCAGTTCTGAAGATATAAATAATGTGTTCATATGACTGTAAAGGTCATGTACTGTGGAAAATAGGGATAGTCATGACTGTGAGGATGGAGGGTCCACTATACATCCTGCCGTGCAGTTTAGTAAAGTCATGCAGAATCTGTTGGCCAAGCTGTGACTCAGGTCTGCTACCTGGGCTGGTACAATCTTGGACTGGATAGAATGCCACATTGAAGTCACTTTCAGTGATCACCTCATTTGACCCTCCAGGGAGATTCTATTCAGAATTTGTCTAAAGAATTTAAGGTAGGGGTATTTCAGTATGAACACTTCCCAAGGCTACCAGAGTCCCTCGGTATGTAACTTCCATGGAATAGGGACATAATGTCATGGTTAAAACTGCATATATTAAGAATTCCACACACAGATCAGTGTGCAGTATAATAACATCGGCACACCACAGCACTATCTTTGTTTTATTTATTTATTTATTTATTATTGAAGTCTTGGATTAACATCTTTGAGTGGTGTGGAGTGTTGGGGATAACAGATGGACCAGACACTGAACTTCAAGTTCAACACAAAATCTCTGTGTGATGTTTATTCAAAATGCAGAAGATAACCTCCAGCAATGGCATATCCCTTCTCCAGTACATCAGTTTGCAGCAACAGACCATGTATATCCTTTTACTGCACTTAGCCAGCACCTACTGACTCTCTGATCTCTGATCTACTTATCAGTTGAGATTCAGCCTCCACCCCTATGTGGGCCTTGTTTGCTAGGGTGGTGGGGGCTAAAAAAAAAAGCTAAACACAAAAAACATCAGTGCAGAAACACTGAAACATGGGTTACCCCAAAGGGCATTGACAATAAGCCAAGTTTCAAAGAAACACATCACACATACTTCCATAATGCAAAGCATCATGGGATATGTGTAAATCACATGGCATTTCAGACTTGTTCTACTTACAGCAGTTTACATGCATTTTAAATAGCACAATTAACTTAATTTTTATAATACAGTCACCAAGTACTTTTTACCTTTATCAAAACATCTAGTGTCATGGTATTTTCAACATTTATGGTTTTATACACATAAGGTATATACATTAAGTATTTTATGACATAGTGCCATTGCATACTAAATCCAACAATGAGGAACACAGCCTGTTTTATATCAGCTCAGAGGCCATAACAATAACCTCCCTGTACAAGGATCTGAGAGGGAAAAAGGAAAATGAAAGAGAACACTCTAGCATAATCAAAAAGGAAGGGGGTGCCCATAGGTGGCCAACCTTATGGACTAGAAATTGTAAAGAATAGATTAGGCTAAGAAATAGAAGAACTGTTGCAACAGATTTAAGAAAAGGTTGGTCCTCAAGAGTGGCAGGAGCTCCCTTTCACAAGCGGATGCTCTTTACATAGGTTCCACATCAGTAGACAAAATGGAATGGTAACAGACAAATATGCCATTATGTACAGGTTGTACAAAGGATTACAGTGTCAAGTAAGAAACTTGAAAGACAAACAGTAAATATACTAGCACAACAGGACAGAAGCAGCTGAGGTGTTGTACAATGTATGCCATAGTCAGTATTAAGTTACTATGCTAGATTAGACAATAGGGTGTTATAGGTGGCAAAGACAGAGAGGAGGGGAGGGGTCAGGTGGGGAGATAGAGGAGAGGGAGAAAAGGATGCATAGTGGAGAGGAGGGGCGATGTGGAGACAGTGACTGGGAGGGGAGTCACAAAGGAGGAAATGATGAACAGTGTTAACTTTGACCTGCCACAGACGGAGGACAGTTTTGCAGAGTTATTTACATGCTGGCAGTAATTCCAATGAGGGGGAGGACCCTTTCATCAGGGTCTTTGACTCAGTGCCACATGGGAGGCTTTGGAGAAAACTGGAATACATTGAGGTGGGGACAAAAATGGTCAACTGGATCACAAACTGGCTGAGCAGTAGGCAGCAAATGGTGGTGGGGAGGAGGGACTCTCATCACCAAGGACTATTATGAGCAGGGTGCCCCAGGGTTCAGTACTGGGACTGGTGTTGTTCGGGATATTCATAGCTGATATATCTAAAATGGGATCCAGAGTAGGATCAGTCTGTTCACAGATGATACTAAGACCGGTGCAGTGATAGATGATACAGAGGGGTGGAGGGGGCTGCAGGAAGACCCGACCAAATTATAGAAATGGTTGGAGACATGACACTTGGGGTTCAACACCAAGAAGTGCAAGGTACTGCACTTCAGAGTAAAGAACCATGGGGGGAAATATCAGTTGGGAGAAGTACAGTTGGAAAGCACAGTGGAGGAAAAGGATCTAGGGGTACTACTAACAGGGAGTATGAACCACTCAACTCAGTGCAGGAAGGTGGCTGTAAATGCAAACAAGATGCTGGGGTGCATAGTGAGGGGCATCTCCTCCAGGCACAGAGAAGTGATACTGCCTCTGTACAGGTCACTGGTCAGACCACACCTGGAATACTGCATGCAGTACTGGTGTACATTCCTGAAGAGGGCCATCAGACTGCTGGAGGCGGTGCAGCATAGGGCAAAGGAGATAATAGAGGGACTTGAGGGAAAATCCTATGAGGAGAGGCTGGGAGAGCTGCAAATGTATTCCCTAGAAGAGAGGAGGGACGGGGGGGATATGATCGAAACCTTTAAGTACCTAAAGGGTATTAACAGGATTGATACAGAAGGGATTCTTCTGATCAGAAAGGGGAGGGACATGAGAGGACATCGGCTGAGATTGGAGAGGAGGGAGATTCAGGAGGGAAATCAGTATGCATTTTTTCACAGAAAAGGTGGTAGATAAGTGGAACACTCTGCCCGGGATAATTTTTATTTATTTATTTCGATCTAGGATTACAATACCTTTGAGCCGAGGCTCTTTTACAAAAGTTTCAAGTCAGCGTATGCAACAGTCATCATTTTTAGTAACAAACATATAGTCATTGACTTACACACATGTAATAATCAGTACAAAGACTTGAGCTATGAGCAAGACAAGGGAAGGAGGAGGGTGGGTGGTGGGGAAGTGAGGGTAGGAGATCTAGGGGGAAGGAGGTGCAGTGGTAAGGGAGCACGGGAGGTGGTTGGGGTGGGGGGCAGGATTGGAGATATGGGAGGGAGGTGGGCTAGGGAGGGAGACAGTGCAGCCAGAGGGCCTTGTTGAGGGAATATGACAGGTAAGGTGCTAAGGGTGCAAAGACTGATTGTAAGTGCTTGATGCTGAGGCATGTGCAGCTGGAATGGTGGAAATGTTAAGATGGGCAATCGCAGGATACAAGCAGTGAGAGGCGCAGCTTGGACTTGAAGAGGCCGAGTGTTGGAGCGGTCGCTATGTTGCTGCCAAGAGAGTTGAGCCAGTTGGATGCTTGATAGGCAATTGATCTTTGTCTGTGGGTTGTGCGACATCATGGGATATGTAGTAGATGGGAACTGGATCTCCTTGTAGTGACTTTTCTATGTCTAGGCTTAAGGAGGGCACAGACACCAGGTGGGGAAAGCCCCATTATAATTTTCTTGGCCGTGATGCAGGATTGGTATTTTATGCGTTTGTCCAGTTGAAGCCATCCAGATTGGGAATAAAGGTCACATGTGTGGGTACGGCGATGTGAGCCAGTGATGAGATGACAGACCTTATTCAGGGAGGTCGCGATACATTTGAGAGCAGTGGTAGTTGCAGACCTCTATATGATAAGACCATAGTCTGTGATGCTGACAATGGAGCTTTGGACGGCCACTGGCAGTGCTTCTGGGGTTAGGTGTTTCCTCTGCCGGAATAATATGCCTAACCTCACATTGGAAGACTTTACAACATTGCTGATATGGACAGCGTATGAGAGGTGGGGATCAAGGGTGATGCTGAGGTACTTGAACGATTGTGTTTGCTCTAGGATGGCTCCTTGTTCAGTTGCAATGGAGAGGTGGAGTTGTTTGTTTTTGTTGTGGGGGCTGCAGAAGACCATAAACTTTTTTTTTTTCTGATTAAGAAGCAGTTTATGATTTAGGAACCAGGATTCAATGGAAGAGAAGGCCCACTGATGTTTATTTTGTAATTGGATTGGATCAGAGTCCGAGGTGAGGATCACAGCATCGTCGGTGTAGAGAATTATTTGTTCTGGGCAGCTGTCCGGTAGTGAGTTTAAGAATAGGCTGAAGAGAAGGGGTCCCAGCATGGAGCCCTGGGGTGTCCCAAGCAGACCGGTCTAGGGTCCGAGAGTGTATCAGAGATTCTTACTGTTTGGGACCGTTCTTCAAGGTAGCTCTTAAACCATCCAATGGAGTCGGTTGACAGCCCAGTGTTCTGAAGCTGGACAAGCAGCAGGCAGTGATTGATGGTGTTGAAGGCTTTAGTTAAGTCAATGTAGATTGAGCCTAGTAGTCTACCTGAGTCAAGTGTGTGTTGTGGATCGCGCCGTGAATTCAATTAGGGCTGTGTGGAGGTGGCTGTGGGACCTTTGTGGAACCCATGTTGCTGCTTTGCACAGGATGTTGTGTATGTCCAGGTATTCTTTAAGCTGGTCCGAGACGATGCCTCTAGTGCCTTGGAGAGTGGGGTAGTAGGAGGTAGATCTGTAGTTATCGGGCAGTTTTATCACCCACTTTTATGGATTTGGGTGACAGTGGCAGATTTCATCTGTCCGGAAGTGGCTAAGGCTGAGGGAGAGGTTGAAAATTCTGGTCAGAGGACCAAACACTTCATCAAGTGTGAGAGACAGGATTTTGAGATTGAGGGAGTCATTACTGAATCTTGATTTACGAAGGGCTTTGGTAACATATTTGCATACTTAGTGAGCCTGGACTGCTTTGAAGTAGAAGCGGGGGGAGCTGGTGGGAGTAGTATTCATTGCAGACAGAGGGGCTTCACCATCTTTGAAGTACTCCTGGGGTAGGACAGCGCTGAGGTTGGTAAAGGCTTTGTTAAAGGTATCTGCAATGGTTTTTGGGTTGAGGCTTGTGGTTCCATTGATGTTGAGTATTGATGGGGGTTTTTGGGTGGATTCCTGGTGAGTTCCTTTATGTTCTTCCAGAATTCCAGACCATTGCCCCAGGAGTTTGTGAGGGCATGCTTATAGTAGGCAGACTTTGCCAGATGGTTTTGGTGCAGTCATTGTGGGCACGTTTGTAGTTTTGGATGTTGTTTTGCCTTCCAGAGTTTCTGGCCAGCTTCCATAGGTGGTCTCTTGTTTTTAGCATCCTGAGGAGGTCACCTGTGTGCCAAGGCTTACTGGGTGATTTGACTGTGTGTTTCTTAATAGGAGCATACGTGTCACAGGCCACAGTGAAGATGTTTATGAAGTGGTCAAGGGCAGTGTTTACTTTGATTGCATTGAAGATAGATGACCAGTCTTGATGGAGGAGGTGGGATTTAAGTCGAGGAAGGTGACCATTGGGTAGAACCCTGCTGGTGATAGTTTTTGGCGGTTGTTTGATGAATTTATTTGACCAGGTGCAGCTAACAGGGGAGTGGTCGCCGAGAGACTCAGGGAGGACATTAGTGTTAGATGTCTGCGATGGGTGACTGGTAAGGATCCAGTCCAAGAGTGTGCTGATGCCAGTCCTGTAATTTTTCCTGGTTGGTGAGTCAATCATTTGTATGAGGTTCGCCACAGCAGTGGTATCCCTGTGTGCACCCAGCATCGCTGCAGGCCAGTTGATGTTGAAGTCGCCAGGAGGATGGATTCGGTGTCCAGTGGGAGTGACTTTACAAAGTCAAGAACAGCTGTTAGACCAGTTCCCTGTTCTTTGGAAGGGATGTAGATGGTGGCAACAGTGAGGGTTTTGTTTTGGGCTCCGAGGAGGATTCTCACTGGCAGGATCTGAGCAGTTGTGGGTTGGAGTGAGGTAATGATGTGGTGCCCCTGTATGGAGTCTTTTAGGTAGAGAGCTCAACCCCCACCTCTTTTGGAGAGGCGATCCAGCCTAAAGACATTGAAGGTGAAGGTAAGCATAGATGGGGGACCAGAGTGGAGGGCTAGGACCAGTATGGGTGTAGGACAGTTTCATGGCGGTGAGATGGACCCTGGGCAAGGGGCAGTGACCAGTGTGCAGCGTGCCTATGGGGAGGAAGGATGCATGAATGTGGAAGCTGTAGGGAAGGGAGGGAAAGCAGGCTTTTGGGGCATGCAGTAGGGGAGGAAGACAGGCAAAAAGAAATAGAATGGGGTAGAGAATGGTGGAGGCGCATGATTAAGGTAAGATTCAGGGTAGGCAGAGGGTGGGTTAAGACAGGCTGGCGGGGCTAGGAGAAGGGGGGATGGAAGAGCAGTAGCTGGATCAGTAGGAAGTGAGGATACAGCCAGGAAGGCCAGGCAGCCAGGGAGTGGGAGGTGGCGACTAAAAGATGGAGGGGGAGTCCTAAAACAGGTACCCAATAGAGCACAAGTGGGGGGCAGAGCTACCGGGGCATGGAGGAAGGTCTATAAAGTTAAGGTCGGGGGGTAAAATTTTGGCCATTTGCCATAGAAATGAATGGTGCAGCAGCCCCGAGCAGAGCAAAGTTTTAGCTGGCTCAAGAGCCAATCCCCAAGCAGGAGGCAAGAGAGCGTCCAATCAGGGTGTGGTATAGATACCGTGGGGCCAATGGCGTGGCTCTCAGCAGTCCTGTGGTTCAGGGAAGTCTTACCTGGTTCGAGAGGATCTCGAGGGCGGGAAGGGAGGTATACAGCAAGTAAAGCGACTATGCCTTTCAGAGGGTAGACTTTTTTTTTTTAAAATGAAAGAACAATAATCCCTCTAGTGGCAGGTCTGTATAACCTGCTAATGGAAAACTAGCCACTAGAGCTAGACTTTTCGGCGCCAAGGCAGAGTGCTTGGATGGCGGGGGGTGCAGGAGCAAGAAAAACAGAAGAGCTGTAAGCACTTTAAAACAGTAGTAGAAATTACAATCCAGCTAATACAGTTGAAAAACTTCCGTTAGACACTTGAAATGTGCTAAGTTCTATCTAAAATCTATTTGTAAAAGCACCAGGTGGCAAAAGCAGGAAAAGTCCTGGCCAATCAGAGCGGATTTGCTGGAAGCGCCTGTGTTCCGATTGGCTGCACTGTCACCGTACCTTCCAAGGAGCTGCAGGCAGGTGTCCTGGTCTCGTCGGTGGCTGGCTGGGTGCTGGACGACCATGGGGAGCTGAAGCAGCCCCATTCAAGGGCAGGAGGTGGTATCATGTAGAACGGGGAGGATTTAAGAAAGAGTGGAACAGAGTGAGGGGGTGGTTATAAGAATGGGCGGTGAAGGTGGGGCAGCTTCAAGTTGAGGGGCTAGCTGCACAATCGAGCAGATCTGATAGACCGTAAGGCCTGTTTCTGCAGGCATTTTTCATATGTTCATATGACCTTAGTGGAAGAAATCACATACGACACTAGTAATAAGGTGCTGTCACAGTTTGCATTTAAATGAGCCAATTGTTGCAGAAATGGTTATGTCTGGGTGGAGAGTGGAGCACGATGGGAGAGCGCACATTGAGACAGGACTGTACAACATTGGGGTACATCAAAGACTTGATTGATAGAACTTCTGGTTTGACGAGAACTCAGATGTGGGGTTAGAAGGTTCTGGTCCCTGATTGGTAGCATATTTAGAGTGACTTTTTTGGCTAGCAGGCAGGTTTGGTATTTAATTCTGCCATTCAGTTGGAGCCAGCCTGCCTGGGTGTAAAGATCACATGTGTGTTATCCAGCCCTGCACCCCAGACATGGTAGCTTCTCCCACCCGGTCCAATATAATCAACTCTGGGAGGGTCATGGACTTCGGGAAACAAAAAATTGGCACAGGGATTTTTTTTTTGTTTCCAACCAAAAAAAAGCCACATTATACTGGGACCTCGTGTGAATCAAACCACAGTCCCAGGTCCCTGATGCTGCCAGAGTCAGAGCTCTAGCCACCCCAGCGGCATCCTGCACCTTCTCCAACATCAGATTACAGGGACAGGGGTAGCAGTTCTTATCCCAGGCTTAAAGGACCCCTGTCACTGTAAAACTACATGGGCTTCTCACAGTGTGGTATTCCGTGTCTGGTACTGTCCACGCTATATTCACCCGTTGCCACTTCCACAATTAAAGTCCATCCCTCTGGGTCTCTTTGTTCTGCATGTATTCTTAGTTGTAGGCCCTTATGATAAATGATGGCATATGGCCTATGGTGAAAGGCCAGGGAGGGTGGGGCTTGGCTGTCCATTTGGGGGCATTGATGCCCCATGGATGGGGCTTATATCTGGGGGGTGGCTGCACTACCTATGGGGGCCAAGAGCAGAAATGTGTGCAGTGTGCCTGGCACCAATGGTGTGGGACAGCCCTGAGGTGGGAAGGGGGCTAGTTGGTACCCAAGGAATGTGTGACTGTGCACACCCATCTGGTGTGTGTCTGTAACCCCTAGAGGGCACTACCCTTAGGGCTACTACCCCTGTCTGCCCCCTCTGAGGCAGGGTAAGGGGCCCAGATCCGTGGACGGGTGCCTCTACCCAGAGGTCGGGGTTAGCCCAAGACAGACTACCTCGGTTACAGCCCTCTGGGCTACTGCAACCCCTTTGTCCCACTAGTGACTCACACTGCGTGCCAACAATTCTCTTCACTAATACACTTACCCCACAGCCAATATAGTTCAGCTCACCCAGAGACCCCTGTCAAGTAAAATACAGTTATATCCCAGTCCCCATGCAGTAACTCATCCAAAGTGTACAAACCAGCCAGGGTATAGTTATAACACAGCAATCTGATTTATTAAAGGGAGATAATCAAGGGGGGATCAGGTTAATTAGCTATACTATGACTATGTACTCTATGGCTCTGTGCACAGGCTAACCCTACAAGTTACTGTCCCTGGGTACCCAAGCCCTAATGGCTAGTCCAAACGTGGCAGCTGGTAGGGGCCCTTTCACACAGAGAAGAAAAAAGGAATTGATTTTTACAGTCAGCAACACAGTACTTCCATTTGAATCCACTGTGGTAATTCAGCAGGGAGCTACCCTGTATTAGTACTCACAACCTCCCGATAAGATAGGGTCCTCCAACGTCAGCAGGGCTGCTCCTGGAACTTCACAGACCTCTTCACACATTTATATGGTAATCTCTGAACAGGCAAAGTCCTTTAATGACAGCAGGATTAACTTGAGCTCCCAAGCCCCTTGCACATTTATATGGTTATCTCAAAAACAAGGCAAGTCCTTCACTGGCAGTAGGATTTACTTGAGCTCCTCGAGCCTCCTCACACATTTATATGGTAACAGCAACTGACAAAGTCCTTTAATGGCAGCAGGATTTAACTGGAGCCCTCGAGCCTCCTCACACACTTTATATGGTAACAGCAACAGAGGGGTACCACACCAGGCAGCTGCTTCCAATACTCCCCCAAACTCACCGTCACTGAGATACTGCAACGGCAGCTTCCACTTGTCTTCGGACTGAGCGTGATTCAGCAATTTTCTCCAGTCCTCCTTCAGGTCGAGGCCTGGTGGGTAGCTGTACAGAGCACAGCTCTCTCTGACCGCCTGTCAGGCGGTTTCGTCTCGGAAAACCGAAAACACAAAACGGCGCTCAGGCTTTCACACGCTTCCCGTGCGAACACTCTTCAGTGCAGAAGCACACCGCTCCTCTCCCTTCACCAACCACAATGCATCTGGCTCTCAACAGCAAGGAGCTCTCCTCTCAGTTTGGGCGCTACCCACTGTCATTGGCTGGCTGCACATGCCAGTCACTTCCTCCGGTTCTCAGTGGTGCAGAAAAAGCGCCATAGCCCATAATACCTTTCTCAATTTCAAGCAGCTCCTCTATTGGTCAGTCAGCTCTGTAGGGTCCCGAGGTACTGATTGGCCCACTTCAGCAGTTCTGGGGCAAAATGGAGGAGGAATCAAACAGTCCTTGCTGCAACCAAAACAGGTTAGAACAACTACAATATCATTACTACCCTAATAGATAGTCAGCAGACAAGCACATCTTCCAACGAAGCTCCCTCTGCTCAAATAGCAATGGCAGAAATGGAGCGAATATTCTGCATCCTGGGTGGGAGTCGAGCATAGCAACACTCAAACCCCTCTCCCAATTTAACTAATCCTGACTGCAACAGGCAGCCCTTAAAGAGACAGTATACAGAGGCCTTAAAAAGCACTCCACGGACCCCCATTCCGGCGGCTTTATGCCGATTACCAACCAGGCATGGGGCACATTAAGAACCCCCATTTGCAAGGGGGTTACACCTCCTGGTTTGAAAAGCTTACGTCTGCTGGCCAAGTAATCACCTTGAGGCAGAGTAGGTGAACATCCCAAGTAACACCATATTACATTTTACCTTACATACATAAATATTAGATCTACATGCACTATAGTGTATACACATTATATATATATATATAAAATCTTACACTTTTTAACTCAGGTTATAGGGTCCTACCCGTGACCCCGGGACTGAGGGGCTCCCTCTTCTGTTAGCTACTAACTGGTCCCCCGGGGCAGGGGCGCCACACTCAAAAGGCTTTACTAATAGTCTGGAGTTATCCCCCAAGGCTAACTTAGGCAAAGATCTTGGGGACACATATACCCCCTTGTGAACCACATTTAAGGGCAGGTCCACTGGCTGACCTAGGGATTCATAACTCAACTTGATTACTGGCGTGATCTGTCGGCCAGATCATCTAGGGGTCTCAGGGACTCTGATCCTGGCCCTGACTCCACCCCCATGTTAGGGACATTAGCAACGGGAATCCCCTCAAGGGGATCAGGCTCGATACTCATAATGCTATCAGGGGCTTGACCTTCTATCTCTGAACCCACCCCATTGGGCTCATCTAGGGGCTGTCTAGTTACTAAAGGGGAACCATCAGGGCATTCAAAATATTCTTCTGGTTCTGGCATATCACTGGCTTGTTCCCCCACCTCACTCTCTTCTGAAAAGTCAGATAACTCAGCCAGGCCAGACAGTTCAACCAAGCCTAAGGACTCAGCCCTTGAGTTTGTCTGTTACTCCCACTTCATCTTCTGGAGGCATTTCTCCAGGGACAAAGTAGAGACTCCAACCAACATAGATGGGCCAGCTTCAGTTTCTGAGTTAATGGGGGATTGCCCCAAACAATTGGCTAGTTCATAAGAGGGATAGTATTCAACATCATCTTCGCTGTCTTCCCACACTGAGTGTTGACCATCTCCTCCTGCGGGGGTTGAACAAGCTCCCTTGGTGGACTTGTTGAAGGCTTCATGGGCTTGGTTCCTCTCTTAGTAACAGATCTAGTCACGGGCCTAGAAGGAGGGGTAGAGGAAGGTTCAACTTCAATCAAGATCTGCCCAATTGGCAGCAGATGATTTCTGTGTATGGTTTTCACATCTTTTGAATTGTTTTCAGGCCGCACTTTATACACACAGGTAGGTCTGCCAGCTGTCCCACAAACAATATGAGGGAGGTGATGCCATCGGTCGGCAATTTTATGTTTGCCATGCAGTCCCAGATTTCTCAAAAACACTCTATCCCCTTTTCAACTCTACTGTTTTCACTTTTGTCATATCTCTCCTTGTTAGCCAGATTTGCTTTAGCAACCATGGTCTGGGCCAGTTGGTAGGCATGATTTAATTGGGCCTTAATTTCTGTACGTACTGTAGATGGTTTTCTCTTTTCCCATCGAGACCCCAAACACACATCCACTTGCATCCAGCCTCTTCCAAACAGCAGTCGATAGGGGAGAACCCAGTGGCATCACTTTTGTACAACTGTAGGCGTGAACTAGAGTGCTAATCTGTTGGCTCCATCTCGATTTATCTTTGGATTGTAAAGTGCCCAGCATGTCAAGCAATGTACGATTGAACCTTTCAGGCTGAGGGTCTCCTCAGTAGAGGGGTGGTTCGTGATTCATGCACCCCCACAAAGATAGCATCTCTTTAATCAAGCGACTCACAAAGTCCCTTCCTGATCGGAATGAATCTGCTGTGAGCCCCATAGTGGATGAAAAATATTCAACAAGTATCTTAGCCACTGTAGTTGCTTTCTGATCCTTGGTCGGGAAAGCCTGTGCATACGGGTAAAATGATCAGTGACCACCAATATGTTACTAACACTTTTCAGATCAGGCTCTAAACTCAGGAAATCAATACAGACCAGTTCCATAGGAGCACTAGTAGTAATGTTGACCAAGGAGCAGCTCTCTGGGTAACGCTTTCCTTTGCAAACAATGACCACAGGTCTTGACATACTGTTCCACGTCCGCACTCATCTTCGGCCAATAGAATCGAGCCCGTACCAAATCAAGTGTTTGATCTATGCCCAGGTGCCCCATCTGATTATGCAATGACCTAGAACTAGTTCTCTGAAAGCTGAGGGAAGCACCAGTTGTTGTCGCTGCACCTGGCCCTCCTTGCTCACAGTCTCTATATAGTAGTTGATTGATCAGCTTTAATTTGGGCCCTTCTTAGTACAACAAGGTAGTCCGCAAGTCAGTGGAACGAGTTTGATACATCCTTCCAGCCCGCAAAACCTCTATGGCTCATTCTTATCATAGGGTCACAGGATTGAGCCTGTTGGAGATCATCATTGCTGAGTTATGGCAGAGAGCTGGTGTCCAAGGCAGAGAAATTGCAGAGGTGCAGGTATACAGTTCTCTCATGCCTCAAACAATCTACCACACAGTCCACCGTGTCAGGAGACACCTGTTCTTCCTTATCAAATTTCTGCACAGGGCTCTTATGTCAGGCTCAGGCAACCGGACCCATTCAGTCTGGGACACAGGCTTCCGAGAGAGAGCATCCGCATCTATATGGTTTAAGCTCACCCTGTATTCTACAGCGTAATCATAGGTGGCCAAGGCAGAGAGCCACCTATGCCCAGTGGCATCCAATTTGGCTGAGGTTTGTACATAGGTCAGAGGATTGTTATCAGTATTTACTAATATCTTGGCACCATACAAATAGTCATGGAACTGATCAACAATGGCCCACTTCAAAGCCCAAAACTCAGCTTGTATTGCAGGTAATTCCTCTGACGCGCCAGACTTCTACTGGCAACGCTACCGGTCTCAGCCATTCACGTGCTCCTGGTATAGCAGCCCCCAGTCCTTGCAGACTGGCATCAGTATGAAGAGTGTAAGGCTTGGCTGGTCAGTATAGGCTAACACGGGAGCGTAAGAGTTGATATATGATGTCATGAAAACTTCCTCACACTCAGCAGTCCATCGATCCCCAAACATATCATTTGGCCTGAAATACTTTTTTCTAAGTCAGTGTGCACACCCTTCTTATATTTTTGTGAGTAGGCAGATACCCCTGGGTGAGATTAAGGAGGGGCCGAAACACTCGTGAATAGTCTCTGACAAACCACCTATAGTAACCACAAAACCCCAGGAATTGTTGCAGCACTTTTAAATTCCTAGGTTGAGGCCAAGTGGCCAACGCCTCCACCTTGCTAGGGTCAGTCTCTATGCCTTCAGTGGACACTATGTGGCCCGCATATTTCACGGAAGTCTGGAAGAATTGACACTTATCGATAGATAACTTAAGGCCGAAACCCTCCAAGCGATCCAGGACTTTGAATAATCATTGCTCATGTTCTTCCAATGACCGGCCAAACACTATAACGTCATCTAAATAGACCAAACACTCGAGTAGGTTCATGTACCCCACAGCTCGTTCCATTAAGCACTGAAAAGTGGCGGAAGCACCCGAAATTCCCTGAGGCATCCGAACAAACTCATAGAAGCCTAGAGGGCAAATGAAAGCAGTCTTCTCCCGGTCATCGGGGGCCATCGGAATTTGATAATATCCACTCCGAAGATCCAACACAGAAAACCACTTACTACCATTTAGACAATCCAATGCTTCTTGTATACGAGGCATGGTATATTGATCTGGAATGGTCCGCCTATTCAAAGTGCGGTAGTCTACGCACATCCGAACTGCCCCATTCTTTTTTCTTACTACTACAATGGGGGAGGCGTAAGGGCTCCTAGACTGTTGGATTACGCCAGCAGCCAATATTTCTTGCAGATGCCTCCTTACATCATCTATGTCAGCGGGAGCCAAACATCGGGATCTCTCTCGGAAAGGTCTGTCATCATGCAGGTGAATATGATGCTCAGCCCCTTGGACACACCCCACATCCCACTCTTTCAGGAAAAACCTGATCCTCTTAGCAACCTTTCACTGAACCTTCAGTTTCCATTCAGTGGGCAGCAGGGATCACCAAAATCAAACAAATCAGGAGTAACTTTATCCCCGCCCAGGAACTCTTTCTATTTGGTAGCACAGCAGTGTCTGCACAATGGATGCTAGCCAGGGTACACCGCTCTTTTATTCGAATCTCTTTATCAGACACATTGTGCACTTTGAACCATCACCCTTTTAACATAGGCATGGGCCCTGGCTGGCAAATGCTGGTCTTGAGCAACAACCCCTCAGGTAGTTCTCCCTCCATAGGCGCATCCAACATCAACAACTTATTCTTGACATCTGTCTTTAATCGTACCTCTCCATGCAGAACACATTGTGCATTTGGGACAAGCACTACAGGGGCCGGATCCTTCTTCCATACCACTCCCACAGGGCCTTCAGGTTCCTCCAGCCTACCCTTCTTCTGAGTGGCCCTGACCTTTTGAATTACAGTAGGTACACTCAAGGCTCACCCAGTTTGAAATGCTCGCTTCTCTGAGCACAACTGGGCCAATCGTCCAAACATGTGGGCATTTGTTCCAATCAACAAGGGCACCCCATCGTATAGTCCAGTGGGTGGGCAAACTAACACTAAGGTTTCCACTTGCTCATCTATTCCATTTACAGTCACAGGGAATGATAACCAGACACGGATGTACCCCAAATACGGATAAGCCTTGTCGCTCAACCCCCATACATGTAGGCCAGTTAGAGGCTGCAGGGGCACTTCAGATAAGTGTGCTTGGTATCAGTCCTGAAACATGATGGTCACCTGGGAGCCACTGTCCAATACAGCTCTAGTGGGAATTCCATTCACCTGCACCTGGGTCTCCATAGATGGCCCGACCACATCAGACCAGTTGGGGGTAGCAACATTGTTAGCCCGGTGGGCATGGGCCTGAGTCACACAACTTTTCTTGGGGGCCCGAGATGGGGTCTGACGGTATTGAGCAATCAGTCTGCTGTTAACTTTCCTTAAATTCTCTGGCCTCTGGCAGTCAGGCTGGAAATGCCCATCTTCCCCACAGTGATAACAAAACTTAGGGTCCCGGAGATCACTATTCTGAGGGGGGCTCTGAGGGGAGGGAGGAAGCTCTCTAGGGCTAGGGTTCGGGGCTCTACATGACTCAGGGCCCCGGGCCAGGTAGGTACACAGTAGACTGCTTTAAGTCCTCACCAATTCCATAAATTCCTGATCTCAGCCCTCAACTCACCCTCCATGAGGGGTCAGAGAAATAACCCGCATCCCACAGTACCTGGAAATCTGGGGACCCTCGGACCCTCAGGTGAGCCAGTCTCCTCAGGGGTATTAGTCTGGAGTCCCACTAGGTTCACGACCCCCACACAGGTTCCCACCCTCTTCATCAGTCTTCACTTCTAATTTCCTCATCAATTGACAATATTCAGGTGGAATGGCCCCGATCATGCAACATGAGTTTCAGCAGCGTTACACTAGAGAATCTGGCAGACTTAAAACATGTTCTAACCGAACCTGATTTAGGGCTGTAGCAGTGATTCCCCTTTCTATAAGCCTTCTCAAGGCCCTTCCACTCTAGTAACAAAAGCGGACAGTTTTCATTTCTCCACTGCTTAGCAGACCTGAATTTCCATAATAAATCTTCACCAGTCTCTGTACTCCCAAAAACCCCTTCCAAAGCAGAGAGATACTCTGCAGTGGTGGCTTCCGGATGGGTGGCCTGGAAGAATCTAATGGCTTCTAAGGCAGGACCCCGCAGACTCTCCATCAGCCTCTTCCGTTTATCCCCCTCGGAGTATTGCCACTCCTGGACCAAAGGAGTGGCATAGTCCATCCAGGCCTCCAGGTCATATTCCCCAGAAAGCACTGGCACCGTGCCAGAGAAAAGTTTTAATTTACGGTAGGAATCTAGCTGTATGGAGGGGACTGACAAGGGCAGAGAAGCCAACACTGAACTCTTGGGTAGGCAAGGGGAGGTGCCCTGGGAACCCCGAGGGGTAGTATCACTGGACAGATCCAAGGCTTGTAGCAACTCCTGGGTAGTCCTCCCCTCCACAGCTAACAATTTAAGCAGTTTATCCTTAAAACTGTTCATTTGAGGAGACCCCCCAGGAGTGACTGACCCACTTCAGATATGGATTAGCCTCCACCCCTGAAATGCACCCTCCGGGTAAAGTACAGGAGGTACCTTCTCAGGGTCGATGGCCACACTGCATAGGAGTAGCACCTGCAATGTCTGGTTAAGCAAATCAGCCATACGCCCTTTCACTTCAACCTTACCCAAATACTTTACCCGTTCTGCAACAGAGACAATATCAGCAGCTGAGGTACCCAAGGGCACATCTAATAATAATACAATCTTCTGGGAATCTAGCTCTTCGGCTTCACCCCAGCCCATCAGTTTGTGGACCATGGTTTTAATGGGTCCCAGCTTAATTTTTTCCAACATATCCCCTTCCATTTTTTCCATCTTTGGGGTATCTCCTCACTGAGTCACTAGGGGAAGTTAATCCCAGCGGTGCCTCCAATTTGTAACCCCTAGAGGGCGCTACCCTAAGGGCTACTACCCCTGTCTGCCCCCTCTGAGGCAGGGTAAGGGGCCCAGATCCGTGGATGGGTGCCTCCACCCAGAGGACGGGGTTAGCCCAAGACAGACTACCTCGGTTACAGCCCTCTGGGCTACTGCAACCCCCCTTTTGTCCCACTAGTGACTCACACTGCGTGCCAACAGTTCTCTTCACTAATACACTTACCCCACAGCGGATATAGTTCAGCTCACTCCAGAGACCCCCTGTAAAGTAAAATACAGTTATATCCCAGTCCCCATGCAGTAACTCATCCAAAGTGTACAAACCAGCCAGGGTATAGTTATAACACAGCAATCTGATTTATTAAAGGAGATAATCAAGGGGATCAGGTTAATTAGCTTACACTATGACTATGTACCTATGGCTCTGTGCAGGCCTAACCCTACAAGTTACTGTCCTGGGTACCCCAAGCCCTAATTGGCTAGTCCAAACGTGGCAGCTGGTAGGGGCCCTTTCACACAGAGAAGAAAAAGGAATTGATTTTTACAGTCAGCAATACAGTACTTCCATTTGAATCCACTGTTGTAATTCAGCAGGGAGCTACCCTGTATTAGTACTCACAACCTCCCGACAAGATAGGGTCCTCCAACGTCAGCAGGGCTGCTCCTGAACTTCACAGACCTCTTCACACATTTATATGGTAATCTCTGAACAGGCAAAGTCCTTTAATGACAGCAGGATTAACTTGAGCTCCACAAGCCCCCTTGCACATTTATATGGTTATCTCAAAAACAAGGCAAAGTCCTTCACTGGCAGCAGGATTTACTTGAGCTCCTCGAGCCTCCTCCCACATTTATGTGGTAACAGCAACTGACAAAGTCCTTTTAATGGCAGCAGGATTTAACTGGAGCTCCTCGAGCCTCCTCACACATTTATATGGTAACAACAACAGAGGGGTACCACACCAGGCAGCTGCTTCCGATACTCCCCCAAACTCACTGTCACTGAGATACTGCAACACAGCAGCTTCCACTTGTCTTCGGACCGAGCGCGATTCAGCAATTTTCTCCAGTCCTCCTTCAGGTCGAGCCTGGTGGGTAGCTGTACAGAGCACAGCCTCCTCTGACTGCCCGCCAGCGGGTTTCGTCCGGAAAAGCCGAAAACACAAAAATGGCCGCCTCAGGCCTTCATGTGCTTCCCGTGCGAACACTCTTCAGCTCAGAAGCACACCGCTCCTCTCCCTTCATCAACCACAATGCATCTGGCTCTCAACAGCAAGGAGCTCTCCTCTCAGTTCGGGCGCTACCCGCTGTCATTGGCTGGCTGCACATGCCAGTCACTTCCTCTGGTTCTCAGTGGTGCAGAAAAAGCGCCATAGGCCATAATACCTTTCTCAATTACAAGCAGCTCCTCTATTGTGCAGTCAGCTCTGCAGGGTCCCGAGGTACTGATTGGCCCACTTCAGCAGTTCTGGGGCAAAATGGAGGAGGCAATCAAACAGTCCTTGCTGCAACCAAAAACAGGTTAGAACAACTACAATATCATTACTACCCTAATAGATAGTCAGCAGATAAGCACATCTTCCATCGAAGCTCCCTTTGCGCAATTAGCGATGGCAGAAACGGAGCGAATATTCTGCATCCCGGTTGGGAGTTGAGATAGCAACACTCAAACCCCCCCTCCCAATTTAACTAATCCCGACTGCAACAGGCAGCCCTTAAAGAGACAGTATACGGAGGCCTTCAAAAGCACTCCACAGACCCCCATTCCGGCGGCTTTATGCCGATTACCAACCAGGCATAGGGCACATTAAGAACCCTCATTTGCAAGGGGGTTACATGTCCATGACAGACACACCACCTACATGGATTAGCTCCCGGCTGTGCAGCCACCCCAGCCCTCTCTGTCAGCCTCATGGGCAGGGGCAGCTCTGGTGGCTGGGTCCTGGTGCCGCTGTTATCCACAGGTGTAGTCTGGTGGGGTGCGCAGTGTGTTATGGAAGGGTCCACCTGGTGTAACAGGTACCTTCTTTGCATCTATGAGCAGCACTACCTGCCTTGTTCATGGCATGTAGTGCAAACCACCAACGCCCTTCACGTTGCAGTCTGGCCGGCTGGGGTATCTTTGGCATAGAGGCTGCATGTCCCCCCATTAGTGCATACTGCATGGGGGACGTAGTGGGTGTAGAGTGGCTAAGTGCCATGGATCTGCAGTGCACAGCCACTCCGCACCTTTGTGCATAGGCCCCATTAAGAGATTACACAATAGAATAACAGTTTCAGAACAAATAAACTAACAAATTTATTCAAAGTTTTTAACCAAGGTAATCCACTCTAGCTGTGGAAAGCTAGAAGATTCTTTTAATGAGAATCTAGGGAGGCTCTTATGCCTTTGCTTACATGGAGAATGTGAACACTGGGATTGGGGATTGCTAGTCAGCTGCCCCTTTACATCCCTTCTCTTTCTTAAATGAAAGCCTCATCCACTCCTATCTGAGTACTCAGTAATGAGAATGCCAATAGAGAGCTGCAAATGCCTTGGTGTCTGGTATCACATTCTATGTCAAAGTTGTGCCCTTTCAAGAGGCTCTGTAGTTAACAGACTGTGTCCCACTGTTATGAGTTAATATTGTTGTACTGCAAATTGGCTTTGTTGACTACTTCTCGAGTGTTCTGCAGCGTCCCTTTAGCCATAACTGTTTCCTGCCTCCAGAGGTACCTTGTTTAGTACATCAGGATGGGGGTTCCATTATTTATCTTAGAAGGAGGCATACAGCAATATGCATCTGCCCTTTGACATTTCTCTCCCATGATGTTTTATACATTTTACATATTGGCTTCTTGATTGCAGTTGTGACTCTTAATATTTGATGGTGTAGATTTGGGCAAAAATAATATGTATTCCTGCCCTATCAGGGCTTCACAGTTCCCCACACTAATGCTGTATTATGACATATTTAAGGCTAAGCACAGTGACAGGCATGTCATGTAAATGGTCTAATATGTACAAGTAAGCATAACAGAAACAGAGCCTCACACAACTGCATATCTTTTTCCTTTTTGCAACAATTTTCAGTTACAGCAGAAGCCATGCAGCTACTTATGGTAAATTTGAGCTGCCTTCTGCTCAAACGGTCTGCCATCTTACAAGACCTGCATTTTTCAACAAGTGAGATGAGAGTGTTCCCAGAAATACATTGGGCAGAATTCTATACACTTTGACTGCCAGTTAACATGTTGTAGCTCTGAAGAGGTTGTTTGCCAAAGAGGAACAGCAGAAAGAACACCAGTTCAATGCTTGGGGACTACAGCTCTGTTATAATAGAAAAGTGTAGGCTTAGTGTCCCTCCCTTCAAGTGGCCAAGCAGGCTGTCAGTGCACTATTGGATTCATGTCAGTTTCTTTTTGCATTTCACCCTGACTAGATTTTAGATGGCAGCGTGATGTTGAAATTGACTGCTGTTTCAGGCTATGTTGATGGTATTTTCAAAGCAGATGGGGGATTGGATGGAAACCACTTGATGTGGTATGCCTTTGATGTCTGCTATTCTGACAAAGTTACGCAGCTGAAGGGTAAGCTAAATGCAACCTCTGCATCCTCTCAGATCATCCATTCATTTTATGACATTTTTACATATTGGTCATAACTGTGCAGGGAGGGTCTGATATAGGGACGTACTGTAGCATACCGGAAACTGGATACCGCTTCCCCTGATGTCTGCTGCAAAATGCACACAATCTGCTACAAGGTGGATGCCCTCCCTGTAGGAGTCTTTAGTCCCACCTTTGTACAATACCCCAATAGCCACTGAGGTTTGTCAAATGGGGTAATTACTTACATGCTGGCTGTGAAGTTTGATGTATGTGGATTACTCTTGTAATGCTGTGCCACTGAAACTTTCACAGGGGCATCCAGAGCAGGAGTGTTCAGGAGTCTATGTCCACCGTTGGATGCTCTGGAGAGGACGGCAAAGTTGCATGGCATGTTGTGTTTTTTTTTTTGTTTGTTTTTTGTCTGGCCTTCCTTCTTTGGATTTTATCTGGGGGTCTTCTTTCTCCAATGTTCCTAGAGGTTCTTGAAAAAAGATTTTGGCCTCTCTAGAAGAGTAAAACTGTGGCAGGGTGCCATAATAGCTCACTTCAATCACTCAATCAATCAATCAATCTTAATTTAGCCAGGTAAAACTCCATTGAGCAAGCTCATTTTCAAGGAGGGCCTCGTAGGTACAGAATAAATAATACAGCAGCACAAAAGAACACATAGCACAAATGGGCATAGTAATGCAATACATAGCAATAAAAACAAGGTACAAGCATAATCAATGAGGCCCGGTCGTAAGGTGAATCCTCATCCCAGTAAACAGTACAGTAGAGAGGTAGAAGCAAACCAACACCAATGTGCTGAACCAGTGATTTTAGACACTGATAGCTCTAGCAGAGCAGAGTTAATGCTTGCAACAATGCAAACTGGGGCTTAGCAGCAACTAGAAAGCAAAGATGAATCCAGGAACATGGCTTAGGGTAATTCTAACGAGAAGATATAAAGTGTAGAGGGTTGGCTGTAAGAATAGCAATTTATGGCTACAGTTTAGTGACAGGGAGGGCATTGACAAGGCACCGAGCAGTATCTCGAATACAGTGACTTGAATTCTGCAAAACCAATAGGATGCACCAATTTAATAGATTTCTGGATGTTGTTCACAGCTTGGGCAGCACATAGCTGAAGAAGGCTCTGCCAAAATGGGAAAAGACTTTAGGCACAGCTAGTGTGATATACAAATGGCTTCTCAAGGCATAGTTTCATAAGGTGCAGGAGGGCAGACAGTCAGAAATGTAGAAGGGTAGCATCTTGGATATAGATCTACAGGTCCATAGTATAGCTTTCCTTTGCCTCCTGAATATAAGTGAGGTCCATCCTACTGTGGAATAGAGTACACAGTGATGGGTATTATATGACACACCTGAGATAAAATGTAAAGTCCTATGATAAAGGATGTCAAGCTTAGATAGGGCGGTTTTGGGGACTTGACCATACAGGAAGTCTGCATAGTCCAAGATAGCTAGGAACGGGATTTGTACTAAGCTTTTTCTGGCCTCCTGGGTAAGCAGATTCTTGATTCTAAAAAAAAGTCCAAGCCTCTGTCTCAGTTATTTTGAGAGCTTGTCTATATGATCAGTAAAAGAAAGTCTGTGGTCAATCCACATACCTAGGTACTTGAACTTGATCACATAGTCAAGTGATTCACCAAGCAGAGTGGTGATAGTGGGAATATTGTCGTGCTTAAGGGAGTTTATGGACTTGGTCATTGGGGATAACCTCATAGCTTTGGTCTTTTTGGTATTCAATAGGAGCTTTTGACTCAAGAGGTTTCGTTACAGCATAAGGAAATCTGCTTGCAAGTCCAAGCAGGCACTTTCAGCAGTGGGCCTGGCAGTGCAAAGGACTGTGTCATCCACAAAGAGATGTACACTGGAAAGTTTGATTCCACGGTTAATGTTGTTGATATAAAGTGAGAAAAATAAGGGCCCCAGGATGGAGCCTTGAGGTACTCCTCTGCTACTCTGTCTGCCAGGTAGCATGAGAACCATTTTTGGGAAGGTGCATCCAAACCAGTATTGCAGAGAATAACTAAGAGCAACACATGGTTGATGGTATCAAAGGCCTTGCTTAGGTCGAGGAATACCACACACACGTGATTCTTTAAGTCAAGGGCTCTCTTCCAGTCATTTGTGACTTTGGCCAGAGCTGTGATTGTGCTATAGCATGGACTAAAGCCTGATTACACAGGATTTAGCAGATCTGAGGCATCAATGTTGTTTCTAAGTTGGCAATTCACTAATTTCTCCAGCAGTTTTGATAGGGTGGGGAGTAAGGAGATTGGCCTATAATTATTTGGGTCTCTGGGGTCTTGTGATTTGAAGAGTGGTAAAACCTGGGCAGTCTTCCAGACAGAAGGGAATTTACGAAAGCAGAGGGACATATTAAAGAGGTGCATTAATGGAGCTGCCAGCACTTGGTGACAGAGCTTTAAGAAAAAAGGGCCAATTAGGTCCGCTTCTTCGCTTTTTCTGGTATCTGGCTGAAGAAGCAGGTCATCCACTTCCTTGTAAGTTACCAGTTGGAAGGAGAAACCTGTGACAGGAGTACTGTGGACAGGGGGAGGAATTGCTGGTCCTTGTGATGAGAACTGGGTAAGTAGGTTATTTGCAGGTGAAATGTCAAAGGCCATACCTGCGGTGATAAAATGATCATTAAAGTAGTCAAGGATTTCTGTCTTCTCAGTAATGAGGGGTCCTTCGTATAAGATCTTAGTAGGGAGAGAACCTGATGAAACATGACCTTGAATATCTCTAAGGGTCTGTCAGAATTTGGCAGGGTCCTTGGTGGAGTAGTCCAGAGCTGATTGGAAGTAGTTAGCCTTAGTGTTTCTGACAAGCTTCGTGCAGAGGTTTCTGGCTGCTCTAAAATCAGCCCAATCCGACTGAAGCTTTGATTTATGCTTTCTTCCAGATCTTGTCCCTGTTAAGCATAACTGACTTCAGTTGACATGTAAACCAAGGAAGAGTCTTTTTCTTGGTACATGCTTTGATCAAGGGGGCATGTCTGTCAATAACTCCACAGACAATAATATGGAAGGTCTTGTATGATGTCTCTACTGTTTTGGCTAAGTAGAAGTCCTGCCATAGCAAAGAGTTTTGTAAGTCTGAAAGGAAGGCTTGTGGCACTAAATGATGTAAATATCTCCTGATTGTGAGTCTAGAATTAGAAATAGGCTTGGGTGCAGCTCTTATGCAAGCAATAAAGCAGTGGTTACTGAGATCAGTGAAGAAGACTCCAGAATGTGAGAAGAGGTGCGGCTTGTTTACTAAAATAATGTCTAGTAGGGAGCTTTTATTTGGGTTCTTTTTATTAGGATGGGTCACTTATGAGACAATTTGAGTAAGTCTGAATGAGTCACATAGAGTTTTTAAGGGTTTTAAGGAGTCCAAAAGCCAATCCCGGTTACAGTCACCCAGGGTTATGACTTCAGACTGCAGCACACTAAGAGTGTGGAAACGGTGACTTAACAGTTGAAGCCCTGCAGAGGGAGGCCTGTAGCATCCTATGAAGTGCAAGGCCAAAATGTTTGAGAGTTAGACTTTGATCATGATGCTTTCAAACTCTTTCGGCAATGATGAGGCATCGGTAATAGAAACGTTATATTTTTCCAATACGTAGATGGCAACCCCCCCCCACCTCTAGTCCGTCTGTCTGCACGAAAGGTATTGTATTGTAAGTTGACCTCAGAGTCCAGGGTAGTGGGCTTAAGCCAGGTCTCAGAAACCACCAGGATGTCAGGTTTCATGTGTGTAATCCAAACCTGAATGGCATCTAACTTATTCATGAGGCTGCACACATGGAGGATACTTAGTCCTTTTAGGTTGATAAGGTCACAAGGAGCAGAGATAAGTAGAGGGGGGCCTGGGTTTAGTTTGATGCTGCCAGAACAGAGCAGAAGCATGAATAGTATCATTTTAAGGGCTCTCAACACAAGCTTAATGGATCATGCCTGATCACTTGAAGAATTGCTGGATATTGTAAGAAGTATGTGAGACCCATCTTCCTGAGACATTGTTTTATACGCTCAAAATGTTGTCATCAGGCCCGGTGGCACTGAGAGTTGAGGCACTGGACTCCACACCTCATGCCAGCAACCCATGTTCAGGAATGAGCATGGATAGCTGGGGGTCGGCAGGGGAGGAGAATGGTTGAGCGCCCAACAGCGGCTCTCCTTCTCCAGGGAGGGAGAACTGCAAGCCTCGCTGCAACACCTCCACCTGGGGGAACTTGGGTGGAAGGTGCAGTAATATGGCAGCAACATTATGAGGGGTTGGATGTTGGCTGAGGGCCTGAGCAGGACACGCCTCCATATGTCTCCTGCCCAAAAAATCCCTCATAGTGTTCCAATGCCCAGGGAGTAGGGAGAAAGTACAGGAAAAACTCCACACATTGGCGACAGTAGTCGGACTCTAGGCAACAATGATCTGGGAAATCTGGGGCCCAAGCACAAGGTGCACTCTCCATAACAGATTTGGAGGCATGGGAGGGTCCACCATCCCAATTGGGGAGGTAATATGGGAATCAAGGGGTCACAGAGTGGAGCACCCATATGTACTGACTGCCCTTGGAGGAGCTCCGATGTGGGTCATCATAGGAGTCCTGAAGAGTGGGGCTAGTGTGTGAAACTGGTAGGAGTATAAACATAGAGTAAAAAACAAAACAAAAAAACTTTGCCATCGCTCCAGGATAGATCTAGAATAGTCATGGTAGAATGAGAGCCTGTTCCCAGTCACTTCAATGTTCCATACGAAACCGGTGTCCACCTTTCTTTTTTTTTTTTTTTTTATTGGCTAGCAGTATAGCCTAGAGGTTAGAGGAACGAGCTGTGAACAAGCTTGGTACATCCAGTAGACCAGACCTGAGTCTGATTCTCACAACCTCCACTTGCATTCTGTGTGACTCTGAGCAAGTCACTTAACCGTCCAGTGGTCCCAGGTCACCCCTGAAAACAGGCACTTGTGCCTAGCGGGCCTTACCCGGTTACCAAAGACTAAAATAAAAAAATAAAAAAAATAAATATTGAAGGGTCAGAAATACCTTTGAGTCAGAGACTCCTTTACAAAGGTTCCACGTCACATAATTTACATACAGAGACATACAGGATACATAGCAGTACATCATTACATAGTCAGGTTGTTACAGGAGCATTGTGAGGCTAACAGGGAGAAAACTAGGAAAAATCAGTGCACACACAATACATATAGCACACAGGCGAAAGGCTAGACTTGATAAATCTGTGCCTGCACTGGAGTCTGTGAGGGGAGTATGCCATCTATAACCCATGTTAACTGCATTGGGAGCCCCAGCAATCCAATTTGCCAGTGACTGAGAACAGAACCGGTAACCCCTGTGTGTGAAACACCTGCATTGGGAGCTCCGGTAATCATACTAACATACTAAAATGCCAGCAGAATAGGCCTAATGGTCTTTCGTGTCTGCTCGTTTGGTCAGCCCCCACCCTGGGTGCTGACCTTGCTGTCCCCTTCGCCTTCTCTGACTTCTCCCTTCCCAGTTCCGGATATTCTTGCTGCATTGGATTTTGCTTCCTGAACCCTTCCCCTGTACCTGTCCCACCCCCTCTTGAACCCCTCCACTGTCTCTGCCTCCACCAGCCCCCTAGGTAGTGCATTCCATGGCTCTACCACCCTCTCAGTGAAGTAGCACCTCCTCCTTTCTCCCTGAATCTTCCCCCTCCAGCTTCCACCATGCCCTCAAGTGGCCCTTCC
This sequence comes from Neoceratodus forsteri, assembly GCA_016271365.2. Lineage (NCBI taxonomy): Eukaryota > Metazoa > Chordata > Ceratodontiformes > Ceratodontidae > Neoceratodus > Neoceratodus forsteri. The sequence goes on along the minus strand of CM028132.1, from coordinate 1,159,163,034 downwards.
TCCTTCCTTCGAGCACCTCACTGTTCCTCCCTATTTACCCTCTTATGTACCTGAAGACCTCTATCATGTCCCCGGTCCCTTTCTCTTCAAAGTGTACATATTTAGCTCTTCGAGCCTCTCCTCATAGGTCCTGTCCCCAAGCCCCAAATCATTTGTTGCCTCTCTCTGGACCCTCTCCAGGAGGTTAATGTCCCTCTTTAAGTGAGGCCTCCAAAACTGCACGCAGTACCCAGGTGCGGCCTCACCAAGCAGTTATACAGGGGAGTATCACTTCCTCCTTCTGGAGGTGATCCCCTAGCTGATGCATCCCAGCATCCTGTTGGCCTTGGATGCTGCCCTCCACAAGTCTCAGAGTTGTTCATCTTGACATCCACCACCACCCCAGGTCCCTCCTCAGCCATTGAGACTTGTAGTATTTCCCCAGGGTGTACAGCAGCCTGGGTTTCTGGACCAGATGGGTAAGTACCTTGCATTTCCTGCATTAAAACCTCAGCTTCCACTTTCTAGACCATCTTTCCAGAGCCTCCAGGTCCCTCTGCAGGGCCACCTCCCCTCCTCCCCATCCACCACTGCCCTCAGTTTCGAGTCATCTGCAAGAGACTCATCCTCCTGATTCCTGTCCTTATGTCAGATACATGGCGTTGAACAGAAGGGGCCCAAGGACTGATCCCTGGGACCCCACCAATGACCCTCCTTGGGAAGAGATTATTCCACCAACCACGACCCTCTCTGGTCCGGTCCTGGAGCCAATGGCTCATCCACGGATCATCTGTTTCCACCCCCATTTCTCCTAGTTTATCCAACAGGCCCCGTGAGGAACAGAGTCAAATGCCTTGCTGAAATCCAGAAAGAGGACATCCACTGGTCTACCCAGGTCCAAGGCACTTGTCACCCAGTCATAGAACTCCACCAGGTTTGTCTGACATGATTTCCCCGGGATGAATCCATGCTGTCTATCGTCCAGGCACCCTGACTTATCCAGGGCCCCCCCAGCCACTCCTTGACAATGCCCTCCATCACCTTGCCCACCACTGATGTCAGGCTGACAGGCCTGTAGTTCCCTTCCACCTCCCTTGATCCCCCCTTGTGGATAGGCACTACATGCGCCACCTTCCAGTCTTGGGGCACCCACCCTGTCCTCAGAGAGATGGTGAAAAGCTCTGCCAGGGTTTCGCCAGGACATCTGCAAGTTCCTTCAGCACTCTAGGATGTAATTTATCGGCCCGGTGCTTTCTCCATCTTAAGGGAGCTGAGGAGCCCTCACTCTCTCTGCTGTGATTTCCACCTCCAGTACCTCTTCTCCTCTGCTTGGCTCCTCCCCCACCTGCCAGTGATGCCCCTCCCCAGACCTGCCAATTGGTAAGGGTCCCCTCCTCATTATCTCTGTCTCCTCCCATGCTGATGCAGCATCCCATTTCCCTGGTGAAACTGAGGTGAAGTACTATTTAGTACCTCAGCCTGCTCCTCTGGTCTTGTGCCCATCTCTCCCTGATTTAATCCTGCTAATCTGCTCTTCACCCTTCGTCTTTCCCCAATGTATCTAAAGAACCCTTTTTCCCTCTTCTAATTTCCTGGCCAGGTTCTGCTCCTTCCTTGCATGTTGCCACCCTCACCACTCTAGTGGCCCTTCTAGCCAACAGCTCATACTCCCTTTGATCCCTTTCACCCTTGAGCACTTGAATTCTTATAGGCTGCTTTCTTTCCTCCCACCTCCTGGACCTCCCTGGTCCACCAACAGGGTTTTGGGCCCTACATTTCGTCTTTACTCTTGCACAGGTGCTGGTAGCATCCTGCCCCTCTCCCTGATGATTTCCCACCTACTATCAGCGTCCATGTCTGACCCAATCCCATCCAAATGCTCCTAGGATCCTTCCCATTTCCTTAAAATCCACCCCTGAAGTCGGTTACTCGCTCTTGCCAGTGATTGATAATAGACCCAGTAACCCCTGATTCCTACAGACTGTTCATCAACAAAGACTGTGCACTGCAGTAGTAATAACTTTGCATAGTTTTTTCACTGTGTACTGTAAGTCTGTGGCTGTTTCAGCCATTTACCTGGCTTCTTGTGCTCTCTGCTAGCTAGGGGGTCTGGCGGCAGGCCTGTGGCAAAGAGTTTAGATAAGGGGGTAGGGCAGGGGCTGAGTTTAAAGCCTGTACCACCCTGGCAGTGCGAGCAATTATAGAGTGAGAAAGGAGTGGCACAAGTGCCACTTAGCAGAGAAAAAGACAGCACCTGCAGTATCAGCTCAGTCAAGGGCTTGTATTGTAACAAAGTAAGCAACTTTTAACCATATAAGTATTAAAAGAGTATTACAAGGATTTTAGGTTGGAGTTGTTTAATTGTTAATATATAAAAAGGAAAGAAACACGTGGTGTTTTATCCTAATTAGCAGTGTTTTAATGATTCAGAAAAAGACAAGACCTTAATCAGACAACTATTCATGGTACCTATTTGTCCAAACCCAATGGTTATTTTAATATAACAAAGTTTGTATTCCCTATAGAGCAGGGCACCAAAAATAAATGGTTTCCCCATTTTTTAAATGTCAAGTTAACAGGACAAAAATGCATGCCCTTCCTGTCAAAGGAACTCTACTAGTACTGTATATTGCAAAAAGTATTTCAAGAGACTAAATAAAAAAAAGAAATTATTTTAACAGGACGCTTATACAGGAGACTCTTAAACCCCATTTACACTGTTGCATTTGCAGTGCATCAACCCATGCGCAATGGTTGATGCACTGCAAATATGACAGTGTGGACACTTACCAGAGTATGTTAAGAATACTCCGGATCCATTTTTGGCTCTGACTTAGAGTGGGCCCATAGCGGATCGCGCATTAAGCTGCACTGTAAACCTCTTCTGCACTCAGTCTGCTATGAAGCTGTCTCTTTGCCATTCAGACCCACCCACAGATATCCAGCCCCCACAGTAGTGACATGCACTGCTGTGCACCAGCAATGTAAACTGAAAATGTCGGTGCAGTACACAGCACAGTGGTAAAGAAACAGCTAAGAAAACAAAATGCTGTAGCTGTGTAAACTCAACATTAGTTTTACTGCTTCTAATTTCGGGATCAATCCACCCTTACTCAGGTCCTATTTACAAGTGTGACCATGACTTTGAGACTCAGTTTGGCTTTAAGGATGAAACTGGATTTAGAGCATCAACACTTAAAATTGTGCACTTAAATATACAAAGCCTTCCAGCTAAACTGAGCCAATTAGGGGCGTGGATTCTACAGTATGACTTTGATATTACCACCTTGTAATATATGGATATTTAAAATAATAGTATTGGAAAGCATATAAAAAATTTCCGGTAATACACTGGGGCCAAAATGATAATAGTATTGTTCAAAAGTGATAATACTATCGTTTGAGCTCTGAACGATAGTATTATCACAAAATCTGAAAGGTGCAAACTCAAGACCATAGACTTCTTCCTGACATTCCCAAAGCTATGCGTGGTGACATTCCTAAATCCGTTCCTCCTGATTAGATGCGGTTTCTCTGTGGGCAGACCAAATATTTAAAAAAAAATATGGTGGGCGTCTCTCACTTAATGAGAGAAAATCATCTCTTCAGTTTACTACCAATGCCTTTTTTCCACCTATCCTTAGTATGCTTAAGCAAGAAAAGAAGTAAAGGTAAGACTGCCTACCAAAGAAAACTTACTCAAGGCATGAGACAGACCAAGCTAGTGGGCAGGTGGACAGGCGAGCGAGTGGGGGTGGGGGGGTGTACATGGTGAAAGTGAGCCCTCACTGTGGCAGGAGCCTAGCCTCACAGCACCACAAACAGCTGGGGGGAAAAAAAAACCTTGCATCCATATATTACAAGAAATACAAAATAGGCGAGTGTCTATCACTCAGGTAATGATTACTCTGAGGTTCTGGGGACAAGGACATCTCCTCAAGCCCCCACTCGAGGTCTCTGTCCCCAAAACTCTTGATGGTATTACACCCTTGTAATAGACACTCACCTATATATTATTCTATTTATCAGAAACATGGTTAAATGGTAAAATAGATGATAAGGAGATCTCGTTGTCTGGGTTTAATATTTACAGACAGGATAGAAAGGGGAGGGGGGACTATGATTTATGCTAAGTCAAATTTAAGTGTTCAGGTACTGGAGACTATGGGAGGAGAAAAAGTCTGTGGCTTAAATTCCATAGACGTACTCTTAGGTAAAAATAAACATTTAATTATCAATTCCATTTATATTCCACCAAGATTAATTGAATCAGGATTGGCTCTATTGGCTAAAATTAAAAAGAGTTTTCCAGCAAATCAGGAATGGATCCTATTGGGAGATTTCATCTGCAATAGAGCACATGATGTAAAAAATTATGCTAGAGAGTTATTTTATGAACTGGCATTGCAGTAAATGATTGTTGATGCTACAAGAATACATTTTAAGACAGGTACTTCCACCACAATGGACTGGATAGTGGTCACACATCCCAATAATATAGTAGGGTCTGGTCTACTACCTGACTGGATTAGTGACCATTGTCCAGTACACTGTGAATGGACAACCAAAGGGGCTAAGAATTCACCTGGATATATTGAATTTAAGAGTCTTAAAATAATTAATTCTGAGACTAGGAATACAGCCTGTTGGGAGGTTGACTGGTCAGGACTGGATTTGTACAATAATATTTATGTCCTGTTGGAGGATTTTTTGTACCAATTTTAAGTTAATTGTAGAAAGATTAGTACCAAAAAAGAAAATGCATATTTGGACAATAAATGAATAGATAAATGGGTTAACCAAGATTTAATGAAACTAATGTAGCAAAGGGACAAAAATGGAGACAGTATTAAAAAATAAGGAAAATTCTGCACTTCAAGAATATAGAATGCTTAGGAACAAATCTAAATCTGAAATAAGAAAATTTAAATCTAATTATTTTTGTCAGTACAAAAGAGGTCATTTGGAAACCCTAAGAAAATGTGGGAAGTACTAAACAACCTTTTAGGAAGATGTACCAAAGACAATAGCATATCATTAACTATTAATGATCAGCTTGTTAATGAACCATCTATAGTTGCTGAAGCCTTTAATGACTTCTTTGGTGACCTTGAAAAGTATAGAATAAATAGTCAGCAGTGCCTCAAGACAACATGTTTAATCAAAATGATCTAGGGACCCATCCCAAGTTTTATTTTCATATAATTATACCCTACCAAGTTAAAAAATATGTATTCAGATATAATCCCAAACCTCATATTGACCACGACAGAATAGACTTTGGGCAAATTAAGGTGGGTATTGATACTCTGGCTTATCCACTAGCATCCCTTTCAATTTTTCCCTATGCCATGGAGTGTTCCTGGAGCAGTGAAAAATGGTTACAAATTATTCAAGTTTTAAAAGTGGTAGCCCAACAAATGTTACCAACTACTGACAAATTTCATTAACATCTGCCCTCTCAAAGATTCTTGGAAGAATAATATTTGATCAGCCAGGAGTTTTTGGAAAAGTACAATTTGTTATTGAGTGCACAGCATGGCTTCAAGATTAAGCACAACACTGAAACAGCCTTGGTGGGGTTCACCAGCTGCATACAGGGTACCCTTGACAAGGGGTGCTCTGTGGTAACTGTATTTGGGGACTTCACAAAGGCCTTTGATTTAGTGGACCACAATCTGTTGCTGGATTCCTTTTCAGCTTTGAATTTCTCAAATTAAGTTTCAGACTGGTTTTCTAGTTATCTTAATAACAGAGTTCACCAAACTAGAATTGATGAAATTCTTTCGCATGGTAACACTATTAAATGTGGCATACATCAAGGATCGATACTGAGTCCCATAATGTTTTCAATTTATATGAATTCTGCCCTGGATACCTGTCAGAAATCATCCATGATTTTATACACAGATGATGCCATAATTTTTGTTTACTTGTGTGTGCAGCACACAAGAAACATGTGGTGAGTACAGCATTGCAGAGGTGTGGCAGTGTGTGGCCAATGCAACCCATGCTTTCAGGGACCCGTCCCTCAGCTACCAATTAACAGAAAACTGCTGATGATGGCAGTTTCAGATAATGAGCCAGACTTAAAAGAAATGTGCCACTCCAGTCAGGGACAGTTTCATTATCCTTGATTGCTGTGGCAGCCCCCCCCTTCCTCGCAACCAGGAAAACAGAGGTAGCCAACAAGACTCTCCACCCCTGTGCATTATAGTGCACAGTAATGCACATGGGCACAGTTCCCTTATTGTCGGCTGCTGCCCTGTGCCCCCAGCCCTAGTGTGCCTTTCATGGTGAAACATTTCATTATTTAAACTGGAGGCTCCTGCCGCCAGCCACGCACTCCCAGAAAAAGCCAACATTGGGGGGTACCCAATCCCATGTCATCATATCCCCCCATTAAGTGGCACACTGGGAGCCCACCCCAATGTGCCAAATATGTTGGATCCTGCCGTCCACCACACAGTCCCCTTAAGCCGACATGGGGTACCCAATCCTCATGTCGGCATCCCCCCTTAGTGTGTCTTTCCCAGTTAATTTCCCCTTTCTTTCCCAACACCGGGATGCTCACTCCCAGTGTTAGATGTGCACCCCCCAGCCCATAAGCACCCCTTGCTGACATGGGGGCACTCAATCTGTGAGTCAGTATCCCCCCTCACCACCACCTTTGTGACACACTGAGAGTCCACCCCAGTGTGCTAAACATTTTTTTTTTATCCTGTAAATGAAGAAAATCATCCCTTGCTGTTTTTTCTTTAACCTGAAAAATAAAAAAAGGTCCCTCACTGTCTTCTGCCCCCTCCCCATCCCCACCCTCTCTGCACACTTCCTCTCCCCACCACACCTTACCCCATACTTATCTCCAGAGGTCTGGTGCTGTGATCTTCTGTGGACTGGGAACACATCTGAGCTTTTCAAAAGCCAATCGAAAAATGAAGAAAATCACGATACGCTTTATAATGGCATCAATGAGGGGTTTCGACTTAGGTTGATATTATGTCTCAGCCATTTTTTTGAGTTTTGGCCCAAAATTTTCAGCATGGGTTCTTGGGAACCCACCTCATGAACAATTGAACTGTTATTTTGTTTCTCAGTCCCAAAAGGTGACTTCTTGGTCATTGTGCAGAATCACCTTTCAGGACCAAATAGTGAAACAACAGTGCCACTGTTCATGAGATGACATCCCAAAAAGACCATGTTGCAAATTTGGTGAAAAAAAATCAAAAAATGACTGCGTTACAGCATGCATTGTGCAGTTTCTATGTACGCTCGCAACTTTGCCAATTTTTTATATTTTCACTAGGGCTGTGCATGGGCTGAATAGTATTTTTCAAATACCATGAATAGTAGGCTTCCCAAATATTCAGATGCATTTTCTGAATAGTTCATTATTTGGCCACTATTTGGGAACTACTATTTGGTGAGATTTCCAAGACTCGCAGAGCTTTGTTGGCCAATCAAAACTGTATCTTGAGCTCAATGGCAAGCACACCATGTGACTTCCTCACTCTGAGCTGGTAGAAGACAGGAGACAGTGGTTTCTGAGAGCTGCTCTGCAGTACTTTTGAGACCTTAAACTTGCTAAAAAATAGATTTTTGTTTCACAGACTTTTTTGGGTCAGTATATTTTTTTTGATCAGTGTAAGAAAAGCTATATGTGGCTTTCTGACAGGTATTTTGTCCTTATTGCTGTACTCAGTTACAAGGACTAGGAGGGCTGTCTGCTAACACCCCTTCTCTGCTGCCATCTGACATAGCTCCAGTGTGATTTTTTTTGGTGAAGCACATTTTATTTTTGTGTTTTGCTTTCTTGCTGTTGTCTGGTTCCAGGCTGGTTCCCTGCATGACTGATGAGGATGTCTAACTCCCCCTCCTGCAGGTCACTGCTTATAATGTACTGTATATGTGCATAATATTTGATTTTGTGAGGCTTCACCCTGCATGTGCATGCTTAATATATTGTTTCATGAGGCAGGGCCACATGTGTGCACAGCTGTGTGCACACAGATTTTGAAATAAACTTCTTCAGTTCTAAGCTGGTCAGGCTTGACTCACTGAATTATTATTGTTAGTCCTCTGATTCCAGGGATAAATCCCTGTACACATGAGGAGTGTGTTGGCTGACTCCCCCCACTTCTACAGCCCACTGCACAATTAACCTGTGGCTGTAAAATATCCCCCCATGAGTCTGTGTCTTGTGTGTGCACAGCTGTGCACATTCATATTTTTGTTTGTTTGTTGATGTTTTGTTAATTAAACCATTACACTTAGTGGGGCAGGCCCGTCTCACTGAGTTGACTGTATGTTATCTGTCTGTTCCTTGCTCGGTTCCATGTTTGACTAAATAGGTTGTCCTTTTCTTCTTCCTTCTTAGTAGCAGTATTTTTCTTTATTGCTACTTTTTTGTGGTGCAGTATAACTGGTAAGGCTGGCGTATTACTGTAGTTCCACAAGCACTAAGTAAAGCATCACACACACAGGTACTACGTAGTAATAGTTTGTGTTTTACACAGTAACCAGTAGTGATCTGATCCATCATGTCTTTAGCAATCTTGCAAACATGCTTGGTCCAGCCCCAGCAAAGCATCTGCACCGCTGGCTCCAAGTGGTGAGGGACAGGATGATAGACCCACAAATGCACAGCACATCCAGGCAATTACTGCTGGTGTTGTCCCTGGCTGCCAACCCCCAAACAATCTATGTAAAACAAAGGAAGCACTAGCCAAGGGGCAGTAACAAAATACAGTTAAGAGCAGTGGAGCATAAAGTTGCCAATACATTTGTTTGTGCTAAGGCTGGTGGATGCCAATAGAGCCCTGGTGCTTTGACCAGAACCTGGTCTTTATCAGGATGCATGTTGGGAATGTACAAACACACTATAAATACACAACCCTTAAAGAAACACACCCCATAAATAAGTGAAGTTAAAATGAATGCGACTGAGATGCCCTTATAACACAACAATCCACAACTAACATAGCCAAGGATGAAATACTGCATCAAGATTATAAAACAGTTCATACAGTGGTGCCAGACAGTACGCATTGCAGTATCTTGCAAAATTACTGCAAAATGCTACAGTGTGCTGCGAGGAGCAGTGTAATTTCATGGCAATTAAGCCCTCTAATCATCCAATATTTTTTGGCATGTCATTTACTGCAAAGTACTGAATTGCATCTTGTCTTGCTCCACTATATATTATTGATACATAATACAGTTCCAGAGAAGGTAGTGAGATAGACTACATAGACAATGACATACAGGTGTCTCTCTTTATTCGGCGGGCTCAAATATTGTTCTCCCCATGCAAGCCTTTCAGTTCTTGTAGCATTGGTAATAGCAGTACTGCTACTAATAGGATTAGCAGTACTACTGCTTCAAGTGTCACCACCTGTTCCATCTGTACATTCACTGTCACATCCTGTTGTGCACTAGTAGGGGGGTATTACAGCATACATGCTTTGTGCAGGAAGTAGCAGACACCACCACCACCAGTGTTCCCACTGCTACCACTATGGCTGCTACATTCACAGCCAGTGTGCTTCCCACCACCACTGGTGCTATTCTTGCAGCAGCCAGCCTTTTAGTTGTCATCACTACTGCAGCCACTTCTACCACTATTCCTATGCCCATGGGCAAAGCACCTTCTACCTCGTCTCTGTGACCATGAACACCTTCTAGTGCTGACCCAATGCAATGCTTGATATCATTTTCAGTTGGCTGGCCTGGTGGCACTGAGGATTGAGGCTCTGGACGCCACACCTCATGGCACGCCGGTGACCTGAGTTCAGGAGTGAGCTCGGATGCCAGGAGTCAGCAGGGATAGGGAGAGGATTGAGCAACCACAGGGCTGCCGTCTTCCCCTGGGGGAAGGGGGGAGGAATAACCAGGTGCACCAACGGCTCCTGGTGGAGTTCAGGAGCGAGGCAGTGCAAAGGTTCCACATAGATCAGCATACTGACACAGGCAGGGTTGCCATGTGCCACAGCATCAGGTGTGCACATGCAAGGGAGGGAGAAAGCCACCAGAACAAGAAAACAACTGGCTCTGTGGGGTAGGCAATGGCACCTGTCCCCCATGCCCTCTGCTGGGTCCACCTCAGCTGGCCTTCCAGTTCCTCCACTTGGGCCCCTCACCTGCAGCCAGAGGCTGACTAGTAAGTGCACTCAACAAGGAGGGGTGGCCCCAACCTGGAGGGGTTAAGCCGGAGGTGCTGGCTGCAGGGGGGGGGGAGAGAGGAGGCACAAGTCGAGGGGACCTCAGGTGGGCAGGATACAGGCAGGATGCCTGATAGAGGCTTTGCAGGGCTGTGACCGGAGGGAAATACAGTAAAAAAATAAATAAATATCATTTTCAGAGTGATATGTGTGTGGTGTGGTGGATTGAGTGTGCCACATGAAGCTTGTGTTGCATTACTGCATTAGTGGTTGAAGTGTCATTGAGGTGTATATGGTATACCAGGTTCAGTGGGTGATTAATGGTGTTGCTGAAGTGCTTTTTTAAAGTTTCCTTAAATAAACACATTTCCTGGCCGAATACTGAATACTGAATACTGAATACTTGGGACCCAAATACCAAATATTTGGGAAAAGGTATTCACACAGCCCTAACTTTCACTCCAAATTTCCAACAGCGCCATTTTTTCACACCTCCTTATGAACAGTGCAGCTGTCATTTTTTTGTATCCTGCCCAAAATGTGTTTTGGCACCTGTGGTGCAGAATGGCACAGTCACTGTGCAAAATCAACTTTTGGGACAGATTAATGAAATCACAGCACCACTGTTCATGAGGGGATGTCCAAAAAAGGCCATGTTGAAAAATTGGTAAAATAATTTCAAAGAAATTACTGCATTATGAGCGTGCATTACGCAGTTTCTATGCATGCTCGTAACTTCACCAATTTTTCATATTTTCACTCTAGATTTTCAGCATTGCCATTTTTCGCACCTCCTCATGAACAGTACAGCTGTCTTTTTTCACATCCTCCCTGAAATGTGTTTTCACACCTGTTGCATTGAATGGTGCAGTCACTGTGCGAAATCACCTTTGGGGATTGAGTAATGAAATAATAGTGCCACTGTTCATGAGGGGTGGTCCCAAAAATACATGTTGAAAATATGTAGTGAAAGTACCAACAAACTCCTGGGAAATTAGAGTTCTCAATCATAACACCCTACTCAGTAGAGACTGACAGGCATAAGGAGAGTGACTTGGGGTTGTCAGCTGTAATGCTCATGCCATTGCAACCCTGCCCTGCAGTGAGTGACAGGCATCGAGGTGTGCCTTGGGATCTTTGGCCTTAATGTTCATTTCATTCTCCTATGCTGCACCCATCTTAGTTTATTTCTTTATGGAATGGGGTGAGCGTAAGGGCCAAAGATCCCAAGGCACACCATGGCACCTGTCTATGTCTGCAGGGTGGGTGGGGTGAAGTGAAATGGAGTGAGCATTATGCCCGATGACCCAAAGCCACACCTCCAATGCCTGTCAATCTCTGCAAGGTGGGCGGGGGGGGGGATTGGTGTTAGTTCAATACTTCACTGCCATTCCTATTATGCAGCTCTCTAACTCTTGCAATACCAATGCCAATACCAGCACGAAAACATTCGGCATTGACAAATGCTTGTTAGTACTAGTGACCAACCTAGGGATGTAGTCAAGATAGTACAATGTGATTATTTATTGTTTCAAAAATGTTTAATGACTAAACGGATGCTATTGAATGTAAAGAAAACAAAATCAATTATATTTTCTGGACTGAGAAAATCAAACAGAGTTCATTCAAATGACATACCTAAAAGAGGAGTTGGCAGATCAGGTAGATCAATTCAGGTACCTGGAAATAATCCTTGATTCTAATCTGACTTTTGAACATCATATTAACAATAATGTAAAAATAATACATCAAAGACTAGGAGCCCTATATAAAGTCCTTCCTGACCTCAGAATCTAAAAAGATCCTTACTCATAGTTTTTTATTTACTGTGTTGTGTTATAGTCTAACCATTTATACAGCAACAATTGAAAAGACCCTGTCCAAATTGACAGTTACTTACGATAGTGTCCTTAGGTTTATGACAAATTAAGTATTTAAAACTCACCATTGTGAGTTATTCAAAAAATCAGATTGTCTATCCTTTGATAACAGGCTTAAGGCTAAAATAGGTGTATTCTTACCCCAGGAGTCCTTTAGCATCAGTAACTTTTTGCACTTAGCTGGCTAGGTGCAATTGCCCCGGAAGTGTGCCTTTAAGAGATTTTTTTAATGAGCATAGGGCCAGCCAATGAAAAGACAGGAGGGGGTGTGAACTGAGTGAATGCAGTTGACTGCTTCAGAATTTTTTCTGTGCTGGACTAAGCATATTGCCTCTGAGGTGTCTCCCAACTTTCCATGTTGACAGCCTCCTAGTGCTTATCTGGGTAAAGTTTTCCTCATAAATCATTTCCTTTAGTGTGCTGAGTGACAACTTTTACTTTTTCTTTAGCGCTTCGTGAATTTTTTATTTTTAGTGCGACGGTGCTATTTGTACAGCCCTCAAGATGGTTTTCATCTTTCCTTACCGGTCGAATTCAGAGAGTTGTCTCAGGAATATTTTCTTCCGAGTCTTTCTCTCTGCCTTGTGGGGTACTTCAGGGCTCGGTGCTGTCCCCCATGTTGTTTGCAGTGTATATGCTGCCCCTCGGAGACATTGTAAGATGGTATGGGCTGAGGTTTCACTGCTATGCTGATGATACCCAGCTCTACCTGTCTTTTGCACCCGACCAGGTGTTGTGCTCTCTCAGTATTTAACAGCTGCCTCATAGAAATCCAAGATTGGATGAGTTCCAGTGGGTTAAAGTTGAACGCGGGAAAGACTGAGGTTTTGGTGGTGGACCCTGGTCATAGAATAGAGGGGTTGAGGTCTGATTTGCCATCTGGTTTATTTCTGGGGGGCGAGCAGATCCTTACCTCTGAATGGGTGCGTGACCTGGGAGTGATACTTGATGATGGTCTGACCCCTCGCCATCAGGTGTCTGCAGTTGTCAAGTTAGCCTTTTACCACCTTAGGAACATTGCCAGGATCAAGCACCTTGTTCCGTCCAGCAACTTGCCTGTCTTGGTCCACACCTTCGTGACCTTGTGCCTTGACTACTGTAACTCCGTGTACCTAGGGCTTCCTGGGGTTGATATCCACCGTTTGCAGCTAGTACAGAATGCAGCTGCATGTTTATTGACTGGGGCTTCAAGGAGATCTTATATAACCCCAGTGCTGCGTGATCTGCACTGGCTGCCAGTTCAGTGGCGGATCACCTTTAAGGTAGGTTTGTTAACCTATAAGGCCCTACACGGACTGGGTCCGGACTACTTGAAAGAACTTTTGATTCCTTACACCCCTATGCGTCAACTCCACTCGGCTGATCAGGGGTTGCTGGAGATTCCGAGGGTTAGACTGAAGTCATCTGGGGCACAGACTTTTATGTTCGCTGCCCCATCCCTCTGGAATTCTCTACCTCATCAGCTATGGGAGTGCAGGACTGTGGGGAGTTTTAAGCAGGCAATGAAGACCTTTCTATGGGAAAAAGCATTTCCTGATTTTCTTTGATTTTGTGCTTATTTATTGTTTAACTGAGTATGTTTGTATTTGTGAAGCACTTTGATATTCTGAAAGGCGCTATATAAAATAAAATTATTATTATTATTTAGACTTTATTTTTACCACAACAATGTGCTTTAAAGCCTAATTTTATCGAGGGTGTTTATTTTCGACAGTTTCCTTCATTTTTGACTCATTTCTTGTGGGAACCTTCGAACTGGGGACAGTTGCCTTGTTTTTTACCTCAGACCTCACCGGGTTTACCGTGAGGCACCTGCTGTAGATTTCAAACCTAAACAGTGCCTGGGGTTTTTCTCTCTATATTGGCAATTATGAGGAAAACTTTTTGTTATATTACTGGACCTTGGTATCATCTGAGTCAGGACTGTCCATAAAGGGTCCTGCAGCCACCTGTGCGCAGTTGAGTATTACTGGTTTTCTATTAAGATTGGCACTGGTATAGATCCCAGTTTTACAATAAAAAAAAAGGGACTGGTAATAGACAGAGTTTATTAACTGGGGCTGGACTGGCTGGTGGCATTTTCACAGAAAACTGCACTCAGTTAATAGGTCCAGAACTGGTTTGCTTTGCTTAAATTGGCGAACATAGCAGACAAACCTTTGATAATTACGGCTGAGGATAAATCAAAGGTTTCCGACGAGAGGCCATTCAAAACTACTAATACCAAAAGCAGAGATGCTGAGGAACCCTCCAGATCCCAGTCAAAAAATAAAGCTTCCAAAGATGAAGTTTCTCACAAATTGAAAAATAATAAGAGTGACAAAAAAGGAAGCTTGATCAAGTCTCTGATGAAGTGGCTAAAAAGAAACTCTGTCAAGACAAACATGCTCCCGTTGCTCCTGCGAAAGCCAATAGTGAGACAACAGGCACCTTAAAGCATTCAGAAAACACAAAGCATTTACAAACTGTGCAGGTTCTTCCATCAGTGCAAGATATGGAAAAAGCATGGCAACTGTTTCAGACCTTTCAAAAGATGGGTCCTCAATTTACTGGGGCTGGCAAGCACTCTTCCACAGTTCTTTCTTCTGTAGACTGTGAGGGTGATGCAGATGATGATCAAGTCTATGATGCTCCTGACATGGATTTTGAGGGCCTTGAGCCCCAGGAGCCCCCGGACCCTCACCTTGGGGATCCCCCAGGTGACCATGAGGATCCTTCCTGTATGTTTTCATTTATACAAAATATGCTGGATACCCTGGACCTCCCTACACAGGAGCCCAACCAGGATGTCGATGAAGACAAAGATTATAGGGAGATGAAGGGTCTTTCATCCTCAAAAACCCCTGTCATCCCTATCTATAATGCATTTAGAAAAAATACCATGAAGGTGCTTCAACACCTCACTTCAGTTCTAGGGGTTGATAAGTGGCTTGAGAGAAAATATAAATTGTCTAAAAATGGTACCGAGTTCCTGTCAGCACACCCTAGCCATGAGAGTATAGTGCAGCAGGCAGCTTGTGAGAAAGCTGGAGTCTCCTTGTCGTCCTCTGCCCCTGACAAGGATTCCAAGAAAATTGACTTTATAGCCAAAAAAATGTATGCCACAGCTTCCCTGCTTCTCAGGCTTTCTTCTTACATGGCATTCATTGCCAAATATCAGAACGCCTTTTGGAAATCTGTCCAGGCTATTGCCCACAACGGATCAGATTCTATGGTACAGGAGCTGGTGGATATGTCAAAAAGTGCCTTGGAAACTACTATGTACCAATTCCACATGGCAGATGACAATAATGATACAGCCTCTAGGGCAATGGCCCATGCCATATCTCTGAGACGCTTCGCCTGGCTTAGAACAACCAGTCTGACCACAGACACTCAGAACAAGGCCATGGATTTTCCCTGTGATCAAAATATGTTGTTTTATTACAGAACCACTGACTACATGAAAAAGGTTGATGAATACAAGTCCTCCTGGCAGAGCCATTCATCCAAGCCTAAACCCGCCACCCCTCAGAGATCCCATCCAAGGGGCAGTAGGGGCAGAAGTTTTGTTCCCAGGCCTTACAGTCCCTATCTACATTCTGACTTTAGCCAGCACAGGGGGGTCTTTCAGAGGCGGGGCAGAAGGGGCTAAAGAAAATCTCTACCCAGCCATCTGCCTGTCAGTCTAAGTCTTGATGTGAGTGTCCAGGCCACCTCCCCATTTCCGGTTGGAGGCAGACTCTCTCACTATCTTCAGCACTGGTCCCTCATCATGTCAGACAAGTGGGTGCTGGAGATAGTGGAGAAGGGTCTGTCATTACAGTTCAAGCAGCTGCCAGACCTCAAGCGTACCCAGGTGTCAAGACCTCTGTCTCCATTACTGATACCGCTGTTGGAAATGGAGTTACAAAACCTTCTGGCTTTAGAGCAGTGGAGAGGGTCCCCACCAGAAGAGAAGGCAAGGGCTTCTACTCCAGGTATTTTCTGACACAAAAGAAAACTGAGGAGTGGCGACCTATCTTAGATCTCAGATATTTAAACAAACATCTGAAAAAAAACAAATTCAAAATGGTCACTCTCTCACTGGTCATACAGTCCTTACAGCAGGGCGACTGGCTAGCCTCCCTTGACTTGAAGGACAATTACTTCCACATACCCATAAGGAGATCTCAGGAAGTTTCTCAGGTTCAAACTTCCTTCATGTCACTATCAGTTCACTGCAATGCCCTTCAGTCTGTTCTCGACCCCAAGAGTCTTTACCAAGTGTCTCGCAGTGGTAGCAGCACGTCTCAAGAGACTGGATGTCACTCTCTACCCCAATCTGGATGACTGGCTCATAGTAGCAAAGTCTCCTGGCCAAGTCAAGGAATCTCTTTCCCTCACAGAACGCACTCTGGAGTCTCTGGGTTTCCTCGCAAATCTCAAGAAGTCTCACCCAGAACTCACCTTCATAGGTGCCCAGCTGGACACTCGGAAGGGATATGCTTTCCTCCCACAGGAAAGAATTCAGAGTTTCCTTTCAGTGGCAGATTCTTTCACCCAGGGACAGCCAAGACCAGCCAGATATTTTCTCAAACTTCTGGGACATATGGCCTCTATGACTGCAGTAGTCCTAGGGGTCAGGTACAGGATGAGTCTCCAGCAAGCCTACCTCAGAGCTCACTGGTCTCAGAGAAGTAACACATTTTCAAAGTTAATACCGGTGTCAGAGCAGTTCCTCCAAAATTTGCTGTGGTGGAAGGACCCTGCAAATTTGCAGGCAGGGGTTCCCATTCAAGCTCCTCTTCCCACAAAGGTGATCACCACAGACGCCTCCCTGTTGAGCTGGGGAGCTCATCTAGACTGTGCCTCAGTAAGCGGCAACTGGACTCCCGAAGAGTCACAGTTGCACATAAATCTTTTGGAACTCAGAGCAGTCTTACTAGCTTTCAAAACTTTCACTCCCAGCATAGAAGGGCAGGCGGTTCAAATTTGAATGGACAGCACCACTGCAATATTCTACATAAACAAGCAGGGTGGTACCAGATTAGGAATACTCTGTTTGGAAGCTCTGAAGCTCTGGTCTCTAGCATTCTCCCTGGGAATCAGCCTCTCAGTTATTCACCTCCCAGGAAAACTCAATACTCTGGTGGATGCTCTAAGCTGCATCAGTCAAGGTCAGAGCGAACGGACACTGAACAAGCAAGTACTGGCCACAGTGTTCAGGCAGTGGGGCACACCAGACGTGGATCTGTTTGCCTCACCTCTCAGTTTTCAGCTTCCTCAGTCCTGTTGCAGGAACCCAGTTCCAAGAACACTTCCTCTGGATGCCGTGATCCTGGACTGGTCAGGGAGGTTCCTATACGCATTTCTTCCCTTTTCCCTGATATTCAGGGTTTTGCTGAAACTCAGGCAGCAGCTTGCATCCATAATCCTAGTGGCTCCCGACTGGCCCAGGCAAGCCTGGTATCCTCTCCTTCTCTCAATGTCCTGCAACAGGCCCATTTGCTTGCCTCCAACACGATCCCTGCTGACCCTTCCTCTGACAGGAGTGTAGTATCCAGACGTACACTCTCTTCACCTCAAAGCCTGGTTCTTGAGGAGTTAGAGTTTCCATCCTCACAGTACTCTGAACAGGTCCTTAAGATACTGAGGATGGCTAAAAAACCGAACACTAAGAAGACTTATGCAGTCAAATGGAAAAGGTTTTCCCTCTGGTGCAGAAGCAAAAAGGTCGAACCCCTATCTGCTTCAGACCCTCAGCTGCTAGACTACCTGGTACACCTGCAGGTGTCATGCTTGAAACCATCTTCACTCAAGCTACACCTGGGGGCAATTTCAGCCTACCTTTCGGTGGGAAAGAAGAAATAATTTTTTTCCCACATTTTTAAACAGTTTTTTAAAGGCCTCTTGCACTTCCAGCCTCCAATCAAGGATCCCGTTCCTCCTTGAAGCCTGAACCTTTGCATAGATGGGCTCATGAATCCACCTTTTGAGCCTATATCCACGGCCCACATCAAGTTTGTAACTTGGAAGAGACCATCTTCCTGGTAGCCGTTATGTCTGCCAGGAGGATTTCAGAGCTGCAGGTCCTATGCACTGAGCCGAATTACATCATCCCTCACAACGATAAAGTTGAGCTCAGGACGAATAGGAAATTTCTGCCAAAGGTGGTTTCAGAGCTTCACTTGAACCAATTCATTACTCTGCCTGTCTTCTTCTACATAGAAACATAGAAACATAAACTTTGACAGCAGATAAGGACCACTTGGCCCACCCAGTCTGCCCATTTCCCTACCTATTGGATAGCCTGCAGATTCTAGTTAACCAACAGCCTACTTCCTGCAACCCCTCACTATAATTGCCTTATGTCTGTCCCATGCATGTTTGAATTCCCCCACAACCTCTCCAGGAAGGCAGTTCCAAGTGTCCACCACTCTCTCCGTGAAAAAAAATTTCCTCACATTACCCCTAAGCCGTCCCCCCTCTATCTTAAATTGTGCCCCTTCTTCTTACACATCTCTTTTTCAGAAAGATGCTACCCTCCTGGACTTTGTTGATTCCCTTCAGGTACTTAAAAGTTTCTATCATGTCCCCCCTGTCCCTCCTTTCATCAACAGTATACATATTAAGCTCTCTCAGTCTCTCTTCATGTGGTTTCTGATGTAGATCCTGCACCATTTTAGTTGCCCTCGTCTGGACTGCTTCCATCCTGTCTATGTCCTTGCATAGATGAGGTCTCCAAAACTGCATGCAGCACTCCAGGTGGGGTCTCACAAACTGTCTGTACAGAGGATAACCACTTCCTTTTTTCTACTTGTGATGCCCCTCCCTATGCATCCCAGTATCCCCCTGGCTCTCCTTACCGACTTCTCACATTGCTTACCCACCTTTAGGTCATCTGATATGACTACCCCCAGGTCCCTTTCCATTATTTTTGTTGTGAGTACCTCCCCTGCTATTGTGTACTCTTCTCCTGGATTTTTACTTCCCAGGTGCATTAGTTTGCACTTCTTTGCATTGAATCTAAGTTGCCATATGTCTGACCATTCCTCCAACCTTGCCAAGTCCCTTCTCATCATTTCTTCCCCACCTTGTGTATCAACTCTGTTACAGATCTTTGTGTCATCTGCAAAGAGACATACCTTTCCTTCCAGACTCTCAGCAATGTCACCTATAAAGATGTTAAAGAGGACTGGACCCAGTACTGAGCCCTGAGGTACTCCACTAGTAACCCCCCCTTTCTTCGGAATGTGTTCCATTCACTATTACCTTCTGTGTTCTGTTGTGCAGCCAGTTTGCCACCCAGGCTACCACCCTGGGACCCACTCCCAGGCTGGCTAACTTAATTATTAATCTTTTGTGCAGGACTGTGTCAAATGCCTTGCTAAAGTCTAGGTAGGCCATAACCACAGCTCCTCCCTGGTCTATTACTTTGGTCACACAGTCAAAGAAATCAATTAGATTCATCTGACATGACCTTCCTGCTGTGAATCCATGCTGCTTTGGGTCCTGTGCCCCGCTGTCCCCTGGGTACTCAACAATTCTTTCTTTCAAGTGATTCCATCATTTTCCCACCACTGAGGTCAAACTAACAGGTCTGTAGTTTTCTGCTTCTGCCTCGCCTCCACTTTGTGAGGGAGATCACATCTACCCTTCTCCAGTCCTCAGGTACCACCCCATCCTCCCATGATTTGTTAAAAAGTGTGGTCATGGTGTTACTAGGTCCTCCCTTAGTTCTTTTAGGACTCTAAGGTGAATCCTGTCAGGCCCCATTGCTTTGTCCACATTGAGTTTTAGGAGTTCTTTCAGGACTCTTTCTTCTGTAAATGGACTGGCATCAACCCCACTATCCAGAGTGCTTCTACTGTTTGGTTTAGGTAACTCCTCCTCTTCTTCTTTGTGAATACTGAGCAAAAGTATTAATTCAGTATCTCTGCCTTTAAACTGTCTTCCTCTGCCCACCTCCCCTCTCCTTTATTAATCTTCACTATCACTCCCTTAGCCTTTCTATGCTCCCTAATGTACCTATAAAAGGTTTTATCCCCCTTCTTAACTGAGTTGGCTATCTTTTCCTCAGTTTGGGCCTTTGCTTTTCTGACTGCCTTCCCCCACTTCTTTCTGCTTTAATTGATACAGTTCCCTGTCGTGCTCCTTCTGTGATTCCTTATACTTTTTGAATGCAGCCTTTTTCTCCTTAACCTTCCCTGACACCTCTTTTGAGAACCATAGTGGTTTTTTATTCCACTTTGTTTTCTTTATTTGTTTCACACAAAGGCTTGTTGCCTCTATGATGGCAGTTTTGATTTTTCTCCATTGTTCTTCAACCCCTCCTTTCTGGCCATTTGCTAATGCATTCCTCAGGTATTCACCCATTATGCCAAAGTCAGCCCTTCTAAAGTCCAGTATCCTTGTCTTTGTATGGCTTGTCTCCATGGTTGTGTTTATTGTGAAGCACACTGTGCAGTGGTCGCTTGTTCCCAGATGTCTACTGACTTCTAAATTTGTGATCTTCTCTCCATTTGAGAGTACCAGGTTTAATATTGCTCCCTCCTGAGTGGGTTCCACCACTAGCTGTCTAAGGCATGCCCCTTGTAGGGCATCGAGAATGACCCTGCTCTTGGATGTGGCTGCAGTCCATGTAGTCCAGTTAATATCTGGCATATTCAGGTCCCCCATCAACAGTATCTTCCTTTTTCAGCCATTTTGAGAATGTCTTCTATCATTTTCTTGTCCATTTCCTCCCCTTGAGGACGGGGTCTGTATACACACTTACTGAGCCATCCACTCCTGGCGAGCAAAAGCTCCACAGCTTGGATGTCAAAAAAGCCATCTTTCACTACCTAGAGCATACTAGACAGTCCAGAGGCTCTTCCACTCAGTTGTTCCTCACCTACGGGGATGTAGGCAGAGGAAGACCAGCTACCAAGAGAACTGTTTCTCATTGGTTGGTCTCTTGTATTAGATTCTGCTATGAGAAAGCTGGTCAACAACCTCCAGTTGGGTTCAGGGCCCATTCCACCAGGGGCACTGCAGCCTTGCTTGCAGCAGCAAGGGACATTCCACTACTGGATGTCTGCAAAGCAGCTACCTGGAAATCTGTGCACACCTCTGTGAAACACTACAGTATGGATGTGCAGACCAGATCTGATGCCAAATTTGGCAGGGCAGTTCTGCAGATCATCTTTCCTAAGTAGGTTCTCTGCCCACCTCTCACTTGGTACTGCTTGGTAGTCTGCAAAAAGTTGCTGATGCTAAAGGACTCCTGGGGTAAAAGGAAAAAAATTACTCACTGGTGTAATCTTCTTTCTTTTAGCATCAGTAAGCTCCTACCTTTCCTCCTTGGTTCACCTGTCGGAGAAGGGCTCTTACGTCACCTTTTACCAAATTTGTCATTTTGTTATTGATGAGTTTTTACCTTGTGTTGCTGTTTCTGTTTTCACTTTTGGACATTTGCATGTTTTTTGAATCCTGTTAATTCTTTTTCAGAGCATTTGCCCTCGTTTTTCCTTGAAAAAATTCAGAAGCGGTCAACTGCATTCACTCACTTCACACCCCCTCCTGTCTTTTGATTGGCTGGCCCTACGCTCATTAAAAAAAATCTCTTAAAGGCACACCTCCAGGGCAATTGCACCTAGCCAGCTAAGTGCCAAAGTTACTGATGCTAAAGGACCCCATGGAAGAAGAAGATTACTGTGGTGAGTAATTTTTTCTTGTTGTGCAAGGTTATTACTAATCAACTCCGAGGTCTGTCAGTCCCATTTTCCTATAGTCAGAATTATCATGGTACTAATTGAATCAGATCAAATCAATGATTTGATTTGATCATGGTACAAGATCTCAGAGCAAATTTGTATTTCAGTTACCCATTTAAAAAAAAATCTTTTGGTCAGAAATCACTACAATACAGGGCCCAACTTTTCTATAGCACAATTCCAAATATCGTAACTAGCAGTAGCACTGTGGCCTCCTTCAAAATCAGACTTGGATCATGGTAGGCTACTGTAAATGATTGTTCCTGTGATTTAAATGCATAAAAGTCCTGTTCTCTGTATTTTTTATACCGTCTGGCATTATATATTGTGTGTTTTTATTGTCTTAAGTATGAATTATTTGCTTTGTTAAAACTTGTCGCTTGTGAAAATGTGCAGTAACGCTCATCTTGCTTACAAGTATAAAAAATAAAAAAATAAAAATAAAACCATAGTTCTCTAGCTTTGTTCAGTATACTGTAATTTTCTTGTCCAAGAAATATAAAAGCTTAAAGATAAGTGGTCTGGGTTTATTAGCAGTGGATGACGCGTGGGTCTGTTTCACTCTGTGGGCTCATTCTGTTTTCAGAAAAGTATTGGTTTGGGTCCAGCTGTAACCACGATAGCAGGTTGTCTTTCAACTATCTTATCAAGTCTCTCTCCCTTCCAGGCCTTCTGGTAACCCAAGTAATCTAATATTTTTTTTCTACACCCCATCCCTCCAGGTCTTCCAATTTGAAGGTAAGCCACTTTATTTGTTGTTCTGCCTTTTGTAATCTTCTGTTGTCACTTTCTTCTTTCTCAGTCAAGGAGACTATTTGTGTTTAGATTGCTGTAATCTAATTAGTAAGGAAAGACAGTCTGGCATGAGTTTCCACAACAGTAGTTTAGCCCAAGTCAGCATAGAGGGCTAGGAAGCTCCCCCCCACCCCTTCACTCCAGGAGCTGGAGCCTGCCAACCAGGTTGCTCCACTTGCCTCTTCCCCCAGACACTGGATGCAGCTTAGAGGGCCAGGAAGCACTCCCCCCCAGGAGCCAGAGCCTGCTGACCAGGCTGATCAGCTTGCTTCTTCCTCCAGACACCCAATGCAGCTTAGAGGGCTAGGAAGCCACCCCCCCCCGGAGCTGGAGCCTGTTGATCAGGCAGCTCAGCTTGCCTCTTCCCCAGACACCTGATGCAGCTTAGAGGGCTAGGAAGCTCTGCTCCCCTCTCTTCAGGAGCCAGAACCTGTCAACCATGCTGCTCAGCTTGCCTCATCCCCCAGATGCCTGACACGGCTGAGAGGGCTAGGAAGCTCTTCCCCCCTCCCAGGACCCAGAGCCTGCCAACCAGGTACATCACAACTGTTAGACTTATTGCCAGAAAAGAGTAATTCCTGTATTTGGACCAGACTGTGGTTGGAGGATTGTGTCTGATTGTTTTTGTATCAGTGTTTAATGTGTGATGCACTGTTCTGACAGGGAGCCTTAAGGGAATGTACTGCTAGCACTGTGTTTATTAGTGTGCCACCTGTATGTTACTTTAAGGGGGTGTAATGTCTATGCAGGGAATGTACTGCTAACATGTTGTAGGGAGCATTTCATTTCATTTCTTGCTGAACTTAGCCTGCTTGGTTCTCAGCCTGTTCCTGCCCTGACCTTGCTGTTGTTTCCAGCCAGATCTTTTAATCCCTCTCCCTTTCATTACAGGCTGCTCAGCTTGCCTCTTCTCCCAGATACATGATGCAGCTTACAGGGCTTGGAGCTCTCCCTCTTCCTCCAGTCACTGGAGTCTGTCGACCAGGTACATCACGACTGTGAGGCTCATTGCTAGCCTGCTGCCACTAATACAGTGGCTGCCCCACCCACCCACCCGTGAAAGTCCCACCCTGGGTGAGCATTTGCCTTATAGGCAGCTCTATCCCATGTGACTAACCACGTGACTATTGCTATGGCTATCTCCCCAAGATTCCATCTGCAATTTATATGGCTGGACCACTAGGGGTCACTGCTGTGATTCCTTACGTGAGGTAACATTTAAACTTCCTCCTCAGCTTCTATAAGACCAAATATGTTAGATACCCTTCCTGTTCCCTAACTCTTACCATCCCTATTATTATTATAGATTGCTGTTTTATCCCAGTGTGGGTTTCAAACCCATGGCTCTTGGCACTAGAATTATCCAAAGATTGCTGCACTATCCTCTAGGCCATTTAGCCTGCTGAATTTCATCCCCCAATTCTGCATTATTTAAGAGGGCCCTGGTGGTCACATGAAGGATTACGTCCCACTGTAACCATCAAGGCATGCTCTGAAACAATCTCCACACTTTAACACTAGTTCATTATAGGAATTGGCCATTAGATACAGATCAGATTTTTTGCTCAGGCAACCCTGTTCAGCCCTAGTTGAATGGTCCCTGTAAACGCCTTCTGCTATAAGCGTCATAGTCAGTTATATGCCTTTATGCAGGCAACACTCTGATAGTTAATTCCACTGTTCAGAATACCAGACTGTATAACCCCAACTCCCTCCGCCACCCCACGCCCCCATATCCTCCATAAGTCTTCTCCACTTTTTACCACCTCTTCTGTCCACTATGCTCATTCTTGTCTTCACTATCCTTCCCCTCCTATTAATCCTGACATCCGTCCCTCCCACTTCCTTACCTGCCCTACCAATGTCAATCTCCTGCCCTTGTTCCTCCTTCCCCACTCTTCCATCTTCATGTCTCCTCCCCCTCCTCCACTCACCTTGGTGCTTGGGCTCTTCCATACTTTGCTCACCTGGCTTACACTTGGCACCACTTCATTCCATCCAATCCCCCTGCAGCTCCACCTCCAATCAGACCCTCTCCCCTTATCCTCCAAAACCCTACACCTCCCGGAGACAGATATCCATCCCCTCTAAACTACTTATCATCCTACTTCTCCTAACAGCAGGGGACATTGAACCTAACCATGGACCATCCTTTTCTTTCTCCACCAAACTCCCAAAAGGACTAAAAATTGTCCACCTTAACATCAGGAGCCTCCTCCCAAAGATTGACCTAATCCAACACCTCATGTCTAGCTTGAAACCTAGTATACTAATCATCACTGAATCATGGATCTCCTCTAAAATCTATGACACTACCTTCTCCACCACGGTTAGTCCCTTATCTGCCAGGATTGGTCAACCAGGGGAGGGAAGATGGCCATTTACATCTTGTCCTCCATCCAATATATCATCTGTCTCCCCACTGCTTCCCCCTTAGCGTACGAACTTCTGTTACAAAACTGTTTCTTCCCTGCTCCCTACCTATCTTTGTGGTCAGGGTTTACTGCTGTCCTAGCCTCCCTTCCTCCTCTCCATCCTCCATAACAGACCTCCTCTCTACTCTCATCACCCACTCCTTAACTGGTGAACTCCACATCCTCGGTGATTTCAATATCAACTGGCTGTTCAACACCCAATCCAAAATCTGTAACCACATCTCTTCCTTGAATCTAAAACAATTAATTTCTCAACCTACCCAACTAAACCACAAGTCTAGTAAGCATACTCTGCTAGACTGGGTTCTGGCATCACAGCCCCACTGGGATAGTCATCTCAGGTATCCAATGGGATGTACTCAGCGACCACCAAATTTATTTATTTTATTTATTTGCTTTTGGTAACCGGGTAAGTGCACTAGACAGGACTGACTATTTTCAGGCATGACCCAGGAGAGTACAAATCAAGGAACAGGTAAAAACAAATACATATACAGTGTTGTACATGGTCTACTGTATCCATAGAATCCATCATCCCATACCCCCACCAAATTTCATCCACCTTCTTTCCTTCAGATTCATAGACTTGTCCTCCCTCTATGAGGAACTTGCTGGAACTGACTAGTCTTCCATTGCCAATGCCTCCTTTGTTGACTCAGCCCTAAGTTACTTCAAAATGCAGCTACTAAATGCTTGGAACAGGCTCACTCTTTTAAGAAAGACCTGGGCATGAGGATCTTACCTTCCCTGGGTATCAGCTAAGTTGCTGGCCTGCCAGCATGTTTGGAATGAAACATGGATGGCTTACAAACAACCAGTGTTCATGATAATTTGGTAAGATATCATTCACTTTGTAATGCCTGTACCAGGGCTATCTGTCTCACAAAAGTGGAATACTTCAATTGGTAGCCTGTCAATATGGCAACTGTGAAACGGTGACCCATAAAGAGGGAAACAGAACCACAGCACCAACACTTCTGTGCAACCAGTGGTTTTCCCTATCCCTGAGGTATCCTCCCCTTCCCGAGTTGGCATTTTAAATAAAGGAGGGTGCAGGGCACAAAGCCCCCACACAAAAAAAGACATTGTTCCCTGTCATCGTGCTGTGGGAGTTGCACCCTCTTCATGGGTCACCGTTACACAGTCACCAATATGACATGGAGCCACTTCAGTTCCACCTTCCAGGAAAACCTAAATAGCCCTTCTAAATTTTGGAGGGTCATCCATGCCCTGTGCTCCCCCTGCCCACTCCCATCCTAAAGTTAGGCAACATCATCATTTCAGACCCCCCCCAGTAGTCACCGAATTTAACATCTTGTTATCCACTTGCACTTCCACCCTCCTAGAATCCTTTCCTCCCTCAACTCCTCCTCTGCCAGCTTCTTCAGCACATATTTCCTCTTCACCATGCTTTTCCATCCTAACAGTCTCCCCCACTGACACCCTACAAGCTATTCTTGCTCTAAGCCCTCAAAACAGCAAAAGCTTGGATGGGCTTGACTCAAAGCTCTTGCACCTAACAGCCCACGCTGTAGCTGTCCCTCTCTCTCTTCTTCTGAACCTTTCCTTCACACTTGCCACTGTCCCTGATGCCTGGAAGCTTGCCACTGTTGTCCATCTCCTCAAGAGCAAGCAACTCCTTGAACCACGGTATTTACCACTTAACATCTCTGCTCCCAATCCTTACTAAACTCCAAGAACACTTGGTCTTGGCTCAGCTCACTCCTTTCCTTGATTCCTCCTCCTTCTTCACTCCCTTCCAGTCTAGTTTCCCTAAGGCCTACTCCACTACAACCTCCCTTATCTGGCTCATTGACTTCATTCTCTCTCTGACATGGATCAGGGACATGTTGCCTCTGTCATCTTTGTCAATCTGGCCAACCTTCAGCACTCTTTCCCCACTTCCTTTCTCCTCAATAAGCTGGCAGCAGCTGGTCTCTCTGAGTCTGCCACTCGCTGGTTCCATTCCCATCTTATAGGTAGGTCCCAAGCAGTCAGGACTGATAACTCCTTCTCCCCCCATCCCCATAAACACAGGTGTCCATCAAGGTTTGGTACTTGAACTGCTGCTCTTCTCAATATTTCTAAATTACCTACCTACTGCCTCCTGCTCAATTGCAAGCATCCACATGTATGTGGATGACATGTTTTTTATGCCTCTGGTACTTCACTTTTGGATGTAGCTAACAGCCTCCAACTGGATTTCAGCAATGTCAAGTGCTGATTTCATGCAAATCAACTATCTCTAAATGCCAAAAAGCTGATCTCTGTGACCTTTAGCACCAGGCAAAAGCTGTCCAGGCTTACTGCCACCCCTACCTTCCATACCCTCAATGATTCCTTTCTAGATGTCTCTTCATTTAAATACATTGGACTCTGGCTCAACAGGAACTTCAAATTTGCTGGTCATGTGGACGCTATCCACAAAAAGTTACTCCCCAAATTAGGAGCCCTGTATAGACACTGTAGCTGCATATCTCCACTGGCCCACTGAGAGACCACCCAGAAGATGCTCTTCCCAGTCTTTGACTTTGGAGACGTAGTCTATAGTATAGCCCACAAATCCACCCTTACCAGACTGGACACTATTTCACTCCTTCTGCCACTTTGCTCTTGCCTGTCCACCACATACTCACCACTGTGACCTCTACACTGCACTCTCCTTTCCCTCTCTTGGCCAGATGCCTTGCCCATAACAACTCTTCAATTGAAAAGTTCTGGCTTGGCTTCCTGCCACCCTCCCTTCACTCCCTCATCTCCATCCCTTCTACTCCCCACTACTCCCTACACAAATGCCCTTTTAGGACTCTCACCCTCCCTCCTCAGTCCTTCACTTCAGGGAGAGCAGCCTTCTCCTATCACTTTCCTAACGTTTGAAACTCCCTCCCCATAGATATCTGCTCTGCCTCGTCCACTTGTTCACTATCCCACCTGCTTCAGCACTACATCTCCCCTCCTACAATTGCTCTTTACCTGTTTCCCCCTCATTAGATCTCTCTCTCTCTCTCTCTCTACTCTTTCTTTTTTCATCCCTTTGCTACCCTACTCCCTTCTTCCTCCACAGGTGCAGTACCAGCTGTCAGCCTGTAGCACTAGAGCTGGGTTTACATCTAGTAGTGTTCACACCCCTGGGATTCCACCCAGCTGGGTATGGCTTTCCTCCTTCCCCACCTCCTCTTCCCATCAAACTCCTCCCTCTTGGACTTCATATCTCCCATCCTCACCCCTCTTGGTCCTTGCACCACATACTCTTCCCTATACCCACCTCTTAGGTGCCGATCTTGGTTGCCCCCCACTCAACCCCTTATTGCTCCCATCAATCCCCTTGTGTTGTTTGCATCCCAGAGGGGTGTAAGCCTACCTGGTTATCCACATACCTTCCTACTCCACTATCCAAATAAAGCCATCACTTTCCATCATCAAATGGCATAAGCTACTAAGCTACTACTCTCCTTGTTAAAGTTCTAGGGCATATGCCACATAGGCCTAAACCACACTTTCTCAGACTCGAGTTCAGTCCTGCCCAGTAACTTCTTTGACCCATCCCAGTAGCACCCCTGCCCACTCTCTAGAGACCTCCTTTCTATCTATGTACCATCTCCCCACTGGAAGCTAGACCCATTCTGCAAAAAGCTGTTAGTAGTAACAACCCCAGCACCGACCTACTGGGCACTTGACTACTTTGTCTGACATTGGATGTTATCCTGGTCCCACTTACCAAGCTGCTCAACCACTCTCTGTGCCTGGGGCAGTTCCCCAGCACATGGAAAACCACCATCATCACTCCCATCCTAAAGAGCATTGATCAAGCGACCCTAGGAAACTATCGACCTATCTTTATCCTCCCCCCACTCTCTAAGACCCTTGAAAAAGTAGTTGCCAACCAGCTTGCTGAATATCTGGCCATGCACAATATCCTGTGCCCTGAACAGCATGGCTTTTGTGTAGGTCACAGCACCACAACCGCACTACTTGAATTCTCCAACTTCCTGCACTCTGATCTTGATGCCAGTCCTGCAGGTGCCATGTTCATTGACCTCTCTAAGGCCTTTGACATGGTTTGCCATCCCTCCTGCTTGACTCCTCAGATGCCTTGGTTGCCCCAGCCCCCTTGCATGGTTCACGCTACCTCTGCCAGAACTCAGTGTGTAAAATCAATAGCACCCTATCTGACACTCGACCTGTCTGTGCTGGGGTTCCCCAGGGCTCCATTTTAGGCCCTCTTCTCTTCAGTTTCTACCTCAGCTCCCTCCCTTCAACCTGCCCAAGTAAGATCCTCCTCTACATGGATGATGCTGTGCTCTTCGCCTCTGACCCCAACCCCAGCACACTCCAGGCCACCCTCCAACAAGCTTTTGATAGAGCTGAGCATTGGTTCACATCACAAAGGCTAGTCCTGAACCTAAAACGGTCCAAAGCTATGCTCTTCTCGCAATGCCAAAGCAAAGCCAGTGGTGCCCCTCTCGTGATACTTCCTAAAACACTAAACCCCATTGAGCAGGTTTCCTCTTACAAGTATCTGGGCATTACCTTTGATTCGGCACTCTCCTTCCATTCCCATATCAATGCCCTTTCTGCTGCCACCAATGTCAGAATTGGACTGTTATACCACCATAGGGACTGGCTATCACAAGAGGCCCTTAGATTGACAATCACCTCCTCTGTCCTGTCGCTAATTGACTATGGGCTGCACATCTATGCTTCAGCCAACAACACTGCACTTGCAAGAATCTAGCTCTCTATAAACAAGGCCTGCAGGCTAATGCTGGGAACCCCTAGGTGCACCCATACATGCCTGCTGTACTCTACCACTAACTTGCTCCACCTTGAAGAAAGACTCCACTTCCAAACCTGCCTTCTTGTAAAAAAGACCCTGCTAGGGCTCTCCCTACCTGGGGTCACCACCTCCATGCAGCATGCCCCCCCTCAGTCTCCACCCACAGCACTGTCAAAACCTTCCTTATTGTCCCCAGGGGAAGGACCTCTATGGCTCAGAGATCCTTTTGCTATCAGGCTCCTTCCTGGTTTAATTCCCTCCCAGCCAACATAGCTGACTCCACTAAGCTTGGTCCTTTCAAGGTCTCCCTCAGAAGCCATCTGACAAGCACTCACTGCTGCAACTGCACATAATCCCCCACCTGCCCCTTACCCTCACTCCTAGGCTGGGTTTGCCCTGTCTACTTTTGCTGTATATGCCTGGGGTCTCAGGCAACATCTGCTGGCTAATGTAATAAAATATCTCTGTTTGCTACCTGATGTGGTACTCATGTACCTATATTATGACTACTGTGATCTACCTATTTCCAAGCTTGTACCACCAGTGAACTCCTGTAACACTGGTTGCTTTTTTAATCTAAGCATTATGTACTGTACTGTTTTGTTTGCTGTGACGTATTGCTCTCTTGACAAGGTGCCTTTGTAAATGAGTCTTTGACTCAAAGGTCTGTAAACTGATGATCTGATAAATAAATAAAATATGTCTATGTCTATGTAACTGAGCACTAATACTTGCATTATGAAAATTTAATTGAATAAATATCAACAGACATGTATGTATGTAAAATGCATATATGTATGTAGTTACATTACGATGGCAAGTGATGCCTGACCATCCCACAAAATGTTTGTGTTGCCTTAATGGTTTAACATTTTAATATTTAACATGTATACTTTATCTGTTTCTGTATTCTGTGCTGTATTCCCAACCTCCACTTCCCCCAGGACACATCTGGAAATGAGCTATTATAACTCAGTACATATTTTCTTGTGAAACTTTTCAAATAAATAAATAAACAGATATTTTCCATGGACGTTGCTATCTTCTCAAGCAGGGAAGGTCCTGATGCCTGAGGTGGTTAGCAGCTATG
Organism: Neoceratodus forsteri; assembly: GCA_016271365.2. Lineage (NCBI taxonomy): Eukaryota > Metazoa > Chordata > Ceratodontiformes > Ceratodontidae > Neoceratodus > Neoceratodus forsteri. The sequence continues at coordinate 1,159,132,202 of CM028132.1, read as the reverse complement.
TGAGTTTCTTTGTGCCATTCTCAGGCTGCTGTGTCTTGCTGGTTGGGGAAACTTCAAACCACTGACTTTCTTTTTCTTTGAGATATTTCCCCACAGAAGTTTGATCTGATGGTGCTCCAATATTGTATCTGTGCCCTATCTCCTAATTGGGATCGTAGGCTGCCAAATTAAATAGTCAAAATAGGGTGATGTTCTGGGATGGTCAGGAGTTCAAAAGCTAAGCAGACATCACAGTCAGGTACCAACATGACCCTCCCAGTCCTACTTAACTTCCGCCTCTCTCCTTTGTCTCACTGACACCATCTTCTCTAGTATGGATAAGAAACTGATCACCTCCGCGATATTTGTCAATGTTGCTAAAGCATTTGACATTGTAGTACACCCTTTCTTTCTGGAAAACTTAAAATAGTGGGTCTCTCTAACTCCTCAGTCCGTTGGTTCTGCTCTGAGTCTTACCTTGAGGGAAGGTCATAAGTTGTCTGGATCAAAAGCTCCCTATCCCCTCCACTCCCTATGTGCTCAGGCATCCCTTAAGGATCTGTCCTGAAACCAGTTCTCTTTTCCATATTCTGAAATTACCTCTTCTCTTCATGTTCCTCTATGTCCATGCATAGAAACATAGAATTTCATGGCAGATTAGGACCACTTAGCCTACCTAGTCTGCCCATTTGTCCGTACATGCAGTGTCCCCCAGACCCTTCTTGATCTCTAGCTCTTCCTCCCCTCTGTTTCCATTAAGTTTCCCTTATGTGTATCCCATGCATTCTTAAATCCCAGCACTGTTTTCACCCCCACCATCTCCACTGGAACACTGCACCAGGCACCAACCGCTATTTCTGTAAAGAGGTACTTCCTCACACTTCTCGTGAATCTACCCCCTCCAGCTTCATTGCATATCCCTTTATTCTTGAGCATCTTTTTTTTAACTTTCCTCCGTGCCTTATTTACACCCATGAGGTGTTTAATGGCCTCTCTTATATCTTCCTTCTCCATCTTCTGTTCCAGAGTGTACATATTGAGTTCCTTTAGTCTCTCCTTGTAGGGCTTTTGATGCAGACACTTCACCATTTTAGTTGCCCTCCTTTGGATAGCCTCCACTCTGAGTACTGTATGTCCTTCCAGAGAAATGGTCTCCAAAACTTTAGGTAGGATCTTTCCAGTGGTCTATTTAGAGGCAAAACCAACTCCTTCTATCTGTTGGTGATACCCCTCCCAATACCCCTCTTAGACACTCCAGTATTCCACTAGCCCTCCTGACTCTCTTGTTGCACTGCATGGCCATCTTTAGGTCATCAGATTTAATAACCCCCAAGTCTCTTTCCTGTTTGGTGGTTGTCACTATCTCTCCAACCATTTTGTAGTCCACCCCTTTGTTTCTGTGCTCTGCATGATTTTGCACTTTTTAAAGTGATTTAGTCACATTCCACAAATGCCTGTTTCACATAGTATGCCATTACCACCCGTGCTTCAGATGTAATTTGTTTTGTAAAAAAATCTGTCAGTCATTTTTTGTATGTTTTTGTTTCTGAGTAGCCTCTAGTTTTCTGTGTGTGGCCACACCCTCAGAATGATGTCATGCAAGGGAACTGTCAATGTTTTACATACAGCAACAAGGAGGTTTGGATAAATTATAAAGTTGACTTAAATGGTCATTACTCAGAGGTGCAGTCCCTTATTTTGGTAGTGGGAACTGCAGCATAGCTCTTAATATGTAAACATATAACCTAGTTCTAGAGAAGCTTGAAGAATCTAAGTACTTGCACATGGGAACACAGATGGGCTGTAGGCCCTTATCTGCCATCAACGTCTATGTGTGTGTGTGTGTGTGTATATGTGTGTGTTTATATATATGTAATAGATAACCAACTCTAAGGTGTGCAGTCGTGCTCTGATATACACACACCTTGGTGTGTTTTGTTACACATGAGACGGCAGGCCATGTGCATTAACCACCCAAGTTGTGCATATATCAGAACGCGACTGCATACCCTAGAGTGGGTTATCTATCTTATAAAATGGCAAAATAGTTTTTTTTGGGGGGGGTGAAAGTGCAAGTGTGCAGTCATGCTCTGATGTAGAGCGATGGTCATGTGATGTGTTTTGGCCAATCAGCAGATATGATTTTTCCTACCCATTTTATAAACATATATCTATAATATATAACCTGTGTGGACAGTATTCGAGAGACCAACATGTATTGTTAATTAGAGCTCTGCAGTTTTGTTATAAAATCATAAAATGATTGAATCTGTGCTCATTTCTGTAGCTTATCTATTAAAGACATAGGCCCAGATTCTATAAGCTTGGTACAAGTCACCGCCAAAGATGACTACATGGACCCTGTGTCCTATTCTAGAAGAGGCAGGATACCCATGGCTAAGGCCTGTGACTTGCGACATGTGGAGGGTTACACCAGACTAAGGGTGTATCCTAGGGGCATGTCATAAGTTGCATCCCCCCCCAGTGAGGCACAAGTGCCCCAAAGCCCACTTGAGTGGCAGCATCCCAGCCCCCAAGCCCACACATGGGAATGCCCCAAAGGCAGCTGTGTCCCCAGGCTCCAATCCCCAATCAGTAAATGCCCCATGGGCTGCTCAGTCCTGCCTGAACACCCACAACAGTAAGAGCCCCACAGGCAGCTCTGTCTCCCCCAAGATCCATTCCCGACCCTGAATCCAAGGTCTCTGCAGTGCTGCAATATGTAGAAAATTAATAGCACCCCAAAATGCATGATAGACTAGTGGCCCCCCCACCCTCCACCCAGCAGTACCAGTCCACCTTGAACCCCCCTGACCCATCCCCAGCTGGGGACTGGCACAGCCACCACTCACCTCCACGGCCAGCCACTGACTGAATTCCACAGTGAGCACGTGCTGTAATATGCACACAATGAATGACTACCCATTCATTCATTGAGCGCATATTGACAGTAAGCGCTCATATGGAGCTCAGTCAGTGGCTGGCCAAGGAGGTGAGGTAGCCCTGCCAGTTGCCAGCTGGGGATGGCTGGGGTGGGTGGACTGGCACTACAGGGTGGGGGCCACTAGACTATCAGGGATTTTGATGTGTTAATTTTCACATATGCGACAGCAGGGAGCTTGGATTCAGAGTCAGGAAATGGATCTGGGTGGAGGATAGATCACCTGCAGGGCTATTACTGTTGTGGGGTTTGGAGCCAGGAGGACTGAGCAGCTTATGGTGCATTTCCTGTTTGGGAGCTTGAGGGCTGGAGACACAGCTACACTGTCAGGCATCCCCAGCGTGTGAGGCACTGGGGGAGCACAACAACCCTGCGGGCATATACTGTGGGTGTTCTGGGCATGAGGGACATACATTGGGTGCCAGCCCTATGGTAGATCTGCACAACCCCGAGTGGTAGACACCACACCAGCCAAATGCTGGTGTAACTGTACTTTGACAGATGTCCTCAGGGGGTTGTTCTAGAATAGCAGATCAGGGACTTTGTTGCTGCCCTTCCAGGATAGGGCACAAAAGATGCCATGAACCCCCTAGCACCATGTCACAGGGTGTTTAAGGCATATCTGGTGACGTAAGTGCTCTTTGTCACAAGCAGCCTGTGACAAATCGCAGGCTGCTTTGCAGAACAGCAAATGTCACAACTGCTGGCGTAACTCGTTACTTGCATCATTCATTTTGGCGCAAGTGCACTTACACCAGTTGTAGCCTTTCTAGAATCAGGTCCCTTGTGTTATTAAAATAAAATGCTCATGTCCACTGGCTGCTGAGGTGAGAGGAGGGCTGTGCTAGTGCTGGCTCTGTTATGGGATGGGGGGGCGGAGTGGTGGGCACTACCTGCAAGTGTGGGGTGGTGGGGGTGGAGGGCAACTATACCATCACAAGAGAGGACATGGTCTTACCTATCCATAGGGGCAGCAACAGGAATCAGGGCGGGGGCATTATATTCATAAATGATTATGGCTGCATCAGGGATCAGAGATCGGGGACATTATTAATAAGTGAATATGGCAGCACCAGGGTTCAGGGAGGTGGCATTATATTTGGTACAGATTACAGCTGCATCGGGAAGGGAGGGCATTATCCTAAGCAAATGGAAAATCAGGACTACTTGTACTCAAAGGTAGAGAAACAGAATTGGATAGGGAATCAGTGGACCTCTTCAGTTCACAGTTTTGTTCAGTCTTCACAAAAAAAATTAGTTGTTAACCAGCATGCACAATATGGTGAAAATTTGGATAATATGTACACCATCTACCCTGAAGAAGTCCTAAATGTCTTAAGTACAATTTAAAAAAATTACCAGTCCTGGACCAGATAATATTCACCCGATATTTCTTATTGGTACAGCACATTCAATCGCATTTCCGCTTTCCATCATTTTTAATAAATCATTAGTTGAAAATAGTATTTCCATGGACTGGCTGCAAGCTAAAGTGATTCCTATTTATAACAAGCATTTGTCAATGCTGAATGTTTGCTTGCTGGCATTAGCAGTGGAAGTGCAGGAGTTAAACAGATGTAGTACAGAAATTGCAGTGATGTACTGAACTGATGCCAACTCCACTCCCACCGTGCAGAGATGGACAGGCATTGGGGTGTGTCCTTGGGTCGTCGCCCATAAGGGTCACGACATTTCACCTCACCCTACCCTGCAGATACTGACAAGTGTTAAGGTGTGCCTTGGGGCATTCGGGCTTTACACTCACCTCATTCCATAAGGAAGTAAGCTGAAATGGGTGCAGTTTAGGAGAATGGTGTGAACTCTGGGGCCAAAGAGTCCAAGGAGCACCTCGATGCCTATTGCTGGCTGCAGGGTGGGGGTAGAATGGTGTGAGCATCAATTCTTGTGGGGATATTTTGTACCAGATTTTCAATATAGCCATTTTGGGACCTCCGCTCATGAACAGTGTTGCTGTGATTTTCTTAATCTGACCCGAACTATGATTTCCCTCAGCGAGCGCGCTATGCTGCACCAGAAGTGTGAAAACACACATTTTGGCCAGAATGTGAAAAATGACAGCTGTAATGTTCATAAAGATGTGTGGAAAAATGCCAATGTTGAAAATCTGGAGTGAAAATAGTACAAATTCGTGAAGTTACTAGGGTGCGTAGAAACTGTGCAATGCACTCTTGTAACACAGACATTTTATGGACTTTTGTCACCAAATTTTCAACATAGGTATTTTAGGACCTCTGCTCATGAACAGTGTCACAGTGATTTTCTTAATCTGTCCTGAACACTGATTTCCCACAGCAACCGTGCTATTCTGCGCCTGAAATGTGAAAACACATTTTGGCCAGGATGTGAAAAATGACAGCTATACTGTTCATAAGCAGGTGTGAAAAAATGCCAATATTGAAATTCTGGAGTGAAAATATTACTAATTCGCAAACTTGCGCGTGTGTGTGGAAACTGCGCAACGCATGCGCATAACACAGTCATTTTTGAGAATTTTTACACCAAATTTGCAACATAGGCTTTTTGAGAGGCTACCTCATGAACAGTAACACTGTCATTTCATTAATCGGTCCTGAGAGGTGATTCTGCGCAGTGACCGCGAAATCACCTTTAGTGACTGAATAACCAGATGACAGTGACTGAATTCATGAGATGAGGTCCCAAGAACCCCATGTTGAAAATTTGGTACAAAAATTCAAAAAAATGACCGCCATATGAACCAAAGTTGAAAAAACCCTATTTATGCCATTGTACAGCTTACCGGCATTTCTTCAGTTCGCAGTCGGATTTGAAGAGTGCAGACATGTTCCCGGTCCACCGAAGATCATTGCACCAGGCTGCGGAGGTAAGTATGGGGTGAGGGGGTGTGAGGAGGTGGGGTGCGCAGAGGGTGGGCACGGGTTGGTGGAGGGTTGCACAAGAAACAGCGAGGGACCATTTTCTTTTTTGACAGGTGTATTTTTAAAAAAGATGACGCAGGTCTTTTGCTACACTGGGGTGGACTCCCAGCGTGGCACCAGGAAGCTTGGGGGGCAGTGGAACAGCGGGGATTGGGCACCCCGTTGTGGCCACAGTGTGGGGAGCACATGATGACGCAGTACTTTTGCCTTGCTGGGGTGGGCTCCCAGCATGGCAGCATGAAGTTTGTTTTTTTGGGGGGGTGCTGGAGCCGATGGGGATTGGGCACCCCATCAGACATACAGTGTGCGGGGGTGCGTGCATGTGCTGAGTGGGATTGGGTACCCCCACAGCACACAACAAATGGAGGGGCACATCATATAGATGCAGTAGCATACAGTTCAACTGCTAAGGTGGCGATGTGTAGGCAATTTGTATACTGCTGATAGCAGGACAGTATGCAAATTGTCTACACATTACCACCTCTGATTGTAGCAGTCGTTCGCTTTCAACTGTACGCCACTGCATCTGAACTGCTGTCATAGACAGCTCAGACAGTCATTGGCGCGGTGAGGCAGCACCTGCAAAAAGGAGCAGGGCACTGGAAGCGGGGTACTACACCTACGAAAACTCATATGGTGGCACTATGTTTCTTGCGCATGAGTGCAAACAAACATAACAAGCATTTGTCAACGCCGAACGTTCGCTTGCAGGTATTTGCAGTGGTGTTTGGCATGTATGGTGCTTTACCCTAATGCCCTGTGCGATTGCTGGTATTTGCACAATAAATTGTCAGCATGATCTTTTTGTTACCCCCATTGTGCGCTACATAGGCGGAAACACGTTTTGGGCAGGATGTGAAAAATGACAGCTGTACTGCTCATAAGGAAGTGTGGTAAAATGCCAATGTTGAAAATCTGGAGTGGAAATATTGAAAATTCGCAAACCTACAAGCATGCATGGGAACTGTGCAATGCACGCTCATAAAACAGACATTTTTAGGAATTTTTTCACCAAATTTTCAACATTGCCATTTTAAAACCTGTGCTAATGAACAGTGTCACTGTGATTTTCTTACTGTGTCCCATACATTGATTTCGCACACCGCTGCGCCATTGTTGCACTACATGGGGAAAGACATTTTGGGCAGGATGTGAAAAATGACAGCTGTACTGCTCATAAGGAGGTGTGGTAAAATGGCAATGTTGAAAATCTGGAGTGAAAATATTGAAATTCGCAAATTTATAGTGTGTGTAGGAACTGTGCAGCATAGACTCATAAAACAGTCATTTTAGGAATTTTTCACCAAATTTTCAGCACAGCCATTTTAAGACCTCTGCTCATGATCAGTGTCACTGTGATTTTCTATAAAATCCCATACATTGAGTTCAAGCACACCGACTGCGCCATTGTGCGCTACATGGGCAGAAACAAATTTTGGGCAGGATGTGAGAAATGACAGCTGTACTGCTCATGAGGAGTTGTGGTAAAATGGCAATGTTGAAAATCTGGAGTGCAAATATTAAAAATTCACAAATGTACAAGCGTGCGTAGGAACTGCGCAATGCAAGCTCGTAAAACAGTCATTTTTAGGAATTTTTTCACCAAATTTTCAACATAGCCATTTTAAGACCTCAGCTCATGAACAGTGTCACTGTGATTTTCTTAATGTGTTCCATACATTGATTTTGCACACCGACTGCGCCATTGTGCGCTACATGGACGGAAACATGTTTTGGGTGAGATGTGAAAAATGACAGGTGTACAACTCATAAGAAGGTGTGATAAAATGGCAATGTTGAAAATCTGGAGTGAAAATATTGAAAATTCGCGATCTTACGAGCCTGCATAGGAACTGCGCAACACACGCTCGTAAGACAGTCATTTTGAATTTTGCACCAAATTCTCAACATGGGGTTTTAGGACCTTCTCATGAATGATGTCACTGTCATGGTGTTATCTGAGGTCGAGAGGTGGTTTCATGCAGTAACTGCGCAGTGCCTGCGAAATCACCCTTCGGGCCTAAATAATGCCATGACAGTGATATCATTCATGAGAAGGGGTCCCAAAAACCCCATGTTGAAAATTTGGTGCAAAAATTCCAAATAATGACTGAAATATGTAATAAAGTTGAAACCCCCCTATGTAGCCCATTATACAGCTTACCGGCATTTCCTCAGTTAGCGGTTGGCTTTGAAGAGTGCAGAGCGTGTTCCCCGGTCCACGAAGATGCGTGCGCCGGAGTCAGCAGAGGTAAGTATGGGGTGGGGTGGGGGGATCTGGGTGCGCAGTGGGTGGGTGCGGGTTGTGGGAGGGGTTGGGAGACACGCCGCGGACGTTTTGTTTCACAGGAAAAAAAAAAGAAAAGAGCGATGAGGGGCGTTTTCCATGCTGGGTGGGCTCCCAACATGGCAGAAAATGTGTGGGGGGGCGAGGCGGCCACGGAGATTAGGCACCCGTTGTAAAACAAACAACTTTGCCATGCTGAGGTGGGCTCCCAGCGTGGCAGGAAAGCTTTTGGGGGAAGGCGTGATGCGCGTGGGGAGCGCGTGATCGGAGGGATGGCGGGCGGTGCTCAGTATGGAAGTGGTGTTTTCCTTTGAAGAGGAACACTGTCATATGAGCTCCTGCACCCATTGGTGCAGGACCACCATGCCTGCTCAAGGGAGCAGTGCATTGGGTGGGAGAGGCACACCTCCAAGTGTGCTACTCTCCCAAAATGTTCCTTGCGCATGCGCGCAAGTGAATGTAAAAAGGGAAGTAAAGCTTCAGTTCAAAATTACCATCCCATAAGCTTAACCTCTATCATCTGTAAATTAATGGAATGGATTATTAAATCATGCTTGGAAAAGGAACTTGTAACATTGGGATTAACAGATAATTCACAACATGGATTCAAGAAAGGCTATTCATGTACTACCAATCTAATCTCGTTTTATAACCATATTAGTAAAGAACTAGACCAGGGCAGACCATCCTACTAGACTACAGCTGAGCCTTTGACAAAGTGTTGTGTAATATTCTAATTAAAATAAAACTTTATAATCAGGGATTCTCAACATGTCTGGTTAATTGGATTAACCAATGGCTCTCAAATAAAACTCAGAGGGTCAGAATAAATTACACTTTGTCAAAAGATGGAATGGTTAGTAGTGGTGGTGTACCTCAGGGTTCTGTCCTAGGCCCAACACTGTTTAGTGTATTTATAAGTGACATGAAAATCAGTGGTAATAATGGGTTATCAAAGTTCGCTGATGACACTAAATTAGGGGGAAATGTGGAAAAAGCAAACAAAATTTCAACATTAGTTCATAATTTACAAGAAACTGAATCATGGGCCAAAAAAAAAATGAAATGGAGTTTAATGTTGATAAGTGCTCAGTCTTGCACCCAGGGAATAAAAATGTTAAAAATAGGTATTACTTAAATAACAGATTAATTAAAGTGTCTAGCTGTCAAAGGGATGTAGGTATTATGGTCAATAATATACTAACAGCATCTGACCATTGTGCTAAAGTAACTCGGGTAGCTAACAATCCGTTAAAACAAATTAAGTGCACCTTTGTCACTAGAACAGAATAATGTATAATTCCAGTTTATTGAGTGTATATCAGACCTCACCTTGATTATGGCTCACCCTTTTGGAACCCTTACCATAAGAAGGACATTGATCTGGTGGAAAGGATCCAGAGAAGTGCTACTAAACTAGTGCTTAGACTATCAAAAATGGATTATGGAGCTAGACTCATGGAAACTGGCTTATTTTCTCTCCAAATCAGGAGGTACAGAGGTGACCTACTTGTCACTTATAAAATACTTCAGTCTCAATGTTTAATGGAACAATGTGGTCTGCAAAATTCAAATAGATGGCATGTAGCTAGACTACACCACCAACAACTGGTAGTTAAATGGGCAAACTCTATCAAAAGAGATTCCCTTTTCACAATTAGAGTTGCAAAAGCCTCGAATCCTCTCCCAAATTATATCATTGTATCTAAATACTTTAATATATTTAAAGCCAGATTAGACTGCTGATTAAGAGATCAGTAAGACTGTGTAAGTCCCACATGTGTGGGAGACAATCACGATGGGTGTATGCCTTCTTTTGTCCAAATACACTAAGTAAACTAAGTAAAGATTATGGCAGCATCAGGGAATGGGGAGGGGTGGCCACAGCTAGAGGAGTGTATACTACATACTGTTATATTGTCAGGGACAGCCCAGCACATTGCTGCAAACAGGCAACTCTCCCTGAGGAGTGTTTTTGAAGTACCCTTAGATCAGCTCTGGGTGGCCTAAGGGTACTTAGAAATTCTCCATCTGGGAGAGTTCTGAGAACACCATACTCAGGGATGTGACAGATTGCATCTGCCACATGCCCACTAGTACCAAGTCACAGCCCAGTTTTGTGTGCAGAGGTGGTACAAACCCCGTTTGGGGTAGGCAGCCTATGGTTGATGCAGACTGCCTTTGTGAATAGTTCGGGGGTCTGTTTTTGATGCAAGGTGCCAGTTGCACCATTTATGTTTGGCACAGGCACCTTGAGTCACACATAAGGCTTTGAGAATCGGGCCCTTGGAGTTTTTGTTCTTTTGCTCCCTTTTGTCACATTGCATAATTGCCATATTCTCCATAGTACAGTCTTGGGATGTTGAAACTGGGGAGAGGGAGACATGGTTCCATGTTCTCCTATGTATATGACCTCCTTGGTAACCTCTTATGAGGCTTGGGCACTTCTACCTACTTGTCATCACACTGTCCAATTGCCATAATGCTCATTTCACAGTCCGAAGGTGTAGAATCTGGGGAGAGGAAGACAGGGTCATACCAAAATTGTCATTTCAGGGAGGGGGGGGGTGTGGGATATGCTGAGAGTTCATGTCAAAGCAAACTTTATGTGTGGTTCATTTCTTTCAATTTGTGTTAGTCCAATTTTGGGGGGTCAACCTCCAATCCCCCTTGATACATCCCTGGAGGAAGACCTGGTACCACATTTTCATATGTGCATCTAATCCCTTGCTTGCATATCATATCAGTTGTATCTGCTCTAACCCTGCCTGGGGTTCCAGGGTGTCTATGAGCTAGACCATGCCTGGCACAATTACATTTGCTAGACTTTGTTGGCTGCATTATTTAAATATTATGTAATTGGATCCAGTGAATTAAATCATTATTTTCATAACTTGATAGAAAAGTGTTCAACTGACAAATTCTTCTTTCTTTTGCTGTCTGTTTTTTGGCTCTGTCATGACAGGGCATTTCAGAGAATAACATCTTTTTTACGGTGCATAGAAAATTTAGGAAATATTCCTTTTGTTTGTACATAAATATTCCATTGTTATAGGGTGTGCATATGTGTTTATACAGTATGTGGTGTATTATACTTATGTAATGTCATATTGCTATGATGGTGTCCTTGTTACTCATGAACTGAGTCTTAGTAAAGACTGCCAACATTTTAAAAATGAAGTACAACTAAGTGATTTGTAGTTACCTATCTGTTGCTTATAGGCTTTCTTAGCTGTGCAACAATGGTAGTCAATGAAAAAACAATATATGCATGATACAGTTGAACTGTGAAACCCTCTTGTTTGTTATGTAATGATGTCCTATGTTGGGTGGTGGGTATTATACAATGGCAAGAAACAATGCTGTGCTATGATTGGTTAGTCTGGAACTGGACCCACGGTGTTATTCCGGCATAACAACACGGATCTAGTCCCACCACAGAAATGACCACATTAATAATAGAAAAACTAATCACTCAGCCATCAGCCTGGTTCACTTCACTAACCACTCACCAACCCGTACATGTACCACCTAACCAAAGGCCGCTTCTCTGATGGGTTTCACAGTACTGGAAATCCCTGCCGAGTTCCACACTACAGAAACTAGTCAAAAGCCACAGCTGTTTCACATTCCCCTAAATAATAAAAAAAACCACAAAGTGAAACAAATCCAACTCACGGTTCACAGACTGTGTGCACCTGACCCAGCGAGTGAACAAGCAACTGAGCAAGCGTGTCTTTCAACAATCACCGCACGGCTCATTTCACATGCTTGCTTGCTTTTTAACCAGCTGCTTCTGTTGTTTTTTAAACTTACACCACATGAAACCACTGAACAAACACTCTGCCTCCCACCTCCCTACATCCATACCTCATTTCTTCTTCATTAATGAACATCCTCATGGCAGCAGCAGACGGCAGCAGTGACAGGTAGGCAGCTTCAAACAGTGATTGCTACATAAAAATCCCACTTCCAAAAGGTCCCCATATACAGTAATGTTTTAGCACCAGAGAAAACTGTACCGGAAGATTATGAAACAGAACAGTGAGAGAATTGGGGGGCACCAGGGGAAAAAATCCCATGAGATACCGGCAAGCAGATACAAAACAAATGAAAACTCCAGCTGCTATCCACACAGCTCCACCTAGAAGATAACAGGAAAGGGAACTTCTTTTAAATACATATACTTCCACACGCAAAAATCAACTAAAAAAAACTGTTTTAAAAAATATTTCTTTTAATTTTTTTTCTTCTTTTTAAAAGATTAGCCATTGTATAACAGAAATAATGCACTCCAGGGTGTGTGTCATGCTGGGATAATGCCACATCTCAGATGTTGGACACACTCGGCCTGCGGGCTCATGTCCAATCACCCAAGGCGTAGCGTTATCCCAGCATGACACACACCCTGTTGTGCATCATTCCTTTAATAACCCACAGGTGTGGATTAAGAACAAATGATTAAATGTTGCCAACTAGAGCACCTAAATAGAAGACAGAGGCACTGAAATTGTAAATTTACTTTATTTCTAAAAACAGTACCTTTGACAACATGGACACTATGTTACCCACATAATATTTTTTATAACATAACTTAGTCCCTTAAACTTAGAAGTGATGAACTATCTTTAGATTTCAGATTACACAAATACTACATGCAGTCATTGAAAATAAGGCAGAGTCATCATAATTAAAAAAAAAATTGTGGACATGAAGTAGATTTTACTTGCTGCTGTATATCACATGTTGCAAAAAGTCACATTGCTGCTGTGGTGTCCATGTTACAGTAATAGTGTAAGACAAAACTGGTCATGTAATAAATCAAGTGCAACCAAATGACTTAGTGGTGTTTATCTTTCTGCTTATGGTCCTGCAGAGCAGTGAAATACATATAGACTGGGGGAAAAAACTGTATAAGCATGAAGTAATGAAACTCTGACAACCTCTTATTTGTTTTTTCAGTGGTGTCTACACTGGAGGACAAATAGTGGCACATAGGTATGGAAGAAGAACAAATGACTAAATGGTGTAAGCTATACACCTAAATAGAAGACAGAGATACTGCATTTGAAAATTTACTTTATTATTAGAAATGGGAAATATTGCATAATGATCACCATGTTACCCACATAATTTGCTTCCATGTAATAACTTACTGTGCCATTTTTTCAACATGTAGAAATACAGAACTATCGTTATATTATGTATTATGCAATTACTCCATGTAATTTAATTTATGGTTGAATCATAAAAAAATATCAAACTTTTTTTGAGGGTAGGAATGTCACACTTTGCCTCTTGAATGCTGTCTAAATAAATAAACATATGTGTGTGTGTTTGTGTGTGTGTATGTGTGTAGCAAGACATTGTGGGCACAGAACATAGCTGATTTTCCTGTCTTCCGTATCAAAGTGCAGTCTACTATGTTGGTAGTGTTTATAGCAGTACAGTCTGTAGAAAAGTTTCTGGAAAACTCTTTTTGTGATGCAGATAGGCAAAAAAGATAAATTGCCAGTCTGTGTAGATGTTGTTTGACTTTTGCTGCCTGCTGGTGAAGTGACAGGTCTGAAGTGGCAGCTGCTGACTGAATGTAGGAGTGTGGTGATACTTTTATATGTTTATGTTATAGGGTCTGAATGACTATAAGTAGTTCAGGTGTGTAATTATGAGTCAGACTACTTTTTCTTTGGTGTCCAGCTTCTGCTATGAGTCCAAAATTGTGAAAGAAAAAAGGATGTATGCAATATCAAGACTGACCAATAGAGGTCTCTGTTTCAAGAAAGTGCCTACAAACTTTGTTTCCCTTGCATGATGTCACTGTTGGGGTTGCAGTACTGAGTAAAAAAAGGGCAGGGTTGTGCAAATGAAGCAGAACACAGAAATGAAAGCATTTTTTTCATGGAAAACAGCACATTTGGGCAGTTTGAATGGCAGGAGATTGATTCCCAACTCCTACAGGTTACTATTCTCATTTGCTACTGCAAATCTGACAAAAATCATTAACATTGAAACCCAGATGTCATACCCTTGGCCAATCCTCAAGTTTTCTTAAGCCTCTGATCATGTTTTTATTCCTCCTAGAGTGTTCTCCCAATTGCAGAGTTTGAGATCAGCCACAAAGAGGCAGTCCTTCTCGTCCAGCTCCTTTACAATGTCACTTATAAAGAAATTAAAAAGGACCATTCCCAGTACTGATATGTGAGGCACTCTGCTGGTCACCCTCACTTCTCTGGAGTGAACCCAGTTTATCACATCCTTCTGTCACCTATCCCTTAAGCAGTTTCTGACCAAGTTTTCCACCTTTGGACCAACCCCATGGCTGCCCAGTTTCTTTACAAGTTCTTTGTGCAACAGTATTGAAAGCCTTACCGAAATCTAGATGGGTCAAGTTCATTGCTCCGCAGTGATCTAATTCTCCAGTTACCCAGTTAAAAAAATCTGTCAGATTATGACCCCCCCCATCACAGGTGAATCCATGCTACCTTGGGGCTTGTAACCCATTGGATTCAAAATATGCCACAGTTCTTTCCTTCAGCAGTGATTCCATATTCTTTCCCACCACTGATATCAGGCTGACTGGCCTATAGTGGGCTGCCTCCTTCCTGCTATCAGTAAGACTTCATCTACCCTCCTCCAGTCCTCCAGAACTACTTCTGGCTCCACTGTGGTGTTAAACATGACTTGCAGAGGTGCAGCCCATCTGGCCCCATCGCTTTGTCAACTTTCAGATTTGTGAGTCCCTTCAGAACTTCCTCAGATGTCTGCTTTCTCGTGGTCCTCAGTATAATGTAACAGTTTTGAGCTCTGCTGAGTTACATTTCAATATGATCCCATGTCATTCAGAAGTATCACTTTCCCCTCCATGGATGTGTTGGATTAGATCAGTTTATGTATTTACAATATCATTCATAGGTACAGTATTTTGTAGTACAAAACTATGAATTGATTGACATTACCAACAGAAATACAAAAGAAAAAGCACCCCACCAGGTGCCACCTCATTCCCTAACATTGCCTGCTGACACCCCAACTACCCCATGTCACCTCCTGTGTCCTTTCTGTCCATGGTGGGGTTACAAAATCTTAAAATTAGGATTTGCAGCCCTGCCATGGTACAAGCAACCTTGTGACCTGGCACACCCTGATCTGGTTGCAAAGGCTGGCATAGTGCTACTTTGGTGCAGTGGCTCCCCTTTTGGATGCAAATTGCATTCAAAAGTTGGGGATCTGCATCTTTAGATGAAGGTTCCACTTGCATCATTTATGTTTGATGCAGGCACCTTGCTTCAGTCCCTGGACCATGAAAATGTAGTCCTATGTGTATAAGTGTGTATGTGAGAGTGTGAGCCTGCATGTGACAAAGTGGCACAGCTGGTAAGCAAATATTTGTATTGCCATGGGTTGTGCATTTGAGAAAGAGTAATGTGCCAGGGACATCCCAGATTCCATCTGTCTCAGTGGCGCAACTGGTCAATGCAATTGGAACAGTATTCTAGGCAGCCTGGGTTCAAGTCCTAGCTGAGGCATTTATTCTTTCTCACCCTTGTTTGTATGTGTTCCATAAAATATGCACACCACACTCCTGTGTGATTGTTAGAAGTAAATATTTGTGTTGCCATTGGGTTGTGCATTTGAGAAAGAGTAATGTGCTCAGCGACATTCCAGGTTCCAGTTGTCTCAGTGGTGCAGCTGGTTAGTGCAATCGGAATAGTATTCTGGGCCACCTGGGTTCAAGTCCCAGCTGAGGTACTTATTCTTTCTCACCCTGTTTGTATGTGACAAAAACAGGTTGTCCCAGTGGTGTGGAGGGCTGAGGCACTTAATGCTTTACCTCCTGCTATGCAAGCAGCCTAGAGTTGGGAATGGACTCGGGTTGCTTGGGGACCAGTGTGGAGAGGAAGGATCGCACATCCCAGGACAGCTCTACTTCGTTAGGGAGGGGAGTTGATGTGGCTCACTGTTTGCTGCCACCCAGTGGTAGCTGGATGGCAGCACATGCAACACCTCCAAGTATGGAAGGAGACCCTATGACCAGGTCACCAGGGAGCTATCCAGGGAGGTGAAGCTCATACATCACAGCCATTTGATGTCTGTGGACCTCAGAAGAAAAATGGTGGAAAGCAACCACAGCTGAAAGGATGAAGCCCAACTTTCTGAAGGCCCCATACTAGTGACCAAGCACAGTCACAGTTCCATGGCAGAGGACAATGGTGAAAGTTAGTCCCAGAGAAGCTGGGTGATGGGGCTGGGGGGAGTCAGTCAGAATGGAGATGATGGGGTGCAAAGGAGACTAAAACAGATTATGGGGGAAAAAATGACAGACTACCAGAAATGAATAAATAGATTTTATTTAAATGATTCTCATATGTAATTCTTCTATGTTTAACATACATTTCATAGGAATTAAAAAAAGTCTAATTTTGGACAGTCTCACTTTAATCCACAATTCATACATTCATTCTGCAATTTAGTGATTTTCTGAATTGCAGAATGAATGTGTGAGTTCCAGATTAATGTATTAAACTGTTGGAAAAAAAATCACAGAACTGACCACTGACAAAGATCAGTTCTGTGGATCTTTTTTGCAGTCTAATGCAATAATCAGCAATATGTATATATATATATATATATATATATATATATATATATATATATATATATATTCTGTCATTCTAAGTCAACATTTCTGCAAAAGTTGTCAAATTGCATTCCAAAATTTTGCTAAATCAAAATTTTGACTTTCACCAAAATTCTGCTGGCAGAAGTTTAATTTCACATGGCTACATGTGGCTCCTTACACCTCCAGCAGTGACCCTCAGGTCAATATCTCATCTTTTTTAGTTTCTTAGGTGTTGTACAAATAGTGCAAGAGTTTGTATTCAAGTAATTATTCCTAGCACTTTTCTGTTACTTTTAGTAGCACTGGACCAAATTGAAGACCATTCATATGTAACAGGTTCCTGTCCTAGATTTAATTCACATTTTTTTCTTCATTGATTCAGTTTATGAGTTGCCATTATTGTTGAGAGTTTTATAAATAAAGGAAACACCTTTCTACATAACTACCAATTTCACTAATTCATCCCACCCAGAGCAATATAAAATTGATTGATTTTGTTTTAGAATCTCTTCAGTTAAAGATGAAACGCCAGTGTTTTACAGATTTACAATAAGCACAGGAATTCAAGTCAATGTGTCATGATTAGAGTTTTCTGAAAATATTATGCTGTTTAGTTTTGTGGTTTTCTTTAAATCCGTATCTGTTAATATGCTCAGCAGTAACTGAAAACAGTAAAGAAACAGTGAAGATTTTTCTGTCCCTATCAGTGAGTGATGACATCATCCTGTCCAGCTTGTTGCTACAGCAATGACGTCCTTAATTGCCTGTAGTAACTGTTGTACTTCCCTGTCAGAGCAATCTGTAGGGCTAATTGTCTTTACTCCAAGTGTGTTACTAACCCACCTGGTTTGTGTTTAGACAGATTGTATCATTCTGTTCTCATAAAGAGCTGGTCCTTTGTATTTCAATAGGTAACTGAAGTGGTATAAATTAATGTTTATGAGAAATCTCCTGTCTGTATCACAGCTGAGTTTTGTCACATCAAAACTCTGCATTGTTTTTTGGCTATATTAACCCAGATTGTTTAATGGTTATAAAATAAATTTAAAGTTTAAGCCATTGAAGTAGTATGTCCTTGATGTAGCCTCCATACATAGGTTCATGTGAGAACAATATTGCTGTTATGTCAGATTGACAAACAGGTGTCTGCTACACACTGCTATTTCAGGAACAAGTACTGTATGAACTCACAAAATTCATTTCTCTGAGTGATTATGTATGGAAATACATCATGTATGTGTGTAACTAGACATACTATACATCACCCTGATGCCCCTGTCTCTTGCACCTCAGTTGAGGATACTGCACCCTGCTTCCCTCTGCTCCCCTCAGTCAGGGCCAATGCCACCTGTTTCCCCCATTCCACAGACAGGACTGCTGTGCAGTGCTTTGCTAAGCCCTAGAGTCCCAGGGTATCTGTCTCCACAGTTAGGGCTGCTGCACCATGCTGCCCAAGGCCACCAACGATGGGGCTTTTGCTGTACCCTGCTACCCATTTCCACTGTCCCCAAATGGGCAGAACCACTGCATTACATGCATTCTGTCTCATAGTCAGGGCTGCTGTACCCTGATGCTACCCTTTGTTCTGCCACATGGTCGAGGCATCTGCACCATGCTGTCTCTGTCACCACATCCAAGGCTGCTGCACCCTGCAACCATTTATTTATTAGCTTTTGGTAACCGGGTAAGTGTGTTAGGCATTAGTTCTGCCTATTTTCAAGCACGACCCAGCAGGGTACAGTAACAATCAATGACAATCAACAAAAACAGATACAAACAGTTGTCAGTTATAGGCCTACAAATAGCCAGGTGATTAAATTCATACAAGAAAATGAACAGATACAAAATGGTCTGAACAGAATACCAGTAGTGACCATCTAGGGAGAGAGTTACAGTGTAACAACAAGCAGTGACCATCCACACAGGGATGGAAAATAGTACATTTGATACAGTCAGACAATACAGTACAGTTATGGAAACCCAGAGGAGCTTGGAAGGAAAGGCAGGAAGCAGAGTTCATGGGGGTTAGGTACACACACAGGAGTCAACTGCTTGGAGGTGGGAAAAAAGTGCAGCTTTAAAGGCAGAGTTAGATGAGGAGCCCTTTAAGGTGGAAGGTAAGGTGTTCCAGAATTTGAGGGCAAAATGGGAGAAAGCTTTTTCCCCCATTTTAGTTCAGCAGTGGGGGACAGAGAACAGGCGCAAGTTAGAGGAACCTCAGAGTACAGGACTGAATCAAAGGGGTAAGCATGGCCCCAATGCAATCAGGGTGGGGGAATCTGTTCATGGAGTCTATAAAACAACCCAGAGAGAAGGAGCGCTGGGTTTTAGGGGACAGCCAGTTCAATGTGGAGTATAGTATGCAATGGTGGGTAAGGTGGAGAACAGAGTGCAAGTCTACAGATGTTGTTATATGTGGTGTCCCAGTTATGGAGGATACCCACATTGGCATGTGAGAGAATGGGGAGAGCATACAGAAGTCTGGGAAGCAGTACACCCTGTGCCACGGAGATTCTGGCAGTATGAGTTAGAAAATGAAGCAGACGGTAGGAAGCTCCTAACTTGATGTTAACTGACCTGCAAACCTCATTTATGTGTGAAGAGAAATCAAGGACAGGATCAAGAGTCACTCCTAGGTATTTAAAGGAGCTAGTGGACTTGACTACCGATCCATCACAGCTAACCACCTGGAGCTTTTTAGCCTCAGCAGAGACTTTTCTAGTTGACCCAAAAAGCATGGCCTGGGTCTTAGGTAGGTTGAGTAAGAGTGAGTTGGAGGAGAGCCAGAGTTGAATCTGTTGGAATGCAAAAGACAGGTGGGTGTTAATGTCCGGGACAGAACGAGAGGCAGCGCAGAGTACTAGATCATCAGCATACATGATGGACCGACAGTGGGGAGAGGATGAGGGAGTGCCATTGATGAAGATGGAAAAGAGTAGAGGTCTCAGAATGAAGCCTTGAGGTACGCCACAGGAGACAGTAGCAGGGGATGAGAGAACTTTGCCAAAGGAGATGGATTGGGATTGATTAATGAGATAGCTACTGAACCATGATAGGGTGGGTCCAGAGGTGCCTAAAGAATGTAGTTTATGCAGGAGCAGAGCACGGTTTACCAGGTCAAAATGCCTTGGTGAATCTATGAACCACGGCACCAGTGGAGTAGACCATTGTCCATGTTGGACTTAATCTGCTGGTGAGTAAAGTGAGGGCAGTGGTGGTGCTATGTCCTGCCTTGAAACCATGTTGAACAGGTGACTGAAGATTAAAGTTCAATAGATGAGTTGAGAACTGGCGATGAATAAGTTTCTCTAAGAGCTTACTGAGTGTTGGTAGTAAGGCTATGGGCCAATAATTAGCAAGGACTTTAGGGTCACCTTTTTTGAAGACAAGAATAACCCTGGCAGCCTTCCAGACTGCAGGCAGCATCGAGGTACAGATAGACAGATAAAACAGCCTAGTGATTGGGGTGGTGAGGAGATGAGCCCCAAGTATAAGTGTCCGGGGTTCAATTCCATCAGGACCGGGGCTCCCACATGGTGGAATGGACTGGAGTAACCTGAGAACATCCAACTGAGCAATATAAGAGAGGACAAGTGGCGGAGGAGCAGAAGAGGGGGAGAAGGGGCCGTGAGATGCCAGAGGGGAGATTTTAGGAGATTCACTAAAAAGGGAGTTAAAAGCATTGGCTATAGTATGGGGGTTGTTGCACAGAGTATCATTAATTAGCATATCATCGGGGGCCAAAGGTTTGGTGTTCCTCAAGATTTCATTGATCTGGCTCCAATACTTCTTGGGGTCAGAGGCCGAGGACTGAAGGAGTTTTTTTTTCCCCTTCACATTTTATTAAGGTTATGCAATACAGAGGAAGATTGTACAGTTTACAAATAATCCACACAGCTGTACATGAACATTTCTGGAGATCTCTCCTCTCCTCTCCTTCCCCACCAACCCACCCCCCATCCTCCCTAACCCCAAGCACAGAGAACATATTATTACATTAATAAATACAAGTAAGGCACCCATCTAAGTCTCTTACATGGAATAAAGGGTATATAGGGAGCCCACATTTTGGTAAAAGCTATTTAATCTGTTCACGAGACTTGCTATGGCTTTCTCAGTTCTTAAGTTTGCCAACAATTCCTGGAGCCATTCATTGTAAGTAATGTCTGTGCTGTCTTTCCAGTGTCTCAACTAACTTTTTGACAGACATAGATATTAAAGTAATATAGTACTTTCAGTTAAGGACTGAGATCCTGGTAAAACCTCCTAAAAGGCAAATTTCGACTGTGAATAATTTTTCCAAACCCAGCAGAGAGTCTGCTTTTTGCTTAATAGTAGTCCAAAGGGGGGCCATTTTTGAACAGGACCAGAACATATGGAACAGATTGCCCTCATCTTGCATACACTGGGTACTTGAAGATGAGGGAGTTACACCAAGTTTGGCCAGTTTTTGCGGGGAATAGTACAAGTTATGAAGAATGTGAAATTGCATTAAACAGAGCCTGTACTGGGTCACAAACTTGTGGCAATTATGTCACAAAGCCAGCCAATCAATGGTTAATTCTGGAAAGTAGAGGACCAATATGTAGTTGGACTAAAACAGTCTAGGTAAATCCAAGCAAATAAAGAATTGTATATTTTAGATACCGCTTTAGAAAGCCCTGCTAAGGGGCTTAAATCTGAATGAAAAGATTTTTTTGCTGGCCCGGGGTCCTCCCCAGCACCTTCACTTACAAGATGTCTAATTTTAAAAATTTTAAAAATCATAGAATACAGGAGATTAAATTTGGCCATAATTTCAGGAGAGGACAACCATGTCCCATCTTCCTTGACCATTAAATTAAGTGGGCAATTTCCTAGATGGGGCAACCATGTCACAGATAGCACTGCATTATCTATCTTGAAATTAGGATAACCCCATATAGCCTGTACCAGATCCTGAATGTGATTATATTTAAGAAATGAACAGAGCTGGGAGTGGACCTTTATTGAGGTAGCTATGGTGGAGCTTGGTAAGGATTGGGGGAAAGCTTTTAGTTGTGCATACAAAAGCACAGAAGGTAAAAGATTATGGGATTTCATTACACTAAGCTCAATTTTGAGCCATACTGGAGTGAAAGAAGTGGATAACAGAGCTTTTGTCATTGAAATCCACCGAAGATATCTGTTAGCAGGACTGACCCAGTAGTAAAGACCAATATGAAGGTGTAAGTCCCCTCTGGACTTTGGTGCGGCTAATTTATAGAAAGCCAGTCTCGGCTTTTTATCAGCCCAAATAAAATCCATGATAAGATTATGAACTTTTTTAAACCAGGAGGTAATAGCTACTCTTGGCAGCCCAAATCTCCTTCTTGCAGGAGTTATGTAGCGTCTGGTAAGCAGCAAAGTCAGTCTGAACAGAGGATGTTTTCCATTTGGTCCACTGTTTATCATGTTCCTTGAGTAGCTGCAGGAGAGGCCACTTCAGCCACTTGGACACCTTCCCTCTGACCCTGCACATAGAGCCTGGGATATGTTTAGCCTATAGGGCTAGGACAGTGGCATTGAAATGATCAGTAGCCATGTTGATGTCATTGATGTGAAATAGTGGGGACCAGTCAGCTTGTTTTATATCAAGAAGGAACGCAGTGGTGTCCAGATTGGAAAAGTTAGCATAGGACAGTACTTTAGGAGGAGGTGTGGCAGAGGAGGGAACCCTAATACAGTAGACAGGGCAGTGGTCACTGATAGTGTCGGGTAGAACCCCAGTAGGGGAGTAGCAGTCCTTATAATTGGCAAAGATCCAGTCAATCAAAGAGGACTGAGGTTGTTCTTAGTTATCTGAGTGTGGGTAGAGATGAGTTGCTCAAGGTTGACCTTGCTGACTATAGAAGCAAGTGAAGAGGAGTTGGGATCCAGCAAATCCAGATTAAAGTCACCCAGACAGATCACCTCATTGTTCTTAGGGCAGGAATCAATCCAGTGAGCTCCTCAAGGCCAAGTTTACTATTACGGGAAGGGGAATATACCCCAAATATGTGCAATTTCATGACTCCCCCATGGAGCAAGAGAGAGTGCAGTATCTCACTGTTGTTTAGGCAGGGGGATGGCATCAGAGTGACATTCAGGTGAGACTTATAAAACAGAGCAAGGCCACCCCCTCTTTTGGAGGAAGCCCGGTCAGCACAATACATGTTATATCCAGGTAGGGCACAGCTATTGTCCAGGACAGTGGGTTTTCACCAGGTTTCAGATACCACAAGAATATCAGGGTTATTTACCATAACCCAGGCTTTCAGCTCTGGGAGATTGGCAAGTAAACTACGGATGTTAAGGTGCACAAAAGACAGGCCTGGAGCATGAGGAAGGAGATAGGAGGTGGAGGGGTTGAAGGGGCTAGAAGAGACCAAGGGGCCAGGGTTAGTTTCAGTAGCCCCAGCTAGAGTGAGAGTTAATGAAAAGTAAGTGCTATAGCACAGGAGACTATAGTTGAGGAGGTAAGTCTCCTACTCACCATATGCCTAAGCAAGGCCCTGAGGAGTTTATAGCTATGGTAAACTAGAGGATATGATGGGGAGGACCCTTCAGATATCATGTTGGAGTAGATAATGTTCCCAGGAGACACCACAGAAGGGGAAGGTGTCAGTGAGAAGGGATAGGGAGTTGAAGGCAAGTTGTGCAATAAGCAAAGGCACAAGGAGGTTCAGAGCTAAATGTAGCATAATGGTGTGGAGTAAGCATCAGAGATGTTAACAAGAAATGGACCAACCAGAGAGGGGAAACCTAAGAGGGAAGAAGGGTAGTCAAGTTAGGGAGCAGAGGAGGAAATCACTAGGAAGGTTATAGGGTTCTGGAAGAGGTGCAGAAAGAGTGACAGAAGACTAAACTACCATAAGAGAGCTTAGTTGGTTTTTGAGGAAAGATGACACCTAGTGGTGAGAAACTATAACCTGTGTGTGAGAAAACAGACTGATAGAAAAAGGAACACAAGAGTCACACATGATACCTATTACCTATATAAAAAATCATAGCTAAGGGTGGGAGGGTATTGGGGTGGGTGGGGAGCAGCCACATAGTGGTTGCGGGGATAAACAATCCCCAAGCAGATGCAGCTGAGAGAGCAGGTCGCCGAAGGCAGATTTGAGTAGGCTCTGTCTGATCTCCCCGATGGCACCTACAGAGTGCTGTTCTGCTGTAGCAGTTGCAGGTTATACCACCAGAATTAATTCTACAGTCTACGGGGATGATCACTTACTGTTTGAGCCCTCTATGGGACTGAGAATCCGCGCTTGTTCCAGATGCAAGTACAGTGAGAGTAAAAGGCTATACTCTGCCTAATTCACCTCAGAGTTTCTGGTGAAGCCCCACAGGGAGACTGAGCAGCAGCCACGGAGATTTAAACAAGAATTAAATGCTAAAATGTGTTCATGGGTGCCACATATAATAAGTACAGTGATCCTACAATGACCACCATTGTGCTCGGCTAGCTAAGCAGATGAAAACAGTGCAAATTGGCAGAAGTAGGACTAAGACAAAGTCGATAAAAAAAGCGCCAAATTAAAATCTGGGGCTGAGGCCATCCATTTTTAATACCTGGTAGAGTGACTCGGAGGGAGGTCCCACAACAGCTCTGTGATCAGAAAGCCCCTGGGAATTAGTGGGTGCTGGTGGAGTGACTCGAAGGGAGATCCTACAACAGCAATGTGGGAAGAAAGCCCCTGGGAATTAGTAGGTACTGGTAGAGTGACTCAGAGGGAGGTCCCACAACAGCTCCGTGGGCAGAAAGCCCCTGGGAATTAGTGGGTGCTGGTGGAGTGACTTGCAGGGAGGTCCCACAACAGCTCCATGGGAAGAAAGCCTCTGGGAATTAGTGGGTGTTGTGAAGAGAAAAACCATGTTGACACAATCAAGGTTGCTGTGGCCTGCTGTGCCCTAGAGCCCCATGCCTCCACAGGTGAAGTTGCTGCACACTGCTACCCTCTGTCCCCAAACTATAACACAAGATGAAAGTGCTTGTTTTTTTCTTTCGGGCAGCTTGGGTAGTGTACCAAAGGATCTGACTTTGGTGGCAGGGAGCAGCATGGTGCAACAACCCTAACTGTGGAAGCAAGAGGCTGTATGGTGCAGCAGGGCACGGTGGTGGCAGGGGCAGAGGACAGCTTGGTGCAGATGTTTTGACTATGGGGCAGGACACAGTGGGGCATCAGGGTACAGCAGCCCCTACAGTTAGACAAGGTGCACATGTTGCAGCTACCCTGCCCATTTGGGGCAGTGTAGGGTGCAGCAAAATCCCCATTTTTGTTGGCCTTGTGCAGCATGGTGCAGCAGCCCCAACTGTGGAGGCAGAAGCTCTTGGACTCTAGGGCTTAGCAGAGCTCAGCAGTCCTGTCTGTGAAGACTGGAACAGGGTGCAACAGGGGGCATTGGCCTTACCTGTATGTGTCGGGGGGGGGCAGAGGAGCAAGAGACAGGGGCACCAGAATGACATATAGTACGTCCAATTATACACATAGATGATGTATTTCCACACAGAATCCCTCAGAGAAATGAATTTTGCGAGTCCACACACAGTACATGTTCCTGAAATAGCAAAGTGTGGCAGATACCTGTTTGTCAATCTGACATAACAACAATATTGTGCTCACATGAATATGCAAGTATGTATGAAGACTACATCAGACACACTAGTCATATGACTTAACAAACTTTAGATTTATTTTATATCCATTAGAAAACAATGCATGTGAATGAACTCAGCTGTGATACAGACAAAAGATTTCTCACAAACATTCATTTATACCACTGCAGTTACCCACTGAAACACAAATGACCAACTCTTTATGATAACAGAATGATACAATCGATCTAGACACAAACCAAATGCTTTAATAACACATGTTGAGTAAACAATTAGCCCTACAGATTGCTCTGACTGGGAAATGCAACAGCTACTACAGCAATTAAGGACTTCATTGCTACAGCAACAGGCTGGACAAGAATGATGTCATCACTCATTGATAGGGACAGAAAAATCTTCACTGATTCTTCACTGTTTTCAGTCACTGCAGAGCACATTAACAGATGCTGATTTACAGAAAATCATAAAACCAAACAGCATAATTTATTTATTTATTTCAGTCTAGGATTACAATACCTTTGACCTGAGGCTCTTTTACAAAGGTTCCACGTCAGCGTGTGCAACAGTCATCATTTTACTTACAAACATAACGTCACTGACTTACAGACATGTAATAACCAGTACAAAGACTTGAGCTATGAGCAAGACAAGGGAGGAGGGGGTCGATGGGAGAAGTGAGGGGAGGAGATCGAGGGGGTAGGAGGTACAGAGGGGTAAGGGAGTATGGGAGGTGGGAGGAGCAGGGGCAGGAGTGGAGATACAGGGGAGGTGGGCGGGGTGGGAGACAGTGCAGCCAGGGGCTTTTGTCGAGGGAATATGCCAGGTAAGGTGTTAGGGGTGCAAAGACTGATTGTAGTGCTGGATGCTGGGGCATGTGCAGCTGGAACAGTGGAAATGTTAAGATGGGCATCGCAGGATACAAGCAGTGAGAGGCACAGCTTGGACTTGAAAAGGCCGAGTGTTGGAGTGGTCACTATGTCACTGCCAAGAGAGTTGAGCCAGTTGGATGCCCGATAGGCAAATGATCTTTGTCCTTGGGTCGTGCAACATCGTGGGATATGTAGTAGATGGGAATTGGATCTCCTTGTAGTGACATTCCTATGTATAGGCTTAAGGAGGGCACAGACACCAGGTGGGCAAGTCTCATTATGATTTTCTTGGCCATGATGCAGGTTTGGTATTTATGCATTTGTCCAGTTGAAGCCATCCATATTGGGAATAAAGGTCACATGTGTGGGCATGGCGATGTGATAATAATTTCAGGAAACACGAATTGTGATACAGGGACTTGAATTTCTGTTTTAGTGTAAATCTGTAAAACACTGGCATTTAATCTTTAATTCATGTGACAATTATTGGCATGTACAACACTGAGATCTATAATGAGAGAACTTTCCCTTCAGCTCCTCAGAAGAAAACATAAAATTGGTATCTGCATTTAAAATGTCAGATATCCATTGAATATCCATTTCACCTCATCCAGGGTACTGTACAGGCTTCTTGCTTTACAGAAGCTATTGTCAAGTGAGCTTATGCTGCTATGCATCAGGAGCAGATGTGGGAAGGGGCATCCACTACTTTGGAACATGGGGCATCCATTCACATATCTGGACTGTGGAGTACGGTACGGGCTGCACGCCCATTAGCTTACGCTGTGGACCAATGGGCATACAGCCCTACTGTACACTCCGTCAGTCGGCGGGCAGTGGGTTGGCAGGTGGGTGTGGTGCTGCAACCTGATGCTGACCGGGGACAGCAGGGTGGTGGGGCTCAGTGGGCGGGTGGGGAGAGGGGCACCGTGGAGCTGTCCTTATTATCACATATGCCCCGCGACTGGCCATGCGGGGTTCACTGTACCACCAGGGATATTGGACGAATATTTTACACAGATGCCCATGATCGGGCTGTAAGCAGTCCACTGGATCACCAGGGATATTGAAATACATTTATTCATACTTATGCCTGCGATCAGGCTGCATGCGGTCCACTGGCGACCAGGGATACTGGAATACATTTATTCATACTTATGCCTGTGATCACGCTGCAAGTGATCCACGGGACCACCAGGGATATGGGATGATTTTTAAATCTACATATGCCTTGATCAGACAGAGAGGCGCATTTCCGTGCGGTGCACCGGTCGTCGGTCCTCAACGGCTGCTGCATGGCAGGGCGCCAGGTGCAAGTCGCCATAGATCAGCACACCTGCATTCAAATGGAGCCATAATGAAATGCAAATGGCCCCATTTGTGCCTTGCATACATTATGGCCCCATTTGCATGTGCACTTTTGAATATCGCAGCTGTTGCGCATAGCGCAACAGAACTTGTGCTAGTGCATCCCTCTGCTCCACTCTGGCCACTTGAGCTGGCGCAGTGCCACTGCATCATGCACACTGTGGGTGGCGAGGGTGTGATATTCAACGATGCTGTGCCTTGGTGCAGCTCCGTTGAATAACGCCCAGTCAATGCCCCTGCACAGCCAAGTTGCACTGTGCCCAGGCTTGCGCCACAGCCTGGCACAGTCTGAATATCCGAGCCACGGTGTACACAAAGCATGAGAAGAGTAAGCAGGGTTAATAAAGGATGTAGTGCTCGGGAGGGGGGAGGGGAGAGGTGATGGCAACTACATATAGAGGCACAGTTTACACTTTACAGACAAGGTAAGTCAAAAGTAAACGTGGAGAGATGGTTTAGGTGCTTATAGGCAAGAGTGGGAGAAAGGCAGGAGTAGAGATGGAGCCAGGATTAAGGGGTGTCATTGATGGAGGCAGTTGCAAGTCTCCTGGAAAGATCATCAGACAAGGTTGTTAAAGAAGGACAGTAGCACCAGTAACGACGAGTTGCAGTATTTTTTTGTGCATTATTCCAAAGGACAAGTAGGGCATGGATTATTGATGCATGGCCAAAGCACACCGTAACTTTGGGGATGAAAAGGGAACTGCAAGAAAGACTTCTTAGCAGATAGCCACTGGGGTTGCAGGTGGGTAGACAATCCTTGATGTAGTGAGGCAGTTTATTAGAGATGGCCCTATAGCCCCAGAGCACAGCATTCTTGTGCCACCTGAGACTAAGTAAGCACCATCCTACACTCTTGTAGAGAGTACAGTGGTGTGTTGAGTAGGAGGTGACAGTAATGAACCTAAGCGCCTGGTGGTACAGAATGTCGAGTTTGGTTAGGGCCATGCTTGAGCTATGTCCGTACAGGAAGTCTGCATAGTCAAGGAAGGGCAGGAATGTTGTTTGTACCAACCTTTTTTCCCCTCATTCATTAGCAGGTGCCTGATTCTGAAGAAGATCTTAAGTCTCTGTTTAAGCTTTTTTGAGATCTCTTCAATATGGTTTCTGAATGACAATTTAAAGTCTATCCACACCCCAAGGTATTTAAAAGATTCCACGTAGTTCAACGGTTCACTCAGCAAGGTGAGAATTTGTGGGACTGTCCCTGTGGTGCAGGGATTGGATGGGTTCACTGCTGGGGTGAAGATAATGTCCTTCATTTTCATAGCATTTAACAGAAGCTTAGAGTACAATAGATTAGTCTGAAGGTGGTTAAATTCTGTTTGAAGGTTGTTACATGCTTGTTCCAGAGCAAGTCTGGCTATTTACAACAAGGTGTCATCATCGAAGAGGTGGATATCTGCTGAACTGACTGGCATTTGGGTAATTTATATAGACAGAAAACAGGAGTGGGCCAAGGATGGACCCTTGGAGTACCCCTCTTGGTCGAGTTTTGAGGGGGAGAGGTCTCCCCCCTCCTTGACCTGTTGGTGACGACCAGTGAGGTAGTTGGAAAACCACCCGAGGTCCAGATTGCAAATGTAAATCTTTCTTAAGGTGGCCAAGAGCAAGGTGTGGTCTACCATATCTAAAGCTTTGGTCAAGAAACAGTGCACACACATAATTTTGGCATCCAGGGCATTCAGCCAATTGTTTATGACCTTAGCAAGCACAGTGATGGTGCTGTGGCAAGGCTGGAAGCCAGACTCAGCTGGGTTTAATTAGTTGGAGTCCTAATGTGCTACCTAAGCTGGGAATTACCCACTTGTTGAGAAGCTTAGCGAGGGTAGGGAGTAGGGAAATTGGGTAGTAATTGTTTCGGTCATTAGTACTACCTGATTTAAAGATAGGTATGACATGGGCAAGTTTCCATATGGTGGGAAGTGAGTCATGGGCAAGGGACATATTGAAAAGATGGATAATTGGGGGTGACAAGACATAGAAGCTACATTTTTGAGGGTCCAGTGGGGCTGACTTCCAAGTTTGGCTGAGCTGGGGTGTGGGGCAGCAAGATGGTCGTGGTGCTGCTCCGCTCCACAGCACGCCAAGTCAAGTGGGTGTATTTAGCTTCAAGTTTCCTGTTATTGAGCAAATCTTTGAATTTAAAACTGGTATTATCTGCTCCTGGAGTATTTGTAGTGAGCTTAGCAGTTGTTTTTTATACTTCTTTGCTTCATGTTTTGTGTTTAATGCCGTATAGTGCGGCATTCGGCAGTTCAAATGCTTAAATAAGAAAAGACTTCTGAATTTTAAAATTTAAGCTCCTGATGAATGAAACCTGCTTTATTTTCATTTCACTACCTGTAAAATCGGGGTTTTGCTGAGAAATTAAGGTGCTAAAACATTTTACTTACTACCATTTGGTGCGCTGAGCTCGGTAAGGACCGTTTGGTGGGTGTTTTCAACAGTCGGCCTGTTTCGCCTGCTGGACAGGAGTCTGTTGTTCTTGCCCTGGGAAGGAATACTTTGGATATTTGGTGAGCTCTCACTATTGGTGTGGCAGCCAGAGGGAAATCTATTATGTAGAGGAATAAGTCTCATCATGGCAGCATTACAGGTGTCGATAGGCTAGCCAAATCTTTATTAAAGGTATGCTAGTCTTGCCTAAGGGCTGGGAGTCATTGGGGTTTGATTTGAACCTGAGGTTACTGCGCTTAGTGGAGCTCTCTTTTCTGATTTATTTTACAGGTGCTTACAAGAGTATATCACCGGGCCTGGAAAGAGGAAAACTCTGGAGGGGCGAGCTTGTGAACCTGTGAATCTGTGAGAAGCAAGAAGTGAAATGGAACTCATAAATATTTGAGTAATGTAATTAGTCTGGGTAGGCCAAGCGGTCCTTATCTGCCGTCAAATTCTAAGTTTCTATGTTTAGTCTCCCGGTGAAGGGTAAATAGAATAATTCTACAGATAAAACTAATGATACCCGAATGGTTAAGTTTTGTTATTTTTCTTTTGCTGGTATGCCTTGAAAGACTCCCATATATGAGAGAAAGTAAGGTCTACAGATTAACAAGGCTCTTTGAAATATACCCACAGTATTTCAGAGGTCTTGACTAATGATTGCGGGACTTGTGGAGTTTGGACATAAGATAAAACCCTCTAAAGAAGTACTTCACTAATTTCTCCTAATAGAACAGATAAGAGTCTTGTGTCATGTTGAACATTTTGTATAGCATTGATGCTGTTTCCTTACTGGGGACTGGCGTTGCTAAAACATCAATTACTTTGTCAGAATCTTTGTGTTTAACATGTTAATTGTGTGGTCCTTCTTTGGGACTTCAATTTTGAGAGCCTGAAGAATGGTAACAAAAAATGAATGGATATCAGAATATTAAGAAGTTATAATGTGCGTGGATTTTAAAATGCTGTATTCTGTTGTTTTTCCTTTTTCGGTATGAACACCTTTGGATGATTATGCATGGCAACTTTGGTTTCTTTCCTTATGGACCTACTGTGGCCCTGAGATGGGGCTGGGAGGGTTATGGAATCATGGCTTTCAGCTGATACTAACTATGGGATGTACTGAAGATGAAAATACCTGATTGGAGTATTTGGACTTGGTAGCAGGGATCTTTGGGTGATCCCAGTATTCATAACAGCTGAGGGTATTGCCTATAAGTAGGGGATGCTTGTGGAGCACAGAATAGCATGTGCTATGGGGTGCACTACTAGGACCCCTTATGGCGAATTCTGGCTGAAGGCATTGGTTGATGCACTTTGATTCCAGCAGCCAAAGTCTTCTAAATCCATCAGGGGATAGCAATCAATGCAAAATCCTCATTTTTGGTTGTGTGCTTTATGGCCTTGGACCTGGCCACACCCCTTCCGTTAGGGTCATTTATGGTTCATTGAGTGGGAAATTCTATGACTGCTCTGTTTAACATTCTAGAGGGATAACTGTATTTTATGTCAGATTTATTTTTATACAATGTAATTCTGTCCTGTATTTTTGCAAATGCTGGCATGTTAAGTGCCTACAAGAGTCAAAATATTTTCCTGGATTTTATGTATGCAGACTAAAATGGTATAAGGATAAACTTTTTTATTTTTGTGGCAGTGCTCTCCGCCAGATTTCTGCCCTGGTCATGGCCCCCGGACTTCCACCTTCTGTCACTGCCGTGATCCCTCGGTCACCCTGGCTATGGAGCAGGTTCCCTATCCAGCCTGCGGTACCAGTAACTGGTTGGGGGATCCAGTAACAGAGGCTAATTGAAGCCCGGGGGAAGGCTTCATAGAGGCAGAGGCCCCACCTGGATTTTCTAGTTGGTTTCCCTGTGGAACCAGGTGCATGCAGTGATGCAAGCCAAGGGGGAGCCTGTACACATCTGTGTGCATGCTCCCCATGAAGAGTCCGCACTCAGCTCCCCCCATGCTCTTGCCCAGCACCGTGCACCCCAGCTTCTGCCAGGGGGTGACATGACACCAGTGTGGTGCTTTCCCCCTCCCCAGAGAAGGAGAGCAGTCCTTCGGATGCTCAATCTTTCCCCTCTCCTGCCGACCCCCAGCAACCCGTGCCCGTACCCGTTCCCTAACACAGGTCATCGGCGTGGTGCGAGGTGTGGTGTCCAATACCTCAACCCTCAGCACCACGGTATATGGATGAACTTAATGGAAAAAGATAACCTGAGTGGCTCTTCCTGGTCCTTGCCAAATATTTACTCCTAGGATGAATGATCTGTAAGACACGGAGGGCCAGATATTCAAACCTTTGCACCTAGTGCAAATCTGTAGAGCTGGAATAGCGCTGGATCTGCATGAGACTGCAATATTGAAAAGCCCTATTAGTGCCAGCACTGTGTTGTAGCACCAGTGCTAATAGATAATAGTATGCAGGGATAGGGGAGCACCCATGAATGACAGCAGCGCAGCATATTCAAAGGTATAGCTCTGCGCTACAGATATTGCCCGTGACCTGTAGTAGCGGCACTAGATACCACCAAATAAAAGCTGGTGGTAATGTGGCAGTACCCCCCACCCACATCGTGGACCCCGTAGCTATGGCAGTACATTAATCTCCCTGGTAGTCTAGTGGTCCCCCACCCTCCCCTGCACAAATCCTGACCCGTTCACCATAGAATAAAGAGTATTTTCCCTGGTAGTCTAGTGGTCCCTCTTGCCCCCACCACATGAATACAAACCCATTCACCGTAGCATAATTAGTATTCTCCCTGGTAGTCTAGTGGTCCCCCACCCCCTGCAAATCCTGACCTGTTCATCGTAACATAATGAGTATTTTCCTGGTAGTCTAGTGGTCCCCTCACCCCTGCATGAATCCGAGGCCATTCACCATAACATAATGAGTATTTTCCCTTGTAGTCTAGTGGTCCCCACACTCCCCTGCATGAATCCCGACCCATTCACCATATACAAACAGACTGTTCCCTGGTAGTCTAGTGGTCCCCCCAACTGGCAGTGATGCCCCAGCTCAGTCCACGAACAAAGCAGGCAACCAGCTCAGCCCTCCTCTCACCACTACGGCCGGCCACTGACATGAGGTACAAATGAGTGCTCATTTTACCTCAGTCAGTGGCCAGCTGTGGTGGTGAGAGGAAGGCTGAGCCAGTCACCTGCTCTGTTCATGGACTGTCTGTGGGCTGAGCAGGGGTATCACTGCTGGGTAGATGGACCACTAGACTACCAGGGAACAGTATGTTTGTATACAGTGAACGGGTCTGGATTCGTGCGGGGGGGGGTGACCACTAGACTACCAGGGAAAATACTCCTAATGTTATGGTGAATGGGTCGGGATTCATACAGGGTGGTGGGGGGACCACTAGACTACCAGGGAAAATACTTCATTCTACACGGTGAATAGATCAGGATTCATGCTGGGTGGGGAACCACTGAACTACCAGGGAAAGTAATCTTTATTTTATGGTGAACGAGCATGATTCATGCTGAAGGTGGGGGACTACTAGACTTCCATGGTCACTTGTTGTAAGCCTTGACTGACTGTCCCTGCTTTTCAGGGAGGTCCATGATTTAGCTTCCACATGTTCCTCTGTCCCTCATAATACATGTGTCTATGTGACAGAACAGCATACCCCTCAACTATCCCTGATTTTGCCTCAAAAGCTTACTCTGTTCCTCCTACAAGTTGTGTTCCCATGACTAAACAGTGAGGATTGTAAGGATAACCTTATGGCAATCAATAAAGTTGCAGACGTCTTATTCTTCAGGATGTATATTATGAACCAGGTCCCTTATTCTGCCAGCTTCCTGAGTGGATCTCACCAATTTTGAAACTGTGTCCCTATATTTGGGCCTTTGTCCCTGATGTTATATATGTCTTGTCCCTTATTCAAGAGGCAAGGAGTTATGAGGTATGTATGCAGTGACTGTGCCTGGCAGCACACAGTTCCTGCTGCTTCCTGCATGTACTTCTATTCTGATCAACAGGGGATGCTGTGGGCATGCCTTGGCCTGCAGCGTCCAGCCTGTACTTCCATTCTGACCAAAAGGGGGAGCTTTGTGCTCCATGCAGTAGCACCGGGCAAACTGCAAGGTAATGTTTGCTAAGCAGCACTTAATGAGATGCTAATGTACCTATTTGCTCACGGTTTACCTAAGTAGGCTCATTTGCATGGGAACTTTGAATATAGCTCCCATTTGCCCCGGGCTAGCCAGTTTGCTCCAGGCTAATGTGTTAGCACTGTGCAATCAGGTTAGCCCTGGGCAAACATTACTGCAGCATAGCACAGTCGTGCAGTGTGTGGCTTACATTGTTGTTTGCAGTAGATGTCAGACATCTCTTTGCAATCACACACAATGTTCTCCATCTGCAACACTGGCTTTCTCCAGGGTCTAATGAGCTGCAGTAGCAGTGTGCATTTCCCTGTTGCTATATTCAGTGCTGTCTTATTCCTGGGCTATTTTTGCACTGCACTCCTGGCCCTTTGTGCCCGGCTTCCTTTGCTTACTATATTCAGCTGGTTTTGCACCGAGCTATTCCTTTTCAATATAGCTTGCTTTTTGTTCTGGGCTAAGTTTGCACACTGGGCAGTGCTAATTTAGCCCAGGCAAAGTTTTGAATATCTGACCGGAACAACATGCGTTGCAGGGTGTAAATGGATCAAGTTGTGGAAGAGGCAAATTGGTTATGTTTTTAGGTATATTCCACACCAAGGTAGGCCTTGGTGTGGATCTAATTACCAGTGGTGTCTTAGTCAGAAAATAATCAATTGATGCAATTGATTCAGGTGGCCTTGATATTATGCCATAGTGGATGCTTGGGTCTGTTGATCAGGTCCCAGGTACGGGATGTTGTGTTTTACTGGAGTAGGTATTCCATTCAGTAAATATGAATCATTACGTATTTTGTAGATGCCTATGTTTAAAGCCTGTACTTTAAGTACCTGCCTTGAAAGATTGTATCTAATGTTTTTAATATATTGTAATAACTTTTTGAGCTGAACAATAAACCATTTACTAGTGAAAACTAAGTTTAAGGAAGTATGGCTCAATCAGATCTGCACTTGGACTTTTCCTTCTATCCAGCTGGAGCAGGAGGGTCTCAACTTCCTTCACAGTAACAGGGGAGAAGGAGAATTCCTTGCGTGGGGCGGGTGAGGCAGGGATCAAGACTGGGCAGGTAGAGTTTGAGGTACATAATTGTGCATGGAGGTTGTTGGCAGTGGAAGCATCAAATGCTAGGCCTGCTGTGGCAAAGTGGTTGTTAAAAAGTTCAAGGAATTCTTGTTTGTCAGTAGTGGCAGAGTTGCCAGTTGAAATTTTAGGTGGAAATAGGCTAGAAGAGCCATGCTCTTGAATATCCTTTAAGGGTTTTCAGAATTTAGTTGTACTATTAGCAGAGAATTCAAGTTCAGAGCGGTAGTAACTAGCTTTTGCTTCCCTAATCAATCTAGTGCAGCAGTATCTAGCAGCTCTGAAGGCTGCCCAGTCGGCAGGCTGTTTGGACTTCTTTGTCCTTTTCCAGAGTGAGTCTCTATGAAGCAGCTCTGATTTCAAACTGGCTGAGAACCAAAGGCATGTCTTCTTGTTAGTACAAGTTTTGGTGAGAGGCACATGTTGATTGATGGAGCCAAGGACAATATTTTGGAAGACTTCATAGGCTTCATCAATCAAGGGGGCCAGGTAGAAGTCCTGCCAATTGGCATGTTGCAGGTCAAATAGGAAGGCATTAGAGTCAATGTACCATTTTGATCTCTTAATGACATAGTTAAAGAAGGAAACAAACTTAGTGGGGGTCCTCACACAGGCTATGACACAATGATTACTACTGTCATTGGAAAAAAACCCACCAGAGTGGGAGTATAGATGGCGGGGTTTGTTGACCGATGTAACATCAAGCAGTGTACTATTCTTAGGGTTTTTTTGTTGGGAGGGGTGGTCTCCATTATGAGCTGTAACAAGCCAAAGTTGTCACATAATTCTTTTGGGGTTGAGAAGAAGTAGACAACAAGTCCATATGAAGGTCTTCTGCAATAATAACTTCAGAAGATAAGGAGGTTAGTACAGTGGATAAATGGTGTAACACCTTCTGCCCTGCAGAAGCAGGCCTGTAGCAACCTAAGATGTAGATAGGGGTTGACAAAGGAAGCTTTAGTTTTAGTGTAGCCCATTTGAATTCAAGAGGTGCAGAAGTAGAGTCAGCGATGGTGGACATGTGTTTGTCCCAGATGTAAATGGCTATGCCTATATTCCTAGATCTTGTTCTAGAGAGGAGGCTTTAAGCATACTATTATTCAGTATATATGAATAATTAGGATTATTTCGACCAAAGTGCACAACCACACATTTATTAATATTGAAAGACATACAGTGCCATTTCTAACTGCCCAGGCTTTGATTTTCCCCAGATCATTAATTAGGGATAGATGTTTGCTTATTGTATCAACTTCACCCCCAAACTTTGTGTCATTAGTAAACTTTATAAGATTATTTTCCAAATTATCATTCATATCACTGACAAATAAACCAAATAATGTCAGGCCCAATTCTGAGCCCTGTGGGACACCACTCCCAACAATTCCTTCATTAGATACTGAGTCATTAATTCATACCCATTGGACATGGTCCTGTAACCAACTATGCATCCACCTGACGAGAATTGCATTAAACCAAAATCCAAAAGTTTGGAAATCAAAGTGTTGTGGGGCACTTTGTCAAACGTGTTGGCAAAGTAGAATAGATAACATCAGAAGGAACACCCTTATCAAGGCTTTTGCTAATTATGTTGTAGAACACAATCAAATTGGTGGTACAAGACTTCCCTTTCACAAAGCTACATTGGTATTGGTCACAAAGGCCTTTTTCAGCCAGTTCCGATTCAAGCCTTATTTCTATACATTTTTTCATTATTTTACAACAATGAGAGGTTAGGCTGATTGGCCTGTAGTTTTCAATATTATATCTATTGCCCTTTTTGAAGATAGGAACGTCAGTTACTAAGTGCCAATCATTAGATACATTACCCTCTATCAGGGATATATTAGAAATAACAGACCGGGAGTATGCTAGATATCAGGGAAGCGTGTTTTAAGAATTTTGGATTTATAGTGTCAGGTTCAGGACTAGTGGAGCAATTTATCTTCATCAATTCCTTGTAGACTTCATCAGCTGAAAAATGATATCCATTAACACAGTTACTTTCAAAATTTTTGACCCCAGGTTCTTTAGAAGAAAAGACAGAACAAAACATACTTATTAAAGATAACTGCTATAATTTTGTCACTTTCCAAAACATTATTATTATAATTTACTGGGCCAATACTTCTAACTAAAGTTCTACAGTTTGAAATAATGTCAGAATAAAGGAGTTTATTATCCTTACTAAGGACTATTTTAAACTCAGTCTTAAATTTTGTTTTCCTAGTCAAGGTTTTTTAATAGTTTTTGTTCATTGATATAAGCCCATTTATTAGCTTCAACTTTATTATTTTTGAATTGTTTTGTACCAGCTTCTTCCCCCCACATGGGAGTTGTAGTCCCCCATTCCACTCATTGCCCCCCATCTCCAAGCTTACCTACCCTGGGAAGAGCTACCGAGTGGGCGCCCCCTCCAGGAAACATGGGTCTCTAGCCCTGGCTTGCCCCCAGGGTGGGGTCACAGGAGTGGGACCCCCCTCAGCGAACCATGGTCTGAGGTGGAGCAGTGGTGGAAATGGGGGCTGTCATTAGCAGCTGGCATTTTTTATAGTTATTTTTCCCTGGGGCTGGGAATGTGTAAGGATGCCAGTGTCACCCCATCCCCCCAATGTGTGGTGCCAGCTGCAGTGGGACCCCCAGCCTCTGTCAGAGGTCTGCATTGCACTGGACGCTCTTCCCCCAGAGAAGGAGAGCAGTCCCTAGGATGCTCAGTCTATCTCCCCTAGCCAGCCCTCCAACACCCGATTCCATCCCTGAACCCAGGATGTCGGTGCTGCAGATGGATGCCTTGCCACTGCACTGGCGGACCAGCAATATTTTTGAATTTTCTTGTAGGCCTTATGCTTAACTTAATTGTAACATTTAACCCCCAAAATTAACCAGTTGGGTACCTTTCGTTTTATTATATTTGTTTCTAACAGGTACCAGTTCATTTTCTATATTCAGACTAGTCAATTTACAGATAACCGATGCCTGTTCAACAGTAGTATTTAACAATTCTTTATCCCAGCCAATATTTGCAAGGCTCCTATAGATCTGGCTAAAATCAGCCTACTAGGAGGGCTGATTTGATCTCAGGAGCTTCTCTAAATATTGGCTGGAATAAAGAATTGTTAAATACTAGATAGATGCTAGACTGTGTCATTAATCAGGGCTATATTGTAGTCATTACTTGAGGCAGGGGTCTATAGCAACATCCAATAAGTACAGCTGGTCTGCCTGGGAATAAGAGCTTAATCCATAATATTTCTAAGGA
Organism: Neoceratodus forsteri; assembly: GCA_016271365.2. Taxonomy (NCBI): domain Eukaryota; kingdom Metazoa; phylum Chordata; order Ceratodontiformes; family Ceratodontidae; genus Neoceratodus; species Neoceratodus forsteri. The sequence continues at coordinate 1,159,093,697 of CM028132.1, read as the reverse complement.
TGATTTGAATTCAGCAGCAAAATTATATGAATAAGAAACATAGAAACATAGAAACATAGAAACATAGAATTTGACGGCAGATAAGGACCACTTGGCCCACCCAGTCTGCCCATTTCCCTACCTACTGGATAAGCTGCAGATCCTAGTTAACCAGCAGCCTACTTCTTCCTACCCCAACCCCCCAGAATTGCCTTATGACTATCCCATGCATGCTTGAATTCCACCACTGATTTTGACTCCACAACCTCCTCAGGAGGGCCGTTCCATGCATCCACAACCCTCTCTGTGAAAAAATACTTCCTTAAATTACCTCTGAGCGCCCCCCTCTATCTTCAAATTGTGCCCTCTTGTTCTTGCACACCTCTTTTTTTGAAAGATGCTACCCTCTTGGAATTTGTTGATTCCCTTGAGGTACTTGAAAGTTTCTTTCATGTCCCCCCCTCTCCCTCCTTAAGTCTCTCTTCATATGTCTTCCGGTGCAGACCCTGCACCATTTTAGTTGCCCTCCTCTGGACAGCTTCCATCCTGTCTATGTCTTTGTGGAGATTGGGTCTCCAGAACAGCACACAGTACTCCAGATGGGGTCTCACCAGTTGTCTGTACAGAGGGATAATAACTTCTTGTTTTCTACTGGTGATGCCTCTCCCTATGCATCCCAGTATCCCCCCAGCCCTCCTTGCTGCCCTCTCACATTGCTTGCCCATCTTTAGGTCATCTGATATGACTACCCCCAGGTCCCTTTCCATTTTTGTTGTTTTTAGTATCTCACCCCCCATTGTGTACTCTTCCCCTGGGTTTTTGTTTCCCAGGTGCATTACCTTGCACTTCTTAGCATTGAATCTAAGCTGCCATACATTTGACCATTCCTCTAACCTTGCCAAGTCCCTTCTCATCCTTTCCACCCTTTCCAAAGAATAGTATTGTGTGCATAGATACAAACTCCTCCTAGTTTGACATCCCTGTTGCTATGGAGTAATTTATAACCATGGAAGTCTCTTATCCAGTCCACAGATGTGCCCCACCAGGTTTCATTAATAGCTGCTATATTGATTTTATTTTGTAACATATAAGATTCTAGTTCAGCTTTTTTCAAGCAATTTAGGCTCATTGCATTAGCCAAGAGAATTTTACATCCATAATGTTGACTATATATGAAAGTGATTTTGTTATCTGGTTTCCATTATTAACATTGTGATGTGTTTGAACTCCCCCACCCCCGCAATTAGTTTGAATGGTGGGAAATGAATGCCTCAATTCTCTTTCCAAGAAAAATGCTCCATTGTCTACTGAGATGTAACACATCCCAGCAATATAGATTAGGTATGTTGTCAAAACTCTCCCACTGCATTAAACAAGAAAAATCTTTGAACAAACACCACTTTCTTAACCAATTATTTACATTTTTTTTATTTTTGTGGTTATAGCAGTAGTTGCTTTTGGGACTGGGAGAATTTCTGAGAAACACACATCACAATTTTTAGCAATGAGCACTTCACTGAGTATTGTAAACTCTTTTAAAATGTCCTCTAACCTAGTATTATTAATATTATATGTACCGGCATAGATTATAAGAAGTGGATTTTCCCCTCCATTACCCCCAGGATGCTATTCATCATGGTGGTGGTCAGATCAGAGATTGTTGTACCCCTATAACTACTGCAAGTTCTATTTGCTTTATCAGATTTGCAAATTATGTAATTGATGTGCATTATCATTGAATCCACAAGGACAAAAATCTGACGATGGTTTATTACTTCAGACTGCTAGATGATGCTGTCAGCTATTTGCTGAGCTGGAGTCTTGTTGGGGTTGTTTCCCTGGACTGCCTAGATTTCTGAGTTAGGACTGGCTGCCAATAAATTACTATTCACATCCTGTAATGTATTAGTCAATTCCAATATTTCAATTTCCATGTCAGTTATTTGGATGTTTGTCCCTGGAATGATACTACAAGAGGACGGTTCTTCAGTATTAGGAAATGTACCTTCACAGGCTGTTTTGTTTATTGGTAGGATACAGTCATCATCTGTATCATGTGTGATGTTATCTACAAGGCTAGAGAAACAGTTGCTTAAGGGAAGTATACAATCTATTGCCCTCCAACACTTTTTAGATTTATTTCCTACGCTAACTACTATCCAGTCATCAGACGAATTTCCACTACCTTCACACTCTCTTACTCTTCTTTTTGTTGCCCCCTGACCAATTGTAGTTTGTAATATATCTGCTTCAATTTGAGAACTAGTCCCAACAAGTAGGTGTATTGGCCAATGAGTTTAGTTCTTAGGAAGACTGTGCTCTATCAGTAATCTTAATTCTTTCCTAGATGTCATTCTGTTTGTCTATAACTGTATTTATTTTTGCTGTAAAATTACTGATTTCCTTTTCTAACATTGCTATGTTTAGACATTTACTGCAGTTAAAGCCAACTTCTACTTCATGTGTCTTAGTTAGTAAATACATAAAACAGGGCACAGATTTGTAGGCCAGGTCTCCATCCAAAGTCTTTATTCTGTCAGCCATTTTACCCCCTGATATTTACACACACACACACACACACACACACACACACACACACTGTTAAAACAAAAATTGTTTAAACAAAAACAAAAATGTAACTAGCCCTGCTCACTCAGTTCAAACAACATTAATCAGACATGGTGAATTATTTTTCAGTTGTTCTGGTGTGAGGGTCATTTTAACCTCCAATATGCTCTCAATACAATAAAGAAGGTTACCCACTGATGGGACTCAAACCCACAACCTTTATTATAATTTCCAATACACTATTTATAAGGAATACATCTAAACTGCTGACCTATTCAAATACACACTGTCAGTTCCTCTAATGCCACTATTTACTAAAACTCCACCAAGTTGAAAAACACATACTGATGGTGACACAGTGTGAATGATTTTACATCATTAATATACACCCCATTTTCCAATTATTCTATTTATGTTTTTACATATACAATAAATGAATGGAACCAAGGGGCATGATTCAGAAGATGGTTGGAATTATGGCTTTTATCATCAATATGCATTTTGCAACTTGGTGGAGTTTTAGTAAATAGTGGTCAACAGCAGTAACCCATTTGTGGATCCACTTATGGTGGCACAACCAGCTACATCCTTGACTGTAGCAGACATTGGTTAGCCAATTCTGGATATTAAAACTGCCTTTTTAGCACTTGAGAAGATCACCTTGAGGGCTCAAAGGAATTATTGGAATTGTACTTTACTAGAATCGTATGTTCAAGAAAACAAGATGCCACCTGGACTACAGGTATTGAAATGGCCCAGGTATGGTTTAGAATGAGTGAGATTCATTAGCAAATGGACTAATGCCATGCAGAAGGCTATCATGTTATTTGTGCAGGTAATTATTGATGATTACCTAGAACAAGAAGATGAGATCAAAAGGGAGGTCTCGGAAAAAGAAAAAGCAGTCCTAATTTTTAAAGAATCCCCTGAATTTGCACAATTGGAAGCAATGTTGAAAGATAAAGTAGAGAAACTGGATAAAAAATTAAAAGCAATAAAAATGATTAAATTCAAAAGAGATAGAAGAGACTATGAATTGGGGAGCGTATGGACCTGGAAAGATACTAGGAAAAATGGTCCACAATCTATTTTGAAAACAACTAACATGAGCTTCCACACTAGTGAGTCAGAAGGGGAGGAGGATTTAGACCAGGCACCTCAAACAGACAGCACACCAGATCTGAGGCACAACAACAGACTGGTACAGTTCCAGGTAGATGTACCAGAAGGGGTGGCCGCAACTGGTGGAAGTGGAGCTGGCAGACAATGAGCATACAACAAAAGGTGCATATTTCAGAACTTAGGCAACAATCAAGGGAGAGGCAGGAGCAGGAATCAGAGACAGAAATAAACATAATCAACCTGTCCAGCTTGCAGCTAACTGAGATGCAGATTAAGGTATTAAACAAAGGCTTTAATTTTGTTCCAACCATCATACAACATCCATTTGAACTTTTCCTGGATCTGAAAAAGTTATCCAGGAAATTAAATTTGAAAGCTTTTTTCTCTTGGGGCAATAATCCAGCAGAAGAGGCTGAAAGTAACATTGTGACTGAAGACATGGATATTAGTACCACCATGTATGTTAAACTTACAAAACCATCCATTTTATGCCTCCGATGAACCCTACCGTATTGGTGTTTGAAAGAACATTTATGAGGGATGTTGGATTATTACACGATCAAACTAACATGGAATATTTCAACAACATGTCACAAGGAGAACAGCGAGCAATGGAGAAGCTGGCAGGTAATGACTCCATTACAATTAAGCCAGCAGATAAAGGAGGGTCTGTGTTCATGTTAGATACTGCTGATAATGTACAGGATGTCACACAACAACTATCTGATGCTAATTTTTATAAAAAGTTTGACTGTGACCCTACACCAAGGTTTAAATATGAGATAGACTGTATGATAAACAATGCAGTTAATAATCATTGTATAGACAAAGACATAGCTTATTTTTTAAAGGTGCAGGATCCCATCAGAAGCACTATTTATGTGCTTCCAAAAGTGCATAAATCCTTGCAGAATCCACCAGGCAGGCCAATTGTGTCCAGAATAGGGTCCACCACAGAGCCCCTATCCCAGTATATGGACATATTCATTGGTGAAACAGTACAGGCTCTGCCCCATACATAAGGGACACAACTGAGATATTAAATATTTTAAGGGAAGAGACAATGTAGTCCAGTGGCTTTTGTGTACATGGATATTGATTCAGTGTACATGGATATTCCACACCATGAAGGGCTGGAAGCTATACAAAGTGTTTAGGCAATATTGTGGAATTTAACTTTACAAAACGTGAATTTGTTCTTGAATTTGTAAAAAAAGTGTTAAAATGCAATATGTTTTCATTTCAGAGGTCTATGTTTCAGCAAATAAAGAGTACAGTGATGGGGGCAAGTTTGGCCCCCAATTACAGTAAATTATACCTGGGGGCATGGGAGAGAGATGTGGTGCTGTCTCCACAGTCCAGCCACCTATTTTTATTGGGTTGGCCTGTGGAAACACTTTAAAGATGATATTTTTCTCATCTGGAAGGGTGATGAGGGTGAACTTAGAGATTCTGTGTCATTTCTGGAGAGCACAAATTCCAACTTAAAATTCAAGATGGAGTGTAGTCAGTGCACAATACACTTTTTGGACTTGCAGATTACAAAACACACTGAGGGAAAGCTAAAAATTTATTTATATAGATAATTGGTTGATCAAAACACAATTTTACTTTCACCAAGCTATAATCCCCAGCACATGACTGAAAATATCCCCACAGGGCAATTCCGGAGACTAAAAAGGAACTGTTCTCAAGAAGACATGTTTAGGATGAAAGAAGATGAAATGGAGGCGAGATGTTCTGAGCGGGGATATAGACAAGAGTGTATAAAGGAGGCTAGAACAAGGGCAGAAACTGTGAAAAGATCAGATTTGTTGGTATACAGGGACAGAGAAAGAAAAAGGCAGGATCACACCATTAATTTCATCTCCACATACAGCAAGAAATCCCATTTAGTAAGGGACACTGTAAATAAAAACTGGGAAATATTGAAAACTGAACCCCTACTTGAACATGTCACATAGAAACAACCAAAAATGGCATACAGGCGTGGTTGTAATTTAAGGGGCAGATTGGTGCACAGTCTACAACCCACCCCTAAGCAGGATACATGGCTACCACAACCACCCATGGGCACATATAGGTGTGGACATTGCATCCACTTTGAATCAATGGACAGAACAGATACATTCACATCAATAAACTGTGGGAAAAGTTTTCAGACTAAGCAGTTTATTAATTGCTCTATGGTGGGGTGGTGTACATGGCCAGCTGTAAACGTAAGGCCTTTTATATTGGAAAGACAAGTAGGGCCTTTAAAACATGCATAGGTGAGCACAAAGGTGCCATAAGAAATATGGACCTCAGGAATGCACTTGCGAAGCACATACCCACTAGCAGGAATAGAAATGAACATGGATTTCAGTTTTGTGGATTGAAGAAGGTGAGGCTAGGAGAAAGAGGAGGTAATTTGGATGACCTGCTTTTACAGCTGGAAACATTTTGGATGTTTCAATTACAAAGCCTCAAGGAACCAGGATTAACTGTTGGGATCAATTTGACCCCATTTATGAAGAAGAAATGAGGGTTGTGCTTCTAAATGAATGGAATCAAGGGATATAATTCAGAAGATGGTTGGAATTATGGTTGTTGTGGTGATTTATGATTAAGAATTGAATTATAACCTTGGATGGCCTCATACTGAATATTTATAAAATACATGAATTGTAGATAATAAAGTGGATTTAGACATAAAAGCCAAAGAAAAAAATGTGAGAACATATTGGGCTGACCTTTTCAGTTCCTAGTAATAAGTAGATTTAGGTATGATGTCATGAAAAATGTAAGACCATATTAGGTTTACCTTTTCACTTCCCAGTAATTCCATTGTATGCCTAGGTAACTTGATGGGCCCCTAAACAAGTTTTTTGTTTAATTATTTTGTTTTAGATATAGGGGGCTTTCTATTGTATGTGTAAAAACATAAATAGAAAAATTGGTAAATGGGGTATATATGAATGATATAAAATCATACACGCTGTGTCACCATCAGTATGCATTTTGCAACTTGTTGGAGTTTTAGCAGACAGTGGCATTAGATGAATTGACAGTGTGTATTTGAATAAGTCAGCAGTTTAGATGTATTCCTTATAAATAGTGTATTGGAAATTATAATCAAAGTTGTGGGTTTGAGTCCCATCAGTGGGTAACCTTCTTTATTGTATTGAGAGCATATTTGAGGTTAAAATGACCCTCACACCATGGCAACTGAAAAATAATTCACCTTGGCTGATTAATGTTGTTTGAACTGAGTGAGCAGGGCTAGTTATATTTTGGTTTTAACAGTTTTTATATTTAATCTAGGTTTTGGTCATCACAAAGCACTTTGTATTGTATGCACTATGAACTAATGAGTGGATGAAATCACTCAAGGCAGGTGTTTGAAATTAACCATGGGGCATAAAAGATTTGTGTGTACTCATGACTGGCCTCCCTGAGGGGCGCGCATGCACAAAACCAGTCAGGACCTGTAGAAGCTGTGTCCTCTCTGGTGAAACATTCGAACCTGCAATGTTGCAGAAGTAAAATAAATTTTGAATACAATACTGGCTGGTGCTCGTATTTTTGAATAGCATGAAGTAATGTTTACTGAGCACAGCGGTGTACTGGAGCTACATTATTTGGCACTGCCTTTAATATACAGTAATAATGCAAAATCAAAAAAATCTCAAGTTGTGGATGTTATGAAAATAATATGACACCTAAGTTCAGGTTCACAACTAATCTAGGCATGGTAAGGTCTTAGAGCAGTGAGAAAGAAGATAAGTGTAATGAAAATGTGATCAGCAAGTATAATACAACTCTTGCCGATACTTTGGTTCCATACTAAATTTGAGTAAGTAAATGTCACAAACATATAAGACTACCAAGAGTATGCACTATGCTAGTGTACAGGTATGAATTTATAAAGACAAACCAGGAAGATAAACACAGGGATATAGTACTGAGTGCAGGGTTTACTTTACTGCCCCTGCTAGGATTTTTGGCCTGGTTCCCTGTATTCACTGCAGATGTGCAGAGATGTGTTGCACGTGTCTTTGCATGTGTCTTCATGCGCAGCACCTACATGCTCTCCCGTGTAAGTGTGCAGGTTCAACAACAGACACCATTCAATAGATATAGTGCATAAAAAATGCAACAGCTGCGTTTATCATTTTATTTTCAAAACTGATAATAAAAAAGACTATCAGATATTTACAGAAAAGAAATTAACTGGGTATTGAAACTCTCACACCAAAAGAAATACAAAATCAATTATTCAGGCAAGTCTTCCTTCAGGCTCCCTGCTCTTTCTTTGTATATACAACATCTCCGTACTAGGCTTCCGAGTGTAAACTCTGACACCTCCTCTCTCCTTCCTTGATCAGAAGACACTAACCAACCTCTTCCAATTGTAGCCCCCAAGTGGAAGGGTTTTATAATGTACCAGACTGACCTCATAGACATGTGACCAGGCAGCCACTTTGGAAAAAAAATCCCTTTTTCCTTTATTCTGGTAAGGTTCACTAGGCTATAGATTCCTCTAGTAAAATGCCACCATCATCCCTCCTACCTTACCTAATTACAAAGAATAAAGAGGTCTTAGTTTGCCTAAAAGAACCTTAATTAGGGGTTTGGGCATGATCAGAGGTTTGTAACTCATCCCCCTTCGGGTGACATCACTACCTCACTCTCTATAATAGCAGACATTTTCTGGGCTGCCAGCCTTATAGAAAGACTTCCCAAAATAACCAGCATTACATTTCAGGTAAGAGGAAATGAAATACAAAAAAATTCATAATTTCCATTTATTTCAGTTGGTTGGTGATCTCCAGTCTTTACAGAGAAAAACAGGATAGGGGTACACTTCCTATTCTTTTATTCTGCAAAGCCAGAAGATTTCCTTTTACAATTCCCAAAACCTTCCTGTTTTGCATTATTTTATTTCATGCACATGTTTAGACTTTATACAGAAAAGACTCTTACATTTTTTATTTTTGTTTTCCATAGGCATACAATATACAGCCTAGAACCTTTATTTCTTCTGCTAGGACTGTATTTATTTAGAATTGAAGGCCACAATATAATTTACATAATCCCAATGGCTTGACATTTCAGATGCCGGCTAACTTTTCAGGCTTTCAAGTCCAATGAGGCATCCTCCTCTCTTTATCAGTTCTGTGCATATACTTGTTTAATTTTTTATTACTTATTTGCTTCAGGGCTCTTTTCTAGATCCTACCCCAATGCTTGCAGCATTCTTTATTTCTATTTTTAACTCCTTTTAAGGAGTTAACCTAATTGTACAGCGAGCGTTTGCAGGGAGTGTTTACTGCTCATATAACAACAGCCTGCTTGCTCTTTTCTCAGATCGCAGCTTTCTGCTGCATTTTGATGAAACTCTGTAAGTATTTCATTTCTTAGGAGCTCAGTGGCTCAAAAACAAGATATCCTGCCCGACTGTGCACACACTAGCTATGCGAATGTGCGCATGCTAGCTACACGAACGTGGGATTGTGCAGGTGTGTGATTGTCACCTTCCCTTGCATATAGCGAGCAATTACTTATTTACTACCAAGAACTTTTAGTGAGAGGCACTAGAGCTACTGATTTCATTCTGTTTCTCAAAGCATCAGTTATTTTCACCATGCATCTTCACTGGTGACTTCCTGATTTACAAGGGGATGTTCACATTCTGGATTTTCTTTTCTTAAAGTGGCAGCTCCAATAAAAATTGTAACTAGTGTCTTAACAAAGGGATAGTACAGGGAATAAGGATGTCAGGTTGGCCACCCTGACGTGAAAGGAAAGGATAGTTTTAGAAGAACATTTAGTAGACAGTACAGAGTGAAAAGGAAAAGAGAAATTTAAAAAATGTTTTTATTTTGTGCTGATTTTACATCCTGCCACATTCCTCCCCATTCAAGAAGGCAACAGCATTTTTTTGCCTAGATCTATAACCCTAGGAAGGGTTGGAACTTCTTCCCACCCACTCCAGAAATTTCCCTCAGGGACCCTTAATACTGACTGGAACAATTATCTTAATGGTAATTAGTTATTAATACAAACAAAATACATTTTGTTCCAATCCAATCAACTCCCTGAGGTGTGTTCAAATCAAAACTGGTACATATATTAACAGTTTGTCAAGATCAATCAAGTACTGTAAACATAGATTCAATCATCTTCCCCTACTGAGACAGTTTTTTCTGCACTGAACCTGGACAAAAAGTCAGCATTTTTATGCTAGGTTCCTGCCCTATGTTCAAATGTAAATTTATAGCGCTGTAGAGACAAGTACCACGTCATGATCCTTATATTTTTATCTTTCATGAAGTTCATCCAACACAGGGGATTGTGGTCTGTCATTACGGTGAATTCATTCCCCAAAGATAATATTTTAGAGTTTCGATGGCCCATTTCATGGCCACACACTCCTTCTCTACTGTTGATTACCGTCTTTCCTTTTCATGTAGCTTTCTACTTAGAAAAAGGATGGGATGTTCCCCCTTTTTGTCATGTTGGGTGAGGACTGCCCCAATGCCTGTGTCAGAGGCGTCTGTTTGGACTTTGAATGGTTTGGTAAAATCTGGACTGTGTAAAACTGGAGCAGAACATAATATGGCTTTTATCTTTCTAAAAGCAGTTTCACAGGTTGGTATCCATTTAGCCTTTGTGGGAAAATAATTCTTTGTGAGGTCTGGCAGGGGCGTGGCAATGGTGGAAATGTCTGGAATAAACCAGCGATAATTGCTGGCAAGACCTAAAAAAGAACGTAAGTGTTTCTTTGTACTGGGTACTGGACTATTGGCCACAGCTTCAACTTGTTAATCTCGAGTTTTACAGATCTATTACCAATAATGAAACCCAGGCAATGGGCTTCAGTTTTTGCAAGGGCATGTTTAGCTGGATTAATAGTCAGGCCAGTGTCTTTAAGGCTCTGGATGACTGCACTTAAATGAACCAAATAGGTATCCCAATCTGGACTATAGATCACCGCGTCATCTAAATAGGCTGAACTGTAGGGTTTATGTGGTCTTAATACATGATCCATGTACCTTTGAAAGGTAGTGGGAGCCCCATGCAACCCAAATGACATCATCGTGAAATGGTAATTCCTGGGCCTGGGGTGCCAATGGGATCTGCCAGTACCTTTTGTTAAATCTAGGGTACTGATGTACTGAGCAGATCCTATTTAGTCCAACAGATCATTGATCCGGGGCATGGGGTATCCATCAAATTCAGAGATTGCATTTATGCATCTAAAGTCCAGGCATAACCTCACTTCACCTTGCTTTTAATTAACCACCACCACCAAAGGTGAAGACCATGGACTGCATGATGGTACGATAACTTTGGCTTGTTCCATTCTCTTTTACTTCCTCTACTACCTCCTGCCTAACCTTTTCAGGAAGCCTATACAGTTTCTGATGTATGGTCCTGGTCTGGGAAATCTTAATCTCATGCACCACCCCTTCGCTCGACCTGGTGCTTTTGTAAAAGTGTCTTAGTAGTATGTTAGGAGATGGTCAATCTCTTGGCGCTGGGCTGGTGTCAAGTCTGGGTTTATGTGTATTGATGTCTCTTCACTAAGTGGATCCAGATGCTCATAGGCTATGTCAAGTTCTGTCCTACTCTGTTCTGGTTGGATGTAACAAATCACCTTGAGCGTAGGTTTTTCTACTCATTTTCTTAATAAATTGGCATGGTAAATATACTTCAAGGGTCTATGCCTTGGCATCTCCAATTCATAATTTACCATATCAATCTAATGAACAATATCATAGGGCCCTTGCCACCTCATCAATAGTTTGTTCTTTGTAGTGGGAAACAACAGCAACACTTTTTCCCCAGGTTCAAACTGTTTGCTTTTAAGCTTTACATCGTACCTTTCTTTTTTGGTCCATTGTTTGTTTTCCACATTCTCATGGGCTAACGTTACATATTTCACCAACCTTTCCTTTAGTGACAACATTTTATCCACAATATTCATGCACCCAACATTTTCCCAACTTCCCAGTGCTCCCTGACCACATCTAATGGTCCTCTTGAATTGCGCTCATATAACAAAGTGAATGGCAAAAACCTAGTGGTGGTTTGGGGTACCTCCCTATAAGCAAACAAGAGGTAGGGGAGACATTTTTCACAGTCTCTACCCTCCTCACGGATGTACTTCTGGAACATCTTCTTCAGAGTTTTATTAAATCGTTCCACTAATCCATCAGTTTGTGTATGGTACAGTGAGGTTCTAAGTGCTGTTACCCCCAACAATCTGTGTAACTCCTGTAACATGACTGCGGTGAAATTACTGCCACGATCCATCAAAATCTCCCTGGGAATCCCCATCCTACTAAAAACATTAGCCAGTTCTTCGGCCACTCGAGGAGCTGTTACTGTCCTCATAGTGATAGCCTTGGGGTACCGGGTGGCATAATCACATATTACAAGGCTCTACCGATTACCATTTGCACTTTTAAGCAGAGGCCCCACCACATCCACTGCTACCTGATCAAAAAGGGTCGTGAGATAGGGTATAAGTTGCAAGGGTACCTGATCTCTTTTCCCCCTTGTGCTACTAACTGACATTTGATTCAAGCTCTGCAATATGCAGCAACATCCTGGTGAACCCCAGCCAACAAAACCTGGACAGGATTCGTTGGACCGTCTTATCCCTTCCCTCATGGCCAGCCATCGGGATATCATGAGCTAGGTACATCACTTGTTCTCTGTACTTTTGGGGTACCATCAGTTGTTCAGTCTCATAACCACTTTTAACAACATCAGACACCCTATACAAGATGTTATTCTTTTGTATAAAATAAGACTGTCCCAGTTGTTTTCTTGATGAACCTGCAAAAATAAAGGTTATAAGGAATCATCAGACAGTTGTTCCTCATACATATTTTTAGAGGACGGTCTTGGAACCAAATTTAATGTCCCTTTTAGGTGCTGCTGTTTCCAAGCCTGTTTCTCATTTATTTTTGTTTTCCGAGACTTCTTGTTTTTCCCCACAGTCTTCAAATATTCCTTTTCAAAAGAAAAGATGGATTCTAACTGTGCCTTAGTTGGGATCTGGTAACCACATGCACTGGCTCCACAAAAGACTGATAATTATTCATTAAGGTTGTAAATGTGGAAACATCCTGCCCAGTGATGACAGGGACTGGCAACTGGTGTACTAGGTCCACTAGTACTTTACAACAAGCATTGTTCACTTTTAGTTCAATATGGGCTTTGTGATACTGATGAATATAACTGTGCACACATCTAACAATGGTATCCTGCTGGGTTACTGCACAATCTGGGGCCAGGTCAGCTCTCACCAGTGTCTGTCTGCTCCTGCAGTCTAGTAATCCTATGGTCTGCTGATCTCCTATACCCATTGACTCCACATAACTGATGTTAGCTAGAGCCAGATGTGTTGGCTCTTGTCTTTTATTGGGGCAGTTCCTTACAATGTGTCCCTTCCCAAGGCAGCCATGGCAAATCAGTTCAGAGTACAGGATTCTACCTCCTCTATCCCGTCTAGCATATTGTAATTGTCTCTGACTCAGAGTATTTTGGGAATAAAAAAGTCTTACCGGAGCTGCAGGCATTCCTTGATTACCTGGCTGTCCTCTGGATTGGGAAGTCCTGGCTGCTAGATAGTCTTCAGCCAGTTTGATGGTTTCCTCAGCAGTTTCAGGCTTGTGCTCTTTCACCCAGAGTTGCACATCAAGAACCAAAACCTGAATAAACTGTTCAGTTGTAATAAGTTGCACAATTTGATCAACAGTTTTAGTTGATGGTTGCAGCCACTTTGCACAGTAATCCTTAGGTTTTGCATACGTTTCCCTAGGAGTGTTAACATTTAGCATTTTCTGTGACTGTAACCACTGATGGTAGGTTTCCGTGCTTATATTGTACCTATGCAATACCTCTTCTTTAACTTTGGTATAATTGGCAGCATCAGTCACACTTAGTTGACTATATACCAACTAAGCCATCCCAGACAAGTAGGGTACCAATCTTGTTACCCACTGATCTTGGGGCCAGTTGCAGTGTGGGCCACCCTCTCGAAGGTGGTGAGGAAATGCTTCAATATCATTTGCTTTCCATAAAGTTTGTCAAGCCAATGTCTATAGGCACTGCTCACTCTTCCTGTCCTCTGTGTCATCTCCTGGATAGCCTTCAGGATGTCAGTCCACTTCTGGTCCTGTCATCTCCTCTCCTCCACTTGGGTCTTTCAGTCCTCATCCCTCTGTGTTCGGTCCTCCTCCTGTTGGTTCTCCATCTTGATCTGGTGCATATATAGCCACTTCAAGAGTTCATTGGGGTCATCAGGTGCTGGATGTACCTGCCTCACTTGTGGTTTAGGTGCAGCAGCTACCAATTCCTCTTCTTCTTTCTTGACATTGTTCATTTTTGGTCTCTTGTCAGAGCCCAATCCTGGCAACAAGGGCACTCCAGTCTTCTGCCTCTCTGACCATGTCAGGTGTAATGCATTCAGTTCAGACTGTTCTCACTTGTGCATTTGGTAGGGTGCTTTTGGTGCAACATCCCCTGGTATGCCTCTCAGGCAGCCTCAACGCACCAGGTTGAATCCCACTTCTCACACCAATGTAAGCATGTGGGTTCAATAACAGACACCATTCAATAGATATAGGGCATAAAAAATGCAAGAGCTGCATTTATCATTTTATTTTCAAAACTGATAATAAAAAAAATGATCAGATATTTACAGAAAAGAAATTAACTGGGTATTAAAATTTTCACACCAAAAGAAATACAAAATCAATTATTCAGGCAAGTCTTTTTTCAGGCTCCCTGCTCTTCTCTGTATATACAATATCTCCTTATTATACTTCAGTGTGTAAACTCTCACACCTCCTCTCTCCTTACTTAATCAGAAGACACTGACCAACCTCTTCCAATTGTAGCCCCCCTAGAGGGAAGGTTTTATAGTGTACCAGTGTGATCGCATAGACATGTGACCAGCCACTTTAGAAAAAAAAAAATGCTTTCCTTTATTCTGGTAAGGTTCACTAGGCTATAGGTTCCCCTAGCAAGATGCTACCATCATCCCTCCTACCTTACCGTATTACAAATAATAAAGGGGTCTTAGTTGGCCTAAAAGAACCTTAATTAGGGGTTGGGGCATCATCAGGGGTTTGCAACTCCTCCCCCTTTGGGTGACATCACTACCTCACTCTCTATAATAGCAGCCATTTTCTGGGCTGCAAGCCCTAAAGAAAGAATTCCCAAAATAACCAGCATTACATTTCAGGTAAGAGGAAATGAAATAAAAAAATTCATAATTTCCCTTTATTTCAGTTGGTTGGAGATCTCCAGTCTTTACAGACAAAAACAGGATGGGGCACACTCCCTATTCTTTTATTCTGCAAAACCAGAAGATCTCCTTTTACAATTCCCAAAACCTTCCTGTTTTGCATTATTTTATTTCATGCACATGTTTAGACTTCATACAGAAAGGACTTTGACATTTTATATATTTCTTTTCCATAGGCATGCAATATACAGCCAAGAACCTTTATTTCTTCTGCTGGGACTGTATGTATGTATTTATTTAGAATTGAGGGCCACAATGTAATTGACATAATCCTGCTGGCTTGACATTTCAGCTTTCTGCTAACTTTTCAGTCTTCCAAGTCTAATGAGGCATCCCCCTCTCTTTACCAGTTCTGTGCATATAATTGTGTAATTCTTTACTACTTCCTTACTGCAGGGCTCTTTTTAGTGCCTACACCAGTGCTTGCAACATATTGTTTATTTCCATTTTAACTCCTTTTAAGGAGTTAACCTAATTAATATAGCAGTGGCTGCAGGGAGTGTTTACTGCTTCCATAGCAACAGCCCACTCGCTCTTTTCTCAGATCGCAGCTTTCTACTGTGTTTTGATGAAACTCTGTAAGCATTTAATTTCTTAGGAGCTCAGTGGCTCAAAGACAAGATATCCTGCATGACTGTCTTTTAGCTACACAAATGTGCACCTCCTAGCTACACGAACGCATGGATCATGTGGGTGTGAGATTGTGCGTACCTTTCTGTTGATATAGTGTAATCACCCATTTGCTACCAAGAACTTCTAACGAGAAGTGCTAGAGGTACTGATTTCATTCTATTTCTTAAAGCACCAGTTATTTTCACCATGCATCTTCACTGGTAACGTCCTAATTTACAAAGGGATGTTTAAATTCTGGATTTCCTTTTCTTAAAGTGGCAGCTCAAATAAAAATTGCAACTAGTCTCTTAACAAAGGGACAGTACAGGGAATAAGGATGTCATGTTGGCCACCTTGACATGAAAGGAAAGGATATTTTTAGAAGAAGATTTGGTAGACAGGACAGAGTGAAGAGGAAGAGAGAAATTAAAAAAATATTTTTATTTTGAGCTGATTTTACATCCTGTCACACCGCTCACACAAGGCACTTTTTTTATACCCCATGACCTGAAAGTTTAATGGGGTAATGTGATGCAGCTCATCTCTGCCCTTAAACAGCAAAAACACTCCCTAGTTTATATTTCTTGCAACTGCCACTGTTGTACACCAGACACAGCGCTAGATGTTCTATGGAGAGTCCCCTTCCCTTACAGGCAACAGTTCAATCAAGTTAAAATACTGTAGCACCCCAAACAGAAAGTCAATAGTTCCAGGATGGCAAGGAACTACTGCTCCCAGACTACTTTCTATAGACTG
Source organism: Neoceratodus forsteri (assembly GCA_016271365.2). Taxonomy (NCBI): domain Eukaryota; kingdom Metazoa; phylum Chordata; order Ceratodontiformes; family Ceratodontidae; genus Neoceratodus; species Neoceratodus forsteri. Next base: position 1,159,077,352 of record CM028132.1, on the reverse strand, counting down.
CTCAACTAAGCCACTGCTAAAAACACTGTAGCACAATAAAAAGCTTGTCAGCACCTACTAGATCTGTTTCACTACCATGCAGATAGTTTCACAGCATGTGGACAAGTGCTGTCCTAATTGCCCTAGAGGGGTTTTCTAACTCTTTAATGGGGCCTGGTCCCAGTTTTTTACTCTTACGCTGACCATGTCTGAGATGGGCTTTCCTCAAGGGTGCTTTTTACAACAGCAGACAACTTCATTTGTATTTTCTAAGGGACTTGTATGTTTCCCTGCACACGGGGTAATTGAATGTGATTTGACTCTTTGTATATACTCTGTAACTGGTGACCATGCATACATAGATTTTATTTAAGCTTTGATTTTATGTACATAAACATTGAGTTTGGACATTTGGTGACTTGGTGACTTTCTACGTACACTGAGGTTGTACATCTTTACTACTGGAATTGTTTATATTGTATTTCTTTGATCCCTCCAAATCAAATCACATCAAATCAAAGCAAATTTTATTTATGAAAAGCACAATTCCAAAACAACAAAATTGCATTCAAACATAATACATAAAACAATACAATTAGAATTAAAACAGTAATTAAAATTCAACAATTTATAAAGCCCAACCAGCAAATTCAGTCAAAATCTGGAAAAGCTAATCCAAACAGGTGTGTCTTTAGAGCAGATTTAAAGCTCTCGACAGTCGGGCATCCTCTAATCCGATGAGGTAGAGAGTTCCACAGGGTAGGGGCCACAAAAGTGAAAGAATGTTTTCCAGAAGTCTTAAGTTGAACCCTGGAAACCTCTAGCATTCTCTTATCAGCAAAGGGAAGAGGGCAGATGTGGCAGTAAGGACAAAGGCGATCTTACAAGTACCACAGTCCCTGTCTGTGTAGGGCATTATAGGTCAGTAACCCAACCTTGAAGATGATCCACCACTGTATTGACAGCCAGTGCAGGCTGTGGAGCACAGGTGTAACATGGCAAGATCTTGGCAAACCAGTCAACAACCTGGCAGCCTCATTCTGCACCAGCAACAGGCAGTAGATATCAACCCCTGGAAGCCCTAGGTACAGGGCATTGCAGTAGCCAAGGCGTGAGGTCACAAAGGCATGGACCAAAGTTGGAAGATCATTGGGCGGGACCAGGTGTTTTATCAGGGCGATGTTCCTCAGATGGTAAAAAGAGGTCTTGACAACAGCCAACACCTGAGATATAAGGGTCAGACCATCATCAAAAACAATGCCCAGATTCTGTACCTGGTCTGAGGTCAGCATCTTGCTACCTCCAGGCCAAAGCCTGGAGGGCTGTCCAGCCAGCATCCCCACACCCTGACAAGCTGGATTCACCACCAACACTACAGTTTTATATGGGTTCAACCTCAGACAATTGGCACTCATCCAATCCTGGATCTCGGTGAAACAGCTGTTAAAGACTGAGATAACCCCACCCTGCTGAGGCACAAAGGACATGCATAGCTGAGTATCATCTGCATAGCAGTGAAAACTCATCCCATACCACTGTATAATGTCTCCCAACAGCAGCATGTACACCGCAAACAACATGGGTGACAATATGGAGCCCTGCAGAACCCCACAGGACAGGGGGAGAGGGGTCAATGAATAAATCCCCTGATGTCACTCACTCTCTGAGTCCTGCCTGTGAGAAAGATCGAAACCATTGGAGGACTGTACCCAACAATCCACAGACCAACCACAGGTGCTCTAATAATACACCTTGATCCATGGTGTCAAATGCTGCAGAGAGATCAAGAATCAACTATAAAACTGGGACAGGTACCTTACTGGACTGGGTGCTCTCTAAGTACCCTGATCATATATCGGACACAAATGATCGGACACAACCGTACTCCCAGATGCCTTCAGTGACCACTCCCCAGTCTTGTTTCATTGGGTGAACAAATTCTCTAAATCACTTGCTAGAACAATTACCACCAGGGTACTCATCCATGGGCATCTTGAATCACTAAAAGCTGACCTGCATAATCAGAACTGGTCAATGGTTTACATAGGCCAACATTCAGAGGTAGAAAGTGACTAGAAACAACTGCACAAGGGTTACTCATGCAGCTAAAAATCAATATTACAAGGAAGGGCTCTCTTGGACCTGGAATGATGGCAGAAAATTCTGGACTAACCTTAAAGAGGTCACTAGAAGAGACCTCTGATCTGCCCCTACCATGCTTAACATTGATGGTGTACCCTCACTCCACTCCAAACTTATTGCTAACACTTTTAATAGTGCTTTCATGGACCTGAGTGGTGTCCTGCCACCTGGCTACTTCTTGCACCCCCTCAAAAATGACTACTATGGGAAAGAGATTCAGCACCCTTCTCACCCTCCTTTCTACTTCAAAACCCTCTCAGCCCATGAAGCCAGAGACTACCCTACTCAAAGGTTAGGAAATCAAGATTTAGCAGTGACACCCTGGACCTTAAATTTGTAAACTTATGCTGGATGAAATTTTGTCACCTCTAACACATGTTATTAACATGTCACTTAGTTACTCTCAATTCCACCTCAGAAATGAAGTACTGCTGTGACATCAGTTCATAAGTCTGGGATAGCACAATTACTGGAACTACAGACTATCTCTATCCTGCTCCCACTCTCGAAAGCTCTTGAGCGTAAAGTGGTTGACCAACTTGTTGAATACTTAGAAAAATATCAGCTACAATGTCCACAACAACACAGGTTCAGAAATGGTCAAAGTACCACTACTGCCCTTCTGGAGTTCACAGGCTTTATTCACCGCTCCTTAGATCAAGGACACCTGGTCAGTGCTGCTTTCATTGATTTAACCAAAGCTTTTTACACAGTGAATCATGCCCTCCTGGCATACCTCTAAACCTCTCAACATTAAAAATCATAGCACTGGCCTTCAAAAATCATAGCAAATGGCCAGAATGTGTAGCACTTTCTTATTTTAAACAATAATATGCCTACAAATAGTGGGCCCCATATAGTTAGTGATAAGGAATGTTGCTATCAACTTAGTTTAATTACTTAGTAGTCTGTGTATCCAGAAATAGCTCTAATACTATTAAGAACATCAGTAAACCTCTGTGAAGCAAGGGTAAATTTGAGGGTGAAAATCACAGTGCTATGCAAAATTCATAGCAGTCGAGAGGTATCCCTCCTGGTTGAACAGCTTACCACCATTGGCCTAGCTCATAACAGCGTAACCTGATTTGAAAGTTACCTGCCCAATGGTACACAGCATGTGAAGATTTTTAACACCATCTTGGATAGCAGACTGTCCTAGCTGGAGTTCCTGAAGGGTCCATCTTGGGCCCTCTTTTATTTAGCATTTTCTTCAACAACCTTCCTTGCTCCTGTCAGGGTCACATCCTTTTATATGCTGATGATGCTGTCCTGTTTACCAGTGATCCAGACCCTAAGGTTCTTGAATCCAGGCTACAGAGTAGTTTCGTAGTCATAGAAAGATGGTTCCATAAGCAATAGTCAGTTATGAATTACAACAAGACTAAAACATAGCTGTTCTCCAGCTCCCAAAATAGACACACTTAGCCCATTTCTATCACCAATGAAGGGGGCTCTCTCCTGAAGCTAGTTCAGCTCTTTAAATATCTGGGGATTACTATTGACAGTATGATGACCTATGCCTATCACATTGACAACATTGCTAAGGCTATTAACATACGTATTGGGCTACTTTATAGGCATAAGCAATGTTTGACCCCAGAGGCTCTTAACCTGGCCATTCAAAGCTCTCTTGTCTCGCTTATTGATTACAGCTTATCAGTCTATGGATCAGCTACTGAAACAACTCTTCTCCGCATCATAGTTGCACTCAAGCAAAGCATGCCAGCTCCTTACAGGCTCAGCCCATCTGTTCCATACCTGCGACATGTACGCTCAGGCTAACTGGCTCCAATTCAAAGGTAGATTCATGTACCAAACATGTTTACTGTCCAAAAAAGTAAGCTTAGACAAAATGCCCCCAGGAGTGCAAAAGCTTATTACCCCCACTATCAACCATCATTGTACCAGAAGCTCTACTAGCCAGATTTTTAATATACCCTACTGTTGCACTTCTCTGGGACAAAGATCCTTTTGCCTATGATGCCCCTCTATGGATGAACACGCTGCATCACTTCAGTATCCACCTTGTGCTCCTTCAAGGTTAAACTTAAACAACAGCTAGTTGTTGATGCCAGTTGTGGCTGCTTCCAATAACTCTCCTTCTTGTGACCAGCACTTATTCTAACCCTATGCTAGTCTGATCTTATGCAGAACTGTTCTCAGCATGTAAATAACTGTTCTAAGTTGCCAATCATTCTCCTTTCACATTTCCTCTTGATCCCTTCCACTGTTTCCCCTCACCCTTCTATGGCTTTCCCCCATCCCCCAACCCCCTGTTATATCTCCTGAGCTCCCTTGCTCACTTTAAAATGCTTTGTCCCATACCTTCTCACCACTGATGTGGCACCAGGGCTGATGCCATCCCTTACTGGGAGTGAAAGTTCTTTAAATTTGATGGACTGCATCTGACTAAGGAGAGAGTCAGTGCATTGGGGCAGAAGTTTGACATCTTTGCAGAATATTTAAACTTTCAAATGGGGAGAGGGGTGCAGCACCCCATACGTTGAATGGGAAGAACACCCCTCCCCCCTCAGCTAGTGGTCAAACAGGGATTCAGCATGTTTGCAGTTCATTTGCATCACCAGGTAAGAAAAAATGTTTGTCTCTCCATACGACGCACAGGGGTAATACTAAACCTCACCCAACAACTAACACACCAAAATCTGGCCAATGGAAAATCATGTACACAAATGCTCACAGCCTGGGAAATAAGATCCTAGACCTGCAGCCAATAATGTCAGAGGCTAAACTGGACATAGTAGCAATTAGTGAGACGTGGTTTACCAGTAACCACACTTGGGAGACTTCAGTAACTGGCTATGTATTGTTCAGAAGAGGCCGAGGTGCAAAAAGTTGGGGGAGGAGTGGCCCTGTATGTCAATGAAAATATCAAAGCTACAGAAATTCAGAATACACATAAGGAGCCAGAAGAACTGTGGGTCACCCTGGAAACAGGAAATGGGACAGCCATAAGAACTGGGGTTGTCTACAGGCCCCAGACCAGGGGAGGACATAGACACATTACTGTTAGAAGATATACAAAAACATGACAGCTAACGGGAGGTTCTGATAATAGGAGACTTCAACATGCCGGATACAGATTGGTCAATACCAGCAGGAACATCTGCCAGAACTAGACACATAGTGGATCCCTGCAGGGGAGGGCCTCAAACAACTGGTACAGTAACCCACAAGTTACAGGGCTATCCTAGATCTAGTACTGACTAACAAAGAAGGGATCACAGATCTCCAGGTAGAAGGTCACCTGGGGGCCAGTGATCATCACATGGTATGGTTCAGTTTGGCTACTACATCTAAATCATCCCATTCCAAGGCAAAAATATGGGACTTCAGAGGAGCTGACTTTGATAAGATGGCCACAGAGTTAAGCTAGCCCTGGCAAAAGAAACACAGGTGAGGGGTACAGGCAAAGTGGGCAAGCATTAAGGATGCAATACTTGAAGCAACATCCCATTGTGTTAGACAGAAAAGGAAGTGCAAAAGAAGAAGGAAACCACCTTGGTTCTCAAATACAGTAGCAGAAAGGTCAGAGCCAAAAGCTGGCCTTCAGGAAATATAAGGAAACACAGCGGATGAAGATAGGAGGCATACCAAACTGCCCTAAGGGAAGCAGGGAAGGCAGTAAGGCAGGCAAAGTCCCAAACTGAGGAAACACTAGCATGAACAGTAAAGAAGGTGACAAGACTTTCTATAGATACATTAGTGAAAGGAGAAAGTCCAGAGGGGTATTGCAAGCTTAATGGAGAAAAGGGAGCATGTGAGGAGGAGGAGGACCCTGTAAAGGTATCTATCCTAAATAGATACTTTTGCTCAGTATTTACTGAAGAGAAGGTAGGAGCAGGGCCACAGCTCAACATCATGGACACAGCGGGGAGGGAGGTGAGCACTACTCCCTTCACAAAAGAAAGGGTCCTACAAGAGCTTGCTAAGCTCAGGGTGGATAAGGCAATGGGACCTGATGGCATACATCCCAGGGTACTTAAAGAGCTAAAGGCGGAACTAGCAGAGCCATTAGCAGAACTGTTTAGTGGGTCTCTGAGCACAGGAGAGGTCCCAGAAGACTGGAGAAGGGCTCATGTGATCCCGCTCCACAAGAGTGGTAGCAGGGAGGAGGCGGGGAACTACAGACCAGTCAGTCTTACCTCAGTAGTGGCAAGATTATGGAGGCACTCCTTAAGGAAAGGATAGTGCAACACCTGGAATCCATAGGGGCGCAGGATCCAAGACAGCATAGGTTTCAAAAGGAAGGTCCTGTCAAACTAATCTCATAGGATTTCTTTGACTGGGTAACCAGAGGGTGGACCAAGGGAGCAGTTGATGTCGCCTACCTTGACTTCAGCAAAGCTTTTGACACTGTTCCACATAGAAGATTGATAAATAAGCTGGGTAGGCTCGGTGGGTCAGAAGTTGGTCAACTGGGTGGCAAACTGGTTGACAGACAGAAAACAGAGAGTGGTGGTAAATGGTATACAGTCAGAAGAGATGCAAGTCACAAGTGGGTACCTCAGGGATCAGTTCTGGGGCACTCCTCTTCAACATCTTCATTAGTGACCTTGCAGATGGACTAGAGGGTAAGGCTTTGTCTATTTGCAGATGACACCAAGATCTGCAACAGAGAGATGATCCAGATGGGTGGGCAGAATGAGAAGAGATCTGATAAACTAGCAAAATGGTCAGAAGAGTGGCAACTGGGATTTAATGCAAAGAAGTGCAAAATCATGCACATAGGGAAGAGAAACCCTGAAGCTACCTATACGCTGGGAGGGAGTTGCTAGCAGTCACAAAGGAAGAAAGAGACTTGGGCATCATCTACTGATGACCTGAAATCATCCAAGCAGACCTCTAAAGCAGTAGGTAAGGCTAGGGGGGTGTTAAGGTGTATTAGTAGGGGTATCACAAGTCGTAATAGGGAGGTAATAATCCCTCTTTACAAGACACTGGTTAGGCCCCATCTGGAGTACTGCATGCAGTATTGGAGGCCACACCTTCACAAGGACATTAACCAAACTGAGGCAGTCCAGAGAAGGGCAACCAAATGGTGCAGGGACTGCATCAGAAGACATAGAGGACAGATTAACAGAGCTCAATATGTATACTCTGAGCAAAGGAGGGAGAGAGGATATGATCGTGGCACCCAAACACCTTAAGGGCATTAACAAGGTGAAAGAGTCTAACATGTTTAAATATAAGAAAATAGCAGGACAAGTGGACACAGAATCGAGATTAGAGGGGGCTGATTAAGGGGGAATGCGAAATTCTTTTTCACAGAAAGGGTGGTGGATGCATGGAATGGCTTACCACAAGAAGTGGTGGCTATGAATACAGTGCAGGGCTTCAAACAGGCATGGATAGGCATAAGGAGCAATACAAATGACTATGAATAGATAGGCCACTGACAGAGCAAAGGCCGATGGCACATTTATAAGGTAGAAAAAGAAATGGGCAGACTGGATGGGCCTTGCGGTCCTTATCTGCCATCAACTTCTATGTTTCTATGTTACCTTGTTGATTATTAAATATTAGGCTGAGTCAGTTCTCATTTTCCTGCAAAGGGTTGTTTCATAAGACCCCACCCCCTCAAATATGACCCTTTGAATTCCAGGTTTTAATCAAATGCACAACTTAGCATACATTGTACAATACCACATGTACTGGAACTTCTCTAGTTATACACTCTTGTAATGTCTTGTATAATTACTTGTTTTGTTTGTTCTCCGCCTCATACTTTACCTCATTGTATTTTCCAACATGTATTGTTCATCTGACATTGAACCTATGAAATGAGTGTGTTCTCAAGGCTGTTATCAAAAATTTAAATAAATAAACAAATCAATAAAAACCAAGACTGAACAAGCCCTCTGATCTCTCATTATTAGGAGATCATTTAGTACTTGGACCAGTGCCGTCTCAGTACTATGGCTCTTCCTAAATCTGGACTAGAGAGGAGCATAGACATCAGGGATGGTAAGATGATCCTCCAGCTGAAATGCAACCACCTTCTCAATAACCTTACCCAAAGGGCAAGTTAGAGATGGGTCTGTACTTGGCCAAGCAGTCAGGGTTGAAGGAGGATTTCTTTAGGAGAGGTATCACCACCGCCTCCTTCAGGGGGTCAGGAAACACCCCTGACTCCAACAAACTCCAGACTATCTCAGCTGGGACTTGGCCAATCACCTCAACATATCCCACAAGTAGACGTGTTGGGCCCGGGTCCAAACTACAGCACATTGGTCGCATGCCATGAATGATCTTCACAATGTTAGTGATTGTCAACTGGCCAAAGTTTGACCAGGTAAACTGGGTGCAGGCAAACTCCTGCCAACCTCCGCAAGACCCACTAAAGGGCACTGGATGGATCTCAGATTTGATTGTGGCAACCTTATCTGTGAAGAGGAGAGCAAACTCATCACATTTACTCTGTGAATATGCTCCCTGAAACTGAAGACAGGTTGGATTGTACAATCTGTTGACAGTCTAGAAGAGCTGAGCCTCTCAATTTTATACAGTGGCAATTTCCCTGGACAGGAACTCTGCTTTCTTATGGGAGACTGCTGATTGATAGTCCTTATAATGAGCCATCAATCTAAGTCTGTCATCAGCCAGGCCTGATTTCTGCTAGCAGCACTCTGGCCTTTGATCCCCTTGTTTCAGCTTCTTCAAAGTCCCATCAAACCAGGGGGACTTTGGGCAAAGAGTGAGGGGGAGAACACGGACAGGAGCTAAGAAATTCAGGGCCACTGTTACTGCCTTATTATAGGCAAACAAGAAATCCCCAGGCACCAAGCTTACACTCGGCACACCTGATAGGTCGAGCACCGCCATCAGACCATCTGGGATCACACCCCTTAAAGGGTGGTACCACACTATCTCCATAGGAGTAGGTGTATTGGGGGAGCCACAAAATAGAACCTTATGGTATGATGGTCAGACCATCCAACCTGCTCCACCGTCAGATCAGAGATCTCCATCCCCAGTAGGAATACCAGATCCAATGAGTGACCATAATTCTGAGTTACAGAAGTAGTCACATGTTCAAGGCCCAAATGAGGTCATAAGTTGGAGGAAGTCTTGGCCAAATTGTGAGAGTTCATTGTCGACCCAGGCATTGAAATCCCCCAGTACAAACCAACTGGAGGATTCCAGCATCACACTGCCATTGAAATCTGCAACTTCCTGCAGGAATTCCTTCTCACCCCTGGTGGACAATAGATGAGAAGTAGCCTGCAACTTGCACCTGCACCCATGATACACTCAGAGGACCTGGTTACCCCCACCACAATATCCACAAGGCCAGTTATGATTTAAAAACAAATGGCTACCTCCTTCCCGCGTGATACCTCACTTGGGCGATTATTACGACAGTACCTGGATGGAACTGCTGATTCCAATACTGGACCAGCATTTTATCCAGCCAGGTCTCGGTGATGTAAGCCAAGTCAGTTGTACCCACAAGATCGGCTATTACAGCTGTCTTGTTTTTAATAGACCTAGTGTTGCACAACACTGCCCGAGCAGGATGGGTAAACAAGGTACACCATGAAACTTGCCCACCCGAGATGGAAACCTTGGGTATTGGAACCAGGCAGGAAGGACTCTTTTCCTGGACCCATTTCACCCCAGGGTGTCTCCCAGTCCTCATAATGCCAACCTCCCTCCACACTCCCACCAGGTCCGGTTCTCCCCCCTTCTCACTATCCTCAGTGCACTGCAGTACCTGTACACTTCAGCAGAGGAGGACTAGCTAAAGGGATGGAGATTCCAGAGCCCAGTGGGAGAGTAGCGCCTGACTATCTGTGACCTCTGCCAGCACATAATCAACAAATAACAGCCAGACAATCACACACCAACCTCACACCCACACAACCAAATATACACTCACACATATAACAATTTGTCCCCACCCCTTATAATTAACTAATAACAATAACCCTAATTTATGCAAAACAAAACAATGAGGCAAACAAAACAAAATTTCAGAACTGGAAACCAGCCCACATGGAGTCTGTTTGCTTATTTGGTAAACTATGTTACAAATAAATAAACAAATCAATAAATTAATAGGAATCTCTAGATATGGGCTCAAGCATAATGGGGAATGAAGACAGCAAAGCAATGATCCATATGAAGTAAGGGTGATGAGGGGGGACTCACAAACCCTGTAGGAACAGGAAAATCAGGACAAAAAGAAGGGAGGGGGAACAAAGGGAGAGGAGCTAACAAGAAAGGGAAGGAAATAGACACAAGCTAGAAGGCAGTCTGCCTAAATGCCAAGAGACAAGGCAACAAAATTAGTAAGCTCAAGCTGGTAGTGGCAAATACAGGACTAAACCTTGTAGCCATTACAGAAAAAATGGGCCAGCAGGAATAATGACTGGACCTTGTAGTACCAGAGTATATCATGAATAGGAGTGATGGGGTAAGGAAAAAGGAGGTTGAGTAGTCTTCCATGTAAAGGAAGGCATGGAGGCAGCAGAGAATGGATACAACAGGGGAGAAAACGAGGAGACAGAATCATGGCGGATATAGCTCATGACAGCATCAGGAAAGAAGCTGTGCATGAGGGTGGTCTATAAACAACCAGGAGGGGGAGATAGGGGGGATAGGGAAGTAGGAACTGAAATTAAGATAGGGGCCTCAAATGGGGGAGATAGTGGTGGTGATGGGAGATCTCATTCTACTAGACATAGGTTAGGACATTCCAGCAGCTAAGAACACCTGAAGTTAGACCCTGCTGGTATAGCTGGTCAGGGAACCCAGAAGACAGGCTGTCATTCTCAATGGGGTACTCTGCAACTTGTAAATGGTGGGTTGAGTGTGGTTTAGGAATAGAGATGCAGCAAAGTTTTAATCCATGGGCGAATATATGGCAAAGTCACCAAATTTGCCTCGCGGAACACTTAAGTAAACTATCTAAATTGCCAGAAATTAGCATTCCTTGTTTGCCTTGCTTTTGAAGTTTAGGTGCAAATTGCATAAACACCCAAAAGCAAAGCTCAAGGTGGAAATGGGAATCCACAATAATCTCCCTGATCTATCCCTGGTGTCTAGTGCCCCCACCCCACTGACCGCTGGCCCCATTAATTAAATATTTTTCCCACATCCCTGGTGTCTAGTAGTCCCCACCCCACTGATCGCTGGCCCCATAAACATTTTTTTCCCACATCCGTGGTGTCCAGTGGCCCCCCATCCTGCCAATCACTGACCCCAATAATGAAATATTTATTTTCCCACATCCCTGGTGTCTAGTGGATGTTCCATCCTGCCAATCACTGGCTTGGCCCCCGATAATGAAAATATTTTTTCCCACCACATCCCTGGTGTCTTGTGGACTCTCCACCCCATCTGGTAGTACCCTCCAACCACTCCAATCACCCTCCTCAGACACCACCCAGACCTGGTCCCCGAGCTGGTCACCAGCAGTGCCCTCCACTCACCTCCATGGCCAGAAGCCCAACTGATGTGCTTTGAATGAATGTTTTTCCTGGTTCTAGAGAAGAGAGGGGGACTGCACTGGACTTTTTTGGGTGGGCAAGGGGAAATAGAATTGTGGACCCCATCCCATGGAAGACTGGAGCAGCCCCCCTCTGTTTTCTAGCCCCAGGAAAAAGGTCCCGTAGTTGATGAGTTGGCTGACTGAAAGAATGAATGAATGAACATGTGCTTGTGCAAGCATGCATTCATTTATTCAGAGCATGGCAGTTGGACTGCTGCTGCAGTGGTGAGTGGAGGGCTGTGCTGGTCACTCACTTGGAGACTGGGTCGGGGTGACTGAGGGGGGAGTGAAGCAGTGATGGGGAGTACTACCAGATGGGGTGGGGGACATGGGGGCCACTAGACACCAGGGATGTGGTAGGAATATTATTTTCATTAATGGGGGCTGGGCTGATAATTGGCAGGGTGGGGGTCCACTAGGCACCAGGGATGTGGGAAAAAAATGTTTCATTATTGGGGATGGCGATCGGCAGGATGGGGGGGCCACTAGACACAGGGATTTGGGAACATCTGCATAGTGTGGAATTTTACATGTGAAATTCCACACTTTTGCCATCAACTCATGCTCCCTGAAGTGGCAAATTTTGAGAATTGCACTCTGCAAATTGAGCGCTATTTGTGAAATACTTCGGGGAGTGATTTTTTTTTACTTTGCCCACCTCTATTTAGAAACCACTGGGGTCCAGTGGTCATAATAATATACAGCTTAAACTGGCCCTGAGTTCCAGTACACCTTTATCACAGATTGTGGTGCTGGATTTCAGAAGAGCAGATTTTGCCCAGCTAAAGAAACTACTCAAAAGTAACCTGGTAGGAGTAGACAAAATCAAACAAGTAGAAGAGGTGGGAAAAAATAAAGGGGCAAGTCTCAAAACAACTAAAACTTGCTTAAGAATGGTTAACATGGGTAATGGGAATAAGTAAACAATCCGGTTCTCTAAGAAGGTTGAGGCAGCGATAACCAAAAGCAGCCTTAATTGACGACGAGGAAAAACAGGGGGCTGATGAATGCAGCGAACATCAGGAAATGATAAATAGGACCAAGAAAGCAGCCAGGGATGAAAATGCAGACGCACTGCTTTAAATGATGGAGGAGGTCAAGAGAGAGGGTAACAGTTCTTCAAAGTCATCGGGAAAATGAAAGACATGGGGGATTTGTTAGGCTAACAAAGGAGCACACAGTAATAGAGGAGGAAAAACAGAAGGTGGCGGTTTTTAGTGATTACATCTTAGTATTCATAGTGGGGAATAGTAGGCCTCTGCTGGGAAGTGGCCTAAAGGCTTCTGGATGGGGATCCCAGATATGGAGAAGGTGGCCATTACAGGAGAAAGGTTTAGAAAAAGGCTTGCATCCCTGAAAATAGATAAGACTCTAGGGCCGGATGGAATGCGCCAATCAGTGCTAGAGAATTGGCATCAGAACTCATTGAACCACTGGTAGGGCTATTTAATAGCTTGCTAGATAGCAGAGTGATTCTGAGAGATTGGAGGATAGCAGAAATGGTGATGCTCCACAAGAGAGGGAACAGGAAGGAATCAGAAAATTGCAGGTCCATTAGTCTTATCTCCATTGCAGGTAAACTGATGGAGACACTAGTCAAAGAGGAGTTAGTGGACTACATAGAAATAAGTTGGCTCCAGGACAGGAAACAGCATGGTTTCCTGGCAAGAAGGTTTTGTCAGACCAACCTGTTACTGATCTTTGACTAAGTAACAATGGTAACAGATAAAGGACAAACAGTTCATTTAATCTATTGTACTTCAACTTCGGCAATGTATTTGACTCAGTGCCACACAGAAGTTTGCTGAAGTAAGAGGATCTGGGAACACAGATAGGTCTAGTACGATGGTTGGAAGTTAGTTGGGGGGAGACAGCAGAGGCTGGTGGTAAACAAGGTCAAATTTTGGGTGAGGAATATCACTAGTGGGTTATTGCAGGAACCAGTCCTGGGTTCAGCCCTTTTCAATATGTTCATCAGTGGCATGGGAAAAGGAATACACAACAAGATGCTATCCATAAGAAACTCCACCTCAGTCTTGCAGTGCTATTAAGAAATAAATACAGCATTCCACTTCCTGCAAGTAGAGGAATCCTCATGAAGATGATTCTCCCCATTGTTGACTATGGAGACATTGTTTATAGTACTGCTCCAAAATCCACATTAGCTAGACTAGACTTTCTCTTTCATTTCTGTCATATTGCCCTTATAAACCCCTACCAACATATTATTGAACTTTGTACTCTTCCCTCTTCCTCTCTTTCTTTATGCCAAGTGCCTCTCCCACTGTGTTTCCTTTATCTCCAAATATTGGCTTGGATCTAGCCCCTCTTATGTTGCTTCTCTCCTCTCCTCTCTTACTCCCTTTACAATGCTTGCTCTTGCTCTTTTGCTCTAACTCAAGTGAAATCTACTGCTGGCCAAGCTACCGTCTCATTACATGTCCTTCACTATGGAGCTCTCTTCTCCATTTCATTCATTGTGCCCCTTCTTTTCCTGCTCTGAAATCTCTCTCTCCATGAGTTCTCTATTTCCTGCAGTTGCTTCTGATATTGGGGTGATTCCTTTTCACCTGCCTTTCACCAACACTTACACCAGCACTTCTTTCCCTAGTTTCAATCATTTCTCCTTGTTTCTTATTGTGTTGCTGTTTACTTTTTAATGCTCTTTTGCCTGTCCCAGAATTTACTATGTGGTAATTTACAGTTTGGCAATTTATTCTTTAAGTGTTCCTAAACTGTATATTTTGATTTATTTTTTTCCATTTTATTGTATGATTTTGTACATTGTACTTTGTATTTGTTCTTTTCTCTTCCCCCTCCCCCGTGACACATTTGGACATTATTTTTTACCTGCTCGGTATGACTTTCCTAGTGAAACTTTTGAAAGAAATAACTAAATAAATAAGAAAGAAACAAATAAACCAACCAGCCAACCAAACAAGAGATGTCTCTTCACAGATGACACTAAATTCTGTGACAAGGTAAACAGTGAGGAGGGGATAAAAGGTTGTATAGGACTCTGCAACAGTTCAACAGTTGGTCCAAAGCTTGACAGTTGAAATTCAACACAGAAATTTGTAAGGTGATGCACATGCATAGTTACCAAAAACTCTAGGACTAAGTCCTAGATGGGAGGAGTTAAGCTGTGCACTACTTCAGAGGAAAGAGATCTGGAAGTCATCTTAAGTCATGCTCTAAAATAAATCAGCCAGTGCAACAAAGCCTGAAGCAGGGCAACCAGAAAGTTGGGGTGTACTGGGTAATGGTTCAATAGCAGAAGGAAAGAGGTAAGATTATCCCTCTGTAGATCACTATACTACTCCATCTGGAGTACTGTGCCTGGTTCTGGAATACCCAACTAAGGAAAGACAGAGACAGGCTGGAGATGGTACAATATAGGGTAACAACAATTATTCATGGTAAATAAGGTACATCCTATGAGGGGTTGTGTGGCTAGTTAGCCGCACACTGTGAATTTGTTATATCAGCAGTATGGAATTAATTTACTTGTTTGAGTCTGGAATTTATTACTGAAACCTGTCTCCCATTGGACAGTGCTGGCTACTTTGCAACTTACATCCTAAGATGATCACCTTAGGGCACTGAACCTGTACTCACTTGAAGACCAAAGGGGAGAGAGAAGACATGATACAGACCTTCATGTTCCTTAAAGGAATAAACAAGGTAAATGATGAAGAACTATTCAATGGGAATGATGAGTCAAATACAAGATGACATGACTAGAAGCATGTGGTGTGGGATTCAGAAAGGATATGAGAAAGTTTTACTTCGCAGAGAGAGAGACTGGATAGGACCTGGTACTGCCTATCAATTGAGATGGTGGTTGGTGGTTACAAAAAATATTTATGTGTTCAGATAAGGCTGGGACAGAGTAAAGGGTTTAATAATTAATTACTTGGACGGGTAACAGTAAGTCAGACAATGTGAGGGAAACCCCCATCAAGACAATATGTTGTGAGTTATTAGTGTATAAATCATGGCAGATTTCATGGATCGATTGTCTTTTTCTGAGAGATAGGGAGGTCACCACAGAAGAAAGGTATGATAACTTTTTATCCTCTTGGGTTTCTTTCTAATATATGCACTAGAGCTACTTCTTTTATCTTTGTTTTGCAGGGAGCATTGCTTGTTGCTGTGGCACTGAAGAACTGGCCTTACATTTTCCCAGGTCTTCTTCTCTTGACAAAAAGAGTAATAGGTTCCTGTTCCACACCACATTTGGTCTCACATCATAAATGCTTGCAACTGATTGTAACATTAGGTGGATGCTATACTCTTGAAGTGTGCTATCCTTCACATGAGACATTAAAACCAAGGTCGGGGGTGCTGTGGAGCAGCACACTGGCAAGAAGCACACTGTAACAGTTCTGTGTATAATTGTGAATAAAACATTAAAAATAGTTATTTGTTGCAGGAAAAACTGAAAAATAGTGTCTGCAGTGAACAGCTCATATTGTCTGGTGTCATGGGATGCTAAATATAACTATGAGCTGAAACCAAAAATTAGCTGGAAGCAGATCCAAAAATGCAGCAGTGGCCACCGACCAGGCCGCGAACACCTTAATGACTATCGCCAGAGCGGAGTCCACGTGGAGAGCACTACAGGCCTCAATGCAGGTGACTGATTAAAAAATAGAATCAATTATCCAGAGATTTGTGGAGAAAGATGCAAAATTGGAGGCAGTTAATCAGACAACGACATCAGCGGAGAAAACAACTGCTCAAGCATTAGTGATGACTTCTAAACTAGTGCAGGAAAATGCCCAACTAAGATAAAGGATGGAGGCATTGGAAAATTCAACCTGAGCATCGTATGTGCACATCATACATCTTTCGGAGGGGAGTGAAGAAGATCTTCTTATTTTTGTACAGTCATGGCTATCGGATGTTCTCAAGTTACCTAGGGAAGCTATGAAGGGCCAGTTTTGCAAGGCATTCTAGATTACTCCTCGAGCAGCAGGACCACGTGGTGATGCACCTAGGGCAATTCTGTTGGTGACGGCTACTTCCCTCATCAGAGACCGCATCTTGCAAGCCGTCAGGTCTACCAACAGTCTCAGCTATAATGTGGCAACCATACATTTGTTTCTGGACCTTTCTTTCCCCACTTGGAGCCAGCAAAAGAAATCTGATGCAGTACGAGCGTGGCTCAGAAGCTTGGGGGTCTCTCACTCCCTCCAAATGCCGGCTTGGTTGTGTATCCATTATGGAGGCCATACATTTCTGTTCAGTGACCCAAGTGAAGTGGGGAACAAGGTAGAATCTATCACCTAAGAATTTCGATCAGCAGAAGGACGTCAGCTACTTGAATCCGATGAGGAAACCTGAACTTTTTTCTATATGGACATTTTATTTATTTATTTATTTATTTATTTTTTGTTGACCTGGTAAGTGCACTAGACAAATTCTGCCTATTTTCAGGCATGACCCGGAGGAGGAGGATACAGATGAATGCCAACTGACCTTGAACCAGGTTAAGCTGTTGGTGGTATTTTTAGTGAATGAGGGAAATTTGGCCAGGGCACCGGGGAAATTCCCCTACTCCTTGGAGGGGGAACCTTTGGTGGACGGACACAAGATGGCCACTTCTGCTCAGACTTCGAAAAGTATGGAGGTGGCTGAGACAGGGGAGTGGGCCTCTTCCCCTGCTCCGGTGGAATCAGAGGCTGAGAGTTTGGTTACAGTTATTCAGGATGCTTCTTTGCCTATGGAGTTTTTTGATTCGAATGAGGAGGTACGATCTGAGGTATCTGGCAATCCTGAATTGTGTGGTGCAACGTTGGAATCAAATAGTGTACTTACTCAAAAGGAACGCTTGCTCCGAGAAATGCTTTCTGAAGCTGAACAATGCACGTCTGTAAAGAACTACTGGTGAAGGAAATTACTGCATTATGTTTAGTTTCTCCTTGTTGGCCAAGCCACTTCCCGCATTTCCTGGTCGTGATCTAGGTGACGTTGGCTCTGGGGATCCACCATGCCTTCCTACACCTCAGATGCAGTCCAAATCGAATTTGCAGCCTCAGTTAAATCCTGCTTGTTTTTTGGCTCCAGCTTCAGGAATTAGAGGTCGGAATGAGGGAGAGACAGATCCCAGAGGTCTGGTTCCTTCTGCAGCAATGCTTTCGATGAAACGGCTGGGTATGACTAATGTGGTATTACAGGGTGAAGTAATGCAATCTGATACAATGGATTTGGATGCGAAGAGAAGGGCAGATTGTATGGTTGAGGGAAATGTTATACAGGGCAATGGGACACCTACTGAAGCACCTGTCTCACATGTGCCCCCTGCACTTGAGCTTTCCCCAACAGTTCAGAGTACTAGACCCTCGAGGGCTAATACTGATTCTACAGGTTGGTCAGCTGAAACTGCAATAGCTGCTGCAGGATGCCTAAAGTGGCTTCTTGTTCCTCAAATAATACTGCCTCTGTACCAGTACCTATACAACAGTCAACTTCTACAGCACCTATTATTCCAGTTTCTGCACCGGTTGATCACTCCTCTAATATGAGTATAAATTCTAAAACGAAGGTTTCAGATCTTGTGCAGACTGATGAGGATCCCCCCCCCAATTTAAACTTTTGGACCTGTTCTCTAATAAGGGTGAACCTGCTCCCCGTAGAAATGCTGTGCGGTTAATTTATAAAGGTGGCTTAGAAGATCTGCCTGATAGACTCTACATTGCAAAAGTTTTGCTAAAAGGCTCAATCAAATTTTTGTCTGCAGATATCTATGCACTGATTCATTTGGGTAACTCTAATTATGATATTAGCTTCAAAACCCTTTTAGGTTTAGAACGTTTTTGGACAATTTTCCAGGTTGTTAAGAATTCTCCTCTCTGGTTACCTTTTTTTGCGGTGCCCGTTACTAAACCGTCTGCTAAGTTGATTACCATTTTGTTTCGTAATGAGGGGGTACATATTGAGGACATTCTTTTTTGGTTGCGTAGAAGATGTGAAGTTCTGGATAAACCTGTACCAATTCTAGGTAGTGAGCAAATTTGGAATGGGGGTTGGAAATTAAGGGTTAAATTGTTTGCTTCCAATAATGGCCCTCAGCATTTACCCAATAGTTTCTTCTTGGGTAGGGGTAGGGGAAGTTTGTTTTATGTTGGTCAGCCACAGTTGTGTTTTAAATGTGGGTCAAGGACTCATCTCAATACAGCCTGCGATACCCTTTGTTGTTCCCATTGTTTTGAATTTGGGCATTTGGCTACTAAGTGTCTGAATTTATTTAAATGTAATTTATGTGAACAGACCAGCCATAGATATGTCAAATGTCCTTGGGCATCCCATAATAGGGATGATTGTCCTTCACATGAGGAATTGATTGTGGTTGCTCAGCAAGCTGACTCTGGTCCAACACAACCCCCATGTACTGGATATTCACTCCCTCGGTCACCATTCCCTAGTGTATCATCTCATTCAGTTGAAAATGCAGGGCTCAGTGATTCTGTACCAGTTGATATGCCGGTTACCAAGACTCAGCCTTCCTCAGTGGTAGTTCCCACTGTAGTCTCCTTGCCCACTATGTCTGACCTACCTTTAAATGAAAGTTTGATGATCTGGAGATGCCTCCTCCTCCATCTCAAGCACTACCTTTTAAAGGATTCGACAAAAAAGTCATAGATCAAGAAGCCTGTTCCGGCTCAGCAGGTACCCAAGGCCTCTACCAGTGGTGTTTCTTCTGAGTCGTGGAAACTAGGCAACAGCTTTGTTGTTTTGGGGTCTAAGGAAGACTCTGATGGTGAAGAATCAGATCTTTCTTCCAGAGCTTCTGTGGTTACTGACAATTTTTCTGAGGGTGATGAAGGTGAAATGATACAGGTTGAGGGTCTTCCTAGACGCTCTCAGCGTAGAAGGGTTTCTAAAGTCACTTGATTATTTGTTTATTTGAATGGGTACAGGTTCTCATCTTATATCTCTTTGTCTCAACCTTATTATGGCTTCTTTGACGTTTACCACAATTAATGTCAGTAGCATAAAAAGTCACAAAAAGATGGTCACTATTATGTCCTGTTTGCAACAATTACGCAGTGATGTTATTTGTCTCCAGGATACGAGATTAAAAACTATTTGTGAAGTGCAACGTGCTCGTAACCTATGGTTTTCGGGAATGTCATTTTGGTCAAATGGGGAATCCCCATGTGAAGGGGTTGGGGTTTTATTTACTAATTTGGCATTAAAGTTTTCTAGGATGGTGGACATTTGTCCAGGACGTGCATTACTACTCGATCTTACTTTTGGGGGTGAAAGATTTCGCTTAATTAAGATTTATGCTCTGCAAACTAAAGCACTCCGAGTTGCACTTCTAAATGACATTCAACCCTATTTGTATACTTCTCGTTTAATTGTTTGGGCTGGTGACTTTAATTGTGCTCTTAGTGTTGCTGATAGAGGTATGAAGATGTCTAAATTATTTTGTGACTCACAAAAGTTGATACAAATATTGGATACTGCTCAACTTAAGGATGCATATCGCAGTATCCATTCTAAGGGTGGTAGGATGTTTTTTAAAAATACGTTATCTACCAGGATAGATTTCATTTTCCTTTCTGTTCCTTTACAAGTAACCCTTGTTGATTTAAGGGTATGGGAATTCTCTGATCACAAGTCTCTAACAGTCAGCTTGACGTGGAAGGGTACTCCTCGATGTAACAAGAATTTGTGGAGGCTGAATTCCTCCCTATTGACTGATGAATCTCTTACACTAGCTTGGAAGTCAGAATTGTATGCAAGGCTATCGGTTCTCGATTTTTATGATGATGCAGCTTCTTGGTGGGAAGATACTACAAAGGATTGGAAAACCTTTTTTTAGACTTATTCTCATTCTAAGATTAATTCACAATATTTAGAGTATTTAAGTCTCAGGGCACAGTTACAAAAATTAATTTCTTTAACTGAAACTGAAGGGTTAGATTATAGTGTTCAAATTAGAAACGTAAAAAAATGAATGTTGGAATATAGATATGATAGAGCGAAGTCTTTAGATCATGAACACAGATTTGGTTTGAAATTACACAAGGATGCATTGTATCCCTTTCAAAACTGTAAAGAAAGGGTAGGTAAACCTGTTATTACAGAATTAACAGATGACTCGGGCGACTTAGTAAAGACTCCTTCAGCTTTACTTGAGTTCGTTGGATATTATTTAGGTAATTTATATCAGAAAGATGAAGATGTACAGAGTGGATTAATAGACTTTGATGGTTTACAAATACCTCAATTAAATGTCGTTGAAAGCCAACAGCTGTTGCGAGATATTTCTGAATCAGAATTAAGAGAAGCCATTTTTTCATTGAATGTAGATTCTACACCAGGTACGGATGGCTTTGGAGTGACCTTTTATCAGACTTTTCAGGAAGATTTGGTCCCACTTTTGTCTAAGTTGTTTAACCTTATGTTGTCATCGGCACGGTTAGCCCCATCAATGAATCAAACATTGGTTGGATTGCTTTATAAAAAAGGTTTGAAATCTGATTTGCGTAATTGGAGGACATTGTGTTTATTGAATACGGACTTAAAAATCTTAAGTAAAATTTTATTGCGTAGACTAACTATTGTAATGGATACCGTGATAAGCCCTTATCAATCTTGTTCAATACCGGGTAGAACACAGTATGATAATTTATTGTTAATACGTGAACTTTTTTCTGCTTCACAGTCAGGTTTCCTGAAGGGTTATTTGCTTAGTCTTGATCAGGAAAAGCATTTGATCATGTTTCTCATAAATTTCTGTTCTCTGTGTTGCAAGTTTATAGGTTACCACAGGGTTTTATTGATTGGATACAGTTATTATATCACTCAGCTTATCTTCTTCCAAACGTGAATGGATGGCTTGGTACTCCAGTGGCTGTACAGAGAGGGGTTCGGCAAGGCTGTCCATTGAGTCAGGTGTTGTATGTGTTTTTCATTGATGTATTTATTCATATGGTTAGTGTTCATAATGGTCTGGCAGGAGTAAGTCTTGCTGATAATGTCTTACCAATGAAAATTCTTGCATATGCAGATGACTTGGTTGTTTGTCTTTCTGAGGTTACGGAAGGGCCCACGATTAGTACTGTGTTAGATTTGTTTTCCAATGTTTCTGGTTCTAAGATTAATTATGAGAAAAGTAGAGGTTTCCCTTTTGGTTCCTCTCCTGTCCCTGACTCTGGTACCCTTGCTGGTGTACTCATTTCTATAGATCCAACATCTATTTTGGGGATCGAATTTAGTGATGGAGATATGATGTATGCAAATTGGTTTCATAAATTAAGTACAACTCAGTCACTAATAGCAAGATGGAGGGGTAAACAAATAGCCAAAAGGAAACGTGTATTGCTCATTAAAACCTTGTTGTTGCCGATTTTTTTGTATGTTAGTCATGTGTTTCCTCCACCGATGTCTCTTTTTACACCCTTATATAGTATATTTTTTCAGGCCTTTTGGGGGAGCAGACTGAATCCTATTAAAAGGGGTTTCACATATAGAAGTATACGACAGGGTGGGGTTGGTATGATCCACCCAGTGGCTTTTTTTTTGAGTATTTTTCTTTCCTACAATTTCAGTCCTCTTTCATGACCTGGTATGAAGGTTTGGTTTCCTTGTGTTAGATTATGGTTTTTGTTAGGTTTACTGTTATGGAAGCAGGGCAAGTCATCCTATTTTACTAGGCTTCCCCGGTTTCCCAAGTATGGTATAGAGGCCTTTTAGTCTTTTGTTGAAATGAAACTTACAGTTTCTCATTTGAAAACAATGACTAGGAAGCAAGTGTATAATTCTATTGTTTTAGCGGATTTTTCAGATGCTTTACTTTTCTGATTGTCCTCCGCAGTCCCAAGAAAAGGGTTCTAATGTTGCTCTCACATAACGCTTACCTGCTTTTCTATGGGATAGTGTTTGGTTGAAGGTTCTTATGGTAGATTTTGATGGGTAATATGCATAAACGCTCAAACAACCTAGCGATAGATGGTGTACTAGAGAGGCGTGTGTCTCTTTGTTAGAAACACAGAAACATCTTTTTAGACTGTCCCTATATTAGATCCTTTTGGGTTCGGTTGGCAACTAGATGGAAAGAGCCTTTATTTTCATCGATTTCCTATGAGACTCTAATGTATGGTACAAATAGGGGTGAATGGTCTATGTATCCTGCGGACACTTTATTATTAATTTTTTTTGTTATTCGTTTTTATATTTGGCAATCCAGATGTTTATGGTCTACTCAACAGCGTATAGTTTCATTTGATGAACTCTTTTTTAATATAACCACTACTATGCAGAACATTTATGACTCTGATATGAAGATCTATGGCCATGTGAAATGTTCTTCTTTATGGGTGAATTGTGACAAATGGTTGAGTTGATTGTGTTATTTTATGTTTCTATTGTTTATGTTATGATGTTTCCTGATCCATTTTTGTATGCATTTGTTTTTTTGTAATTGGTTTGTTGCTTGTCTGGAGTCCTCTTTTCAATAAAAGTCCCCCTACTCTGGAGAGGGTGCTGCTGGTGGGAACTTCTCAGTGTGCTTGCTGACAGCAGTGTGGCAAGACGTACGGGAAGCTGAGGAGCTGATCACCTCCTCAGCTTTCACCGGACTCAGTGATCGACATGGCTATGGAACCTACTTCTGAATGGAGTGCTGCAATGGCAGCGGTTTCTTTACCTGATACAGTTGTTTGTAATGTCCCCTTGGAGGCGAGTGAAACGCGTGAGGTGGAGGAAATTAATCGCCAGCTCCAGGCTGTGGAGCATCAGTACATGGCCAAACGAATACTTTGCTGCAAGATTGCAGCGACATCGTGCACATTTTCCAGATGGACAGAAACAGGAAGAGACACAGTCTGGAACTCACGGGATCACGAAGTCGACTACTTGTCTGACGGGCGTTGGAGAATGGATTTTCTTTTACAGTACCCTCCTGCTGTGAGTCGGGAATGCCCTCTGGATCTGGGTGAGTCTTTTACTTTCACTGCCTCCCCATCCCCACAGGCTTTTATGGAGATACAGCCCTCTTCAGCGGCTTCTGAAAAAGTCCTGGAATTACTTACTGACTCCCATATAGGGCGGTTTACCATAGGCTTGGCTCCTAATGGACACAAGGGTCTTGCTGGAGGCCCTAAGGAAATACCCTGTGTTTTGTCAGTACAGAATCCTCCCCTGCCTGTCACTGAACCCCCCCACCACCACTTTGGGACATATATCCACTGCTTCTAATGACATTAAGGCACCTGCTACCTGGGTAACTACAGCCCTAGAGGCTGCAGGGTGGGTAAGATTCCCCAGATGGGAAAACTTGGGATGCAAATGTGAAGTCTGCAGAGGCTTCTTCACATTCCCCAACAACTATGGGCTTGAGTCTTCCTCCTGGTCAAGTCCCACAAGATGTCTCAGTCCCCTCTCCCTTATTTACAGTCCAGATCTTATGGACTATATTAGGAAAACTGGAGGATGGTGATCCAACACCCTCCTGAACCCCCGAGGCCTTATCTGAAAGCACTATGGCTCAACCATCTGCTTCAACATCTGAATCAGTCGGGAAAGGCCCTTCTGTGTGGCATGATAAAATTGCTGAACGACTTTTTCACTACCTTTGGTCTTGTGAATGAGCCTGCTGCTCTAGCGTGAATGCAGTATGTTTGAAATTTCGAAGGTCACAGGATGATGTGCCCAATAGACTTTTCATTGGTCGAGATTTGACGAAAAACGAGTATGCGGTTTTATGCATATGGAGTTATGCCTTGATTCATATGCCTGGGGACTCTATTCTGACATTAGTTTCAAGCATCCAGCAGGTTTGGATAGATTTTGGAAACAAATTCAGGCTTTAAAACATACACCTATGTGGAAACCTTTTTGGCTATACCTTTGACCAAACCAGTTTCTAGAAAATTTCCATTTATTTTGAAACAAGGAGTTAATGTCGCCGACATAACCTACTGGTTACAACAACGCTATTATAAGCCCCGAACCTATTCTTGATGATGAACACCTCTGGACAGGGGGTTGGAGATATGAATTGATTTACGATTAGAGAGGCTTAACTAAACATCTGCCTAATTGTTTCTTTCTGGGTCAGGACAGGGGGGTTCTTTTTTATCCGGGGCAGCCACAGGTCTGTTATAAATGTGGGGCCCTAGGTCATTTAAGCAATGTATGTGATCAACAGAAATGTGATCTCTGTGGGGAGTTGGTTCACATAGGAGCTCCTTGTAGAAATCCTATGAAGTGTAATTTGTGTGATGAGAGGGGACATACTTTCCGTTCATGCTCCTGGGCTTCTCACAATCACACTGATGTTGCTCTTAGGGCTGAACAAGACGTCTATGTTGCTAATTCAGGATCTGTTAGTGTATTCTGATGCCCCTGTCCCTGTTCCTCACCCTTCTCCTAGTCATACTGAGGGAGAGGTTTCTCAGGCCCCAGACTTAGATGACATGGATACAGGTGCTCCGGCCCCTACATCCCCTTCTGCTTCAGGTATGTCTGACAGCCCTGTTTCAGCTCCTCTGTCCCCTATACTGGTTACTGCTCAGAGTGTACCTTCAGTGTTAGTTCCTGACACTACTCAGGCTAAAGGGTCTTTTGGTGTGCAGGAGGCCCCTTGTATGCCTCCACCAGGGGTACTGACTGATGCCTCCTTTCAATGAGTCACCCGATCTAGGACCACCAAAACTGGTTCTGGGATCCCTCCCATATGTCTTGAGCCTGATTTAACCTCTACAGCCAATCCTTTTGCCCTTTACTGGATCATGAGGGTGATGATGATGAGGTAGAATCTGATTTCTCCTCGCAGCCTCCTCTCTTCCTCATCATGTCCTAGATATTGAGGTTAGGGAAAGCCCAAACCGAAAAAGGAAAAAAAAGGAAGTGAACTGTCTTTTAGATGGTCAAGGGTCTTATTTCCTTCCTTTTTCTGACAGATGCTATTTCCTTTATTACTGTTAATGTTAACAGTATTAAATCTCCATTAAGGCGGCGTCTTACTTTTGCCAGTCTCAGCACACATTCTGGTTCTATTATACTTTTACAGGACACCAGGCTGGGTTCCCTGGCATGTATAAAAGAAGCAGGACAGGACTGGTGCTGGGGTGCTTCATTCTGGTCACCTGGAGAAGATGTGTGCAATGGTCTGGGTATATTGTATTTCTCTAGCATTTCTATTCAGGTGTTACAGCTTTTGGATATATTACCTGGTAGAGCTATGCTTCTGGATATTGTTGTCTCAAATTGTACGTGTCGTCTTCTAAATATCTATGCTCCACAGTCCAAAGCTGATAGAGCAGCTCTATTTCACCGCATTTCTCCATATTTACATACTTCCAAATTAGTTGTATGGGGTGGTGATTTTAATTGCGGATTAGCTGCCAGAGATTGAGGATGTAAGACTTAAAAACAGTTTTGTGACACAAATGCTTTGCTGCATTTTAGAACAAATAATTTGGTGGACTCTATGATTTACTGCACCAGCAGCAGAGCATACCTTTCATAAGGTTCTATCTCTTCAGAGATAGATTTTTGGCTTTTATCACAGAGACTTTCCTGTTTTCTATTTCTACATTACCTTTGAGACATCTGACCATTTAATTTTGAAACTGACTATTGGGTGTTACCAAAAACTTTTATTAGGTCATTGGCTATTGGAAATTGAATCGTCCCTCTTACAGGGGATATGACACTTTCCGGCGCAGCTAATTTCTTTTTTCACTATGGTTGGACATAGGTTTTTTATATGACAGTCCTTTGGACTGGTGGGAAACTCTAAAACAGGACCTTAAGTTTCTTTTTTTACAAGTTTTTCGAACTAAAGCCCGGAATTCATATCTTACATGTCTGGGCTATAGAGCTAGATATATGGCCTTGTTGTCACAGGCGGTTTCCTCAGAGGGCAATAAGCATCAGGAGTTTTTGGCTCTTAAAGCAAAAATGCTGGCTTTTCTTCAAACACAAGAAAAAGATATAGATACCAACAGAGTATGTTGTTTCTGGCACTCGAGAGCAGGTGAACCATTTGATCTTTCTGACCAGGAATTGCCACCTTTGTGTATGACCTTACAATCTTCAGATGGATTATTAGTACATGATACTCGAAGTATTCGGACCATAGTTCAAGCATATGTTACAAAGAGTTTTACTAAACCTGATTCTGATTCCTTTTTTCCTTTTTTTCAACCCATTGACATCCCATCACGTTCTGAACTTGAACTTAGGGCATTAGTATCTCTGCTTTCTCTGGACAAGGTTAAACTAGCTATAGGTCATTTATCAGCACGTACCAAACCTGGGATAGATGGCCTACCAAATTAATTTTATAAAAAGTATGTAGATATTCTTGCACCCTGGCTGCTTGTTGTTCTTCAAGCAATTTGGGCAGAAAAAAGATTAACCCCTAGCATGGGAAATGGGATACTGTTTTTTGTTCATAAGAAGGGGAACCCTACAGTTCTGCACAATTGGAGACCTTTGAGTTTGTTGACCACTGACTACAAAATTTTGGCTAACATTCTAAATCACTGACTCTCAGCAATTTCGCATAAACTGTTAATTTCTACACAAACATGTGCAGTTCCTGGTAGAAATATCTCCCAAAATTTAATCTTTATTAGGGAATTGATAGAACAGGGTCTGTAGCACAAACTGACTGGTTATTTGTTAGCCTTAGACCAGGAAAAAGCTTTTGACACTTTGAGTCATGATTATCTTTGGGCTATTTTGGCATACTATGGAATACCGTCCCCCTTTTTGGATTTAATTCAAACCCTTTATAGATCAGCAACAGTAACTCCCCTGGTTAATGGACATTTGGGTATCTCAGTTCCTTATCAGGTAGGAGTCCGTCCAGCAAGACTGTCCGCTGAGTCCGCTTTTGTTTGTCTTTGGTTTGGACCCCTTACCGGTATATAAATGGATACTAATGCTCATGCTATTATCTCCTCTGAGGGTTTTGTTTTCTAAAATATTAGCTTTATGCAGATGATTATATTGCTCCATTGCGGATATTGATTCAGGAGGCGTTTTTGGATTTTTACATTCCAGTACAACTCAGCACTGGAATTAAAATCAATATATCTAAATATTCTTTGATGCCTTTAGGTCAGACTTCCAGTGTTCAATTTTTTGACATCCCAGTTATTGATAAAAAATTGAAACTTCTTGGTGTATATTTTGGCTCTCAAGACTCAGTACACTATAATTGGGACAAGATTTATGATAAAGCACTTCCTAAAGTAAAGAAATGGCAATCTTGTAAAATGACACGGAAAAAATGTGTGTTCATATTAAAATCTTACATTGCCCATGTTTTT
Organism: Neoceratodus forsteri; assembly: GCA_016271365.2. NCBI lineage: Eukaryota > Metazoa > Chordata > Ceratodontiformes > Ceratodontidae > Neoceratodus > Neoceratodus forsteri. Next base: position 1,159,049,413 of record CM028132.1, on the reverse strand, counting down.
TTATTTCTTTCCTGTATTTTTCCTTTACCATTTGATATGCATTCTAAAATTTTGAGTCTTTTTTTCAGCTGCTGTGGGGTAGCCGTTTGAATCCAGTGAAGAGAGCACACACTTATAGACCTTGGAAAGATGGTGGCCTGGGTATGATACATCCTATTGTTCAATTTCTTGGGAATTTTTTCTATACTTCAAATAGGCCTTTGTTGTTTGAGCAAAATGTCATGGAGTAGTATGTGCATGTCCTGTCGGGGCAACCTTTTTAACAACTTGGGGTCGGAGGAAATGATGGCACCTGTGGATGAACTACCTTTGTATGTTCAACATATGCTGAAATATATTAGACTATGGAAAATAGAGCTTAGTTGGTTTGTGACACATGAGCGGAGGTCTTTTTATACCAATATTGTTTCCACATGTTATTTTGAGGATCCCCTTTTTTCTGTCCCTGCTTGTATAGATACGTCTTCTTTGTTAGCAAGTGTGATAGAACCCAGAATACCAGAAAAGATGCGAAATGTGGTCTGGTTGTGTGCTCATCAGAAACTTAACGTGCAGGCAAATCACAAGCATAAGCAATTATGTGATAGGGTTTGTCAAGAACCCTCTTATCAGGGACAGCTTGAGACAATGCAGCACTTATATTTTGAGTGTTTTCATATTAAATCATTTTGGTATGCTCTGGCGCATTGGTGAGGTGAACCACTTTTTGGTTCTATTACATATAATATCTTGGTATTAGGACAGATTCCAAGGGCATGGCGCAAAATGGCACAAAAAAGTACTGTGTATGTAATATTAGCTTGTCTTAATATGGCATATTTGGCAAACCGGTTGCTCTCAGTATTACAGAATAAGTATTTACAGTTGCAGAAGTTTTTTCACATACAGGATGAATTGGATGCACTCTATGCTTATGAATTCAGCACTCTGGGGGTCAATGTAGGTACTTTGCTTTGGAAACATGTGGACTGGGTAGGTTAACATTTCCTACTCTTTCATTTTATTTTTTTCTCTTAGTATTTTGTCGATTTGATTATGGGGGTTTTTTTGCCTTATGTTTTGTTGATTATTTCTGTTAATCTTCTTTCATTGTATCATGTTTTTGTATACTCAATAAAAATGTCCCCTACTCTTTTTCGATAAGTGCCATGGGATCTTTAACATCCACCTGAACTACCTCCAATCCAGGCAGATGGGACCTCAAAAGATGCTTATCCTTTAGTATCCATACTATGTCTACTACATATTACATACTTTGCAGTGTCAGTGGCTCAGTAGGTAGCACACTCGCCTCTGAGGCTGGGAGATCAGAGGGCTGTGGGTTCAGTTCCCACATCTGGCACTTGGGTTAATATCCAAGTACTGACACTGTAGTGCAGCATGAGAGGGGCGCTGCACTTCTGAGGTGCCGTCTTTCGGATGAGGCGTTAAACCGAGGTCCCATCTGCCTGGATTGGTGTGGTAGTTCAGGTGGATGTTAAAGATCCCTGACATATCGAGAAAAAGAGTGAAATTTCCTGGTGTCCTGGCAAATTTCACTCATTCACTAAAAAAAAAATACACCAACAGCTTAATCTGGTTCAAAGGTCAATCGGCATTCATCTGTATCCCCTCCCGGGTCGTTGGTGCATGAAAATAGGCAGGATTTGTCTAGTGCACTTACCCGGTTAACAAAAGCTAAATAAATAAATAAAAATTATACCCACAAACCTAACCATAAACCTAATCCCGTGCCAGTCCCACCCCCTATCCCACCCGATTTATCATGGCCTATGACGACAGCTCGCCCAGCTGTATCCTCTCCCACTCCACCACCCCCCTGTCAGCTCTGAAAGCCAAACCATAACATACCCTTTAACCTTCTAAGCCCATAATATCCTAGAAAAGAAACACTCAGTAACTAATTTAGACCGGGAATACCAAAAGGAACAAGAGCCATAACCCTTCTCGCGACAACATTGGTATTCCCGAGCAAACCCCTATTTAAACTTCTGTGTGCCCAACATAAACTTGTAACATCTTCTGGGACAGAGCCCTCAAAAATCTACCCCTAGAATATTAAAATCACATAAATAAAGTACCCGCGAGATTAGACCCCTGTGGCGAACACAACAACCACAACTATAACCGAAGCTCTCCCCTTAAAAACTAAAGTCGTCCTGGGAGAGTTAATACATGCACTGTCCTACATTATGGGAGAGACCCTAAAAAGAAAAAGGGTTGATGACCATCTTCCAGCGTTTACCGCACCTGGAAATGTTCAAACCAATATAAAGAACAAACGAAAGTCATTTAGCCAGGGCTCTAGCTCTCTCTAAATGTAGAACTGCAGAAATACCATTTATAGTCAACAAAAAAGAAAAGGACCCGTAAACTTGATCCTCGCTGAAATCCTCGAAAGGCCCTGCTGAACTCGCCTGTTTTCATGCTGGATTGGGCCATAAAAACGATCGGGGGGGGCCAGTCCCAACTACAGCTCACACAGACCCATCCGTTTTGTCACCACTAACGTCTTGCGTAAACTCTCCAGTGAGAGGGCACCAACAAACCAAAACTCTGGAGTGGCATAGAGCTTCTGTGAATGCAAGTCCTTATCATGTGGAGGGATAGCACATATATTAAGGCAGTCATAGAAACAGCCCCTCGGAGAACCCCCCTTTTAAACAAAAGAAAGTAAACACACCACCACTTGGAAATCTTGAGTAAATCTTTTAACTGCATTTTAAAAGAAAAGCATATTTCTTAAGAGAGGCCACACAGAGTCCTCATTTAGCTTTGAATAGGTTAGGGAGCATGGATTGAAGCACAGCAGTCGCCAACTCCACATCATCGTAGGCCTTCCATGTATCCGCTGTAAGGACATGCAGCTTTGCCGGGTATGACATTTTAAACTTGATGCCCGCAGCAATTAGTTTAGTTACCAACGGGTGGAAGGTTGCCCTCCGTTGATGAACTGACAAAGGGAGATCCTGGGCCACTCTAAGACTTGCCCCTTCCCACTGCAGATCTTTAGCCTCCTTGACCTTTCCCAAAAACAGCTGTTTCTCTTGGTATTTCAGAAACTTAACGATACAAACACGGGGTACACCTCGAGGTGGGATAGGGCGCAGAGCTCGATGTGCTCTCAATGCTGTAGCAAGGCCGAATGGTGAGGGGCCTGCTATTCTTTCCACCAGCTTTTGAAAAAATTTCACTGGATCCGCTCCCTCCTCCTTTTCTGGCAAGCCGATTAGTACTACATTATTACGACGGCTTCTGCCCCTGAGATCTTCCACCTTCTGATCCAGCTTCGCAAGGTGGTGATTGACATGGGCCAGTGCCGGCTCAACCTTGTCAGCGCAGTTTTCCAGAGATCGTAGCCGAGCTTCATTATCAGAGGTCTTTCTCGCCAGGTCGTCGAGAGCAGAAGTAATATTTTTGATTTCCGTGGCAATCTCAGCGATCTCCATTTTAAAAGGGCAAAATTCCTCCAGAAACCTGGTTACAGTCAGCGGCTCTTCCCCCCCAGTACCAGGACTAGAGGACTGGGATTGCTGTTGTGATGAGGCCCATGACTTCTTTGGGGCCTTCTCCAGGGTTGCTGGTGGGGTGTGTTTGGGTAGAGCTTTGGGCATTTCTGCTTCCATCGGTGACTCTGAGGGATGCCCAGACATAGACAGGCTGTTGTTAGTATGATCTGAGTGCAAATTCCACTAAATTAGGCAAATTGGAGCAATTTTAACATCTCCTTGAGAGTGCAGCTAGCAAGAGGTCTGCATCACGTGACTCCCGGATTTACCAGATTTTAAATGAATAAACCAAACCAAATGTGACGTGCCATTTTCAAATCCTGGATGAGACATATTTTCAAACATGTGATGAGAAAAGATGTTTGGGTCCAGTATTCTATAAATATCACATGTCATATTTATAAGGGGGAGTCATAAAACAGCTATCTTAAAAATTTGAGGATAAAATAAAAAACAATTATGAAAAGCATTGTGTGCAGAGCCAGCCGTTACTCCACCAGATACTGCTTTATGATCTCGTGGCACAGAGCCAACTTTGGGAGTGAGTTTAGTGACCTAGCTGGATGGGCTGGGGATGGGGGGAAGTGCTATCATGCAACACCACAACATAGTCCGGAAGGGTAGATGCATGGTTGCCCATGAGGGCCCAAGTACCATGTAGTGAAGAAAACAATTATTTTGGTGTAACCCCCCTGTTACCCGGGGTTACTAGAATCCCAGTAAGACCTAGTGGTAGGCAGGGAAGGCAGCTTGTGAAACTCCAGTTAAATGGATTTCACACTGTCTCACTCTGTTCTCAGTCTCAGCTGAGACTGAGGGATGACATCACCATAGAACTATAGCAGCTGTATGAGCCACATTGGAATCTGCAGATGGGAGTTAGATTAGAATGTTGGGAGTTTTTGAACAGTGAGCTGCAGGATTTGTGTGTGAGCAGTCTTGAAGAGAGGAGCACAGCAGTCTGTGCACAGGCTCTTGGAGCCTAAATCTCTGTTACAGAGCTACTATTAGGGAAAGGTGTGTGTGTTTCCACCAAAAGAGGAACACAGTAAGCTGTTCTTGAAGTGGAGGAGACCGCTGTTAGGTGTCTCTGTGCCCCATCCCTGAGGGAATGGGGGTAAAAGGTTTGCCTGTATTCCTGGGGCAACCCTCCTGGTTTCTGGCTAGGGAAGAAGCTGCCTTACTTTTCTAAGTTGTGCTGCGGCACCAGAACTTGTCAAGAATCGCCTATGGGGCACCTGCAACCAAAGGGTGAGTCTTCTCTTACATGGGGCCTGTGTTTCACCTGAACTGTTGTAAAGTAGGGATTGGACTGCTTAATCAGTGGGAGGCCTAGAGGAATAGGTTAAGCCAAAGTAAAAGTATGTTGAAGTCCAGCACAAGGGGAAAGTCAAGACATGTAGAGGAAATGTGCTATGCATTTACCCTTTAATCTACACTGCCAAGCTTTTCAGAAAGAGATGTTTAAGTATGTTCGAGTCTAGTACAAGGGGAAAGTCAAGACATGTAGAGGAAATGTGCTATGTGTTTACCCTTTAATCTACCTTGCCAAGCTTTTCAGAAAGAGTTGTTTAATGTCCAGGGAAATGGCCAGATATGGATTATGGAAGCTAGAGGTGGGAGACCCCCATCTTTGGTAACCAGGTTCACCTTTTCGGATTTGCTCTGTGGCCCTTTTACTTTACCTCAGGCACTTGGTCAGTGCTGAGGGAAGTACCCAGATGTGGGATTGAAAGGAAATTTCCCTTATGGAGTCGAAGGCTCTAAGGTGGTTTAGGGAGCCACAGGAAAATGTGTCCATGTCGCATGGAAGGTGTTCGAGTGGCCTGCAGGGGAGCCGAGCCAGGGAAAACCCCAATAGTGTACAAGTCAGGCTGTGTACCCAAAGCAGCATGCAAGTCCGGGCTGTGTGCCTGGTGGGTCCAGAGCCTGAGGGCTGAAGTGTTGAGGAAATGTTCTGTTTCTCTTATCTGCATTACCAGGAATGTAGCCCCGTGGGGGTCCGTCTATGCTTTGTTTGTTCAGTTTGGATGTGAATAAAAGCCACACTTTAGAATCCCATTCCTGGTATTGGACATTACAGTTATTGCTTCCTGTGTTCGGATTTACTTGGGTGCCCCTGTGCAGAGTAGCCAAACCTAGCCCTTGTGCCGAGTAACCTAGTCCTCCTCGAACCCAGTCCCCCACCTGGTACTGCTGCCAGCTCCAACAGCATATTAGCTGTTGTTTGTAAAAAGGCTGGGATGAGGGGCTTACATTGGCATAGAGCCTTGCATCTCTGCAGTTGTGGGTGCCAGATGGCCCTTTGCTTCGGCTGAAAAATGACTCTTTGCCCTGTGCATCTGTGTCTGTGGCCACGTGGAAGTGCAGGGCCCTCGTTAGCCTTCCTAACAGTCCCGTGAATTCTTCACATCCATTGCTGCACGGAAGTACAGGATCTATAGGGCGGAGTCTTCCCTTGGTACAGGACCAGAAGTCCCTGTGCATCTGCATCTGTTCACACAGGTCCTCGTGAATGAGGATACTTACTATTCCATTATCTCAAAAGAAAGGAAATTTATTGCAAAAAAGTGTATTACTGGACTAGTTTGGGTTCAACGTAATGTCCCAGAAGTAAGAAAATTGGTGCAGTGTTTCCAACTATAATTCTCCACCCAACCACCAAGCAGAAAAAGGACAAGAACACACAAGCAACCTCAAACAGCCAAAATCAGGCAAGACAAACAACATACAACTGTTTCCAAATGACACAAATGCAGTAATAGTAATGTGCTTACTTCATTAATGTGTATCTGTGCCTGCATAAACACAGGCCTCACATGGCAAACCTAATGCCACATTTTTCTACTTTTGTGATGTTAAGTTGAAGAACCCTAACTGCTACATTAATGCAATTTTGTGTTAAACATCTGATACAAAACAAAACTTTTCATGTCACAAAAAGATTTCTACTTTAACACCACTTTGTTCTTATCAATCAATCAATCAGTCAATCAAAATCTTTATTTTACCAGGTGGAACATCATTGCGACAAGCTCATTTACAGTACGAGATGGACCTGGGGCAAAACAATTGCCAAAAGGGGTTAAGACATAACAGGTTGAGTGAACGTACATAACAATTACATAGTAGTAATAATAACATAGAGAATAATGGATGGGTAGCTAGTTATAACTAGGATTTTATACACCCCCCGAGGGGTGGGATGCAACATAAATGGGGTTTATGAAGGCATCCCACCCAGAGGGGTGTATAAAATCTGAGTTTTAACTAGCTACCCATTTTTATTTTGTATAATAGCTGGGGATCGTTTTTTCGCGACAGCAATTGCACAAAATAAATGTATTTATCTAAGGAGTTGAGCTGCCGACTGTTGGAAAACCCATATTTCAGCACGGTAGGTAGCTGTCCCTAAATGGAAAGCAATGTTTATTTTTTTTATTTTTAACTGCCATGATGAAGGTTTGCTGTGCTGAGATATGTTTTTTCTTTAAAAGAAAAAAATTACCACTGACGACTTCTGTCGGGGAACACTGCAGCACTGAGGCATTGCGACAGACAGCACAGAAAAGAGAAAGTTTGCGGTAGGCACATGCGCAGAAGTAGGGAAACCGGGCGCTTGAATGTCATTATAACCAGCTGGTTATAACACTGGAATTATAACCCAGTTTCCCTATGGGAAAAAACTGTAACCAGTTATTATAACATAATAACACATGGCCATCACATGTAACAAGATACTTCCACCAGAACATAGCAATAGATTCAAAAAAGAGGTAGTGACATTTAAATACAATTGCATAGATACAGATATATGGACATAAGGTAATGAGCTAAAGTTTATACAGTAAATAGCATTGGAGGAGTCATAGTAAGCAGGAGTGGCAGTTCCTCTAGTGTCAAAGTGCGAAGGAGATTGATATGTAAGAGTCCTTTGATAAGTACTATAGGCATGGCCTGGCAAGTGGGGTGGGAAGGGAAGTGGGGTATAGGGAGTGGGGAGGGAAGGTCAGATGAGATAGGAGATACGAGATATTATGATACAAAAATCCCTTTTTCATGTAAAGGTTGCTATCTTGTTTTTTCCAAATAAAAAACATAGAAAATAACTAAAAATTATGTATTTTTAGAAACTAAATGCCTGAACCTAGGTAAATGGGGCCTGTTTATCTAGACTGAGGTGTTTCTTTTAATTCAGCTTTAAAATCTGCTTTTTGGCACCCTAAAATCTAGGTGCCCAGCTTGTCAAGAGGAGACATTTTTTGTGCTATGAGCTGAGAATTCCCCTGTCACACACAAAGTGGTGCCACAGGGAATTTGTCAGCTCACATTCAAAATCATTGAAACATACAAGCTCAGCCAGCCCTCCCTCCCTTGCCCTTCCCGTTTTTTATTAAGTCACATTTAATTGGATAGATTTTCCCACCCCCAGCACTGCTTCATGTATACAACTCCCTCCAGATTGTCTGTCCAAAAATATAGCTGGCAACAACAGGGTTCCCAACCCTTTGGCATTGGATAGTGTTGCTTCTGCACCTGCCCTTCCATGTCAGTTCCATCACACTACTTTGCCAGATTCAGTATGATCAAATACTACAGTACATCAGGAAGTGTCAGAACTGTAGGAGCAGTGCAGAGAGCACTAGCTTAATTGAAGTTAAGTTGGGGGGGATGATATGGGGCAGGTGCTGGTGTACGTTAGGTACGGGGGAGGGATCGGTAGACCTGCTGCAGGACTTGGTGTGGAAGCTGGAAGTTATGATCATAAGGGATGCTTGTATGGAGTTCATGGCCAAGGAGAGGAGGCTGACACCGTGTGAGGATCCGAACATGTGAAAATGCCAGCAGAAATAGGCCTTATGATCTAAGTCTGCTCAATTATGCAGCTAGCCCCTCATCTCGCAGCTGCCCCTCCCACTCCTCCCCTCCTTAGATTTACCCTCTCCTCACCCTCACCCTATCCCATCCCCTCTTGAAACTGCCCACCATCTTACAGGTCACAATGTCCTGTGGTAGAGTGTTCCACTTGCCCACCACCCTTTCCATGAAGACTGGTCTCCTTACCTCCCTCCTGAATCTTCCCTCTCCAGTCTGAGACTGTGCCCTCTCATATCCCTTCCTCCCCTTAATTGGAAGATCCCCTCTGTTTGAATCTAGTTTATCCCTTTCAAGTATTTAAAGGTCTCAATTATGTCCCCAATCCATCATCTCCTCTGATGAATACATAGCTAGTTCACTCAGTCATTCCTCAGAGGGCTTGCCCTCCAATCCCTGGATCATCTTTGTTGCTCTCCGCTGCATCCCCTCCAACAATCTGACATCCTTCCTCATGTACCAGCACCAGAACTGCATGCAGTACTCCAGGTGCGGCCTGGTCAGTGACCTGTACAGGGGGAAGACTACCTCCCTACTTCTGGAGGAGATTCTCCATGCTATGCATGCCAGCATCTTGTTGGCCTTCGCTGCTGCCTTCCTACACTGAGCAGAATTGTTCATGCTCCCCATTATAAATACTCCTAGGTCCTTTTCCTCCACAGTGCTACCGAACTGTACCCCTGCCAACTGATAGTCTCTCCCCTGGTTCTTTGCTCCAAAGTGCATTACCTTGCCCTTCTTGGAAATGAACCCCAGCTGCCATGTTTCTGACCATTCATGCAGTTTAGTTAGGTCATCCTGTAGCCCCTTCCATCCCTCAGTGTCATCAACCACCACCCCATTTTAGTGTCGTCTGCAAACAGACTGATCTTACTTTGGCTCCCATGTGAGATAGCTGTGAATAACCCGAGCAACACTGGCTGCAGCACTGATCCCTATGGCACCCAACTCATCACTATCCTCGGTGCTGAGAGTTCCCCTCCCACTACTACCCTTTGTTGCCTACCACTTAGCCAATTCGTTATCCATTTCACCATCCTCACTCCTGCCTCCACAGCTTCCAGCTTTCCCCCCAGCTTTCCGTGTGGCACAGAGTCAAAGGCTTTGCTGAAATCCAAATACAGGGCATCCATTGCATGGCCCTTGTCTAGTTCCCTTGTCACCCAATTGTAGTACTCAATGAGATTGGTCTGGCAGGATCTGCCAGAGACAAACCCATGCTGATGCCCATCATGAAGTCCATTGTCCTCCAAAAAGGTCACCAGCCTCCTTTTCAGGATTGTCTCCATGAGCTTCCCCACAATTGATGTGAAGCTCTCTGGCCTGTAGTTTCCTGGTTCATCCTTTGGGCCACCTTTGTGGATAGGCAGCACATGGGCCATCCTCAAGTCCTGTGGGAGGCATCATGTGTCCAGGGAGGTATTGAACAGATCAGCCAGTGGCTCTGCCAGAACCTCAGCCAGCTACTTGAGTACCCTAGGGTAAATGTCATCTGGCCCAGGTGCCTTGTCCACCTTTAGTGCCCTCAGTCCTTCCAGTACCCTGTCCTCAGTAATCCTCACATCTGTCAACCCCTCCTGCCTACCCCCACCCTCCCTGTGGTACCTGCCCAACTTTCTCTTGCATGACTATGGAACAGAAGTATTCATTTAATGCCTCTGCCTGATACTCCCCTCTCTCCACCCACCACCCATCCTTTTTTATCCTCACTATTTGATCCTTGTTGTTCCTTCTTTCCCTTATGTTTCTGAAGAAACCTTTTCTCCATTTTTAATACCCTGTGCCAGCCTCAGCTCACTGGAAGCCTTGGCTACTATGACTAGTTTGGTGGCCTCTCTGAATTTCTTCATTTACATCTCCATGTCTTCTCCCTTCCCTGACATTTTGAACCTCTGGAATGCCTCTCTCTTAGCCCTCACCCCTTCCCTGACCTCCTGAGTCATACAACTGGGCTTCTTTGCCCTCCCTTTCTTGCTCTTTGTTCTAGTACATGCTCCTGTAGCCTCCACTAGTCCCTTTTTTATGACATCCCACTTCTGACTTGTGTCCCAGCCTGGCTGAATCCCCTCCAGATGCCCCACCAGAATTTACCCCGTGTTTTTAAAGTCTGCCCACCTAAAGTCAATCACCTTGGTACCTGTACCCACAGTTTCCCTCCCCATGTTGAGTGTGAACCACACAGAGTAGTGATTACGCCTCACTAGTGGGTCCTCAACCCCCAAATCTCTTACCATTTCCCCATTGGACAGTTCAAGGTCCAGAGTATTTACTGTCCAAGTTGGCATATGGACCAACTGCATCAAGAAGCTGTCCTGAAATGCCTTTAACAGGACTTGCTCCCTTGCACTTGTGGTGGTTGGAGTACCCCAAGCCACCCCAGGTAGGCTGAAGTCCCCAACCACTGCCGTGTTACCGTCCTCCAGACCCTTTGGATTTGCTCAGCTAACTCCCTGTCCAGATCCTCCAGTTGAGCTGGTGGTCTGTAAACTACCCCCATCCTCAGTGTCCTGCCTTTTGAATCCTGAAATGCATCCAGAGGCCTCTGTCCTGCCCCTCTTCCCTCATCCACTTCTGTACATAGATCGCCACCCCCGATCCTATCCTTTCTAAATATCCCATACCCCGGACCATCAACTCCGAATTTGTACTGGGTGGCCCACATTTCCATGATGGGCACAATATCCACCCTCTTGTCTGCCAATAGGGCCTGAAACTCAGCTGACTTGTTTCCAGGGTTCCTTGAGTTCAGTGAGACCACCCTCAAACCCTCCCTTCCTTCCCTCCCCTCTCTATCCTCTCCCTCCTTTCTCCCCCATGTCCCCTCCTCTTTGCTTTCCAAAATATCTAGGGGAGCTTGTCAGCCCCCTCTGGGATTCCTGTCTACCAGCTGACCACTTTGCCACCCTTCTAGTTTAAATCCATCTTTGTTTCTGCGTACTCCTCTAGCTTCTGAATCAGTACCACTTTCCCCCCTCCTTGCTTAGGTGTAGTCTGTCCCCAGTGTACAGGTCATTCCTGTTCTATTTTCTACCCCAGCCCACCAAGCCACACACCATTGAGTGACACTATTCCCCCAGTCAAGTATTAAACTCAGCTATCCTTCCTTTCCTTGCTGTATTCGCACATGGTACTGAGAGTACCTCAGAGAAGGCCACTGATCCCCCCAACTCCTCACACAGCCTTCCCAGTTCCTCAAACCTCTCCAATACCACTTCCACCATTCCCCCTGCCAGGTCGTTAGTACCCATGTGAACCATAACATGGGGTCTCCTTCCCTTCCCCGCACATTTAAGAAGAGACTGCCCCACCCTGTCAGCAGTCAGCCCAGGTATGGATTCAACCCAGATTCAGCTATGCTTTTCCCCCTTTCTACCCCATCTGATCCCCTTCAGTATGGGATCCCCCAGCAGTAGAACTCTCCTTCATGCCTCATAATTCCCCAACCTCTTCTCTATGCACTCATTAGTAGACTCCCCCTTACCCTGTCTTTTATTAACTCCATCCAATCCCCCTTTACCTTCCCCAACATCCTCCTCTGGCATGCACCCCCTCCTCCAAATGCTCCCTCACTATCTTCCCCCTCTCTACCCTCTATCCTGGGTCCCCATCCCTCTCCTGCTGTGTCTTTGGCATTTATCTAACCAGCATTGCCCTTCCCTCATTACCCCTGTCCCTTCGATCCACCAATCCAACTCAGTCCCTCTCCCCCTTCTCTCCTTTCTCTGTCAAACTGCTGTCATCTGGGCTGTCCCTGCCCCTTCTTCCTCTTGCCCCATCCTGGAGATCCAGTGCCTCCCCTCCACCATTTCCACCAACCCTGTAAACCTGTTACCTGCCTTCTCAGTGTTGCTGAGACTAGGCTCCTTCCTCCCTCCCTGAGGCTTTCCTCCATTACTAGATCCCCTAGTCTTCTTGACCCTTCTCCCCCTACTCTGTGCCTCTCCCTCTTCAGTTCTGATGCTCCTCCTATGCCTTGGCATCATCCTACCTTGTGCCGAAGGCCATTCTGCCCCAGCTCCCCCTCCCTTCACCCTCTCCAACTCCTTATCCAGCCACTGCAATTCTCCCTCCAGCCTCCTTAGCCTATGACAGTTTGGACACCCACCTAGCTTCCATAACATGCTCATCCAAACAGCTGCCCCACAGCCATTTCAGCCCACTATTCTTCCCATGTCGACCCCACTAACATCCTGCTGTTCCCTGTACCCTCCCCCATTACTCTGTCCCCATCCTCCCCTATTTCTGCAGCTCCAGTCTCTGACATGTCTTCCCCCATCTCTCTCAATTTTCATACCTCTGTGCTGCCCTTACCCCCCTTGTGTGTTAAACTCCTTAAGTGGTGCCAGTACCCCCTCTTCAGCTTATAGTCCCTTCCTATGCAGCAGTATCTCCTTAAGACCCTTGTTCCTGACTGTTTTCACCCACTCAGCATATCAGTACAGCTTTTCAACTAAGTTAATCCTGCAGCATTTGTCCCTGTGTGTTTCCACTCCAGCTATGTGTTTCCACACCCTGTGGCTTTCAAACTTCTGGCCAGTGAATGAAATGGGCTGTACCTGGTAGTCCTGTCCACCAATTATAGGGTAGCTTCTCCCCTATAAATGTGCACTACTCCATGGTGGGAGGAATGGGAAGGGAGGGATTAGGGTCTTACCCTGACTCTTGTGAGAGTCAGTCAGCTCTGACCTCTTCCCCACCAGACATCTCAATCCCAGATCAAATGTGCAAGGCCAAACACAACCTCCTGTCTGAGGTCCAAACTTTAGATGAACTCACCCAGCCAGAACTCCAAACTTTCCACAGCACAGATTAAATATCACAGCACAGGATGTCCTCAGTAACAGTTCTAACTCCCAGTACTGATTTTAAATCCCCACCACCATCTCCCCTCTCAGCACAAGCAATTACAGTATCAAAATTAAAACAGAAAAAGAAAAAGCCAGCATTTTCCTGCAACAGCTCCTTCCCTGTTGCTGGATCCCAAGTAAGATGGTTGGCTAAGATGGTGCCTGTTAATTACCCATTCTCCTCTCTCAAGACCCACAAACAAATTCCTGCCTGAGCGGAATTAACCCAGGAAGAACTCCAAACATTCCACAGCACAGATTAAATATCACAGCCCAGGATGCCCTCAGTAACAGTTCTAACTCCCAACATTAACAGGTTATCTTTTCTGGCCTCTAGGGGCAGTCTTGAGCCCCTTTCCTCTAGCCTCATTTTTTTTGTCCCCCCCATCTTCATTACCTTTTTCTTGCCCACAACAGTTCAGCTAACACTTTCTGTCCCTTTCCTCTTAATTTCCCACTTGCTCCCCACCACATACTTGAACCCTGCACTCTGTGCATTATAGGCACCAGTCCTACCACTACTTCATCTGACCCGGAATCACTTAAGAGGATAGTTTTCTAACTCTTGAGTCCTGTGGCGTCTGGGCACATTGCTCTTTTGTGGTTCCCATCCATCTTTTGCATTGTACTCTACCATGTCCCATCCTCTAATTTTTGGTGTGGTCCTAGTACTTCATACTCCCTCCCCTTCCCCAAGTCATCTGCCTGTCAGCCCAGCAGGTACCCAACATTATGCCACCAGGTGGGGCACTACCAGCAATGTTCCACACACCTTCCATACCCTCACATGTCCCCCCAGAACCTAACCCAGCATACCTCATTAGCCCTCTTAGTGGCCATGCAGATCTCCACCCTACCCATACCTGTGGACTCCAGCAAATCCTAGCCCCAGCCACATAACCCTAACATAAAAGCCAAGATAATTAGACTCACTGTCCTCCACCATGCCCTCCTACTTCTTCTCCTATCAGGCAATGTGCACCCAAAACCAGGCCCACCCCTCTCTCAGCACCTCCTGTGGGTCATCGATGGACTCCTTCTAGCCACCGTCAACATCTGTAGCCTTCAAAAAAAGCTTGATGTCCTTTAGGTGTCCTTCAGGTGTCAGTGTGGCTCAGCTGGTAGCACATCTGTCTCTGGACCAGAAGGTCATGGGTTCTCATCACACACCGGGATTGGACTTGTACCTAAAATGCTGGCATCTGAGTGCAGTATTAGGGGGTGCTGTACTGCTGGGGTGTGCCATCCTTTGGATGAGACATTAAACCGAGGTCCCTTCTACCCATCCTGATGGGTGTCCAGGTGGAAGTAAAAGAACCCAGGGCACTCTTCGCAAAAGAATAAGGGGCATTCCCGGTGCCCAGGCCAACATTCCCCTTCCCATAAACTGGTTCATGCAGTGGTCCATGGTCCAGGCTGCGTCTGGGTGTTGATGTGTGACATGGCCACTACACATTCAGTCACTTCACTACCAGTTTAGGATTGCTTATACAGCACTTTGGGATACACTGTGTATGAGAAGCGCTATATAAATGCTAATTCTTCTTCTTCTTCAGGGCTGGACGGCATGGATCTCTTCGGATATCCTTGCAGTTACAGAGACCTGGCTTGATCCTGATCCCCTGAACTCAGCTGTCCATATTCCTGGGTATTTTATCCTCAGGATCAACAGGCTATCTAAGAGGGGTAGGGGCTCTGGCCTTAACTATAGATATTCCCTTCAGGCCTCGCTAGTCTCAGGTGCTCCCACTCTGTCCCATGGTGCACAGAGGGCAGTGGGGGTTTAGGTGCACAGGTTCTCACTGTGAAGCTGCAACCTGACATGTCTGGCAAAGCCCTACACATAGCCACAATTTATATCCCCCCCAGCACCAAAGACCAGCATTTGACTCGGTAATGAACTGCCTCGCCCATCTGCCCAACTCCAGTGAAATCATTGCCCTGGGTGATTACAATGTCAACTGGCTAGCAACCTTCTCTGCCCCCTACAAGGATGCTGTCATGGCACTGGACCTCACCCAAGTTATCCAGTCCCCCACGAGGCTTAACTATAAAACTGGCCCCTCCACACTCATTGACCTCATATTCACGAACTGGCCCACCCACAAATCTGAGGTCTCGGTACTTCCAGATGCACTGAGTGACCACTCACCAGTCCTCTGTAGATGGTCCTCAATAAAAATCCCAAAGTGGCCCCCCAAATATACCTTTATATGTCGCCTAAGAAAGGACTCTCTCTCACACCTCAAACAACAACTATTACAATGTGACTGGACCCCCTTCAGCACTACACAGTCTACTGACAGTGCCCTGGATTACTTTATCTTCACCGTTAACTCTGCTTGTGACCTCTATGCCCCAGTTTCCA
Organism: Neoceratodus forsteri; assembly: GCA_016271365.2. Classification (NCBI taxonomy): domain Eukaryota; kingdom Metazoa; phylum Chordata; order Ceratodontiformes; family Ceratodontidae; genus Neoceratodus; species Neoceratodus forsteri. The sequence continues at coordinate 1,159,033,814 of CM028132.1, read as the reverse complement.
AACAGAAGGTCAAAGGTCAGTACACCCCCTGGCTCTCCCATGCCCTATTTGACCTCATGAAGCAATGCGACAATCAATGGCATGAAGCTAATGAATTGGGCAAACCATATGACTGGCAACTCTATAAGGACCTTAGGAACAAATGTTCCTGGAAAATTCAGAAAACCAAAGCTACCCACTATCAGGAGATACCCTCAACACTGCATTTTCTGATCTTAGCAGTGCCCTTCTCCCTGACTTCTTCAGCCTGGCCCCAGACTTGCCCTCTAGCCCACCTCTTACAATGTCCACCCCCACTTTTAGGCTCTGAGCAATCACCCCCCTAGAGGCATGACCATATTTAACCAAAGCCCTTAGGAAAATGTGTTTTAGTAGTGACTCACTGGACCTAAAACTAGTCCTCCTCATGTTAGACTCCATTATCTCCCAGCTCACTAACATCCTAAACCAGTCCCTCCATCAAGGACAATTCCCCTCATGCTGGAAAGCAGCTGTCATTGCCCCAATATTAAAAACTGGGGACTGCACCTTGCTGGGCAACTACCGCCCCATCTGCAAGGCACTAGAAAAAAATAGTGTCAGATCAACTCTCAGACTATCTCACTAAATATGACCTTCTCTGCCCTGAACAGCATAGTTTCAGGAAGGGCCACAGTACTACAACTGCCTTTCTTGAACACACCACTTTCATAAACAAAGCCTTTGATCAAGGGCACCTAGCTGGATCTACCTATTTTGACTTAACCAAGGTGTTAGACTCTGTCAGTCACACACTCCTAATTCAATCCCTGAATTGCATGGACCTGTCCCTAGATGCTACTGCATGGTTTAAAAGCTACCTTAGTGACAGAACCCAGAGGGTCAAGTTAAACTCTACACTCTCGGCAAGAAAACTGGTACTTTTGGGAGTTCCCCAAGGCTCAATACTGGGCCCCCTCCTGATTAGCATGTACTTGAATTCTCTCCCAAAGGCCTGCTTGGGACAAATGCTTCTGTACGCTGATGACGCAGTTATATTTGACAGTCACTCGGACCCCCAGTCCCTTCAATCCTCCTTGAAATGCTCCTTTTCTGAAACCGAGACCTGGTTCTCAGAGCACAATCTTGTCCTGAATTACAAAAAGGCTAAGGCCATGCTTTTCACCCACAGACAAAATAAGTTAAAAAATGTTCCCCATCAACACATTAACATCCAGGGCTCCCCCACTTGACCTTGTGCCCACCTTTAAATACCTGAGCATTACCCTTCACTCCTCTGTCATGCATCATGATCACATCAATCAGCTCAGCTCAGCTCAGCTATCCATTCCAGACTAGATCTCCTATATAGGCACAGGATGTGTCTGCCTCCTGATGCCCTAGGTCTTGCTGTGACATCATCAGTGCACTCCCTTATTAACTATTGGATTTTTATCTACAGCATGGCCGACTCCACTACTCTGCATCGAATCATCATCTTCCTAAATAAATCCTGCAGGTTAGTCACTGGATGCAACCAGTGGACACACACATGAGCTCTATAGACACACTAACTGGCTTAACTTTCAAGACAGATTCAGATATCAGACCTGTCTCCTTGCTAGGAAGCTCTCCCTAAACACCTCCCACACAAGTCTCCACCATCTTGTTCAGCCCTCCACTCAGCCACAGTCTACATGGAGCTCCTTGCTAGCCCCCTCTCTGTACCCCACTGCAGGACCTCTATAGGCCAACGCCCCTTTTACTACAAGGTCCCCCTCTGGTTAAATGAAATGCCCTTGGTCATCACTCTGAAACAGGCCTGTTTGAAACTCTACTCCATGCTGAAATCCTCTCCTTCTCCCTCTTCAGCTGTGACTGTGCTTAGTCCTTCTAATGTTAACATACCAGGGTAAACAACTGACAGGAGAGACAGGGAGGGGAGAAGAGGGGGAGGAGTAGATCTCTTTGTAAGGGAAGGGATAAAAGCAACTGAACAAAAGAGTAAACAGGGAGGAGAGGAGGCACTGTGGGTCACCTTAGAGACTGAAAATGGCACCACAATCTGCACAGGGGTTGTATACAGACCCCCATGTCAGGGAGAGGGAATGGACAAGGATATGATAGAAGGCATCCTTAGGATGGCAGAGAAATGGGAGATACTGTTGATGGAGGACCTGAATATGTCAGATGTTAACTGAAGCATCTTGGCTGCAGCCACACCCAAAAGCAGGGCCATTCTCAATGCCCTTCAGGTGGCATGCCTCAGACAGCTAGTTTTGGAACCCACCCATGAGGGAGCAGTCTTAGACCTGGTACTCTAAAATGGGGACAGTGAGAGGATCTCAGATCTAGAAGTGGATAGCCATCTGGGAACAAGTGACCACCAAACAGTGTGGTTCACGATAAACTCAACTACAAAGTCAAGCCATACAAAAGTGAGGGTTCTAGACTTCAGGAGGGCTGACTTTGGCAAGATGGGAGAGTGCCTTAGAAAAGCACTAGCATATAGGTTAGAAGGAAGGGTGGAGCAACAATTGGGAAACATTAAAACTGCTATCACAGAGGCAACAAGCCTTTGTGTGAAACAAATAAACAAATCAAAATGAAAGAAAAAGCCACTATGGTTCTCAAAAGAGGTGGCCGTGAAGGTTAGGGAGAAAAAGATAGCATTTAGGAAGTATAAGGAAACACAGAAGGAGCAGGACAGAGAACTGTACCAGTTAAGGCAGAAGGAAGCAGGAAGGGTAGTCAGAATAGCAAAGGCCCAAACTGAGGAAAGGATAGCCAACTCAGTTAAGAAGGGGGATAAAACCTTTTACAGGTACATCAGGAAGCATAGAAAGACAAAGGGAGGGATAGTGAGGCTGAATAGAATGGACGTGGGGTGGGCAGAGAGGGACAGTGAAAAAGCAGGGATACTGAATGAATACTTCTGCTCAGTAGTCACAAAAGAGGAGAAGGGGGGAGGTGCCTAATCCAATTAGCAGAAGCACTCTGGATAGGGGGGTTGATCCCCGTCCTTTCACAGAAGAAAGGGTTCTGAAAGAACTCCTAAAACTGAAGGTGGACAAAGCAATGGTGCCTGATAGAATTCACCCCAGAATTCTAAAAGAATTAAGGAGAGAACTAGTGACACCACTGACTACCATTTTTAACAATTCATGGGAGGATGGTGTGGTACCTGAGGACTGGAGGAAGGCAGATGTGATACCCCTTCACAAAAGTGGGAGAAAAACAGAGGCAGGAAACTACAGACCTGTCAGTTTGACCTCTGTGGTAGGGAAAGTGATGGAATCACTCTGAAGGAAAGAATTGTTGAGTACCTAGAGGCCAGTGGGGCAATGGGCCCAAGGCAGCATGGGTTCACAGTCAGGAAAGTCATGTCAGACAAATCTAATTGATTTCTTTAACTGGGTGACCAAAGTAGTAGACCAGGGAGGGGCTGTGGACATGGCCTACCTAGACTTTAGCAAGGCATTTGACACAGTCCCACACAAAGATTAATAGCCAAATTATCCAGCCTGGGAGTGGGTCCCAGGGTGGAAGCCTGGGTAAACATTGGCTGGACAACAGGACACAGAAAGTAATTGTAAATGGAGTCCACTCTGAAGAAATAGGGGTTACTAGTGGGCACCCGCAGGGTTCAGTACTGGGTCCTGTCCTTTTAATGTCTTTATAAGTGACATTGCAGAGGGACTGAAGGAAACATATGCCTCTTTTCAGATGACACAAAGATCTGCAACAGGGTTGATACACAAGGAGGCGTGGAAAGGATGAGAAGGTACTTGGCAAGGTTGGAAGTGTTGGATCAGAAGTATGGCAGTCTGATTCAATGCAAAGAAGTGCAAAATAATGCACCTGGGAAACAAAACCCAAGGGAAGATTACACAATGGGGGTAGTAACAACAACAAAAATGGAAAGGGACCTGGGGATAATCATATCAGATGACCTTAAGGTAAGCAAGCAATGTGAGAAGGCAGTAGGTAGGGATGGGGGGATACTGGGATGTATAGGGAGAGGCATTACCAGTAGAAAGCAAGAAGTTGGTATCCCTCTGTACAGACAGTTGGTAAGACCCCATCTGGAGTACTGCATCCAGTTCTGGAGACCCAATCTCTGCAAGGACATAGACAGGATGGAGGCAGTCCAGAAGAGGGCAATTAAAATGGTGCAGGGTCTGCAAAAGAAGCCATACGAGAAGAAACTAAAGGAGCTTATTCTGTATACCCTTGAGGAAAGGAGGGATAGGTGGGACATGATAGGAACTTTTAAGTACCTCAGTGGAATCAACAAAATCCAAGAGAGTAGCATCTTTCAGAAAAAGAATTGTGCAAGAGCAAAGGGACACAATTTGAAGATAGAGGGGGGTACGGCTCAGGGGCAATGTGAGGAAGTATTTTTTCACAGAGAGGTTGGTGAATGCATGGAACAGCCTTCTTGAGGAGGTTGTGGGGTCTAAAACTGTGGGAGAATTCAAGAACGCATGGGACAGACATAAGGCAATTTTTGTTTGGGGTAGGAAGAAATAGGCTGTTGGTTAAATAGGATCTGCAGCTTATCCTGTAGGTGGGGAAATGGGCAGACTAGATGGGCCAAGCGGTCCTTATCTGCCGTCAAAGCCTATCTTTCTATGTTTCTCCCCCTTGCCTGTGACTATAACCTTTTTGATCTCTGTATACAGTTATTGTACATGCTGGACTCATAATGATTTGACTTGTGTTGGTTCACTCCACCCTTGAACTGTAACCTATCTTCACTATATGCCTCTTATTGTATATACTGTTTCTAGACTTGAAATGTATGTATTCTGGTGTGTTTTCTGTATATTTATTATTGCATATTTTGTCATTTCTTGTAATGTATGTATAATGTATGTATATCTGACATGGAGCCTTTGCAAAGGAGTCCTTGACTCAAAGGTTATAATTCTGATTCCTTCAATAAATAAATAAATAGAATCCACACCACCATCTCCCCTCCTAGCACAAACAATTCCAGCATCAAAATTAAAATAAAAAAGAAGTCAGCATGTCCAGGCAACAGCTCCTTCGCTGCTGCTGGATCCCAAGTGAGACTGTTTGCCAAGACTGTGCCTGTTAATTACCCATCCCCCTCTCTCAAGGCCAACAAGCAACTTCCTGCCTAAGTGGAACTTACCCATCCAGAACTCCAAACATTCCACAGCACAGATTACATGTCATAGCCCAGGATACCCTCAGTAATAGTTCTAACTCCCAGTCCCAGTACTGGTTTTAAATCCCCCAACCATCTCCCCGCCCAGCACAAACAATTCCAGCATCAAAATTAAAACAGAAAAAGAAAAAGCCAGCAGTTCCCTGCAGCAGCTCCTTCCCTGCTGCTGGATCCCAAGTGAGACATACAAACATACAAAGAAGCCAGTAGAAGAAGACCATTTGGTCTATCAAGTCTGCTCGTATTGCAGGGTCCACAGCTTGAGTTAATGTCCCTGCCCCCCCCCACTCCTCTCAACCTCCCTCCCTAAGATCCTTACATTATCCCATGCCTATCCCAGCGTCTCTTAAAGCTGCCCACTGTCTTCGATGAGATGACCTCTTCTGGCAACGCATTCCAAGTGTCCACCACCCTCTCTGTGAAGAAGTGCTTCCTGACCGCCCTCCTAAACCTCCCACCCTCCAGCTTAAGACTGTGCCCCCTCATGTTATGATTGCCACTCAGCTTAAAGAGACTCTCCTTATCAACCTCATTTATCCCTTTCAAGTACTTGAAGGTCCCAATCATGTCCCCTCTCTTTCTCCTGTCTTCCAGGGAGTACATGTTCAGTTCCCTCAACCTCGCTTTGTATGCCTCACCCTGCTGACTGGCTATCATCTTTGTAGCTCTCCTTTGGACCTTCTCAAGCAGGTTAATGTCCTTTTTGAGGTGTGGGCACCACTACTGAACTCCATACTCTAGATGAGGCCTTACCAGTAACTGTATAAGGCCAGTATAACCTCCTCTCTCCTACTACTGATCCCCTTAGATAAGCATCCCAGCATCTTGTTTGCCTTTGCTTCTGCTTCCTTGCACTGTGTGGAGTGCTTCAAGTCACTAGTGATCATCACTTCCAGGTTCTTCTCCTCCTCTGATGCAGATACTCAGACTCCACCCAGGTAGTACTCTGTCCTGGGATTCTTGGCACCAATATGCATAATTTTGCATTTCTTGGCATTGAAGCCAATCTGCCAGATTCTGGACCACCTCCCCAGCTTTTTCAGATCACCTTTGCTGCCAAATAGGGCATGCTGACAGTGAGGTGCCTAATCCTAGTGAAATATCTGGTTCCTGAAAAAAAAAAACAAAGCTGTCTTTGTCTTTTTTTTTATTCACGTTAACCCTGAAATTGATCTCAGCCACCCACCCAAACCCCCACTGCCCCCCAAACCCTCATACTCCTAAAGAGGGTCTCACATTGTAGATCCGCTCTCCAATCAGAAAGACATTCTTCTGCTGGAACCGTGACTGTGATATAAGAAAATAAGGTAGACCTCTCAATGTATTTTAATGTGTTGGACTTTTACTAATAGCTTTGTCATTTTTTTTTTAAATTGTGCCAAATGTTCAACATGGCCTTTTTGGGACTTCACCTCATGAACAAGGTAGGTGGAATTTTTCAATCTGTTCAGAAGGGTGATTTTGGAGTTACTCCACGAAATCATCTCTCAGGCATGATTTGAAAATGTTCCCCTACTGGTTTTATGAGGTGGGGTTATAAGAAGACTATTTTGAGCATTTTGTGGAAAAATATGGTAAACTGGTCAAGTTATGAGTGAACAGTGAACATTTCAATGTTTATTCAAAACTTTGCTAACTTTTAATATTTTTCCACCAGTCCTTTAACATGGCCTTTTTAGGACCTCACCTCATGAACAAGGCAGGTCATTTTTTTTTCCATCTGGGTCGAAAGGTGATTTTGCAGTTGCTCTGCAAAATCATATTTTGGGCTAGATTTGAAACTTTTTACTTAACAGGTTCAAAATTTGGGGTCAAAATAATAAAAAACAACAAAGTTATAAATATACAGTACATTGACATTTTTTTCCATGATGGCTCATAACTTTGGTAATTATCATGACTCTAAACTTATATACATTTTTTACATCACTTCATAAATGAGACAGGTGTGTTTCTTCTAATCCTGGATTATAGGTGTTTTCACAGTTGTGGCACAAAATGATGTTTTGGCCACTAGCTTATAAATGCCACACCCAATGTTTATAAGCAGGAATCACGAAACAACTATTTTGAACATTTGGGGTCAAAATGTAAAACAAAGAAACAAACAAAATATTAAGAAATGCTGTTTGTAGTGCCAGCTTTTAACCCAGAATAGAAACACAGAAACACAGAATCTGACGGCAGATGAGGACAGTATGGCCCATCTCATCTGCCCATTTCCCTACCCAGTGATGACAGCTCAGATCCTATTTGATCTGTGGTACGCCTTCTCTGCCCATCTCCAGGGTACTTCTATGTCTATTCTATCCGCTCTTGAACCCCCGTATTGTTATAGCCGCCCCCACCTCTGCTGGAAGGCTGTTCCATGGATCCACAACCCTTTCTTTGAAAATGTTCTTCCTGACATTCCCCCTGAACCTTCCTACCTCCAGCCTCATATTATGTCCCCTTGTCCTTGTGCAATGCTTCCTCTGAAATATGCTTCCCTTCTTAACCCTGTTTATACCTCTAAGATACTTGAATTTCTCTATCATATCCCCTCTCTATCCTCTCCACCAATTATTTATTTAAAAGTAAATTACTGGGAAAGGCACCAATCAGCCAAGGCTTGTTTCAAGTGTGATACAGGAAAGGGTTACATAGGAATAAAATACAGGAAAAGCATGATAAAAAATACAGTTAAGGAAAGAAGAACACTGGTCATGGTTACAAGACCTAAAATGAATATATAACATCCAGTTGCAAGAAACACAAATAAGAGAATAAAACAAAAGTGCAATATATCATTCACATAACATATAAAGTCAAAATACGGGTCACGGTAACAAAACCCCAACAGGTAAGGAGCACCCAGATACAAGGAAATGCAATATAAATATAAAAATGAAATAAGACTACAGTATACTACATTGTACAGAGTGCCAGACCTGTGGTAGCACAACATAAAATTGAGACCTGGCACAAGTCACAGGAGCAAGCACTGAGGACGTTACAGAAAAAGGGGAGAGTAAGCTTAAGTGGAGTAGACAGTTAAGGGGGATACTTCAAGTAGTTATTTATTTATTTATTGGAATCTTGGATAACACCTCTGAGCTAAAAGCTCATTTACAAAGGTTTCATGTCGTAAGTCAATAGACAAGGTATGTAGACATTACAAAACAGATAGGGGTATATACAGCAGGCAAGTACATTATGGTACACACAGATACAGATTCAAGCAAGTACAGTTAAAATACATCAGGTAGGAGAGGTCAACTTTATTACAACAGTAAAAAACACATACCTAAGTTGGACAAGCAATTTATAATGGTAGCTGAGCTTTAGAGCATGCAGGTAGAGTTATGGAGGGTCAGAAGTGGTGGTGACCAAAGGAGGGGGAGGACAGAATAGATGAAAGCGGGGATGGTGGAGGCAGAGAAAAGGGGTGTCAGAATAAGGGGGTTGAGTAGTCAGGGGATGGGATTGGATAGGAATCTACCCAGGGTTATGTGAGTAGGTGATAGAGCAGGGCTGGGTAATGTAGGGAGAGAGAGATAAGGGAAAGGGTTTTGAAGTGTGGGGGTGGGGTGGGAAACCAGGGTGGTGAGAAATGAGGATTAATATTTGTGAAGAGAAAGTGTGAAGGTGAGGGGATAAAGAGGGATGTGGGGGGTAAGTGCTCAGTGGGCCACACCAGCCAGGGGAGGAAGTGGGGGAGATGGGTGCTATGCAGGACAGATAAGCTATCAATAAACTGTAGGATTAGGCACAGGTGACAATTAAGAAGGGGAGAGTTTGGAACACTGAGAGCAATGCGGATGAGGAGCCATTTGAATGAGAAGGTGGAGAAGGCAAGATGAAGCTCAGAGGGGAGTTTGTTCCAGAGGGAAGGAAGCCTGAAGGAGAAAGCAGCTTGACCAGATGCAGAGTTGGGGTGGGGGAAAGAGGAGATAGACGGATCACTATGATGAAAGGAGTAGTTTGAAGAGGCAGCTTGGGAGAGGCAGGTGGACAGGTAGGATGGGAGGATGCTGAACCAGAACCCGGGAACAAACGAGACACAGTGAACCATTCTTCTATGAGTAAAACTGAAAAGTAAAGGGCCGAATACAGGAGGCAGTGGTGAGTAAGGGGGGAGGCAAGTGCAAAGAAGCAAAAGGCATTCAGAAGAGTGTTCAATCTGGCAAGAGATGAATGGGAGGCTGTGCCATACACCACACTGGCATAATCAAAGATGGGAAGAATCATTTTGGATATCAGATCACAGTGGGTAGGAAGGGGGAGGCTGTCTTTATGTTGACACGGGACAGCAAGCTTGGGGTGGAGTTTATTGCAGATTGCATCAATGTGGATGAAGATGTCCAGGTGGCAATACAGACATACCCCAGGTATTTGAAAGTTGGGATGTTCTCAAGAGGGGCGCCATCCAGGGTGGAAAAGATGGGAGAAGACAGGAGGGTGGCCAGTTTTGTCTGGTCCCAAAAGTCATGGCCACTGTTTTTTAGCATTAAGTTTGAGTTGGTGTTTCTAGAACCATGTCTGGACTGTATTGAAGTCCTCTTGGAGGGAGGACTGTACACTGATGGCAGAGGGCCCAGAGAGGAATATGAAAGTATTATCAGTATACATATGCATATTTGAAAATTTGCAGACCGATGGGAGGTTACTTATAAACAGAGAGAAAAGAATGGTGCCAAGGATGGATCCCTTGGAAACACAGGAAAGGATGGGGAATGGGGAGAGAGCATCACCTATTTGTACTGATTGCTACCTGTCATGAAGATACAAGCAGTACCAGTTGACAGCAGGTTCAGCTAGGCCATCAGAACAAAGATTTTGTAGCATAAGGGGGGGTGGAAGGCTGAGTCAGAGGCCTTTGCCAGATCTATGAAATTGGCTGCTGTAATATGGCTTTGGTTCATGGCTGAGAGGATTGAGTCTATTACTTATAATAGTGAGAAGGTGGTCAAATGTTGTTTCCTGAAACCAGACTGCACAGGTGAGAGGGTATTTGCAGTGGCCAGGAATTCAGATAGCTGGTGTGGATAAGAGATTCTTGGAGATTTACGAGAGCAGAGAGGAGGGAAATAGGCCTATAGTTTCTGGGAGCAGAATGGTCACCTCCCTGATGGAGAGGTATGACTTTAGCTGATCTCCAGGCCTTAGGGACGGGGAGAGAGAGAGAGAGGTTAAGTATATTGGTGAGCAGGGCGGTTATAGCTGGGGCAGAGATGTGGAGGAGCCTGGGGTGAAGACCATCAAGTCTGGACATGGAAGGGTTAAGGATGAGGAGGGCAGAGTAGACTTCAGGGTGGGAGAAAGGGGGGAAATCAAATTTGGTAGGTAGGCCTGGAGCTGCAGAGTGGACTGAAAGGGGTTCTGGTTTGTGGGTGAGTGGCTATTGGGGAGGGCACATGTGGTGAAGAAATTGTTGAGGGTCTCTGCAACTGTTACTGAGTAAGAGATAGAGGAGACATCAACTTTGAGAACAAGTGAGCTTGTTGTGCAGGGGGGTCAAGGACTGAGTGGAGGACTTTCCAAAAAGAAGCAGGAGAGTAATTGTCTTGCTACAGGTGATGCCGAAAGTAGTTTGCCTTGGAGAGGCAGATGACCTTTGCACAATTATTTCTTAGGGTGTTTTATGTTTGGAGGTCTGTATAGGATATATATTTGTTATAGAAACATAGAAACATAGAAAGTGATGGCAGAAGGGGACTGCATGGTCCATCTAGTCTAGCTAAAAGCCCAGCCCCTTCCCCATAGTGGTACTGAGATTTATCCCTGGATTTGCATTTAGTCAGTAGGTCAGCGGTAATCCATGGGTGATGATGTCTCTTCATTCTGGATTTTTTTAGGGATGCGTGGTTATTCCAAATTCAGAGGAAGAGCCTGGAGAAGAGTGATAGGGCAGAGTCAACATCGATGGCCGAAAAGATGGGTAACCAATCAGCCACATGGAAGTAGTGTAGAAGGGCAGCGACATCTAGATTGTGGAGGGGCCAGGATCATATATATTTGGGGACAGCCCGGGGAAGGTGAATGTTCCATATACAGAAGATAATGCAATGATAACTAAGGGCATCCAGAAATGGCCAAGATGCAGTAAGGGTGGGAGGATAACACCCAGTCTAGCAATGAGTGGTTTTGGGAGTGGGGGTTTAAGCAGGTGGGTTCATGGATTAGTTGCTAAGTTTAAGACCTTCTATGTTTATTTATTTATTTATTGAAATGTTTCACCAGGAGGGCACACTGAACAACAAGTTGCTTGTCTCATGGTGTGACTTGGGAGAAGGGTTTCATAAGGTTGTGAAGGATGATCAGTTACAATAGTGTGTCGGTAGTACAAACAATACAACATTGTAAGATTGTGCAACAGTTGGAACACAAGGTATTGTACAATAAACAGTAGTGGAACATTGGGTAAATTACAATACATGTCCAAAATCATACAAAAGAACATATAAATGTTCAAAACAGTAATAATGCGATAGAACCATTTATAGTGCATCAGTGTACCAGGAGCAGGCTCGAGGTAGAACGCAGGTGCTGTTGGAGTAAAAAAGGATGGGGTTAGGTTGTGCACACTGGTGACCCAGAAGGGCAAGTGGAGAAGAGAGGGGGAGAGGCAAGAACCGAATATGAGGAAAAGGGGTAACCATTTCCTGATTTCCCCCTTCAGGATGTTGAGAACCCTGCCGGGGAGGTCATGGTAGGAAGGCAGAAACTGGGGATAGGTATTAAGGTGGGTTAAAGCAGGAACAGCTGAAGGAAAGGTAATTGTGTAGGGCAGAGGTAAGGGAGTAGTTGGAGGAGGAGTGTCATATTTCAGGGGGGAGGGAATTCCAGATTTTAGGGAAATGGGCAAAACCAGTCTGACTGATGAGGGTGGAGAGGAAGGGACTGTCAAGGTGTGGGTGTCATTTGATCTGAGAGAGTGGGTGGGGGAAGGTGGAGGTGGAGTGGAGAGAGAGAGGATGAGAGATAGGAGGGGAGTTCCCGAACCAGAATTTGGAGGTTAGTTTGGCACAGTGAGAGATGCGCCTGCGATACAGTGGAAGGAAGGTTAGAGAGCGATAGAGTTCACAGTGGTAAGAACGGGAAGGGGAGTCGATAGCAAAGTGGCAGAAGGAGTTAAAGAGAGTATCCATCTTGGTCAGGGAAGATTTGGGAGCAGCACCATAGACTACGTCACAGTAGTCAAAGATGGGGAGCATCATCTTCTGGACTATTTCACACCTCGCAGTCAGCAGGATGCTACTATAATTCCTGTACAGAGCACCAAGCTTGGGATGCGGTTTCTTCAGGATAGCATCAATGTGCACAGAGAAGTTGAGGTGCTGTTCCAGCCAAACCCGCAGATATCTAAATGAGGAGGTGTCCTCCAAGATGGTCCCATCAAGGGTGTGGAAGGTGGGTAGGGACGGGAGCCTACAGAATCTCTACCTGGTGCCAAAGGTCATTGAGACTGTCTTCTTGGCATTTAGAAAAAGCTGGTGAGAAGCAAACCAGAGCTGAACTTGGTTGAAGTCCTGCTGTATGCTGGTTTGCACAGCAGCAGGATTTTTGCCAGAACTGTACAAAACAGTATCATCAGCGTACATTTGGACAGAAGAGGATGAGCAGGCCGTGGGAAGATCATTAAGGAAAATGAAGAAGAGTAGGGGACCAAGCACTGAGCCCTGAAGGGCACCAGTGTTGCTGGGGAGTGGATGGAAGATGGAATCAAGAAGTCTCACTGACTGGGTCCTGCCAGTGAGGTAGGATTTAAACTAGTTGGTGGCTGATGGAGCAAGGCCAACTGAGGAGAGTGAATCAAGAAACAGGAAATGGGAAACAGTTTTGAAAGCTTTGGCTAGGTCGTCAAAGATGGCCGAGGTGATCAGGCCATCGTCCAACCCTGAAAGTATGGAATCAGTAAGCCTGAGGAGGGAGGTGGTGGTTGTTGAGTGGTTCTTCCAAAAACCAGACTGGAAGGGGTGTAGAAGGAGGAATCAGAGAGGAAGGGTGATAGTCGAGAGAGAACTAAATGTTCTTGAAGTTTGGCAAGGGTAGGAAGGAAGGAAATGGAGCGATAGTTGCCAGGAATGGATGTGTCACCACCCTTGGGAAGAGGAAGGACTACAGTGTATTTCCAGGATGAGGGTGCTTGTTCAGAAATAAAGGACGGGTTAAGGATTAGGGAGCTAGGATAAGCAATTGCAGGAGCAGAAAGGTAGAGAAGTTTAGGATCGAGCTCATCTGGTGAGGAGCCTTTAGAGGGGTTGAGGGATAGGAGAGCATTAAGAGCTTTGTCAGAGGATATAGTAGAAAAGTAAAATGGGGGAGGGGTAGGCACTGGCTGAGGCAAAGGGCTGAAGTTAGTAGGTGGCAATGGGGAGAGGGAATTTAGAAGAGACATAGAACATGAGGTGTAGCAGGCATTAAATTTATTGGTCACGGAGCCAGGGTCGGAAACTAAGGAGTTATTCATTTTGAGAACTGAAGGGGGAAGGGGGAAGAGAATAGGGCATGAACTACCCTCCAGAATTTAGATGGAGAGTTAATGAAAGTCAGAAATGAGGAGTTGAAATAATCAGACATAGCCAGTATAGTAGCTTTAGTACATGAATTGTGTAGCGTTCTGTACTTGGCATAGTCATTTGAATATTTAGTAGATTTGTGTTTTCTCCAGTCCTGGTCACACTTCCTGAAGCAGGCTAGTAGTTTGGGGCTGATCCAGGGAGGTGAAGCCCATGAGAGTCTGGTCCTTCTGAAAGGAGCAAAGGCATTCCAGGTGGGAATGAATTTATCTTTAAAATAGTCAGAGTACTTGACTGACAGAGGAAATGGCAGGGGGCCAGTCAGTGGGCGGTGCAGAGCTGATTGGGTAAAGTCTAAAGTTTAAAGGACTGGAGTGGTATGATTTTAGGGGAGGTTTGGGGTGATGAACCTTATGTACAATGAAAATGGGGTTGTGGTCACTAATGGCATCGGGGAAGAGACCTGATTTAATGATGCGGTGTGGGTGGGTTGTGAGTACCCAGTCAAGCAGGGTGTGGTTTTGTGTTTTGGGATTAGGGCGTGTGGGCTCAAGTATAAGTTGAGTGAGGTTTACAGCAGTGATGTCATTGCATAGCTTGTTTAACTTGGGAGATGACCAATTTAGATTCACGTTACCCATTATGAAAAGTTCACTATTTTAAGGAGGGTAGGCTTAGAGGACGGGGAGAGCCAGTCTAAATTGAAATAACCCAGGAGCAGCAGCTCCCCATTCATCATGAGGTGATATTAAGGTATCTGAGTCTTTCTTCTTGCAGCTTCTGGTACAGCCCATGTACCATTCTCGTCACCCTTCTCTGGACTGCCTCCATCCTGTCTATGTCATTCCTGAGATGCGGTCTCCAGAACTATTCAGTGACATCACCACCTCTTTCTTTCTACTGGTTATTCCCCAACCTATGCATCCCAGCATTTTGTTTTTTCACACTGCTTTTTCGCACTGCTTGGTCACCTTTAGATTATCTGATATGAAGGCCCTCAGGTCTCTCTCTTGCTTTGTGGTGGCTAGAACCTTCCCCCCATGCTGTATTCCTGTCTTGGATTCCTGTGACCCAGGTGCATTATTTTGCACTTTTTTAGCATTGAAACTCAACTGCCATACACCTGACCATTCTTCCAATAAGCTTAGATCCTTTGTTATTCTTTCCACACCTTCCGGTGTGTCAATCCTGTTACAGATCTTTGTGTTACCTGTGAACAGACATACCTTTCCTTCCAGACACTCTGCAATGTCGCTAATGAAGACTTTCAATAGGACTGGTCCCAGCACCGATCCATGTGGCACCCCACTGGTCAATTCCCTCTCTTCTGATTTCATGCCACTTACTACCATCCTCTGAGTCCTATCCCTTAGCCAGTACTCATAGGGCCCACTCCCAGGTTTCTCAGTTTATTTAGCAATCTCCTATGTGGGACAGTATCAAAAGCCTTGCTGAAATCCAGGTAGGCCACATCCACTGCCCCTCCCTGATCTACCACCCTGGCCACCCAGTCAAAGAAATCAATAAGATTTGTCTGACAGGACCTTCCTGCTGATAATCCATGCTGCCTTGGATCCTGTGCCCGCTAGCCTCCAGAGACTTCGCAATCATCTCCTTAAGTATGGACTCCATTGAGTCAGGCTTACAGATCTGGAATTGCCTGTCTCCTCCCTACTGCCAGTCTTGTGGAGCGGGATCACCTCTGTCCTCCTCCAGTCTTCAGGTACCTCCCCTGTCTCTAGAGGTGAGTTGAAAAGGTCAGTCAGTGGACCTGCTAGTATGTCCCTGAGTTCCTTTACTATTCTGGGGGGAATCCCATCTGGCCCCATTGCTTGTCTGTTTTTATTTTCCTGCATTCCTCTAGGACTCTTTCCACACTGAGTAGGCTGGTGACATTCTCCCTCCCATGACTACCTCTCCTAATGGGTTTTGATTCCTCACCTTTCCCTTCCCTGGTGAACACTGAGCAAAAGTATGTGTCCAGTATGTCAGCCTTTTCTAGTTCATCTTCCACCCACCCTCCTCCTTTCTTCTTCAGCCTAACAATACCATTTCTGATCTTTTTCCTCTCGCTAATGTATCTGAGGAAGGTCATAGAAACATAGAATTTGATGGCAGATAAGGACAGCTTGGCCCACCTAGTCTGCCCATTTCCCTACCTAACTGAGAAACTGCAGATCCTAGTTAACCAACAGCCTACTTCCTCCTACTCCCCACAAGGACTGCTTTGTGTCTGTCCCATGCATTCTTGAATTCCCCAACTGTTCTTGACTCTACAGCCTCCTCAGAAAGGCTGTTCCATGCATCCACAACCCTCTCCATGAAAAAATACTTCCTCACATTACCTCTGAGCCATCCCCCCTCTATCTTCAAACTGTGCCCCCTTGTTCTTGCACATCTCTTTTTTTGAAAGATACTACCTTCTTGGACTTTGTTGATTCCCTTGAGGTACTTGAAAGTTTCTAGCATGTTCTCCCTCTCCCATCTTTCCTCAAGTGTATACATATTAAGCTTCTTTAGTCTCTCTTTGTATGTCTTCTTGTGCAGACCCTGCACCATTTTGGTTGCCCTCCTCTGGACAGCCTCCACTCTATGTCTTTGCGGAGATGGGGTCTCCAGAACTGCACACAGTACTCCAGATGGGGTCTCACCAACTGTCTGTACAGAGGGATAATAACTTCCTGTTTTCTACAGTTGATGCCTCTCCCTGTGCATCCCAGTATCCCCCCCAGCCTTCCTTATTGCCTTCTCACATTGCTTACCCACCTTTAGGTAATCAGATATAATAGCCCCCAAGTCCCTTTCCACTTTTATTGTTGTCAGTATCTCACCCCCCATTGTGTACTCTTCCCCTGGGTTTTTGTTTTCCAGGTGCATTACCTTGCACTTCTTTGCATTGAATCTAAGCTGCCATACATTTGACCATTCCTCCAACCTTGCCAAGTCACTTCTCATCCTTTCCACTCCATCTTGTGTATCAACCCTGTTGCAGATCTTTGTGTCATCTGCAAAGAGACATACTTTTCCTTCCAGTTCCTCTGCAATGTCACTTATAAAGACATTAAAAAGGACCGGTCCCACTAGTGAACCCTGTGGTACCCCACTAGTAACCCTCCTTCTTCACTGTGGACTCCGTTTACTACTACCCTTTGCGTCCTGTTGTCCAGCCAATTTTTTATCCAGGCTACCACCTTGGGACCCACTCCAAGGCTGACTAACTTGTTTATTAATCTTTTGTGTGGGACTGTATCAAATGCCTTGCTAAAATCTAGGTAGGCCATGTCCACAGCCGCCCCCCGGTCTATTACTTTGGTCACCTAGTCAAAGAAATAGATTAGAGTCATCTGACATGATCTTCCCACTGTGAATACGTGCTGCCTTGGGTCCTGTGCCCCAGTGGCCTCTAGGTACTCAACAATTCTTTCCTTCAGAAGTGATTGCATCATTTTCCCTATCATTGAGGTCAAACTAACTGGTCTGTAGTTTCCTGCCTCTGCCCTGCTCCCACTTTTGTGAAGAGGAATCACATCTGCCCTCCTTCAGTCCTTAGGTACCACCCCATCCTCCCATGATTTGTTAAAGAAAGTAGTCAGCGGTGTCACTAGTTCTACCCTTAGTTCTTTTAGGATTCTTGGGTGAATCCCATCAGGCCCCATTGCTTTGTCCACCTTCAATTTTACTACTTCTTTCAGAACCCTTTCTTCTGTAAATGGACTGGTATCGACCCCCGTCTCCAGAGTGTTTTCTTGTTTGGTTTAGGTACCTCCCCCTCCTCTTCCTTTCTGAATTTTGAGCAGAAATATTCATTCAGTATCCCTGCTTTTTCACTGTCACCCTCTGCCTACATTCCCTCCCCTTTATTAAGCTTCAGTATCCCTCCCCTGATCTTTCTTTCATCCCTAATGTAGCTATAAAAGGTTTTATCCCCCTTCTTAACAGAGTTGGCTGTCCTTTCCTTGGTTTGGGCCTTTGCTATTCTGACTGCCTTCCCTGCCTCATTCGGCTTTAACTGATGAAGTTTTCTGTTCTGCTCCTTCTGTGTTTGCTTATATTTCCTGAATGCTATCCTTTTCTCCTTAACCTTCCCTGTCACCTCTTTTGAGAACCATAGCTTTTTTTCCCTTTGTTGTGTTTTGTTGATTTGCTTCACACAAAGGCTTGTTGCCTCTGTGATGGCTGTTTTGATTACTCCCCATTGTTCCTCCTCCCCTCCTTCTTGCCTGTTTGCTAGTTCTTTTCTGAGACACTATCTCATTTTCCCAAAGTCAGCCCTCCTATAGTCCAATACTCTTGCTTTTGTATGGCTGTGTTTATCGTGAACCACACTGTTTGGTGGTCGCTTGTTCCCAGATGGCTACCCACTTCTAAATCTGAGATTCTTTCTCCATCCCGATTAGAACAGTGATGGCTAGGGAGAAGGACAGGAGCTGGGGGACTGCATGGATCAAAAGAGCAGGAACTACACCTGAGACAGGATCCCCGGAGAGAAATTTGGTGCCTTCGCCAAAAGTGGCACTCAACGGCCGCCGCACTGACTCCTCCTGCTGCCACTGCCTGCCTCCCTGGAACTCGGAAATGGATCCCCACTGCAGGTACAAGCGCCAACACTCTGTGGAGCTCCGTACTCTGCTGCTGCCTCATGATTGGTGCGGCGCTGCTGCAAGTGGTCCCTGATTGGATGACTTAGCTGGTGCCCCTCAGCTACGTACTGCTGCCTAGTGAACTTTTCGGGTCTCCTTTCTGACCTATTTTTTAGCTCACAGCATTAACCTGTACTGATCTCGAACTGTATTCTAATGCCTGCACTGTGTTACTAGCCTGTTTTCTGACATTATCTGCACCATTTGAATTTGTGATAGCCTTTTCAGCATACTGTAATATTACAGCTGTTGCAGCCTCTTGTGCTTATGTACTCTTCTCACTGAGTCTGTCTCTCTCTGCTCTCTCTCTCTCTCTCTCCCTCGCTATCTCCCTCCAACTTTGTCCTCCTGTACATCGACTTAATTTTCTATCACAACCCCTCTGCAGTCTGAACAGCTGCTGCTACTCCTAACTGCGCCCACTCGTAATTTTCCCTTGGCCCACCAAGCCCTCTCTCCACCTGTATTTCTGCTCTTGTCCCTTAGCTAATTGTGCCTTCTACTCCCTTTGTTCTCCCACCACACCCATAGCATCCTCATTCTATTGTTACTTAATTTTTCTAGCACCCCCGTTGACGGACTGCCGCCAGCCCCCTTCTTACTTTCCTGAGACATAAACTAATCTGCCTCTTCTTTCTGGCCCCACTAGGATCCCGAGAGAAATTCGGTGCATTACGCGGCGGCACTCAATAGCCGCCCTTTGGCCTCCTCTCCTGCCTGCCTGCCTCACTGGAACTCGGGACACGGATCCCCACTGCAGATACAGCGCCAACACTCTGTGGAGCTCCATACTCTGCAGCTACCTCGTGATTGGTGCGGCACTGCTGCAAGTGGTCCCTGATTGGATGACTTAGCTGGTGCCCTCAGCCATTGGTGCACCACATACTGCTGCCTAGTGAACTTTCCGGGTCTCCTTTCTGACCTATTTTTTCTCCCACCTCCACCACCCCCCCAGACCTCCTTTAAATACACTGATGCCCCTCCCATCTGCGCTGCTTCACCTATCAGAAGCAGCACTCCCTAACTCACCCATCCTACTGGTCTCTGCTGATTCCCCTACATCCCTCAACTCTCTACTTTTTTCACATTGAGTGCCCTCTCTCAGTCAAACTGTGTCTTCCACATTCCCCTTGACATGGCTGCCTTTAAACTGCAACCAGCACTGCTATTTATTGTGATAACTGTGCTGCACTGCCCCACCCATCAAAGCGACTACCACCCCCCACTCCCAGGACCAGCTGATACCAACCACAGTTCAGCCCTACATCTTAGGGATGACCACAGGGACCCAGTCTAATAACTTTGTGCCTAACAGCTCACCAACCTGGCACGCTAGCTTCACTCTGAAGCACCAAGGGTATACCCCTCAGGGGAACTTATATGTACTAGCAGCTCTCTGTAATAAGCCAGGCTCAATTCGTTGGCTCAACACCCAGGTGTGCAGAAGGAATTCCAGTAAACAAGCCCTCAAAACACTTCAAACTACCTTACGAAGATTTCTCCTACTGCTACTGCTTCTCTCTGGAAACATTAACCCCTAACTCCATCCCACCAGGGCCATCTTCCTACCACCAGAACCAGAAGTCAGGGTCTCTTACCCTGGCATCCATTAATATCTGCAGCCTCCTCAGCAAACTTGATAACCTCCAAACCTGGATTCGGCAATACAGTCCTGACATCCTCTCTGTCATTGAAACTTGGCTAACTCCAAAGATCCCTGATAGTGCAGTTGCTATTCCTGGATACACGATTTTCAGGCAGGACAGGAGCTCTAAGCGGGGTGGTGGCTGTGCCATCTACCGGAGGGATACTCTCATGGGACATGCCATCCCTCTTTCTAACTGGGGAGCAACATCACAGGTCCTCGCCATCAAAGTCCTCCTCAGGGCACACAGCAAAAACCTCACCATAGTCTCCATTTACATCCCCCAAAGGAACGGACTAGTGGCTTTAATTATGTCCTGGAATGTCTGAGGGGTCTACGCCATAACTCAGAGACCATCATCATGGGAGATTTTAACATCAGTTGGCTTGCACCTGAGGCCAGCACCTACAAGGATGCAGTTACAGCACAACATCTCACTCAGCTAGTCCCCTCTCCTACCGCATGTAACTACAGGACAGGGACATACACACTTATTGACTGGATTCTATCTAACCACCCTGAAAGAATCTCCATGGTATCTGTTCTCCCTGACTCCTTAAGCGACCATTCGCTCATCATCTGCACCTGGACTAATAACTACATCAAGCCACCGCCTAAAATAATACAAGCCAGGGTACTCAAGAAGGGACACCTACAACTATTAAAATCCCACCTAAGCAGTTTAGAATGGTCAATATTAGACTCACTCAAGGACATAAACAAGGCACTCGATCTGCTTATCAGCCGATTCACTGAGGCTTGTGATATCCATGCACCACTAAAAAAGATGAAGGTCAAGGGTGGAGCTAACCCATGGATAAACACAGAGCTTATCACTCAGCTCAAAGGGACCACCTCTGGCAATGTGCTCGTGCCACAGCTGCCCAAACAGATATTCAAAAATACAAACAAGCAAGAAATAGCTACACCCATGCTATACGGATGGCCAAAAGCAAATACTTTAGAGAAGCGCTCTCCAGCTCGTGGGAGGATGGGAAGAAATTCTGGAAAAACCTTAAGGACCTCTCTGGCAAAGACACCAAGTCTCCACCCACCATGCTCAGCATTGACGGCACTCCTACACTGGACCTAGATACCATCACTAATACGTTCATCAATGCATTCTCCAACCTAAGCAGTGTCCTCCCACCTGACTTCTTCGACGCTCCCACCACTGTCCCATCATCCCAAGCACATTCATTGCCGCAATTCTTCTTCAAAAGCATCCCAATGCACACAGCCAGAACCTATTTTTGTAAGGCTATCAGCAAATCTGGCTATAGTGGTGACTCACTCGACCTGAAGCTTCTCACACTAGTCCTTGACAAGATCCTTGAACCCCTGACAATGATCTTCAACCTCTCCCTAAGATATGGCCAGTTCCTAACAATCTGGAAAAAGGCTACCATCACACCAGTGCATAAGAGTGGAGACAAGGCACTGCACACCAATTATAGACCCAATTATAGGTCCATCTCCATCCTCCCCCCCACTATCCAAAGCACTTGAACGCATAGTCTCTGACCAGCTTGTAGAGTTCCTGGAAAAACACATGGCTTCTGAAAAGGGCACAGTACCACCATGGCATTGTTAGAATTCACCGGTTGTATCCATGATGCCTTGGACCAAGGACAATGTGGGGGGGGCCATATTCATTGACCTGACTAAGGCCTTTGATACAGTTAACCACCCCCTACTACTCAGACAACTGACTGATCTTGGGCTCTCCACTGATGCACTGCCCTGGTTTGCTAGCTACCTTGGGGAGAGAGTTCAATGTGTTAAAATTGCTGGAGTCTCATCAACTGAAAAGCCAGTCCTCTCAGGTGTCCCTCAGGGGTCGATACTGGGCCCATTACTCTTTTCACTCTTCCTAAACAACCTCCCTGGCATCTGCCAACAGAGGATACTACTCTATGCAGATGATGCAGTCCTCTTCTCTAACAACCCGGACTTTAACCTATTTGAGAGTTAACTGCAGCATGATTTTATCCTGGTGGAAAAATGGCTTGGCTCTTACAAACTTGTCCTGAACTATAGTAAAACTAAGGTTATGTCTTTCTGCAATGCACGTAACATGTATAAACCTCTACCCCTCACCATCAAGAATCAAGACGGGACCTCACTAGATCAGGTTCACGAGTTCAAATACCTCGGCATCACCCTGGACAGCTCACTGTCTTATGCCCAGCACATTGGGAAGGTTGCAAAGACTGCCAACATACACCTTGGCCTGTTCCACAAGTACAAACACTGTATGACCTTGGAAGCCCTCAGACTGGCTATCCACAGCTCTGTTACCTCCATTGTCGACTATGGTCTTGCAATCTATGGCTCTGCCTCCGCTACTGCCCTCAAGAGGATATCAGTGACTCTTAACAAAGCCTGCAGACTTCTCACTGGGGCGGAACGCCTAACGCACACCTGTGACCTTTACACCATGGCTGGATGGCTACCTCTGATAAGTAGAATATAATACCAAACCTGTTTGTTTTGCAAAAAAAGTTCTTCTTGGACTTATGCCTCCAGGAGTGGTGAGTCTCCTTACTACCAACAGCTGCACCCTGCCAACACACAGTTCTCAATCCCAGACTTTTCAGGTCCCCTGGTGCCGGACCTCACTGGGTCAAAGATCCTTCTTGTATAGGGCTCCTCTGTAGTTCAATACCCTTAACAAAGAATCACTTGCTGCTACTACGCTAAGCCCCTTTAAAAGGCAACTGCATCTATTCCTCCCCACTACCTCACACTGTGACTACCTCCCCTAAGCCATGGTCATCACCCTTTACCTTTGTTGGATCTGTTATCAGCCTTCGCAACCCTGCCTTTGTGGCACCAGCCCCCCCTTACTCTGCTCCCCCTCACCCTCTCATCCCCTCCCTTTCGACCCACTCATACCATTGGCCACTGGCCCATGTCCCCCTCTCTCTTTTCATCCCTGTTCTAACAATGGCACCTTCAAGCCAGCTTCCTCTTGACTCCTTCTGACCATGTATACTGTTTCACCTGGATACTGTAAATAAGCTAGCTAGTATTGTTCTACTCTAACATGTTGACTGAACTATTTATATATAAGTAATCTGCATGTTACGACTGTTATCATTGTTTTCCCATTGTTGTATGTTACCCCCCATCCTCCGACATGGAATCTTTGTAAATGAGCAGTTCTTTCTCAAAGGTACTTGTAATCCTAGAATTTAATAAATAAATAAATAAATAAATAAATAAATAAACACCCATTTGAGAGTACCAGGTCTAAGATTGCTCCCTCCCGAGTGGGTTCCAATACTAGCTGTCTGAGGCATGCCCCTTGTAGGGCATCAAGAATGACCCTGCTCTTGGATGTGCCTGCAGCAAAGGTGCTCCAGTTAACATCTGGCATATTCAGATCCCCCATCAACAATATCTCCCCTTTTTCTGCCATTCTAAAGATGCCTTCTATCATCTCCTTGTCCATTCCCTCCCCCTGAGATGGGGGTCTGTATACAACCTCCATGCAGATTGTGGCACCATTTCCTGTCTCCAGGGTGACCCAGAGTGCTTCATCTACACCATGTTTACTCTTTAATTCTGTTGCTTTGATCCCTTCCTTTACATAGAGAGCTACTCTGCCTCCTCTTTTACCCTCCTCGTCCCTCCTGTAGACTGTGTATCCTGGTATGTTGACATCCCAGTCATGGTTCATTGTGTACCATGTTTCTGTGACTGCCACAATATCCAGGCATCCCTCTTACATCAAGGCCACTAGTTCAGGGAGCTTGTTACACAGATTACGGGCATTGGTGCTCATCACCCTCCAATTTTTGATGGCCTTACCCCTTTCTGCCCCATCCCTGTCCTTATTGCATTTACCTTTTTTTGCATTTACCTCTGTCCTGCTCCCTAATGACTTCTCTACCTTGGTGTTTACCTCACTAATTACCTTGTTTTGTGGGGGGATGCTGGGATTTCCCCTGCTCCTTTTCAGTGCCTCTCCTCTTGACTAGTTTAATGCTTGCCAATGAAGCGTTTAAACCTATCACCTAGGATCCTGGATCCCCCGGACAGATGCAGACCATCACACCAGTATAAGCCTGCATCCCTCCAGGTGGCTCCCCAGTCCCCAGTGAAGCCAAAACCATGAGCTCCACACTAGTTTTTCAACCATCCATTGAATTCCATGATGAGGAGTACCCTAGCATCACCCTTGCCATAGAGAGACAGCACCTCCGAGAAGGTTACCATATGCGCCACTTGTCTAGGGCCCCTCCTCAACTCTAAAAACTCCTCTTGCACTGCTCTGATCCCATTCCTAGCCAGGTCATTTGTCCCTAGATGGACAATGCCATCCAGCTCCCTCCCCCATGCAGCTGCTCCCACGATCCTGAGGATTCGCTTCCTGTCCCTCCAAGCCATGGCACCAGGCATGCACCTTACCTCCTGCTCCCCTTCTTCCCCCACTTCTACCCCCTAATGATTGAGTACCCCACCAGGAGTTGTTTCCTTCCCCATGGGGTCCTGTGTCACCCTCCTGTGGGTCTCCTTTGTGGAGGTTCCCAACATCCTCCTTGGTCTCCACGGCAGGTGCCCCCATAGAGGAACCACTGTCCACCAGAACAGAGTATGAACTGTGGTGAGGTACAGCTGGAGGGATGCACCTCTGTTCCACCACCCTCTCCCTCCCTGAGCCCATCTTGGTACAGCCACTCCTCTTTCTTGGCAACCTCTGAGGTAGCGGCAGTGGCCCTGGTTGTCCCTGGGTGGGGGAGAAAGTTTCACGAATCCTAGCCAGGTCAGCCTGGAGATGGGCAACCTCCTCCCTCAGACCAGAGAGGTGCCTGCAAATAAGGCAGCATCACAGCCTCCAGAATGTCTCCCAGAACACTGCCACCCTACAGCCATTGCACTACACCACTCCCATCATGTCTTATTTTGTGTCCCCTCTCCTGTTTCTCTGTATGCTTACTCTCTCCATACAACTCTCACCCTTCCTGTCCTGGGGCAGCAACTTCTTGTATTCTTCAGTAGCCTCCTTCTTCCTTGCTCAGAGTCAGACCTCCAGCAACTGGGGGGATCTACTTTTTTCCTTTAGGGTTGACAAAACTAATGTTTCTCTATGATCCTTCCCTTCCTACTGCCAAACAGGAAGTTCCTGTTGTCAGTCAAATCCAGTGGCTATAAAAGTAGAACTGGCTTAGGGTGGGATGGAGGTCAATTAGTAAGAAAAATTGTAGTTTTTTTTTCAGTTAACTGCTTTCTGCTGTACAAACAAGATTTCTGCCTTCCAGAAGGTACCAGCAGGAAGTTGTAATTTGAGTCACCTGCTTTTATACTGCTTAAGCCACATCCCCAATTAACCTCTTTCCCCCTCCTACTGATTTAGCAAAGTAAGTTGATACAGTACCCTTCCCAGTACAGAAACACATACTGACTTTTTGTAAACCCTAAATGAGACCCCCCTCTACTTCCAATAAAGTATCTGTTTGCTTAATCTCAATAGGCACAGACTCCTGCTGAGACAGAAGTGTTAAATTAGTAAGAAAAATTGTAGCTTTTTCAGTTAGCTGCTTTCTGCTGTACAAACACGATTTCTGTCTTCCAGAAGCTGCCAGCAGCAAAAGGTCTTATCTCCTTTTTTAATGGCCTGTGCTATACCTTCCTCTGTCTGTGCCTTAGCTCTTCTGACTGCTTTCTGGGATTATTTCTGTTTCTCCAGATACTTTTCCCTATCTTCATCCTTTTGAGTCTCCTTGTATTTCCTAAAGGCCTTTCTTTTTTCCCTTACTTTCTTAGCCACTACCTTCAAGAACCATAGTGGCAGTTTCTTTCTTTTTACTCTTACTATGCATTCTAACACAATGTCTTGTTACTTCTGTTATGACACTTCCGAATCTAGACCACTTTTGCTCCACATCTCTCCCTGTACCTTCTGCTGCCTGGGCACTTTTAAGCTGTCCCCCATTTCCTTACAGTTATCCCACCTGAATCCCAGAACCCTAATCCTTGTATGACTTTCCTGTGCCTCTATGGTTACAGTAAATCATACTGTCCTGTTGTCACTGGAACCTAGGGGACTGACCACCTCAACATCTGTGATCATGTCCCCATTGGTCAGCACCAAGTCCAGTATAGCCCCCTCTCAGGTGAGATCTTCTACCTTAAGTTCGCTCCTTTCAGGGAAGTCATGAAGTCCATGTTCCTTGTACCTGCAGACTGAGTGCTCCAATCTGCGCCTGGCAGGTTGAAGTCTCCCATTAGCAGTAGTTCCCCTTTGGCTGCCATTTTGTGGATGGTCTCCACCAGAACTTCACCTGTTTCTTCCTCCTGCACTAGAGGCCTGTAAACCATGCCAGTGTGAATGGAAGTCTTATTTCACACTTCTAGGGAGACCCAGAGTGCCTCCATTCCTTCCTGTAACTCTTGTGCCTCCATTGCTTTAATCCCCTCCTTCACATACCTAGTCACCCTCCTCCCCTTTTCCCTTCCCTATCCTTCATAAAAAGTGTGTATCCTGGTATGGCTGTATCCCAGGCATGGTTCCCTGTGTACCACATTTTTGTAATAGCCTCAATGTCTAGGTTTGTGCCTGCCATCAATGCCATTAGAGCTGGGATTTTGTTTCCCAGACTGCACACAGTTATGCACATTACCTTCCATTCTGTGTACCCCCTACTTTTCCCATTTTCAGTCTGTGCCCTGTGACATGTTTGAGTTATATTTTCTGTTTTCCTTCCTATTGTGACCAATTTTTTTTCTTGTTTTTTTTGTGTGTGCCCGTCTACTAATTGGGGGTCTTCCTATTTCCAGATATGTTATTTCATTTATTTTTTAATTTTATGCTGAAAGATCTGTGGGGTTGGGGGCTACAGTAGTCCTACTGTCTGCATTTCCCTTCCCCCTTGGCTAGTTTATTTGTCTTCTAAGAAAGCATTAAAGCTTTTCAGTGAGGATACCTTTACCCATCCCAGATAGATGTAGGCTGTCTGGTGAATACAGTCCTTCATCCCTCCAGGTGAGGTCCCAGTCCCCAGTGAAGCCATATCCCACATCTTCTCACCATTTCCTCAGCCATGTGTTGAACTCCATGGTGTGGATGTTTCAGGCCTCTCCCTTGCCATGGAGAGGTAGAAACTCTGAGAAGGTTACAGAGTGTACTACTTGCCCAAGACTCCTCACCAGCTCCCTGAATTCCTCCTGTACTTTACCTACATCTACTTCCTGTCTTGCCAGGTCATTTCTCCCCATGTGGATAATGACGTCTGGCTCTCCCTTCTTTGCCACTGCCTTAGCTATCCATAGGATCTGCTTGCCTTCCCTCAGAACTGTGCCTCCAGGTAGACATACTGCCTTCCTTTCCCCACTGCTACCTATCCCCCTAATGATGGAGTCCCCAAATAGAATTTGCTTACTCCTCCTGTGTGTTCTCCTTCCTGTTGCCCTTGGGGCTCTGTCCTGGATGATTCCCTCATCCACTTTTGTGTCCACTTCTGGAGATGCTTTGTGATCTTCCTGCTGTACCAAGATTGCATATGAATTATTAAGTGTCACTGGCTGGGGGATGTGCCTTCATCCCACCTCCCTCACCCTTCCTGAGCCCACTGTAGTCCATCCATCTCTCCTTCTTGGAATCCTCTGAGGTAGTGGTGGTAGCAATGGTGGTCCCTGTGTGAGAGGGAAGGCTGCCTAAATCATTGCCAACTCTGCTCAGAGTCCTGCAACTTCTGCCCTCAACACAAAGAGGTGCCTGCAGGTAGAGCAGCACTTCAGTGTCTGGAAGGTCTTCCTGAACACTGTTGCCCCACAACCACTGCACTGCACGATGTCCATCATCTTTCTTTGCCTACCTTTTCCTTTCCCTGTCTGAATTTTCTGTTCCTTATACTTTTATGCACCCACCCTTTGCTTTGAGCTTTTCCCCTTTTGTACACTGTAGCATTTTGTTCTTTCTCTTTCTCCCCCTTTTACAAAATTGCTTTAACTATGCCTCTACTATGATTATGGACTCTAGTTGCTTTGAGTAAGTGTACTCAAATTCCTGTGATAGCAATTAAATACACCCAGAAACAGCTTCTTGTCAAAATCTTGTCACTAATCCATCAGATAATTCCAAAGAGCAGGAAAAGACAAACAACTTTATCAATCCCCTGTCCCAAAAATGTTGCCACTGATCACTCAGATATTTTTAAAAAGAAGGAAAACAACATCAACAAATGAATCAAAACACTTGTGCTGAGGGCATGTTTACTCCCTCTTATGCCGTCCTCAAAGTCCCTGCTTTTCCTGTGCATGGCTCTTATCAATCAGATTTAACAGGGTATTTAATTAAGAGTGGGGTGGGGACAGGTGGGCACTGAGGGTGGGCAAACTTTGCAGCAAGTAAAGCTAAAAGCACTAAAAGCACACCAAAATACATTTGAAATCAGAAGAAATAGGTTTCTAATTCAATGAAATAACAGCCCACTTAAAACACACCAAAATAAATTTCAAATTTTCAACAGCCCCAAAACAATTCCTTGCTAGCCCCTTATATATAGTAAAAACATCAACCTGCTACCAAGTGAAATCAACAATAACCAATAAAAGCAGCAATGAGCAGTTGCTGCACTGAAATGAATCTGATTCCTTCCTCTTCTAGCCTCGTCTGAGAAGTCAAAAAGCAGCAAGTAAAGACAGCAAAGAAATAACAGCCCCACTAAAAGCACCACACCAAACTAGGTTTGAAATAAGAAGAAATAGGCTTCTAGTCTTAAAAGACTCCTATTGGAAAGATTAATGTTATGGATAGAGGATAAGAATATTAAAACAATTTGGATTTGCAAGTAAAAGATCTACCATAAACGGTATCTTAAGGAAGGGAGATTTGTATTGCTGTTTTTTAGATAAAAAAAAAATTCAACAATGTAAACAGAGGCACACTGTGGAAAAAATTAATTTCATGGGGTGTGGACATGAAACTCCTGGAGTTAGTAATTTTGTTACATAAAAATACCACCATGAGGATTAGATATTCAAGAGAGAGTAGAGTAACTGATCCAATAGAGGTAGAAAAAGGAGTTAAGCAAGGTTGCCTCCTGGCTCCTTTGTAATTTAATATCTACATTGATCAGATCATTCACGCACTTGATTTACATGACACAGATGCCCCTAGTATCCAGAAATTTAGAGTGAATATTCTGGCATATGCAGGTGATGCAGTATTAGTATCCAAATCAATGGCCAGCCTTCAAAAGGCATTGAATATAGTAACAAAAGTTCTATCAGATCAGTCCTTAGAAATAAACTGTGAAAAATCAAAAACAATTATGCTGGGCATAAAATAAAAAAAAAGGAATAATACAGAGCTTTGGAAACTGTAAAAGAATGTAATTATTTGGATGGTATTACAACTAATAATGTGAGTTGGCATCAACGTATAGCTGTTAATAAGCAGAAAGGTAGACAGGTGGCCTTGGGTACAAACAGATTTGGGAGAGTATACGCTGATAACTCTTATAAAACTTTGTTTGATATATATACAGCTAAAGCCAAAGCAATTGTGTTATTTGCAGCAGAAATCTGGGGACTAGAAATTTCAACAGAAACAGAACTAATTCAAAATGTATTTTTAAGAAATGTGTTGGGTTTACCAGTAGCTGTCTCTGGGGCACATCTCGGAATGGAAGCGGGTAAATTTCTTAGAACTATCAGCCAAAATAAGGGCCCTAAATTACTGGCATAAAATGGTAAAAAATACAGAAATTAAATTGAGACTTGCATGCTATAAAGAAAGCCATACACTATCAAAAGGAAGAAATTTGGTACCTTCGTGGTTTAATAAGTTGAACAATATAATTCAGAAGACAGGGTTGCCAAGCATTTTCAAGCTTTCATGACTGGAGCCGAAGAGATATAACAGCTTTGTAGATCAAATAAAAGAGATGGAAAGCCGACCCGCTGGCGCGGCGGTGGGATTTCGGCAGCTACGCCAGCGACCGGGTTGAAACGGACCGGGTCGTCGGAGAGCCGACCAGGGGAGGGATCGAGCACCCAAGGGCAGCCTCCTATTCCGGGGAGGGTGCGGGCAGTGTCAGTGTACAGGGACCCTGGCGGAGGCCGGGTGCCCAAGCATCCGACACTTTCGTGTTCCCTGGAGGCGGGGCGGGTGGTGACATACGGCGCCAGGGAGCATGGCCCCGCCTCCACAGAAAAAACAGAAAAACACCGAGCGCCTGCCACCATGTATGAAGCCCTCCGCGGCTTCGATGTGTCCTCAGGCCGACCCCGACCTATATTCTACAGTGCCTGGGGCATCCCCTGCTGTGTCGTGGGCCCCACCATGGAAGAGTAAGCACGAGGGTGTCGAGAGGTGGCCAATTTGGGACAGAAGCCGGCGAGCGCAAAACGAGCAGATGTGAAGGTGGCAGGCGGCTCGAGGGGGAGAAAAAAGTAAAGTGAATTGCAAAAAAAAAAAAAAGATGGAAAGACATTGAACTCCAAAATGACCTTGCAAAAATTGCCTTCATCTCTATTTAAGCAATAAAAAGAAATACATCTGGAGATTGGTGCTCAGAATTACTTAACATGGTGCCAGAAAACTTTGCATAGAAAGACAATGGCAAGGATAAGATTTGGTGCACACTTTCATTGTAAATCATAGACGACTCCTTGGGAAAAATTAAAGGAACTGAGAGAATGTACCTGTGGAAAAAATGTTTTTATTTAAACTAGTCATCTGATACTATATTGCACTTTATTAAATGCCAATAGGGAAAAATGGACCAGTCCTCTTCTAAATAAGATGAAAGGGTTTAGACAATTGGATGTTCTTCTAACATTTATAGATGGACAGAACATAGTGTATTCATATGTTGCTATACATTTTTATCTAGAGGCTTGTAATTTACTGAAACTATAAAAGTATGATTTAAAAGTGTTAATGTATTGTATAATGCACACATTTATGATATGACTGTTTTTATTCAATGGTAAACTTTTTTATCTTTCAGTGTCTATCATATGATTATACACTTGTAACTTAATAAACTTGAAACTTGAGGTTTCTAATTCAAAGAAATAACAGCTCTACTTAAAGCACACCAAAATACTACATACTACATACTATTTGCCAGCAGATTAGGCCTTATGGTCTATCGAGTCTGCTCGAACCTAGATCCTTAGTTGGGTGCCGAGACCCTCCCATCCCTTGTGCTCCAGAAACCCTATCATCCATCCCAACCCCCCTGGGACAGGCCATCATCTGATACATCCACTTTCTGTGTCTGTCCCACCCTCTCTTGAAGCCCTCCACTGTGGATCTCTGAACCAGCTCACCAGGCAGTGCATTCCAAGGGTCCACCACCCTCTCAGTGAAAAACCTCCTCCTCTTTTCCCCCACCCTTCCACCTTCCAACTTCAAACCATGTCCTCTGGTGATACCTCCCTGCTTTAGTCTAAAGATCCCATCCATGTTTACCCTATTTATTCCCTTGAGGTACTTGAAGACCTCAATCATGTCCCCCCTGTCTCTCCTCTCCTCCAATGAAAACAGGCAGAGCTCCTCAAGTCTGTCAAGTGACCTGCTGAAAAGCTCCGCCAGGGGTGCAGCCAGTATGTCCGCCAATTCCCATAGTACTCTCCGATGAATGCCATCCGGCCCAGGAGATTTGTCTTTCTTTAGGGCCTTGAGGGCAAACCACACCCTTTTGGCGGGGATGGCATCATCCATCCCCTCCACCTTACTGGTCTTTTTATCCTTATCCAGATGTGACACCCCTGGGGTACCTTTCCTCCCTTTTGCTCCATTTCTGTTGCTCCCCTGATCCCACTCCCTGCCGCTTCTATCCCCTTTGTGCCTTGCTTTGTAGATATCCCATCCCCCTCCCTAGTGAACACAGAGGCAAAGTACTCATTAAATACTTCTGCCTGGTCCCTCGCCTCTTCCACCCACCCTCCTTCTGATCTCAATCTGCTGAGATGGCCCTTAGTTTTTCTCCGCTCCCCAATGTACCAGAAGAACCCCTTTTCCCCTCCATGTATCCCCTGTGCCAGCCGTTGCTCTTTACTGGACTTTGCTCCCCTCACCATACGGGTGACTTTTCTAGATGCAAGCTGGTACATTTCCTTATCCCTATCCCCTCTTGTTGTTTTATATTTTTTGTAAGCCACCTTCTTTTCTCTGACTGCTACCTGGACCTCACTGGACCACCAGCATGGTTTATGTGACCTTGCTCCCTTACGTTTCAACTTAGCGCAGATCCTGACTGCCTCATGAAGTCCCCGTTTTATGACCTCCCATCTCCTTTCCACACTTGTCGTTGAGGTAATCCCCTTCAAGTGATCCTTGAGAATATTTCCCATGCCCATAAAGTCTGCCCCCGGAAGTCCACTGCCAGTGTCCTAGATCTCACCCCACTCCCCCCATGCTTATTTGAAACCAGACAGTATTGTGGTCACTCCCAGTCAGGGGGTCCTGTACAACCATGTCCCTTACCAGATCCCCATCTGCCAGAACCACATCCAGGACATGCCCCTCCCTTGTGGGCTCCATCACATGCTGTGTTAAGAACACATCCTGGAAGCCATCCAGCAGCCTCTGCTCCTTGGCCACCTTAGAGGACATGGTTCCCCAGTTTGTACCCGGCATATTAAGGTCCCCATCAACACCCTCCTTCCCCTTTTGGACCACACTGGGCAATGATGTTGTCCAGCAAACCATCCTCTAGAACATCACTCATCCCGGGGGCCTATATACTCCCAGCTTGACCTTATCTCCTACGGGGATCGTAAGGTGACCCATAAGGCCTCCACGTTTCCCTCTGCCTCTTCTACTATAGCAATTTCTATGTCATCTCTAATGAACATAGCCACTCCACCCTCTGCCCTCCTTTCTATCCTTCCTAAGCATAGTGTACCCCATGCATTTAGGTCCCAGTCCATGGTTTTTGTTGGCCCACATTTCCGTGACTGCCGCCATCCACCCCGCCTCGAACAGCATGGCCTGGAACTCTGGTAACTTGTTTCCCAAAGCTCCTGGCATTAACTAACACTACCCCACCCCTATCCCTGATCCTCTTTGTCGAACCCCACCCAGATTCCTTATACTTCCATCCTCCCTTGCTCCTCCTGAAACCTCCACCTCCAGTCTGTTTCCCCTCCCCCTTGAGCTTGAGCTACTCCCCTCATCTGGAGGGAGGGCTTCTAGTCAACCCCTCTTATCCCTTCCCCTTACAAGTTTAAACCCCACCTTTCTTGTATGTAGTCAGCCATCCCCTGTTTAAGGACTTCCTTCCCTAATGGGGCAAGATGAAACCTGTCCTTGGCATATAGTCCCTTATCCTTCCAAACTCCATTCCAGTTCCCTAACACCCCAACCCATTCTCTTCACCCCACTTCCTGAGCCATTCATTAACCTCCTGTGAGCTTCTATTTTTTCTCCACTGAGGCCTTTGGTACTGGCAATATCTCCGAAAAGGAAATGTTGCATCCATTATCTGACGGACTCTGGCAAGTTCTTGGAACCTTGCTTGGATTTCCATAATGCTATTTCTCTAGATCATTAGTTCCCAAATGCACCAGGAGATCCGGTTCTCCACAATCCCTAACCATTTCATACACCATGAACTTTGCTCTGTGCACTGTCAGCCCAGAGATACTCACTACCTTCACCTGGCTATAGCATCCACCCCCTGTCCCTCTCAATGGATACCCTTAATCATCGAGTCTCCCAGTAACAGAACCTTAACACTGCCATCATCCTTATGGTTACCTCCACTATGCCCTCTCAGCCCCTCCCCACTTTATTCATGATCGCAATTTCATGGAGTCTTCCTGCCTTATTAGAGACCCCTTGTCACCTCCCTTTCTGCCTCCCTGCTATTTTGCCCACTTAACTCAAACCCCTCTGAATAGGTGTCCCTTTAACCTCTCTTATCTGAACCATTTATCCTGGCCCTGATGGTTTCCCCTTCCCGCACCACCATCCCCCCTTGTAATAGTACCCCTGTCTCCAGAGGCTCTCAGTTGGTCCCTTTAGCTAGGGCCCCATCCTTGGTACTGACCTCCCTGCTGAAGGGGGCCTCCCCATCTCCTTGTCTCCCAGTTTCTCTCCAATCATGCTCTCCTCCCTCATGTCTGGAATATGTTGCATCTCCCCCATTTGCTTAACATATATGTTTCCCTTCTCCCTCTGGGACTATGTCTATCCTTTCCATAGCTGGTCTGTGATGCCCTATGGGTATCTGACTCCCTCCCCCCGGCCTCTGTATAAGTTTCCTCATTTCCACCAACCCCTTCCTCCCCCTCTAGGATGCTTAGTATCTCAAATTTATTGTGACACTCTATGTCAGCCTCCATCAAGTAACCCGAGTTTCCCCTGACTGCATCTCTAAACTGACCCTCTTCTTCCTCTCTTGCACTGTTCACCTTAGGAGCTCCCTTCCCACAGTCTGCTGTTTTAGGCTTCCTCACAACAGCCCCTCCTGACTCTTCCCCCTCCAGTCTCCTTGAATTCAGAATTTTCACCCTGTACGGTTTCCCCTTAGCATCAACTTCCCTATCTAAGGGTCCTCTGTGCCTAATATCCCCCCTTCTGCTTGCTGTAGCATAATGTCCTGTAATTTCAGAGCGTTGCCCCAGCCTCCCCTCAGCCCCACCCTTCAGCTGCCCATATCCACACCCCCTATCCTTGGACAGCTCCCACAGCTTACTCCTTAACCAATATACCTCACTCCTGATACAAGATAGCTGTCTACAGAGTGGGCAGCCTCCCTCTCTCCAGGCCCAATTTAGAATTATTGCCATCCCACAGCCTGTGCAGCCTACAACCCTTCCGAAGATGCCTGCCATGGTGGAATATGGCCACCCTGATTATCCCCTCTGTTTATAATAGCACACCTTTTCTCAGTCCTTTCCCCTGGAGTACAGTTTTTCTCTCTATACTGACTGTAGTTATTTACAACCAAATTTCAACCCCACCAACAAAGTTCCCAAGTCTCACAAACACATACAGTCCAGTATGTGTTCGTCCCACTAACAGTGTGTGTAGCAGACACCAGGTACATATATGATGTCACAGGCCCACCAACTCCTGTTGCTTCAAATTTCAGTCCCAAACAGAAATACTCAGCCCTTCAATCCCAACCCCCAGTGGCTTTTCAGTATTTAAGAAAGCCTACAAACAGGTGGGTGGGAGGGCTCTACCAAACACCAGGCAAACAACACATTTAAATTACCTTCTAATTTTCCCTGCCAAACAACTGTCCCCAAGAGGTTTCAAATTTTCAACATCCCCAAACCAATTCCCTGCTAGCCCCTTATAAGTAGTAAAAAAGTCAACCTGCTACCAAGTGAAATCAACAATAAGCAGTAAAAGCAGCAAAGAGCAGTTACTGCACTGAAATTAATCTGATTCCTTCCCTTTCTAGCCTCTTCTGCAGGTAGTGTTTTGTGATACCTTGCCGGGGATATACTACAAGAACCTGACAGGCTCTTCCCAGACACCCAGTATCCTGACACCATGTTCGTGACACACGAAATCCCAACAGCCAGTGGTGGAGTTTATTTAATGTTTTTGGACTTTCACCCCCTACACCCCCCTTACTTAATATAACAAACTCTGCCACGGGCATAATTCCAGTGTCAGGATATTGCGTGTCAGGCATGTGGCATCAGGCTTCCACTTGTCATGCTTTTTTGTTTCAGTAAAAAAAAGTATACCCATGCTAGTGAGCTGAGTTTGGGGGCAAGCTCAGTGAGCCAGCTGGATAAGCTGAGGCTGGGGGGACAGTGCTGTCAACACACCCTCCAGTTTAAGAAGGGAAGGTGCAGGGTTGCCTGCATAGTTCCAAGTACCATATAGTGACTAGAGATCTCTTGGAATAGGCTGCTGCATCTCTGCACCTTTGACTGCCAGAGGACCCTGCGCTTCAGCTGGCAGATAGACTCTGCTCCGTGCTTCTGTATCTGTAGCCACATGGGAGCACCCAGAGGGCCCTGCACTTATGCAGCCTACCAGACTGTCCCACAAATTCTTGATATCCATTGCCAGATAGAAGTGCACTACCCTAGGCAGATAGACTTTTCCCTTGCCAGAAGACGCAGAAGGCCCAGCATGTCTGCAACTGTTCACTCAGATTCAAGTGAAGATACAATTCTACTATCTCAAAAAGAAAGGAAATTCATTATAAAAAAAACTGTGTCAATGAACCAGTTAGGATTCAACTTAACACCACAAATATACAGAAATGTGACATTAGGACTTCCAACCATAATTCCCCATTCCCCTAACAGCAAAAGGACAAGACAACACAAGCAACCACAGACAGCCATCATCATATAAGATAAACAACACACAACTGTTTTCAGATGACACAAATGCAGTAGAACTGATGTACTACCTTCATGGATTTGTACATCTGGCTGCAGAAGCACAGTCCCCACAGAGGCTTGTATTTTACAGCCACAGCTGTGTGTGTATGTCTTTTGGTATCCATGAATACCTGCTGCTGGAGAAGCACAGTTTAAAGTACTATCGAAATGTAAGTATCATAGATTTCTACAGGCAGCAGCAGAAGTGCAGGTTGCACAGGTGCCTGCTCTTCTGTTTTAATTCACTGGTGAAGTTAAAGTGAATTCTTCAAATCCATCTTTGTAGATAAATTCATGAATTTAAATTTTTGTGTAGAAAAAGTGTCTGTTTGAATCTTCATCTGTAACTTTGCCATTAGGGGTACATTTAGGTAACGTTTGGTCAAAATGAGGCTCAGATTCCTTCTCATCTCTGTAATAGTTCTCCACAGTCAACCTTGCATTCACCGGAACTGATTCCCTGCCACTTCAGCATGCCTCAACAAATGAAGATGATCTGAGAGTGGGCCCAGTGCCTAGGTGTCTCTGCGTTTTACCACAATTAATTCATGGTTAACAGAGCTGACAGATAGCCACCGTTTTGTTAGCTGGGTCCAGTATATAAAAATCCAAAATTAGGGATTTTATAGCACTTGATTTTACATGGTGGTGGTACTGGGACAGTGGAGGGGTTGTAATGGTTGTTTTTGGGGAGGATTTATTTACTGAAAAATTATGTGTCTCATGTAGTGTGATTAGATCAACAGTCGTAATAGCAACAACAGTTGGAGAATGGGGGGGCAGACTTTGATAATTCCATGATGGAATTGCGGTGTGCACAACACCACAAGTTCAGCAGTATGACCAATACATTTTGTCTTGTCAGGTTCCCATAGGGGGTCCAAATCGTATTGATTTAAGTCACTTCATAGTGAAATCTCAGCCGCTGCTACCCTAGGCTCCTTCAAATATATGCTACGTGTCTCCTTGTGGCAAGTTCCAATTGTGACTACTTCATTTCAATTGCTGCTTGCTCCTCTGCTTCTCTCCTTCATCTACCACCCCCTTTCCTACACCTATCCCCGCCCACATTTTGACTATGCCAATTTTCTAACTCCTCCACCTCCTCTCCTCCCCTCTCCCCCCCCCTTCATCAACTCTGCTCCTCTCTCTCAGGCCCCACCCTGACTCCCACTTCACCAACTCTCTCCCACCCTTCCACACCCCAACCACCTTGGCTTTCTCCTTCCTCCTTTCTATTCAATTTTTGATATCCTGCCCTCTCTTTCTTCCCTTGACAAGGCCCCTGGGCTGCTCTCTCACCTCCCTCTCCACCTAGAGCACTCCCTTCCTACCCCCTATCCTTCTGCAATCTTGATGCCCTAGTTTTCACCCAATCTTCCTTTGACAAGGCCCTTGGGCTACTCTACTTTAATCTTCACATCAGAAGTATGTTACTGTCTTACTAGTAGTCTCCTTATTTCTAACTTTATTTACCATATCTTAGGCATACATTGTACAATGCCTGTCATCTTTTATGATGTTAACTGTGTTGACCTTGTACTGATGCTTACTTTTGTCTGTTTCTGTACTTTATCTATGTATCAAGACATGGAACCTATGCAAATGAGCTCCCAGCTCATAAGTGTTAATCTGAGACTTAAATAATTAAAAAATAAGTAAATAAAAATCATTATCCCCATCCTCACCCAGGCTAATAACCTCCTCTTCCTGTGATCTCTCTCCTGTGATCTCTTCTTTCCTCACTTTATCCACCCTCTCTTTCCTTCTTATCATGCTTGCATGAAATGCTTTGCTTTCCATCATCATATTCCTGAGTCATGGTCAAGCTCAGCACTCTCATTAGTAAATGGAAAGTTATCATCCAGATCAGGCTCAGCACCCCCACCACCAGCAGTCACAGGGGCAACAGCAACAACCTCCTCAACCACTATTCCAGAGCCAGACATTTTCAACTTCTTGAACTGATCCTCTTGTTACTGTCCCCCCTCCCTTGTTACTGTCTCCCCTCCCCAGAACCTACAGCACCAGCATGAATGGCAAGGATGTGGCAGAGAA
This sequence comes from Neoceratodus forsteri, assembly GCA_016271365.2. Lineage (NCBI taxonomy): Eukaryota > Metazoa > Chordata > Ceratodontiformes > Ceratodontidae > Neoceratodus > Neoceratodus forsteri. The sequence continues at coordinate 1,158,995,492 of CM028132.1, read as the reverse complement.
CAATTTGGCCATGCTAATGACATGGGCAATTCATCCAACTATATCTTTCATACTAGTACTACTGGTCATGGATGAAGCTGCTGCAGAGGTCGTTTTCTTAGATGCAACATCCTTTTGACCCTCAGAATCAGCACTTTTCTTGCACACATCATCGGAAATTCTACCGACACAAGTAAAGTGTCTCTTTCTAGTTATTTGTGATATTTAGATTTTTAAGCACTGCAATAAAACTAAATACCTACACCAACGACAATACAACATGTCACCAGAGTAGTGTGCTCTAGTGTGCTAAAAACAGCTACAGTAAAACATCTCAAAAATAAACTTGTTTTTATTTTTTTTTTATGATAGGGATTAACAATGCACAAAAGGCAGGGGTAATTCTAAACAGGTTACTATAAGTATTAAAGTAACACTTTTACTTCAATAACTAAAGAAAATAACTTCAGTCACTATCGTAAACTAATAATTCACTTAAACACAACATAGTAATGAACTAATAATTCACTTAAATACACCAAACTGTACCATAGACATGAAAAAATGAATCACAGACCACAGACAAAAATAATTAAGAAAAGCTTAGGAAAACAAATAGGACTAGTACTGACATTGCTGACTTGTTTTCTAGTTAACACAATCCCCTCCACCACACAGCACTGCTTTCAAACATAAAACAAAATCACTACTTTAAATAAATAAATCTGTAAAACTACAAACAAACAATGAAACTCTAGAAACAAAAGGCACTCTAGATATTTTTTCTGAGTGATTTGTTTCTCAATACTACATGTTCAAAGTATTTTTAAATGACTGTTTGATCAGAGAAACAGGAACAGACTTATCTTCAATTGCTGTTCATAAGACTGCATGGAACACAGCCTCTGCATCACAAACAGCTCATTTCAGTACCATGTGACATCAAAGGATCAATTTGATAATGGTGATCGTGAAACCACGATGGCCGTTAGGACGAGTGTATATCCCCAAAAAGCAAATTGGGGATATACACTTGCCGACGAGCAACTAGCTTTAGTGTTCATGCAGAGGGCTGTGCTCCCCTGCACCCACTTGCTTAAATATAACAAATTCCAAGGAGTTGCATGTTGGGGAGTGGGAGACACTCAGATTTAAAAAAATAAACAACTATGGCAGCACAAAAATGTTTCCACTGTCCCCAGCCCCAAACCCAGTACCTGCTGCACCAGCACTAACCACCTTCCCCACCACACCACATGGCTAGCTTGGTTGCAGCAGGCACACTACCCCTCATGAACCCTCTTCCTTATCCCTCCCCTTCTCCTCCCTATCCCTCCCCTTTCAGTCTCCCTCCCTCCCTACAGTAGCGGTTGCATTTGATCACTACCCTTACAGGTAGCCCAAAATGATAGCACTGTAAATGAGTCACTGTTTTGACAGTTGCTCATTTACAGTTGCTATCATCACTGGATACTGACCTCCAATCCCATGGTACCTTACAAACTTTGTCTGTGACCTCAACTTCATTGACAAAGTTGCTAACTCTACTATTCATAAACTTTGCTCTGTACTGTAAACTCTAAATTCACAGGGTGGATTCAATTTGTGAAATTGGGTGAATTCACCAATTGCTTCATCAAACAAAGTTGGCCAACTTCACACATCTGTAGTCTTACACCTGCAGCTACAGAGGCACAAGCCCCTTAGGGGCCTGCATTTCTGCAGACAGAAGTACTGCTGCAATTTGGGTATCATGGATTTGGTGGTGCTTGCGCTTCTGCAGACAGAACTATGTGTATGTCTTATGGTGTGGATGAGTATCTGTAGGTACATAGGGGCCTTGGCTTCTACAGACAAAAGAAGTCTTGTCATTTTGGTATCATGGATTTGTTTCTGTAGCCGTAGGATCATGTGCTTCTACATACAGAAGTACTGTTGTGATTTAAGTATTGTTGCTTTCAATCTTTAACCAGGCGTGAGAGTCTATGTCTTACAGTGCACATACCACAGATACATATCCATGAAGGTAGCATATCATTGCTACTGCATTTGTGTAATCTGGAAACAATTACATATTGTTTGTCTTTGCTGATGTTAGCTCTTTGTAGTTGCTTGTGTGGTCTTGTCCTTTTACTGCTTGGATGTGATGGAACGTTAGCATAGGAAACATTATCACTACAGTTCCCTACTTTTGTGGTATTAAGTGGAACCCTAATCATCTGGTCATTTACAATCAAATAATGCTGATAACATAATGTTGGTAGACTGAAGACTGCTGAGCCATTGATTATTTCATACTAACACAAAATCAAAATCCCAATAGTTATTTAGCTTCACACATTACAAAGTGCAGTACTCATAAAAATGTTTTACTCACTGAAGTTTAATTAATCTGGTCTCCTCATAGTCAGTCTCATTTTTAAAAGCTTTATCAAACTGCAGAAAACAAAATAGTTTAGAAACAAGGTACACAGTAGCAGAATAATAATACTCTTAGTGATCAAAACTGAATTGAAATTACCACTACTCACAAGGTCCATAATGTCTTCATATATTTCAATGTAAGCAGAAGAGGTTGTATCTTCCATTTCAGGTTTATACTCTGTTTTTATTGCCACATTTCCAGGAAATGTTTTTCCTGAATGCATAAAAAGAAGATAACTGTTGGCTATAAGTGACTTTGCAAGACAATTACAAAAGTATATAGTTAATGTTATACAAACTCTTATCATGATGCTATTGATATTATTTGTACAGTTGCTCTGAACTGATAATTATTACTTTAAAGAAATGGATTTCAAATCCATGGATAGTAATGTAATTATAGTGTCCTATGCTATTAAGAACAGTTTCTTGAAATAGATTTGATGTTTGTGTTTTTGCTGAAGGCTTTAATAATGAATGAAGTTTAAAAACAAAAACAAAACCAAAAAAAACCTGCTGGTTAGCATAGATAAACCTGAAAAAATTTGGATGCACATCTGGGGCTCAATATTCAAAACTTAGCCTTGGGTCAAAATTAGCACTGCTAAATTGTCTGGAACCATTTGCACACTATACTCAAAGGACTATCCCAGGTGCTAAATCAGTTGAATATAGTGTACAAATAAAGGTGTGCAAACAGGGCTGTGAGTGCAGTGCAAAAATAGCTAGCAAATAAGACAGCTCTGAATATAGTAACTGGACAGTGCTAACAGCAACAGCATCCCAGTGCACACAGAGGTGGAGTAAGGCAGTGTTGCAGCAGGTGGCCAGTGTGGGTGACAGCACTGAAGTGGTGCACAACAACTGCAAACAACAGTGCAGGCCACACACTGCAGAACTGTGCTATGTTTATGAGAGGTTTGCTCAGGGCTAACACATTTGCATGGTGCTAGCACATTAGCCTGTGGCAAAACTTTGTCAGATTCAAAGTCCCTATGCAAATGATCCTACTCAGGCAATCCATGGGCAAACAGCCACATTAGCATCTCATTATGGCCTGTTTTATATGCACTTCCATGTAGTTTGCCTGGCACTATTGCATGGAGCACACAGCTCCACCTGTAGATCAGACTGGAACTACAGGTTGGGAGCCGCAGGCTGGGAGGTGCACACAGCTCCACCTGTATGTCAGACAGAGCAACAGTTTAGTAGCTGTAGGTCATGGGTTTGCTGACCAAGGCACCTAGCTTCATCTGAGTTATTTCCTTCTAGATTGTTTGAAAGGACAGAGCAGAGAAACTTACCAGAGCAAGGGAAATGATTAAGACTTCTTTTGGCTAAGCAGATTTACTGTGTGGTGTTATTTTTATTTTGTACTCACAGGGATTGCTACTGTTTTGTTATTAACATTTCATTGCTTTATTTTTCTCTGATTCAAATTGTTGTTGCTGGTATACCTTATTCTGCATTATTACAAGGTGTGCCTACAGGTGTGTGCTAACAGATTACTGCTGTAATTGTCTGATTCAAATTGTCTTTTGCAAGGTATATCTTCTGTTACTGCTATATTTTTCTCTGTAGCAAAGTGTTTCTTACAGGGTATATCTTCTCTGAAATTGTTACAGGCGGTGCTTACATTTTTGTGACTTTTTTATCATTGGGCTAAGCAAAATTACTGTTTGATACTGTTTTATTTTATTCTTTTTTTTTGTTGTTGAAAATTTTTGTTGTCTCAGAGGTGTTTCAGTCTCCTTCTCACATTGAAGGAGCTAATTGCTTTCCTCCCACAGCTCTTCCAGAGGATTAGGTGTGTATCTGGGGGGTGGAGCTGGCAAACTGTCAGTAATTTCAAATAGAAAGAAGGGTTAAAAGGTCAGGTTAGTTGATATCTTGGAGGTAGAAGACTTGGTTTGCTGGCCAAGGCACCTAGCTTCACCTGAGCTCTTTCCTTCTAGATTGTTTGAAAGGACAGAGCAGAGAACCTTACCAGAACAAGGGAAAGGATTAAGACTTCTTTTGGCTAAGCAGATTTACTGTGTATTATTTTTACTTGTTGGACCTGTGTAAGAAACTAGTATTGATTCTGTTTTTGGGGTGGACTTTTCTTAGTTTTAACTTTAATTTGCCCTGAAGGAACTGTAGCTGGGAGATATTTGCAGTCAGTTGTGACTAGACCTGTTACTTAGCCTTTGTGAAATAGGTGTCTGAAAGGAAGGAAGGCACTCCCTGGGGTGGAGGGTAACAGTTGTAGGTGATTGTTTCTGGATGGCATAGGTTTAATCCCACCCACCCCAAGTGCATAACTTCCTTTATAGCAGGGGCTCTGACATCAATTCCCCAAAACTGCTAACAACATACACCTGTTCATATCCTTAAAGGCACAGCACACTGAATAGGGGGTAGAGACACTCACAAGCTTGCACACACTAAAAGAAGAACAAAAAACAAAACAGCATCTGTAACAGGAAGGGACACAGACATGTGGGGAGTGGTGCAATGCACTGGCTGTGGAGCAGCAGTCTTCCTGGAGACATTCTGGAGGCTGCATTGCTACCCTATTTGCAGGCACCTTTCTGGTCTGAGGGAGGAGGTTGTTCGTCTCCATGCTGACCTGGCAAGGATTTGGGAAACCTGCTCCCCCACCCAGGGACCACCCAGGCCACTGCCACTACCTCAGAGGTTGCCAAGAAAGAGGAGTGGTTAGACCATGGTGGGCTCAGGGAGAGTGAGGGTGGTGGATCAGAGGTGCATCCCTCCAGTTCTGCCTCTCCACAATTCATTCACCACTCTGGTGAAGCATGGTTCATCTATGGAGGCACCTGCAGTGGAGACCAAGGAGGATGCTGGGAACCTCCACAATGGAGACCCACAGGAGGGTGGCCCAGGACCCCACAGGGGAAGGAAACAACTCCTGGTGGGGGACTCAACTGTTAGGGGGTAGAACTGGAGGAGGGAGGAGAAAGGAATGTAAGGTGCCTGCCCAGCACCAAGGCTTGGAGGGACAGGAAACAAAGCCTCAGGATCATGGGGGCAGTGGCAAGGGGGAGGGACCTGGATGTCATTATCCACCTAGGGATGAATTACCTGGCTGAGAATGGGATCAAAGCAGTGCAATAGGAGCTTTTGGAGTTAGGGAGGGGCCTTAGACAAGTAGCACACATGGTAACTTTCTCGGAAGTGCTACTTGTCTATAGGCATGGATGAACTAAGGCACTCTGCACCATGGGTTCAATGACTGGTTGAAAAGCTGGTGCAGAGCTCAGAATTTGGCTTCATTGGGGACTGGGGCACCACCTGAGAGGTGCAGGCCTATACAGGTGTAATGGTCTGCATCTATCCGGAGGAACCAGGATCCTAGGTGATAGGTTTAAATGCTTCAATGGCAAGCATTTAACTAGCCAAGGAGGCACTGAAGGGGAGAGGAAATCTCTATCCCCCCCAAAAAACAGGGTAATTAGTGAGATAAACACCAAGATAGAGCAGTCAATAGGGAGAAGGGCAGGGGTAAATGGAGAAAAAGACAAAGGCAGTAGGGACAGGGATGGGGCAAAAAGAAATAAAGTCATACAAAAATGGAGGGTAATGAGTACCAATGCCTGTAGTCCAGGTAAAAAGCTCCCTGAAATGGTGGCCTTGATGGAAGAGGGCTGCCTGGATATTGTGGCAGTCACAGAAACATGGCACAAAGAGAACCATGACTGGGATGTCAACATACCAGGGTACACAATCTACAGGACGGACAGGGAGGGAAGAAGAGGAGGAGGTAGCTCTATGCAAGAGAAGGATCAAAGCAACAGAACTAAAGGGTTAACAGGGAGGAGAGAGGCGCTGTGGGTAATCCTGAAGACTGAAATGGCTCCACAATCTGCACAGGGTTGTATACAACCCCTGTCTCAGGAGGAAATGGACAAGGAATGATAGAAGGCATCCTTGGGATGGCAGAGAAAGGAGATTTTGCTGATGGGGGACCTGAATATGCCAGATGTTGACTGGAGCACATTAGCTGCAGCCACATCCAAGAGCAGGACCATTCTCAATGCCCTTCAGGTGGTGTGCCTCAGACAGCTAGTTTTGGAACCCACTCAGGAGAGAGCAGTCTTAGACCTGGTACTCACAAATGGGGACAGAGAGAGGATCTCTGATCTTGAAGTGAGTAGCCATCTGGGAACAAGCTACCACCAATCAATGTGGTTCACGATAAACTTAGCTGTAGAGTCAAGCCACACAAAAGTGAAGGTACTGGACTTCAGGAGGGCTGATTTTATCAAAATGGGAGAGTGCCTCAGAAAAGCACTAGCAAACAAGCAAGAAGGTGTGGTGGAGCAACAATGGGGAAACATCAAAACCACCATCACAGAGGCAACAAGCCTTTGTGTGGAGCAAATAAACAAATCAAAATGAAAGAAAAAACCACTGTGGTTCTCAAAAGAAGTGGCGGGGAAGGTAAGGGAGAAAAAGATAGCATTCAGGAAGTATAAGGAAACACAGAAGAAGCAGAAGAGAGAACTGTACCAGTTAAAGCAGAAGGAAGGGGGTAAGGCAGTCAGAATAGCAATGGCCCAAACTGAGGAAAAGATAGTCAACTCAGTTAAGAAGGGGGATAAAACATTTTATAGGTACATTAGGGAGCAAAGAAAGACTAAGGCAGGGATACTGAGGCTGAACAAAGAGGAAGGTGGTTGGGCAGAGAGCGAGAGTGAAAAAGCAGGGATACTGAACAAATACTTCTGCTCAGTATTCACAATGGAAAAGCAGGGGGAAATACCTAATCCAGTCAATAGAAGCATTCTGGATAGGGGGTTAATATTAGTCCTTTCACAGAAGAAAGGATTCTGAAAGAACTCTTAAAACTGAAGGTAGATAAAGCAATGGGTCCTGATAAGATTCACCCCAGAATTCTAAAAGAACTAAGGGAAAAACTAGTAACACCACTGACTACCCTTTTTAATAAATCATGGGAGGATGGTGTGGAACCTGATGACTAGAGGAAGGTGGATGTGATTCCCCTTCACAAAAGTGGGAGCAAGACAGAGGCAGGAAACTACATACCTGTCACTTTGACCTCAGTGGTAGGGAAAATGATGGAATCACTTCTGAAGGAAAGAATTGTTATGTACCTAGAGGCCAGTGGGGCACATGACCCAAGGCAGCATGGATTCACAGCAGAAAGGTCATGTCAGACAAATCTAATTGATTTCTTTGACTGGGTGACCAAAGTAGTGGACCAGAAAGGGGCTGTGGACATGGCCTACCTAGACTTTAGCAAGACATTTGACACAGTCCCACAGAAAAGATTAATAAACAAATTAGCCAGCCTGGAAGTGGGTCCCAGGGTGGTAACCTGGGTAAAACACTGGTTGGACAACAGGACACAGCGAGTAGTAGTAAATGGAGTCCACAGTGTAGAAAGGAAGGTTACTAGTGGGGTAACGAAGGGTTCAGTACTGGGGCCAGTCCTTTTTAATGTCTTTATAAGTGACATTGCAGAGGGATTGGAAGGGAAAGTATGTATCTTTGCAGATGACTCAAAGATCTGCAACAGGGTTGCTACACAAGTGCGGTGGAAAGGATGAAAAGGTTCTTGGCAAGGTTGGAGGAATGGTCAAATGTATGGCAGCTTAGATTCGATGCAAAGAAGTGCAAAGTAATGCACCTGAGAAACAAAAACCGAGGGAAGAGTACACAATGGGGGTGAGATACTGACAACAACAAAAATGAAAAGTGACCTGGGGTAGTCATATCAGATGACCTAAAGGTGGGCCAGCAATCTGAGAAGGCAGTAAGGAGGGCTGGGGATACTGGGATGCATAGGGACAGGCATCACCAGTAGAAAACAGGAAGTTGTTGGCCCTCTGTACAGACAGTTGGTAAGACCACATCTGGAGTACTGTGTACAGTTTTGGAGACCTCATCTCCGCAAAGACATAGACAGGGTGGAGGCTGTCCAGAGGAGGGCAACCAAATGATGCAGGGTCTGCATCAGAAGACATATGAAGAAAGACTAAAGGAACTAAAGATGTATAGCCTCGAGGAAAGGAGGAGAGGGGCATGATAGAAACTTTCAAATACCTCAAGGAATCAACAAAGTCCAAGAGGGTAGCATCTTTCAGAAAAAGAGATGTGCAAAAACAAGGGGGCACAATTTGAAGATAGAGGGGGGATGGCTCAGAGGTAATGTGAGGAAGTATTTCTTCACAGAGAGGGTTGTGGATACATGGAACAGCCTTCCTGAGGAGGTCATAGAGTCAAAAACAGTGGGAGAATTCAAGAATGCATGGGACAGACATAAGGCAATTCTAGTGGGGGATAGGAGGAAGTAGGCTGTTGGTTAACTAGGACCTGCAGCTTATCCATTAGGTAGGGAAATGGGCAGACCAGGTGGGCCAAGCGGTCCTTATCTGCCATCAAATTCTATGTTTCTGTGTTTCAGCAGGCTTACTCAGTGCAGACTTCTCAACCTTGCATCACTGAACTGAGGGACACAGACACTCAAAATGAGGGAAAATGAGGGACACTGATCCTCATAACAAGAGACATATTCAAACATGGAGATACAAGCTCGAAACACAGTGGAAGGCATTATGTTAACCTGTATAAGGTTTATCTTTCAGTAAGAATCATAGAATAATATATAGGTATGCATTGCAGTTTGAATGTACAGCACATTCTCTGTGTGAACAGTACCTTATCCTCAAGGGTTAATGAGGACAGAGTTATTTTGAGGGTAAATGAGGGATGACCCTCATAATCAGGGACAGTCAAGAGTTAAAACTCAGTGTACCTTGATGAGAACAGTAACATCTGGAATATCCAGGGGCAACATGAGACCCATGCCAGGGGAAACAAACACAAACAGAGCTTGATGTATATGAAAAACTGTATTCCCCTCCTTGGACGCTTTAGTGTGAGTACTGTATGTAGATGATCTCTGGAAGATGTGAGGGTGCTACACCTAGAGGCCAAGACTGCATGTGTGACCTGATCTAGTCTGTATGCACTAATGCTGGTGGGAATGGACATCTGTAGGGTGGTCCTTTAATGCATCAGTGAGAGTGGTTATAAAAGCATAAAAAGCAGGGAAATCTGGCAATAGGGTTTACAGCCCTAACTCTGCATTTCCACCACCACCATCACATTCAAATGAGCAGTGGAAGGGTCAAGACAACATAAACAACCAGACACAGACATCATCAGGTAAGACAAACAACATACAGTTCTGCAGATAACACAAGACAGATCCATCATCATGGTCCACTAGGTGTATGAAGTCCGCTGCCATACCAGTGTGTTGGGGGGATGACTGCATGCAGCCCACAATGGTGGAGGGCCACTGCAGGCAATGCATCCTAAAGGGCTTCATAGAGACTTACTGGGAGGCTAATAAGATATATGTGACCTTTCCATATCACTGGACTTCAAAGTAACCACTACCTACAACACAGGGGGACAGTAGTTGGGTTCATATAATGAAGTGACAGTAAGCTAATTATGACACTGAGGTGGCAACACCTGTATCTATAAGTTGAGACATTTCACTGACAACATTATGGAAGGGTTGCTTACAGGCGTACTATATCTAATATAGATTAGATGGGCTGTATCACTGTGGTAAGATACCGCAGTTACAGGACCTGGTGTAATGCACTGACAAAGCTGTGTTGTTGTGCAGGTGTGCTACACTGACACAGCGCTGGCTATGTTACTTCCATAACACTACGATACTCATATAGTGTATAGAAGAGCACTGTTCTGTACAGAAATCCATCTTTTTCAAAATGCTGTTGTGGCATAGTTCAAAGGTCATGAAATGGGGTTGTACCATTCTGTGGTAGAACAGCAGTCTACAGCCTCTAGAAGCTGCATAACTCAGTTTCATTCTGTAAGATAAAGAACAACAATGCACACATTTTATATAATAATCTACAGTTTCAAAAATACAGGATGGGCAACATTATGAATTAGCAGTATGTTTTGCCACAAAGGGGTTCTGAGTCACATACACTTCTCAAGCTATGGTCTCAAGGTCACAGGGAATCAGTACCCTCTGTGCCAGAACACACTGGTTCTGCATAATTGCCCATCCAGTATTCTCTATATAGTGTACACTGCTATGACAAAGGACACTGCAATTAATTCTGTTGCTGAGAAAACACAACTTTATATATCCAATAATTAAACAAATGGAACTCTGTATTGATGTTTTCACAACAGTGGCTGATGTGGGGCTAGTATACACAACCTAGTAATCATCAGCTTCACAGAACACTTTGAATCTTGTTCAGATATTCATACATCTAGTAAGTATTTACATTGGGTGTACATACTGTGACAAATGTGCATATATGGATTGTTTAGCTTATTTTCACATTACTTTTGTTTTCTTACACATCCATTGGCTTACACTAAGGACACATATGTAAAACAGTCTGAACTGTATTTCCATATACTTTCTAACCATAAATACATTTTAGAATTGGACATCTAACTCATAACTGATTTACCATTCTAACTTTTTTTGATCAAACAGTAAATCCCAACACTTACTAAAGTTCTAACAGTTTTTTGCAAATACCATTCGAACAGTTATATACATCAAACTTTCAATACAATTCAAATGTCGTTCTATGATCAAACTGTCTTAAGTTACCAATTCATAGCAGACACAGTTCCTGGTATAAATGCACCTCTTGAGCTTAGCATTTCACACATTTATGTGGAAAATCAGAATAAATATATTTACACGCACATACACCACATCAGTATGTAATGCCTCATTACCTAAAACCCCATGAGCCTCCCTTTAGGTCTGTAGGGAGCCCTTTGGGGTGCATTGCCCACAGTGGCCCTCCTTCATTGTGGGCAGCATGTGGTCATTCCCCCAACACACTAGCATGACAGTGGACCTCATACACCTGATGGACCATGATGATGGATCTCTCTTGTGTTACCTGCGGAGAGCTGTATGTTCTTTGTCGTACCTGATAATGGCTGTGTCTGGTTTCTTGTGTTGTCTTCTTGACCCTTCCACTGCTCATTTGAGTGTGGTTGTAATAGTGGTAGGGGAATGCGGGGTTAGAGTTGTAAACACTAACACCACATTTCCTTGCTTTTTATGCTTTTATAACAACTCTAACTGATGCATTAACATAGTTTTTATTGCAATGAATTTCATTACTTTTTGAGATAATATAATCATATGATCAGCTTTGCTTATGTTTAGGAGACTAGGCAATTCATCAATTTGGTCCAGCTCTGATCTTCTAGATGAGTTTTGAATTCTGTTTATATCTACTGACTCTGCATCTAAGTTCTCCTCAATCTCTAGTTCTAATAATGTGGTTGTTTTAATTTCAGTAGAAAAAATTGATTGATTTTTGGAAGTTAAGGTAGTTAATTGCAAGCTTAAACTACTTAAGTCTGCAAAGTTTTGTTGCTTAAAATAGGCTTCTTTTTAGGGTCTAAATAGTGATATCAGTAGCTAAGTTAGTAGTGCTATTTTTTTTGTCTTTATTAGATTTATTTCCTCTTTTGTTTCCACCATATTTATATTTTGATCATGAGCTTTAATATGTTCTGAGATAACAGATATCTCAGAGTCAGGGGACTTTTCTTGACTTCTCGTAGTCACCATTTGTAGCAGAAAAAGTTTAATAATCCAATAATAAGTATACATTTTATTTATAAGGCGCCTTATCCATAACCAAGGCACCTAACAATTTTAAAAACAGAACGAACATCAATACAATTAACATTAAAATAACAGTATGCCATTCATCAAAAAGGGAGATCAGTCACTGAATGCCTGGTGCCACAAAAAACCTTTTTAAAGCTTGCTTGAATTCCTCCACAGTTGTGCACTCCCATAACCGACGAGGTAGAGAATTCCAAAGGGTAAGGGCTGCATACATAATTGCTCTCACCCCAGATGATTTCAAGCACACTCTTGAAATCTCTAGTAACCCTTCATCAGCTGAGTGGGGTGATTATCCAGGGCAGTAAGGAACCAGGAGCTCTTTCAGGTAATCCGGGCCCAGTCCCTGTAGGGCTTTAAAAGTCAGAAAACCGACTTTGAAGGTGATCCGCCACAATACTGGCAACCAGTTCAGTTCACGCAGCACCGGTGAAATATGACAGGACCAAGCAGATCCCATCAAAAGCTGGGCTGCTGCATTCTGCACCAGCTGCAGGAGGTGGATTTCCACCCCAGGAAGCCCTAGGTAAAGGGAGTTGCAATAATCTAAGTGCGAGGACACAAAGGCGTGGACCAAAGTAGGAAGGTTACCATATGGAACCAGATGCTTAATCCTGGTGATATTCCTGAGATGATAAAAGAAAGATTTAATGACAGCTGACACCTGTGAATGCAGGGTCAGCCCTTCATCAAAAATGACCCCCAGGTTATGCACCCGTTCAGAGGTTGGGAGTGAAATGCCACCAAGAAAAAGTCCTGAAGGCGAACCAACCCCCCATCCGATGACCTGAGTCCACAACCAGCACTTCATTTTTTTCTGAGTTCAACTTCAGCCAGCTGGAATCCATCCACTCCTGGATTTCTATCAGTTATTTAAGACCGAGAGAGCTCCATCCTGGTCGGGTGCAAAAGAAAGGTAGAGCTGGGTATCATCAGCATAGTAGTGAAACCTCAGCCCATACTTTCTTACAATGTCTCTGAGGGGTAGCATGTACACTGCGAACAACATGGGTGACAGCACTGAACCTTGAGGAACCCCACACGACAGAGAAATAGGGCCTGAGGAAGAGATCCCAGACACCACTCTCTGTGTTCTACCCGTGAGGAATGATGTAAACCACCTGAGGACTGTTCTTGACAGTCCACAGATGTGCCTCACGCAACCAAGCAACACTCTATGGTCCACGGTGTCAAATGCTGATGAGAGATCCAGAAGAACCAAGTTGGAATGGCTGTTCCAATCTCTAGCCATCAGAAGATCATTGAGCACCAGAACCAGCACTGTCTCGGTAGTATGGCTCTTTTGAAAACTGGACTGGAGCTGTTCATAGATATCATAGATGGTCAAATGGTCTTCCAGTTGTGCTGCCACTACTTTCTCAATCACCTTCCCTAAAAAGGGGAGGTTAGAGATAGGTCTGTAGTTTACATGGCAGTCTGGGTCCAAGGTAGCTTTCTTCAAGAGTGGTGTCACCACTGCCACTTTCAGGGATCTAGGAAACTCTCCAGAGACCAAGGAGCACCAGACTATCTGTGCAAGGACTGGACTGATGACATCAATACAACTCAAAATTAGGGAAGTTGGTCCAGGGTCCAAACTACAGCACGTAGGGCACAAACCCTGGATGATCCACATGACATCCATGAACTCCGGTTGGCTGAAGGTACTCCAAGAAGGCCGAGGTGCAGTGACCTCATGCTGATCAAAAGCAACACCCATAGAGTGTGCCAGTTGGAGTACTGCCCTGATATCAGCCACCTTATTAGCAAAGAATCGAGCTAGTTCGTCGCTCTCTAATTGCGAAAAGGCTTTCCGAACATGTAGACAAGCTGGGTTGCACAGTCTGTCCACAGTTCGGAAAAGCTGTGCTGGTCGATTCTGGCAGCCGCAATCTCCCTGACAGGAATTCTGCCTTCTTATGGGTAATTGCAGATTTATAGGCTTGATAATGGTCCATCAATATAAGGCAGTCGGTATCAAGGGTGGACTTCCACAAGCAATGCTCTAACCTTCATCCTGGTCTCTGCATCTCCCTCAAAATCCCATCAAACCGAGGGGATTGACGGTGAAAGGAGAGAGGATGAACACGGACTGGAGCAATGGAATCCAGAGCCACCAAGATGGCCAAATTATAGGCCGTCACGAGGGTCTCTGGGTCACTGCTTGCTGATGAGAGGGACAAGAGGTCAAGCACCGCCACTAGGCTATGAGAACTTATATCTCATAAAGGACAGTATGTACCCATCTCCACAAGGGTAGGCCTACGAAGGGGGGTGTTAAAACTAAACCCCATGGTGTAGTGATCTGACCACCCAACTGGTTCCACCCCTAAGTCAGATGTTTCGATCCCTACGAGGAAGACTAAGTCAAGGGAGTGTCCGTGTTTATGAGTAGCAGTGGTAACCACCTGTGTAAGACCCAGAGATGTCATCAACTGGAGGAAGTGCTGACCAAATTGTGAGAGTTCGTGATGACCCAGGCATTAAAGTCACCCAGAACCATCTGTCTGGATGACTCAAACGCCATGTCAATGACGAAGTCTGCCACTTCCCAAAGGAATCATTTCTCACCACCGGGTGGATGATAAATGAGGGCAATCCGATAAACTACACCTAATACTATGGCACACTCAAAGGACTCAGCCTCCTCAACTAGTACACTCGTGAGGTTAAGTTTGGTCTTGATACAGACTGCAACCCTCCCCCCCATGGTCCAATCTCGGGCGGTGTATTACCGAGTACTCAGCTGGAGTTAAAGCCTCCAAAATGGTGCCAGAGTACTCATCCAGCCAGGTATTGGTGATGCATGCCAGGTACACCATTTCAACAAGATCTGCAATAATTGCAGTCTTGTTCTTGATGGACCTGGCATTGCACAACACTGCCTGAGTTGGACAAACCTCCTGGGCCACCCGAACCACCTGCCCACCACAATCAGTAGTGCCCTTGGGTATGGAAACCAGACATGGAGAACCATGTTCTGGGTTCCATTTCACCCAGGAAGTCTCCTGGATCTTACCACCCCGATACGATGACCCCCCTCATTCACCCTCCACTGTTCATAGTACCCCATTCCCCTCCATCTCCTACGCACAATATCCAGAACTCTACAGTGCTGGTAAGTTGTAAACTGAAGGGGAGAAGGGGAGAAGTGAAGAAAGGGTGGAGGGCACAGAGAGCAGAGGGTGAATAGTGCACAACAGTGGGGGCAGGCATCCAACACATTCCACACGACTCAAATAAACAAAGTCTTCCTTAAACCAAATAAATACCCTCCAAACCCAACCCCCAACCAAAGCAATATTATCCTAAAAATAAAAAACCTAAACTATAAAATCAAAATAACAAACCAAGCAAACAAAATTAATAAATAAAATAAAACTAAAACAAACCCCAAAATTACTCAACTAACCTACCCTAACACATAGTAAAACACAAATAAAACACCACCCTATCCCACATTACTTGGATAAGTACCTCCCACACTTAGCTCGGAAACTACTGCAGTCCCCTCTCACAGGCCATGCAGAGCACAAAGTTATGAATTATGAATTTACCCCCCCAAGCCCTCTCACGGCCGGAAAAGCAGGGAAGTCCAGGCACTCTCACTGCCCAAATAGGAAGTCACAGTTTACTCAGATGATGTCCACAGTAAAATAAAACCACAAAACATTCATTAAAGAATAAAATAAATAAAATCAAAATATGTGGATGCGCAGGTCCTCTCACCACCAGGGAGACCATACAGAAAAGTATAAGCCTTAGATCCCGAGCAGAATGAAGGTAATCCAAGGTGTCAGTCATCCATAAAGTGTAGGAGCCACATAAAAACATCCAAAATAGGGAATAATCCAGGGTGTTACTTGACCATAGAGCAGAAAAGCCACAAGTAAGTCCAAGTCGATCAAAGCCAGCTGAAAATTCAGATCAGTAGCCAGCAACAGACCAGGGACCCTCCAACTTCATGTAAAAGCAGAGCCAGAAATAATTGCAGCCCCACCACGACACCAGGGCAATGGCCACACCGCAGCCAATCCCACGAATCTAGGGGAACCGTGGTATGTCAGCCAGCTCCCTGGCTGAACAAATACCCTGACCCCCTGTGAAGCAGCAAATCCAGCTGGTGATCACCCAATAGAGTTGAGCCCACTCCTGTCATTAATCACTAGTCGCACCAAGCCGAGACTTCAGGTTCACATAGACACAGTCCCAGGCCCAATACTCGGCTCCAACCTTAGCACGCAAATCAGCTCACATCCAGAACCTGGAGTGTCATCCAGTAATAATTCAGCTTTTCACATTCCACCTTCCACCCAGGCTATCCTTAAAACAGTTCTGCTCCCTCTCTTCAGCTCCCCATGTCCCACAAAATTCCTCTTAACTGCTCACTCCTCTTTGGCTCCCCTCGTCCCTCAAAGTTTCTTTCAACTCCTTGCTCCTCACTCGTCACTTTCTATGACTCCTCTCCAGCCCAAAATATCTCGACTTAAGTAAGGAAGTTCTATGAGTTCTATGAGCAATAACAGGATTGTTCAGTTCAAACCATGCACAATGCGAAATACCAACAAATAAACAGAATAAAATAAATAAAACAAATAAAAATTAAAACTACTTAGAACAAAATAAAACAGTGAAATACTGTACAGCAAAATGCAGGAGTGAAATGCAGGAGCAGATTACAGCACGCCCAGCCTGGTGGCCATCTTGAATGGGGTGAACTCTGGGGCCCCATTTGACCACTTCTAGAGTCTTGGATGGCGAGTAAAAGTATGATCTGTGAGATTTGTAGGGGATCCTTCCATTTACAATTTATGTAGAGTTTCCTCAAATAAATTAGTTGAAAAAGTAAAAATGATTTAGTTAGTCATGAAATTAAAGTTTAATTCTTGATAAGTTCAATACAAGAAAAAGACATATTCTGTCCTTAAAGTGCAAAGTTATGAAATATTAAAACCCTCTTTAGTTCACTCTGTATTAAAATATGAGCAAAATATGACCAAATCACACATGCACACACACATGCACACACACGCATGCGCACACATTGATCGGTCCTTAAAACCACAAAGTTATGAAATATTCAGTTAAGTCTGTTTTAAAGTAACATAAAATATGCAGAGTTAGTATTAAAACAGGTAGATCAAAGTTAGGTAAACTCAGATAAATTCAGGTAAAAGATCAGCTGAAAATCAAATGAAAATCAAATGAGAGACATAAAGAAGGATATTTGCTAAAACAAAGGATAAACACAAGTCAAAGGGAGTGATATCTGGACTTAATAGAGACTTTGGCTTGATGGTTGAATACATTTTAAAAGGAGGCAGACCATTAGTGCAATACTAATCAGCTCCAGGGTTGCACTGAATTAACAGAATACACAAATTCAACAGATTGCATAATGCAGCATTTAACATTAAAACAAAAATGAATGCAGGGCAGCAAGAAAATGGTAGGAAGAGTGGAAATGCAAATACTGAAGATATTGTTAAGCACTGCTTGTTATTTTATTCAAGGGTATATTCAATAAGCTGCATTCTCTACCTTCACTGCCATCAGGGGGCATAAATCAGAGTAATATAATTACATAAGTAATTTTAATTAAATAAGCGGATAACCCCAGTCAAGGTACTGTCTCTTCTTACTTGATGCGCTCTGTGATATTTGAGGTATATGGAATGTAATAACAAAGCAGCCTATAGACAATGCAAGCAAGGAGCATGCAAATAAGCACAGTGGTGTGAACCGTAACAATGCAACAACAGGATTGAATAGAAAAATAAATAAGAGAGGATATTCCAGTTATCACAATCTCAGCTCAGTATAAATGCTAAATGAGCATAAAAAAAGAGCTGGTGGATTGATTGAGTTTGCAGTGTGTTCAATGGGTTCCCTGTCATGACAGTGACTGCAAAGCAATGATTGCTGTTACAGCGAGTATACATCACCCAAAATTAAAATGGCGATGAATTTGTACACTCCCCACTGAACCCGACAACAGCGATGGAAAAACAATGTATGTGGTGGGCACAGCCCCTCGCAACCCCCAAATGATGATTCTGAACTCCTGGGGGGGGCAGAGTGTCAGGGAGGGCGGAGAAACTCAGCCAGAAAAAAAAATGTAAGTGCTGAACAGGTTCAAAACAAAATAAACTCTCAACCCAGTCCACCACCCTCACCACCACACCAGAACAGTAGTTCGGCAGCAGACTGCCAAACTGCACCACAAATACCTTCTCCTTCTCCTTCTTGAACCCTCCTCTTCTGGTCCTTCACCTTCCTAGTATCTTGCTCTTTTGTCCCATACCTTGTCACTATAACCAAGCCTTGCTACCCTTTCAGGGTAGCTCACATCACAGGCACTGAAACTGAGTTGCTCAAAACTGAGTCACTCAATTTCAGTTGCCATAATAATGTGCTACTTGTTCAATGTGCAGTATATGGATTACCATGACGGCTGGAATTCATGTGATTGACAATAATGAGAGGTATTCATTTTGCATCCTTGCCATGTTTTGCAGATTTTTGATTTTGAAGAAAGTTCAGCAAGATGTGCTGGGCCATATGTTGTGCTTTGTACCAGAAGTTAGAGTATCGGGGGATGCTGTCACTGTACCTCTGTGAGAACAGTGTTTGAGTTTGGTGTAGAAGCCATAGTTTCTGTTGTGCTGCATGAAAACACTCTGACTTGCAATACTGAGCCTTTACTTCGCTGAAAATTGATAAGTAACAGCTTGTGGTGAAATTATGAGTCAGATTTCATTTTGGAGCATCAAAATCTAATGAAATATATTTTGACGTGTTAAATTGAAACTGGCATTTCACTGTCCAGGGAGGGGGGCTGTGACAGGTAGCAGAGCTCCATAAAATAGATTAAATTCAATGCATTTCTTTAATGAACCAAATGCTTGTGGTGTATGTTGATGGCATAGGCATTATTAATACATAGTATAAATGTATTTCTCTATGTTTTTTATCCCCCATTTATGTAGTCATTCTTTGCAATTCTCCAACACTCTCATGATCGAGATCAGTACCGCTTGACATCTCCCCACTTGTGCCCTCAATGTGGGCCGCACTAATGCAGATTCCCAAACAAAAATAATCTGCCTATATAAAATAGATATTGTTTGCATTTCATGGATTTAATGCAGTCATTCTGTATTCACTCCCTTTCCATGGTGCCCTCTATTCCCCTCTTCATTTTGTGCTGTATACGTGCATGATTCTCGACTTGCTACAAGTACCTAACATGAGAGTTGGAGCCCTCAATGTTTACTTATTGATACAGCAGCAAATACAGGCAATCTGTATTTCAGTCAAACAGAATTATTTTTTTCAAATCTTCATTAGCATGGCATACATCGGTGGAACAAGTGGCAAAACATGAAGTGGTACTGGTCTCAATCATGAGCGTGTTGGACAATCACAAAGAATGACTAATATACAAAGGGGGGTGAAAACCAGAGGGAAATACATATTGTACTATGTATAAATAATGCCTATGCCATCAACATATGCTACGGGCATTTGGTCCCTTAAAGAAATGCATTGATGATGCATGATTGATGCAAATGAATTTTACTTATTTTATGGCGCTCAGCTACAAGCTACCCTTCTCCCACAGGACACTCAAATGTTGGTTTCACTGTAATACACAAGGCAAAAAATATTCTGTTACATTTTGATGTTCGAAAACAAAATCTGACTCTAAATTTCACCTCACACTGTTAAGTGTAATGTTATTAATAGATAAAAATGTATTTAGTGTGGGTAGAGATAGTGTCTGCAGTTTCAAACAGCCCTACCATGGAACAGCACTATCGGTTTTTCATTCAAAAAATAAAATTAGCAATTGAGTAGTACTAACTGGTATTGTTCGTGAGTGATGAGGAAACGTGGCTAGAAAGGACTGCACAAGGAATGTACATAATGTTTCTTTTTCCCCAAAACATGAGCCTAAAAATGATGTGGTGGGTTGCTGCCACCTAGATTATGGACTGCATTGCCGGGGTGTCTTAATGATGCAATGTCTTGTACAGTTTCAAGAAACTAATGAAGAGCCATATGCTGAATGAAGTTTCAAGTTTAAGTTTATTATTCTACCATTAGGTCATTACAATATCACAAACAGACCATATAAAACATACAATAATAATATACACTGTATAGCAGTACGAAGGGTAAAATATAATGGTGCATAGAACCAAGTGCATCACTGGCTAGCAACTAATAATTAAATAGTATAAGTCCTTGTTGGATGAATCACATTGACTACATTAGTATCAGAATGGGAATAAATTCACTTCAGCATTTGTTCAGATTAATTTTCCCTTCATGATTTCATTCAACTTTAAATGTTAGAGCTACAATTCTGAGCTGACCCCAGTCTGTATATTTGGTTCCATAATTCCATATTAATTATTTTACCTGGAGGCACTAAAATGACTGCCTAAAAAGTCTTCTTTAATAATTACTGTACATGCAGTACTATTCCCTGTAGTTATAATTATGACATATCAAGAGTATATTGGAAGTCGGCCTGGAAGTGCTGAGGGTTAAGACATTAGCCACCTCACCTTGCACCATGCTGGCAACCCGGGTTCGGGAACAAGCATTGGCCGTCAGGGGTCAGCAGTGGTGGGTAGGGACTGAGCATCCGGAAGACCACTCTCCCGCCTTGGGGAGGGTGTTGGGATAAGCATTGCTCCTGAGTAACCTCTGGTGGTAGCTAGGGGTAACCATGGATTCTGCATCGTCACCGTATGGCAGGGGTGGTACTCGGCGGACACTGGACATCATTGCATGTCTAAGCATCTCTAGAAGGAGGGAGGGAGGAAGAGAGGGACAGGGGGGAACAAAAATCAAGGAAGTATTCCCCACTCCTGGGGATAGGCAATGGCACCTCGACCTCTGGGACCACAGTCCCAACACCGGACCCTCTCCTCTTCGGGCCTGACTCGCAGAAACTGTCACTCTACACTATAAGATAGAGTGCCCTGGGTGGATAGGGCTGCCCTTCCACTGAGAGGTTCAGATCCAGAGGTTGTGTCAGTCGATGCGAGGGAGAAGGAGTGAGAGTCTCAGGTGGGAGGTAGAGCCCTGGAGGAAACCGAGGATGCTGGAGAGAGTTCCCTTGGTAGTGGTGCAGAAACAGAATTGGGAAAAAAAAAAAGAGTATATTGGATTCCCATATATTAGAAAGAATCATATAAGATAAAAATTTTCTTTGGATAAAATTAGCACATTTAGCATATTTTGTGCCTGGTGAACAGGTGCTTTTAAGCAGCAATTACTTGCATTTAATAGTTTCTGATGTGCAATCAGAACATTTAAAATAACATCTCCTTAAAGGAGACAGCTTGGTATGAGATTCATAGAAAAGTACTGTAAGTGTGAAGCACAAAATAAAAAGTAAGAAAGTTCTGTTGTGTCATTTATATTGTCTTACATTGCACTGTGTCATAAACTTAATATTCATATAGAAGATGGTCTTACAGTTTAAAATAAGATCCAGCCCATTTTTAAAATTTAAAATGAACTCAGTAAATTTCAAAATGCAAAGTTTAAGGTTTCAATCAGCATTTATGAGATTTCAAACTTCAAAGCCCTAAATTGCTCCTCTCAGGGTGATGTTCTTGGGATGGACAGGTACTAAAAATTAAACGGAGCTTACTTTCTTGGTTCCAGCTGTATCTCATCTGAGTCATTAAAGCTTAGCCGGAGGACATCAGCTGCAGGCTCCTGATTAATTTATCTGCCTTTTGTATATGAAATATCCAGGCAAACAATATTTTAAAAGGGTTTATAACATATAGGCCCCATGACAACTCGGGCCTATCGCTGGGCTGACTGTGCTCATACTGTAGGCTGGAGCCTTTGCTCCACAGCTGTCCCCTGATCAATCCTTCAGTTCAACAGCCCTATTACAAGAACATAACTAATCCTTGTGAGACCATGTATGCAAGCCTCATCATATTTTTAAAGTAGCACTCACTTGCTCCCATTTGGTGCCCTTGGTTGACTTCATGCAGCTTCCCCAACTTAGTCTCAGTAGGTAGTTTGCCTCACATTTTCCTTTTTAATTTGGCTTTAAATCATTTTAACCTTTCCGATTTTGAATTAACATTCACACCAGGATAAATAAGTTTTTACTAGTTTCCTCATGCTGCAAGCACTTCATAGAAATTACAAACACCTTCATTGTCATGTTAAGTAATCACAGTAGCCCTCGATTTAACAGGAGTTGACTGTGGTAGGTATGCAGAAGTCAAACCAACCACCACTAGTGCAGGCATGTTATCACATTGGGACGAGGAATGTAGGTGGGCTGGGTACGTACCCATCCAACGTGAAAGTGGGTAGTTATATCCCCTTCATACCAGAGCGGACATGTGAACAGAGAAACTAAGCAATGTAAATACCACTCCTCACTGCCAAAAACTGGAAAAGAGCAGTTACTCCCTCACCTTATGTTACAGCGGCCCCCTCCCTGAACCTTGATGTCCCTGTTGAGCACAGAAAATAAATCCCCCCATTCGCTGATGGTACAGTGGCCCTCCTCCTTGATCTTCAATGTCCCTGCTGTCAGCCAAAACACCCATGCCCCATTCACTGGTGGCTGAGTGGCCCTCACCCTAGCAGGTAGTGGCAATCAGCCCACTACCCCTCCATTTCATGACAGAACTGGCACCGGCACAGCCCTCCTTACACCTCTGCAGCTGGCACCAGCTGAACTGTCACTGAGTGCCATACTGAATAGTGTACACAGGTGCATACACTATATAGTACAGCACACAGTGACAGTTCAGTCAGCACTGGCCATGGATGTGTGAGGAGGACTATGCTGATGCTAGCTCTGTCACAGCATTGGGGAATGGGGTGGTGGCCACTACCTGCTGGGGTGGAGTGGTCACTTGACTACCAGTGAATGGGGCATGGGTGCTTTGCCTGACAATGGGGACATCAGAGATTGGGGAGGGGGAGCACTGTACCATCAATGAATGGGGGATAATTTTATTCTGTGCCCAACAGGGACATTGGGGTTCAGGGAGGGGGGCCACTGTACCATCAGTGAATGGGGGATTATGTTATTCTGTGCTCAATGGGGATATTGGGGTTCAGGGAAGTGGGCCACTGTACCATCAATGAATAGGGTGGCTAGTATTCTTGAACATCTGGCCCACAATTTAAGTGTGCATGTAGCTTATATAAACAGCATACTGTAGGCATCGATTTCTCTCATCATTTTAGAAGCAAAATAAAATATGGCTCCAGGAACAAAAAATAATTTTTATTGTTTTGGTTTCCAGACTAGAGATAGGATTATCAACATCCAGGGTTTAAAATGAGAAACACAGATCAGCAAGAAGGACCCCAGTATACAATTCTAATTACAAAATGTTTTATGAAAGCTTCCATCTAAGGCTGAGGAACACACATTTTGCTGAGAAATATCATACATATATATATAGTAGATTATTGGTATCAGAGAAAACACACTCAGAGAAGAACTCAGCTGAAACACAGCTAAAGAATTTAGGACCCCAAAGTTTTAACCACCTTATCAATGCAGAGTTTTCTTTCTCAGGCAACATAAATGTACTGGAATCCACCTCTGCAAATACAGTCATCAATAAACATATATTATTTATCTTGCTGTATAATATATTGTGTGTGTGGACTTAAT
Source organism: Neoceratodus forsteri (assembly GCA_016271365.2). NCBI lineage: Eukaryota > Metazoa > Chordata > Ceratodontiformes > Ceratodontidae > Neoceratodus > Neoceratodus forsteri. The sequence continues at coordinate 1,158,971,712 of CM028132.1, read as the reverse complement.
TCCATTCTCCAGGCAGTAATAACCACTGTGAAAGCATGACTACCAAAGGCAAGCTGGCACATTTAAAAGATATGTTGTGTAGTAGATTTGAGCAGCTTTAATGCAGGTGAGTGATACCCCTGAGGGTGTACACATAAGATGGCATATGGGTAACAGGTCTATTAAGTTGGCCTGTTATATCATTCTCTTCATAAACATCCTATGTTGACAGCATAACGATTTTGTTCAAAAACCTTTACACTGAGTATGGCCATCACATATGGGTGCACAGCAACTGGGATTTGTAACTGTATTAGAGAAGAAAACAGAGGAATCAAACCAATTACAGGAGACCTTGTTAGTAAAGCAGCAACATACAGTATAGTAAACATATAAGAAACTGATAGTGTCTGCACTGCAGGATTTGTGTGGATCAAAAGGAGTGGGACCTAAAGGATCACATAAAGCAGGCTTGGTGTAGGGGATTATGGAAGAAGCCCAAGCAGGAGCAGAAACAGAAAATGAATTGTCAGTACCAAAGAAAGGGCCAGAGGTCCAGGAGAGATTGCTTTAATTGTCACAGGAGAGGCAGGAGCCAACAGCATGAGAAAATCTGAATCATAAGACCTCAGAGGCAGTACTACTGGAGTGGCTAAAATGACAACTGTATTTTTAGCCTGAAAAAAATGGAGTGAAAACAGGAGTTTGAGACCAATGAGAGATGGAAATGAAACAATTGGAACTGGCAGAAAAGGCAAAAAAAAGCCCAGCATCCATTGGAATTTGCATCCAGAACACATATGGGAATCAAATTGTTACCAGTTAAGTGTTTCTTTCCTAGTAAAACTTTTGAAACAAATAAATACATTTACTTGCCATTTGCCACCTGACTATTGAATTTTATGTAACCTGGGTAAAAGTCCAGGATATAGGGGGGAATTCTGGTCTTCCACATAAACTAGCAGCAGATGGTAGCAAAGCCCCACCATCAGGACATCGCTACATTTTAAAATTGTAAATGCATATCTATTAAGTTATTGTTGGATGCTTATTAAACACTGAATTAATGTTCAATAAATTAAGAATAACTGCTTTAATATGGTTTCTTTAAAATGTGAAATTAACTATCAGTTATCTACATTAAAAGCATATATTACCACTTATTAGGCTCTTTTGCCATCTTATTAAGTGACAATAGCTTTCTTACTATTTGTTTATTAAATATTAGATGAGCGTTGCTATTTTTTCTTTATATCCATTTAATATTACTTTTTTTGTGTGCTGGGGAGGGGTAGAACTAGCAGCCTAGCTGGTGGTGATACTTTCCCTGAGCTGTTCAGACTGAGTCCTTACTAAACCTAAACATTTGATTTTTTAGGCATGCTAACTTATCAAATTATAATTAATCGGTTCTATTGAAACTCTAGTGTGAGTAGTGTGAATCTCCAGAACAAAAGGTTTGGCCAAAAACAAGCAAGAAGCAATATTTGTTTCAGCCATGTGATTCCACTACCAAGACTGGTGCAGCTGGAGGCCTCTTTTACAACCAACAGGCCTTGCGGAAGTATTACTCGACTCTCTTTAGGCATCCATGGCTGCCCTTACAAAATCAGTTCAAGGCATGGACCAAAAGCTAGATGCTGTCCCACAGTGTTTAATAAACTCAGAAATTAAGTTGGCTGTGTTGGGAGAAACCATCACTGAGTCAGCAGTGGTTGTGGGAAAGGGTCTCAGCACTGTGGTCACAACAGTGAAAGAGCAAGTGGCTTGACCAGCTCAAAAGTGCACAAAGAGCTGCAAATGTAAGACTCTTATGATTACCAGAGGGGACTGAGGGGGACAATCCAAAGGACTTTCTGAAAGACTGATTTCCTCAAATCACTGGCTGAATGAGTCTTATTATTTAAAGGGCCTATCAAATAAATCTACGATGAGCAATAAACCAATAAGAAGCTCCTAGGACACTGCTAATGGTCCTAGCCACTGCAGTATAAAGAAGCTCAGTTTTTGCAGTAGCATTAGCCAAGAGCCCTGTTGCACTGTATAAAGAGAAGATTCTCATGTTCCCTAATATATCCTTTGCAATCCATAGTCAATATAAAGCTTTTGGCAGAGTCAACAGCAGCTGTCTGTGCTTGAAATACCCTACTCACTGTTATTCCCAGCCAGACTCCAGTTTGCTGACAGTAGGAAAGGGTACAGCTTCACTAACCCAAAAGAAATCAGAGCTTGTGTGAAGAAAATATGCAGACAACATCATGCATAGACTATAGAGGTCACTTTACCAATGACAAAGACTGAGTCTGTGTTATAGGTATTGTACCATTCTGAGGACATTCCTGAATGATGGTGTCATTCTGGTACAGAGTAATAGGTCCTGCAGATGAGCTGTTATGTGGGCTGTACTATTACTGGACTTATATCATATATTATACCACAGCTATCTACTCTCATCCAATCAGAACACAGGAAAACTGACAGTTATTCTCCCACAAACTATGACCAACATGCCCACAGTAGTTTATTCACCTATAGCCACACCCACAGTAGTTTAATCACCTTCCCAGAGTAATTTATTCACCTCTAACCACACCCACAGTCGTTTATTCACATTGTCTTTCATACCTATCCACTCACAGTCTTTCACATGCTGCATCTTATTCACAAACAGAGTTACCCTCTCTAATTTTAAAATGCTAACAGTAAAGATTACTACTACAGCACCCAGTTCTACAAGATTTATGCCATCCCAATTTGTACTCACTGCTAAAAATGGATGGTTTTCACCAGACATCAAATTGAACTGGCATCACACATAATATGTGCTCTGCATCTCTCTGAACTGTACTGCGGCCAGAGCATGTAAGAAACTCGCTTATGACTAAATTCTGCTTTTCAGATTATACCTATGAAAATGTCAATATGTGACACTTACTACCAGATACAGTAGTTAAAACTTGCTCCCATTGAAAACCAAGTGCTGCAACCCTTTTTATTTTGTGTTGCCAAATTCAGTCAGCGATTCTAGACATGTGCATTAAAACTTGCCTAATGCGCATGTCCAAACTCATGGATTCACTTTCAGAACACAAAATAAAAAGGGTCTTGCTGCTCGGTTTGCAACAGGAGCAACATTCAACTACTGCTTCTAGTAGTAAGTCTCAGATATTGGTATTTTTAGAGGTATAATCCAAAAAGCTGAATTTAGTCATAGACGAGTTTCTTACATGCTCCGGCCCAATTACACTTCACAGACACACAGACGCATGTTACCTTCGGTGCAACTTAAATCAAATCTCTCATTAAAAATACATTTATACCATGCATTCTAGTGGTATAATAAGTAATAACATTCAGTTTGTGAAGTATATTTGCAATAACGAAAACTTCTGTAAATTAACCTCAGCTTCTCCTGCATTTAATCATCCACAGAAGCCAGTTATTGTCAGATTCGCCACAAAACTGAATGTTATCACTTAATCATATAGACATTAATTTATGTCAGCCCATCTTTTATGTATGGGAACCCAGTTGGGGGTCATGGTTCCACCTCAAAAATTTGGACTGCTACATTGGCAGTTTCTATGTGATCATATTGTACAATGTTTGCAGTATTCTTACTTGATCTTCACATGATCAAGGCATGGTAATCCTCTGCCTACATGTTTAGTTAAATTTGACAAAAATAACCAAGTTATTTATTTTACCATTGGCTTAATTAAATAATCTAATTGTTTTAATGAGTTGCTCATGATTCTTTAGGAGAGTGAGCAAATAGTTCAAAATGGTCTCTAAGCCATTTCCAAAGATGGAACTAATAAATGTGTTGATTGTTCGGCATCAAGGTCATTACAATTATACATTACTGATTTAAATACAACTCAATACACTTTAAAATCAACACACATTTTAACAATCACCAGCAGATTTTAAAAACAGCTACAATAGTTAACTAGTTCATTAAAACCCTTCATTATAATTCATTACAGACCCAAATTCAAACTTTCCTTTATTTAGGGTATAGATCACTGAACTATTATTACTCAATCATTCCTCTCCTTATTTTTGATATATTCATAAAGTAATTAGCCACAAATTTGATTGTAAAGGTGTCTTCAGCACAGATCAATATTTTAGTCAATGAAATTTCATCCATGTTCAGCCACTCTATGTACAATCAAATGTTTGACTAATTACTATTTGAATATATCAAAAATAAGGAGAGGAATGATTGTGCAATAATTGTTTAGTGACCTATACCCTAAGTAAAGAAAAGTTTGGATTTAGGTCTGTAATGATTTATAATGAAGTCCTCTATACTTCCATTTTCACGGTTACAGTTGGGACTATTCTCCGGATCTTTGCTGTATCTTGCTTGTATCATGTTGCTTTAAAAAAGCCCAGATTTATGTCTATTAAGGATATTTCTGTATTTCTGGTCAAGCAATACTTCTAGATAAAACTGCAACTTATATTGATCATTATTGTTGGCAAACCATTGAGACTACTTAGAGTCTTTACTTTTTTGTAGCTCTATATTTATCCAGTGGTTTCTGATTTTCCTTTTCAGAAATGCTCCACACTGTTTGCTCAAAATGATATTGACATCATGCTATCATGTGAGGTATGATAGATCATATTTATCTAGAAGCTCACATTTTTTTTGTACCAAACCGATTTACAATATCTCATTACTTAACCATTTTTTCTTTTCCTCCAAACCTTTCCTTGGTATTTTATCTGTGGGAAATCTAATCAACCTTAGCAAATAAATTTTTTTTTCTTGCTATCTATAGGTGCATTGATCGTGTCTAAGCCCAACTGTGCTCTAAAATACATAGAGGGAAATGAATGGCTAACTGCCAATGTTTTTTTTAACAGTTTATGAATGGGAACCATCAGTTTTTCCTTCATTTTGGTATCCCAAATTTCTTCACCATATTCCACTTGGGCTAAATACTTCTCTCTGAGTGCTTCAAGTAAAGGTTTTACTGCTAGACTGACATATGCATAATTAAATTTTCCCAGTGAGGCTGCTTTTTTCTTAAGGGTACATCATTTTTTTTAACCTATAGGCCGGTTAGCCTTACTTATGAATGCATCAGTGATTCCTATTGGCTGGTATTAAGTTGTATCTACTCAATTTTTTTACCTTCCTACTGCAACATGTTTGCTTGTTAATAATGCTACTTGTATTTTCTATTTCTGCTCTGTATGCTTTGTATTGTTTGAAATTGACGTGGAACCTGTGTAAAAGAGTCTCTGGGCCAGATATTCAAAACTTTGCACTGGGCAAAAAATGTTTGTGCAGGTTAAGTGCAGGATTAGTGTGGATTTGCTATATTCAAAAAAAGCCAAATACATAGCATGAAAAACTGCACTGAAGCTACGGCAAAATAATAATGTATACAAGGGGCAAACTGGAGCACGTGTGTACATGAATACAGGTGCAATGCTATATTCAGTGATTAGCGCTACACAAAGTGGTTTTGTGTGACTTAGCACGACACTTAGTGTGGTGCACATTACTGCCCAGGAAAAGGTAGTCAACCCTGTGCAATCAGCTTTGCATGACATTTTGGCTTTGCGCTGTGTTTGCGTGGCTTTTGCTCGGCTTTGCGTGACCCTAACAAATAAATATGACACATAGACAAAGCCAGACATAGAGGAAACATGCTGCTCACTGATGGCATCACAATGATGCCATCATCTGCCACCAGCCCCAGCCATGCCAGGCAGTAAGTGGTGACCCTGCCACCAGTGGACAGCATGGCAGTGTGGACACCAACAGATACCAGCACACACAAGCAGCACTGTGAGCATGGAGGATGTTGAGGGGAGAGTGTATGGGTGGCCAGGTTATGCCACAGACCAGGTGTGGCCACAAGGCTGGGACACATCATGCAGTGCACATGGGCCAGTATTGGGAATACCCCAACACCAGTGTGCCTTTCTGATACTATATGCCCCCTCCGGCCACATACCCAACAGCTGTACAACTGCCACAGCACACAAAGCCGGACATATATATGTCACTGTGAGCATCCCATGCAGGAGGTGCAGCATCTGTGAGTCACACAACAGTGTAACAGTAATGTTCACTGTCAGTAAACACCTGCATGTTGGGCCTGTCACTGAGTATAGTGCAGTCATCAGCACTGCCCTACACACCATAGGCAGTGTTGTGTCCACAATCTACTGGCCTCCTTGCTACTGTAGTGTCTGCTGTGTAATGTAGCATGACCTACAGTGTGACAGTTGCGTGCAGCACCACCACCATCTGTGCCTATGCTGTGTTGACCCCTGGGGTATAATATTCTATGCTATGCTGTACAGTTTACATGTAGCCTACAGCTATCATTATGCACTTCCAGACTGACCTACAGGTGGAGCTGTAGCCAGACCTGGCCAGACCCTGTACTTCCAGACTGACCTACAGATGGAGCTGTGGGACCCTGCAGTAACGCTGGGCAAACTGCATGCAAATCAGGGCATAATGAGATGCTAATCTGGATGTTTGCCCACAGACTACCTAAGTAGGCTCATTTGCATGTCACTTTTGAATATGGCAAAGTTTAGTCCAGGGCAAACGTTTTTGCACTGGGCTAATGGTTTAGCCCTGTGCTAAACCCATGCAAACATGTTAGTGCTGCACAAAGAGTTTGGGGAATATTATATAGTTTTGAACATTGTACTTTCACATGTGCTGCTCCTTGCAGCTGTACTGGATCCACACATTTACTGGCTCACACATTGGCACATAGTTCACCTCTACCTACCTTCACATCTATGTGCATTGTGTTGCTGTTCTGGTTTGAACTTCCTGGTTGCTATATTCACAGCTGTCTTATTCCAGGGCTAAGTTTGCCCTGCACTCCCAGCCCAGTTTGTCCTGCCTCATTCCCATGCTATATTCAGAAGCTGTTTGCCCCGGGCTATTCCTTTTGAATATAGCTTGCTTTGTGCTCCTGGCTAAGTTTGCCCACCGGGCAGTGTTAATTTAGCCCCGGGGCAAAGTTTTGAATATCTGGCCCTCTGACTCATAGGTATTAAATCTGAGAATTCAATAAATAAATAAATATGCTTATTCCATTGCCCTTTTGTTGAGAAAGTAATGCCTAGGTAAACATAGAAATCCATTGCACTAAGTTTTTCCCTTCTAAATGACCAGGTCCCTGCTTGTTTGCCCTTACCAAAAACTGACACTTGAGTTTTTGTGACATTCATTTGCAGTTTCAATGTTTTTGACATTTCTTCTAGCAGATTTATCTTTTTTGAAGACCTAATTTCATTAGTGAAGACAGAATTGTCATCTACAAAAGCCAAATTAGCACAAACCTGATCTAGAATTTTGGGGGGCGTCTGATTCGAAGGCTGCCATTTTTCTCAATACCCCATCAATACAGAGGGAGAACAAAGTTGGTGCCATAATGCACACTTGTTGGCCCAGTGGCACTGACGGTTGAGGCGCTGGCACCTTACGTCACACCACACCGGTGACCTGGGTTCAGGAATGGACTCGGGTGCCAGAGGGTCAGCAGGGGAAGGGGAAGGAGTAGGATTGAGTGTCTGGAGGACTGCTCTCCTCTCCTGGGATGGGCTGGGGAAACAGCGTCGCTCTGTAGCAGCCCCCGGTGTAGACCAGGGGAAGCTGCTGCAGGGCGCAAGTAGGGAAGCTGGAGGAAAAACTAGAAAAATTGCATCTCCTTCTACCAGATGATGGCTACCCGGACCAGTGCCTCCTCAAGCTCCACGACAGCTGACCTGGCCACAGCAGTACCCAGAGCCAATGCCTAGGCCATTAGGCCATTTCTCCTCAGACGAGGAGGACCCATCCGATGAAGAGTTACGTCGGGTTACCCTGAGGTGGCTGCGATATGGGGTCGGGATTGGCAATGGAGACTAGAAGAGGTGAGTGTCCTTGTGGCAATTGGCCTGAAGGAGAGGTAGGTGGGGTCACAGGGGAGATAAACAGATAACACAAAAAAAAATACACCCTTGTCTCACACCTCTGATTGTTTTTAATAGTTTGGATAACTGTCAGTTAGACCCAGTCTGAACTTTAGTCCAAGTCCCATCATATAAGTTACTTATGGAAAGGGGAAATTGTTTAACCAGGAAAGGCACACTAAGCCAGAACTTGTTTCCTGCTGTGAACTGGGAGCACAGGGAAATTAAGTGACTTGCTCAGGGTTACACAGTATGCAAGTGGGAGCTGATGGGATTCAAACCCAGGTCTCCAGGTTTGCAGCTCAGTGCTCTTAACCACTACATTGTACTGCATTCAATATAATCACTTATGCTTCACTTATAATATTAATCAATTGGTTATCTGTATCCTTATCAATCACCTGGTTCCAAAGGGTGTTTCTATTTGCTGTATCAAAAGCTGATTTAAAATCAACATATAATACATATGCTACACTAACTTAGTTTTTTTCTCTTTTAGATATTTCCTGAAGAAGACCTAAGGTCAAAACGTAGATTTTTAACTTGGTTTTCTATTTTCAGCATGCATTTAATATAACCATTTTGTTTTGCTTTTAGACCACATGCTGATGCAGCTCCTGATTTTTGTTTTTACATATAATACATATAATTTCTGTTTGCCTAAAACTGTATATTTTTCAACTAAATATTTTAAAAGAAAGCAATTGCCAATTGTATTATACCCCAGCCTGAAGCCTGCCTGGTATTGACTCACCCCTCCTCTATTTTCAGTTTTTCTGTTCTCAATCTGTCAAGTATAAGTTTAGAAAAAATGTTTAAACTTACGTCCAGCAAGCTTATGGGCCTCCTAAGGAAGGAATGTCTAACCCTGAAGCACAGAGGCTAAACTTTATGTGGGAGCTGGATTGTTTCACATTTGTATTTTTTTTTCCATAAACTGTAAGTAATGTGAATACAGTATCACTTCAGTAAAAATATCTCACTGAATTTCTCAAGCTTGGAGTGTTGGTTCTTCATTTTTATTATTTAGGACTATACATAGCTGGATCCATTAGGTTTCCCTTTTTATATACTGATATCAATCCCTTACATGATGGGGGATGATAAGAGTCTTTGATAGGTATCATGTCATTACAGCGAGTAGATTATAATGACTGTAATTGAGCGGGTACGTTATATCGACTGCTTAAACAGTGATTGCTCAATTACAACATGCACACATTTGAGCTACTGTCACATTAAGTATGGGTGCAATTAGAGTGACTGCCTGTTTGACAACTGGTGTTGTAGCCTACCCCCACCATCAGGGTGTGGCATGGTGTTAGAATCCTTGAGATGGGGGTTCTGGGGCACAGCCCCCTGTGGAGGGTGCAGGGGGGGCATAGCCTCCCAGCATGACAGAGGAGCATATGATTATTTCAGTGGTGATGTATGTTGGGGTAGGGTGTTGCGAGGATGGTGGTCAAATTTATCCATAGTCAGCGGGCATGCCTCTTCTGGTGCATGGAGATTTTGTGTTTCATCATGTTCATGTTTGAATGATGGTGTTGTCATTGAGATGTGCTGGTAGTGCAAGCTGTATTCGTACTGGTGTGTGGTCGCCGGGATGTGCGGTCATGGCAATTACCATCGCTGTCTTATTTTTGCCCAAATTGTAGTCACTCCTTAAACATCACAATGTTGACATTGAACCACTTTGATACATTTGCTAAAGGAGACCATAAGTGCATCTCCCCAAAAAGCTGAGCTAGATAGAAAAACTTCAGCTGGAATCTGATCTGGTCCTGGAGCTTTGTTAATCTTTAATGCTTTTGTTGCAAAGTATACTTCTTGCCTAGTTATTTTAAGGTTTTGATCACTGATCCCTCAACAGGCCACATAGTCATTCATAAAAACTTCCATAAATATTTGTGCAAAATAATACAAAATTACCGAATGATAAGAGTCTTTGATAGGTATCATGTCATCATATAAATATTTGTGCAAAATAAAACAAAATTACCGAATCTGACTCTACAATACACATATCTAATTTAATCTTATACTTGTTCGTCCTGCTTGCTTTGAAGGTCCAAATGTTTTTATCTCCATTATCTATTGAATTCAGCATCTCAACCCATTTTTTCTGATGGTGTTGCAATTTTTTTAGTTTTAAGAACCATTTATATTTTCTCCTTTCCTGCTTCAATATAATGAATTTTTGTCTGTCTTTAGTATTTCTTGTATTTCTAATTTTTGCTGTTAAAATGGCTTTTTGCTTTGAACATTCCTTACTGAAGCATGTATCCTTTAATGTTACTACTGATTTTATAGCTTGTTGTTTAAAGAAACTAGTTTTAATCAGATCAAAAATTTTACTAATATACTCCCATGACTGTTTACCTGATATAGTTTGAATATATTTTCAGTTATTTTGATTTAATTTTTTTCTGTTAGTCTCACCACCTGGTTTTCTATTTGAACATTCCATTTAAATCTTTTATCATACCTTGTTTCAGTAATGCATGCTTCCCATATGTTTTCTGGTTCTTCTCTGAATTTACCATAAGGTGAATCCCTTAGCAGGATTGGCAAATGGTCACTTTCTAACCTAGAAGGAATTAAAAGAGTATACCAACCGGTGGATCACCTGTCAAAAGTATTAAATCCAGGAGTCTTGCTCCTATAGCATGAATATATGTACAGTTCCCGTGCATATCTCCCTGCAACCTACCATTTAAGGGGTACAAATTATAAGATCCAAGTAAGTTGATTAATTTTAAACCAGAATTATTAGTTTTGAGGTCCAGAGTCTTCGTTTCTTTTCATAACTTAAAGTCATATTCAAATGTTCAAAATGGTATATCCAGTAGTCCATCGTATTTGCCTATTCTGGTGTTCATATTCCCTACTAGTAGTATTTCTGCTGTAGGAAATCTAAACTATATATCTGATCGGTTAGTATCCGTTCACTCCCATATTTCGATGTGACAATATTTAGAACTTATTGGTGGTATATATGTATTTATTAGAACAAAGTCTCTACTGTGGTGGACAATTTGGGAAACAACAACATTTTTCTCTGTAAGGATCCTCAGATGTCTCTCAAAATTCCCTAAATGAGTATATGTCACTAGTCCCCTGAAGGTCTACCTAGCCTGTGTTCTCTTGTGGCTACAGAATATGACAGCTCATATCCATTCAACACAACATTGTCCTCCTTTTCATGCAAAGTCTCCTGGCAACATACTATATCCCCTTGCTTAATAAACTCAAGTCAGTTCCTATCTGGATATTTGTTTTCAATTCCAGCTATAGTCCACAATATAATTAAAATACCTTGCTCTTTTTACTTTACTAAGTCTAGTTTACTGTGTTCACATTCCCCAATCTCATCAACAAGTCAATTTTGAATTTTATCAGCCAAGACAGATCCCTATACTGTCCTTTGAACCCCTTCAATGATTTCTTCATTTACAATGTCCATTGGAGAAATAAGAACTGGTGAAAAACTTCTAATGGATCAAGTGAGTGCAAACCCAATGAATATAGGGTGTCACTTTTTTGCAACAATTGCTGCACCAATAAACCATTTTTGACTGTAATGTCCATTTGTGAGGGATGCACATTCCTATTTACCTGCCAAATACCCTGATATCCTAGCTAGACTTGCAGGAAATTGCTAAACAGGTTATATTAACCCATAAGCTTCTGACTACTTTCTCTGTTCAATCTGGGCATTCCATATATGCCCAACACTACTGGAGTTCAATTCATTCACTGTTTCCATAGGATAAATTAAATTCCTCTCTAGTTAGGTTACATTAAGTCCTTTCTCCTGTAATATTCAAACATTATATCATATGTAATTTGTCAGTTTACTGTAGGTGATTCAAAATAAACTTCTATTGTATTTATTTGACCATCATTGCTTCTTTTGACTTCACCAATGTCATTTGTTATGAAGATCCAGTTCTGCATTTACAAGTATTTTATTGAATAAATACTCATTTAGTTCTTCTTTGGAGATCTGTGTCCAGTCATCATATGCAGTCAGTCTCAAAAATGAATAACTTTTGTCTGTAATCTTTTTTAGTTTGGAAACATGTGGAATTTTAATTTCTACTCCAGTATTTACAATAGTATTTATTTATTTATTATCTTTTGGTCACTGGGTAATTGCATTAGGCAATATCCCTGCCTGTTTTCAAGCATGACCCGGGAGAGTACAAGATACAGTCATACAAACAAAACTCAGGTAGGATACATACAGTCCCTTAATACAGACAATAAATGTCCACACAGGGATAGTCAGGTAATTATACACACAGCAGAAACCATCCTTGCAGGGATGAAAAGGACAGGCAAAGACAGGCCAGGCTGTATACTTGAAGTTCTGAAAACCAGTGTTTCTAGGCAGGAAAGAGCAGGGATAGAGGGTCAAGCAAGGTTAGGTTCAGTTACAAGTATCATGTGCATAAAGATAGGAAAAAATGCAGTCTTGAAGGAGGAGTGAGATAACAAGCACTTCAACTGGTAGGAAGGGAGTTCCAGAATTTAGGGGTGAAGTGAGAGAATGCTTGCTCCCCAATTTTTGATGAGCAGTGTTGGACTGAGAACAGTGGAGAGTTAGAAGATCTCAGAGGGTGGGAGTGGACAACAGGGGTAAGCATATCCCCAAGATAGTCAGGGCAGAGGTTTCTGGTCATGGAATCAATAAAACAACCCAGGGAGTAGGATCGAAGGGATTTTGGAAGCAGCCAGTGCAGGGTGGAATAGATGAGGCAATGGTGAGTAAGGTAAGGGGACAATAGGGCAAATCTGCAGATGTTATTGCAAGTGGTGTCCCATTTATGAAGAATACCAGCATTGGTGTGGGAAAGGATAGGGAGGGTGTACTGTAGCCTAGGGAGTAAGACACCTCTAGTCACAGAGATCCTGGCAGAAGGGGTTAGAGAGTGCCGCACCTGGGAGGTGTCACCAATCTTAGTGTTAATGAATTTGCTTATCTTGTTTATGTGAGTGGAGAAATCCAGTATGGGATCCAGTGTCACACCAAGGTGTTTGAAGGAGTCAGTGGACAAAATTGTTGACCCATCATGGCGAAGCACAAAGAGCTTGGTCGACTCGTCTTGGACTTTTCTAGAGGACCCGAACAGCATATCATGTGTCTTTGGTAGATTGAGGATTAGGAAGTTTGAGGAGAGTCAGGACTGACTCAGTTGGAATGCAGACAGTAGATGAGCATTAAGGTCAGGGATGGATCAAGAGGCTGTGTAGAGTACTAAGTCATCTGCATACATGATGGAGCGACAGTGGGGAGAAGAAGTAGTAATAATGGCAACAAAGATGGAGAAGAGCAGTGGTCCCAGAATGAGCCCTTGTAGGATGCCACAGGAGACAGGAACTGGAGATGAAAGAACCTTACAAAAGGAGATGGATTGTGTTTGGTTATCAGTGTAGCTGCTGATCCAGGATATGGTGACTCCAGAGGCACCAAGTGAGATCAGTTTATTCAAGAGCAGTCAGTGAGTAACCAAATCAAAAGCTTTGGTGAGGACAGTGAACACGGCACCAGTAAGAAGGCCATTATCCATGCTGGACTTGACCTCACTGGTGAATAGGGTGAGAGCAGTAGAGGTGGTATGACCAGCCCTGAAACCAGGTTGAACTGGGGTCTGAAGTTTGAAATTGAGTAAATGAGTAGAGATCTGGTGGTGAACAAATTTCTCCAATATAATGCTGAGGGTAGGCAGTAATACAATGGAACAATAGTTAGACAGGATTTTAGGGTTGCCCTTCTTGAAAACCAGAATAATACTGATATATTTCCAGGTTTAAGGCACCATGGAGGTGCTGATGGAATGGTTAAAAAGCAGAGTAATGGGTGTAGCTAGAAGTGGTGCAGCAAGTGTAAGGATCCTGGGTTCAAGACCATCAGGCCTGGCATTCCATGAGAGGCAATGTTTTGTAGAAACCTAAGAACCTCCTGATGTGTGATAGAGGCAAGCACCAGGGCAGGAGGTGCATCAAGAGGAGCTGGAGAAGGAGACTGGGGGCTGCAAGATGCAGGAGCGGAGATATTAGGAACATTGGTGAAGATGGAGTTAAAGGCGTTGGCAATAGTGTTGGAGTTATTGCAAAGACTATAATTAATTAGCATGTCCTTAGGAGTCTGCAGCTTGGTATTCCCCAGTATTTTATTAATCTGGGTCCAGTATTTTTTTTGGTCAGAGGCAGAGGAATGAAGGTGCTCTCGTAAGTAATTGATCTTTGCAGCCTGGACCACCTTCTTGCAGGTATTGCACAAGGCATGATACACATCAAGGTCAGCCTGAACAGAGGAGAATTTCCATTTTAATCACTGCTTGTCATGCTGCTTGAGCAGTTACAGGAGAGGCTGTTTAGCCACTTGGTCACTTTCCCTCTGACCCTATGCTTAGAGAACAGAATGTACTTGTGCTGTAAGATAAGCAAAGTGGTGTTGAAATAGTCAGCAGCCAGGTTTATGTCATTGGTAGTGAATTGTGGAGGCCAGTCAATGTGTTTTAGATCATATAGGAACATAGCTGGGTCATGATTGGAAAAGTTAGCAAAGGATAAAACATTTAGAGGATATGAGGAAGGGTAAGCACCCCTCACGCAGTAGACTTGGCAGTGATCATTAATTGAGTATAGTACCTCACTATTATTTAGAGGGCGAGAGGGAAGGAGAGAGACATTCAGGTGAGACTTATAGTACAATGCCAATCCTCCTACTCTTTTGGAGAATGGTCTGTCTGCTTGGTACATGTTTTAGCCAGATAGTGTGCAGTCGAGGTCAGAGACAGTGGGTTTCATCCAGGTTTCAGGTAGAATAAGGATATCAGGATTATTGTCCTGAACCCAGGCCTCTAGTTCAGGGAAATTGGCTGCAAGACTTTGTATATTTAGATGGGCAAAAGTCAAGCCCAAGGCCTGGGGCAGTAGATGTAAATAATTGTACCTTTCTATAGAGGCTTGAATAAATATGTTACTACAATTTCTGTATCCATAGATGTTGTAAATACCACAATAATGTTGTGTGATGCTTATATTTTCTTACGTGAACACTTGGAATATATACTTTGTGCCTACCATTTTTCTGTAATCATTGCTTGTATCTCTTTGTTCATTTTTGTATTCTGTACCTTTAGTCTATGTATGTATAACTGTCCTTGACAACAGCAGGTCCACCTTGTAAATGAGCTTGCTCAACGGTGATCGCCTGGATAAATAAAGATTTTGATTGATTGATTTGATTTGGAGATGGCTACTGCAGGAATAAGTTTGGTTGGGATAGACCAAAGGGCCAGGGTTGGGTTCAATGTCCCCAGTAAGGGTAAGAGATTATGTAATAACCTATAGAATAGAAGTTGAACAGCTACTTGCATCAATTAAATTTCTCCCTCTAATACCCTTGTTCCATTGCTTTTCTTTCCTTTCTTTATTTTGTTGTGCTCCATTTGAGCAGTGTTCATTGAGTAATACTATTTCATGTTCTAGTATCAGTAAATGATTCTCCAAATCCCTATTTTTAGTATTTAGGTTAAGCAAGTCAAAACAGTCCATACTTTTTTCAGTTTGTGCTAATGTGTCCTTCTGCCTATTGTTCAGTATTTGTTTAGTTTTACTTTAACATTTCTTGTTTTTTCAACCCTTTTCTCATTCTTTTTCCTTTTTAGTCAGTTCATTCCTTCTTCTATTACCAAGTCTCCTGTTTTTTTCAGATTTTTCCTTTTCTCCCCTTTTTCATTTTTAATTTTCTATTTTTCCACCTGATGTATCAGTGAAGACAATAGTAGAATAAGATCCTTGATTAGTGGGTACGTGGGTTACATTATCAAAAATAATTGAATCTTATTCTTTAGTTTGAAATACTTCCTCTAGCTTTTTGTTAATAGTGATCAACTTGGTATTCTGTATTGCTATATCATATCTTCCATTTTCCAATTCATTTTAAGTACAATCAACTGTTCCATAAGTAGTAGGTTAGTTGTAGTCAATAAAATGGCAGAGAACAAGGGATGAATCTGATTGGTAAATACAGTGCCATATAGGACAATGTTGCACTATAAATAACTAGTCCCAGTTAAACTGCCATGGCACAGAATCAAATGCCTGCCCAGTGGTTCCTTTTTTCGGCATTTGAATTAGAATGTTACATTTACTCGAAGTAGCCATTATTTTGCCCGCTAACATTTTTAAGAATGCGGGAGCAATTGAGCAAGTGAGTGAAACAGATCTCCCTTGCTCACCGTAATGCAGCAAACAGTGATTGAAGCACTTGTACCTTCCTCAAGCAGTCATCTCTCTCAGCAGCCATTAACGGAATTCACGATGTGTGGGCCAGTTTCAGCTGGGCTGACGGTGGTCTGAACAGCATCCTACCCCCTTAAAAAAATGCCCAGGCATACCTGTAACATCATCGATCTGATGAAAGCCCCCTACCCATACCATCTGCCACCCTGTGCTCTGCAGAGCTAACTCCACTGTCACTGTTTCAGGAAAAGCGGATGAGTCCTCCCTCGCACCGGCCCGAGTAGTCACAGCAGCAAGTCTTTCTTCCTCCCACAGAAGTCATTAAGGCTAGCATTCAAACCGAGTAAAACAAAATGCAGTCAGCTCTTGATGCTTCTGTTTCGCACCATCAACACCTTCCTCCCATCACTGTTCGGATACTCCTCATCCCCTTCCTACTGCTATGTGCAGTAGTATTTCACAGTAGCAGAGTTGCAGGAGCAGTTCCTGCTGCCAAAATTCACAGAAGCTGCACATATCACATTGGCCACCCCAATATTAAAAATAATAATAAAAATAATAGGGAGTGAGACACCAACTGCCAACAAACTGACACTCATTAAGATGGTCATTTTTTTATTTACTATGCATTTGGGCAAAGAGGGTCATTGATCAGTACAACACCACAAAAGTGCAAAAAAAACTATAACTATGGAATCTGTATTAGGTCAAAAGATCTGAAGCAAATCATTAAATCAATGTAGTCCCAGTATGCAGAAGGATTACTTTTGTTTATAAACGGTAATTGTTTTAACTTTTACATATAAAACATTTAATTCAGTTAATAAACCGTATTTTAAAAACTAGAAGGCCATTTTATAGTGCAATGTGACACTCCATGGTTGTGCATTACAGTGTGATAACTGCACTCTAGGGTGACCTGCAGTTGGCCTTCAACCTCATGCCTAATTACACCCAGTAGGAGTGAAATTATCACTAAGTAATGCACACCCCTTCATGTCTTATTGCTTACTTGGTGACTCATAAGAGCCACAATGTCTTCACTCAAGCAAAGTGGGCTTATGGAGGTTGATATACACTCTGTTGTTGTGGAAAATCCTGCTTTTGAGGAGAGTCTAGTTTGACTGTATTTATATATAGTCTCCCATCAAAGTTTTGTCACATTTGGTCACTAGTTCTTTCATACCACTTATAGTTCTTTGTAATTCTGTTGCGACTTTTGTAAACTCTGGTCCTAAAATGAGCAGGACAATGCAATGGTTTTCAGTTTGTGCATTGCTATGCTCAGTTATGGTCTTTCTACTATTGATTAATTCTTTGGATGTGTTTACATAACATGTGTCCTTCAAATCTGCATAGCCCATTTCATGTATCATGGACTTCTAAGAATTTCTGTCTGTATAGAATTATATATGGTATTGGAACAGACTTTGATGCTAAAGTCTAGTTTGGGAGAACATTCTAGATTAGAGTCAGTCACCATACTTACAGTAGGGCTATTGCTGGTAACTAATTATTAGCCCATGGCTTGGAAGTAGATGTTTTATCCCCCTCCAGAGAGTTGAATTCTTTCATGTGGTCAATTATTTAAGTCTGTTTGGTTTTTGCTATTTTAGACTGCTAATTTTTCCTTCCTATCTCTAGCATCGATTGACCCAACAGTGGTGAACATCTCTCATGGTTTTTCCTTGGCAATCTTGCACTAAAAATGATATTTTAGTCAGATTTAACAATTATTCCACTTTAGATAAGATAAGCTAAGTTCTTAATCAGTTTGGGGTTTAATTTTTTTGCATTCTAATCAAATCCCAAATATGTGAGTATGTACTAATATATAATATTTATGTACTGGGTCCATATGTTGCATATAGAATGCCACAGGGCGCAACCATGCAACAGTAACAACGCGTGGAAGAACAGCTACAGGGTACACAAAGCCACATGACACAAAGAGTGTGGAGCGGTAGCAGTGACACTGTAGCTGATTCCTGGACGGCTCTGGTGCAGAGGGTAAGAGCTCTGCTGGAAGGGGGTCTGCTAAGCAGCTGCCATGGCTCAGGGAATAGAGCCATCTGTGCTCAAGAGCAATGGTGCAACTGTGAGCTGGGGTTCTATTCCTAGTCCCAATTAGAGTCTATTTTTGTTCTCCGCCTAGTTTCCACCTTTGTCACTTCAAGCTACCTCCCCCGGAGGAGGTTATTTTAAGAGGGGGGTTTGGGGGGTTCAACATTCTTCCAGGGTCAGCATCTTATTATCTCCAGACTAATCTCAGCATTAGCTATCAGGCATGTTTGTATGCAAAGTTTCTGCCTCACTAGATTATCCAGTTATAGTATACTCATTCTGTATGTTTCTTGAATAAATAACCAGTTACAGTAACCAGCTAACCACCGTGCAACAACCGAGGTAGTCTGGAATAATTTTAAACACATGTTTTTTTATCCTTAGCAACTTTTAGATTCTGTTTGCTTACTGCATGTTAGTTGACCAAGGACCTAGGCATAAAATAGCATCTGAATCAACTGAAAACCAAAGATGGGAGTTTTGTGCACTTATCTGGCATAGCACCCTGAGCTACTACACATAACCTAATTTAGCTGATATACTCAACATTATGTGAGAGAATAGTGTAGTGCCTTGGCCAGAGGGGGTATGAGCTGCAGTCCTTAAGAGGTACCTCACAGAGCCCAGATGTTTAATCCCAGTGCTAGGGTCTATATGTTTAGCTGTGACTGGCTTACAGAGCTACAGAGGCCTGGTTCCTCGAGAAATAGATTGCTGAGTTTGCATGGGTCTCACATGACTCACTCTTTAGCATTACTTACAAGAGTATGGTGCCTATCTCCAATCTACAAACATGAATCTACTATAACTTCATAAGCTGAAGGGTTCAACATAGAAACATAGACTTGATGGCAGATAAGGAAATTACTTGGCCCACCCAGTCTGACCATTTCCCTACCTACTGAATAAGCCAAAGATCCTAGTTAACCAACAGCCTACTTCCTCCTACACCCACACAAGAATTGCTTTTATGTCTCTCCCATTCATTCTTGAATTCCCCACTGCTTTTGACCCCACAGCCTCCTCAGGAAGGCCATTCCATGCATCCACCACCCTCTCAGTGAAAAAACATCCTCACATTGCCCTGAGCATCCTCTCTATCCTCAAATTTGTGCCCTTGTTCTTGCACATCTCTTTTCTGAAAGATGCTGCCTCTTGGACTTTGTTGATTCCCTTGAGGTACTTAAATGTTTCTGTCATGTCTCCCTCTCCCTCCTTTCCTCGGGGCCATGCATATTAAACTCATTTCCAGTCTCTCTCTCTCTCTCTTTGTATGAGAAGCTGGTGCAGACTCTGCTGCATTTTACAATTCTCCCTCCTCTGGACTGTCTATATCCTGTCTATATTTATAGGGAGCACTTGATTAATTCAAAATACCCAGAATTATACAGGCCCAGGGGAGGTTGGTACCATTATCACCTTTATATTAATAACAGAATAATTAACAGCATGGGCTGCAAGAAATTTCAAGTAGAAATGGCAAACTATGTTTCCCAGATATATTATTCCCTCTTAATTATGTACCATCAGGAATTATAATCCCTCGCTCTGTATTAAGTAGGTATTTCAAGAGTGCTGCTATACCATTTTATTTACTGCTTTGCACGTAATGTGTAAAACAGTTAAAAATAAATGTTAAAAATTACCTTTGTTGTTTTAAGCCCAAACAATGATAGAGCACCTTTTTTTGTTCTTACATTAAAGGGTACCTAAACAAGCAGTTTTTTAAAACTGCAAACTCCAAAATCTGGCTTCATTGCAAGGTAAAGTAAAGACTGTTGTTTACATGTATGCTAAAACTGCATTTATGTAAATAACATAAATACAGTTTCATAGCATTTGAAAAATTTAAACATCAGCCTTTCACTTTCAAAAAACAGCCTTGGCTTCTCCATAAGATGCCTGCCAAGTGTGTTAAGTGATGAGTCATGATGACATAATCAGAGCCAGAGCCAGAGATCCACATATTTTTCTATGGTGCTAACTAGTTCTTCTTTCCCTCTTTATTTTGAATTGTTGTACCAGAATGATAAACACCATGTATTACCTCATGGATTATTTTGAGCAGTACACATGTTAGGCTATGATTTTGTTCATTTTGTTTACTTTAACTTGCCGAAAATGTTTTGCAATACAGCTGACTTTTTCTTTGGCAAACTGCATTACAGTACATCACTTCAAATACCTGATGATCTAGTGGTTATATGATGCACTGAATTTTGTTTTTTGTTAACCAGGAGAGTCACACTAAACTAAAAGCTTGTTTACAGGTGTGGCCTGGCAGCACAAGGAAGTTTAGTGACTTGCTCAGGGTTACACAACATATCGGTCTTGTTCAGTTCCAAAGCTCATGCTCTCTTGTTAATCCACAAATAAGGCTTTCTTTTTCCATGTGAACCCCCTGCACCTAGCCTGCCTTCTGTTGAACACCCCACCATCCATACCTTGTCCTTAGTACTACCTGGGGCCACAATGCGAGTTGGCTGGCTACCACCCTTCCAGATCTTGAATGAGCTATACACAACTCCCTCAATACTGTCCTAAAAAATGTCAGCCCCCCCTCCCCCACCCAAGGGTAATCTTCTCTACACTGAGTTCAAGTAACAGTTTAGGTGCAGCCCTGCCACTCTGAGTATTTGTCATCGCTGGCTACTTCCTCATCCACAGTCAGGAAGTGATCATGATGCTGGCAGCCCCACGCTTCAGATCTCACAGTGATCTGCTCAGCATCCTCCTTCATGTCTTCAACTAACCTGAATATAGCTGTATCCTGCTGGAATGGCCTCTTCAGTCCCTCTCTGACATTCATTTTACTCACCTGCTCCACACCAAAAACTGGTGAGTTCACTACCCTTCTGCATCATGAATGTGGTTAGTACAGTCTCCCATGTTATAGTCAGTGGTGGGTGAAGTGGCTGAAATTCGCTCCATGAAGTGATTCATGAAGTAACTCAGATTTCGTGAAGTGCTCTGCAATGCAAAGTGGAGTACTTCACATTATAATGGAGAAGGCGAAATCTATTGGAAGCAATGACTTCATGTTATTCCGCCTTCCCCAAACCACTTCTCCACCAATTTTAAGGTAAAGTATATTGAAATCAATGTACTTCACCTCACTTCACCTTCTTCTTGAGGTACAAAGGTGAATTTTGTAGTGCTTTATGGGATTGCAGGTCACATGGGCTCTAGATTGTTCTGCACAGCCTCAGTTCTGTGTAGTGTGTGCGTAGTGGAAGATGGAGACAGTTTCCTCTCAGAGCTCTGTGATTCAAATCCTCTAAAAGCTGTTAAAAAGTCTTTTGGGGTTATTTTTTTTGCTCACAGTTTACTACATCGAGTATAGGAAACCCTCCTGTGCTCATACTATCGAGTGTTTATTGTTTGTGTGTGGATTTTGAATGTTAATTTAGAACGGTCAGTCTGTGTACTGTGAAGTGTGCTTTGGGGGAGGGGCGTATCTGTGGTGTAGGTAGATTAACTGGGAGAAAAAAGCAGTCTTTCTGTTTTGGTTATATTTTTCTTATAACTGTGTTAATGTACGCACAGTAATATTTTCAGTAATTCTTGACTTTTTTTTTCTGATTGCTGTGGTGCAGCAGTGTATAATTTAATTTTGTTTAAAACATTTGGTTATAGTACTGAAGGTTTTCAATTTGCTACACATTACTTGTTGTGTGTGTGTGCAATGTGTGCCATTAAATCAGACACCTTTTATTGTGCCACAGAGTAAGTGCAGCAGTGTGAACCTGCTATCCACTGCACCTGCATGAATTTTTTATACTGCTTTGTGGTATCTTTACTGGTAGTGGACTGTTACTGCTGTGCACTACCCACCTCAACTGGCAACTGGCAAAAGGTATTCATTTTCAGATTTGAATTTGTGACTTATGAGCACTGGCTAGGTGTTGTTTTACCTTTGCATCTGCATCTCTTGAGTGTGCAGCGCAATCTTAATCTGTCTGTGCGTTTGTAGTATACCATTAATTCTGGGAGACTTAGCATTTCTTGTTAAGCTCTCATTTCACTTCATCAGCACTGGGGAATTTTCTGGACACAAGACAGTAGCATTTTGGGGATGCACATTAATTCTGGTGACTGTGTGTGACTACTGCATACATGACGTCTGAGTGCACTATTAATTTTGGGAGACTTTGCATTTCTTGTGGTCTCATTACACTTCATCAGCACTGGGGAGATTTCTGGACACAAGACATGAGCATTTTGGGGATGCACATTAATTTTGGTGACTGTGTGCATGAAGGGCTGCCAAATATTGTCACTTCACCTTACTTTGTTAAGGTGGAATGACAATCTTGATTATAATTACTAGGTGGAAATGAGCCTTTTGCATTGGCTACTCTGTAGCGGAATGACACACTGGGCGTCCCACTTTGGCGGCACTTTGCCGTGGAATTTTAAATTCACTGCATCTCTAGTTATAGTTGCATATTAATAATAAACATGATCTTATGCTAGGTATATTGATAGCAGCATGGCACAAGTGGAAAATAGGCTTTCCTATCCGTATAAGATCTAAGCCACCTATGATTAGGCACTATTAAATGATGTGCATAATGATGTGCACACCCATCATTTAATAGTGCCTAATCAAAGGTAGCCTAGCTCTTTTAAGGATAGGAAAGCCCATCATCCCCCTTGTTTCCTGCTGCTATGAGCCTGACTTACTGGAAAGATATGTTTATATTTGATATGTCAAAATAAAACAGGGACTGTACTACTTGCATTCATGATGCAGAAGGGTGATGAGCGCACCAGTTTTAGGTGTGAGGAGGAAAAGTGAAGAATGAATGTCAGAGGCAGGGCTGGAAAGGCCACTCTTGCAGGGTACTGCTATATTCAGGGAAGGGGAAGACAGAAGGATAGAAATGTGAGCAGATTACTGTGAAAAATAAGATTTGGGGCTGCCAGCACCTGATCCCATTGTCCTGGCCAACATTCCCCTTCCCATAAAACCAGTTCATGCAATTTTCCAAGGCTATGTGTGGATATTAATGTATGAAATGGCTTCCACTACATGTTCAGTCACTTCACTACCAGTCTAGTATTGCTTGTAAAGCACTTTGGGATACAAAGTGTATGAAACCCACTATATAAATGCTGATTCTTATCATTATTATTATTATTATTTCCCATGGAAAAAGAAGACATGACAAGCATATATTTGAGTTTCAAGATGTATGAACTCTAGCATTGAACTGCACAAGAACATTGCTACAAATAAGTGATGGATCTAGGGGGTGGTGAAGAGTGTGGCTGCAACCCCCCCCCCCCATAGTAATGTACTTGCTTACTGCTGCTGCTGCTGCTGCTGCATTTCACTTTGCTGAAGAAGTCTGATTTATTGATTGTACAAATGTTTACATTAAAACTATGGATTACATTTGTAGGTTCTGTCAAAAACGTACCAGAAAATAAAAGCAGAAAATATAAAGGTTTAATAAAAATGTTAAAAAGTGCATATTGAGCATGCACACCACCCCAACACCCCCATTGTAGCATCCTGGATCCACCATAACCACTAAACCACCAGGTTATTCAAGATTTGTACTGCACTGTGGTTTGCCACAGAGAAAGTCAGTTGGATTAAAACACATTTTCAGCATGTTAAAGTAAACAAAATGAACAGAACCATAGCCTAACATGTGCATTGTACAAAATAATGTGCATGGTTATGACCATGTGGGTGAAACAATTCTATACAAAGGGAATAAAGGACTAATAAGCACTATAGAGAGCCATATAGCTCTCTGACTTTGGCTCCGAGGATGTCATCACATAACACATTTGGCGGCCATTTTAGGAAGCAGGTAAGACAGTTTTTTTTAAATTGGAAGGCTGATTTTACAAGTTTTAAATGCTCTGGAACCACATTTACATAAATTATGTAAATGAGTTTAGCATTAATGAATACAGCAGCCTTTCCTTTAGTTACAGTATCAATGGAGTCAGATTTTTGAATAGTTTGTTGTCAAAATGCTGTTTAAGTATCCTTTAAATACTATGCAGTCCATGTAATTTAATGTGCTATCATTCATTCATAAGCCTGTTCTAAGTCTATAAAGCTTTAAATTTATTTATTTTATTTATTTAAAAGTTGGTAACCAGGAAAGGCACACTGAGCCAGATCGTTTCCAGGTGCGACCCGTGGGTAAGGGACAAGCAAGGTAAAACCATACTAAATAGTATAAAAGAGAAATATCATACCATAAATAAAAGCAAAGTGGATAAATAACAAGCCAAATAGGTAGGTGGTAACAGCAGAGATAAGGTTTGATAATGTACAGGCATTTTACAAGTATAGATAATGTACGAAAATTACAAACAATATATACACAGAGGCAGCAGATCATATAAGGTTAGGTAGCAACAGGGAGGGTACAGACTTAGTAAGGAGGTGGAGCTAGGTAAGAAGGGTTTAGATGTTGTCTGGGATGGGGTAAACAAGATCATATGAGGTTGGAGCAGCTCAGAACTGGGATTTAAGGGTGGAGAATGTAGGGGAGAGGTGTGTCCAAAGGTACAGTAGTTGATTCCAGAGATATGAGAGATGGTAAGAGAAGGTGGCCTTGCCTGAGCAAGCGCTCAGGTGGGGGAGGAAGAAGGTTAGAGCATCCCTGGATTGGAGAGTATGTGGAGGTGCTAACTAGAGAGAGGCAGGAGTTGAGGTAAGGGGACAGGGTACCAAACCAGAATTTGGAAATGAAAGAAGGGCTATGAATATGGCACCTTGCAGGTAGAGGTAGAAGGGAGAGGGAGGAACAGAGAGTACAATGGTGAGTGGGGGGAGTGGTGAAATGACAAAATGAGTTTAGAAGGATGTCGAGTCAAGTGAGGGACATAGAGGAAGTGGAGCAATAAACAATGTAAGCATAGTCAAAAACTAGTAAGATAGTTTTAGTGACCAGGTCATGGCAGATGGACAGCGGAAGGCAGTCCTTGAAGCAATAGAGGGCTCCTAGTTTAGGTTGCAGTTTGGAGCAGAGGGAGTCAGCATGGATGATGCAGTCAAGACTGCTATCAAGCCAGACCCCAAGGTATTTGAAAGCCTTGACTGAATCTAGTTGAGAGCCGTACTGGGTGGCAAATGCAAACATGTTTTAGGATTTGAATAATCTTTCTCTTGATCCAAAGAACATGAAGACAGTTTTTTTGGAGTTTAGTTTGAGCTGATTTTGTCTGAACCAAGACTGCAACTTATCAAAGTCATGCTCTGCGGGGGGTAGCTACAGTATGTCAGCGGTGTTAGGACCAGAAGGTATATCACAATATCATCCCCATACATGTGGATATTAGAGGTAGAACAGATGGATGAGAGGCCATTTATAAAAAGTGAAAATAGGATAGGGCTGAGTATGGATCCTTGGGGAATGCCGGTTTGAATAGGGAGAGATGGGGAGAGAACGTTGCCTACTTGAACAGATTGCTGTCTGTGTAGGGGGTAAGATTTTAACCAGTCTGCAGTGGATGAGAGACTCCTGGAGTTTGTCAAGAGCAGGCAGGAGACAAATGGGTCTATAGTTTCCAGGAGAGGTGGGGTCTCCACCTTTGTGGAGGGGAAGCACCTTGGCCAGTTTCCAGGCCTGGTGGACAGTGCTAGTAGTGAGGGAGAAGTTTAAAACATGAGCAAAGGGGGGGTGGAAATAGCAGGAACAGATAAGCAAAGAATGTTGGGGTGTAGGCCTGCATGACTAGTTTTAGAGGGATTGAGTGACATTAGAGCCTTGAAGACGTCTTGGAAGGAAATGGTGGGAAAGCTGAAGCCAAGCCCAGAAACGGAGGGCCTACAGGGGTAGGAGTGGGATGATCAGGGAGGGCGCAGGTTGTTAAGAAAGTATTAAAGGTATTTGCAACTAAAACTGAATCCGTGATAGTGAGGCCTTCATGGTTTTCAGTTAGAGGTGTGTGTGTGATGGGAGGGGTCAAGGAGGGAGTGGAGAACTTTCCAAAAGTTAAAAGGAGAGTTGGATATGACCTGCAGCCAGGAGTTAAAGAAGTTCAATTTAGCTAGTCTGATGGCCTTGGTGCAGGTGTTTCTGTTGGACTTATAAGTATGAAAAAGTGAAGGAAGTGGGGAAGTTTTGTAGGTAGCCCAAGATTTATACTGAGTTTTACAGAGGGCCAGGAGGTCAGGAGTAATCTACAGGTGGCAGTTGCACTTTACACTAGTTCTTTTTAGAGGGGCATGGATGTTCCAGATACTGTTTAAGGTATCAGAGAAGACCTGGTAAGCTGAATTGACATCTGAGGCCATGTATAATGGGGTCCAGTCAGCTTGAGACAGATCCTATAGAAGGCAGTTGGTGTCCAAGTTGCGAAGAGGGAGGGTGATACAGTAAGTATTTAGGGGGAGATTGTGGAGTAGATGCTTTCCTAATGAAGAAAGTGATACAATGATCACCAAGGTAATCAGGGAGAACTCCAGCAGTTGTGATGCAGTGGGGGTGGGTGGCAAGCACCCTGTCAAGGAGACAATGGTTTAGAGATTTGGGGTTGAGGTGAGTTGGTTCCAAAATCAGCTGGCTCAGATTTAGAGATATGTTTTTTAAGAGTTGATGATTTGTCGGAGGGGGAGAACCAATCCAGATTGAAGTCACTAAGCAGGATAAGCTCTCCCTTAACTGCGTGGGATGAGAAGGTGGAGATACAATCAAAAATAGAGTTGTGGGATGCTTTAGGTGGGCAATACATTATGCCTATATAGATGGGAAAGGTGGCAGGGAGAGAGAGGTAAACAATAAGGAGCTTGTGGGAGGAGGGGCAGGCATCTCGATGGGAGAGGGAGCATATCAGAGATTGCCAGGCATAGATAGCCATGCCTCTGCCATGCTTCCCAAGGTCTTGGCTGAATAGGTTGAATTCAGGGATAGATAGGGATGAGTCTGGGATTTTGGTGGAGAGCCAAGATTCAGACATACACAGAACATCAGTGTCCAACTTAGGTAAGATACTTCTGGCTTTTAGGAGGAAGACACACAGTCCCTTTAGCTGGGCAGTGGACATTTGAATAGGTGGGGGTCCTGGCTGAAGTTTGACATACCCTGAAAGAAGAAGAGGAGCCAATAGAGGGAGAAGTGGGAGGGGTACTTGCATCTTCTGGCAGAGAGAAAAGTGGGAAGGGGAGGGAGAATTGGATGCAGTGAAAGAGGGCCACAAGGTTCAGAGAAGAGGAGGGAAGTAGGCGAAAGTGAGTAAGTAAGGGGGTGGAAAGAGTGGGGGAGTGGACAGCAGAGATGTACAGGAGGTGTGCTGAGCAGAGTGAGACCTGGCTTCTGGTGGGGAGAAATAAATTGTTCGGGCTGTGGAAAGGACTTGGGGGGAGGTTGAATATGAGGTGAAAGTACAGTGGGATAAGGGGGATATGGGGTGTACTGAGAAGGGAGGTTACGATAGAGGAGGAGAGACTGCATAGAAGACAGCAGAATGAGAGGAGAGAAAGTATATGCATGGTGTAATGAAAGGAGGAGGTGGAAGACAGAGCCAGGACCCAAGGCTAAATGATCAGGTGTAAGTGTAGGGTAGGTTGTTGGCCAGTCCTGAGCACTGCCTCCGGGGCCCTCATGACAGCTTGAGGGAGCCAGCCTGGGTCCTTGTGAGACAGGATCATAACTACTAAACCTTTAGTGGTGTGGTGTCTCCACCTGGAGACTTGGGCAAAATAACCAGTGACCTTCCCCGGTTCCCCAGGAACAATATTTCCACCTCCCAAACCTCTCCAGATAAATCCCAACAATGCAGTACCCAAAAACAGTCATGGAGGCTGCAATTACCATAAGCACAAGTTTTTATTAGTGGAAGGAGTAGGACTGGCAACTTTGACTGCAAGAAAATAAGGTTAGGTTAAGCACTTATACAATACTTTCTAACTCCAGAAATTATATCAGTAATACCATCAATAATACCAAATTTAACTTCCTCCAGTGCTTCCACCCGTCTTGTACCAGACCTGTCCCAATGTTTGCTGTGGTACCCCACTACAGTGGTAGGCCTGCAATGCCTCAGGTTGGTCCTCACTTGGCCCTAGATGATGAAATAATACAAGGTAAAGCAACATGGAACAACAATAATCATTTGTAATCCCCCTACTGGCAAAATGGTACTTAGCTGACACAGTGTAAGGGAAAAGGATGTCCTTGGCTTTTGGCCACTTGGTGGAACCCTCTGGAACCTTTGGTAGGCAGCAGCTAAGGTAACAGCTTCTCAGCTAAAGACAAACTGCAGTGCCATTGCTCTGGTAGGATCAGATCAATGTAGACCCCGATCCCCAGCTGGAGTCTCTGGTGGAACATCCTGGGATGCAATCTCCTTGATCAGCAATCAGGCAAAAGTCTTTTGTAAATCCAAAAGTGAAGTCCTCTGAGCTAAAGGAGAGCTCCAGGCTCTCAAATGTATTATTTATTTATTTGTCTTTGGAAACCGGGTGAGTGAGCTGATCCAAAGGACCAATTTCAGTAATGACCTAGGCCACACAAGTAGCAGCAAGCATTCAAGTATTATCTGGAATATCCACCACCCTCCGGTGGACCTAGGCAGCTTTTGAAGCAAACTGATTGGAGAAAACAGCCCAAATTAGCTGCAATCCACTTGGGCTCTTTGCAAACAGTTCCAGTTCCAGTTTCTCTTTTGATTCAGCAGTCCCAGCACTGTAGCTTAGTGCCTGCAGGAGTCTAGACCAGCCATCACAGCTTGGGGTTACAGCTCTTAAAGCAGTCTCTCCTGGTCTCTCTTCTCCTTGGGGACTACATTTTTAGCAGGTTCCTGTGGCTATTTATAGCCTCCCCAGGCTCCCTGCTGACTGGTCCAGCTGTTCCCAGACAAAACAGTCTTGCCTCTTTGGCATCCTTGACAAGACATTGCCCACAGTCCACGAGTCCCAAAGTCTATTGTAGGGCAGTGGACTGTGGATTGAAAAGGGTTAATGTACAAACAAGTTACATAACCTAGAAAGAAAGATGTTAATTAGTCATTAACAGGTAACACATTGAACACATTGAGCTGCCCCTGTTTACTAACTTCTACTTTCACCTCAGGTTTAAACCTTTGGGGTAGGGACACAGTCTGTACTATAAGCACAATTCCTTTGTGCACCACATGGAGGGGCATATCAGATGACTCGCTAGGCTGATCGTGAGTTTTAGTGGGGGCTTGTGGGATCTTTCTGATCTTTTAGGCACCTGTGAGATTACTGGGGGATTCATGGGGGTACTGTTCTATTCAGTGTTCATTTCAGGGGTATCAGTGTCTACAGGGATTTCTTGTTGGGCATCCTCAGGATTTATAGAGCCCTGCAGCAAGCCAGTAACATTCATATCAACAAAGGGGTTATCAGTTATTGTGTCCAAGTTGATCTGTGGAACAAAAGGTTCTTCATCAACATTCCATTCAAAAGATGTAGTTTCTGAGACTTAGTCATTCCCAGCCCACTCTACATTCTGAGCAGCTGGGGCATTCCAACTGGTGGGGGATTGATACCACAAAGCCTCAGGGTCTACTTGACAATCATAGTATTCATCTGCTGGTTCCATGGACAGTTGTGGAGGTGGGGCCAAATGTGTGTGCACTTCAGCAGTTGGGATATTTCCAATTTGATTTCCCACTTGGGTGCTGCTTCCAGTTCTGAGGGCTCTTGGGGTGATGGGCTTATTTTCCTTGATGACTGTCTCTAGGTGTCCTGTTGGTAATAGATGATATCAGTGAATGGTTTTAATGGTGTGAGGCCCTCTCTCTTGTCTGATTTTATAAGCAGATAAGTTATTCATTTTCTCCAGGATGACATAGGATTCAGATGACCATCTGTCTGCCAATTTGTGCTTTCTGCAGACTCCAAAGTTCCATAGTAATACTTTGTCTCCCACAATGAGTAGTTGGGGTCTCAGTCTGTGGTCATATCTGGCCTTTTTTTCTGCATTTGCCTTCCCAGCACATTCTGCTGCTAGCTTGTATGCTTCCTGTAGCTGGCTCTTGAGGTGCTTGATATATTGTAGATATGATTCCTTGCTGGTTCCCTCAAGTGACAAACCAAAAGCCAGGTCAATAGGCAGCTGAGCCTCTCTTCCAAACATTAGTAGGTAAGGGGAGATGTCTGTGGTACTATTCTTGGTACATTTGGAAGCATGCACTAATTACAGTACATGCTGGTTCAAGGTCTTCTTCTGCTTCTGGTTCAGAGTGCAGAGCATGTCTATGAATGTCTGATTAAATCTTTCAGGCTGTGGGTCCCCTTGGGGGAGATAAGGGGTAGTTTTTGATTGCTGAATCCCATGTGCTGTTACAAATTCCTTAATCAGTTTGCTGTGGAAGTCAGGACCTTGAATGGAATGAATGCACTGTGGTATGCCATAATGGGTGATAAATTCAGGCAACTTTTTCACAACCATACTGGCTTTCTTTTCCTTGGTGGGATAGGCCTGAGTATATTGGGTACAATGGTCAGTAATGACTAGTACACTGCTGAAACCTTTGCTATCAGTCTTCAAGGATAAAAAGTCTATGCAGACTAGCTCCAGGGAGCAGTGGTTTTTATGTTTACCAATGTAGCAATTTTTTTTGGAAGGGTCTTTCTTTAGGCACATCTTGCATATTCTTTACAGTAAGCTTCGATATCACTCATCATTCTGGCCCAGTAAAATCTGTCTCTTACCAGGCTCAAAGTCTGCTCAAATCCTAAATGGCCCATTTTGTCGTGTAAAAACCTCATTGTCACCAGACGGTGCTTCAATGGGAGCATCAACTGTCTGAAGGTTTTTTGGGTCTTTGGGTCTCTGACAATCTGCTATAACAGGCCATTCTGTAGTTCCAGTTTATCCCATTCTCACAATAGGATAGGTACATCAGGGTGGGTTTTTGGTAGGGCTGTGCAAAATTCAAATTCCGCCAGTGGAATTCTCGTGAAATGCAAAGTTTACTCCTGTGAAATTCTGCGAAAAACAGGGAAATTTTTTGAAATTCCACCTTAAACTGCAGAATTTGTGCACATATTGTGGAATAATGTGGTGAACTGCAGAAAATATTTCCACAGAACTCATTGCCTTTTTCTTTTATTTAGTAAGTGAAAGCATCACATTTATTTTAAAAAGCTCTTTGTTGGGCTTGGGAGTTGAAAAGAGTTCTTTTAAGGACTAGAGGCATGCAGACAGACAGGAGAAAAATCATAAACAAAACTCTTCAGGGATTAGGGACTGCAAGCTGCTATTACATCAATTTTCAGGGTTTGAGGGCTAGTGAGTCCTTTAAAGAACTAAGTGAATGCAGGCAGGAAGGAGAAAAATCATTAAGAAAAATTAAAAAAAAACTTTTCCAGGCTTGGGAGCTAAGGTGTTATACAGAAATGCAGGTTGGCATTAAAGTCCTCATCAGGGCCTAGTGGCTATCAAGTCCTTTTAAGGTCTAAGGGCACACAGACTGGCCAGATTTGCTGCTTCACCCTTTGCACCCCTCTCTCCATGCACCACTGCTCACTCTACCAGTCCCTTCTTTGGATTCCCCTCAAGCCTGACACTCCTTTTTACTTGCCTGGACCATTAGGGATGCCATCCATTGCCACTCGTACTCCCCTCTATCTCATCTAGTCTGCCCCAAATCTCATAGCTGCAATTTCTGCCACTCCATCCTATCTCCAACTCATCCATCCACATATCACCACCAGGATGGGTCAAAGGGCCTTCTCCAGTGCTGGGTCCTCCCTCTGAAATTACCTTCCCCTTCTCCCCACTGCGTTCTATCAAGCCCCCTGCTAAATTTACATACCCCACTAAAAAACACTTCCTGTTCTCCATGACCTGTTCCTGTCCCCAGGTTACTAGCACCCCTGCGTAATCTGTCTAGGCCTCCATTGCCCCCCTGCCATCTCAGTCTTCTCCTACCTAACGACTAGCTTGCTGGCCAGCACTCAGCACAGGAGTCAGCTGCCTGCTACCTGCAAATTGTAAATGTACTCATAAATTAAAATTTGTAAGTAATATGTATATTTTTGGTTCAATACTACTCTTTACCTGTCAATGTTAATTCTGAGCTACAGCTATTGCTGCCAATCACTGTGCAGCTACTAGATCATGCTGACTATTATCTGTTACTGTAGAACACTGTGTATTTACTTGTCCTTACTGTGACCTTTCTGTATGTGCCAGTCTCTGGCCTGGACCATGGCTGAAAAAAGATAATTGGATCAGTACACCAGCCTAGTTAACAAAGGAAGGAATGAATAAACAAACAAATAAATAAATTTAAAATGAAAATCCCTTTTAAGAGCTTGAAGATAAATATGTCCTTTTAATGAAATTTGGGGCATGCTGACAGGATACAGTTGTTTAAAAAAGGCCCCTTTGAGGCAAATCATTATTTTAAAAATGCCACTTTACATGACTACCTGTTTTCCATGGAGGGTGGTCATCACAGGTAGGAGTACAAGGGATTGTGTGTGCTTTGTGAGTTTCTGAAGGAGACAGGTGTGAGACAAGAAGGGATTATTAAGAGAAATTTTAAAAAGCAGTGGCCTAAGTAAACCTCAGAATATCCTGCAAACTGTGGATTCCTCTTTCATTGTTCAGGTAATAACTTGTATTTTCATCACCACTGCTGCTTCAACTACATTCTCTTCCATAAGTACCTAAAATCTCCTGTGCCCAGCATTAGTGCTGTCACAGCTGTCACTGGTTTGCCTAAATTATTTTTGTGCTTGACATAGATATTACTGCCTTTTGGTTTAGAGTTACATCCTGCCTCACAGAAAACTAGCAATACTGATGCTGGCCTCAGTTGATTGAGCCCCGCCCCCAATTGTGGGAACATTTGATGCTAAGCAGAGGGTGCCAGCACAACCTCCATGCCCATCACCACCACTGTTTGATGATGAACACATCTTTGTCCCCACATTTCTGCCACCACAAGATCCAGTTTCCCTCATCACCCACCAGTATGCAAACAAATAAGTATCTCAGAACATCTAAAATTAATAAGCTAACAATTATATTGCAGAAAAACACTGCAAACATCATTAGAGATTTCACAGAAAAACTGACAAATAAGGAATGCCATAAAGTGCTTTGACATATAACTTTTTGATTTACAAAAGTAAGTTATAAAAAGCTGCAGATCTTTCTCATATATCACCTGCCATTAAACCACCCAGCAGAGTAGGAGAAGCAGTCACTAGAGAGGGGGGAGGAGAGAGAGAGAGAGAGAGAGAGAGAGAGAGAGAGAGAAAGAGAGGGTGCTATAGCAACCCACACTTTGACCCATAGACTCCCACCTAATCAAAAAAAGACCAGGTGAAAAATGTTAGCGAAGGCAGACTTTTGGGATGTACCGTGTAATTTTTGACAAAATTACAGTAAATTACAGTTTTGAATTATACCACATAAAATATAACTTTGGACAAGAGGGACAGTATCTCTAAAGAAAGAGATAGGAACGGTAAGAAACAGTGCTTTGCAAATTCAATTCTCACCTAAATTAATGAAATCACATGACTACATACCTTGCAGAATACATTTTCCACTAATTACATCTCTGAACAGCGTTTTTTTTTCTGTAATGAATATTCTCTGCAGTTCATTATATATTTTCCACGGTATACTTAATTAATCCGCAAATCAGATGAAAATTCAGCAGAAAGTGCGACTTTCACCAAAGGTGAATCTCTGATGAAATTCTGTGGAAATTGCAGAATTTCATGGATTGTTTGCAGAATCTGAATCCGTAATTTTTGCCCAGCCCTAGTTTTGGCACTTCATCTGGGCTGTCCCCCTTCTCCAATGCAGCTATTACCCATCCTCCCCTAAGACTGTCATCTTGCCTCTGTAAATACGTTTGTTTTTTCTTATTTTGCTGTGGTACATGCTTATAGACAATGCCAGTATGGTTGTAATAAACATCTGGTATGGCATCTGGAGGGGTCTCCAAGAAATCAATGACTCTGCAGGGTAATGCAACTGTCTCTGGGTTCCCAAGCAAAAATGTACTGCACACTTCTTGCACTGCCTCTGGTAGCAGTTCTTGGGTACTGGTGGGGGTCTCCAGATGTGGTCTGCAGGACAATGCATCAGCATCAGTGTTGTTCAGTCCTTGCCTGTATTCCAGTTTATAGCCATACTGTATACGGAGAGGGTGGAGAGCCATTGATGTCCAGCCAGATCCAGCTTCACTGCAGTGCTGATGTAAGTAAGGGGGTTGTTATCTGTTCTTAGTGTGAATTTTGCCCCATGTAGGTAGTTATGAAAATAGTCTACCACAGTCCACTTAAGGGACAAACACTCCAATTTGTGTGAAAGATAGTTTCTTTCAGCTGCAGTGAGACCCTGACTGGCAAAGGCCATAGGATGCAAACCCTCTGGGTGTCCTTGATATAGCACCACCCCAATCCATCCATTCTGACATCAGTGTGGAGAAAACAGGGATTGGTGAGATCCACAAAAGCCAGTACGGGTGCTTCTGTAAGGTGGCAGATGATCTCTCTGAAGGCCTCCTCACACTCTGTTGACCACCTGGCTCTGAAGCGTTTGTAGGAACAAAACTCTTCATGGAAAAAATATTTTATTTTTATTATCAATAATTTATTTTTAAATATTATTTTATGTGATTTTGTATGGGATTAATTATGGGAAGTTTAAATATAATTTATTACTGTTTGCATGAATTCCTAAAGGCAAAACAAAAGTGCTTATTAAATCTTAAAACAAGGTATCTGACCTTCGAGCTTAAGAGGAAAAAGATCTCTTCTTTCTGGCCGAGCAACTCACATATATGGCAGATGAGTTTCTTACCTAAAACTGAGAGAAAACTTCAGTTTTGTTTTAAGCTATGATACTAGTGAGCACTTTTCCAAGTTGAGCCGGGGGTACGATAGGGCCTTATATTCTTGGAATTCCTAAACTAGCCAGAGCTAGGAAAACTGGACTACAATCAGATAGGAGGTCATGTGACTGGTACAGCCACTAGCCAAATGGTCATTCTTGAGGAAAGGAAAAAAAAAACTTGCCTTGGAAAATTTCCATAGCATCTGCATTAGAATAAAAAGTTTTATTTATATCTGAACAATGCAATGTACTGCCACTATAAAAATTTGACAGTTGATAGATATTAGTATGAGTATTACAAAAAAATATATATATATATCATAAGTGCAGGGCCAAGGGTTCGGGAGCTATGTATAAAAGTTATTTTAATAACCTTCTTTTATTGATAAATAGACAAATCTAGTCTCTCATGATAGCTGACATGCTGAGGAGTCTGAAAATATGACTCTTAAGAATGCACCTTGTTACTGTGAGGAGAAAAACCTTCTTAATGTTTGGTAAAAACAGTTAAGATTTATGACTGTTTTAGACAAGACAAATAACCTCATGCATTTCTACAAAGAACTAGTATTTAAAAACTTTAATAATGGATTTTTCTTACAAATCTTATATTATTCTGTAGCTTAGACTATTTAGAGCAGTAGTATCACTTTATTTTAAGAAGTTTTATTACAATTATAAAGTTATAGCCTTTAATAGTCTAACTTGGAAAATATTAATCCTAGGAATATGGGAAACATACCAAAATGTTCCATTCGATGAGAGAAGTTCAAATATGTACATTTAAAAGTTAGATTATTTTGCATTATGAAGTAATGCATATGAGTTAAAAATAAGTCTTAAGAAAAAGAGGAGGTCTTTAAGAATGTGATGTCATAGTTAAAAAAAACAGCTTAGAGGGAGTCACAAACCTGGTGCCCTTAGTAACTCAGACCAATCAAAATCTGGTGATGAGCAGATTCATATTAGCAAATTCTGCTAGCCACTCCTTAGTCTTGGCTGAAACAGCGATGTAAGAGGACCTATGTCAGGCTAATTGAAAATCTGGCTGCAACCTCAATGGCTTTATAACTTGCTAGGCCCAAAAAGCCTTAGACCACACTAGTATTTAGAATACTGGGACCAGCCTTGGTTGACTATTGGTGTCCAGAGGGTGCTAAGGATATGCTTAAAAGCCTATGCAGCGTTGCCACGAGGTCCAAAAGCAAACTTCATGATAAAAAAACATTTTCATTGTATTATGAAGCAAGGTCTGTGTTTCATTTACTGAGCTATATGACTGAAGTAATGTTGCCTGCTAAAGCATGGACCACAGACTTATCTTTCAGATTCACAGTCAGAAGCAAGCTGCAGTGTTGTGAGTAGAAGGAAGTCAGGTTGTCCTAAGGTTTTGAGTGCAGATGAATTAAACATGAACAAAGTCATCAAAGTTCAGTTATTAAGACAACTTTGCTATCCACAAGAAAGGTCTTTGATACAAGGGTTGCTACCAGGACTGTTTAAATCTTGTTGAATCTTACAAACTGACTTTTGATGAACAGTAACATTCCAAACTGATGCAAGAAAAATCCTGTTTTGGTTCCAGGGAAAAACAGATGAGACAAGCTGACTGAAAGAGGCTTTCTTACTTAGAGCCAGACTCAACCAAGATTTCTAAGTTATGAGAGAAAAAGAACCACTTCTACGACAGGGTTACTAGTGGGGTACCGCAGGGTTCAATACTGGGACCGGTCCTCTTTAATGTCTTTATAAGTGACATTGCAGAGGGACTGGAAGGAAAAGTATGTCTCTTTGCAGATGACACAAAGATCTGCAACAGGGTTGATACAGAAGGTGGGGTGGAGAGGATGCAAAGGGACTTGACAAGGTTGGAGAAATGGTCAAATGTATGGCAGCTTAGATTCAGTGTAAAGAAGTGCAAAGTAAAGCACCTGGGAAACAAAAATCCAGGGGAAGAGTACACAATGGGGGATGAGATGATAACAACAACAGAAATGCAAAGGGACATGGGGGTAGTCATATCGGATAACCTTAAGGTGGGCAAGCAATGTGAGAAGGCAGGAAGGAGGGCTGGGGGGATACTGGGATGTATAAGGAGAGGCCTCACCAGTGAAGAAAACAGGAAGTTGTTATCCCTCTGTACAGACAGTTGGTGAGACCCCATCTGGAGTTCTGCATCCAGTTCTGGAGACCCCATCTCTACAAGGACATAGACAGGATGAAGGCTGTCCAGAGGAGTACAACTAAAATGGTGCAGGGTCTGCACCAGAAGATATATGAAGAGTGATTAAAGAAGCTTAATATGTATACACTCGAGGAGAGGAGGTAGAGGGGGGACATGATAGAAACTTTCAAGTACATCAAAGGAACCAACAGAGTCCAAGATGGTAGCATCTTTCAGAAAAAGAGATATGCAAGAACAAGGGGGCACAATTTGAAGATAG
Organism: Neoceratodus forsteri; assembly: GCA_016271365.2. NCBI lineage: Eukaryota > Metazoa > Chordata > Ceratodontiformes > Ceratodontidae > Neoceratodus > Neoceratodus forsteri. The sequence goes on along the minus strand of CM028132.1, from coordinate 1,158,934,205 downwards.
AGCGGGGATGGCTCAAAGGTAATATGAGGAAGTATTTTTTCATGGAGAGGGTTGTGGATGCATGGAACAGCTTTTCTGAGGAGGTAGTGGAGTCAAAAACAGTGGGGGAGTTTAAGAATGCATGGGACAGACATAAAGCAATTCTAGTGGGGGTAGGAGGAAGTAGGCTGTTGGTTAACTAGGATCTGCAGCCTATGCATTAAGTAGGGAAATGGGTAGACTAGTTGGGCCAAGCGGTCCATATCTGCCGTCAAATTCTATGTTTCTATGTTATGTTTCTACAACCAGAAATAGGTTCATAGGTATGGATTTCAAGTCAATGGGCTGAAAGGCCATATTAGACTTGCCACTGGTCAGTGGAAATATTCCCATCTCTTTTCGCCCATGTGTTAATCTAAGAGACGCTTAAAGGTAATCATATTTAATGCTTCCACAGCTGATACTGGAAGACTATTCCATGTGCTCACAACTCTCTGACTGAAAAATGTACTCCTTTTTGTTGTCTTATAAAGTTCCCCTTGTATCTGATAATCATGGGTTCTAGTTGTTCTACTCAAAGCTGACTTTTTTATTAGGGCAATTCATTCCCTTAGTACTTCATTTTCAAATGTCCTGTATACAAAACAGAGATCCTCTCTGAGTTTTGTGTAGGCCATAGAGTATAATCCCAAACCCTGCATCCTATCAGAGTAATTTTTAATATTTACTGCTCTTACTCTCTTGGTAAACCTTCTTTGCACACTTTCTATCCTTCTGGTACCACCAGTAATCTGAGGGCTAGAGAACAGAGCTCCGTATTCCAGTATGGGTCTGACAAGGGATCTATACAATGGCACCATCACATCCTTCTCCTCCATACTTTTCATATTTTGCATAATATTGCCCATTACCCTATTAGCCCTTTTTACCCTTTCTCTGTTATGATTTTCAAAACTTAGTGTATCAGTTATCAATACACTAAGATCCTTCTCAGTAGCAGTACTAGTTATAACCCTATTGTTTATGGTATATTGTGCACGTAAATTACTAGACCCCAGGTGCATAACCTTGCATTTATTGAATTTCATTTTATGTGCTATTGCCCAGTCTACCAGTATATTTAATTGGTTTTGAAAGGTATTTATTGCTACTGGGTTGTTCACAATTGCCCTAACTTTGGCATCATCTGTGTATTTTCTTATCCGTGCCCCCTCGGTCACTTGTATACTGGAAACAAAAACATTAAACAACGGAGGGCCCAAAACTAATCCCTGGGGGGCCCCACTTGTCACCCCCCCCAATCTGACATATTTCCTCTAATCTGGACCCTCTGCTTTCTATTATCCAACCATGAAGTTATCCATGTTAACAAACCAATATCGACTCCTAGTTCCTTAAGCATCCTCAAAACAGTGTCATGTGCTACTGAATCAGAAGCCTTCCTGTAATCCAAATAGACCACATCCATGGACATAACCTAGTCTATGGCTTTACTAACTGGCTCAAAAAAATCTAGTAGGTTAGTTAGACAAGATCTACCATGTTCAAATCCATGTTGGGACACATCCACCACCCTCAACTACTTCACATTTTCCTCCAAAATTTTTTTTACAAAGCTTTCCATGATCTTGCCAATAATTGAAGCGATACTGATGGGATGAACATTTTCAACATTAGTTTTATCTCCATTCTTGTGAATGGGGGCTATATGAGCAGCCTTCCATTCCAGTAAGGCTTTTCCTTTCTAGCAATGACCTGTTAAAGAGAAATGCAAGTGGCTATGTTAATTCTTGTGCCAGGGTATTAAGGAAATAGGGGTGGCTTCGATTTGGTCCTCCAGATTTCTATTTATCTAATTTTGTAAGTTTCTCGTATACCTATGTTTTGGTAACTTGAGTATTTATGACTCTATGTTACAGTCTATCTCATTTGGTCTTAACTTATCTATGTCTTGAAAAACACTCAAAAATAGAGATTAAATCCATTTGCAATTGCTAGTTCATCATCAATAATCTTCCCATCATCTATTAGGTTGGTTATCTACTTTGCCCCTTTTTTAAACTCCCTACATAGCTGTAGAATCTCTTGCCATTATCTCTATTAGTACTGGCCAGATTCAGTTCTGCTTTAGCCTTTGCTTTTCTTATAGATTTTTTACAGTTTTTCTTACAGTAACTGTTTATATTTTTGCCATTTACCTTCTGTCAGATTAATTTTATAGTTTTTTGTATGCTCTTGCCCTGTATTTAATCATTTGCTGTATCTTTTTGTTAAACCACTTTGATATATGTCCTTTACCATTATACCTTTCCACAAGAGGGACATATTGTTTTATACAAGCTTGTCATTTATTATTTATAATTACCCACGTTTTCTAGAGGTAAGTTTTCCAACTCCACCTTCCAATTCCAGTTTCATAATAAATGCTTAATTTGATAGTAGTCTGCCTTGGCAAAATTTCATATCCTGGTTTTACACTTTATTTTAGGAACACTGTCTAACAGTGAGCATGTACCATACTGTGATCACGGGACCCAAGAGGCTTCCTAACCTTGATATTAATAATTCCTCTCTCTATGTTACTAAGTATTATATCTAGAATATTTTGTTCCCTTGTACCTTCCGTTACTAACTGTTCAAGACCATTATTTAAACATATATCTGTAAATCTTTCCTCTAGGTGTCCTCTACCAGCCATCAAATTCAAGTTAATTCTGGGAGTTGAAGTCACCCATCAGTATACTGTGACCATCCATGTCCACGTTCTCAATGTGGTCCATGAAAAGCACATTTTCTTCATCCCTTAGATTTGGGGAATGGTAACACAGGCCAAGAGTAACTGTCCTTAAACTGGTAGTTATTTTTACCCATAACTGTTCAATTATAACATTGGTGTCATTTAGGTTATTCACTTCATATAACTTCAAGTGAGAGGCAATAAAGAAACATACTCCGCCACCTTTCTTAACATCTCTTGATTTCTGGAATAAGTCATATCCTTCTGCTTGCTATGTCCAGTCCTCAGTTTTTATTTTTTTTATTTTTATTTATGACAATTTTGGATAACACCTTTACAAAGGTTCCACATCATGGAAAATGGACAAGTATAGACAAGAACAGAGAGGTAGATGACAGTTAACACAATTACAGTACATGAGCTGCCAGTGGCTTTGTCCAGATAAGACAAGACAATAGAATTAATAACAGGTAAAACATTACAGAATGCATGAGCTGCCAAAGGCTTTTACAGGATCAATGTGGATGGAAGCAATGGTGCAATATCGCCAGACATTATACAAAGAGAGAGCCTGGGGTGGTTACAATTGAAATAGTGATCTGACAAGTGTATGAGATGGCCAGAGGTAGTTCTTGAGAGAACAAGGTATTTAGGGGACAGGCAAGAACCGAGGGGGTGGGGGATTGGAAGGATAAGGTAGATGGTGAAGGAGAGGAGTAGGTGGTGACAGAGGGAAGGGGAGACTGGATGAGAGATATAAGTGGGGGTAACAGGATGGATGGGGGAGAGAAGAGTTAGGATGGGCAAGGAGGAGAAAGGAGAGAGAAAGGAGAGAGAAATGAGAACTAGAAGGGAGTTAAGGAGGGCTAGGGGAGAAAGGAGAGAGAGAATATGAGAGCTAGAAGGTGCAGGGGTAATAGGTGAGGGGAGGAACAAGGATGTGAGAGGGAATGGCGAGATGGAGGAGTGAAATCTGGGGGGGGCAAGGGAGGAGGCTGAGGTGGCTGATGTGAAATACTGGAAAGAGTTAATAGGGAGAGAGTGGGGTGTGGAGATAGTGCATAAGCAATGGAGAGGCCAGAAGGGCAGGCAGGGAATATAAGTGTAGCAGTCGAGGAAGGCACTGGCCACCAAGTGCTGTCGTAGTTTGTGCTTAAAGGAGCTGAGATTCGGTGCATTGGTGATATCCACTGGGAGTGTGTTGAACCAGTTAGAGGCCCTAAAGTTGCAAGAGAGATGTCCTTGAGTGGTCCAGCAGCAGGGAACTGTGAAGACTAGTGTTCCATAATGCCTGGTAAGGCAGGTGGTACAGTGAGGGGAAAGTACTGTATAGACTGAACCCCTGGTGGAAGGAGGCCTAGTGCTGTCTTCTTAGCAAGTAGGCAGATCTGGTACTTAATTCTGCCATGAAGTTGTAGCCAGTTAGCCTGTTCATAGAGATCACATGTGTGTGTGAGTCTGGGGGCTGTGGTGAGGAGCTGGCAGGCTGTATTTAAGGCTATGGCTATACGTAGAAGGACAGTGTTAGTAGCTGATCCATAAACCACAAGGCCATAGTCAACTAAAGAGGTGATTGAGCTCTGGATGACAAGTTTTAATGTTTCATCTGTCAGACAGTGCCTATGCCTATATAGCAGGCCAATGCATGCATTCACAGCTTTAGCAAGGTTATTTATATGCGTGGGGTATGAGTAATCCAGATTTCTGTTACCCCACAGATGTCAATATCCTCAGTCACTAATAGAGACCTTAATTAGTCTCATTTGTTTTTAATATTTCTAGCATTTGTAAGTAGTATTTTTAGCTCATTTTCATTATTATTTCCTGTATGTTTAGTTTTTGGCCTCTTTTTCTTTGTCACTGTTCTCATGCATTGTTCTGGTACCACCCTCTCCAACATATTCAGTTTAAATTCTTATCGATGTGGGTCTTAAAAATCATTCCCAGTTCCTTACTCCCCTTTCTATTCGAGTGTAGTCCATCTTGACGATATATATATATTTTAATTATTATCAAAAACCTCCCATGATTTGATGCACTGGAAATCGTGCATAGTGCACCATCTTCTCAATCAATTATTTACACTCATTATTTTTTGTTCAATCCTTTCACTTACCCTAGGTACAGGCAACATTTCAGAAAAGATAACTGTACAAGCAACTGTTTGTACAATCTTTTCTAGCCTCATGTGCTCAAGGAAGATTTGGTCCTGTCTTGTGTGTTTCACGTCGTTCATTCTGGCATGTATTAGTATTATCAGTTCGTCACCCCCCTTTTTAACTATTTTTGGTTGCAACATAGCGACATCACTCAATTTGGCCCCTTATAAAAAAGTGCTTGTAATGAGTTCTTTATTGTATTTTGTAGTAGAAGTGTCTGTAAATTTAATTATGGAATCGCCTGTTATAAACACTCTGTTTTGTCTACCTTGATCTGTTTCCATATTTGTATCTCCCTCTTCACTTATATATCTTTGCTCCACATGTGGTTGTATTTGTAGTACACTTCCACTGAGTTGCATATCTTTTCCCACAATATTTGGAGATACGTTAGCAGTAACTTGTGGCACACCCTCAGTAATACTTATTTCGGCAATTATCTCGGATTCTGTCGGTTTCTGCAGTGGAGTATAATGATTGGCTGTTGGGGGGTTAAAATTCATAGCCCGTCTACCCCTCTTATTTGTACTTGTTCCCACTTGAAATTCTCATTCCTCATCATTCTCTACAGTGGCTCTATCTCTTTTGTTGTGTACTTCCCTGCCATTGTCTACTTTAGTTTCTATTGAATCACCTATAGGTGTGACCTGTTTACAGCACTTTAATTCCAGTTCAAATCCTAGAATCTTCACTTTTGGTTCCTTAAGTTCCATGCATTGTTTGCAGATAAACTCTGCCAGTCATGTACTTTCTTGTATACTAAACTTACAGCATTCTTTGCATTTAATCCCCAGCTCCCCACTCTTTAGGGTAACTGTATAACTGGCCATTACAATGTTTTACACAGTGGTAGGTAATTATATGATGGCTACTATGGAGTGATCCTTTCTTCTTACCTGAACTTTGGTCAGTTTCCTCTCAGCATCTTTTTTATTCCACCTACTCTCAGTTCCCACATTTTCCACCCTTAACATGAATAATATGCATGCATAGATGAACATGTCTCTGTGCGTGTCTTTGCGCGCAGGCACTGTACACTTGAGCTTGCTTCTCAGTCATGGCATCAGGCCAACCAAATAAACATTGCAGAAATTAAGCCCAAAAATGCAGACTAGCACACACTCGATACTGTCAGTGTCTACCCTCCTGTCATCCCACTTTTGGCAGGCACACAGGCACAATAGACATCAGAAAGTACCGGCGCTCACTCCTTGGTCCGTTTATATGTGCCACAACCCAGAAGTAACTCTTGGGTCATGGTATCGGGCCAGCCAAATAACAGTCACACCAGTGCTTAAAAATCCCAGGAAAGTATCCCAAAATAACTAAAAACCCACTAGACAAGCTATGAGGTACAGTGGTTAGCATTTCACATACAGTATACCCTGAAAAGCTGTAGTCCATCTTGGCACCAGGGTGAACTACACTCCCAGTAGTACTTCTTGTTTGCTCTCTGCCCCTATAACTCAGTTTTAACTGCAGAAATTAAGTCCAAATTCTAACACACTTGATATTGTCAGCGTCTACCCTCCTATCATCCCGCTTTTGGCAGGCACAAAGACACAATAGATGCCAGAAATGTAAGTATAATTGTAATTACTATCTATACTAATTCATTTTTGATTGATAGTTTTACTAATTTAAATTGGCGCATCTATGAAAGTAACAAGGGAACTTGCTTTTAACTACTGAACTTGGGGTATACAGTTTAAAAGGTTTAAACTGAGGGAAAATACATTTTGCATGATAAGAATGTTGAAGTAAGTCTTACACAGAAATATAATCTGAAACACCAATGTAATGAGTTTGCATGTTCTCATGCACAAAGGTCATGCTAAGCATTGAGTATGCTGAAAGTATAAGTATATGGTTAATGTAATTTGCTGTGCTGAATATTGCTTATTCATTTGCATTGTTTATTTGCTAGAATTTGTTTTATTTATTAGTTTACTTGATTTTCTGAAACAGTTTTGTTGATGTTTACATTTATTATGCTTGATATTTATGCTAATGAGGAATATTTAGAATTATTGCATAGGTGTGAATAAATACATATGTTTCATATTTATAAGTGTGGAAGAAGTGTTATTGCCATTATCGTGAATCTGGAGGGCAAGGATAATATCATATGTGAATTTTATAATTTAATATTTTTGGTAATTTATGAAACATTTTTGGGGGGATAAGGCCTGAGGCAAATACAAGTGTATCATTGTAAAAGGTGATATTATAGCCTTTGTTCCCACAGGTTTATTCACTTTGTAGTAAGACTTGGGAGTAGCTTCTTGGTTCTTGCATTTCTGCTTGTAGTTTGTGGGAGGGTAGCCCTGCAGCCAGTTAGTCAATGGGGCGAATGTCCTTAGAAAAATCTTGACTAAACCTTCGACTGTTACCACAGAACTCTAGGAAAGATTTTAGAGTCTTTAAGTAATGTGGCCTTGGCCAGGTTGTCAGGGCTTGCACTTTAGCTCACTCCCTCTGCAGACACGAAATGCCCCATGTATTTAAAGGACAGTTGGCAGAACTGACACATGTCCACTGACACTTTCAGCCCAGCTTCCTCCAGTCAGTCTAGAACAACCTTCATAAGCCCCTCTTCATGCTCTCAATGGTGTGGCCAAACACTGTGAAGTAGTCAAGGTAAACCAATACTTGCAGAAGGTTCATAAATCCAGCTGCCTGCTACGAAACATGGCAGAAGTCCCTGTGACTCCCTGAGGCATCCTCTTGAATTGATAGAACCCCGGTAGGCAGAGGATAGCATTTTTCCCTTTGTCTTTCTCTGTCATTGGTATTTGATAATACCCATTTCTGAGGTCCAGAACTGAGAACCATTTGCTCCCTGTTAGGCAAGCCATGGTGTGTTCTATGTATAGCACAGTGTATTGATCTGCCACTGCTCTCTTGTCGAGAGTTCAGTAGACAACACACAGCCTCACTGCCCCATTCTTCTTCCATACCACCACAGTGGGTGAGACATATGAACTCCTGGACTCAGATATAATGCCACAGTCAAGAGATCTTGAAGGTGATTTTGTACATCTTCTACATCAGGTGTGCCAGGTGTTTCAGTCTTTCTTGGAATGGTCTTTGTCTGTCATCCTTGATGGTGGTCCCCACACCCCTCGGGATTCGCTTGGGGAGAAAACCTTTGTGCGCTGTGCCAGCTTCTGATGTAGTTGTTGTTGGTACTCCTCCAGCAGTGGGGAATTCCCAAATTGGAACTCACTGGGGTCCAGTTGAGTGGCAGGAGGGCTTATAGAAGACAAACTTTGGACCGTCTCTATAGTTTACACATGGGCCAGAGTTATCCCTTTCCTGATCACCACTCTTCTGTTACTCTCATTCTTTACCAACACTGTAATCTTTTGGGCCATCATTGAAGTGCTCTGGGTGGGGATCACCCCTGCTTGGATCAGTAATGGGACAGACAGTTCATTGCTCCAAGGACTGTCAATCAGTAGGGATGGGCTCTTGGGGGTTCTGTGTAGCTCTAAGACTCCAGTGACAGTGACCTCTGCCCCCAGGGGCACTGTGAGGAGTTTCATGTCCACACACTTAATAATGACAGCTGGGTCTTCTTCTCATTCAAGGGCAAAATGGTCAGTTTCTTTAAGTAGACTGTTCTAACCATGAGGTGACTTGGAATCTTGTCTGTGCACTGAGATCCCCCCAACTCTGACATAATTTAGTTAATCTTTGGAACATGTGGGTATTTGTGCCCACTACCACTGGGGTCTATCCCTCCATTCCCGTATCTAGGCATACTAAGGCCAAGGTGTCAAGGGGGCATTAACTCCTGCTACCTTTTGGTGGAACTCAATACATACTACTACATATCCCAAATAAGGATATGGCTAATTACCTACCTCCCCCCCCATACAGCCAGTCCTTTAAGTGGCAGCACAGAGAGATGCTTGAGGTGTTGCTTGTACCAGGACTCAAACATTACAGTCACTTGGGAGCCGCTGTCAAGCAACATCTCACAGGCCACTCTCTCAATGTCAGTTCACTGTTTAGCTGAGGGGCCCACCAGCCTGGGGGGAATCTCAGGAGACCCATGGGTAGACGTGTTTGTGAACTCTGTGGAGCATGTTTGCTTTGGGGCCCCAGTTTTCTCCTTCACTGGGTCCTGCTGATGTTTCCCGACACATTCTGTCTTTTCACAAGTTTCTGTACCACCAGGGGGAGGTTATCGGGGGCTCTGCAGTATCTCTTTATGTGCTCTTCCTCACCACGGTGGTGGCAAAAGAAGTTAACTCTGGCCTCAGTTTGAACGGGGGGGGTTTCCCTCTGCATGTGGGATGCCCACCCTTGTTCAGGCCCTCTAGCTCAAGAGGTTTGCAGTTTAGACACCTGCTCACTCAACATCTGCACCTGCTGGTACAACAACTCTGCCTCATTTGGTTCTTTTTACTCATGGGGGCAGTCTATGGCAGTCTTTATCATGTGAGCTGGGGCAATTATTTGAGTGGGGTCGGGAGCCCTCTCCTCCTTTTCCTGAACCTCCAATGTCAGGTCCCCACAGGATGGAGGAGTTTGGAGTCTCTCTTCTAATCTTAGCTTCAACAGTAACATTTCAGACTGACCCCCTCTCCCCCAGGATCTGCTCAATTCATATCCTATTCATGTCTTTGGCTAAAATAGCCCATTTCCTATATGCTTTTTGAATTAACTACTCCAGCCTCATTAAATACTCAGATAGTTTCTCTCCCTTATCCTGTACAGTGGTTTGTAATTTTCTCATTACCCTAGCCCCGCTATCAGTACTCCCGAATATCCCTTCCAAAGAGCTCAGGTAGATTTGGGCATCAACCTCTGGGTGGGTGGCCTGCAAAGCGGCAATGCCATCCATAGCAGGTGCCCTCAGACTTTCCCATACCCTTCTCTTCTTTTCAGCCTCAGGGAAGTCAGGATCCTGGACCATTGGTTTCACTTGATTCACTCACATGTCAAACTCATCCTCTTCCGAGTTCACAGGTTTTCATCCTGAAAATGGTTTCAGTTGTGGGTAGGATCCCTTCCAACAGCCTGAGGTCCATGTAGTGACCCAAGAAAGGGGCTTTTCCTTTAACTCTACATTTTTAGCCTCATACATGTTTTTCAAGTCATTATATGTTTTACCTTCAAATTGTAATGATAAATCCACTTTGGCCCTTAAATCACTAGTGTTCACTCCTGGTCCCACAGGCTGTGGGGTGCTCATGTGTGTCACCACTGTCCATGGGACTGGGAACCCTGGGGTGAAGACTGGGGTGAAGACTGGGGGCACCTTGGCAAAATCAATTGCAGACTCGCTCTTTACCAGGGCACTCAAACTATCACTAGTGGTCATACCTCCAACCTTGTATTTTTTAAATTGTCACAGCATTCCCATTCACATAACATATCAATTACACTTGCTCTGTCAACTCTTTCTGGTACTCCCTTTAATAGAATCATTTTTTTCCAGTCTAGCCCTTCTCCCTGGCACAAATCTTCCAGTTCCTGGAGTGCAATTTTTCTTGCAGGTTGGCTGGGGTCTGCCTCAACACCACTCCCTGACTCCATGCAGAACTCATAGCTATCTTATGGGGTATGAGAGAATCCCAGCTATGTAGGGTAGGTTGTTGGCCAGTCCTGAATATTGACTCTGGGTCCCTTGTGACACCTCGAGGTGGCTTGCCTGGGTCCTTGTGAGACAGGATCATAACTACTAAACCTTTGGTGGTGTGGTGCCTCCCCATTGAGACTTGGGCAAAATAACCAGTGACCTTCCCTGGTTCCCCAGGAACAATATTTCCACCTCCCAAATGACTCCAGATAATTTCCAACAACGTACAGTACCCCCAAAACAACTGTGGAGGCTGCAGTCACCATAAGCACAAAAAGTATTTATTATTGGAAGAAGTAGAACTGGTACCATCCTGTCAGTCACTCATCCCACAGATCCTCTGCTTTCCAGAGGCCGCATTAACACTGCTGGCTCCTCGGAGTCTTCCACCTGCCTCCCAATTGGCCATTAAAGCCACCATAGTGACTCCCTATTGGCTGGCAGCTGCATCCTGAGCTCCCCATTGGCCAGCTCTAGAAGCCGGGTGAGTCTCAGTAGCTTGCTCGCCGCTGGCTTTTCTGCAGTAATTTTTACTCAGCTTAATTTTCTCTGTACTTGAATTTTAGATTTCACCTGCTGTCAGTTTAATTTGAATCCATACTAATTTTGAGCTTGTTTTTTGTTGCTTTTCTGATTGCTGCTGTACATGCTAGTCCTACTCTACTTCCCCTACATCTCAACTATCTTGTTTATGCCTAGCTGCTCTGTCCCCCTGTGTCTCTAAGCCCTCCCTCCATCTTCACACCTAAACCCTCTAGCCCTTAGCTCTCCTAATTTCTGTGTCCCCATCCTTTGCCACAGCTTCTACTGAAACCCACCCCCCAGGTGCTCATTTGGGGCCAGTTCTTTTGATTCTGTCTCCCCTTTCTCTGCAACCCCCCCAGGCACTCACTCGGGGCCATTTCTTTTGATTACTCTCCCTTTTCTCTACAACTTGACCCCCTGCTGCCTCCCATCTCCAGTCCTCACTTAACCTCCCATCCACTGTTAACTGCTGCACAGTCCTCTGCCTCCCGTCCCTGTTTGCTCCCCACCCACCACTTAACCTTTCCTCCATTTAATCTTGCTCACCTCTGTATTTCTCTCTCATTAGCCGGAGAACCTTGATTGGATGCTCCCCTTGTAGACTAGTCCTGATCTGCTTACTGTGGCACCATCCCACCAGCTGCTCACCCCAAGGACCCTCAGCTTTCCAGAAGCCACAACAGGAATGCTCTAGCCCACATCGGCACCACTAGCTCCTCGGAGTCTTCCACCTGCCTTCTGATTGGCCATTGAAGCCACCATAGTGACTCCCTATTGGCTGACAGCTGCAGCCTGAGCTCCCCACTGGCCAGATCTTGAAGATGGCTGAGTCTTAGGCTGCTCGCTGCTGGCTTTTCTACAGTTATTTTTCACTCAGCTTAATCTTCTCTGTACTTGAATTTTCTCCCGCCTGCTTTTCCCCGCCCTTGACACTCTTAAAATAAGTGCCCTCTCCCAGTCTCTTCGCCCATACTTCTACCTCACTCCTACTGGTCTTAATTTCCTAGGCAATCTTCTACTTCTATAGTCTATTCTATTCTAAACATGATAGCTAAAGGGGAGGTTCTGATAATGGAGACTTCAACATGCCAGATATAGATAGGTCAATACCAGCAGGAACATTCACCAGAACTAGACACGTAGTGGATTCCCTGCAGGGGAGGGCCTCAAACAGCTGGTACAACAACCCCCATGAGATAGGGCTATCCTAGATCTAGTACTGACTAACAGGGAAAGGATCACAGATCTCTAGGTAGAAGGTCACCTGAGGACCAGTGACCATCACATGGTGTAGTTCAATTTGGCCACTAGAACTAAATCATTCCATTCCAAGGCAAAAATATGGGACTTCAGAGGAGCTGACTTTGATACAATGGCCCAACAGAGTTAAGCTAGCCCTGGCAAAAAGAAATACAGGTGAGCAGGCACACGCAAAGTGGGCAAGCATTAAGGATGCAACAATTGAAGCAACATCCCATTGTGATAGGGAGAAAAGCAAGAGCAAAAGGAGGAAGAAACCACTTTGGGTCTCAAATACAGTAGCAGAAAAGATCACAGCCAAAAGGTTGGCCTTCAGGAAATATAAGTGAATGCAGCAGGATGAAGATAGGGAGGAATACCAAACTTCCCTAAGGGAAGCATGGAAGGCAGTAAGGCAGGCAAAGGCCCAAACTGAGGAAACACTAGCATGAACAGTTAAAGAAGGGAACAAAGCTTTCTATAGCTACATTAGTGAAAGGAGAAAGTCCAGAGAGGGTATCGCTAAGATCAAAGAGAATATGGGGGAGTGTGTGGAGGAGGACCAAGGAAAAGCATCTATCCTAAATAGATAATTCTGCTCAGTATTTACTGAGGAGAAGCTACGTCAGAGCCCACAGCTCAGCACCTTGGACACAGGGGGGAGGGAGGTGTGCACAAGTCCCTTCACAAAAGAAAGGGTCCTACAAGAGCTTGTTAAACTCAGGGTGGACAAGACAACAGGACCTGATGACACGCATCCCAGGGTACTAAAGGAGCCAAGGGTGGAACTAGCAGAGACATTAGCAAAACTGTTTAGTAAGTCTCTGAGCACAGGAGAGATCCCCGAAGACTGGAGAAGGGCTCATGTGATCCCACTCCACAAGAGTGACAGCAGAGAGGAGGCAGAGAACTACAGATCAGCCAGTCTTACCTCAGTAGTGGGCAAAATTATGTAGGCACTCCCTAAGGAAAGGATAGTGAAATACCTGGAAGCCATAAGAGTACAAGATCCAAGACAGCATGGGTTTACAACAGAAAGGTCCTGTCAAACTAATCTCATAGATTTCTTTTACTAAATAACCAGAGTGGTGGACCAAGGGGGTGCAGATGATGGTGCCTACCTTGACTTCAGCAAAGCTTTCAATACTGTTCCACATAGAAGAATGATTAATAAGCTGAGTAGACTTGGGGTGGTCAGAAGTTGGTCAACTGGGTGGCAAACTGGTTGGTGGACAGGAAACAGAGAGTGGTGGTAAATGGTATACAATCAGAAAAGATGCAAGTCCCAACTGAGGTACCTCAGGGATCAGTCCTGGGGTCAGTCCTGTTCAATATCTACATCAGTGAAATTGCAGATGGACTGGAGGGTAAGGTTTGTCTGTTTGCAGATGACACCAAGATCTGCAACAAAGTAGATGATCCAGATGGGGTTGGCAGAATGAGGAGAGATCTGGATAAACTGGCAAAATGGTTGGAAGAGTGGCAACTGGGGTTTAATGCAAAGAAGTGCAAGATCATGCATGTAGGGAAGAGAAACCCTGAAGCTACCTCCTATGGGTTGGGAGGGGAGTTGCTGGCTATCGCAGGGGAAGAAAGACACTTGGGCATCATTATCACAGAGGACCTGAAATCATCCAAGTAGACCACTAAAGCAGTAGGTAAGGCTAGAGGAATGGTGCGGTGCATTAGTAGAGTTATCACAAGTCATAAGAGGGAGGTAATAATCCCCTCTTTACAAGACACTGGTTAGGCCCCATTTGGAGTACTGGAGGCTGCACCTGCACAGGGCATTAACAAAATGGAGGCTGTCCAGAGAATGGCAACCAAAATGGTGCAGGGACTGCATCAGAAAACATATGAGGACAAATTAATAGAGCTCAATATGTATACCCTAGAGCAAAGGTGGGAGAGAGGTGATATGATTGAAACATTCAAACATCTTAAGGGCATTAACTAGGTGAAAGAGTCTAACATGTTTCAATATGTACTTTTTTAATTCAACTTTATTAAGCTTTTTCCAGAAAGTACATACACAATAACAATAAACACAGGACAATAATGTACCACAATACAGTAAAAAAGACAGGACATACAACTAAACATACAAGAGAGCCCCCATCCCCCAAGGCATTACTCTACTCAAGGCTATAAATACACTGGAGTGTTATAGACCGAATAAGGTATACATAGATTCCCACCTATCTTTGTACCGTTTTGTGCAGTTACATAGACTCTCCACCATTTTTTCCACACACAGATTGATTAACAGTTCTTGATGCCATTCTGTGAAACAGATGTCATTGGTATCCTTCCAGTGAGGGAGAACCAAAGCCTTAAGGGAGAGAGAGCAATCATTGACATATGAAATCTATGCTGTTTGACCCTAACTCCGGTGAAATCCCCCAGAAGGCAAATTTCCAGAGTAAATAGTTTATCCAGTCCCAATAGGGGGTCTACCCTTTGCTTAATAGTCTCCCAAAGTGCAGCAATTGGGGGACATTCCCAAAAGATATGCTAGAGGTTGCCCTCTGCATGGTTATAGAGATTATAGTTTGGGGAAGGAAGTTTTCCCATCTTATGTAACTTTACCAGAGCCAGGTACATGTTCTGCAAGATCAAGAACTGCATGAGTCATAGCCTGTCTTGTATAATATGTGAGTGACAGAACCTCCATATCTGATCCCATCTGAGGGGCCTTTGGGGAAATTTATCCACCCAGTAAGGAGATGATCCATCTATAAGAGGGAAAACCAGGGCATAACGAGAGGCGTATATATGAGAAATCGAATGAGCCTATAGAGCCAAATCAGTTAAAGGGAAAAAGATCTCTGCTTTCCCTCTAGTTTCTCCCAGTAACATATGCTTGGTAAGCAAGGTATGTTGGATATGGTAGAATTTGAAAAAGCCTCCTGGACCTGATGGGAACTTTAACATCATATCTTTTACTGAAAGATGGGAGTCACCAGAAGCTAGGTCCTGAGGACTCTGCACAGCAAGTGAAAGGAGCCAAACTTCTGAGACAGGGGCATCCCCTATGTAGAGATCAACATTCCACAGTATAGGTTGTGCCGGGTCTCTCAGGGGGTTATATTTTAGGGCAGCACATAACTGAGAATGTCCCCTCAACGAGGTAGCAATGGGGGAGCCAAGCAGAGAGGTGGGAAGATTTTCACTCATGTATGTAAAATAGCCTCTCGAGAGATATCACTTGAGTCAATTAAGTCTTATTCGATGGACAGCCAGGACGGGACATATGGGAATGAATGTAGGGTTTCCACTTGGTGCAGCCACCTAAGGTATTTGCTTAAATGACTGGACCAATAATATAAGCCAAAATGAGGGAGCTGCAGCTGCCCCTTCTATTTCGGGGCAGCCAGCTCATGATATGCCCTCCAGGAGGGTTTGCTGTGCCAGTGGATATCCAATACCATCCCATGTAGCTTCTTAAACTATGTGAGAGGCAGCCACAAATTCAGCATGCTCGGGGTTAAAACAGATGGGTCAAAAGGTTAATTTTAATCAGACTAATCCTCCCCCAAAGAGACAGAGGCATATGCTTGCAACGGGCTAAATCCTGTTGCAGTTTGGACATCAGGGAGTCCAGGTTAAGTGATTTCAGCTTGATGTCACTTCTCATCAGGGTTATACCTAAGTATCTGAGGGTATTTTGGGACCATTGAAGACCAGTATGGGATGTGAATGCACTGTGAGTTCTATTATTCAGAAGGAAGAGCACTGTCTTATCTGGGTTAACTTTGTAATTTGAAACTACACTGTAGGCCAAAATAGTCTCTATGACAGCTTTAATAAAAGAGGAGAGTTGGGTAAGATGTAGCAAGATATCATCTGTGAAGGCAGATACTTTCAGGACATGCAAGCCTACCTTAATACCACGGATACTGGGATTGTTCCTAAGTTTCCACAACAGGGGCTCCAAGTACAAGTTGAATAGGAGAGGTGATAGGGGGCATCCTTGCTGGGTACCTGATTTTAAGTGGAAGGAGGGGGAGATCACCCCGCTGCAGTATATCTTGGCAGTGGGTTCAGTATACAGTTCTGATCCAGTGAATATACTGGTCTGGGATGCCTAACCTCACCAAGACTCGAAACATAAACTCCCAGTCCACCCTGTCAAAAGCTTTCTCCGCATCCAGGGAGACCAGGACTGCAGGGTGATCAGAATCCCTGGATGCGGAGAAAATGTGTGCCAGGTTTCATAGATGATCTTGGGAAGTCCTGCCTACCAAAAAACTTACCTGTTCAGGTCCTATTAAAACAGGAAGCACCCCACGTAGTCTATTTGCTAATAATTTAGCTACTATCTTGATGTCATTATTAATAAGAGAAATTGGTCTGTAACTCGTGACTTTGTCCTCTGGTTTACCTGACTTGTGAAGCACAATTATAAGGGCCTCTAATATACGGGGATCCAAGGGGCAACATGTTTCAATACAAGAGGATACAACATGAGATTAGAGGGAGGCCAATTAAGGGGTAATGTGAGTAAGTTATTTTTCACAGAAAGGATGGTGGATGTATGGAACAGCCGACCTCAGGAAGTGGTGGATATGAATAAAGTGCAGGGCTTCAAACAGGCATGGGATAGGCATAAGGGAGCAATACCGATGAGTATGAATAGATAGGCTATTGACAGAGTAAAGGCCTATGGCACATTCATAAGGTAGAAAAAAATGGACAGACTGGATGGGCCTTGTGGTCCTTATCTGCTGTCAACTTCTATGTTTCTATAGGGCTGTCTTTCTTATGCACCCTCATGTCCCAGCCTCTCCCCCTACCTACAGTAAGCACTGCTTCCTTAAACTCTGCTGCTTCTCACCCATTCCCCCCATCAAGTGCTCTACCTTGGGGACCTCTTTCTATGCTAATGGACATGGCTCCTGTCACTTATTCCTTGCATCACAGTCTTTTGCTTCTATTGTTGCTGCCCTTGCTAGGTCTGGATAATGACAACACGACTACACCTATGCTCCTTCTGTCCCTTAAGGGTATACCCTTCACCTACAGCCCCACACATCTACCATAGTTGGGTATCAGATGGTCCTTCATCCCCATGAATTACTACCTTCCCTTACATGTTTGTCTTCGCTCCTTTCCGGCTACAAAGGGTTGGTCCCGCTGGCATTTCTCCCAAGCCTCTTGCTCCTCCTGGGAAGGCACACTGTTCCACCCCCAAAAGAACTCTAAAAAGAACCAAAAAGCTACTGCTAAAGGCCTATCTTCATAGAATGACACTGTTACTACTGTTGCTTTGTGGGAACATACACCCCAACCCTGGCACAGCCCACTTTCAGGCCTCACCCCCGTTCAGAACCAGTGTGCTTAACCTAGTGTCTATTAACATTTATAGCCTCCTCACAAAATTTGACAGCCTCCAGACCTGGATCATGCAGCACAACACGGACATTCTCTCAGTTGTGGAGACCGGCTGTCACCTAAGATCAAGGACACTGCCATATTGCTGCAAGGTTACACATTCTTCAGGCAGGATAGGCTAACAAAATGAGGGGGTGGCTGTGCTATCTATCTAATGGATACCATACAGGGACTTGTCCTTTCCATGCCCTAAATCACTGGCAGTAGCCAAGTACTCGCACTGAAAGTTCATCCTGGTGCATATGATAAATCTCTAACAGTTATATCAGTTTATACCCTGCCTAAGCAAACAGCAGTAGGCATTGACCTCCTCATGGACTGGTTAAACAGTCGGAACCTGAACTCTGAAATAATCCTTATGGGTGATTTCAATATGAACTGACTCTCCCCTGATGCTAACTCCTTCAAAGATGCCAGCTCTGCCATCCACTACTCCCAGCTTGTAACATCCCCAACTTTTAAGAACTATAGAACTGGGTCCTGTACCCTGCTTGATTTGGTTTTCTTGTACCACCATGAGCATATCTTAGAAACTGTAGTATAGCTGACACTCTCAGTGACCACTCTCCGGTTTTGTGTAGCTGGACAGCGAACTTCTCCAAGCCACCTGCCAGAAATATCACTGCTAGGGTCCTCCTGTGGGGACACCTCAAGCAACTGAAATCTGACCTTCTCCACCAAGACTGGTCAAATTTATACTCCACTAATGACATTGACTCTGCACTTGATCTATTCATCAACTAGTTTAATGTTATTTACGATAAGCATGCTCCTTTTTTGAAGCATAAAATTAAAGGAGCCTCCAATCCTGGTTTACCCCTAACCTCTTAGAACTCATGCAATCTTGGGATTGACTTTGGCACAGGGCCTATGCTACAGAGAACCAAACTGATATCCAGAACTACAGAAAGGCAAGAAACATATGTACCAGAGCAATACATTCCACCAAAAGCCAGTACTTTAAAGATACCCTCACTCATTCCTGGAATGATGGTAGAAAATTCTGGGCTAATCTTAATGACCTTCTAGGGAAGGCTTCCAAATCTGCCCCTACCATGCTCAATATAGACAGTACACCCTCCCTTGACCCCAAAATCATTACTAACATGTTTAACAATGCACTCTCTGACCTTAGCAGTATCTTCCAACCAGAGTTTTTCACCCACGCTACTTTTGAGGATAGCCACAAGAAACCTGATCTACCTATAGACTACCCACCTTTCTATTTCAAAGTAGTGTCTAAAACTGCAGCAAGGAATTAACTTTTTAAAGTACTTGGTAAATCTACAGCCAGTGGGCACAAACTCAACCTCAGATTTGTTGCCGTCACCTTAGATGACATCCTGGCACCTCTTTTTTTTTAATTCAAACTTTATTGGTTTTAAATAAATATATACCAACAGTGGTTTACAGTGAATGATTACAGACATGGGATTAAAATTAACTAAACAAAACCTCCTTATCTTCCCCTCCCTCCCTCCCCAACTCCCACCCCCTGTTCACTATTGTACCCCTCCCTCCCCCAAAGTGCCAACAGTCAGTTAGTTCTGTACATAAAGTGAGTTAGATAAAACAGATATAAAGTAGGTCTAGAGTAGCTGGTTAGTATTCTACCATTTGATTCTATAACAGATACAAGACATGCAGCTTTTCTCATCTCTTTTTATAGATACCCATTCGGTCAGTGAGACTGGCCATCATTTTTTCCATTCGTAGGTTGTACAGAAGCTCTTGTAGCCACTCTGAATAAGAGGGCTGAAGCAAGTCTTTCCAGTGTTTTAATACAACTTTCTTGACTGACATAGCAATCACCATCGTGTGATAATTTCTGGTCATGGGTGGAAAGCCTGTAAAGTCTCCTAGCAGACACACCTCTGGAATAAAGTAGTTGTGCAATCCCAGCAGTGGGTCCATTTTAGACTTAATGAGCTCCTACAATGGAGATATTTTAGGACATTCCCAAAATAAATGGAAAAGAGCACCCAAGCCTTTAAGATATCTGTTGCATGTGGGGGTTTCTGCCCTACCCATTTTGTATAATTTATAAGGAGTTAGGTACATGTCATGAAGAAATTGCATTTGCATTAATCGTAGTCTGTCTTGTGCGATAAATTTGTGACAGGATTCCCAAATTTTGGGCCAGTTAGAATTAACATTAGGATATAAAGAATTCCAGTAATGAGGTATGCCATCTACTTTCGGGAACACCAGTGGATATAGCAAGGTGTGTAGTGAGGAGACAGCATGTGGGGCTAGGGTTAACAATCTACCTGTAGTAATCCAATCCCATGGGTCATCCATGGTGATACTCCCACCAAAATAGGTAATGCGTATATGTCGGATCTGAAATGCCTGAAATGCCCATTTATTGACAAGACCAAATTTTAGTAATATGTCAATGGCATTTAACCATTCTTGACTGAGGCTACGAAAGTCTCTGGCTACACAGTTTTAAGGGAATGGGATCCATTTGTCTGGAATTAACTTTCCTCCCAATTTGAGATTTGGGTTTTGAAATATTGGTTGAGATGGATCTTGTGTATTGTTGTATCCTAAGTAGCACACAATTGAATATGGGTACGTACAGAATGACCCACCGGATTGTGATGGAGAGAAGGAGGAAGATCTTTAAATTTCAGGAAGAGTAGAGCTGAGGGGTTTACCCCAGTTGTAGATATTATCTTGTTTTCTATTATTAGCCAGGTGGGGGTATAATCTAGTGAGTCCACAGATGTAGAGGGTGTGGACCAACTGAGATACTTACTTAGGTGGCTGGCCCAATGGTATAAATTAAAATATGGGAGTTTTAGGCCCCTAGGGATTTAGGAGCTGCTAATTTGTGATATGCATGTCTTAGAGGTTTTCCATTCCAGAAAAGTTGATATACTATTGTGAATAAGTTTAAACCAGGCTTTGGGTAGCCATATATCTAGAAGATTCAAGGGGTAAAAAATATGTGGAAGAAGGTTCATCTTAATGATACTTACTCGACCCCATAGGGTTAAAGGAAGGTCTTGCCATCTTTTTAAATCTTGCTGAACTAATTTGTGCAAATTGTCTAGATTAAGTTTCCACATCTGGGTGACATTAGTGGAAAGGTGTATTCCTAGATACTTTATGGATTTTGAGGCCCATTGAAATCCCAACTCCAGAGCTTCCTGTTTATTTACCTTAGAGTTTAATGGGAAAATCAGGGATTTCTCCATGTTTAACTTGTAGTTGGAAAGGGTGCTATATTCCTTTATTAAACCCTGCAATTGTTGTATGGAAGGTTTGATTTCTGTTATATGAAGCAGTATGTCATCTGCATAAACCGCAATTTTAGTGTTTAGTGACCCCAATTGTATGCCATGTATCCCCGGAGATTTTTGTATTGAAACTATGAGAGACTCTAAATAAAGATTGAACAGAAGGGGGGATAAAGGGCATCCCTGTCTGGTGCCAGCTTCTAAGGGGAAACTGGAAGAAAGAATCCTATTATAAAAGACTCATGCATTGGGAGTGGAATATAATAATTGTATTCATGAAATAAATTCAGTGGGAAAATGAAACCTATGAAGAGTCCTGAATAGAAATTGCCAGTCTACTCTGTCAAAAGCCTTCTCCACATCCAGAGAGACCAATGCCACACCCTGAGGGGAATCTCTGGATGTGGAGAAGACATGCGACAGGTGGTGGAGGTGGTCCACGGATGATCTAGCTTTCATAAAGCCCACTTGATCTGAACTAATAAGGGAGGGAAGTACTTGTTCTAGCCTAAGGGCTAGTAATTTAGTGAGGATCTTAAGGTCCATATTGAGAAGAGATGTTGGATGATAATTGGTAACCTGCATCAGATCTCTACCAGGTTTAGGGAGTATGACAATTGTGACCTTGAACATCCTTGGGTCATAGACTGTCTCCTTCAGCATACTAGAGTAAAGTGCTAGCAGCCAAGGGGCTAATTGGGAAGCAATTTTTTTTGTAAAAGTTTGGGGAGTAGCCATCTGGGCCAGGGGCCTTGTCTGAAGAAAGATCTTTAATTATCTGTGAAATGGGCAATTCATTTTTCTTTCTGGCTGGGAGTGAGGGTGGGAAGGGGGAGATTCTCCAAATAAAAATCTTCCTTGGATTGAGACTGACGATTCGGCATCTGAGCATATAATTGCTTATAGTACTGCTCAAACTCTTTATTAATGTTCTTAGCCTGGGTTAATGGTGGACTTTGAGGGTCCTTGTGTATTGCCACTATACATTTTGAGGCTTCAATCTTTTTAGCCAGAGCTAGAAGCCGTCCCACTTTTCCCCTGCTCAGTATAGGTGGCTTTGGATTTTTATACAGCCCATTCTGCCTTTTCTCTGAGAAGTTCAGAGTATTTATCCTGTAACCTTATGAGGCCTTTTTTCTCTGAATCAGATGTATTTTTAGACAAATATTTTCCTTTTTCTGTAATTTGATCTAAGAAGGTTTTAACTTTAAGGCTCCCAGGTCGCTCCTGTAAAAAAGCTTTCAGCTTAGTGTGCTATACCTGGTTAAACAACTAAATAAATAAAAAAAAAAACTTCCTGAGTTTCTTTCTTTTTTTTGGCAGCTGCCCATTTTACAAACTCGCCTCTGAAGAAGCATTTAAGTCCACCCCATTCCATAGAGGGGGAGTGTGTGGTACCCCAATTAGTGTCCTTGAAAGAATTAAGGGCAGACAGTATACTGTCCATGACCGTCGTGTCTTTCAGTAACTGGTTATTAAGTCTCCATTGTTTACTTGTTCCCCAATTTAAAGAGAAGGAAAGGAGACAGGTTACTATGGAGTGATCTGAGCCTATACCCAGTTCCAATCTGCTGTCTAATAGCCCTTGAATTAAAGATTTAGTCATCCAGAAATAATCAAGGCATGAGGCAGAGCCATGTACATTAGAGTGGAAGGTATACTCCCTTGTGTTAGGGTGCAGTGTTCTCCAAGGATCACAAAGACCTAAATGATCCACCATGTCTCTGCAGGCTCTCTGAGCTGGGTATAGACCTCTGGATCTAAAATGTGGTGATTTATCCATATTGGGGTCAAAGGATAAATTCCAGTCCCCCCTTTGAACATTGGGGTATTAAGGAAAGGTGTCAGAACAGAGAGTAACTCCATAAAAAAGGATGGAGAATCTACATTGGGGCCATATACACTGCCCAGTAAAGTTTTATATGAGTACATTTTGCCTATAATTAGAATATACTTTCCCTCATTATCTCTAATACATTGTTTACACTAAAAGGGAAAAGCCCCAGTGAGAAGAATAGCAACCCCTTTACTATTTCTGGAGTCTCCCTCAGCAAACACCTGTCCTACCTGTTGTCTCCTCAGAAGGTTTTCTTCAGCTTGAAGGAGATGCATTTCTTGCAAAAATATTACATTGCTTCGTATATTATTTAGATGTTTGATCAATTGCATACGTTTAAGAGGGTGTCTTGCACCTTTAACATTCCATGTACTAAACCTAAATGGTTGTGCCATAAACTTGAAACAATTCATGTAGAATTTGTCTAGAACTTCTAGTTATAAACAATAACCAGCTAACTTGTAAGATAACATTTTTACCATGGCACCATTTCCCCCTACCTTATAAAACTAAGAGAAATATTTCCTTTGTAGATATTTTTTACCATGTCCCCATTAATAACCCTTATTATCCCCCCAAAACTTCCCACCCTAGTATATGTAAAAAACAGAAATCTAATAAGAGTTATGATACCCCATGAACAAAATTGCTTCCTGTAACATTTTGAGTAGCCATACAAACCCCCTTCCCCCACTGCGCTAGTCCATGACAACCAGCAGACTGAAGACCTTCCCCTCACCCCGCTCACCTGACCGTGAACAAGTAAATAACCTTGTTAACTAGAACTAAATAAATAAATCTTTGTATTTTACTAACTATTCCTGAAACAAAACAGCAGCCTAACTTGAACATCTTAGAGACAATTTAACCTGTACCTATTTCACCATAAGTACTCAAAGGAGGCCAAGGGGAAAGATGGCACACGAAAATGAAATAAAAAAGGAAGGAGTTGCAGCATAATTGACCTCTTGGCACTAAGCCATCTCTTAATTTAAGCTTGGCTCCTGAATTAAATAACAGGATCAATGTACCAAAAAATAAAATACCCCATAGAAAAAGCAAACTTCCCCCAGACTGTGGAGTGATAGGCAATTAAACTGGGGCCCCAGCAGATTTGTGTTACCAAAATATGGCTCTAATTTATAAACATCCTATTTGACTTATGTAGGAGACTTCTAATTATTGATGCCTGTGTTTACATCCATAAAAACAGAGTTCCCGAGGGTCAGCACCCCAGAAATTAAGTTAATTATGTCCCTTGTAAATCCAATAGCTGGATTTGGTCCCCGAGCCAAGGAAGTGTCTTGCAATTTCCAAGTGTTCAGCTCGGAATGAGGTTAGATTAAAATTAGCATTGCAAGTCCTGCAAAAACAGCACAAACCATGTCTTCGAGCAGTGTATAAAGTTCCTTCATTAATTAGCCAAAGGATAACTATTCAGGGGTGTACTGAGATAGGTATATATTAAAGCATGAAACAGGATATAAATGGAGAAACACAGAGTTTACCTCAGCGGCAAGATGCTAAGACATCATGAGGCCAACAACATCAGCTTAATAGTCTCTCTTTTCCAAAATATATTGCCAGAATATTTTCAAGTGATATCAGCGACCAGAGAATACAGCAGGGTGCTTCTGTTTGAGGAATACCATCGCAGGGTCTAATTCTTCAAAGGAGGATCATGAGCCATCTAAGTGAATCTGAAGTTTTGCTGGATACACCACCTGAAATTTTATGACTGAGGTGATGCATTTCGAGACGATCGGATGAAATAAAGCTCTGCACTGCCTGACGGTGGTTGGTAGATCTCGCATGATCCTATTTATTATTTATTTATTTATTTAACTTTTGTTAACTGGGTAGGTACACTAGACAAGTTGTATGCCTATTTTCAGGAACGACCGGGGAGAGTACAACAGGTATTAAAGGGTACATCAATACAGCATAATAGGTGAACAAGTACATATACATTTTGTGGTTAGGTACACTGAGTCAACAAAACAGCAGGCAATATACAGTGCAAGTAGTGTAAGACAGGTGATGATAGAATACATAATAAGCTGGCATTGAACAACATTGAATATCTGAAACATAAAGAGGTGTAGAAGGAGAGCTGGACAGAATCGGCAACGCGATTCGATTCAGTTTAATTGTAGTTCAGGGTAGAGTTCCACAGGGTTTTCGGTGCCCAGGGGCTTCGTGCTAGGGAGACTTTTGGCATTCACAGCATGAGGCCAGCTTAAGGTGCTCCCACAGGGAGGTCGAGAGGCATTTGTGGGAAGAGCGGTGCCAGACCTGCTCGGGGAAGAATTCAGAGCCTAGGAGCATGTGCTGTGTAGTCCCTGTCACCCATAAGGAGTCTTGGTAGGGGTACATTTAGTATCCACGGGCCCTGGGACCATCAAGGGGTGGGATGAAGCAGTCAGCTGGGAGAGGCTGAGCCAGCCCGGGGGTGCCAGTGCTGATCACTTTGCTCTGGGCACCCTATACCAAGTTTGGGTGATTGGTGAGGATAGCCAGCCTACTTATCCATAGATTCCAGTGATGGGTGAGGCGGGGGTGTGCAAGGCGAAATGGCAGATGTTGTTGTCGTCATGTACCACCTAGTAGGAAGGACTTTTGAAATACGTGCAAATAAGTGAAACCATAGCTGAGGAAGGGAGTAACCTCCCTGGCGAGAAACCAGACAAGCAACAGGGTGAGGTTGTATTGGGCCCTATAGGCCAGCCCCAGCTTACAGTTTATGCCTCTGCAGACATTGAATGTGACTCCTAGGTCCAGTTGGGGGTCGAGCGTCACACCAAGATATTTGAGGGAGGTCACAGTGTGAAGGGAAGTACCGTCTGCGCAGTCGATTTGCAGAGGGAGAGGGAGTCAGTGCATTGGGGCAGAAGTTTGACGTCTTTGCAGAATATTTAAACTAGCAAATGGGGAGAGGGGTGCAGCACCCCATACGTGTGAATAGAACACCCCTCCCCTCAGCTAGATGGTCAAACAGGAATTCAGCGTGTTTGCGTTCATTTGCATCACCAGGTAAGAAAAAAGGTTTGTCTCATACAATGCTGAGGTAATGCCAAACTTACCCCAACAACTAACACAAAAATCTAACCAATGGAAAATCATGTACAAAATACTCACAGCCTGGAAATAAGATCTCAGACCTGCAGGCAATAATGTCAGAGCTAAACTGGACATAAGTAGCAATTAGTGAGGCGTGGTTTCCAGTATACCCATAGGA
Source organism: Neoceratodus forsteri (assembly GCA_016271365.2). NCBI lineage: Eukaryota > Metazoa > Chordata > Ceratodontiformes > Ceratodontidae > Neoceratodus > Neoceratodus forsteri. The sequence goes on along the minus strand of CM028132.1, from coordinate 1,158,908,256 downwards.
GACTTCAGTACCTGGCTGTATTGTTCAGAAGAGACAGAGGTGCAAAGGGGGAGGTGGCCCTGTATGTTAGTAAATTATCAATACAGAAATTCAGAATACACATAAGGAGCCAGAAAGACTGTAGGTCACCCTGAAACAGAAATGGGACAGCCATAAGAACTGGGGTTATAAAGGCAGACCAGAGGAGGACATAGACACATTACTGTTAGAAGATATACAAAACATGACAGCTAAAGGGAGAGTTCTACATAATGGGAGACTTCAACATACCAGATACAGATTGGTCAATACCAGCAGGAACATCTGCCAGAACTAGACTCATAGTGGATTCCCTGCAGGGAGGGCCTCAAACAACTGGTACAGCAACCCACAAGAGACAGGGCTATCCTAGATCTAGTACTGACTAACAAAGAGGATCACAGATCTCAGGTAAGAGAAGGTCACCTGGGGCCAGTGACCATCATGGTATGGTTCAATTTGGCTACTACATCTAAATCTTCCCATTCCAAGGCAAAAATATGGGATTTCAGAGAATTTGACTTTGATAAGATGGCCAACAGGATTAGCTAGCCTGGCAAAAGAAACACAGGTGAGGGTACAGGCAAAGTGGGCAAGCATTAAGGATACAATAGCAGAAGCAACATCCATTGTGTTAGACAGAAAAGGAAGTGCAAAGAAGAGGAAACCACTTTGGTTCTCAAATACAGTAGCAGAAAGGTCAGAGCCAAAGGCTGGCCTTCAGGAAATATAAGAACATGGCGGGACGAAGATAGGGAGGCATAGCACACTGCCCTAAGGGAAGCAGGTGAGGCAGTTAAGGCAGGCAAAGTCCCAAACTGAGAAACACTGCCACGAACAGTAAAGAAGGTGACAAGACTTTCTATAGATACATTAGTGAGGAGAAAGTCCAGAGGGTATTGCTAAGCAATGGAGAAAAGGGAGCATGGGGAGGAGGACCCTGTAAAGGCATCTATCCTAAATAGATACTTTGCTCAGTATTTACTGAAGAAGGAAGGTGACAGGGCCCACAGCTCATCATGGACACAGGGGAGGTGAGCACTACTCCTTCACAAAAGAAAGGGTCCTACAAGAGCTTGCCTAAGCTCAGGGTGGATAAGGCAATGGGACCTGATGGCCCACATCCCAGGGTACTTAAGGAGCTAAAGGAGGAACTAGCAGAGCCATTAGCAGAATTGTTTAGTGAGTCTCTGAGCACAGGAGGGTCCCAGAAGACTGGAGAAGAGCTCATGTGATCCCTCCACAAGAGTGGTAGCAGGGAGGAGGCGGGAACTACAGACCGGTCAGTCTTACCTCAGTAGTGGGCAAGATTATGGAGCACTCCTTAGGAAAGGATAAGTGCAACACCTGGAATCCATAGGGCACAGGATCCAAGACAGCATGGGTTTACAAAGGAAGGTCCTGTCAAACTAATCTCATAGATTTCTTTGACTGGGTAACCAGAGTGGTGGACCAAGGGGGCAGTTGATGTCACCTACCTTGACTGCAGCAGCTTTGTACACTATTTCACATAGAGATTGATAAATAAAGCTAGGTAGGCTCGGGGTGGGTCAGAAGTTGGTCAACTGGGTGGCAAGCTGGTTGACTGGCAGAAAACAGAGTGGTGGTAAATGGTATACAGTCAGAAGAGATACAAGTCACAAGTGGGGTACCTCAGGGATCAGTCCTGAGGCCAGTCCTATTCAACATCTTCATTAGTGACCTCGCAGATGGACTAGAAAGTAAAGCTTGTCTGTTTGCAGATGACACCAAGATCTGCAACAGAGTGATGATCCAGATAGAGGTGGGCAGAATGAGAAGAGATCTGGATAAACTAGCAGAATGGTCAGAAGAGTGGCAACTGGGTTTAATGCAAAGAAGTGCAAAATCATGACATAGGAGAGAAACCTGAAAGCCACTTATAGGCTGGGAGGGAGTTGCTAGCAGTCACAAAGGAAGAAAGAGACTTGGGCATCATCATCACTGATGACCTAAAATCATCAAACAGACCTCTAAAAGCAGTAGGTAAGGCTAGGGGGTGTTGAGGAGTGTAGTAGTAGAATTATCACAAGTCGTAGAGGAGGTAATAATCCCTCTGTACAAGACACTGGTTAGGCCCCATCTGGAGTACTGCTGCGCAGGTATTGGCACACACCTTCACAAGGACATTACCAAATTGAGGCAGTCCAGAGAAGGGCAACCAAAAATGGTGCAGGGACTGCAACAGAAGACATATGAGGACAGATTAATGAGCTCAATATGTATACCCTTGAGCAAAGGAGGAGAGAGTGATATGATCGAGACATTTAAACACCTTAAGGGCATAAACAAAGGTGAAAGAGTCTAACATGTTTAAATATAAGAAAATAGCAGGACAAGAGGACACAGCATGAGATTAGAGGAGGCGATTAAGGGGGAATGTAGGAAATTCTTTTTTCACAGAAAGGGTGGTAGATACCATGGAATAGCTTACCACAAGAAGTGGTAGCTATGAATACAGTGCAGGGCTGCAAACAGGCATGGGATAGGCATAAGGGCAATACAAATGACTATGAATGAATGGGTCACTGACAGAGCAAAGGCCGATGGCACATTTATAAGGTAGAAAAAGAAATGGTCAGACTGGATGGGCCTTGCGGTCCTTATCTGCCGTCAACTTCTATGTTTCTATGTTTCTATGACTGGAGAGGCACATATTTTGGCTGATGAGCCAAATGGCATGACCTGCATTTTTTCCTGGTTGAGGACCAGCTTCTGTTGGGTGAGCCAAGCCTGAATATTCTTGAAGTCCTTGGATAGGTGGAGGTTTAGGGTGGCAGGATCTCGGGAGTGGGCCAGGAGGACCAGGTCATCCGCGTACAGGGTGACCCTACATCTGGTAACTACAGCAGGGAGATTGTTAATAAACAGAGAGAAGAGAAGGGGTCCCAGAACAAGCCCTGGGGGATGCCAGAGGTCACAGGCAGGGGATCAGAGAGGACTTTATTGAATTTGGTTAACTGTACTCTACCATGCAGGTAGTCAGTTACCCATTTCAGAGCTGGGGGGGGCAAGCCAAGGGACCTCATCTGAGTGCAGAAGAGGTCATGGTCCACAAGGTCAAAGGTCTTGGATAAGTCGAAAAACACTGCTCCAGAGAGTTTTCCCTGGTCCATGGCTGCTCTGATGCTGGAAGAGACAGAGATCAGTGCCGTGGTTGTGCTGTGCCCTTTGCGAAAGCCATGCTGGGCAGGGTACAGCAGTTCATGGGTTTGGATATACTCCGAGAGCTGTTTAGCTGCAACCTTTTCAAGGAGCTTGCTGATGGCCGAAAGGATGGCGATCGGCCGGTAGTTGTCAGGGACTTTAGAGTTGCCCTGCTTTAGCATGGAGACAACCCCGGCTACCTTCCAGATATCTGGAATCTCCCCCATGGCAAGGGACATGTTAAAGATGTGGGCCACTGGGGATGCATTATAGGGGGCACCAAGTTTGAGAAGCTTGGGCTCCAGGTTATCTAGGTCAGGACTGGAGTACTGGGAGAGGCTAGTGAGAAGAGACAGCACCTCATTTTCTGACACTGCCCTTAGGAGGAAGGGAGGTCTGGGAGGGTCGGGCTCCCGCCAGTCCATGGATGCGGGGCAGTTTTTGCTCCTAGCCATTGAGATATGTAGGGAGACAGCAGATAGGTCAGTGAAGTGGAAGTTGAGAGCATTTGCAATCGTGTGCGGATTGTTGCAGGAAGCTCCTCCAATAATAATGTTGGTAACTCCAGAGTTGGGTGACCACTGACAAAGGTTTTGATATTTCTCCAGAACCTTCTAGGGTCTTTAGCAGAGCTGAGAAGGGCAGTCTTACAGAAATCACTTTTAGCCACCCTGATGCCTTTTTTACACTCATTTCTGAGTTTTCTGTATTGTTGTAGCAGGGTATGGTCAGGGGAGCATTTGAAGTGGGCCCAGCACTTATCCCTCGCCCACATAAGGGCAAGAAGGCTCATATGCAGCCACTTTGTGGCTGACCCCTGACCCTCCGTCTTATGATAGGGGCATGCCTGTCTTGCAGATCCCTGAAGGAGTTGAGAAACAGAGTTACGGCTGTGGAGGGATCAGGGGCACTATACACTCCTGACCAGTCAGTGAGCCTTAGTTCCTCCATGAATACATCTGGATCAAGCCTGGAGACATTTTGGATGTGGATGATTTTGTGAGGAACCTTTAGGGATGGGATTTTCCATACACAGAAGACCGGGGAGTGGTCTGAGATGGAGTCAGATAGTGTCCCTACTGAGGAGATCTTCTCAGGGTGGTTTGACAGGATCCAGTCCAGTAGGAAGCTGGAAGTTCCATTTGCCGACCGTCAGGTAGGCTCCTGTATGAGTTGCATCAGGGTTAGAGTGGCAAGCAGGGGCTCGAACTGCTTAATGTTTCCACCGGCCCAGTTTAGGTTCACATCACCCAGGATTAGGAGTTCATTGTCTCCAGTGCTATGGCCAACAGTGTCCAGGAGATGGGTGAGGCCCTGGAGCCCTGCCTTGGGGGGTTATAGGTGCACACCACACGTAATTTATTTGGCATTGCCGAGTGGGAGCATGGTGTGAAGCAGCTCACAGGGAGACAGCAATGAAGGTTGGTGAGTCACCAGAGATACTTTAAGGTGGCTCCTGTAGTATAACAGGATGCATCCTCCCCTTTTGTTTCCGGTCCTGTCCAGCTGTATGAGCTCATAGCCTAGTAGCCCACAGACTGAGTCAGGAATCGAGGGTTTGAGTCAGGTCTCCATTATACCAAGGATGTCGGGCTTGTAGAGTGTGACCCAGGTGACAAGCTCATCCAGGTTGGGAAGTAGGCTATGAATGTTAAGGTTAGCCACTTTCAACCCCTTGCCCAGCTGCCATTCCTGAGGAATTTCAGAGGCCGGGGGGATGGGGCAAGGGTTAGGTTCAATGTCTCCAGCTAAGGCTAAGATCAGTAGGAAAAGCCATAGGAGATGCCCTCTGGGGGAGGAACACCTGGTCATGGGCTTTCAGGCTAGACGTTGCCTGACCCTAGTACAATACAGTATAAGTATTGGTACCAGTCCACCTGTGGGATAGCAGGAACTTGCAGCATCAGCCAAGAGATTAGAGAAGGTGAAGTCAGTCACTTCACCGGAGGGGGGAGTCAGTTCGTGGTCACCACCCATGCCAGGGATAGGGGCAGTTGCAATATGGAGGGCACAAGTCCCAGAAGGAGAACAGCAAGGATTATGGAGCAGGGAGGGGGTGGTGGGATGTTTCCCCTGGGGGCTTTGGGAGACTCCATTTTTGAGGCAGAGCTCTGCTGTTCACAGGATCCCCACATTAAGGGGATGTGTTGAGTAGGGACACCTGAGGAGGAAAGAGGAAACAGAACCAGTGTGGAGCTTGGGTCAAGTATGAAGGGTAGTAGGTTAACCACCCAGTGCACACGGTAGTGAGGAGGGGTCACTAGAGGCAGGGGATGCAGGTCCCGGAGAGTATATAAGGCAGTATATGAGCTGTGGCCTGTGTAAAACAAGAGACTAATGTACACAGCAATAAAATTACAATACAGTTATCTCATTAGACTGACAGTGGCAAGTGTCACAGAAAGGAGCAAGACCAGGCAGACCTGGGCAATTAGCAAGGACTAAAAGAGACAGTCTAACTGGTCAGATAATGGCTAGTATCACAGAATAGTGCAAGGCAGACCAGGGCAAGTTCCTGTAGCTAGGGGAAAGAAGCACAACAGATCATATTACAATTCATTGGCAGTGATAAAGCAGTTTCAGTATAGAACCATCCCTGTGAGCTGATAGGACACAGCAAAGCCAGTAGATGAAGACAGCGAGGATTTAATGGGAGGAGGAAGCAGGGTGTGGCGGGCCAAAAATTCGTCCAGAGTGTTTCCCCGAGGAGGCCGCCCGAAGCCTGTGTCTCAAGCCAGCACCTCGACTCAGAATTTCAGGCTGCAGGTGAAGCGAGGAGGGACCAGCTCAGGTCTCCCTCACTCCCCTCCGTTTGCGTGTAGTCAGTGGTGAATCCTTGGGAATCGTGCACTCCTTAAGGCAGGAGGGCTCATGAGGTCAGTGGTGGAGTGGCCAATCAGCGAGTCCAAGATAGAGAAAAAATTGGCGCCAATTTTAAAAGTCCCCCGGCACTCCCAAGTTCGTGGCAGGGATCACCACAAAGGTAAGAACAAAGGATAGGATTTAAGTGGCATTTTTTGGGTCTCCTGCACCAGCAGGGGTGTCTATTACCCTTCCCCCAGAACATCTTGTAAGTCCCTTACTTTTTGTAGAATATGCTATTTCTCCTGGAAATTTGAAAGTCGCATAAAATGGGTGTCTGGGTTGGGCAGATGGTGGGTATAGACCATTAAGGCGCAATGAGCTCTACGCCAATGTGTAGAGTCAGCTTGAACGGGAAGGTCAATTATTTGAACAAGAGTTTTGCAGGAATAACAGGGCGTCCATGCCTCTCCTCTCTGGGATGCCGATTATCACTAGATTGTTGCATCGGCTTCTCCCCTCCAAATCTCCGATCTTACTCTCCAACCTCTTAATAGTTTGACGATTGGTGATGACAGAAGCTTCCATTTTTGTGGTCTGCTTTTTGATGGAGAAAATGCGGGTTTCGTTGTCAGTGGTGCACTTGGTAGTCTCATCCAGTGCTTCAGATATCGCCTTCATTTCAGAAACCAGTAAGTGAACTTCATCCCTGAATGGCTGGAACTCTGAGAGAAATCATTCCAAGCTAAGAGGGGTTGAATCTGCTGCAACCAGAAAGGAGCTTGAGGCTGACTGAGTGCATCCTGTAAAGGCAGAATTAGCCCTGGGTTTCTTGGGCTGTTTTCTGGTGTGACAGGCGGGGTGTGCCAAGGTGACACCTGTCACATTTCTGCTTCCATCACTGTCCCAAAGCCCTTTCCTGAGAGTGCAGTTAGTATTCAACAGTCTTGATGTCATTCGAAGTTGGAGTTTTATTGCAAATAAAGACATTTTAGATTAGTTTGAGCAGTCAGGTGAGTGGAGCTTCTTTGGAGCACGTCTTATTCAGTTGGCTGCATCATGTGACTCCTACATCCTTGCACCTCTTACGTGGATAATTAATTTATCACTCTGGTACTCCAAATTCCCACAAGTGGAAACCTGCCACCGTAACCCCGGTCTTTAAAAGTGGGGATCAAGCACACCAGAGTAATTACAGCCCAATCTCCATTCTTCCCTGGTTCACCCCTAACCTCTTAGAACTCATGCAATCTAGGGACCAACTTTGGCACAGGGCCTGTGTTACAGAGAACCAAACTGATATCCAGAACTACAAAAGAGCAAGAAACATATGTAACAGAGCAATACGTTCCACCAAAAGCCAGTACTTTAAAGATGCACACTCTCATTCCTGGAATGATGGTAGAAAATTCTGGGCTAACCTTAATGTCCTTCTAGGGAAGACTTCCAAATCTGCCCCATCATGCTCAGTATAGACGGTACACCCTCCCTTGACCCCAAAACTATTACTAACATGTTTAACAATGTGTTCGCCAAACTTAGCAGCATCTTCCTGCCAGACATTTTGACTCCCACTACTTTTGAAGATAGCCAAAGGAAACCTGATCTACCTATTCACTATCCAACTTTCTATTTCAAAGTAGTCTCTAAATCAGCAGCATGGAATTACTTTCTTAAAGTACTTGGCAAGTATACAGCCAGTGGGCACAACCTCAACCTTAAATTTCTTGCCCTCACCTTAGATGATTTCCTGGCACCTTTTACATGGATAATTAATTTATCACTCCAGTACTCCAAATTCCTGCAAGTGGAAACCCGCCACCATAACCCCGGTCTTTAAAATTGGGGATCGAGCACACCACGGTAATTACAGACTGACCTCCATTCTTCCTCTGCACTCTAAAGTCTTGAAGGGAATGGTCACTGACCAGTTGGTTGAGTACTTCGAGAAATATCAATTACAGTGCCCACAACAACATGGCTTTAGACCTGGATATAGAACCACCACAGCATTATTAGAACTTACTGGTTTCCTCCATAATGCTCTTGATCAAGGACACCTGTCTGGAGTGGTCTTTATTGATTTGACCAAAGCCTCTGACGTGGTTAATCATGCTCTTCTGGGCAACCAGCTAATCAGTACAGGGCTTTCCAACTATACTGCTGCTTGGTTTAGGAGCTACCTTGAGTGCCACTCTCAATGGGTGAAAAATAGGTGACATTCTGTCAGATGAAAGACCTGTCCACTCGGGTGTCCCTCAGGGGTCCTTTCTTGGGCCTCTCCTGTTAAGTATCTTTCTTAATAAACTCCCCAACTCCATCAATGGTCACATTTTACTATACACTGATGATGCTGTTATCTTTTACAGAAATCCTGACACTACACTCCTTGAGAACTAGCTTCAGCACAGCTTTGCCAGTGTGAAGAGATGGCTTGGAGACCATAAGCTCATTATGAATGCCTCTATGTTGCTGGTTTGACATCACTTTCGTTAACTGGCATAGCAGTGACAGGATGGTTAACATAAATATCAATTGTCTCCTGGTCCTTTTTTTATCTGGGGGCTTTGCTCCCACAAACCACCTATGGGGGGGGCTCGCCCCCCTGTACCCCTCATACTTTAGATTATCAACTCCAAGTCAGAGTTGATTCGAGGAGGTGGTGCAGGACCAGAGAACAGTGCTGCCCGTTCAGGAGCACCAGCACAGTGACCTGTCAGCAAACTGCTGATTTTATCGACAGTGATGTAGGTCACTGTGTTAGTGTTGTTGTCGGGGGTATACCGTATAAACTACAAAAAACAAAACAATGCTTTTTCCAGCTTGCTCATTAGGCATAGAGCTCACCCCCTTTCCATCACTAATGCAGAGGACACCCCCTTAGAGCTGGTCCAACTCTTCAAATACCTGGGGATTGCAATGGACAGCTCCTTGTTTTATGCTCAACATATTGATAACATTGCAATAGCTGTAAGAATCTGCATTGGTCTGCTCTACAGACATAAACAGTGCCTGACCCCAGATGCTCTGAAGTTGGCTGTGCACAGCTCAATTAATTAATTTATTTATTTATGTATGTATGTATGTATGTATGTATTTATTTATGTTTTATTTATTGAAGACTAGGATTGAAAGTACCTTTAAACCAGAGGTTTGTTTAAAAAGGTTTTGTGTCAACTACAAAATACATACTGTGGACAAAGAAGGAAAATAACACTGTGCAGTAAATACCAATATTGTAAAAACATACAATGACCAGCCTGTTGGCGCAGTGGTTTGGATTTCTGCTTCGCGGCAGTGACCGGTTCAGGAATGGACCAGGGTCTCTGGAGGACCGGTGGGGGAAGAGGGATTGAGCATCCTATGGACTGCTCTCCTTCTCCAGGGGGAGGGTGGGTTAGTGCCAGGCGCATGTGGGACCCCTGGCGGAGGCCAGGAGTCACACAGCTACAGGCGATAAGTTCGTACAGGAGGTGGGGTATATGCCAGGTGTCATTGCACAGCCCTGCCTCCCCAGGAAAGTGGAAAAAGAACAGCCGCTGGCCGCCCTCCATGAATCCTGCCATGGCTTCAATTAGCCCCTCAGGCCAGGGCTCTCCGACCTATCTGAAGGTCTGCGGCATGCATGGAGAGCACTGCAGCCCCGTCATGGGGGGAAAGCCACGGGGCTTCGGAGGGACCTCATGGCCGATATTAGGGGTGGGAGTCCATAGCTCCATGACTGGGCTAAAAATACTGGGCGGTTAGTGGCTTGGGGAGTAAAGAACATAGAATAAAAAAAAACATATAATGACATTAAGGTACAATCATACTGTGAACAAGGGGGAAGACAATACTGTGCAGTACATAGCAATATCATAAAATCATACAGTAACAACATTGTAAATTCAAGGTACAATCAAATAGCAGGTTCGGGGGTGTGGGGGATACATTGTGCATATAGGAAAAGAGAAAAAACAAGTAATCACACAGTGAGAAGGGTAATGGAGGATAATAAGGAGGTAGCAAAAGAACATGAAGGGAGTGGGACTCTTGGACAATCATCAATAACTTTGTTGTTAAGTGCTAAGTGGCAGGAAGTGTGAGGAAGGGCACCAGGAGGGGGGGACAGAGAAGGTGAAAGGTGGGAGGAGGAGGAATATTGGGTGGGAAGGAAGCAGTGGGTGGTGTAAGGGAGAGGGAAGAGGTAAGGTAAGGAGGGGCAGAATAGAGGGAGATATAGGACAAAAAGAAAAGAAGGTGAGGGATGAGGAGGACTGACGAGAGGAGAGGGTCCAAAGAAAACAAATGGTGGTGGAGCAAGAGGACTGACAGGGAACTGGAAAGGAAAAACTAGTGGGGAGAGGGTAGGATGGGAGGAGTGGGTGGAGATTATTTAGTGAAGGGGGATCAGAGGAAGAGCATCCACAAGCTTAAAGGCTACAGTCACACATGCTGAGATCAGTGAGGTGCTGATGCAGTATGCGCTTATATGGGCCTAGTTTATTTTCAGCTATTACTTCAGGAGGGAGACCATCTACCAGGGCAGGGACCCTATAATAGAAGGCACATTGAGCCTGGGAGGTCCTATAGAAAGGAACATAAGCGGAGGCTTTGAGTGGATTGCACGTGAGCCATGTGCTATGAGAAGACTTCATCAAGGACTATGTAGCTGGGAGGGATAAGGAAATGGCAAATTTTCTTGGCTAGAAGGCTTGTCTGATATGCGAGTCTCCCATGTAGATTGAGCCAATGTGTGTGTTTGTAGAGATCACAAGTGTGTGTGTACCCTTACCTGTTCCTGTGACAGGAGTGACAATTGTCTCACTATTGACTATGGTCTAGTAATATATGGGTCTGCAACGGATTCCTCCCTATGTAGAATTAAAACAGCTTCAAACAAAGCTTGCTGTCTTCTCATAGGATCTGCGCACCTCACACACACCTATGTCCTTTACTCACAGGCAAATTGGCTCCAGCTTAATAACTGAATTATGTACCAAATGTGTCTTGTAGTAAAAAAAGTACTCCTAGGACTTATGCCCCAAGGATTCAGAAGCTCCTTACGCCATATGGCTATCTCCAGTGAACTAGAAACTCTGACAACCTGATCTTCAAGATCCCACTCTGCTGTACTTCCAATGGCCAAAGGTCTTTCACCCATAGGGCCCCGCTCTAGCTCAACTCTCTACCTAGTGCAATATCTTCCTCTGCATGCTGGGATCCTTTAAACTCAAGCTGTGGCAGCACCTTGTAACCACTTCTAGCTGTGATAGCTTCCACTAGATATACCTTCCACTGCAAGTACCCCTTGCATCACTTACGTGGACTAAATAGTATCTCCTTTGTTTATCAGTGTGACCACTCCCATGCACTTTTCCTCCACCCATCCCTCCATCCCGCTCCACACTCCATGCACTTTGCCCTCCGACTCCTCCCCTTTTCCACACTCACTCCCTCTTTATGCCCTCACCCTCCATCTTTTGTAAAGCCCTCCTCCTCCCTATCAAACCTTTCCTCCTCCTCTTTCTTACCCCATTCCCTACCTCTTCTCTCCATTTCTTTTTTCTGGACAAGGCCTCCTGGGTTGTCACTCACTGTTGTTGCAACATATATTGTGAACTTTTTTGTAAGCCATTATTTGTCATCCTATTCTAAGATGTAACTTGTACCAGCTCTTGTTATCCGCTCACAATTGTCGCATTTGTAATCTTTTTATTACTTTGTATTGCCTACCTGATTGTCTACCATTATATTAGCCATGATGTTTGCAAATCCTGACATGGAACATATGTAAACAGCTCTTAGCTCAAAGGTTTTATCTAAAATATTCAATAAATAAATGAATAAAACTTTGGCTGCAAGAAAATAAGGTTAGGTTAAGCACTTATACGACACTTTCCAAATCCAGAAATTTTATCAGTAATATCATCAATAATAACAATGTAACTTCCCCCAGTGCTCCCATCTGTCTGGTACCGGACCTGTCCCTATGTTTTTTAAAGTACCCAACTACAGTGGCAGGCCTGTGATGCCACAGGTTGGTCCTCGTTGGGGCCCTAGATGAGAAAATAACATGAGGCAAAGCAACGTGAAACAATAACCATTTGTAATCCCCTGGTGGCAAAATGGTACTTAGCTGACACAGTGCAGGTGAAAAGAATGTCCTTGGCTTCTGGTCACTCTGTTGGAACTCTCTGGAACCTCTGAGAGGCAGCAGCTAAGGTAAGAGTTTCTCGTCTAAAGACAAACTGCAGGATCAGTTCAATGTAGACACCGATTCCTGGCTGGGGTCTCAGGCAGAACACCCTGGGGTGCAATTTTCTTGAACAGCAATTAGGCAAAAGTGTTTCATAAATCAAACTGAGGTCCTCTGAGCTGAAGGCTAGCTCCAGATTCTCAAATGTATTATACAGAATCTTCACCACCCTCTGGTGGACTTAAGCAGCTTTTGTAGCAAACCATTTGGAAAACACACCCCGAATTAGCTGCAATCCACTTGGGCTCTTTGCAAACAGTTTCAGATTTTCTTTTGATTCAGCAGTTCCAGTAATGTAGCATAGTGTCTGCAGGAGTCTAGACAAGCCATCACAGTTTGAGGCTACAGCTCTTAGTGCAGTCTCTCCTGGTCTCTCTTCTCTTTGGTGACTAAATTTTTGATAGGCTCCTGGGGCTATTTATAGCCTCCCCAGGCTCCCTGATGATTGGTTCAGTTGCTCCCAGGCAAAAACAGTCTTGCCTGTTTTTCTCTCTTCTTCCTTTCTCCTGCAGCAGTGCTATGCACCTTTGTTTATCCTCCCCTGGACACCACTACCAGAGTTAAAAGGTCTTTTTAGCTGGACCAGTCTCCTTAAAGCCACACAGAAGTGTGAGGGCTTGCATAAGGGTGCATGGGCTATTAGAGAGAGAGAGTGCAGAAACACCTTATCCAGATGTAGGCACTAAAATGCTGATGTATGGATGGGGTGGGAAAATAGGAGGATTATATAAGAAAGAGCACCCCCCTGGAAGGGTGGGTGGGATTAATCCCTTCGAGTGGCACCATGCATAGCAGGACTGTGGTGAAAAACAATCAGGTTAAACTAACTTGGTGTGCTGAGTTTGCAGTGGGTAAATGCAGGCAGTGTAATTTGTTGCTCTTTGAAATGTGGTTTCATTGATCTTTGCCTCATTAGCATACTTTCGCTTCAGTATATTTGCAGGGTGGTGCCAATCCCTGATCCAGTCGATGAACCAGCTCTGTTGTTATTAGATTTGCTTGAGAGTATTCCTCACAGATCTCCAGGTAGAAGGTCACCTGGGGGCCAGTGACCATCACATGGTATGGTTCAATTTGGCTACTACATCTAAATCATCCCATTCCAAGGGCAAAATATGGGACTTCAGAGGAGCTGACTTTGATAAGATGGCCAACAGCGTTAAGCTAGCCCTGGCAAAGAAACACAACAGGTGAGGGGTACAGGCAAAGTGGGCAAGCATTAAGGGATGCAATACTTAAAGCAACATCCCATTGTGTTAGAGCAGAAAAGGAAGTGCAAAAGAAGAAGGAAACCACTTTGGTTCTCAAATACAGTAGCAGAAAGGTCAGAGCCAAAAGGCTGGCCTTCAGGAAATATAAGGGAACACAGCGGGATGAAGATAGGAGGCATACCAAACTGCCCTAAGTGAAGCAGGTAAGGCAGTAAGCCAGGCAAAGTCCCAAACTGAGGAAACACTAGCACAAACAGTAAAGAAGGTGACAAGACTTTCTACAGATACATTAGTGAAAGGAGAAAGTCCAGAGGGGTATTGCTAAGCTTAATGGGAAAAAGGGAGCATGTGAGGAGGAGGACCCTGTAAAGGCATCTATCCTAAATAGATACTTTTGCTCAGTATTTACTGAAGAGAAGGTAGGGCAGGGCTCACAGCTCAGCATCATGGACACAGGGGGGAGGGAGGTGAGCACTACTCCCTTCACAAAAGAAAGGGTCCTACAAGACTTGCTAAGCTCAGGGTGGATAAGGCAATGGGACCTGATGGCATACATCCCAGGGTACTTAAGGAGCTAAGGAGGAACTAGCAGAGCCATTAGCAGAATTGTTTAGTGAGTCTCTGAGCACAGGAGAGGTCCCAGAAGACTGGAGGAGGGCTGATGTGATCCCGCTCCACAAGAGTGGTATAACAGGGAGGCGGGGAACTACAGACCGGTCAGTCTTACCTCAGTAGTGGGCAAGATTATGGAGGCACTCCTTAAGGAAAGGATAGTGCAACACCTGGAATCCATAGGGGCACAGGATCCAAGACAGCATGGGTTTACAAAGGAAGGTCCTGTCAAACTAATCTCATAGATTTCTTTGACTGGGTAACCAGAGTGGTGGACCAAGGGGGAGCAGTTGATGTTGCCTACCTTGACTTCAGCAAAGCTTTTGACACTGTTCCACATAGATGATTGATAAATAAGCTGGGTAGGCTGGGTGGGTCAGAAGTTGGTCAACTGGGTGGCAAACTGGTTGACGGGCAGAAAACAGAGAGTGGTGGTAAATGGTATACAGTCAGAAGAGATGCAAGTCACAAGTGGGGTACCCTCAGGGATCAGTCCTGGGGCCAGTCCTCTTCAACATCTTCATTAGTGACCTTGCAGATGGACTAGAGGGTAAGGCTTGTCTGTTTGCAGATGACACCAAGATCTGCAACAGAGCAGATGATCCAGATGGGTGGGCAGAATGAGAAGAGATCTGGATAAACTAGCAGAATGGTCAGATGAGTGGCAACTGGGATTTAATGCAAGAAGTGCAAAATCATGCACATAGGGAAGAGAAACCTGAAGCCACCTATGGCTGGGAGGAGTTGCTAGCAGTCACAAAGGAAGAAAGAGACTTGGGTATCATCATCACTGATGACCTAAAATCATCCAAGCAGACCTCTAAAGCAGTAGGTAAGGCTAGGGGTGTTAGGGTGTATTAGTAGGGGTATCACAAATCGTAAGAGGGAGGTAATAATCCCTCTGTACAAGACACTGGTTAGAGCCCCATCTGGTACTGCGTGCAGTATTGGAGGCCACACCACAAGGACATTAACCAAACTGAGGCAGTCCAGAGAAGGGCAACCAAAATGGTGCAGGGACTGCATCAGAAGACATATGAGGACAGATTACGGAGCTCAATATGTATACCCTTGAGCAAAGGAGGAGAGGGTGATATGATCGAGGCATTCAAACACCTTAAGGGCATAAACAAGGTGAAAGAGTCTAACATGTTTAAATATAAGAAAAATAACAGGACAAGAGGACACAGCGTGAGATTAGAGGAGGCTGATTAAGGGGAATGTGAGGAAATTCTGTTTCACAGAAAGGGTGGTGGATGCATAGAATGGCTTACCACAAGAAGTGGTGGCTATGAATACAGTGCAGGGCTTCAAACAGGCATGGGATAGGCATAGGGAACAATACAAATGACTATGAATAGATAGGTCACCGACAGAGCAAAGGCCGATGGCACATTTATAAGGTAGAAAAAGAAATGGTCAGACTGGATGGGCCTTGCGGTCCTTATCTGCCGTCAACTTCTATGTTTCTATGTTTCTATGTTTCTATTTTATCTTCTCTCATGTGTATTTTTCAATGCTGCATCTCTATTTCATAGACAAAAAAGTGATATTGAAACTAAAAGTAGTGATATTTACGAAATAAATGTGTGATGATTCTTTGAATTATTAACTGGAAAACCTAAAAGAACAGAACAGCTAGGAGACCTGACAGAAAGCAGAGTTCATAATGGGTAAACTGCACTGAATAAGGTATTTTATTTAATAGATAAGGAGGCAGTGTGGGTGGATAGGTAGAGGGAAGGGCTTTTCAGTGTTTTAAGTGGTTGATTAAGTTGTAGTGGAGAGGAGCATTGACTAAAGGGGTTCCAGTAGGAGGTTCTTATATAGGTGCTTAGAGGCAGTAAGTGAAGGGGTATACTTCCAGATTCTGAGCCACTGGGAAGCATACAAGGGCACTTCCTACAAGAGCAGCAAGTCACCATGGCGACTGTAAAACTTGAAGTACTAGAAAATTAAAAGTCATAGGGACCTAATCAAAGTGGTACTTATAGGAAGAGGAGCAGGCCACTCTGCTCAAGAAATGGGTCCAAACTGTACCAGGAGATGCACGTAGGTTGAAAGGCATACACTGCAGTCTGCATTAATGTTTTGGGGGCAGGCAGATGGAAGGGTGAGCTAGCCAGTTGTAGGGATACAGTGCCACCTTCTTTGAGAGTGCCCACTTCTCATAGGGGTGAAGTGAGGCTGATGAGCATCTCAGGGCAGGGTGCCATTGGGACTGCAGTTATCCACCCACCCGGCCCTCTTGCAAGTGCATGGAATGTGGTGGGATAGGGGTGGAGGGAAGAGAGAAGTACTCAAACAGGGAGGGGGAGGATCCCAGGGTACAGAGACCAGGAGCAATTTCATGCTGCTGGCAGAACCAATTCAGGCTGCTGAACACAAAGCACAAGCAGCACTGGAATCACAGGAACAGGAGATTGCAACAAAGAATTATGTACAGGAGGTAAGACATGGTAGGAGTAAGAGAAGGATTCTAGTACTGTAATACTATAGTCCCTTACAGTGAGAGAAGGCAGGAAGGGTTGGAGTTCACCAGAAGTTCCTGAAGCCAGAGAATTTGCTTCAACTTAGGTAGTAATGCTCATTATCATAAATCAGTTTGATAGAATGTAAAACCAGTTTCCAGTCTGCTGATTTAACTTTAATTCAGAATGGCACCAGGTTGCACAGTGGCTTGATAAGCTTTGCAATCTGCTGAATTAAAGTACAGTGGCAAAGGATTCCAGCAGAGGTAGTGGGTGCTAAAATGGTAACAAGATTCAAGCATGCATGGGATAGACACAAGGGGACATTTGAAGTAGGGCCTGGGGGGAAGGGACCACAGATCAAGTAGAATCTGCAGTGGCACCATAGGTAGGGAATATAGGGCAGGCTAAGTGGTCCAAGAGGTCCTTATTTGCTGACAATGTCTATGTTTCAATCTGTGACCTACTATTAACTATGAGTAGGAAGCCTGGAACTGACATGCTATTCCAGCGTATCCCAGCATTCCATCACATGGCGTCCCATATAGTGAGTGGCACAAAAAAGGAGTGGAGCTTCTGACCTTTGGACATCTGCAGAACTTCTGCAGGAGACCACAGATCCTCAGAGGACTCTGGAAGTGAGACACCAAACAAGGTAGGAGGTGACAGCTTAACTGTCTACTGTTTACTGTGATAGGTAGTTAATTAATCTATGTACCAGCAGTAAAGGATGAAGAAGGTAATAAACTCACAAGGAGAAGTAAGAACAGTAAAGAGGGCTAGGAAAGGAAAAGCAGGATATACCCTGTCTAGGGTAGGTGTATAACTAAGGTCTGAAAAAGGCAGAAAAAAGGTTGGAAACAACCAAAGGGTAGTAAGAGTAAGTAGAGTAAACCCTATCTAGGTTAGGTCGAAAACAAATTTAGGAAAACTGAGCAGAGCGGCAGGAGTACCATGGAAGCAAGAAGAGGGAAGAGGGGTAATCTGAACTAGCACAGGTACTAAATGAGAGCAGACGGAGGGTAGCGATGATGGGAGTGGTGTGGTATAGTGGATGTGGTGATGCAGTAAAATGGATGTGGTGCTGGAGTCTTTCTGGAGACAAACCTATGTACAAGACAAATTACAAAGAACAGGAGAAGGAGAAGATCACTGTGGTACAAAGCAGAAGTAGTAACAATGGTTAGGACCAAAAGCACAGTCTTTAAGAAGTACAAAGCAACACAGTTGGAAACAGACAGGGAAGAATATTGGAAGAATCTGAGTGAGGCAGCAAAGGCCATGAGGATGGTGAAGACACACACACAGAGGAGAGCATAGCTAAGTCAGTGAAGCTAGGTGACAAAACATTCTTCAGGTACATTAGCAAAAAGAGGAGAAACAAAGCAGAAATATTACAAATTAAGGGGGAGGAAGGGTTGGTGTAAGCATGGAGGAGGACCACAAAAAGGCACACATACTGAACAAGTATTTTTGTGCAGTTTTCACACAGAAGGAAGGAAGGAAGGAAGTAAGTAAGTAAGTAAGTAATGGACCACAGGTAAAGATTAAGGGGAATACTGGAGGGGAATTGATACAAGCCTCTTTCCAGAGGGGAGGGTACTGATAGAACTTGAAAAGTTAAAGGCAAATAAGGCATTGGGGCTGGATAGGATACACCCAATGATACTAAGAGAACTCAGGAGGGTACTGTCTGCTCTGCTGGCACCTCTATTCAATTAGTCATTGCAAACAGGAGTGGTGCTGGGTGACTGGAAGAGGGCAGATGTGGTGCCAATTCACCAGAGTGGCAATCTGGAGGAGGCAGGGAATTAAAGGCCAGTAAGTCTGATGTCAGTGGTGGGGAAGGTTATGGAAAAGTTGATAAAGAAAAGGATGGTAGAATACCTGACTGAAAATGGGTTACAGGATCCTAGACAGCATGGGTTCACAGGGAGGAAATCATGCCAAACTAACCTGATAGAGTTCTTCGATGAGGTGACAAGAGAAGTGGATCAGGGAGGGGCAGTGGACGTGGCCTATCTGGACTTTAAGAAGGCAT
This sequence comes from Neoceratodus forsteri, assembly GCA_016271365.2. Taxonomy (NCBI): domain Eukaryota; kingdom Metazoa; phylum Chordata; order Ceratodontiformes; family Ceratodontidae; genus Neoceratodus; species Neoceratodus forsteri. Next base: position 1,158,889,698 of record CM028132.1, on the reverse strand, counting down.
TTGACACTGTTCCAAATAGGAGATTACTAAACAAGCTGAGCAGTCTTGGGTTAGGAGAGAAAGTAGTTTGGTGGGTGAAAAACTGACTGGGTGACAGGAGCCTGAGGGTAGAAGTAAACAAGATACAATTAGAGGAGCGGAGGGTGACAAGTGGGGTGCCACAGGGCTAAGTTATGGGGGCCATACTGTTCAATGTATTCATTAGAGATGTGGCAGAGGGCCTGGAAGGGAAGGTATGCCTGTTTGCAGATGGCACAAAGATCTGCAACAAGGTTCAGATACTAGAGGGGATAGCTGAAATGAAGAGGGACTTATTAAGACTGGAGGAATGGTCAAAGGCTTAGCAGCAAGAATTCAATGCCAAAATGTGTAAAATCATGCATGGGGGCAAAAGAACCCAAGGACAACATACCACCTGGGGGAGAGGATGTTGCAACATCTGATCAAAAGGGATTCGGAGGTCGTCATAGCCGATGACCTCAAGGTGGCAAGTCGGTGGTAGGGCAGTAGGGAAGGCAAATAGGATGCTAGGTTGCATAGGGAAGGGTATTACAAGTAGGAAGAGGGAGGTAATATTGCCACTGTATATTTATTTATTTAGTTATTGAGTTTTGAGAACCGGGTAGGCCCACTGGGCTCCGAAGGTCCCTTTTTCAGGTGCTACACGGAATTAGTTACTTACAGTAAAAATGCTTTGCAAGGTACAATACATAAGAGAGTGTGACACATTTGTTACATATATCACTGGTTAGGCCACCCCTCGAATACTGTGTCCAGTTTTGAAGGTCCCATCTCGGGAAGGAAATTAAACAGCTGGAGAGAGTGCAGAGAAGGGCTACCAAGATGGTCCAGGATATGTCTCAGAAAATCTATGAGGTGAGGCTCAGAGAGTTAAACATGTACTTACTGGAGATGAATAGGGAGAGGGGGGACATGATAGAGGCATTCAAATACTGTATGTCATGGATATAAACAAAGTGCAGGAGGGTAGCTTTCCACGGAAAAGGAGATGCACAAGGACAAATGGTTACAATAGTAGACTGGAAGGAGGAAACCTCAGAGGTAATGTGAGGAGGTTTTTCTTCACAGAAAGAGTGGTAGAACCCTGGTACAGGTTATTTATTTATTTATTATACATATCGGAATTAAAATCCTTAGAGTCATGGACTCATTTCCAAAGGCTCCACGTCAGTTCAAGTGGATTCAACATAGACAGCAACACAAATGCAATATGATAGACAGGTTACAGAAGTTTTTTTATTACATACCAAACAGCGAATAGCAAACAGTATTCATATATTTGCAGGTCTCAGAACAAACAACATAGAATCTCGAGCCCAGATAAGAGTTACAGTTTACAATAGCAGTACAGAGGTCTATACAGTGCGAAAGCTAATCTCCAAGGACAAATACAGTAAATTCAAAATTGCAGCCTGAGATAAGGTGATTGTCGTCAAGAGTCTAGAAAAGGGGCCAGGGAGGGAGCGGGGCATCTATGGGCTAGGATCCCATTTGTGGAGCGCATTCGCAGCTTCGGGTGGAGAAAATGAGGCTGCTGAGCGCTGCCTTAAAAGGACCTATTTTAGTGAGTGAGGAGATCGAGGAGGGAAGGGCGTTGAACCAGTGTGGTGCCCTGTAACAAATGGATCTCTGGGCAAGTGATGTCTGCACCCTCGGGACTCTGTGAGCGGCCTTAGTGGAGCCACAGGTAGAGGCAGAGGGGGAAGCAGGGTAGAGGGAGGTGGACACCCCTTGGGGAGAGAGACCTAGAAGTATTTTTTTAACCAGGAGGCAGGCCTGATATTGTAACCGCTCTTCTAGATTGAGTATGTTGTCCAGCGAGTATAGAGTGCATACATGAGTCCATTTGTCTGCACCAGTGAGGAGCCCACAAGCCTTATTTAGGGATAGTTGAATTCTCCTGAGGGCGGTGGCATCAGCAGCAGTGTTAACAGGGAGGCCATAATCTACAAGAGACAAGACAGAGGAGGAGACAGCCAATCTGAGGGCATCCGGTGTGAGGCAGCCCTTATGACGGTAGAGGAGGCCTATGCGCATGTTAATTGCTGAGGTGAGCAGGTTGATATGCGAGTGAAAGGAGAGGGCAGAGTCGAAGGTAATGCCCAGGTATTTGTAACTGCTAACTTGTTCTAGTGGGTGGACTGAGCTGATTAGTATATGGAGGGGCAAGTTTTTTGCCTTATTTTGATGATGGGCAAACAACATGGCTTTTGTTTTTTTAATGTTAATGACCAGCCTGCCTTCATTGAACCAGTTTCCAATTTGACTGAAAGAGTGCTGGAGGGAGGCCTGAGGAGAGGAGGGGTCAGGGTGGGAGGAGAGGAGAACCGCATCATCTGCATATAGCAGGACCTTGCTGGAGCAGGAGTTGGGTAGGGCATTTACATAGAGACTAAAAAGAAGAGAGCCCAGGATGGAGCCCTGTGGAACCCCGGACTGGACGGGGCGGGTGCTGGAGCGGGTGCTGTTTATTTTGACACACTGGGACCGTGAAGAGAGATAGCTAGAGAACCAGTCCAGCGGGTCTTGGGAAAAGCCTAGTTGAAGGACAGTGTCTAATAGGAGTGGGTGACAGACCTTATCAAAGGCCTTGGAGAGGTTGATGTAGACAGCCCCTGCAAGGTAGCCTTTGTCAAGGGTTTCATGAAGGAAGTTTGAGAACTCCACGAGAGCAGTGGTCGTACTATGACCTGGACGGAAGCCATGCTGCTCTCAGCATAGGAGATTGTGGGAGGCAAGATATTCAGATAATTGATCTGCCACTATTTTTTCCAGGGCTTTAGAGAGAGGAGGAAGAATAGAGATCAGCCAATAGTTTCCAGGAGAGGAGGTGTCACCACTTTTGAAGATGGGGGTGATCACAGCCTTTTTTCAAGCTAAGGGGAACTGGCCCAGGCAGAGGGAGCAGTTGAGTAAATCAGTCAGGGGGTTAAGTACTACGTCAAGGACCTGCCGTAGGATCCTAGTATCCAGGGGGTCAGAGGAAAGGCTGGTAACACTGAGGGCTTTTGTTAGATAGTGCCAAGAGTTTCGTGGTGAGATGGTCCTCAAGTAGAAAGATAGGAGAAGGAGGGGCTGTGGCTGGGAGGGGGAGGTCGGGTAGAATAAATTACTAGGGAGAACTGCGCTGAGATCTGAGAAGGCAGTGTTTAGGCAGTCTGCAATATTTGTGGGGGTCAGTGATAGCGGTTCCATTCAAGTTGAGTAGAGATGGGGGTGGGGAGTGAGACTTCCCATTTAGCTCCTTTATGTTGTCCCAGAAGTTCCAGGTAGACCCCCAGGAGGAGGCTAGTGTGGACCTGTAGTACTCTGCTTTAGCCTTACGAGTGGCCCATGTACATCTGTTGCGCTCAGCATTGTAGGACTGCTTGTACTCAGGCTTGCCTGAGAAAATGGCTCTATGCCAGAGATTGTCTCTGTGGCGGAGTTGTTTGAGCAGTGATGTTGTGATCCATGGTGCACTATGTTGCTTAGTCCGGGTTTAGACCGGCAGGGTAAAGATGTCACAGGCTTTATTGAAGGAGTGTGGGTAAAGTAGTTGAGTGCTTCATCAATACTAGGGGCCTGGCTGATTGGTGACCAGTCCCACTGGGTGAGGTACTGCTTAAGCCTAGTGAGGTTACCTGGTCGGATAAGTTAGTGGGAGACCATGCTGGGCACAGGTTTTGGTAGACGGCAGGACCATGTGAATGTTACTGGCAAGTGATCACTCAGGGAGTTTGGATGGACAATGATGTCCACAATTCTGTGCGGGCGGTTGGTAAGGATGATGTCCAGTAATGTGTAAGAGCTGTTGGATGGGTTCAGACAGGTAGGCTGGGTTACCAGCTGTGTTAGGTCCAGGGCTGCAAAAGTATCCTTGGCGAGGGCAGATGAACTGGCAAGCCAGTTGGTGTTGAGGTGACCCACTAGTATCTGCTCACCCTTACGCGGGCGGCTGGACAGGTAGTCAGTTAGGGATTGGATTGCTTGGGTTTGTTTCCATGGGGGAATGTAGGCTACCGAGATAGTCAGAGGGGTTCTGGAGGGGTCTGGGGTGATTACCAGAGGAGGTGGTGAGAGTAAATACATGGATGCCTTCAAACATGCATGGGATAGACACAGGGGACAGCTGGAGAGCCGGAGTCTGAAACGGGGTTGGGGGGGGAGTAACAGCACACATTTAACATAAACTGTATTTGGGAAGTAAGAATAAGGGCAGACCGGATGGACCAAGGTTTTTTTTTCTACTGACATCTACTGTGTTACTGTGCTACTTCTGGGGACTGAAGCAATGCTCCATCTATGCTCATGTCTCTGGGTTGCAGGCACAGGTTGAAGGACTCTGGCCCCACTGGCAAAGATACAGTAGACCTCCTATCACATCAAGGAACCAGGCCACCAGGATGGACTGCACTCCAGAAAGGATTCATACCATACAAAAAAAAATAACACTTGTTAGCTTATACCAAAAGTCACACTGACTTTATTTAGACACTGAAAAAGAGTTTCTGTGAACAACCACACAAAAGTCTACCCAACCCTGTGCTTTCCTTGATTGAGCTTTATCAGAGGGCATGCCAAACCTGAGCTCAGGGCCAGTTACAGTAAATATATATCACATGATGACATCACTATGATGAAAGTGCAACACAATTCAATTTGCTTACTGACAATTCATTTAAGTGGAAATTTTAACATGATCCTAATGTTTAAATAGATGTATTTTAAACCTCCTTAAAAAACGCAATTATAGAACTTGAAAACTCATTTGTACAAAAAAATAAAAGAAATTCAGCAAAAGGGGCAGGGTTCCAATACAGCTCACCAGAGCAATCAAAAAACAAATATCAATAAAGGAAACATCCTTTGAAAACTTAAAAGGACAACTGCCAGCAGCAAGAACCCATTATAGGCCTGAATGAAAAAACTTAAATACATGATCAGAAATGAAAAACAAAAAATCACCCACACCAAGGGAAATAATAAGGTTCTTTTCTCCTATGTTAATAATCATAAAAACTCACCCAAACGAAGTGGCCCCATCATTGAGTGTGGCTCGATAGTTGAGGATGGCACAGTTAACTGTGAACATTTTCAGTGATTTTTTCTGTTCAGTGTTCAGTCCAGGAGGTTGTTTAAGTGAACAAACAGAGGTCACAGAAAAAAACACTATCTACTTCACCAGAGGGAAATAGAATGCTCTACTAAAAAACTGAAGGCTAACTCCTGCCCCAGTCTGGACAACATCCATTCTAGGTTACTTGTAGAAATGTCAACAGCCCTATCGGTCCCCCTCTCAATCCTATTTAATAAATCAATAACATCTGGCGAGGTACCATCTTACTGGAGAACAGATGATCTTACCCCGGTTCAGAAGAAAGGGAGTAAGGGGTCTGTTGATAACTATAAGCCCATTAGCCAAACTTCTTTCTGTTGTACAACCATGGAAAGACTGATAAAAGAAAGAAATGAGTCTAACACAATATCTAATGGGCTAACTGACAATACTAATAAGGTTTTAGCATGGGACATTTGGGCACAACCATTTGACCCTATGCACGATGCCAATGTGCCCATGAAAACCGGGTACATTGGCATCATATGCATGAATGCTGCAGATGGGGAACCATGCGGCATTCACATAGGGGGTGGCAGCAGTTATGCACCTGAACCCCCCGGCAGCACAGACAGCAATGCGCCATAGGTGGGTGGGGGGCATGCCAGGGGAGTGCCAGCATTACGTGCCATGCATCATGGTGATTATTGCTGTGCACTGGGGCATATAAGGGGCCAACTATTACACCAGGGACAGCCCTGCCATAAGTACCCATATATAGACGACATTGGAATGGCCCTGTGACTGGCAGGCAGTTCCCACCACACAGCTTGGGTCAGCCCTGACCCCGTACCCCTTGGCAGACACCCACACACACAAAGGTGTGTGCTCCTCCTCCTCTGATGCTGCACCCCCAACCCAGGTGAGCATTGCCATGCCCATGCAGCCCATCACTCCAGCATGGCACCTGGAGAGTCATAGCCACACCGACCCCCCCCACACTGTACCTGCAGTGTCAGTGCTGTGTCGGCCAGACAGCCAGTGGCATAGCCCTTCACACATCTGTACGGCCACTGGCCACCTGGTCTATGCAGAAGCACATGACCAATGCATGCCAGCATCTGTCAGACAGCTGGCAGCTGTGGAGGTGTGCGGAGGGTTGTGCCGTTGGCCATCTCTGACCATGACACCAGCAGGATGGTACGGAGTCATAGGGGTTAGCCGGTGCCACTGGGGGGGTCCACTGGTGACAGGGGGGTTGGATTGGGCCACAGGGTGCAGTGGACACCTCTGAGTGTGGGGAATGAGGCATGTGCCACTCAGGACCAGTGCCCTGCATGTGGGGGTCTGAACATGGGGGGTGGGCTGTCATGTGTGGGGCCCGTTGGGTGGCTGGAGTTGGCAGTTAGGCAGCACAGGTCCATGTGCCTGTGGATGCTATTTATGCACCTGGCCCTGTGCTTGCCTGCATTAGGGATCCATTCTTGGACCCGGAATGGGCTTTCTATTAGATGCCTGCCCAGGTCTACTACTCCACACCAGGGAGCCCTGCACAGTCCTGCGTGCCATGGGGGTGAGGCCATGGACACGTGGCCACCAATAATGCATACCAACATGTGCGCACCTGTCCGCAGGTCCAGTGCTACACAGGCAGGGTATACACCTCCAGTGCATATTTCCTGCCCTTTAATGCATAGGGCCCAATCTGGTCACCCTCTACAACAATGTTAGCAACAGTCTAGACAAAAACATACTGGTGGACATAATCATGCTGAATTTTGCCAAAGCAGTTGATATAGTCCTGCATTCTGAACTTATATCTAAATTAACATGGATGGTCTTGAACCTGTACCTAGTTAGGTGGATTAAAAACTGGTTACATAACAGAACACAATGTGTGCATGTAAATGGATATAGTTCTGACTTTGCAATGGTTAGTAGTGGAGTACCACAGGGATCGATTCTTGGACTGACCCTCTTTAATCTGTAAATCTCAGATATTAACAATAATGTCACAGCCCACAGAGTTCAGCCACTGATAGGGCTCCTGCAGAAGCGTCCATGACTCCTTCAGCCTGTTGTCAACACCACCTGATTCAAGCCAGGGGAGACCCCTCCAAAAGCTGGAGTCCAGACCCTGATATGACTCCTGCAGAAGCAGCTGCAGCTCCTTCAGCCTGCCACCAACACCTCCTGATTCAAGCCACAGGGGACTCCTCCAAAGCCAGAGTCCAGACCCTGATAGGGCTCCTGCAGAAGTGGCAGTGGCTCCTTCAGCCTTCCGCCAGTGCCACCTGATTCAAGCTGTGGAGAACCCCTCCAAAGTTGGGTAAGATCGCTGGCTGCACCGGGATAGCACTGAGCAGTCCGATTGGCTGCCGGTCACTGCCTTCCTGCCCTGATTGGTTGCCTGCTCTCTGCTCCGCCACGGATTGGCCTGGCTCCTTTACTGTTTTATTTTTGATTCTGGGCTTCTCTGCCCATTGGAATGTAATGCAGATTGCTGTGATTTTGTGCCCTCCCTCCCCCACCCACCACCTTAATTAAATAGCCTTTGCCCCGCCCCTGGTACTAGGGTCACTCCTGCTCATGCCCTATTGGTCTCGCTTGTTCTCACCGCCCACTTAACCTCCGCTCTCTCTCCCATCCTCCCTCCTTTGTTCTGCTTTCTCTCCTAACTGCTTCTTGAGCACCAGCCTCACTTCTCTCCCTCCCAGTCACCAACTCATGCTGTGCTCACCCCTTCCCTGAATTAACTTGATTCTTCTCTACCTCCTCTCCTGAGCAAAATGGTTCTATGCCTCCTACCTCTCCATCTGATTATCTTGTTCTCCCTGCTACCTCTATTCTACCTACCTAGGGCAAGTAACCCTTCTCTTCTTCCAAGCTACCAGACTGACCCTGTCTATCCATACACTGGCACCCTACCTGCTGCACCTGGCTCCCCATTCTCACCTTCCATTGGGAATGTTTCACAACAACCTTGGGTCTTGAAAGGGTGATATACACATGTTTGTTCCCTCTTCTACGTCTGGCATTCATGACTGCTCTCTGGGGCTGCTGACAACTTTATTACCCTTGCTCGAGCAGTAAACAGACTGGGAAAATCTGTAACAGACAACAACGATGGTACACCCTGAAGCTCCTGCTCCTCCTTCTGCTGATTTTGGGTAATATTCACCCCAACCCAGGACCAGGACCCACTATTTCTAGCCTAGGCTACAAACTGAGTCACTCCAGAACACTCATCCTTGCTACAGTAAAAATGTACAGTCTCCTGCCAAAACTTGATGCCCTTCAAATATTTGTAAACCAGCACAAGCCAGACATCTTTTCTGTTGTTGAAACATGGCTCTCCCCTAAAATCTCGGACATATCCATTACCCTGCCAGGGTGCAACATTTTCCGACTTGACAGAATCACTAAAAGAGGTGGTGGCTGCGCCTTATATCTCAAAGATTTTCTCCAAGGGCACCCTCTAAAAAACCCTGTCTCTGACTCATCCTCCCAGATTCTTACTGTCAAAGTTCTACTAGGGGCCCACAATAAAGCCCTGTCAATTGCCACAGTATACATCCCCTGTAAAGAACAAGGAAAAGGCCTCAACTCAGTCCTTGACCTCATCCAATCCTAACCACCTGGCTCTGAGACAATCCTCATGGGCAACTTCAGTAGCAACTGGCTTGCTCTGGAATCTGGGGGCTTCAAAGATGACATCTCCTCAGCAAACCTTGCTCAGCTGGTTGACTCCCCCATTAGGCAAAATTACAAAACAGGCACAAGTACACTCCTGGACTGGATTCTGACCAGAAACCCATCCTGCATCTCAAACGTCTCTGTCCTTCCTGACACTCTAAGCGACCATTCCCCTGTAATCTGCATCTGGACAAACAAATTTACCATGACCCCCCCCCAAAATTAATCTCCAGCAGAGTTCATCCACAGGGGCAGTTGAAACACCTAAAATCCTGCCTAAGGCTGCATGATTGGTCCCCAATCTTCCACGCTCCGGATGTCAACACTGCCCTTAACTTCTTCATCAAAACCTTTAATACTGCCTGTGACTCTCATGCCCCTTCCAAAAAGTGGAAAGTCAAAGGCCTGTGCAACCCCTGCCTCTCCTCTGAACAACTAGCACTACTAAAATCCAGAGACTATCTCTGGGTACAGGCTCGGGAAACTGGAAAGCAAATTGACATACAGAATTATAACCAAGCTCGTAATAACTGCACAAAATTAATCTGCCAGCAGAAAAGTATCTACTATAAAGATGTCCTGACAAACACTTGGGGGAAGGGGAATTCATTTTGGAACAATATTAAAGAAGTTACAGGAAAGAAGACAAAAACCTCACCCACTGTGCTGGTTGTAGATGGAATCACAATGATGGACACAACTACCATAGCAAATTCATTCAACTCAGCTTTCACTCACCTCAGCTCTGTTCTTCCAACTGACTATTTCAATTAAGACGATCCCCAAACTCTCTCTTCAAGTCTCACCCTCTCTCCAAATCGACCTCCATTCTATTTCAAACCAGTCAAACTCTACAAAGTTCGCAGCTATTGCTAGGTCCAGGTCAAGTGGGGACTCCCTTGACCTCAAGCTGCTGGCCCTCACCCTCGTTGAGGTGCTCCTACCATTAACAAAAATCTTCAACCCTCTCCCTCTCTCTCAGCCAGTTCCCTGACAGATGGAAATCTGCCACTGTCACACTGGTCCACAAGAGCAGGGACAGGGCCCTCCTGGTGAACTGTCAGCCCATCTCCATACTACCCCCACTCTCCAAGGCCATAGAGTGTGTAGTATTGGACCAGCTTACTGAATACCTTGATAAGTACGATATCCTGTGCGCTCAACAGCACGGTTTTAGAAAAGGTCACAGTACCATCTCAGCCTTCCTCCAATTCACTGCTGTAATCCATAGTTCCCTGGACATAAGTCTTCTTACAGCATCGATCTTTATTGACCTGACAAAGGCATTCAATACCATCCATCATCATCTACTACTCTCTCAGCTGCTAAATACCAGGCTGTCCCTTGAATCTACAACCTGGTTTAAGAGCTACTGTACCTGGAAAACTGCTCACAAAGAATGAAAACAGCTGATGTCCTCTCTGATGCCAGACCAGTGAGCTCTGGGGTGCCACAGGGGTCTGTCCTTGGGCCTCTTCTTTTTAGCATCTTCCTAAATAGTCTTCCACAATCCTGTACTGAGCAACTCCTTCTATATGCTGATGACGCTGTCATCCACTCCACCCACAAGGACCCCCACCTTCTGCAAAGCAAACTACAGCATAGCTTCTCCTCGGTTGAAAACTGGTTCAGTAAACACAAACTTGTCCTCAACTATAAAAAAGCAAAGTCTATGCTTTTCTGCAGCTCGCAAAACAAGCACCGGGACCACTCCCTCACTATTGCAAACTGCCTAGGTGCAATCCTAGAACAAGTGCAATCCATCAAATACCTTGGAATCACTCTTGACAGTGATCTATCCTGTGAGACTCACATTGACAATGTTGCCAAAGTGGCTAACACATGCATTGGCTTGCTTTACAGGCATAGGCAATGTCTAACTCCAGAAACCTTAAGGATCGTAGTCCAGAGCTCAGTGATCTCAACTATCGGCTATGACCTCATCATCTACGGTTCTGCTTCCACCACCGCCCTCAGGCGCATATCTATGGTCTTGAATAAAGCTTGCTGACTCATCACCGGATCCCATCATCTCACCCATATGTGTGACCTATACGCCCAAACTGGGTGGCTTCAACTCTCAAGCTGCATCAAGTATCAAACATGTATAATGGGTAAAAAACATTGATGGGCTTTGCCCCCCCACCGGAGTTCAGGCTGTGCTACAATCTACACAGAATCCCCGCCTCACCAGGAGCTCTAAATCTCAATTACTGCATATCTCGAGATATAGGACCTCACAGGGACAAAGATCCTTTGCCTACAGAGCTTCCAGCTGGCTAAATTGTCTCACCAGGGATATCTCCTCCCTACCTATGCTAGGCCCGTTCAAATCTAACCTCCGCCTATTCATCTCTGCCTCTAGCACATGCGGCTGTCTTCTCTCACCTGCTGTTCCCTTCTGGCACTTGTCCCTTCTCATCCACGCCCCTACTATCCCCCTCTACTTTCCCCCTCCTCCTCCTCTTGCTTGCACTTTCCACTTGCACTTCCTGTGTGTTTTGACAATTGCCTCTGGCAGCATCTTCTTCCTGTGTCTCACCAATTTCTCATTATCAATGTTATCCCTGTCTTGTGCATGCCCCTAGTACCACCTAACTGTATGTACTCATGTGATGATAAACAACTGTAACCTGTTATCCTGTAATAATTAATGTCCTGCTTCTTGTTCTCATCCTGATGTGGAACCTTTGTAATAGAGCCTTGGCTCAAAGGTAACTGTAATCCTAGACTCTAATAAATGAATACATAAATAAAATGTCACAAACTCCCTCTCCAGGTTTGCAGATGACACTAAACTGGGAGGGGAGGGGAACACTCTTCAGAAGTACCAAATAATGGTGCAGGACTTAAAGAACATTGAAACATATACCATGGTAAACAAAATGCAACTGAACCACGAAAAGTGCGTAGTTCTCCACTTTGGGAAAAAAATCCATCACTTACTTATATGATTTACAACAAGGTTTTTAAATCAGTTGATCGTGAACATGACATGGGTGTAATATTTAACACCAGACTTATGGCCGCAGATCATTGCATCAAGGTCACCCATACTGCTAGTGACATCCTGAATTGCGTTAAATGCACTTTTGTTAGCAGGAATAAGCATTTTGTCATCCCACTCTAGCGGACCTACCTTAGACTTCAATTCCCCTTTTTGGAATCCCTATCTAAAACAAAACACAGACCTAGCTGAAAAGGTGCAGCGCAGAACCACAAAACCTATTGCGAACCTAAAACACCCAAGTTATCTAGAAAGACTTTGCTCCACTGGGCTAGTTAGTCTGGAAGACGGGAGAAATAGGAGCGACCTATTACAGATGTATGAAATTTTGCAAAGTCCTGATCTAACATCACAATGTGACTTCCAATTTAATAACTGTACTCTTAATTTAAGAAGCCACAACAAACAATTATTAGTCCCTCGTGCGAATACTTGTAAGAGGGAAAACTACTTCTCCATTAGGGTAGCAAAGGCCTGGAATAAGTTGCCATGATATATAGTAGATGTTGCTGACTTCAATATGTTTTAATCAAGGTTAGATAAATATCTTAACTGGACTACTAGTATGGACTAATGTACACACCAAGCTGTGGGCAACATTCTAGATGGACATATGCCTGCTTACCATATGTCTGATTCAAACTGAGTGAACCGAGTAAAGATTATGTAGTTATATAGAAGTTGTCGGTAGAAAAGGACCTCCTGGTCTATCTAGTTGGCCCTGTTTCAATTAGCTCCTACTTTCTTAGTATAGTTTCTGCTAAACCTATGTCCGTACTTCCCCACTGTCCTAGTCTCACTAATCCTCTGTGACCCTCCTGTGCATTTTGAATGTGTTCACGGTGTCTGCACCCACCACTTTCTCTGGTAGCCTGTTCCATTGTTCAACTACTCTTTCTGTGAAGAAGTACTTTCTCATGTTGCCTCTAAGCCTCCTCCCTTCCAGCCTCATTGCATGACCCCTCATCCCAGTGCTCTTCCTTTTCTGCAGAAAGCTGCCCTCCCCTCCATTGTTAATCCCTCTGACATATTTGAATGTCGCTATCGTGTCCCCCTTCTCCCTTCTTACTTCCAGTGCACACATGTTTAGCTCTCTGAGCCTGTCCTCATAGATTTTTTAATGCATGCCCTGTACCATTTTGGTAGCCCTTCTCTGCACTGCCTCCACTCAGTTGATGTCCTGTCTGAGATGGGACCTCCAGAACTGGACACAGTACTTGAGGTGGGACCTCACTAGTGATCTATAGAGGGGTAAGATTACCTCCCGCTTTCTTTTTGTTATTCCTCTCCCAATGCAGTCCAGCATCTTGCTTGCCTTATCCACTGCCTACCCACACTGACTTACCACATTGAGATGATCTATTATGATGACTCCTAGGTCCCTTTCCTGCTGAGTTGTTGCCACCTCCTTACTTCCTAGTTGATATCTTACCCTTGGGTTCTTCCACCCCAGGTGCATGACCTTACACCTTTTGGTATTAAACCCCAGCTGCCAGACCCTTGACCATTCCTTCAGTTTTTTTTAAGTCTTGTCTCATTCTGACCACTCCCTCCTGGGTGTCAGCCCAGTTGCAGATCTTTGTGTCATTCACAGAAAGGCATACTTTACCTTCTAGTTCATCTACAATGTCTCTAACGAAGACATTGAACAGCATTGGCCCCAGAACTGACTATGGCACTCCCACTTGTCACCTCTCCTTCCTCTGATCTCACCCCATTCAGTACTACCGCTGGCTTCTGTTACTGGTCAGTTCTGCAACCATTTTATCACTTTTGTCCCCACCCCTAGACTAGTCAACTTATTCATTGATCTCCGATGTGGGACAGAGTCAAAAGCTTTCCTGAAATCAAGGTAGGTAACATCCACTGCTCCCCCTTGTCCATGACTCGCTTCACCCAGTTGAAGAACTTGATCAGGTTAGTTTGGCATGATCTGCCACCTGTAAAGCCAGGCTGTCTTGGATCCTGCAACTTGTTGCACTGGTCAGGTACTCCAACATCCTTTCTTTTAGTAATGTTTCCATTACCTTTCCCACCACCAATGTCAGGCTCACTGGCCTGTAGTTTACTGCCTTCTCCCTGTTCCCATTTTTGTGGATTGTTACCACATCTGCCCTACTCCAATCCCCTGGTATTACCCCTATTTCCAAGGCCTGATTGAACAGGGTTGCCAGGGGAGCAGCCAGTTCCTCTTTTAACTCTTTAAGTATCCTTCAGTGCACCCCATTGGGACCCATAGCCTTGTCCATCCTTAATTTTTCCAGTTCCTTTAATATTCTTTTCATCGTAAAGGAGCTTGTATCTACTTGTCCTCCGGGTATTCCATATTCCTTCCTCTGTGGACCACTTCCCTCCCCTTTTACAGTGAATACTGAAAAAAATATTTGTTCAGCATGACTTACTTTTTCTGGTCCTACTTCTCACTCTCTCCCCTCCCCCTTGATTCTCACTATTCCTGTCTTGTTCTTCCTTCTTTCACTGACATATCTGACATATTTCTTGTCCCCTTGCTTCACAGTTTTTGCTAAGTTCTCCTCTGTGAGTGCTTTGGCTTTCCTAATTTCTTTTGCTGCTTCATTTCCTTTATTTTTGTACTCCTCCTTATCCTGTTCCCCCTGCATTGTTTTGTACTTTTTGAATGCTAATGTTTTTGCCCTTACTGCTACTGCTACTGCTACGTTCTGGGAAAACCTAAATGGTTTCCTCCTCTTTTTGTTCTTTGATACTTGTTTTATGCAAATACTTACAGCATCCTCTAAGAGCTTTTTTATTCTTGACCACCTTTCCTCCACCTCCTCCACAGTTTGTATCTGTTCTACAGCCCTGCTAACCCCTTCCCCAATTTTCTTAAAGTCCACTCTCCTGAAATCTAGGACCTTCGTTTTGGCGTGAAATACTTCTTGCCCTATTCTTACCTCAGAGTGTACTGTTTTGTGATCGCTAGTACTAAGATGATCCCCCACTGTGACTCTGGTTATACTGTCTCTGTTTGACAGTACCAGATCCAGTATAGTACCCTCCAGTGTAGGTTTCTCTATGAGCTGTCTTAGCAATGCCCCTTGCAGCTCTTCCAGGACCTCTCTACTTCTACTGGTTGATGCCACTGGGATACTCCAATCCACATCAGGCATATTGAAATCCCCATCAGTACTACCTCCCCCCTGTTGGCCATCTCCCTGATTTCTTTCAACATTTCTCTATCCAGTTCCTCATTTTGTGTGGACAGTCTGTATATAACCTGTGCTTGTATTACGGCCCCTCTATTCATCTCTAGTACTATCCATAACATCTCCTCTTCCCCTCCTTCCCTTGGTATCTCAGTGGCTTTAACAGTGTCCTTAATGTACAGTGCCACCACTCCTCCTTTTTCTTCCCCTCTGTCCCTCCTGAACAGTGCATACCCCAGTATTACAGCTTCCCATTCTATGTTTTCACTGAATCATGTCTCTAACATTGCCACCAAATCCAGCTCCGACTTCACCATGATGGCTTCCAGTTTTGCAACTTTATTGCCTAAGTGCCTGGTATTTGTGGACATGGCCTTCTAGATATTTCTACTTGTTGTTTTGTTCCTGCATACACCATGTCTTTACTTCCTACTCTATACCTGCTGTCTGATTCCCTTCTGTCATCCCTAGATTTTTTTTTTAGTTGTTTAACCAGGAATAGCACACTAAGCTGAAAGCTTTTTTACAGGTGTGACCTGGGAGCACGGGGGAGGTTAAGTGACTTGCTCAGGGTCACACAGTATGGAAGTGGAAGCTGTGGGATTCAGACTCAGGTCTGGTCTGCTGGATGTCCCCAGATTTGCAGCTCAGAGCCTTAAACCACTGTGCTGTACTGTCTCCCATGTATGTGTCTTACCTGTGAAATTTCCCTTTCCTATTCCCAGATGGCTCTGCTAACCTTTGGGGTTGGACAACTATTTTCCTTGCCTCCTAGTCTGCCTCCCACATTGACTAGTTTAAATGAATATCAATGTAGCATTAAACTTTTTGTTGAGGATCTGAGTTCCTCTCCAGGACAGATGGACACTGTCAGCCTTGTATAAGTGTCCAACCCTCCAGGCAGACCGCAAGTTCCCAGTGAATCCAAAGCCCTATTCATCACACCAATTCTTCAACCATGCATTGAAGTTCCTGGTGCATGTGATCCTATGTACGCCCATGTCCTTTACAGGTAACACCTCTAAGAAGGTGATGGATTTAGCTACCTGGAAGACTGTCAATTCAGCCCAGTAAATTCAGCCTGAGTCAATTCAGTTCAGTGAATTCAGCCCCACAGCAATTCAGCCCAAGTCAATTAAGTTCCTATGTCAATTCAGCCCGAGTCAGTTTAGCTCTATGTCAAGTCAGCTCCATGTCAAGTCAGCTCCTAAGTCAATTCAGCCACAGTCAATTCAGCCCAAGTCAATTCAGTTCCTAAGTCAATTCAGCTTTTATGTCAGTTTAGCCCTACATCAATTCAGCCCCACGTCAATTCAGCCCCATGTCAATTCGGCTTTTATGCAAGTGCAGTACCGACCATAACCATGCACCTGATGCTGCTAGCAATGCTGTCAGACATATTATTGACAAAATGAAATCCACTGTGGCCACAACACATGAGACAACACATACTATAATTTCTGGGGCCACTTGGACTTTCAAATGCAGTTCTAGCACGGCTGCCTGAATAGCAGAGGATGAAAAGGATGGTACAAAGACACAGAGCAGACATATCCAGTGCACCACATCTTCCAGCCAGTCTGCAGGAGCTGGAAATCCCTACTACATACAGTGCAACAAGTGCAGGTGATACCTTCCTCTTGTTTGACAGTAGACCAGGTAATGACAGAATCCTGTTATTTAGCACCAGTGCCAATCCACACTTCGTCAGCATGTCACCCTACTGGTATGTTGACGGCACCTTCAAGGCTTCCCCACCACTCTTCAAGCAGTTATATACCATTCATGGGGTTCATCACAACAGAGTGTTTCCTGCTGGATAGGCGCTGCTGCCAAATAAGACCAAGAAAACATACTTGCAATTGTTGCAAGAGCTGAAGAAGCTGCAACCAGACCTTAGCTCACAATCGATAAGGACAGACTTTGAGATCGGTGCTGTGTTAGCTTTCCAAGACACTTTTCCAGGGACAGCAATGTGTGGCTGTTTTTTTCATTTCAGTCAAAGTATCTGGTAGTAGGTACAGAACTGTGGACTTCAACAACAATATAGAGCTGATCCAGAGTTATAATTGAATGCGAGAATGTTGGCTGCACTGGCATTTGTGCCTGTACACAATGTAGTAAAAGCATTTGAGGCTTTAATGGACAGTGCGTATAATAGTGACCATAAGGATTTGCTATATCCTATGACTATTTTGAAGAAGTTTGGTTGGGGAGGATGGACAGAAGACAATGACAGCCCAAATTTCTTCACAGCCAGTGGAACTGCTATGATGCAACTAACTAAGGCATCCTAAGGACAAACAATGCTGTTGAAGGCTGGCACAGCAGTTTTGCGAGCCTCCCAAATGCTGATCACCCCACAATATGGAAATTTGTCGATGCTATGAAAACAGAACAGAGTCTGACAGAGACTATAATGAAGCAGTACATTGCTGGCCGCCCAAAACAAGAACCTAAGAAAGTGTACAAGAACTCTGCCGAAAGAATTCAGCGTATTGTCGCAGAATGACATGCAAAGGAAATAGTGTACTTGAGAGGACTTGCACACAAATTCATGTTTTAACATAATGGATGCTTACAATTCTCCCAATATATTTTAATGTTCCACTCTTCAGCCTTTCCTCTTTTTTTCACAGAGTACATTTGTCTGTTAGGAGAATAGTCCACCCTTTCCACCATTAAGTGAAAAATCCAAATGACAGTAATATCTTTACTCACTGTCCATTCCAGTATTCACACCTGGAGCTGTTGGAGTGTGCACATGAGGGTCGGAGCGGGTTAGTTGGGTTGGGTTAGTCGGGTTGGTTTTGGTGTTGTGTGGGTTAGAAGGTTATGTTTAGGCTTATTTGGGTTCTGTTCTTTTGTTTTTCTGTCTGGTGTATATGACTGGTGTTTGCTGCATGTACTGTACGTTCAAATTAACATTTTCAATAAAGTGTACTTAATTGCAAAAAAATATGTTTTAAAGCTTTCAATAAAGCTTACAGATTTACATATGTTGTTAGTTATATTTATTCTAGTGCAGAGCCAAAAGGAGCTGAATTGACATATGGGCTGAACTGACGTTGGGCTGAATTGACATGGGGCTGAATTGACATAGGAGCTGAACTGATATGGAGCTTAACTGACTGGAGCTGAACTGATTGGGGTTGAATTGACATAGGAGTTGAATTGACTTGGGCTGAATTGCTATGAGGCTGAATTCACTGGGCTGAATTGACTCAGGCTAAATTTGCTAGGCTGAATTGACTGGACACCATACTAGCTACCTGCTTCAAATCCCTCCTAGTCTCCTGAACTCCTCCTGTACTACCTCCAGTTCTTCCTCAGCTAGGTCATTTGTTCCTAAGTGAACAATGATGGTGATTCCTAGGATTCTCTTCCTTCCATCCCTCCTTGCAGTGGTGCCTGGCTGGCACCTCACCTCCATGTCCTCCTCCTCCTCCTCCCTTATTCCTATTTTCATACACTTTATGATCGAGTCCCCCACCAGGATTCACTTTCTCTTTCTCTCTGGTGTGCCCTGCTTCCCCTGTTGAGGACACCGCCTGGTTGACCTCCACATCCATTCTTCCCATTACTGTACTTCTGGTGTCCCATTTTGGCAGTCCTCATTGCCAGTGCAGTACAGGAATTTTGTAATGGGATAATTCTTGGGATGTGCCATTTCCCAACCTCCCTTGCCCTCCCTGAGCCCACAGGGCTCACCACACTCGGTTAAAAAAATTACAAAATATCTTAGAGTGTGCTAGGATTTAAGCCTTTGTGGGATATAAACCCAGACTCACTAAACTACTATTCAAGTCTTGTGGCACATTCATAGTATAAATATGGTGTTTTGCTTCACATATTTAAGTAAAAGATAATGTTGAGATGCTGTGCCCACATGCAGGTATGAGAATATTTCTTATATGTCCCAAAAATCCGAAGAGTTCATGTCCGACAGAAATATGGTTTTCACCTCTCTTACATGGCACCTTCTCATAGCTGTGATCACCCGAAGGCATGATGTCTTTCAGCTTCTTCCTATCGGGGATCAGAGCAGCTGGTTCAGGCTCATATTGCAGAGAGGTTTAACATCTAGAGAGAAAAGTAATTTGTTAGTGGTACACATGTTTTTCATACTTTTGTACATTGCAATTTAAGAACACAATCCTTTTTACAAAATATTTATTTCATATTTTCATAACCCTTTGTTTTTCAAGGCTCCAAGGGTGGGATATTCAAAACAGTTGCACATGGCACAACAGGGTTGTGTATGCGCAACTGTGGAGATGCACCAAAGACCGATATTCGGCAGGAGCAACTGTGCAGCACAAGTAGCAGTATGCCAATGTGCAATAGTAATGTATGCATGTGGAAGGGCAGGGGGCCTACCCATGATGTGGCGCAGTGTGATTTTCAACCTCCAACCAATGGCACAAGAGAGAAGCAACTGCCAGTTGCGCTGAGTAGACTTGAGCCTATATAAACAGGGAGCAAGTAGGAGGAGGAGGGCACTTGCACCAGAGGGAAGCAGGACAGAGGGAGAGAGACAGGCTTTCAGCCATGAAGGAGGAGACAGGGAGAGAGAGAAAGAGACAGAAAGAGAGAGAGAGAGAGAGGAGGGGGGAAGAGAGAGAGAGTGTGAGTGAGAGTGTGACTGATAGGGAGGTCGACAGTGGCTGTGAGAGTGTCTGGATGTGACAAAGCTACCAGGCCCAAGGGGAGCAACACAGGCACCCACAGGGGTGACAGAGCCTGCAGGCAACAACCAGCCAGACGGGGGCAGGGCATGGAGGAGGGGGCCCAGCTGTGCGACACGCACTGTCACAGACAGCCGGGTGGGCCAGTGGAGCCGGACCCCCAGGGAGAGTCAGAACAACAGAGGCAATGGCCAGTATGACATTCCAGATGGAGGCCATAATGAGGGGTGTGGGGAGGCAGGAGGCAGAGCAACGCAGCCGTGAAAAGGGCCCAGTTGGTCGCCCGGAACAGATGGTACCGATCCCCAGATCAGCCTATGAGACTCACGCTGACACAGAGATTGGTGAGTCAGTACCACCTGAACCAGACACTTGAGGCAGCTCTGTGAGCTGTGCAGTGAGGAGATGCAGGCACCCACTAGACAGAGCCATGCCCTGACAGTGGAGACAAAGGCAACAGCTGTCATGTGCCTGCTTGCCAGGACACCTTCAGAGACCAACAGGAGACACCACAGGCATAACCCAGTTGGATGCGTCATGGCTCCTCACACAATTCCTCAACACCCTGCTGACGCATGCTGAAGAATACATCCACTTCCCCAGCACACAGGCAGAGCGTACAGCAACCATGCAGGACTTCCACAGGGTAGCACGTATGCTTGGTGTGCTAGGGCCATAGACTGCACCCATGTGGGCATCTGCATGCCACCCAGCCTGAAGGGGGTAGCCTACATCAATAGAAATGGCTAAAACAGTATCAACTGCCAGGTGGTGTGCGATGCCAGGGGGTGCATAACCAGTGTCTGAACCACACACCCTGGGGGAGCACATGACGCCTTCATCTGGCACAGCTCAGCACTGTGCCACTGGTTCAAGAGTGGGAACATCCCCACTGGTCACCTAGTGGGTGAGTATGCTGAGACCACAGGCAGCTGGGTACAGCAGGGCATGGGAGGTGGGTGGCCAGGGTAGGGGTGCCACTGAGTGCAGCTGGGAAGGGCATGGGGCACAGTGACAGTGGTTTACCAGGCTAACCATATCTCCATCCACACAGGTGACAGTGGCTACCCACTCAGGCCCTGGCTGCTCACACTCTACCAGCACCCGTCATCCCCAGCAGAGGAGCGGTACAATGAGGCACACGCCAGCACATAGATCATTGAGCATGTGTTCAGACTGATGAAGGCACAGTTCCATTGCCTGCATAGGTCTGGCGGTGCCCTACAGTACAGCCCCTTAAAGGCCTGCGGCCTGTTCCTGGTCTGCTGCATGCTGCACAACATGGCCACTGACTGTGGGATAGTTGTTGACATCGAAGAGATGGACAGCAGTGGGGACGATGCAGGCGAATGGCCGGGTGTTGGTGGGCAGCCCCCCCCGGATGGAGCAATCCCTAGCTGACGAGGATGGTGCACCAGCATTGGGACACCATAGCAGAGGAGCACTACGGCACATGCAGGTAGGTGGACAAACACCCAAGCATAGAACAAATACAGTGGCAAGGCATGTGTGGGTGTGGCCTGCTGCATGCACAGACAGGCAGGGGGCAGGGACAAGGATGGAGCTGTGCCACGTGTCCACACACAACACTACAAAGCACTGCACAGCAGCCAACACACACACACACACACACACCCATGCACACACTGGTGCTGCAGGAATGCGCCCGGGCACTAGCACCTGGTGTGGATCAGATGCAGGGCACCAGTGCACATGTGCAACCAGTGCTGTGGTGGCATCATCACACACATGCCACAGGGGCCAGTGGCTGGGCAGGTGCACACACAGGCAGTGTGTGGCACAAACCACGTGTGTCACTACTGTGGCATGCACAGATACACAACACCCACGTGCACACAAGCCGGTGGCAGCAAACAGTGGACATGGTGGCATGCACATCAGGTCCGCCATGTGGTCACACGGCCACCGCGGACATGAGGATGGCTGCACCATGGCCACTCAGCAGACCCAGGCTGTGCAATGGCCACAGAGGGGTCTGCGACTGCCCCCAGGGATGGGACTGTGGGAACAGGACTGTGTCCTCACAGGGGTCTGCAGGTCCCCAAACAGGCCTGCATCAGGCATGCCTGGGATGCCTACAGCAGAGCCTGGCATCGATGCCGAGGGGGTTGCTCGATGGTGGAGCCATGGGGTGGACAATGCACTTTGTCGTGTCTGTGGCGGCCGGCCATGCCCTGTGGCAGCCAGTGGGGCAAGGCCAACCGTGATCACAGTGGCTATGTGGTCCAGGGCTGCAGTCATGGCCTCCTGCAGGTGATGTATGGGCTCATGGACCTGCACAATGCTCCTGTCACACTGCTCGACTGCCTGGTGCACCTCTGTGTGGAGTGCACACACCCCAGCCAAGAGCTGCACCTGTTGGTCCACGGAGGCCCACAGCAATCGGGTGTGCTTGGGCAAGGTTTCAGCACCCGGGGGTGCATGGGCATGGCGCTGACCCACCGGTTGCATATGACCACGCTGCATGGCCCCCCACACAGCGAGGTCCCCATGGGGTTGGTCTATGACAGACGCACCGGCGGCGGACGCTGCACCTGGCTGCCCACCATCCACAGCTGCCTGCAGCTGCTGCTGCCCCTCTGGCCCCTGTGCACTGGCCAATGCCTGCGTGGTTGCACCACCACTACTACCACCCCCCAGCACCACAGTGCCTGTGCACACAGTAGTACCAGGGGGCTGTGGCAGGTGGCTGTCCCACCACCGACAGGCCACTGGCCATGCTGCCAATGATGGTGGATGGTATGGGTGTCTCCCCCATGACAATTCCCCCACTATCCAAGACAATGGTCACATCGTCATCAGTGTCAGACCCCTCCCCAATCTGTGTCTCTGCACAGAGCACACCATGACTGGTGTTCCACTGGAACACAGCCAGGACCTCATTCACCACCACTCCCATGTCATCCGGCCAGACAGTGGTGGTGTGCTGCAGCCAGTCGGGCCTGCAGATGCCAGTGGAGGTGGATGGCTGGTCCTCCAGGGCTGGGCATGCCCCCATGGCAGATGCAAGTGCCCCTGCGACTGCATTCTGGTGTTCTGGTGCTGTAAGGGAACACATATGCCTTAGTGCCGCCGATTCAATGGTCCACCCCCGGGCTGACATACCTACCATGCAGTGATGGGCTTCCTCCAGTCTGGAAGCCACCGCCCGGCACACTGCGACAGCGTTGTGCCACATGGTGTCTGCCACCTACTCCTCCTCTGCCATGAGGTGTGGCACATAAGCCTGGCCATCACCTGTGGCTGACCTTGTGGCCCATATGGATGCCACCTTCTCCTTCATCTGATGCTTGTCGGTGCCCACCTTCTTCTTGCACTCCTGTGCAGAATGCTGGTGGCTGCCCTGCTGGTTCACGGCCTCCGCAACCTTCTCCCAGGCTGTGGCCCTGGCCTGGGGTGTGTTAGTGGCACCACTCAGCATAGGCTCCATATCGAGGTACACCTCGAACAGGGCATCTGCCTCTGCCTTAGTAAAATTGGGCCTGCTCTTGCAGGCAGGCCCATGCTCCTCAACCTCCTCATGCTCAGACATGCTGCTACCTGTGGACAGGGACATGTGGTTAGTGGCTGCAGCAGCCCACCCCAGCCATCCATCCTGCTGTGCTGTCCATCCCCTGGGCAGGTGCAACTTACCACAGATGGTTGCAATACCGGTCTATGGCCTGTGCTGCAATGCCTTTATAGCGCATTGCATGCAAATGGGCAATGGAAAAGACATGCTAATTTCCCCATTGCACCGCGGATAGGCGGATGAGCTAATCTGCATATGCCAGCTGAATATCGTGTTCTTGCACCTTGCACAATGGACTTCAGCACAAGTCGTGGCGCACTGCTGTGACGTGCACAGTGCGCCCATTACCACGCATGCGCCACGGCATGTACTACCGCCTATTGTACAGCGTGTGCTAGGAGCGCTATTGGCTGCCAATGTACCCTACGCACCATGGGCCTTATGGCACTCAGGCACTATTGGGCCTATGACGCTTGGGTGCTATTGGGCCCATGGGGTGTGGTGCCTTCATGGCCCTGTAGTGCAACATGCGTCATGGGCCCAATAGCGCTCACGTGCACATTGCACATGCTAACCCCTGACCCCGACCCTATGCCCCCCCAGGGACCTCTGCTCCATGTGCCAGTGTGGCCACGCCCATGCCATGCATCCCCAAAGATGCGCAATTGCCGCAGGCAGCACATCTCCATGCGAGGTGCACATCCTGAGCACATTGTGCACATGCGCTACTGGACACCATTTTGCCATCTCCATTGCAGTGGAACCATGCAGTGTCACACAGTGCCCCGTTCCCGTAAATTGAGCCAATTTGAGCTTGTGAACCTGGTGGCCCAGGTGAAGCCCCATGCTGCCAGTCTGTTCGGCCAGCAGCCCCTCACCAGACCCAGGACCAGGGTGTGGCAGGCCGTTACCGATGGGCTTGTCCAGGCCACCGGTGTGCAGTGCATCAGAAAGCAGTGTCTCCACCGGTATGAGGACCTGTTAAGAAGGGACCTGGAGAGGCTCAGGGTGCTGCAGGCGCATCTGGAGGGGGGCCATGCCATGGCCAGGTAGATGGGCTCCACCTGTGTCTGTGCATGTCCATTGTTCCATCGGACAGGCAGGGATTTATGCTATGCTGGGGGGGCCTGTCATTGTGTGCCCTGTTGCTTGGCAGTGCCAGTCATTGGGTGCACTGTGCCACTGCCCTGCAGCCTTGCCAGGCCGGGGTGCACTCTGTGCTTGGGGGGTGAGGGCAGTAGGCTCATGCTGTAACTGTGTTCTGATGTGTGCCTGTCTGTGTTCCTGTCCTAGGACCTGAAGACCGGAGGACAGCCAAGGCAGCGGGGGTGCCTGGTGGGCTTCAGCAGGCCACTGCAGGCCCTTCTGCAGGAGGTGCAGGCCCAAGGGGAGGAGCAGCAGGACTGGCGCATGCAGCACAATGGCGGGCAGGTAGGCACTGTGCATTCCAACATTGATGTGCAGGGTGGTTGGCGAGGCTGAGGATGTGACCTCGGCCTCCTGTGCCCTATGCCATGGCAGCTGTGTTCAGCACGCAGTGTGCATGGTGCCATAGGGTGGCCATTGCTCATGTGTGGCTACTGTTGGTGGGCTGTGTGCATTCGGCTGCCACCAGTGCTGCTGTGGTTCCACTGCAGTACCATGCCACCTGCCTGCCACTGTGCTGGCAGGTGGCCATGGGGCAGTGGTGTCCAGCACTGTGCACAGCGGTGGCATGCCATGTAGGCAGCAGTCATAGGCCCACCCACTGCGGGTGACCAGGGTGCCACCCCAGGGGTGTGTATCCCCCACTGTTCATTGCGCACAGTGGGAGGGCTTGGGTGCCCTGGACATGTAGTGATCACCTGTTTCTTCTTTTGTCATAGGTGTCCAATGGGGAGGTCGCCTGCCACTCTACTGCCGCCTCCTGCTGCAACTTATACTAATAACCTCCACCACCCTGGAGATTGTAAGGCAGACAAGATGGATCCTGCTACAGGGGCAGCACATCGGATGGTGCCAGGTGGTGGGCCATGGCTGCCCATAGAGGCCAATGTTACCTTTCCTGTCTCTGACCTCCCAACCCCTGCCTTCCCCTGTCCCATTGTATAGCCCTGTCCCCTATTCCCATCCCTCTCTCACCTACTCTATCCCTGCTTTGTACATAGTTCCCCTGCCTTGTTCCCTGTTTTGTATTGTACATAGTTGTTTCATACAGTTTGCATTGCTTACCCATCTGTGTCCGTGTCTGCTTTGTGGCTGACGAGTGGAGCCATGCTGCAGTAGTGTGGTGGATGGCTGTTTTGTGCACCTGTGTTGTTGTGTGGGCCACGCATGGTGGTGTTAGCCCCTCGGTCAGTGGCTGTGCCTTGGGATGGCCATGGGCTGGCTGTACAGGATGTGTGGTGTGTGTGTTGGGTGCCGTGTGCCAGGGTGTGGCTTGCTGTGGACTGGGGGGGTGAGGGCTTGCTGTCCAGTGGGGGGTAGGCAGTGGTGGCTGCCCTTGCACATTGGTGCCTCCTGTTTCATACGTCCACTGTTCCAGTGCTAGTGGGAGGGCTGGCTACATGCCCATGATTTGTGGACGGTGTTCAACTGTGGGCCAGCTGTGCCTCCTGGCCTGGCTCCACCACCTCCCCAGTGGCCACCCCCCCTTCCCCGGTGCCTTGCTCCCTGCTGTGCCTGTGGCTGGTCCTTTTGTGCTTTGGTGCATCTTTCTCAGCCCCTTGCGCATCCCTGTCTGTGCTTTTGCGCATGTTGGGTTGCTCCATGGCGCACCTCTGACTGTGCTCTGGCACATCCTTGTGAAATTCAGTCATGTTGTGCTGACATATGTTGCCATGCACAATCTTTGAATATTGCACCCATTGCATCACGGGGCATTACATTTGCACTGTGCCAGCCTTATGCTGGCATCTGGTGCATTTCTGAATATCCCACCCTAAGAAGATTGTAAATTAGTGTTTGCATTTAATCAGGTCTAGAGGTTTAAGGCCAAAAAATTTAAAAAGAAAAATGAAAAAATTAAAAGAAAAAGAATAATGTGGATGTGTTTGGGAGGGGAGGGTTTTGGAAGGATTCATATATAGAAGCAGGGCAGTGGAAGGAAGGATGGGGGTGCAGGGTGAGATGAAAAAGAAAATTAGTAGTTTCTAGATGTATTAAATGTGTCTTTCTTACAGCATGGATTAAATCCAGTCTGAAGATAGGTTTTTACAAGAAGAGCTTCAAATCCCATTCATGGTTCAGTCCTTTCGGCTTTAGGGTTCCTAGCTCAAAAATCTGTTTACTCGCTTTTTATAATAATTTTTTCAAATGTCTTAACCCCTTCTGGGTGTTGGTATCCACTCCAGTCCTATAAATTTAAATTGGTTGAGGTGCACATTGTGGTCAGGCTGGGAATGTGCTCTACTTTGACTTCAGCAAGGCTTTTGACTCAGTGCCTCACAGATGCTTGCTGAAGAAGATGGAGGATCTACACACGGCTATGGTCATGGTAAACTGGGTAGACTGGCTAAAAAGGGAGGCAGCAGAAGGATGTGATCAAAAAGCCACCTGCCCCAGTGCTTCGCTCAATTGAGCTTCATCAGTGAAGCACCGGGAAGGGTGGCCTTTTGTGTGGCTGTTCACAGAAACTCTCTTTCCACTGTTTAAAAGTGAGCAACTTTACACATAAACTAACAAGTACATTTATTACAGCTGTGGCTGGAGTCTACAGCCATTTTGCTTCTGGTCCTAAAATGGCCACCTGTGACATGCTTCCAATGGACTTTTGGAAGTATCCTTCTGAAAGTCCAACAGAGCTTGAAACACCCCCACCACAGTCAATCACTATGAAGTAACAGCTGCACTACTTCAGCTGTTACTTCAGCATTCCAGGCAAGAACTGCGCATGCACAGTTCCTCCGCTACCGCCATCTTGGGAACGGCAGAATGCTATTCACCACAACTACGCATGTGTAAGTGCTGTGCATGTGCAGTTGTGTAGCTGCCACCATCTTTAAGATGGCACTCAGTGGGGTTTATTGTTCACAGCTTTACAAGATTGATACAGGTGTATTGGCTTTGGCTAGAGTTTGTTTAAATGTTGTGAATCCTTAGTAGAGCGCTGTCCATTCTGGTAGTCTGGTTTGAGTGATTAAGGAGTGCATTGGCCCTCTCAGATAGCACCTGACCCTAGCATGGTTGCAAGCACAGGCTTTGAACTTTTCTGAACTGTAAAATTTTAGCCCTGAGCTCTGAAGCCACAGGCACATGATTAGTAAGCTGTTTTAGCAGAGTGGAGTGATGGGAGGTTCTGAAGGATCTCTACAAAGTGAACTGCTGGACAATACCTTGGCTATTGTAACTCCTAGGTGGCGCTATCCCAAGGGCTACTACCCCTGTCTACTTGGCCAGTAGCAGGTTAAGGGGCCTGGTAATAGAATGGGTGCCTCCACCCGGAGGTCAGGGTTGTTAGTGGTTACGCTAACCTGGGCACAGCCCTCCGGGACACTGTAACCACCCCTTTCCCTTCTAGTGGCCTGAGCAATATACGATAATCACTTTCACAGTACCCCTTGTACACCATACAAGTACCCACACCGTTTGCACTTACCACCAGGGCTGGATCCTCTGGCTCGACCGTGGGGCCCTGTGTAAGACAAGGTTATGCACAGCAAATAGCAACAGTACAGTACTTTTGGCACAAACTGGAACCACAGTCAGGTTAAATGCAGAAAAACTCAGATCTGATTTATTCAGGGTACTTGAACAAGAAAGAGATGTAATCAGGTTAATTGGCTTAAAGGCTGTATTAATCAAACAGTTAAGCATGCACTTTAAGTTCCCACACAGTCACAACTCTGGGTACCCAGGTAGGGAGATGATGGGCTAGCCAGGAATGTGGCAGCTGGTTGAGGCCCTGTGATGGAAGAAAGCAACATGCACAACACACACTATTTGTAATCCGGAGCCGGAGGGCTCAGTTAGTGAGAGAAAAAGCAACCAGACAATCAGATGACAACACTTTAAATTTAGCTGTTGTTGCAGGGAACTACCCTGATGTTTACTCACGAAACCCAATACAGAATACAGGTAGGACAAAATTGAGACTGCAGGTTGTTGAGCTGGAGTGCCAGGGAGCGGGCCCACACGAATCACGAGGTGTCTTTCCTGTTCAAGTGTTGAGCAGGGGGGCTGATCCCCAGGCAGGTCTCTTGTTGATGGCTTTCTCCATGCAATGGGTAGTCTGGCTGGGCCAGTGTGGCAAGGCCCAGAGAAAATGGTGATGAATTTGGATTCAGTCCATTGGAGCTGGATGCAGCCTTCAGTGAGCAGAACACAGTTCAACACACAGTGGGGAACCAAATCACGACCCACTAAGAGCACACAGTACATTTACATGTAAGAAATTCCATTATACCAAGCAGATTGCTATCTATCATGCCAGCAGTGAGCAGAACACCATTCAACACTCAGTGGGGAACCAAATCATGACCCACTAACAGCACACAGCACATTTACATGTAAGACATTCCACTATACCAGGTAGATTGCTATCCAGTCACGATTACAGAGTCTCGGGGGAGTCATGTGATGCAGTCCACCAGATAGCAGCTCTCCA
Organism: Neoceratodus forsteri; assembly: GCA_016271365.2. NCBI lineage: Eukaryota > Metazoa > Chordata > Ceratodontiformes > Ceratodontidae > Neoceratodus > Neoceratodus forsteri. Next base: position 1,158,860,965 of record CM028132.1, on the reverse strand, counting down.
GCACAGCTCCAGCCTTCCGACCCATTAAATCCTTAATTTTACTGGTAGTAATTGCTAGAAGCTCACTAAAACTACTCCCTACGCCTTCAGGAAGGGGTCTAAACAAGAATTTCGAGCAAGGTTATTATATGGAGACGACTATGAGGAGGAATTCATCCAAACATACTCCTCCAACCATGCCTGAGAAGGCCTCCAAAAAATCCAGGACCTCGAGTGGCACAGAAGGGTTGACCTTAGAAACCACTGTGGAGGAGCAGCAGCCTCTTACCCTGCAACGATTCCTGCTAGAATTTGCTCCCTTTAAAGAAAATATGAGTGTAATATCGACTGAGATTAAAAGTCTAACTTAGACATTGGAGGATCTACACCAACGGACGGCAGACAGTGAAACCAGAATCAGTTTGGTGGAGAAAAGAATTGAGAAAACGGAGTCTGAGATCATAGTTATTCATCAGAAATTAGTGTGAATGGAGGTTAAGATTGAAAACCTAGAGGGCCGCATTCGTAGAAATAATACGGTCCTCATAGGTCTCCATGAAAATGCAGAAGGATCCGATGTTATATCATTTATGCAAAAACTAGTGGAAAAACTAGCCGGTCCATCACCCTTCGGTCTGACATACATCATCGAGCGAGCGCACAGATCTCTTCTCCCAAAACCACCAGCGGGAGCACCTCCTCGCCCGTTGATCTTTAAATTCCTAAACTTTTTAGAACGGCAGCATTTTTTCGCTAAAATTAAAGAATTACACGAAGTGCGCTGGGAAGGTGTTAAAATCAGAGTGGCACAGGACTTACCAGCATCTGTCAGACAAAAAAGATCCTTGTTCCATCCTCTGGTGTCCAAACTAATTGCTGCCAGTGTGAAATTTCAGATGGGATACCCAGCGAAATTAGAGGTCATGATATATGGATCGTGGGTATCCTTTGAGGACCCAGACATCTCTGTCAAGGGGCTTAAGAATGCTTTTCCCAATTTGTTTAAGGACTCATGAAAATCCTATGCAAGAGGGACTTTGGTCATTGAGTTTGTCAAAGGGACGTCAGATGTGGAGCTAATTCAAGTCTGAAACTCTCCTTACCCTATGATGACAACCCAAAGGCATATCTATCATTCAGCTTGTGAAGCTGGTAGATTAGGTAATCCCCAGATGAAGTTTTGTTTTTTCCTCTGTCCCCTTTGGTAACTCCCGGTGCTATGCTTCAATTCGCTAAGGGAGTTCTGTTCTCAATACATAGTTTTAGGCAAGTTACAATCAGTTTAAAACCTTGCTCCTGCCGCATTAGTATGGGAAGATTTCGTAAGCTAGCTCATCTAGAGTCACCGCTAAATGCAGTTTGCAAGTCGAATTTGCCCTGTTCGATTGCTGCAACTGTGCTTGCTGTATCTCAATGTTGGTTACCGCTAGAGGGCGCCCGGAGCCTGGTAGTGATATGAATCACGTGGCTGCTGGATAGCTAAGTCGCATCGCTGATACTAGCTGCAGGATCCCGTTAGCTAGGTACTGCTTCATAGAATGGCAGAGTGGCTTACGGACGACCTTCACCCCAGCGATGGGCCTCGTTTAGATTCAGTGGTGCTGGATGAGTCTCACCTTCAGAAATTGGAGGTTATTACCACTTACTATCATTGGACAATATTTTGTTAAATGAGACATCGAACTTTGAAAAAAGACTTGAGTGAACAATTGTTAAGAGTGGCACCATAAAAAGATCTTCATTGTTTATTCCCTCACAAAGGGTCTGTAGTTCTTGCTTGTTTTCAGGAGCACAAGCATTGGGTTTGAATTTTACCACAAGAGACTGAGTTCGGTTAATGAGTATCTGGGGAGTAGTATGTGGATTTAATAGCTGGATGACACACAGGGTGGGAGATGCCTACACTTTCAAGATAAATGCAGATACTTATATATATGAAAACCTGCTAGTTGTTCCCAGCTTTTTTTTTATTCTGTGAAATTAAGACTGTGGTTCTGACGACTAAGTGATGTTATTATAATGCTTTGCAAGACCATAGATGGTCAGAACAGCTTGAGATAGGAAAGAGCTGGTTGCTCACTTATGTTTAGGTCCATTTAAAGGCATAGGTGTCAGGCTATGGTTAAGACACCAGTTTAATATAATTAATAAATTAGAGTAGTTATTGTATGAGGATAGTTTATCTGAACAATGAGAGTTAGCAGGAATAGTTTGTTCCATCCCCATTGCTAATTTTGTTTTACTAGATGTTCAAATAGCAGTTCATGTTAATGGGGTGGTAGTTGGGTTCGGAGGCTGGGGGAGGCGGGCATAGTAGGGTGTTCTGTTGACTGTAGATCACAGCAATGAGGGTGGGAGGGAGGGTGGAGAACATCCTGATGCAGGCATTAGTATATTTCATTTTAGGTTGTTGGACTTGGGGGAGGAGGTTGGGGAAGGGACCAGGTTTGCTTGGATCAATCTATGAATATATGGTCCAGAACAGAGCTTGTTGGCAAAATGCCCAGAAATTTTTACATTTGGATGCATTTAGTCCATGATCAGTAGTCTAGTCTTTTCCACATGGAATGTTAAGGGAATCAGGCAGAAGATTAAACAATACCAGGTCCAGAAGCATTTACAGCTGTTAAGGTCTGATATCACCTTTATTCAAGAATCCCATCTACTGATTTCAGAAGAACTCAAGATGAGAAGGCAGCAAATAGGGCAAGTATTCACAGCTGAGGGTGCCAGCCAAACTTGCGGGGTGATGATTCTGCTAAAGAGCAATGTCCCATTTTCACCATTTAAAGTCATTAGGGATGCTCATGGGAGGTATATATTTGTTCAAGGGAGAATATATACTATGGAGGTATTATTGGGCAGTATATACAGACTGAAAACTGATTCTCTGGAGTTTTTTGTAGAACTCATCAACAAATTGGCCCCTTTTTTCGCAGTTCCTATGATTTTGGGAGGTGATCTAAATTTAGTGTTTGACCCAAATATGGATCGTACAGGTAATACATTCAGAGGTCTTTCTCTGGCCCAAAGGGCTTTAAGAGACATGTGGGACAGGGTGGGATAGATGTTATACGTTTACCTCTCCAGTTCATAAAACATCTTCCAGGATTGACTACATCATGATTTCTCAACGATTACTATCGGGGGTTGTAGACTCATCCATTCACCCAGGACCACCATCAGATCACTCTCTTGTTACTTGTCGTCTTTCTTTTGTGGCTGTCCCAAAGGTGGAAGGCCATTGGAAAATTAATAATCAACTTTATAGGAACCAAACACAGTGGAATACATTAGTAATCATATTTCACAATTTGTGTCTGCTAATTTAGCACTACCAGGAAACCTGGTATGGAATAGGTGCCTTAAAGCTTATCTGGGGACTGTTGGTGGGGTGGCATCAAGAGGAAACAAATGAGAGAGCAGCAACTAACACAGCTTCTAACCAGATTAGAATTATAGAAAAGAACATGTCCCTCACACACCGGAGCAAACCCAGTTGGAACTTGTAAAATTAAAGGACTCCTATTCGGAGCTTCTAAGGGAGAGGGCAGAATTTTTGATTTTGAAATCGAATGCAACCTATGTTGACCAAGGTGAGAAGGCGGGTCACCTTCTAGTTGCCTGAGTCAAACAGCAAGAATCTGCTAGGTTTATCGATTCAATTTGGTCTTCAAATAGCGTGCTGGTAAATAATCAGAAAGAAATTACAGCAGAATTTCAGAAATGTTTCCAATCTTTGTATTGTCCGATGGCTGACCCCCCTCCTCTTAAAGATTTGGATCATTATTTAGCTGAATCTCATCTGCCCTCTCTCTCAGAAGTGCAACAAGCTGCACTATGTGCCCCCATAACTGAAGCGGAGATCTTAAAAGTTATAGATGGCCTTTCCCTTGATAAATCCCCGGGACCAGACGGGTTCTCGCCTAATTTTTATAAAACGTTTGCAAAGCAACTTGCCCCTTTACTCCTTTCTTTGTTTCAACAGATTCTTGCAGGTAATAATACAGAAGGCATATTGTTTGAGGCGTTGATAACGTTACTGCCAAAACCGGGTTAAGTACCAGAGTATATGGCAAGTTACAGGCCTATATCTTTACTTAATCAAGATATTAAAATTTTGAGTAAATTGTTAGCGGATCGTCTTAATACAGTTCTTCTGGATCTAATAGGAGTAGAACAGGTGGGCTTCATGAAGGGGAGGTCAGCCAGTGATCATATACGCACCCTGTGCCTATGTCTTCTCAGCGTCCAGGGATGTGCAGTACCCAACGCTTTTAGTTTCCTGGATGCCGAGAAGGCATTCGACAGAGTAAATTGGAATTTTCTTTTCCGGACATTACATGCTTTTGGTTTTCCCCTAGAGTTCCAAAACTGGATACAGTCACTTTACAAAACTCCAACAGCCAAAGTTTTATGCAATGGATGTATTTCCGATTTGTTTTCCTTGAGCTCTGGCACTAGACAAAGCTGCCCTTTATCCCCTCTACTTTTTAATTTGTATCTGGAGCCCCTGATCCGGAGACTGGTTGCCAGTCCTAGGATCCAAGGTATCACCATACAAGTTATTGAAGTAAAGGTCTCGGCCTACGCAGATGACCTACTACTTCAAATCTCCTACCCTGGAAAATCTATCCCACATTTACTGGAAGCTATCAATGAGTATAGTCTGCTTTCCAACTATCAATTAAATGTGGAAAAGACTGTGGTTTTTCCTCTCAATCAGAGAGTGATGAAGCATGAAGTTAGTACATTAGGCCTGCTCTGGGAAAAGAAATCATTGAAATACTTAGGCATTACTTTCACAAGAAGTGTTGCACTCTTGCAAAAGAACAGTTTGGATTCCCTATTATATATTATTACCAAAGATTTAAACAGGTGGTCCCTTCTCCCATTGACTGTCTGAGGCAGAATTAGCCTCATTAAAATGAATGTCTTCCCTCGTTTGTTTTATCCACTTAGTCTCTTGAACATATGGCTACCTCAATCATGGTTCAAGAAAGTGCATAATATTTTCTCCAACTTTATTTGGGCTAGCAAATATGTCGTCTGGCTTTTCATAAGTTAGCGGCCCCGAAATTCAGAGGTGGTCTTCGCGTACCGCATGTTGGCCTTTATTATTGGGCCAGCCATGCGAGCAAATACCTGATGTGGCTTAAGCTAAGTGACTCTGAAGACTCCTATGCGTATAAGCCCCTCTGGATTAAAATAGAATCTGCCCAAATTTGATACCATAATCTTTCTCCCGCTGCACTGCTCTTCGTGTAACCTAAGAACCTCCCAAAACAGCTGTGTTCGACACCCATTGCAACATCTGTGGGGTGCACTCCCAATTTTGTTGCTTTATAAAATACAATCACTGCCTAGATTTGGAGCAACCGTTGATAGGTAATCCCAACATCAGGTTAGATGGAAAAGTCCTCTCCCCTTCGTGGCTCCCGCAAGTTAAGGAAGTTAATACTTTTGGAATGAGATTAAAAGGGCATGGCTTTCATCACCAGAAATTCTAGATAAGCTGGGAGTTCCAACCTCTAATATTTTTAAAATTTTCCAATTCTAGGCCCATATTGGTGAAGGTCTATGGGATGGCCCAGTCACCCAGGTGTCCCTCCCTTCTGGGTGAATCTGGTTCAAATAGCGAGCCTTCCTCATGCCGTATCAAAGGTTTTAATGTTTTATATGATTGGATCTACCCGGACCTTTTGGACCCTCAGATTATTGGGCAGTGCTCCTTTCTGAGGTACCCATTAATTGGGAGATGCTCTGGCAAGGGTGCCACAAATTTATTACACAAGACAGGCTCAGACTCATGCAGTTTCAAATTTTGCACAACCTATATTATACCCCTCAAAAAATGGCTAAACTTGGTATTGCCTCTTCTGCTACCTGTATAAGGTGTGCCCACGGAGAGGGCAACCTATTGCATATTTTTTGGCTCTGTCCCAAGATAACTTTCTTATGGTCGCAAATTAAACAAAGAGTAGATCCCCTACTGGGACTCGATGACTTGTTTTCGGCAAAAATCTGCCTTTTAGGAGATTACTCTGAAATTCCAATAGTCACACGTAAATACCACATGGCTTTAATATCCATGTCTGTTAAAAAATTAGTACTTAGACATTGGAAAGATAGTGAAGTAATATCATATGCTGAATGGTTGAAGGAACTCTTGGCTAATCTTAGAGTGGAAAAAATGACAGGCAGTCTGTGTAACAGAATGAGTAAGTTCAATAAAATCTGGGCCCCACTATTAACCTTATATTCTCTTCAAATGACATAATGTAACAGACTTTGAGGGTAGAGGTATGATTTAAGAAATGTTCTGGGCATTCAAACTTGGGAGGGGAAAGGGTTGGTGGCAGGATGGAGGATATTGTGGAGGGTTTTCTTTGTGGGTGTGACCACCCTTTTTTTATTCCTTTTGTGTATTTGTGTTCTGGGGGGAGGGAATGGGGAAAGAAAAGGGGTTTATGTTTTTGCGAAAGCATGTACTTGTATCTTTTGTACCGTGTGACTATGGTGTATTGTATGTTGGAAACTTTAATAAACTTTGAATGCAAAAAAACCAATTACAGAGTCTCTGCACAAACCGGGAGTTTAGAGTGGCTGGAAATCCTGACAGGCCGATAGCATTCAGCAAATCTTCGGTCTTTTTCAGGTTAAAGCCTGGTCACAGTCCAGTGGCTTAAATCATTCTCACAAATTGGATTCAGTCCGAATAAACTCTATTTTCCCTTTCAGGGACAGCAGGCAGACAGGCAGGCCAAAACTGAGCCCTTTCACAGTTTCCCCAGGCAAAACTACACAGAACTGTTGCTCAAATCACTTGAGCTGTTACTCCTTCACTTCCCAACTCAGAACTAACTGAAAGTGCAAGCAGTCTGGCACTTTCCCCAATATCCAAAAGGTTTGTTTGTCTCATCTGTCTGTCAGTCACAACGAGGGCTCCCACTCCAGGTTATTTTAGGCACCAAAAGCCCAAAACTACAATTCCTACAAGTTTTGGCCCCACCAAGCCCCTGTAGGCAGACTCCATTTTAGAGCCCCCAAAAGCACTGATTGGTGGAGATAAATAGAACTTGCTGCAAAGAAAACAGTTTAGAACAAACTGCATTATTATTATCACTCTAATAGATATTCAGCAAATAAGCACATCTGATAACAGAGCTCCATCTCTGAAAATAGCGATGGCAGAACGGAGCAATTATCTGGCAGCCCGGGTGGGACTCGAGCATAGAAACACTCAGCCCCCTCCCAGATTAATTATAACTGCAATCAAGGCAGCTCTTAAAGAGACAGCACACAGAGGCTATACAGGCACTCTCTGGCAATACATTTAAACTGCTAAAACGCAAAACACCAGCCTAGCAGTGAGCATTTAAGCAAGCTCAAGGAAGACTTTTCAGGAACCCCCATTTGTAGGGGGGTTACACCCTTCTCCACCTGGAGAAATATTGGTGTCCGTGTCAAGTCTGTACCATCACAATATCAAACATGCAATATAAATGAGACATATATATCATTAGCTTGTTACATTACTATGCATTTCAATATATAATACTTCACATTGCTACATCCATATTGACAATACTTATGCATGTTTCATACAGGTAATACTGATTCCACTATGATTGACACATTAGTAACATCACAATACTGCTTCAGATAATAACTACTTGTACATTAAGCAATGTAAGAAGGGGCCCTTCCCTATCAGCTAACTTGGGGCTGGATGGTGCAGGGGCACCATGGTGAGAGGAAGAACAAGTAACCTTAAGTTGGCCGTCAAGCTCAATTTGGGCAATGAGCTTGGTGAAACATAAACCCCTTTGTAAACTACACTGAGAGGCAAATCCACTGGCCTCCCAGGAGAATCATAACTAAAGCGTGGCACTGGCTTGACAGCTTGGCCAGTCTTTCTGGGGGGAGAAGCCACAGTCTCTGTACTTTCAGCACTAACTTTGGAGTTTTCATCACTTGTGAGGGTGCCTCTGCTGGATGAGAATGTCCAAACTTGGAGCACTGTCAGCTCCTTGCTCTGTAGGCTCTGTTTCTACAACACGTTTCTCATTATCTTCTGATGGAAGCCCATGTTGCTCATTTTGAGGCGGCTGTGACACAATTATACTTTGTGGCACTGAAGGGGGGCTGTCCACACTGTCACATTGTTCTTCAAGTTCTGGTGTGTCACCAGAGAGACTCAGATCATCAGCCCTTTCTTTGGGCAATTCACACAGTTCCACAAAACACAGACAGTCCGCAACCTCAGAGACATAGTACTTTGCACTTCACTTTCAGGGAGCATTGGCTCCAAGGACAAAGCTAGGGGTTAGGTAGTCCAGAAAGCCCAGATTCATCCATACTGTTAGTCATAGGGTTACCTCGAAACAGCTAACTCAATTCATAGGAGGGGTAATAGGCATTGTCACACTGACTTTCGTCAGAGGTGGACTGACAGTCACTATCATTCTGGGCCTGCTGCTGGGGGAAACCTTAAATCTGTAAGTACTGGGGTAGGTTGACTCTGTCTCTTTTTTGCAGCAGCATGAGTCACTGGACCAGGGGATGCCATGTCTGCTGGCTCAGCTTCAATAATAACTTGGCCAATAGGCAGCAAGTGGTTATGGTGCATGGTCTTGACAGCTTTAGAGTTATTCTCTAGGCGTATCTTGTACACTGGTAGATCATCCAACTTTCCAACTACTACATGAGGAAGATGGTGCCCCCTATCAGCAATTTTGTACTTGCCATGTAATCCCAAATTGCATAACACCACCCGGTCTCCAGGCTGTAGCTCTTGAGCCTTTACCTTCTTATAGTGCCTCTCTTTGTTGGCAAGATTTCTCTTGGCAGCCATTGTCTGGGCCAGTTGATATGCATGGTTCAATTAAGCGTTCAGTTTCTGTACATACTGCAGGTAGTTTTTGGCTTGGACCCCATCTGGAGAGACCCCAAAGCAGACATCAACTGGCAGTCTGGCCTCCCTCCCAAACATGAGGTGGTAGGGGGGGAGAACCCAGTAGCATAATTTTTGGTGGAATTGTATGCGTGTACCAAGGTGCTAATCTGCTGGCTCCATTTATGCTTGTCTTATGGATGGAGGGTGCCCAGCATGTCTAGAAGGGTGCGGTTAAAATGTTCTGGTTGAGGGTCCCCCTGCAGGTGATAAGGGGTGGTTCTTGACTTCTGCACCCCCCACAGAGAAAGAGAGCATTTCTTTGATTAGCCTACTTTCAAAGTCTCTGCCTTGGTCAGAGTAGATCTGCTGAGGGGCACCACAGTGGACAAAGAATTTTTTCCACTAGCACCTTGGCCACGGTAGAAGCCTTTTGATCTTTAGTTGGAAAAGCTTGTGCATACCATGTGAAATGATCTGTAACCACTAACACATTGCCAATATTCTACTGACCAGGTTCTAAACACAAAAAGTCTATGCAGACCAGTTCCATGGGGGTGCTGGTAGTATTATTGACAAGGGGGGCAGCCCTCTGAGGCAGGGCTTTCCTTTGCAGGCAATGACTGCAGGTCTTTACATGGTGCTCAACATTGGCCCCCCATCTTGGGCCAGTAGAACTGAGATCATACCAGGTCAAGAGTACTGTCAATACTCAGGTGCCCCATGTGATTGTGGAGGGACCTCAGTACCAAATCTTTAAAGGTCATGGTCAGGACCAATTGCTGCTTGTCTACTTGACCACTACATTCCACTGTCTCTCTGTATAACAACTGATTGTGTAACTTCAACCTGGGGCCTTCTTTAAATAATAGGGCAGTTCGCAAATCAGGGGAATGCAACTTGGACGCATCTTTCCCAACACACAGGGCATCAAGTACTGGCTGAATCATAGGATCTTGGGACTGAGCTCACTGAATGCTGTCATTGTCAAATTGAGGTAGGGCACTAATATCTAAAGCAGAGAAATGGCAATAGGCAGCCAGTATGCAGGTATCAGGAGGGCTCAAGCAATCTACTAAACAGTCCACTGTGTCTGTAGACATCTGTTCATCTCTATCAAACTTTTGGCACAATGCTCGGATGTCAGGTTCAGACAGCCTTACCCAATCACTCTTGGAGACTGGCCTACATGATAGGGCATCAGTATCAATATGGTTCAGTCCTGGTCTGTATTCAACAGCAGAATCATAGGTTGATAAGGCAGAGAGCCACTGGTGCCCAGTGGCATCCAACTTAGCTGAAGTCTGTACATAGGTTAATGGGTTATTGTTAGTCTTCATCAATATCTTTGCCCCATAGAGGTACTAATGAAACTGGTCAATGATGGCCCATTTTAGGGCAAGGAACTCCAACTTGTGCACAGGATAGTTTTACTCTGATGGGGTCAAGCTCCTGCTGGTGAAAGCCACTGGTCTCAAACCATCCTCATGGTCTTGATACATCACAGCTCCTAAGCCCTGCTGACTAGCATCCATATGCAGTACATAGGGCTTGGTAGGGTCAGTATAGGCAAGGATAGGGGCATGACTGAGCTGGTATATGACTTTGTGGAAGGCTGCTTCACATTCTGGTGTCCAGCGGGCTCCAAAAGGTTCACCTGTTCGGAAGTATACTTTCTCAGGTTCTTAGACTGCCCCTTTTTTGTATTTATGGTTGGTAGAGGGTAACCCTTGGTAAAATTCAGGAGTTGGTGAATCATCTTTGAATAGTCCTTGATGAACCTGTGGTAGTAGCCATAGAACCCCAGGAAATATTGTAGTTCTTTCAAGTTTGGGGCTGGGGCCAAGTAGTCAGTGACTCAGCCTTACTGGGATCAGTCTCTATCCCTTCTGCAGATACTATGTGCCCCACATACTTCACAGAGGTTAGAAAAAAAAACTGGTACTTGTCAAGGGACAGCTTGAGGCCGAATTCTTCCAATCGGTCTAGGACTTTAAACAGTTGGGTCTCATGCTCCTCTAATGTGTGCCCAAACACAATGACATCATCTAGGTACACTAGACATTCCAGCAAGTTCATATCTCCCACTGCATGTTCCATCAGTCGCTGAAAGGTGGCCGGGGCACCTGAAATCCCCTGTGGCATTCTCAGGAATTCATTGAACCCCAAAGGACAGATCAAGGCTGTTTTGTCATGGTCCTCCATGGCCATCAGAATCTGATAATATCTGCTGTGAAGATCCAATACCGAGAACCATTTGCTCCCATTCAAGCAATCCAGGGCATCTTGTATACAGGGCATGGTATATTGATCTGGAATGGTCCACCGTTCAGGGTTCGATAATCAACACACATCTTCACTGACCCATTCCTCTTATGCACAACCACAATGGGAGAGGCATATGAACTCCTTGATTCCTGTATCACGCCAGCAGCGAGCATTTCCTGCAGGTGCCTCCTAACATCATCTATGTCCATTGGGGCGAGGTGTCGGGATCTCTCTCAAAATGGCCAGTCATCATGCAAGTGTATGTGATGCTCTGCACCCTGGACACATGCCACATCCCATTCTGTTAACGAAAACATTTGGTCTCTCTGGGTGAGTTTCTTGCTAATCCTAGTCTTCCACTCAGCTGGCAAAGGGGAATCACCAAAGTCAAATAGTTCTGGGGTCACTCTCTCCTTTTGGCCAGAGTACTTGTTATTGGGTAATACTGCAGTGTCTGCACAAAGTACTGTAGCTAGAGTGCACCCTCTGTTCACCCGGACCTCCCGATCTGACACATTTCAAATCTGGACCATCACTCATCGTGCATAGGCATGGGCACGGGCAGGCAAGATGCTGGGTTTAACCAATAATCCTTCTGGCAACTTTCCATCACCTGGGGCATCCAACATTAATATTTTGTTCTTTATGTTTCTCTTTAGGCAGACTTCTCCATGGATTGTGCACTTGGCATTGGGTACCAATACCAAAGAGTCAGGTTCCTTTTTCCACACTATCGCCACTGGTTCATCTGGGTCCTCTTCATTGGGTTTCTGTTGTAAGTCATATGCCCTTTTTACTAAAGCTGGAATTCTTAGGGCCCGTCCAGTGAGTTGCCCTTGTTTCTCATGGTAGAGTTGTGCTAGCCTCCTAAACATGTGGGCGTTTGTTCCATTTAACAGGGGAACCCCATCATACAGTCTGGTGGGGGGACACACTAGGGCCAGTGTCTCTACTTGCTCCTCTACACCAGTTACAGTTGCAGGAAAAGACAACCAGAGGCAGATATATCCTAGGTAGGGAAAAGACTTGTTGCTCAGCCCTCGCACATGTAGGCCTTCCAGGGATTGTAATGCAGGGTTTTAAATAATTGATTAGCAGTTTTTTCTTGGGACAATACTAACGGTTCAGAAAGTATCTATGTACAGTAGGTTTTCTAGAAGTGTTATGTTTGTTAAACACAGTGAGGTAGGTGCTATGCATTTTCACAATGTTTCAGCACTTTTATGAGCAAAACGCTAATCAATTTTTAGAGTTACATAAAACCCTGTAATGGCACATCAGATAAGTGTTTGTCATACCAGTCCTGAAATACAATGGTGACTTGCGACCGACTGTCAAGCAACAGCTCGAGTAGTAATACCATTCACAGCCGCAGTAGTCTTCATTGAAGGGCCCACTATTTTGGACCAGTCTGGGGGGACAACAGCAGGGGCCTGGGCAGATGATTTAGCCACAGAGGGGTTTGAGTTAGGATGCGCAAAGCTTTCACTGCGGTCATTTTGTGACCCCTTGACCACTGATTCATTTTCTGAATCTCTCCTTGAAGCCAGTTCACCACTTTCTCTAAGTCTTTCTGAGACATACATTCCCTCTTCGTATGGCCATTCTTGCCACAATTGTGACAAATGACAGGCTCCTGGGGCCGAAAAAGGGGAGATACTGTTGATGAGGGACCTGAATATGCCAGATGTTAACTGGATGACATGTACTGCAGCCACATCCAAGAGCAGGGTCATTCTCGATGCCCTGCAGGGGGCAGGCCTTAGACAGCTAGTGTTGGAACCCACTCAGAAGGGAGCAATACTAGACCTGGTACTCTCAAATGAAGAGAGGATCACAAATTTAGAAGTCGGTAGACATCTGGGAACAAGTGACCACTGCACAGTGTGCTTCACAATAAGCACAACCATGGAGACTAGCCATACAAAAACAAGCATACTGGACTTTAGAAGGGCTGACTTTGGCAAAATGGGTGAATACCTGAGGAATACACTAGCAAATGGGCAAAAAGGAGGGGTGGATGAACAATGGAGAAAAATCAAAACTGCCATCATAGAGGCAACAAGCCTTTGTGTGAAACAGATAAAGAAAACAAAGCGGAGTGAAAAAACACTACGGTTCTCAAAAGAGGTGGTAGGGAAGGTTAAGGAGAAAAAGGCTGCATTCAAAAAGTATAAGGAATCACAGAAGAAGCATGACAGGGAACTGCATCAATTAAAGCAGAAAGAAGTGGGGAAGGCAGTCAGAATAGCAAAAGCCCAAACCGAAGAAAAAATAGCCAATTCAGTTAAGAAGGGGGTTAAAACCTTTTATAGGTACATTAGGGAGCATAGAAAGGTTAAGGGAGGAATAGTGAAGATTAATAAGGGAGGGGAGGTGGGCAGAGGAGGCAGTGAAAAGGCAGAGATACTGAATGAATACTTTGCTCAGTATTCACAAAAGAAGATGAGGAGGAGTTACCTAAACCAGACAATAGAAGCACTCTGGGTAGGGGGGTTGACGCCAGTCCATTTACAGAAGAAAGAGTCCTGAAAGAACTCCTAAAACTCAAGGTGGATAAAGCAATGGGGCCTGATGGGATTCACTCCAGAATCCTAAAAGAACTAAGGGAGGACCTAGTGACACCACTGACCACACCTTTTAACAAATCATGGGAGGATGGGGTGGTACCTGAGGACTGGAGGAAGGCAGATGTGATTCCCCTTCACAAAAGTGGGAGCAAGGCAGAAGGGAAACTACAGACCTATAAGTTTGTCCTCAGTGGTAGGGAAAATGATGGAATCACTCCTGAAAGAAAGAATTGCTGAGTACCTAGAGGCCAGCAGGGCACAGGACCCAAAGTAGCATGGATTTACAGCAGGAAGGTCATGTCAGATGAATCTAATAAATTTCTTTGACTGGGTGACCAAAGTAATAGACCAGGAAGGGGCTGTGGATATGGCCTACCTAGACTTTAGCAAGGCATTTGACACAAGTCCCACACAAAAGATTAATAATCAAGTTAGCCAGCCTGGGAGTGGGTCCCAGGGTGGTAGCCTGGTAACAAATTGGCTGCACAACAGAACACAGAAGGTAGTAGTGAATGGAACACATTCTGAAGAAAGGGGGGTCACTAGTGGAGTACCTCAGGGCTCAGTACTGGGTCCAGTCCTCTTTAACATCTTTATAGGTGACATTGCAGAGGGTCTGGAGAGAAAGGTATGCCTCTTTGCAGATGACATAAAGATCTGTAACAGAGTTGATACACAAGGAGGGTAGAAAGGATGAGAAGGGACTTGGCAAGGCTGGAGGAATGGTCAGACATATGGCAACTTAGATTCAATGCAAAGAAGTGCAAAGTAATGTACCTGGGAAACAAAAACCCAGGAGAAGAGTACACAATAGCAGGTGAGGTACTAACAACAACAACAATGGAAAGGGACCTGGGGGTAGTCATATCAGATGATCTAAAGGTTGGTAAGCAATATGAGAAGTCAGTAAGGAGAGCCAAGGGGATACTGGGATGCATAGGAAGGGGCATCACAAGAAGAAAAAGGGAAGTGGTTATCCCTCTGTACAGACAGTTGGTGAGATGCCATCTGGAGTACTGTGTGCAGTTTTGGAGACCTCATCTATGCAAGGACATAGACAGGATGGAAGCAGTCCAGAGGAGGGCAACTAAAATGGTGCAGGGTCTGTATCAGAAACCATATGAAGAGAGACTGAGAGAGCTTAATATGTATACCCTTGATGAAAGGAGGGACAGGGGGTACATAATAGAAATGTTCAAGTACCTCAAGGGAATCAACAAAGTCCAGGAGGGTAGCATCTTTCATAAAAAGAGATGTGTAAGAACAAGGGGGCACAATTTAAAGATAGAGGGGGCAACGGCTTAGGGGTAATGTGAGGAATTTTTTTTTCATGGAGAGAGTGGTGGATGCATGGAACCGCCTTCCTGGGGAGGTTGTTGGGTCTTAAAGAGTGGAGGAATTCAAACATGCATGGGACAGACATAAGGTAATTGTAGTAGTGGGTGGCAAGAAGTAGGCTGTTGGTTGACTAGAAACTGCAGCATATCCAGTAGGTAGGGAAATGGGCAGACTGGGTGGGCCAAGTGGTCCTTATCTGCCGTCAAAGTCTACGTTTCTATGTTTCTATGCATCCTTGGGGAAAACATAGCAGGGGATGCTGGAGCATCAATGGGAGATTGTGATCTGACTTCTGCTGGTAGTGTACCACATAGGTGGATTTAGAGGGGGGGCTAAGGGTGCTGTAGCTCTCCCATCATGGAACTCCTCTATTAGTAACACACTGTGCTGCATTATTTATCAGTATGCACTAATGCCTCCATGAAAGCTGCCTGAGTCACACAGGTCTCATCTGTCCTCCAGGAGAGCTGGCCTTAGCTAGGTGCAAACTGTGCCCCTGCACCATGGAGGGGCCATGCTTTTTTCTTGAGGAAAAAAAATAAAACATTTAAAAATGCCTAAATGTTGTTAGAGATGAAAATGTTTACCAGCAAATGAAAGTGGAAGACAGCTGGCTCTGTTACTGTTACAAAAGGTGGGGGCAGCTTTGCTGCAGTGGAAAAGATTAGGTTACGTTTGTGCTAATGGTGTTAATGGCCATAATATACACCCCTTAGATTGACTACTTTCACAAACAAAGGGCTATATTGATAAGAGAACTTGTTTGAAACCTGGACATGTAGGTGAAACAATGAATGATATGACAAAATATGTTTCAAAAGTATGTGAGCACTCAAATGGTTTAAAACCTGACCAGCACAGAGCAAAACTGGATTTCCTGGCAGGAGCCCTGAAAACCTGATCATCAGGTAAAAAAACTGACAGGTGACAACCTTACTGGTGTCCCATGATAATCCTCTCTATTCTGTCTCACTCACACCTCCAGAAAAGTTAAGTTGTTTAACTTGTTTGCAAATCAGAGTTTCTGAGGTGCGAGTGTCCAGTGATGATGTCCCTGTCCTTACAGAAATGAATACAATAGTAGTACCGTACTTACTTAAGTTCTTGCCCCAGGCTCAGTCAGATTAATTTCCGATGGTGAAGTCAAATAATTCAATGCAGTCAATGGCACTAATTAAAAGATGCTGGTTAAACTAGCAGGAGGGCAGCTACTGGGATTGGACAGGACATTAGTGTTCCATCAAACTGGGTGTGTAATAAATGTAGTACTAGTGTTATTAATTTCTAGTATGGGTAGCTTAAATTCATGACATTAAAATGGTTTAAGGTCACTGCTAGTTTTGTCCTATATGGCAATTTGATTTTGGTGTGGATTTGCAGGAGAGGGAGTTGGACAGTAGTGCCTTCCTGTACCATGCTTGGAATGGTACAAAACTACTGCTGGGCCAGGTCTGGTCTCAGTGACAGCATGAACCAGGAGAGGCAGAAACTGGTAGATGAGACCTTTGAACTAAGGTAAAAACTTCAGTATATACTGTATGTCTAATCTGTGTTGTCTTTTCAGTCGTGGTTGTACAGTGTGAATGAGCACAGAAGGAATTAAAAGACATAGGGACTTTGAAGGTGTTCTGCTGTATATTATGGCATGTGCAGGGGTTTCTGCATGCTTGGAGAGCAAAATTGCCAACAGAAGTCATAAGACCTTGTTTAGCTCATTGACACAGGCAATTACAGAACTGGAAAAAAGGTGATAGCACTACATAAACTAAATATTTGATTCTATGTGTTGAATGGGGGAGGGCGGCATTTGTGATGTACCCAAGCAAGTGCTGTTGCTAATAAAAAAAATGCATTTTTCTATTTATTTAAAAACTGTTTTTTTGTCTGCTTACTGACTTCTTGGGCCTACCATAAAAATGAGGTGCCTCATACCATGGGGTTGTCCCAGTAAAGGACATTTTAAAACAATAAAAAATATTTTATTTTTTTTAAAATGTATTTTCTTAGGAATAAATTGTTCTATAAAATAAAATATGTTTTGCAAAAATAGCAAGCAGTCTTGAAATGATGTTTTCAGAAACTAGATAGCAAAGTAACTTTGTTCCCATATTTCCATAGTTACTGTATTTTTTTTTTACAGAGATAAGGTTGGGGGATGTGTTAATCTGTACTGCAGGACAAACTGGTATGGGTTGGCTTTATGATAACGTTGTAACGTGCTTGAGTGAATGACATTTGTGAACTTGTTTACTTGGATTGTCATTTAATTTGTTTGCAATTTGTCTTTATCACCAAGTCCCTTTCAACTTTTCTCATTTTTATGTGTTTCGGATGTGCTGCTGCCCAACTGCAGTCTTTTGGTAATTTTATGTTTTTTTGGGGTGGGGTGGGAGGATATTTTTCGCAACATACTGTCATGTGGACTGTGGGGACTCTGGGAATGGTGCTAGGGTACAACTAACAAAGCATGGGGAGGAAGGAAATGAGTAGAAATTGCATTAGAAATACATCCAAAATGCACCAAAATGTTAAAAAATTTCTGGGCCCCTAGGCGGCCCACCAGACCCCCAGCCTATTATTTTAATTTTTTATCTGACTTGAGCTCCCCATCTATAGGACTCCTGGATCCTCCCCTGTACCATGTCTCAAACGTTCCTTTATGGTGGCAGTCAATTCCTTGAGCTCAGCCGAGAAGCCACCCTCAGTAGAGGATGCCTGAGGGTGCACCCCCACCCCATAACAGTCATGTCCTGACAGGGGCCAGGGTCTCTGTCAGCAGGGAATACCTCAGCAAATGCACCCAGTTGTTCTTTTCTGACTTCCTTCAGGAATTCCTCCCTCCACCATTTAGCCCACAGTGGGACACTCTTAGTGGTCTCCATTTTGGAACGGCCTTCCGGTGCTATGATCACTTGGGCTGTACTCACCCCATAATTACAATCTTCCTCTTCACCTTCTACCTCCCAGAGTTCTTTTATCAAGTCACAGTAGTCAGTTGGTTACCTCTCCTATCCTGGAGCCTTAATTGGATGATCTACAGTTTGGAATGCTTGGCATGTTGCAGTATGTGCCTCAATCTCACACGGTGTAAATCATTGTCGGCTACCCCATCTTTCCGGTAAGCTTTCTGCAGAGCTCTTTCTAGAAGGGTAAAATATGCAGACAAACTTTCCTCCTTCCATTGTTTGGTACCTTGGAATTTCTACATCAAAGTCTCCCCTAACTCAGTGCTCCCCAAATTGCCTTCAAGTACAGATAGGTACTTCTGAGCAGATACATCATGGTTCGTGGACCTCAAAAATGTAATGGTTTCAAGGATGGGGCCCCTCAAACTTTCTATGATTCTTTTCCACTTCTTAGCCTCTGCACACTGCCACTCGGGTACGAAGGGGGCAACATAGTCAATTCAGGTCTCCCAGTCATCCTCCCACTGGGGGTTGGGGATGGTGCCCAAGAAGATTCTCAGCCTATGGTAGGAGTCGTGATAAATGGTGGGTACAGATACAGGGGCCAGCATTGGCATGGGCACAGAAGGTGGGTGAGTAATAGGTGCTGGAGTGGGAGGTGGTGTTGGGGAAGGAACACTCCCAGGTGGCAGGAATAGTTTCTTAAAGTCCTCTGTGGTTTTCCCTTCCTCCAGCAACAACTTAGCAAATTTATCCTCAAAAGTCTCAGATAATGGTGTGAGCTCATCCTCCCCAGGATCTTTACTGTCTTTTGTTATCACTCTCCAGGCGGCTGGGACCCCTTCTGAGGCAATAGTTTTTGGCACTTTAGAGCTGTCCATGAGGTCACTACACTCTACCAAGGCTATGAAAGTTTGGGCGATCAAATCAGCCTGTCGACCCACCACCACAGGATTTTTTAAACATTCAACTTTGGAGAGTGCTCCCTCTACAGTGTCCTTACTGGTACCCAGGGGAATATCCAGTATAAGCAGAGCTTTTTGGAGGTCGATCTCCTGCCCAGTACACCACCATACCAACTGGTATACAGCCATTTCTACTGGTGTTGCCTTTAATCTTTAACAATACTTTGTAATTTTTGACCACTAGAAGGCACAAAATCCCAGCGGTGAGCCTCCAAGATGTAACCCCTAGGTGGTCCTATCCCAAGGGCTACTACCCCTGCCTGCTTGGCCTATAGCAGGTTAAGAGGCCTGGGTAATAGAATGGGTGCCTCCACCCAGAGACAGGGTTGTTAATGGTTAAGCTAACCTGGGCACAGCCCTCCAAGACACTGTAACCCCCCTTTTTCCCTTCTAGTGGCCTGAGCAATATACGATAATCACTTTTTCAGTACCCCTTGTACACCATACAAGTACCCACACTGTTTGCACTTACCACCAGGGCTGGTTCCTCTGGCTCGACCCTGGGGCCCCCATGTAAAACAAAGTTATGCACAGCAAATAGCAACAGTACAGTACTTTTGGCACAAACTGGAATTACAGTCAGGTTAAATGCAGAAGAAGTCAGATCTGATTTATTCATGGGACTTGAACAAGGTAGAGGCATAATCAAGTTAATTGGCTTAAAAGCTATATTAATCAAAGAGTTTTGCATGTGCTTTAAGTCCCCATACAGTCACACCTCTGGGTACCCAGGTAGGGAGATGATGGGATAGCCAGGAACTTTGCAGCTGGTTGGGGCCCTGTGATGGAAGAAAGCAACATGCACAACACACACTATTTGTAATCCGGAGCTGGAGGGCTCAGTTTGGGAAAGAAAAAGCAACCAGATAATCAGATGACAACACTTTATATTTAGCTGTTGTTGCAGGGAGCTAACCTGATGTTTAATCATGAAACCCAATATAGGACACAGGCAGGACAACATTGAGACTGCAGGTTGTTGAATTGGAGTGCCAGGAGAAGCAGGGCCCACATGAATCACTGAGGTGTTGTTTCTGTTCAAGCGTTGAGCAGGGGGGCTAATCTCCAGGCAGGTCTCTCATTGATGGCTTTCTCCATGCAATGGGTAGTCTGGCTGGGCCAGTGTGGTAAGGCCCAGGCAAAATGGTGATGAATTCAGATTCAGTCCATTGGAGCTGGATGCAGCCTCCAGCGAACAGAACACAATTCAACACACAGTGGGGAACCAAATCATGACCCACTAAGAGCACACAGCACATTTACATGTAAGAAACTCCACTATACCAGGCAGATTGCTATCCAGCCTCAATTACAGAGTCTCTGCACAAACCGGGAGTTCAGAGGTGGCTGGAAATCCTGACAGGCCAATCACATTCAGCAAATCTTAGGTCTTCTTCAGGTTAAAGCCTGGTCACAGTCCAGTGGCTTAAATCATTCTCACAACTTGGATCCAGTCAGAATAAGCTCTATTTTCCCTCTCAGGAACAGCAGGCAGACAGACAAGCCAAAACTCAGCCCTTTCATAGTTCTCCCATGCAAACCTACACAGAACTGCTGCTCAAATCGCTTGAGCTGTTACTCCTTCACCTCCCAACTCAGAACTAACTGAAAATGCAAGCAGTGTGGGGCTTTCCCCAAGATCCAAAAGGTTTGGTTGGCTCATCTGTCTTTCAGTCACAACAAGGGCTCCCCCTCCAGGTTATTTTAGGCGCCCAAAGCCCAAAACTACAATTCCTACAAGTTTTGTCCCCACCAAGCCCCTGTAAACCGGCTCTATTTTAGAGTTCCCAAAGGCACTAATTGGTAGAGACAGACAGAACAGTCCTTGCTGCAAAGAAAACAGGTTAGAACAAACTGCATTATTATTATCACTCTAATAGATATTCAGCAAATAAGCACATCTTACAACAGAGCTCCCTCTGTGCAAATAGCGAGATAGCAGAACAGAGAAATTATCTGGCAGCCAGGGTGGGACTCAAGCATAGAAACAGTCATCCCCCTCCCATGTTAATTATAACTGCTATCCAGGCAGCTCTTAAAGAGACAGTACACACAGGCTATACAGGCACTCTCTGGCAATACATTTAAACTGCTAAAATGCAAGACACCAGCCTGGCAGTGGGCATTTAGGCAAGCTCAAGGAAGACTTTTCAGGAACCCCAATTTATAAGGGGGTTACACTATCAAGTGTGAAGTTAAATGAACAGGAGAGCAGTGACCAGTGACATGCAGAGTGAAGCTAACACTAACACAGATGACACACTCAGGAAGCTCCATACTGTCTAATGGAGATTGACCTGATAGCATGATGGAAAGAGGTGGCCAGGAACCACTTAGGGTTGAATGAATCTCAACATTCTACCACAGTAGATGAAAATATTAAACCAGTGCTTTAGAAGTTGGAAAGACTGTTCACCTCACAGATAAGGGTCACATATAACATAATCACACTTGAGACCTATTTTGAGAAGAATGTAGCATTAAGGGGATTGCACTTGATAAAAAGTTCCATCAGGGGGACTGACAAACTTAAAAATATTGAACAGGTGAAGAAATCCTGATAGATGACACTAAATGATTCATGAAATGCCTCATCAAAAAAGATACTGAAAAATGTGATAATCTGGACAAAAAAGCTAAAGACCAGAATACGTATGAGGAGGAAACCATCAAGAGAAAGCAGAACAAACTGAACTGAGATATGGCTGACTACAAACAAGAAAGGGTTTATTCCTGGTTAAGATTCAGAAGGTCAGTCAGCATGGGAAAGTCAAGCTCCAGACATAAGAAGGAAAACATTAATGAAGATAGCACACATGAAAGCCCAGAAAACAGCCCAACTAGAAAAAAATAGCAGAACAGTATCTTTTTTAGCTACAGGAACAAAATTCAAGGAAAAAACAGCAGGAAAAAAGTGCACAAGATGTGACAAACGAGGAGATAGAAGAAAGAAAAATAGAGCTCAGAGACAAAACTGCCTAGAAAAATATTAAACATTTCCAGCAAGGAACTATCAAGAGACCAGCTGTGATCACTAGCAAAAGGACTTTCATATGGCCCTGCACCTGTTTGCAATGTATTTAAAACACTCATTGACTTGTTCCAACTATTCAGGAAGGTCAGACTGGAAGAATGTTTTGTCATGAAGTCTAGACTGGAAAGCAACATGGGCAGATTCAACCTTGAGAGCTCCATTGAGATAAGGGATGACTTCCATATACCCCACCACAGACACATTAGAAGAGTGCTTAATGGCTATCTTGTCTGAACCATGGATATCTAGAGATTGAACATTACAAACAAATGGACTTCAGATACAATTATAAGGTAATAATGAACAATTCACAGTAATATGCTGTAGAAATGATAGATGCTGCAGAAGAAAGTGTGATTTCAAAGCTAACAGATCTGCAGGTCCTAGAGGAATTATATACTACCAATATTAACAGGCTTAGTACTTTTGAATGTATGCATAGGAATGAGTTTAAAGAAATCAGAAAAGTTTGTTTAAAGGTTTCCCTTGCTCAGTGCATGCACCCACTGCAATCTTCTCTTCGCCTGCACTGGCCCCGCCTCCTCAGAACTAGACTGTTGGGTTGGCCATGCTCTCAGCGATAGACTGTTCTCTAAAGTCAGAATTGAGGTGAGTTCTTGCTACAAAAAAAAAACCTGGCTGAATAAAAAAAAAAAAAACTTTTTATAATGTGTATAAAAATCCCAGTAAACGTACATTTCTGTCAGGAGCCTTTAGACTGTTGGAACCCCTTTATTGTCCGCTATGGTCTCAAATTATGCCTTGCTTTTTTTAATACAGTATAATTCCTGTGGCAAAAAATACTCCCCAACAATTATATAAAATAAAGGTTGGGTAGGAGAGTAAACACAAATTTTGCACACATCCCTCAGTGTGGGATGCTTTATAAACCCCTCGAGCTTCACTCTCATGGTTATGTGGCATCCCACACCTCGGGGTGAGTATAAAATTGTCGTTATAATCCCCTACCCAGCCATTACTCTCTATGTAATGGATGTGTTGCTAAATGAAAATAACTACAGGAGACTGAATCAGGACCCACCTGCCACCTGCAAATCAGAATTATTAGAATTGTTACAGTATGCCAGGAATGAAGGGCATATCTGTGAGGAAGAATTTAATGTTTTGCTTCCACGGTCTCCTGTTATACCCACTTCTCTTATGCCCCACCCAAGATCCACAAGAACCCATCCTGGCCACCTGGTCACCCCATTATGCCCAGTATAGATTCAATGACAGGCCATTTATCTAATTTCTTAGACTTCTTTCTGAAGGACTGCATTGGAGGTGTAAAATCTTTCTCTATGGGACACAATGGATGTGTTAAACAAGTTCAGAGATTCTGAATGGCAGGATGGATTCTTGTGTCTTGGAATAGATGTTGAATCTTTTTCTACTATCTATCAGACACTTGAGCAGAGTTAAGGCATGTGAATACTTCCTACAAAGAAACCCAAAGAGTGATATGTCCCCAGTAAATTTCCCATTAGAAGCCATTTTATTTGTTTTTCAGCACAACTATCTCAAATTGATGAGGCATTTTACCACCAAATACTTGATACAGCTAGAGTACAGTATCCAGTTCTGGAGATCACATCTCAGAAAGGACATAGACAGAGAGGAAGTGATCCAGATATGGACAACTAAAATGTTGCAAGGTATGCATCAGAAGCCTTAGGAAGAGATATTAAATTACCTAAATATGCACACCCTGGAAAGGGGGATATGATGAGACCTTTAAATATCACACCAGTGTAAAAAAGGTACTTAGAGTCAAGTATTTTTCAGAAACAAAAGGTAATCAAGGGCAAGGGGTATGATAAGAAGCTGGAGGAGGTAGATTCAGGAGAGATGTGAGGAAGTACTTTTTCACAGAAAGAGTGATGGTTCCTAAAACGGCCTTCCAGCAGAGATGGTGCAGGAGAAAATGGGGGGGTAAGAATACATGGATAGGCATAAGAAATCTTTATGGAAAGGGAACATGGGTGAATGGGCTACAGAGGAAGATAGATATGTGGTGATACTACAGCCAGGGAAAATGGACAGACGGGTGGGCCAAGCAATGCTCATCTACCAGCAGATTCTATGTTGTTTTGTTTGAGTGATGGGGTCTTGCATGGCCCCATCTTTTGTTAATTTGTTGTTAGGCTTCTAAGAAATTGGTTGCATATATAACAGTCTTACTAACCAATACATATACCACATAACAAATGATAGTTTTTTGATGATATGGGGCATGTATGGGATGGCATGCAAGATGAACCAGAAGAATTTGTGGATTGCTGGAATGTCAACAATTGAAACTTAAAAATTCACGTGCACCATTAACAAAGACACGCTTGACTTCTTAGATGTCACACTTAAAGGGGGAAAAAAAAAGAAGTTGATCACTAAGGGCTACAGGAAAGAGTCAGCAGGCAACACAATCTTAAGAGCTGATAGTTCCCATCCCCAACCTCTCATTAACTAAGTCTTCTATGGACAATATCTAAGAGTCAGAAGAAACTGTTACCTTATACCTGATTTTGAAACTCATTGTGCAGAACTAAGAGTTATGGTGAAGGAAAAGGGATTTAATGAGAAACTTTAAAAAAACAAATACATGGAAAGGCAAAAAAAAAACAGTACAGGTGCTAGTTTGTTTCCAAAACAATAAAACGGGATCAATGAAATTAAGGTGGTAACATTTATAACTGAGTATAGCTCATTTGCAGACCAAATAGGAGCTATAGTATGACAAAACTGGTCAATATGTCTGGGGGATGAAGTCCTAGCTGAAACCTTAACTATGGCACCTAGGATCACATTTAGAACAAGCATTTGTCAATGCTGAATGTTTGCTTGCTACTATTGGCATTAGTACTGCATGAGTTAAGAGAGATGCATAATAGGAATGGCAGTGAAGTATTGAACTAATGCCAACCCCCACCCCCACCCTGCAGGGACTGACAAGCATTGGGGTATGCCTTTGGGTGTAAGCCATAATGCTCATGCCATTCCACCTCACCCCACCCTGCAGATACTGAAAGGTGTCACGGTGTGCCTTGGGGTCTTCGGCCCTTACTCTCACCCCATTCCATAAGAAAATAAGCTGAGATGGGTGTAGTATAGGAGAATGGGGTGAAAGTTAAGGCCAAAGACCCCAAGGCACACTTTGATGCCTGTCAGTGGCTGCAAGGTGTGGATGGGGTGGAATAGCATAAGCATTACGGCAGACAACCCCAAGTCACACCCCCAACACCTGCCAGTCTGTACAGGGTGAGATGTTACAGTTGGAAACACTAACACCCTGGGTGTTTGTTGGTATTTTCACTCCAAATTTTCAACGTGGGCTTTTTGGGGACTTCAATATGGATTGGCTCACTGCTAAATCCCACTCCCTAAAAGCCATCTGTGATGAGCTGGGTCTTACACAGACAGTAACTGAACCCACAAGAATCAATGCTTCTAACTCTGCCAACAGCTTACTCTTAGATGTCATCTTAACTTCGCATCCCCATAAAATCTCACATTCTGCAGTTTTCCATAATGACATGAGCGACCACAGTATCGTTGTATGTACAAGATTCCAATCTAAAACCCAGCAGCACCCTAAATTCAGAATCAAACACTCGCTCCGTAAATCTAACTCAGTAAACTTCCTAACTAATCTAGTTGATGATCAGGTGGCAAGACCTATATTCAAGCAAATCTGCTGATGCAGCCGTCTCTGTCCTAAATGACAACCTTACCACCCTAATTAACAAGCATGCTCCTCTTATTAAAATGAGGGTGTGGAAAATCTTGCATACGTGGTTCACCCAAGAGCTCAAATCTGCACTTACCAAAAGAGACAAGCTATGGGCTAGGGCCAGGCACACAAAAGACCCAGCAGACTGGCAGGCATTTAGAACTGCCAGAAATGCCTGTGTTAAAAGTATACTTGCTACTAAAGCAAACTTCTACATCTCCACTCTGGAGCAGGCCAAAGGGAACTCCCAAAAAATCTGGAAGACACTGAGATCTATTGAAGGCCATCCTGCTGCTTCCTCCCTTCCCACCAAGATTCTGGACAAGGACAGGATGGTTGAAAATAAACTTCGAATCCTCAAAGAACTTAACCTTCACTTTGCCACTGCCAGGTTGGCATTCGACTCCTCCCCATATGCTAGCATGAGTGAATAGCAATACTAACCCAGATACTACACACATGCTACTCCACCTCATCCTTCCAGTTGTGCCTGTTTAGCTACAAAGAAGTTGAAGACATAATTCTTAACCTTGACACCAAGAAAAGTGCAAGGGACGATGGCCTTGAACCATTTTTCTTATGGTTAGGCTATGCCCAGCTCAAGGCCCCCATCCTTCACATCTTCAACCTCTCTATTACCACAGCCACTGTTACATCCTGCTGGAAATCTGCCCATATTCTTCCTCTATTCAAATCAGGAGATCCTTGTGACTTAAACAACTACTGTCCTATCTCTATCTTGCCCATTCTCTCCAAAGTGCTGGAAAAACTTATATACAACCAACTAAAAAATCACCTGGAAGCACACTCACTCCTAAACCCGGCCCAATCTGGCTTCAGTTCGAAGCACAGTACCATCTCAGCCTTGGCTAAAGTCTCTAATGACTGGATCCATGCTATGGACACCAAGAAGGTTACTGGTGCAGTCTTTCTAGACCTCAGTAAGGCCTTCGACACTGTAGATCATCACCTCCTAATCACCTGTCTTGTCTACATAGGTGTCACTCCACTTACCTTAAAGTGGTTTAACAGTTATCTCATGGGAAGGAATAAAAAGTCAAAGCTGATGGCCTACTATCTGCCCCTTCCAATTGCCAGAGGAGTCCTCAAGGCTCCATCCTAGGACTCAATCCTTTTACCCTGTACATCAACAACCTTGACTCCTACATAAAGAACTCTAGCATACATTTCTTTATGGATGATACGGTTTTGTATGCATCAGGCTCTTGTCCTTAACTGAAGTCAGGAAGTACTCAAGCTGACTTTATCCAGTTAGAAAGCAACCTTATCAATGCCAAGCTTCTCTTACGCCAAAAACCAAGACAATGATTTTCTGAGACTTGCCTTCGTCTGAAGTCTCTACTTACTTCTCTACCTAAAAACTTTATAGTTACCCCTAGGTGAACCTTAAAGTCGTCTACCAAATTTAAATATCTAAGTATGTGGATAGAAAACAAGCTTTCCTTCAATGACCATATTGAGGATCTATCAAAGAGGCTTAAAGCACGCTTGGGTTTCTTCTTTAGAAATAGGACCCTCTTTTCTCTCACGACCTGCAAAAAACTTGTCCAAGCAACATTCCTTCCCTTGCTCGACTACGGAGACATTATCTTTATCTCCTCTCCAACTTTGAGCCTATCTAAACTTGACGTTCTCTATCACTGTGCTCTTCACTTCATTACTAGCTCTGTGTACAGGACCCACCACTGTGATCTTTATGCAGCAGTTGAGTGGACCTCTCTTGCCACCAGATGCCTCCTGCATGCTGGCATTTGGACCCTCAAATTACTACTCCATAAACAGCCTATTTAACATCTCTCATACACATCTCGCATAGCTCCTACTCCCTAAGGAACTAACTCTTACCTTACTAGATGTTCCCAGGACACATACCACAGCTGGCCAAAGAGCTGTCTCATATGCCCTCCCAAACATTTGGAACAACTACAAGCCATGCTGAAGCTAACCAGCATCGTATCAATTCACCCTACAAACACTAGCTATCTCTAAATTAAAAGACTTATGTAGGTGCTACTAGGCCCCAATGCCAAGTCAACTTCCTAGGTACCAACTGGCTCTCTACTTATTAAGCTGAAAAGTGTTGCATAATTTAGGGCAAGGTTAAAGCTGGAATGCACTGCATATATAGCATAAAGACTTATAGTATGTATACCTCTTGTATTATATTTTTTTCTTTGTTGTTCTACATTTTGTATCTCCTGTCTATGTAATTGCGAACTGTATGTATGTGCCTCAGGACCTCCTTGTGAATGAGTTTGCTCAACGGAGTCTTTCCTGCAATAAACTTGAACTTAGGACCCCACCTCATGAACAGTGGCACTATCATTTTGTTGCTCAATCCTGAAAGGTGATTTCACACAGCGAATGTGTCATTCAGCACAACGGCTGCGAAAAGACATTTTGCTCAGGATGTGAAAAATGACACCTGAACTGTTCACGAGGAGTATGAAAAAATGGCAATGTTAAAAATCTGGAGAAAAAATATTAAAAAGTAGTGAAGTTATAAGTATGCGTACAAACTTCACAATGCATGCTATTAACGCAGTCATTTGTTTGGATTTTTTTCACCAAATTTGCAACCTAGGCTTTTTTGGGACCCCGTCTCATAAACAGTGACACTGTCGTTTAGTTAATCAGTCCTGAAAGGTGATTCTGCACAGCGACCACAAAATTACCTTTCAGGACCAAGAAATGAAATGACAGTGTCAGTGGTCATGAGGAGGTGGGAGCCCAAGAACCCCATATTGAAAATTTGGGGCCAATACACCAAAAAATGGCTGAAATATCAACCTAAGTTGAAACTCCCATTGATTGCGATTATAAGGCTTACTGTGATTTTCTTCTAGTTTGTAGTCAGTTTTGAAGAGTGCAGATGTTCTTAGTCATAGAAGATTGTTACTTGACCTCCAAAGGTAAGTATGGGTGAGGGGTGCAGGGAGGTAAGCGGAGAGGGAGTGTGGGTTTGGGGAGGGGGACAGCGGGGAATGATGAGGACTGTTTTCTTTTTAGGTTTAAAATACATTGTGGGACTGTTTTCTTTTTACAGGTGAAAACAAGATAAATTTTGGCACACTAGGGTAGACTCCAAAGGTGCCAGATTAGTGGAGTGGTGATCAATGCCGACCCAGGAACTGGGCACCCAGAGGTTGGCTGACAAAAAGAGGGCATGAGAGGCACGTCCAACACCAGGAGTGGGCATCCCTATATCAGACAAACATAACATAAGAATTACTTTGGCACACTGGGGTGGTCTCCCAGTGTGCTACTATAGTGGGTGGAGCATGCCAACATGGGGATTGGGCACCACATTGTCGGCAAAATATATGTTCAGGCTTGGGGGCATGCCACCATGGGGATGGGGGACCCTGATGTTAGCTTTGGGGGTGTGTGTGGTGGGTGGCAGGAGCCACCAAAAGCCAAGGTCACATCTGCCTGGATTGATGGTAGTTCAGGTGGATGTTAAAGATCCCATGGCACTTATCAAACAGAGTAGTGGAATTTCCCCAGTGTCCTGGCCAAATTTCCCTCATTCACTGAAGAATACCATTAACTACTTAATCTGGTTCAATCTCAGTTGCTTACCATCTGTATCCCTCCCCCTTCCGTCGCCCTGAAAAAGGGACTTCTAGGCCTAGTGGGCTTACCGGGTCAACAAATCTCAACAAACAACAATTTTGCACTGCATGGCTCATTTATTTATTTCACCAGGAAAGACACACTGAGCAAATCAGTTGCTCGTAAGTCCAGCCATGCGTATTACTGTGCACTGTAATGTGCATGGTTGGAATTTGCCTGTTTGTCGGGAGGGGGGTGAGATCTGCTGCTGCATTGATGAAACTGTCCGTGATTGGAGTGGCAGCTTTCTTTCAGGTCT
This sequence comes from Neoceratodus forsteri, assembly GCA_016271365.2. Lineage (NCBI taxonomy): Eukaryota > Metazoa > Chordata > Ceratodontiformes > Ceratodontidae > Neoceratodus > Neoceratodus forsteri. The sequence continues at coordinate 1,158,831,384 of CM028132.1, read as the reverse complement.
GGCGCCGCTCTGTAACTACCACCATTGGCAGCTTCTCTGTTGATTGGTTGCTGAGGGACGAGTCCCTGAAAGGGATGGCTGGATTGGCAAAACACTGCCACACCACTGCAGTATTTACTCTCCTCAAAATCTCTCTTGTGTGCTGCATGTGCAAGCAAACATAACAAGGGGAAAATCTGAGAGATAAACTGGTGCACAGAAAAATTAGGGCAGAAAAAGAACCACTAGACAAAACATCTAACTTCAGAGACAACTGAAGGGAATGCACAAATGCGGACATTGTAATGTCTGTAAATTTTGCCAGCACAGCGAGGAGTTTGTAACAATAGAAAAAAAAGTTTAAATCATGGAATTCTTAATTGCATATCATTTCTTGTATCTGTACTTTGGTGCAACTGTAGTCAGTTGTACATAGGGCAATAACATGGTGGCCCTGAAGTGCAACAACATGCACCAAAAAAATGAAACGCAATTTAATAAGTAGATCAATAACCAGAAGAGTGAAATGCAAACAAAAAATAAAGCAACAAAACCAAACGTGAAGTGTCATGCCACAAAAAATTAAGTAACAAAACAAAAAGATATGTCAAGAATTTAAGAGCAAATGCAAACAAAAAGCACAACAAAACTAAAAGGTGAATACAAACAAAAAATCACAACACAACAAAAAAGCACAATGCGATGAAAAAGTGATAGAGATAGTGAGATAGAAAAATTAGCTATTTACTGTACCCACAATGCCTCACCGTGTAAATTACCATACAGGGCATTGTATTTTTGTACTCACTACAGAATTAGAAGATGCATCTCTCAGTAAAGATGTCTTGTCAGCTATACAGTATTTTAACTAGCATTTGTCAATGCCAAATGTTTGCTTGCATGGTGTATGTGACAGGGGGTGTATTGTGTTAGTTGAATCATAACTTAAGGATGTAAAAGTTTCTTATCTAAATCACCCCATCTGTCACTTGGGATTTTACTCCAACAGTGCCTGGCATTACTGGTGTAGCGATTTTGTAACTATATTATCTGGTTCAGAATTTAAGCATCCACTTATAAACTTAATGCTGCTCTACCTGCCTCCCATCCCCGCTGCCTTCCATCCCCTCTCACCTCCTTAACTCTCTTCTGAAGTGTGCAACTGCAGCTCCTCAACTGTCATTGCTGATTGGATTTCCCCAGGCTGGTGGTCTCACTCTTGGATTGGCACTGCTGCCCATCACCAACGCACCGCACCAAGTCCTGGACCAAACATTTTTAAATTAATATCCCTTTCAGCTTGTAGCACCTGGTAGCTGTGCCTGCTCCATGGAACAATGGCCAACCCATCACAGCCATTTGTACCATCGCACCAGACCTGATTCAAAATATTCAATCCTAAATGACTGCTCAATTTTATGCCATAATAAATATACAGAAATTCATGTCCTGTGGCTTGCATACTAGGAGAGTCATGGAATATATTCTCCATGCTTCATTACTCTGCTAACAAACTGTCATGGGCCATTCACATCCCAGAATGCTCCTTGCATTAGGAACGTGTGGAGGTAGGAGGCAGATTCCTGGACTGACATCTTTGCATTAGGGGTAGCCCTGCCAAAGGTTGGTAAGAGCCATGGTTAGAATTCAGAGAACGGAGTCAGCAGAGCAAAGTGACAGGTTTGCAGCTAAGGCACTGGTGTCCTAGCACAGTATCCCAGGATGGGAGAGAGAAGAGACAGAGAGAGAGAGAGAGAGAGAGAGAGAGAACATTCATATCATCACCCTCCCAATGAGAAATTTGAAACTGAAGCTGGACACCTGCCTGCTGGTATATTTTTATGGGCCATGTCATGTGTTTATGGGGTTGCAGTCAGAGGTGCGTGGGCAGGTAGGTGATCTTTGTGCAGAGCAGCTCATCCCCAGCATGGAGCCCTCAGCTTCACTAGAAATACTGTACTTCTTTCATGATTCCACTAAAATGATGGCTTTCCCCAAGAACTGGAAACAGAGTAGAAAGGAAGTAATTTAGAAGTGATGTACTGTACATTAAGTCGCTCAGCTGCTTGACGACTTGCTTTATGCAAATAATAGTACTGAAGAGCTCTCTCATTGCAGCACTTCAGTCTTTTCAAGTACAAAAAGTTTACACCCATGAAACTGTGACCACAGTCATGCTCTGCTTGCGTGGAAACATAAAAATGGAATGGATATGCCCTGGTGATCACTGAGCACTGAGAGCTGTTGGACATTTACAGTATAAACCATAAATGATTCATGTTTGTCACCAGAACCCTTTAAAGCAAATGCAGTTTCATAAGTACACACTTGGTGATATTTTTATTGTTTTAAAGAATTACCAGTCCCACTGTATCTGTTCTGGCACCTTGACAGGAACACAACAATTTGCTCCCGACAACTCGCTCCCGATGATTTGCTCCCCGACATTTCACTCCCACATCAGCTCACTCCTATGACAACACGCTCCCCGACATCTCACTCCCATGGAAATTGTCACTGAGTTGATAATCAGATGCTTCCCTTTGCAACACAGTCAAGTCAAACTGGCAGCTCAGACTTTACGTGCACTTTACAAACATGCCACCCCAAGTCATACACCATTAAAAAAACAGTATCACTGTTGCCCCTCTCTCTCTCTCTCTCTCTCAAACTGTAGCAGTGTGGAGCTGGGCTCGGTGTGACCAGAGACAACAAACAGAACATAAACAGAGACAGTAAAGATTTATTTAAAGTAAACACAGCACCTAACAGAGACTAATGGGTAGTAATTAAGTCACCAATCTCCTTTGGGCTTTATTAGTGGATCTAAACACATTTTCAGCTCAGTTTTCTGTTTCCTCTCACTCACACTTTTTGCTGGCGACATCCTCACTGGTTACCTCCCCTGCAGTCAGCTCAGCGTGAATCCTTGGTTAGCACAGCCCGATATCTGTTGGCAGTGACAAACCAGACAGTGACAGATGACACACCCATTCACAGATCATTCAGGGCAGGGATTCAGCAAATGACTCTGACAGCCTGCATTGGTGGTTGTTGAGGGCTCTAAACACTAATCCCAGTCGTTATTGTAGTATGTTACTGTAGCTCCTTATCCCCTTTTTACTGAAAACTCCCCCCAACCCTGTTTATCCTCTTCAAAGTTTGATAGTTCAACAGGAAACCTTCAAGGTAGCATTTCATTAAATAGTACGGTGAAACTAGAAGATAAAATATAAGTTGATATAATTAAAGGCAAACTAAAGTAAAACAGTTACAAACAACAGTTGTGCAAAGTGTTATGATTTGTATCAGGAGTGAATTGACAGGAGTGGCATGAGGAGGAGCGAGTTGATGCGGGAGTGAAATGTCAGGGAGTGAATATTCGGGGAGCGAATTGTCATGTACCCCACTTTGACAGCCTGGTTCCTGTCTCTTTCTATGTTCCACATATGTATAAGCCGATGCAATGATGCAAGAACTTGCACAGTATTGTAACTTGTACTCTTACACAATATGTTAGAGTGCATTATAGACAGCATGAGCGTATGTATTTATATTCTGATGCCTTTGTGTAGTACACATAATTACATGGCTGGAAGTGTTACAGTCAACCACAGCTCCTGATACTTCTCACTTTATAAAGGAGTTCCATCACATGTTGTCAAATAAAAGGCTGTCATCTTCTACAATTTATGAGGAAGCCATTGTTAAAAAGTAGAATGCAAGTTAAACACTGCAGATTGGTTATATGCCAGTTTAGTTTGCCTTCCATCAGACAGATACCCACACTACCACTGCACTTAACTACAGTGGCAATATCCACTCTTTTTCTATTGATATTATTACAGCACTTAACCAAAACTTGATGAAAGTGAGACATTTCACTAATTTCTGGGTCTTTTTTTTTTTTACATTCTAGCGTGATGATTTTTCTAGTAAGACTTTGTACCCTCCTTTTTATGATGGATGATGCTTGCAGATAGTGAAACACTACCAATTATTTACAGTGGCAGAAAAGAAACCTTGTAAATTTGTAAAATTTATAATGCTTCATAAGAGAGGAGTCCTGTTCTTTTTATTTCAAACATATAAGCTGCTAAATTGGCGTTGACAGGCAGGCAAATGCATGCAGAGCAGAATGAAGCAAAGTATAATGTCTACCTCCATTTAAAATAAAACAACTAAAAGGCAGGCTAAAGAAAAAAAAAACTTGACAAAGAACTGAGAGAGATCAAACCCACAAATCATTCGGGACTGTTAATAAATATGTATGGTGTGCTCCATGGTCTCCACGCCATTGATGTGCACGTGACGTGGTGGACAAATCTACATAAACTTTTAAAAAGTATAGGGCAACACAAAGGCATAACTAGTTAAATACCAGTTATGTGTCCTGCAAAATACATAACAGCAATAACATATAGCATTGGCAGCAACAAAAGGGGGGGATCCCTGTCAAAAGATGTTGAGTCACATTTACAATTCAGAGCAGTGAGTCAGCAGAACAAAGTGATAGGTTTGCAACTATGGCACTGGTGTCCTGCACAGCATCCTGGGACACGTGATAGAGAGAGAGAGAGTGAGAGAGAGAAAGATCATCGCTCCCAAAAAGAAAGTTGAAACCTAAGCTGAATACCTGCCTGCTTGTTATTTATATGAGCTGCGCTTGTTTGTTTTACTCTTTTTTTTTTTTTTTTATGTGTTTATGGGGCTGCTGTCAGTGACACTTGTGTGGGTAGGTGATCTTTGTGTAGAGCAACTTAACTCAGACATGAAGCCCCAGCTTCATAAGCAGTGCTGCACTGCTTTCTCATGTCGCTTGAATGATGGCTTCCTCCAAGAACTGGAAACAGAGTAGAAAGGAAATAATTTAGACGTGATGTAAATAAAGACATTCAGGTGCCTGCCAGCCAGCTTTATACAATTGAAAGTACTGAAGTGCTCTCTCATTGGAGTGCTTCAGTCCTTTCAAGTACACAAAGTTTATGTCCATGAAACTGTGACCACAATCATACTCTGCTTGCGTGGTCATTGGTCTGTCAGGGACGAGGCCAATGTAGATTGCTTTGCATTGGTTTAATCTGTGACACACCTCTGAAATGTCATTCTCTGAAACAAAATGTTTCTTACGCATGCACAAGGAAACATAAAAAGCACTCCCTCTTTCCATTTGTCAGTGTCAACCTATTGTTCTTTTTAGCCAACTAGTTCTTGATCAAAAATATAAAATCTGTGTAATTTACACCGCACAGTCCTCATCTGTAGTGCAATTTTGTACTGGGATATCAATGCAGCTCTAAGACTGTTGTCTCCATTCTAGCCTCCCAGCTCAATTAAAAGAAACTGGAGAATCCTCCTCCCCAGTAATACTCCTTTTCATCCTCCCCTCTGCAGACACAGAAAGTTATCCCCAGAGTAAGGCATGGTTATCAAACCCTTGTCTCTCTGGCTATCTGTGTCCCACAAACTGTGCTCCTCAGACTGCCCCAGCTCTCAACTTCTATTGAAAGCACAAAACTATATTTATATTTGAATTCATTTTCCCCCTTCCTCTCCACAATAGTAGCCAACAGAGTTGCCTTCACGTGGATGCCCTGTTGCTTCTGACACTCAGTTAAGCTGAGTATGAATTATCATCTCAGCATGTGCAGCCCCCGGAAGTTGGAGACAGAGTCATGTCTGATGTTTCCAGCTGCAGCAGTCTCCTCAGCACAGCAGCAGCCCATGCCAGGTGCTTTCTGTGCGCTCTTCCTGCCAACTCCTTTTCTCTTTATAAATTACAAAAACATAGGCGGCTGCTCTTTCCCTACCCAATGTGTGCTGGGTCCAGCATCAGTTTCCTCTAATTTTTTTTATTTTTTATTTTTTATTTTTATTTTTAGTTTAGCAATTTTCTCATTTTGTATTTGAAGTAATAATGTTGGGAGATAAAGGTCTCTCTCTCTCTCTCTCTCTATCTCTCTCACCTCTTCCTCCCCTCCCCGTCTCTCTCTCTCTCTCTCTGTCTCTCTCTCTCTCTGTCTCTCTCTGTCTCTCTCTGTCTCTCTCTCTCTCTCTCTCATATTTCAGTGTTTTAGTGCCCCATCATGTGAGGTAATATTAAACTAAATTTTAAGGGATCCCGAAATGAACTTCAGGCACATCATAACTTTTTTTTTTAAAGAGACAATAACTCATATACCCTCTCTTCACACACACTGATTCTGAAGCTCTTCTTGAGCCCTGCAAAACCTTATTGTTTATAGACATTATAGTACGGGTATGGGAACTAGTCCAGACTGAAACTGCACCCCAGCCAAAGTGGGCACACAGTAAGCAGCCTCTTGATTTTTGGGAGGATTTAATCTGCTCTATCTGTAAGGAACTGTTTTGGGATCCGGTGACTCTGGACTATGGCCACAACTTCTGCCGGGCTACATTGCTGGAGTGTGAAGCCTGGAAAATGAACCTTGCTGCTGTCCCAGGTGTGGATACAAGATTGGAACCAGAAAGTGTATCACTAACCCAACACGACCAGCATGGCACAGAAATCAAAATGAAGGGATCCAATAACCGCTGTGTGGGGCAGCAGGAGGTCATCTGTACCTGTTTTTTGTTGTGTATCCCTTTGTGACAATAAATCCATTCAAGTCCAAGCATGCCTTCATCACTGGGGTTCCTTCTCCAGTGCTATGTATTGGAGCTTCTATCCTGGTAAGGGGGACAGAGTGACACTGACAGAGTCCAGTACTAACACGGGTGATTCAGAGTGCTACTTGGTATCCAGAGCTTCCATCACCAGTAGTGACCCATTTATCCCAGTAAGGTTGGTTCCTTAATGCCTCGTATGGACCACAGCTGGAGTGAATTGTGGAGCTCCTCTAAATCCCAGTTTCAGAGCACAAGTTTGAAGCAGCAACCCATGTACCCCAGTAAGAACAGTCTCCAAGTGCCCAGTACCCACTGCGGCTGTGGTTTGGCTTGACGCTGCACCTTGGCTGAGGGAAAGCAAGCAGTGGGATTGAACCCATTTGAGGAATTCCAGGAAAAACTACCTCCCCTGAAGACGCAGGAAGAAACTGTGCAGACTACATACCAGAAAATCTATTGTGTCGATACCGGACACAGAAATTGGAAACTATATGGGGAATATTAGGCATACTGACTGCTATTGAAACCACAGAAAGAAATAGTGACAGTATACTGGGAAACCCTGAGTTCATGTGCGAGTATAGGAGAACTGATTCAGGGAACCCATGGCAAACCTGCTGCCTCCTGAAACACTGGGAGAGATTATGGGAACTACTCAGGAAAATGGAGACTCTATTGAAAACCCACCTCCTTCCTTGACTCTGGGAGAAATGATAGCATCTGCATATACCATGAAACCTCAGAGTTCGAGTTTGGGTATCAGAAATTTTTTTGGGAACCTAAGGAAAACCTACCACCATCAAACTCACAGAAAGAAATGGCAACTGTAGAGTTATTAAATGGAGCATAGGAGAACAGGTTTGGGAAGTTCACAGAAAACTATGATCGTGTCATTGTCTCCCAAAGAGAAACTTGAAAACAAAGCTGGGCACCGGCCTGTTGGTATTGTTTTTAAGGGCTGCGCTTGTTTGTTTTACTCTTTTTTTACTTTCATATGTTTACAGGGCTATTGTCAGTGGTACATGTGCGGGTAGGTGATCTTTGTGCAGAGCAACTCAACCCAGGCATGAAGCCCCCAACTTCACCAGCAGTGCTGCACTGCTTCCCTCACACTGCTGGAATGGTGGCCCTCCAAGAACTGGAAACAGATTAGAAAGGAGGTAATTTAGATGTTATGTACATTAAGTTACTCAGCTGCTTGCCGGCCAGCATTATGCAAATGAAAATACTGAAGTGCTCTCTATTGAGCACTTCAGTCCTTTCAAAGTACTGAAGTGCTCTCTCATTGCAGCATTTCAGTCCTTTCATACATAAAGTTTATGCCCATGAAACTGACCACAGTCATAGTCTACTTGCATGGTCATTGTTCTGGCAGGGATGAGGCCAATGTAGATTGCTCTGCATTGGCCTCGTCCATGACACACCTCTGAAATGTCGTTCTCTAAAACAAAATGTTTCTTGAACACATGCAAGGAAACATAAAGAGTACTGAAACAACACCAGTAGGTGCACATTTCAAACAGTGCCACAATTCAGACTCCAACCAACTTAATTTACAGGTCTAGAATGCATATCACCTCCTAGGAGGGATGAAGACCATATGAAAAAATTATCACAAAAAGACAGCAAACTGATTTTTGAACTAGGGAGTCTGTAACCAGGAGGACTGAATGATGAATGGGAGATGAAGCCCTTCTTGTAAAATAACCTATCCTCAGATTGGATTTAATCCTTGCTGTAAGATTGACACATATAATATGGCTAGAGGCTACTAATTTCCTTTTTCCTCCCAACCCTCACCCCATCCCTCCTTCTGTCACTGCCTTTTTCTACCCCTGAATCCCCCCAAAACCTCTCATCCAAAACACATCCACCTTACTCCTTTTCTTTCAATTTTCTTTTTACCTTTTTCTACCTTAACCCTCTAGACCTGATTTAGATATAAAAACTACTCTTCAGTCTTCTCAGATCCTTAAAAACAAAAGAGTTTTGAAAATATGAAATATGTTTTGTAAACAGAATTGGCTTGTTAAATTGCTTGCAATGCACAAGTGCGAAAAAATATGTACACTACTAACAATGTCCTTTCTCTCTCTCTCTCTCTCTCTCTCTTACTCTGTTTAGGTGTTACACCTCTCTTCAATCTGAACTCAGACCAGCTGCCCTAATCCCTGACATAAAGAAGCCAACAGGCATCACATATCTGGATGATCATAGCTGTAAGAAGGTGATGTGTAAGAGATGTGAAAACCATATTTCTGTCTTTAATGATGTGCGATAAAGTTTAGATTTCTCTCACAACTGACTATAGTTAGTAAATACACTTACAGATATTCCGCTTGCTTAACTGTACATGAATAAAAATGAACATAAACACTTTGTATTACTGGGGCTTACAAGAAATATTGTCACAATTGTATATGGGTGCAACATCTCAATATTATGTTTTAGTTAACTATGTGAAGCAAACCAACAAAGTTATATTAAATATATGCCACAATACTTGAATAGCAGTTTAGTGAGTCTGGGTTAGAATCCCTCTAAGGTTTAAATCCTGGTGGACTTGAAAATGTTTTATTTTTTTTTTTTTTGCAATTTAATATATATTAGAATTTTAGAAAATGCACAAGATGCAATCACAATAACAGTCCTGTATAAAACAAATAAACAACCAGTATACATAATAACACAATCCTTCCCAACTCTCCCCCTCCCTACCACTCCCACCCAAAATCCCCATCCCCTACCCCATGCAGCATCTTGGTGAATGTCCGCATTATGGACAAATACTAGATGCATGAGCCCCTAAGAAACTACAATGTACCAGTAAACCCAATGAAGCATAAAATGATGAACAAATGTACTGAAACCATATCCACATGTCACTAAACATAGCAATGGCTCTTTCAGCCACCAGAGCATGTTAGGAGCTATTGGAACCATTCCACATAGGAAGGCTCACATGTACTCTTGCAATGCCATTAAATAAGAAGTTCAGTAACTAGGGCCACTAATGCCGTTTAATGCTTGAAATTGATAGAAGAGACAGTAGAATAGTCTCCTAGCTTGACATACACCAACCATGAAAAAAGTTGGAATAGTTAAATATTCTTGCAGTCTTTTCTTTAATAAGTTGCCAAACATTTTTAACCCTAAGGCATGTCCAAAGCTTATGATAAAGAGACCCCATCCATCTCTCCACAAATATCACAAGCAGGTGATGGCAACCTACTCATTTTAAAAAGTCTAATAGTAAAAAAAATAAAGACCATGGAGCAAATTAAACTGTAGTAGGTGAAGCCTGTCCTGCATAATGAAACAATAAATGTCAAACCAAATTCTATACCAGAAGGATTTAGGTTGGTCAAGTTTTTATCACTGACTTCCAATACTGTGAAAATGGTAGAAACTGACTCCAGGACTTCACACACGGCTCCTCATATAATCTAGAGATGTGTTTATCTTCTTGTATAATGGATATAAAATCACAAAAATAAGTACCCAGCGAGGGACTCCCCAGGGAGGTGCCAAGAAAATGAGCAACACAGGTCCTAAGCTGGACTATTTTGTAATATTCATTAATGCCCCCCAAAAATTTGGCCATAATTTGTGGTATTGATAGAATTTTCCCCATCTCCAGTTATATCTCTAAGAGAAGAATCTACCATACCCCTACAGCATGTATTCCATAATGGTCTGGCAGAAATGCATATATTAGAGTTACCAAAAAGGGGCTGATTAATATCTTTTTTGTACTGTAAATTAAAAACCCTACAAAGTTGCTTATGAGCCACATGGTACCATCCTGCTGGGGTACCTTTGAAATCTTTCAGTAAACGTGATTTAGTGGAGTACAACAGGGAAGCTGGCTGAATTTGTATTTCTGAAAAGGCTTCTTCTATATGTTTCCAATTCACTAAATTACCTCTTAGCTTGCTAGCAATACTCCATTGAAATATTTTGTGCCATGGATAGCTGCATAGTAAAGATACAAACTGGGTAGCTGGAGAGCACCTGCAGTTCTCAACCTACATAGTTCTGAATAGGAATGCCTGGGAGGTTTTTTCTTGTCCATAAAAAGGCAGAACAAATTGAATGGATAGCTATAAACCATTTTTCAGGAAGGTGGATATTAAGCATAGATGGAGGGCAAAGGAGATGAGGAAGAACCATTATTTTAATATCATTGACTCTGTCCCAAAAGGACAATGGGAGGTGGCACCACCTATTCAAATCAGATTCAAGGATCTCAAGTAAGGGATCCAAGTTCAATGTTTTTAACTGACCCAAGTCCTTTGTAATTTGAATACCCAGATAGGTGAGAGCTTTAGGCTCCCAATGGAGCCCCAATACTAATATCTCAACTTTAGTGCAGGACTGGGAAAGAGCATAAACTGAAGTCTTTTGTTTGTTTAATTTGTAACCCAAAAAGGTACTAGATTGATGAATAATATCAAATAAGACAGATAGTGAAGAATGCAAGTTTGTAACATGAAGTAATAAATCATCCACAAATGCAGACATTTTATAGTGAACTCCAGCTACCTGGATGCCTGAAATTCCTCCTCTTGGTTAATTTTCTGAATCAAAGTCTCAATATATAGATTGAACAAATAGGGACAAGGGCAACCCTGTCTTGTCCAACTAGCAAGCCATATGAAATCTGATAGCTCATTATTACAACATGTTCACGCAGAGGGAACTGATAGAGGGTTTGAATTCTGTGAATAAATTCATACGGTATGTTGTAACATCATAAAACAGAAAACAAATAAAGCCAGGCCAATCTATCAAATGCTTTTTCTGCATCCAGGGACACCAGAGCCTCATGGGAACCGGGGTCCATGGACACAGAAATAAGGTAGAACAATTTCTGGATATGGTTACTGACAGTCCTACCAGCAATAAAGCCAGTTTGTTTGGGGCAAATGAGTGGTAACCACACCTTAGGTAACCAAAGAGCTAATATTTTAGCATGAAGTATAACATCATTATTCAGTAGGGAAATGGGATGATAATTTCCAGGTTTGAGTGGATCTTTCCCTGGCTTAGGTAATAAAACTATCCAGGCCTCAAAAAGGGACTTCTCCCGGACTGGCAATGTATTCCCGAAATTAAATAGGTTCACTAATATTGGAAGCAAAAGCTCTTTAAAAGATTTATAAAATAAGGCAGAAAAGCTATACAGTCTGGGAGCCTTATCTAAGGGTAAGGAATCTATAACTTGGCTAACTCCTTGTGTCATTATGGGACCCAATAAGGGAGACTGTTTCTCAAGTGTTAGTCTGGGTCGATGGACCTGGTCTAAAAAAAGCATTCTCAGAAAGGTCCGATGAAGGGGGTGAAACAGAAGACGAGTATAAATCTTGGAAGAAGGCTTGAAAAATATGTAACACTCTATAGCATTACTAGTGGTTAAGGTGGAGTTGGGTAGCTCTAAAGCCGAGATCCACCTAGAAGCAGTCAATTTCCTCAATCATAAAGCCAATAATTTCCCAGCTTTCTCACTCTGTCATATGTTGCTTTAAGGTGAGAGTTGGCCCTGTCCACCTGATCTAGCAAACGAGTCGCATATTGAGAACAAAGTCTTGCCAGTTCCAAGCAGACCCTTTCAGGCAATGAGGAAGACAAGGAGCTCGCTATAGCACAAATTCTATGTAACCAATTCTCTAGTTGAGCAGTCTCTATCTTTTTTCTGACAGTTGCTAAATGTATGAGTTCTCCCCTCCAGAAGGATTTCAGAGCAGCCCAAGCACATCCATAGACAAAACTGAGTCTGTATTCTCCTGAATAGAATACCACATAAATATCTTAAATCTAGAAACCAAAGTAGTATCCTTCAACAGTAAAGAGTTAAGTGACCAGGTGTGGGGTCTTAGGGACAAATGTGGTATCTCAAGAAGGAGCTGAACAGGAGAGTGATCTGAGAACTTTAAAATCTTTTGTTAAATTATTTTCTGCTATGTGTGGTGAAACATTTTGTACCATAGTTTTTAACTATGTATATTTGACCATGAGGATCATGTTGCAATTTCCAGTTAAATGAATAGTTAGTAAACAAATGTAATTGTATTGCACTTTTGTCATAGTGATGTCACCATGTGATATATATTTAACTGGTCCTGAATTCTGGTTTGACATGCCCCCTGATAAAGTTCAACTGAAAGAAGCACCTGGGTGGGTGGCCATTTGCGTGGCTGTCCACAAAAACTCTTTTTGCATAATTTAAATAAAGATAGTGACTTCTGGTACAAAATAACAACTGCTTTTTATGTTGGCTCGCTCTTGTGCACCAGCCAACATATTGCATTAGGAGCAGATCTGGAGGTGTGGTCACTATGGGCGAATGCAGGGCACGCATCAGTAGGTTCATCCCTCATTCCTCAATAAGAAAGCATGCAGGCACCACACCAGCAAGATGCAATGTGGCTACCACATCTAACAAAACGTCTGCTGCAATGAGAAGGAAACTTCTCATTGCAGTGGCACAGCTTCCCCACGTAAACATGGCGACAGGGGTGCCCCATCCCCCCTGTCGCATTCCCCCGACCCACTTAATTGTCGATGGGGAGCCCACCCCCATCACCATAATGACCCCAAGTGTGTGCCGAGGTGGTGCCCAATCCCTCTCGGCATCATGCGCTCCCCAACAGTCTTCCTTTGCTGATGGGGACACAATCCCTCGGCTACAGTCCCCCATTTCCCTGTTTAGTTACAATGGGGAGCACACTCCCCATTGACGTAATGTCTCCCCACCATCTGTTGTGTTCCAAGGGGGTGCCTAATCCCCTCGCTCTTGCCCCATGTGCTGACAGGGTGCCCAATCCCCATTGGCTACAGCCCCCAAAACAATAAGGTCACATGCTGGAGCCCACCGGGCATGCCAAATGTGCCTGAAAAAACAAAAACCGTCCCCAATGTTCCTTTTTTCAACCCTGTAAAAAAGAAAATGGTCCCAGTCTCCCTGCCCTTCCCCAACCCACAGCCAACCACTGTGTACCCTGCCTCCCCACCCCCCACCTCATACTTACCTCTGAAGTCCAGCGCGATGATCTTTGGTTGACCAGGAACACATCTGCACTCTTCAAAGCCAACCATGAACTGAAGAAATGCCGGTAAGCTGTATAATGGCATAAACAGATTTTTTTTTCAACTTTGGTGCATATCTTGGGTGTTTTGGGGAATTTTGACACCAAATTTTCAACATGAGGTTATTATGACCCCCTCCTCATGAATTCAGTCACTGTCATGGCATTATTTGGTCTTGAAAGGTGATTTCGCAGTCACTGCGTGGAATCACCTTCGGGACTGATTAACGAAACAACAGTGCCACTTTTCATGGGGGTCTCAAAAACCTATGTTGCAAATTTGGGGAAAAATAAAAATGAATTGTTTTACAAGCGGCATTGCACAGTTTCCACACACGTCAGAATTTCATGAATTTGTAATATTTTCATTCCAGATTTTCAAAATTGCCATTTTTCCACACCTCCTCATGAACAGTACAGCTACCATTTTATAAATCCTGGCCAAAATGTGTTTTTGCACATCCAGCACAGAATAGCGCAGTCACTGTGTGAAATCAGTTTTTGGGACAGTTTGAAGAAATGATGGTGACACTGTTCATGAGCAGAGGTCCTAAAATACCTATGTTGAAAATTTGGTGATGCAAGTCCATAAAATTACTGTGTTATAAGCGTGCATTGCCCAGTTTCCATGCACCCTTTTAACTTTGCAAATCTGCAATATTTTCATGCCACATTTCCAACACTGGCATTTTTTCACACCTCCTTATGAACATTACAGCTGTAATTTTTCACATCCTGCCCAAAATGTGTTTTCGCACCTGTGGCACACAATGGCGGGGTCGGTGTGGGAAATCAACTTTTGGGACAAATTAGCAAATGCCACTGTTCATGAGGGGAGGTCCCAAAATGCCTATGTTGAAAATGTGGTAAAAAATATCCCCCAAATAATTGGGTTATGGATGTGTGTTGCACACTTTCTATACATGCTCATGACTTCACCAATTTTTAATATTTTAACTCCGGATTTTCAATGTTGCCTTTTTTTTACACCTCCTCATGAAAAATACAGTTGTCATTTTTTACATACTGCCCAAAATGTGTTTTCATCTCTGTGTCGTTAAATGGCATAGCCGCTGTGCAAAACCACCTTTCAGCTAACAAATTGATAGTGCCACTCTTCATGAGATGGGGTCACAAAACGCCCATGTTGAAAATTCAGAGTGAAAATACCAACACATGACTATGGCTCTAGGATTTCCAACTGTAACACCTCACCCTGTACAGACTGACTGGTGTCAGGGGTGTGACTTGGGATCATCGGCTGTAATGCTCATGCCCTTCCACCTTCACCCCCACCCTGCAGCCAGTGACAGTCATCGTGGTGTGCCTTGGAGTGTTCGGCCACAAAGTTCACCCCATTATCCTATACTGCACCCACCTCAATGTATTTCCTTATGGAATGTGGTAAGTATAATGCCCAAAGACTGCGAAGCACACCATGACACTTGTCAGTGTCTACAGGATAGGGTGAGGTAAAATGGCATGAGCATTATAGCTGACGACCCAAAGGCACACCTCAATGCCTGTCGGTCTCTGTAGGGTGTGGGTGGGGTTGGCATCACTTCAATACTTCACTGCCATTCCTATTATCCATCTCTAACTCCTGCACTACCAATCCCAATGCCAGCAATATAACATTTGGCATTGACAAATGCTTGTTTTGTATGGTGTGACTCCTTTGTGAAGTGCTTTCCATTCTGGTTGCCTGGTTTTAGCATTGAGGGCCTGGGTTGGCCCTCTCAGATAGCATCTGTGCCTTACCACCACTGTGAGTTCAGACGCTACCCCATTTGGTACCACCCAAGGACCACCTGGCTGACCTCTGCTCTGCCAGAGAGTGCCTAGACTGGAACAGAGAAGATGGATCCTGGTAGGCTCTGAGAGGGTGGAGGGGACAGGTGCATGGTTCTCCTCCAAGACCACTGTGAAACACCTTCACTATATTAGCAGAATGTGGCAATTGAGAGGAGGTTCCCATCTCCTCCAGCCCAAGAGGAAGCAGCTACTGGTGGGGGATTCTGTAGTAAGGGACATACAATTGGGAGCAGGAGAAGGAACAGAAAGATGGTGAGGTGCCAGATGGGTGTCAATGTCTGGAGGGATGGAGAGTGGATCCTGATGCTTGCTAGTGCAGTGGAAGCCAGTAGGAAGCTGGACATCACATCATTGTCAGTCTTGGGACAAATAACCTAGCAAGGGTTGGGGTAGGGGTAGTACAGGGAATTTTCAGGGAGCTGGGGGTGGGCCTCAAGCAGATAGCACATACAGTAGCATACACAGCTTTTCCTGAGGTGCTACCTGTAAAGGGCAGGGGACAGGCAAGGGTACGCCACACCTGCACCTTTAAGGGTTGGTTGAAGGCATGGTACATGAAAGAGGGTTTCACTACATCAGGGACTGGGAACCAACCTGGAAAAATATTGGCCTTTATAAGAGATACAACTAACCTTCTAGGAAGGGGACCACCATCTTTGGTGCAAGGTTTAGATGCTACTTGGATAGGCATTTAAATTATCCAGGCTAGCGGAAAAATAAGGAAGGCAACAATTGTCTCCTCAGTTGGTACAATGGAAGAAAGAGAGTGAGAGAGAGAGTTCAAGGGTGAAAACTCCCTGAGCATAGAGGTACAGGGCAGAGACAGGGACAAGATGGAATAAAAGGAGGATTCAATTCAGGTGAGGGAGGAAAGTGGATTGAAAGAGATCAGGAATGGAGAAACCAAAATGGGAAGAGAGGAGTCACAGGGGGATTCTGGTAAAAACGCAGGTAAGATAGGGAGGAAGACAAAGGGCTTCAGAAAGGAGGGGGTAAGAAGGTGTGGAGAGTCATGTGTGCCAGTGCCAGGATCCTTGTCAACAAAATCTCAGACTTACAAGCTCTCATGGCAAACGCTAACCTGAATCTAGTGGTCATCATGAAATCATGGTGCACTTAGCACCATGACTGGGACATAACCATACCGGGTTACTCTTTATTCATGAGAGGCTGAGTAGGGATGAACAGAGTAGGGTGGCATTGTATGTAGTAGTAAAAAAAATATTTATACAGAAAGTTTGCCATTAGGGTTCAAAAAATCCCTACTTACAAGGCAATCCTGTGTTGTACAAAATTTAAATGATTACAAAATTACAAAATACGTAACATTCTATTTCACATACCAGTCATACAATATATACCACAAATACAACATAATAATCAATCAACTTGCATAATGTTATTTGTAACTACCTATTGTACAAACATCTAAAACACAGTTCGTGATTTACTGCAGTTCTATATTCTAATAAAGACAAATCTGGGTGTCTGAGGAAAGGGGGAAGTCTATTCCAACTAGCTGAAACTTTATATTGAAGGGTCATGTTACTAAAACTATTTTTTGTTTTTGGGACCAAAAAATCTCTAGCACCTTGTTTCCACATGTTTAATCAGTGGTCAGGCTTTAATAATGTACTTGTCAAATGATATTGTGAATTATTTTTAAATAATCCTTTTATCTGGTTTAACCAATTTTTCTCTGCTCTCTGATGTAATGTATTCCAGCTTAATTCAGTGTACATCTCACAATGGTGAGTACCAATGTCACATTTTAACACAAATCTAGCTATTTTATTATAAAGAACATCCAAATTATGTAACTGCTTTTTTGAAGTATGTCTGTAAACATGACTCCCATAATCAATCACTGGTAGTATTAATTGGTTTGCTATATTTAATCGCATTTCTTTTGTTCAACAATTTGAGATACGTCTCATTACCCCTAATTTTGAATTTGTTTTTTTAATTAATTCTATTACATGTTGATCAAAATTTAAATTTTGATTGACTTGAATACCCAATTATTTATAAACTTGTGTTTACTAACATACTAAAATGCCAGTAGAATAGGCCTAATGGTCTTTCTCGTCTGCTCGTTTGGTCGGCTCCCACCCTGGGTGCATTCCTGTGCCCTCTTCTACGGCTTCTCCCTTCCCAGTTCTGGATATTCTCGCTGCATTGGATTTTGCTTCCAGAACCCTTCCCCTGTACCTCTTCCACTCCCTCTTGAAACCCTCCACCGTCGCTGCCTCCACCAGCCTCCTAGGCAGTGCATTCCATAGCTCCAACACCCTCTCAGTGAAGTAGCACCTCCTCCTTTCTCCTCTGAATCTTCACCCCCTCCAGCTTCCACCCATGCCCTCTAGTGGCCCCCTTCCTCCTTCCTTCAAAGCACCCTGACTGTTCCTTCCCTATTTACCCCCTTCATGTACCTGAAGACCTCTATCCATGGCCCCCGGTCCTTTCTCTCTTCAATGTGTACATATTTAGCCTTCAAGCCTCTCCTCATAGGTCCTGTCCCCAAGCCCCAAATCATGTTGGTTGCCCTCCTCCTGGACCCTCTCCAGGAATTTAATGTCCCTCTTTAAGTGTGGCCTCCAAAATGCATGCAGTACTCTAGGTGCGGCCTCACGCAAGCAGTTATACAGAGGGGTATCACTTCCCTCCTTCTGGAGGTGATCCCCTAGTGATGCATCCCAGCATCCTGTTGGCCTTGCTGCTGCCCTCCTACAAGTCTCCGAGTTGTTCATCTTCATCCACCACCACCCCTAGGTCCCTCTCAGCCATCGAGACTTGTAGCATTCCCCAGGGTGTACACTTGGCCTGGGTTTCTGGCCCCCAGGTGCAGTACCTTGCATTTCCCTGCATTGAACCTCAGCTTCCACTTTCTAGACCATCTTTCCAGAGCCTCCAGGTCCCCCTGTAGGGCCACCCTCCCTCCTCCCCATCCACCACTGCCCCCAGTTTTGAGTCATCCACAAAGAGTCTCATCTCACTCCTGATACCTGTCCTTATGTCAGAGATGTAGGTGTTGAATAGGAGGGGCCCAAGGACTGATCCCTGTGGGACCCCACTAATGACCCTCCTTGGGGATGAGACTATCCCACCAACTACGACCCTCTGGGTCCGGTCATGGAGCCAATTGTCTATCCATCTGATCATCTGGTTCCCCACCCCCATTTCTCCCAGCTTATCCAACAGGCCCATGTGAGGAACAGAGTCAAATGCCTTGCTGAAGTCTAGAAAGAGGTCGTCCACTGGTCTACCCAGGTCCAAGGCACTCATCACCCAGTCATAGAACTCCACAAGGTTTGTCTGACACAGTTTCCTGGGATGAATCCATGCGTTGTCTATCATCCAGGCACCCTGACTTTTCCAGGTCCCTCCTAGCCTCCTTGACAATGCCCTCCATCACCTAGCCCATCACCGATGTCAGACTGACAGGCCTGTAGTTCCCTGCCACCTCCCTTGATCCCCCTTTGTGGATAGGCACTATATGCACCACCTTCCGGTCCTGGGGCACCCACTCTGTCCTCAGAAAGGTGGTGAAAATCTCTGCCAGGGGTTTCACCAGGACATCCACGAGTTCCTTCAGCACTCTCGGATGTAATTTATCCGGCCCTGGTTCTTTCTCTGTCTTAAGGGACCTGAGGGCTTCCCTCACTCTCTCTGCTGTGATTTCCACTTCCGCTACCTCTTCTCCCTGCTTAACCTTCCCCCCTCCTGCCAGTGATGCCTCCCCCTCCCCAGACCCGCAGATCGGTAAGGGTCCCTCCTCAGTATCACTGTCTCCTCCCACGTATGATGCAGCACCCCCATTTTCCTTGGTGAAAACTGAGGTGAAGTACTCATTTAGTACCTCAGCCTGCTCCCCCGGGTCTTGTGCCCATCTCTCCCCTGTTTTAATCCTGCTAATCTGCCCCTTCACCCTTTGTTTTTCCCAAGTGTATCTAAAGAACCCCTTGTTCCCTCTCCTAATTTCCCTGTTTGCTCTAAGATTTTTCCTTCCTGGGTCTTAATTATTATTTCTGAAGTTGTTTTATTTTTCTTCTCATTACCAAAATACATTGTTTGTGTCTTTTTACTATTTATCAGGAGTCCAAGCGATGAAAATAACTTCTGCATTACTAAAAAATCTCCCTGTCATTTTTGTGCTATTTCATCAGAATTACTACCTGATGCAATCAAAACTGTATCAGCTGCATAGAGTCTAATTTGTGAGCTTTTTATCAATCTTGATAAATTGTTTAGAAAAACCAAGAACAAGAGGGGTCCCAGGATTGAACCCTGGGGTACCCCCCTTGTCACATAACCCAAACTAGACTTGTAACCATCTACTATAACAAACTGAGATCTCTTATCTAAATATGATGCAAACCATCCACAAGATTCTTCCTCTACTCCCATGTACTTCAATTTTTTTTATCAGAGTACAATGATTCACTAGATCAAAAGCTTTTGATAGGTCCACGTATACCACACCCACCGACTTCCCCTCCCCCAAGGGAGTAGCTACTAAATCTAGGAAGTCTGTGAGCGCGGTAGCCGTGGACCTATCCTGTCTAAAACCTGACTGAAACGGGGTTATTTTCTGATATTTTTCAAAATATTTCATTAACTGTCCATGAACAATTTTCTCCAAAATTTTTGAAACTGTTGACAATAGTGCTATAGGATGATAATTTGATGCAGCCATTGAGTCACCCCCCTTATCAATTGGAATTATTCTGGCCTGCTTCCATATTGATGGGTACAATCCCTCCCTTAGACTCCCAATTAAAACTATCTCTCAAAATAGGTGATATTTCTTGTACAGCTTCCTTTAGGACTCTATTTTCAATCTTTTCAGGACCACAAGACTTATTTATCTTTAGATTATTCATTATATTATGTACTTCTGAAGTTGTCACTATTTTAAATGGAAACATTGGTACTTGATTTCCCTTCCAATTGCCAAATTCTTTGACTAAATCCATATATTGAGCACTATTCATTTTAGTTTCAATTCCCAAAACCAATTCAGGAAGTTCAATAAAATATTGATTTAGTATTTCCGCTGCTTTTTCCTCTTCAAAAACAAATCCGTTATGACTAAGTTTTATTTCTTTTTGATTTTTAACGGGATTAGTAAGATTTTTTATCAAGGACCAATATTTCTTAGGATCTGTTGATTCATTAATCCTTTGTTTATAGTAAGTAGCCTTTGATTTCCTAATTTCCTGAGCCACCCTATTTCTTATATTTTTTAAACTATCCCATATCTCAGTTTTCAAAGTTTTATTTGCTTTTTTCCAAAGTTGATTTTTAGTCCTAATTAACTTCTTTATAATTGGAATCACCCAGGGCAAATGATTTTGTTTCTGATTAACTTTTTTCCAAGGTGTAAATTGGTCACATGCCTCAATAAACATAAATGTGAATTCCTGTACAGCTAAATTCAGGTCAGGTATTAGGAAAATTCTATGCCATGGTAAGCCCTGTAATGCTTTAGGAATAACTGCTTATTAAATTTTGCATAACTTCTTTTATACTCTATTGAAGATTTTATTATTGGAGCTTTTAATTCCCAAATTTATATCATCTAATTACATTATGATCCCCAAGTTTGGTTCTCCAACCCTTTATTCACTACAATCAATTCTGGAGAAACAAAACACAAGTCCAGTATACTACCTTTACTTGTTAATTTCCCTTTTCTTGTAGGTATATCAATTATCTGCACCAGGTTTAAACATTTCATAGATTTTTCCAAGACCCGACCCCTTGGACATCCCCAAGCAGCATTAAAATCATCCATTAATATCACATTTGTTTGGCCTATACATTCCATAATGTTATGTGAGAATTTTTCAAAAGACATGGTAATAATCTTAGGAGAAGAACAGACAACTCCCACAATCAGATTAATTATATGGAATTTTAACAACAGGCATTCAATTCCTTCTATTTTCCCTGTATATATTACCTCTGAAAGGCCCAAGTTATATCTAGTATAAATTATGACCCTTCCCCCGTGACCCTCGATCTTGTCTATAGCAATAAAAATCATTAAGTTCAATTTCAGATTGAAGGATATCTTTTTTTAACCAAGTTTCTGTTAGAATAGCGATATCTGGCTTTTCCAATTCAACCTAAGCTCTGAGGAGGTCCATTTTTTTGATTAAGCTTCTGGCATTATCTAACACTAACTTTAGTGGCCATGGTGGTGCAAGTGCACCGTGGTGAGGAGGGGCTGGAAGCGTTGTGGGTTATTCAGGAGATACGCTCTTGGACTGCCATCTGCACTGAGGTAGTATACAAACCTCCAGAACAAGGGGAAGAGATGGAGAGGGCAGTACAGGAGGCCATTATCAGGATGGCAAGTACAGGGGAGGTGCTGCTAGTGGTGCTGCTAGTCAGAGACTTCAGTCTGCTGGATGTGGAGTGGAACCTTCCAGCTGCAGAATCAAGTAGGAGCAGAGCCATCCTTGACAACCTACAAGGGTTTTTTCTTAGGCAGCTAATTGAAGAACCCGCTAGGGATGGGGCAGCTTTGGAGTTCATGCTAACAAACAGGGAGAGAATTGCAGATATTACTAAAGGCCATCCTCTAGCTACCAGTGATCACTGTACAGTGTAGTTCAACATAAGGAAATGAGCAAAGGTGAACCAGATTAGGACAATGGTGCTGATGTTCAGAAGTGCAGATTTTAAAGAAATGGGAGACTGCCTCAGAAATTGCCTAAAAGGGTGGGATTTCAAGGGAGGAGTAGAAAAACAGCGGGGAAAATAAAGGAGGGTATAACTTGGGCATGTACGAAACTGGTAATAAAAAGGTAATCAAGACCATTATAGTTCTCCAAAGAAGTGGCAATGGTGGTGAATAAAAAAAGAGTGGCATTCAAGTGGTACAAGAAAATGCTCAGGAAGGAGGACAGTGATGCGCGTCAAACAAGTGCATAATGTTAACAACATGAAAACAAATACAACATGGTCAGAAACCATGCATGAAAAATGGTGAAGCCAATGACAGTGATCAGGAAAAACACTGAGCACTACCACGGCGAAAAAAAAAAAAAACAGCCGCCGCAAAGAGTATTTGCAGGGGACTTCACCCCTACCCCCAAAAAACCTTATATAATCAATTCCATGGGGCTTGCAACTCAGGAACAGAGAGGAACTTGGAGGGGTAGCACTAGTGACAGTGGGGGGGGGGCACACACCAAAAATAAAACTTGGGATGGGAAAAACAGACAGGCGATCAGGAACAGAGCAGAACAGAATCATAGTCTCTGGGATGTTCCACCACTCTAGCTGCTCATGGCCTTAACCCATGCATCATGGAAGCAGCTCGACAAAGTGCCATGCAGTTCTCCTATTGTCCTCTTCCTCCCAAATGATGACAGATACAGGGACAGTGGCAACTGACTTGTGCTATGCTATGCTATGCTATTGTTGTAGCTATAATGTCAATTGCTATTTTTCCTGCACTATAATCCCCTACGACATATTGACCAGGTACCCCAAACAAGACAGAACGAAGTAGATAAGGCAATTAGGGAGAAAAAGAGCAGGAAGAAGAAAGGATTGCTAGAGAGTAGCTAATAAGATGAGACATTTTTATGCATACATGTGCAAGAAACATAGCACCACCATATGAATTTTCATAGGTGTGCCACTCAGCTTCCAGTACCCTGCTCCCTTTTGCAGGCACTGTCTCACCGCACCAATAACTGTGGAGCTGTCTATGACAGCAGTTCAGATGCAGTGGCATACAGCTGAAAGTGAAAAACCGCTGCAGTCAGCAGTGGTAACGTGTAGGCAATTTGCATACTGCCCTTGGCAATATGCAAATTGCCTACATGACACACTGCATCTGAACTGTCATAGACAATTCTTCACCTCCACCCTGAACACTTATGTAGCACGCTGGGAGCCCACACTAGCATGCTCATGCATTCTCCCCACCTGCACACAGTATGGCTGACAGGGGTGCTCAATCCCCCATTGGCTCTGTTGCCCCCCCAAAACAGATTTCCAGGTGCCACACTGGGAGCCCACCCCAGCATGGCAAAAGTCCACATGGCGATGGGGGTGCCCAATCCCCCGTCGGCTCCACTGAACCCCCCAGCAAAAAAAAAAAACAACTTCCAGGTGCCACGTTGGGAGCCCACCCCAGCATGGCAAATGTCCCTGTGGCTGATGGGGGTGCCCAATCCCCCCCCAAAAAAAACATCCAGCTGCCATGCTGAGAGCCCACCCCATCGTGGCAAACATCCAGCTTCGTCTTCTAAAAAAAAAAAGACACCTGTGGGAAAAAAAAGGTCCCTCGATGACTGTCTTGCCCCCTCCCCAACCTGCGCCCACCCTCTGTGCACCCACCTCCCCACACCCCCAACCCCATGCTTACCTCCAAAGCCCAGTGCGATGATCTTCAGTGGACCGGAACACGCCTGCAGTCTTCAAAGTCGACCGCGAACTGAAGAAATGCCGGTAAGCTGTATAATGGCATAAATAGGTTTTTTCAACTTTGGTGCATATCTCGGGCATTTTGGGGTCTTTTGGCACCACATTTTCAACATGGGGTTATTAGGACCCCTCCTCATGAATTCAGTCACTGCCATGGTGTTTTTCGGTCCCAAAAGGTGATTTTGCGGTCACTGCATGGAACCATCTTTCATGACTGAGTAATGAAATGACAGTGTCACAGTTCATGAGGTAGGTCCCCCAAAACCCTATGTTGAAGATTTGGTGAAAAAATTCCCCAAAATGACTGTTTCAAGACCGTGCGTTGTGCAGTTCCTACGCATGCTCGTAACTTTGCAAATTTTTAATATTTTCACTCCAGATTTTCAACATTGACATTTCACCACACCTCCTTATGAGCAGTATAGCTGCCATTTTTCACATCTCACCCAAAATGTGTTTTTGTGCATGTGGTGCACAATGGCACAGTCAGTGTGCAAAATCAATGTTCGGGGGACAGATTAAGAAAATCACAGTGACACTGTTCATCAGCAGAGGTCTTAAAATGGCTTTGTTGAAAATTTGGTGACAAAAGTACATAAAATGACTGTGTTACGAGCATGCATTGGGTAGTTTCCACGCACCCTAGTAAGTTTACGAATTTGTAATATTTTCAGTCCAAATTTTCTACAGTGGCATTTTTCCACACCTCCTTATGAACAGTACAACTGTCATTTTTCACACCCTGGCTGAAATGTGTTTTCACACTTCCGGGTGCAGAAATGCGTGGTCTCTGTGGGAAATCAGTGTTCAGGACAGATTACGATAATCACAGTGACACTGTTCATGAGCAGATGTCCCAAAATGCCTGTGCTGACAATCTGCTGTAAACAATCCCCAAATTAATTACATTACGGGTGTGAGTTGCACAGTTTCTATGCACACTCATGACTTCACCATTTTTTTTATATTTTCACTCCAGATTTTCAACATGGCCATTTTTACACCCCCTCATGAACAGTACAGCTGTCATTTTTCACATCCTATTCAAAATGTGTTTTCACACCTGTGTTGCCAAATGGCATAGTTGGTGTCCAAAATCAGCTTTCGGCTAACAAACTGATATTGCCACTGTTCATGAGGTGGGGTTCATAAAAAAACCCATGTTGAAAAATTGGACTGAAAATACCAATGAACGCCTGGGATGTTAGGGTTTCCATCCATAATGCCCCACCCTGTAGAGACTGATAGGCATCAGGGGTATGGCTTGAGATTGTTGCCTGTAATGCTCATACCATTCCACCCCCACCCACACCCTGCAGCCAGTGACAGGCATCGAGGTGTGCCTTGGACTCTTCGGCCCCAAAGTTCACCTCATTCTCCTATACTGTACCCATCTCTCTGTATTTCCTTATGGAATGGAGTTAGCATAAGGCCCAAAGACCCCAAGGCACGCCGTGACACTTGTCGGTGTCTGCTGGGTAGGGTGTGGTGAAATGGTGTGGCCATTATGCCTAATGACTCAAAGACACACCCCAATGCCTGTCAGTATTTGCAGGGTGGTGCTGGGGTTGGTTTCAGTTCAATACTTCACTGTCATTCCTATTATGCATCTCGCTAACTCCTACACTACCGATGCCAATGTCAGCAAGCAAACATTCGGCAGTGACAAATGCTTGTTCTGATATGTGAGAAGAGAAAATTAAGATAGTGAGAATTAGAAAGGCAGGAGGCAGGGACTGTGCAAAATGGGACCAAGAGAAAGCAGACATGTTAAACAAGTACTTCTGCTCAGCCTTTACAGAAAAGGGAGAAGGGAGTTAACTACCAGGAAGAAGCACGAATAGGAGTAAGGGGGAGGTAGACACGAGTTCATTTTCATAGGAAAGAGTCCTGAAAGAACTCGCAGCCCTGAAGGCAGATAAGGCAATGGGGTCTACAGGATGCACTGCAGGGTAATAAAATAGCTCAGGGAGGTGCTAGCTGCCCTGCCTACAGCCTTGCTTAACAGCTCACTGGAAAAAAGTGTGGTTCCGGAAGACTGGAGAAGGGTTGACATGGCCCCTCTCCATAAGTGAGGCAGCAGGGAGGAGGCTATTAATTATAGGTCAATCTGTCTAACTTCAGTGGTGGGAAAATTAATGGAAATCCTACTGAAAAGAGACTGGTCTATCATTTAGAATTCAGTGGGCTGTAGTACCACTGGCAGCACAGATTCATGAAAATAAGTGCATACCAAATGAATCTGATAGAGTTCTTTCACTGGGTGACCAGAGAAATAGATTAGGGGAAGGCAGTGGAATTATCCTATCTAGACTTCAACAAGGCCTTCGACACTGTGCTGCACAGGAGGCTGAATAATAGGTTTACCAGCTTAAGAGTGGGGTCCAGACTGGTACATTGGGTTAGTAACTGGTGAACAGATAGAAGACATAGTCTGGTGGTTAATGGCACTTACTCTCAGGATGGGAGAGTGACTGAGAGTGTGCCACAGGGATCAGGGCTAGTACCAGTCTTTTCCAATGTCTTCATATGGGACATTGCAGAAGAACTGCAGGGAATGTTATGTTTTTTTTGCAGATGACACCAAAATCTGTAATAGTGTGGACACACGAGGGGGTGAAGAGAATGTGTTGGGACATAGGAAAACTTAAGGAGTGGTCAAAAACATGGCAGTTGGGGTTCAATGCCAAAAAGTGCAAAATCATACACTTAGTACAAAGGAACCCTGGTACTGAGTGCAGCATAGGGGAGGTGCTGACAGTCACCGGACAGGAAAGGGAACTTAGGGTGGACCTCAGTATGGTAGTGCAATATGACAAGGCTGTAGGCAGGGCTAGTGGGATGCTGGGGGCATCTCCAGCAGGAGGTGGGAGGAGGTGCTGCCATAGTATTAGTTTCTTATATGCCCCCATCTGGAGTACTGTGTCCAGTTTTAGAGAGCACACCTCAGGAATAACATAGACATGACATTTCTCCTATAGTTTCCCTGAACTCTGGAACTCCTTCCCCTTACCCATCTGCTCTGCTTCCTCCCTTCAATATCTATCTTCTCGGCATTATCTCCCCATCCTGCAAATGACCCTGGCCCCCCTCTGAAATTGCACCTGACTCGCCTCTGATCCTCCCACTCATCTACTTAACCCACAGTTTCCTCTTTTCATTCCTCCACACATTTCCACACCACAGCTCCTTCAGCTTCCCTTCCTCTCCTATAACAGTGCACCTCTCTTATTCCTCCTCCCTTTCATCCAGCTCCCTCGCAACCTTAGTGCCCTCCTCCTTTTTTTACACTCCTTTACTCCATTCATTTCCTCACCTCAGCCCCTCAGTTTTCACACTTCCTCTCCTATAAAAATGCACCTCTCCCCTCGGTTTTTACCCTTCCTCTCCCATAACAATGCACCCTCCATCTTATTTTCCCTGCCCTCCCTACCTTCCATCTGGCACCACTCGCAACCTCATAGTGCTCTCCTTCCCTTTCATTTGTACTCACTTCCCTTCCTTTCTCTTAGTCTGGCAAACCTCTGCTACAGTACCCTTCCCTTACCATTTCACTTGTAATCCACAATGCACTTATTTTATTTTATACTGTTTTCTTTATTGCATCCTACTGCTATTGCATGATGTAACTGAGAACATGCTGTATTTATATTTGATTGTAACAAATTGTATCTGTAACTGTGTTCTGATCAATCATACCCGCTGTATTGTACTTGTATATTTTCCTTGTCCTCCAATTTCATCTTTCCCCAGGATGCATCTGGAAACAAGCTGCTATCCAGCTCAGTATGCCTTTCCTCATGAAACTTTTGCAATAAATAAATAATTGATTCTGAGGAGGGTAACTAATATGACGCAGAGTTTGCAGGTACATAAAACAAACAGGAAATGTCTTGGGCTAGTGCTGTGTGTAAGGTCACAAAACCAATTTGCACTAACTCAATAGGCCTTTCACTAGCCACCTTCACAAGCAGCACACCAACTATGGCAAACTAAGATGTGCCATTTAAAGAAATATTATACAAAAATGTACATATAAAAAGAGCAGAGCTGAGGAAGTAACAGATACCCGGTAGGAGCCCAGAACACCCCCAATGGTGTTTCACACCTGAACAGGTGCTTTATCAAGGGTGATTTAAACTTAAAATAAAAATAACATGTTTACAGATTTAGAGCATAGAGCAGTTACATTGGCAATATATTTAACAAATGTAATAAAGAGAAGGGCAAGCTTAACAAAGTATTGTATGAAGAAATGAGTAGAAATCACTATAATTTTTAAATAAAATTAGAATCGACAAAAAACATATTAAATATGCTAAATTAAGATCTCATATGCCCCCACAGACACCTTTAATCTTAAAAATGAAAGGAAAATTGAGACAGTTGTAAGAAAATAAGTAACTACTGCGCAGGAATTTTTTTTTCCTCTGGATTTCTGAATGAGCTTCTTACTATTGCAGTTTGGTCTTTCTGTAATTTAAATATTAAACCAAGAAATTATATATAATATGCTGGGCTGGAGTAACTACAGGGCAAAATGGGCAGTTGTCCTGGGCCCCCTAGTTTGAGGGGCCACTGATTTCTTTTTTCTTTTTTTATAACTTTTTTTTTCCTTCTTCCCTTACCCCCCTGTACTCCCTCTGTACTTTCCCACTGTGTGTGTGACTAAACCTTGGGAGGGGGGTCTGTCATCGACCAATCCTTTGACCCACCCGAGCCTGCCAAACAGCTCACCGTTTGTGGCATTTTTGTTTTCCCATGGACGTTCTCGCTGCAGGACAGGTGAAGCGTAACATGCTAGCTAGCCAATGAAACTGTTCCAATATGGTCCTCTATTGATTTGCACCCCACCCACCTGGACCAGAACTTTTCTGTCCCCCCCAGTCCTCAGGTCCATGAGTCACGCACGGTGCTTGGTGGTCCCATCACGTCTTACTCAAGTGAAATAAGTCCCACCTGGATCTAGAAAACAGCACCACACACCAGCTGCCAAACAAACAGAGCTGCCGAATCCTGTCATTGTCATTGATAGAAAGAGATAGACCATCTCTCCACAATCTGCAACTCAGCACCCGCGACCTGTCACTAGACCCACTGTCTGGCCCGGCTGTCGATTTGGTTGTTGGGTCTCAAGGTCTGGAAAACAGCTGGATTATCAGCTAAGATCAAAGGCAGACTGGCAGTGCAGAATTCACCCACCACCACCTCATGTGTGTGGAGAGACTGTCAAGTAGTAGAAGCTGAAAGTGAGGAGCACAAGTAGTCAGTAGAGAAGCCAGAGGCTGAGCAGACCCAAATCAGCACCAAGCATTTCTGTCCTCTTTTTTTTTTTCTTCTTCCTGGCTTTGTCTTTATTTCAGGTAAAAAAAAAATAATAATGTTGTTCGTTATTTAAAAATGTTTTAAATAAAATTATGTGACTTGTGAGAAGTGGATCATACTATAGTAAGAGAGGGAGACAGGGAGTGGGAGACAAATTTGGCTTCTCATTGCACAGGCTCCAGCCAGCTTCTTTCACTTCTTAATCTTCTCCCAGTGCTTTGTTTGTCATCATCACACGAGTCAGTGAAGTAACGTAAGGCAGTCCCAGCCACAGTTACTCAGGTCTCTTGTTGACTGTGGTCAGTACTGTGACCCCTCATCCCTGCAAACATTCACTGTAGCTGCAGCAGGTTTATTTTATCTGGGGTACCTTCCTTTTCCCTCACAACAGCACCCACCTACCAGCTGCCCAACAAAACACCAGGTGGACCAGCCCACTGATCTAAGGATGGCTAACACATTTAAAAGGCAGGCTATCCAAGGATACTATCTATTTGGGCAGTGAGATGGTGTGGAGGGGCCTGTAACGCATGGCTGTGTTTGAGTGCTGACACTCAGTGTGAATGTACTCCAGCTATCCAACTTCAAACAATAGCCTTCTATTTCTACCTCAAGAATGGCATTCAGAGTAGCTGGAAAACCCTCCAAATGCATTTTAAGGCATCAGCAATCATTTGGCTTTTGGGGTTAAGTCACAGGGGGCCCCACAATTCAAAATTGCCCAGGACACCACAACCTGTTAATCTGGCCCTGATAATATGTGTGGATAATATTAGGAAAAGCCTTAATCTACAGCACAACATACTCTAATGAAGTGAATGTGACCCCAAAACTTTAGTATAAGAGAGGAAGGCCAAAAGGCCACAAAATGAAATTAATATAAGCATAACTGAACATTTTACTTGGTGACTGAAGTCCAGGTCCTGAACTGGTTTGTTAGTTTCTTCTAGGTCTATTGAAACAGATGCCTCCCAGTTGTATTTTTGTTTTCTTACAGGATCCCTGGCTTCAGGAATATGGATGCTTATTTGAAAATATGATCACAATTGCCATCTTGTATTGCTAGCAGGTCGTAGAACCATTCATAGCAGTATGTATTGGGCTGTTTGTCTCCTGATGCTAAAAAATATTGTGTTTCAGGTTGCTTAATTTCAAAATTACT
Source organism: Neoceratodus forsteri (assembly GCA_016271365.2). Lineage (NCBI taxonomy): Eukaryota > Metazoa > Chordata > Ceratodontiformes > Ceratodontidae > Neoceratodus > Neoceratodus forsteri. The sequence continues at coordinate 1,158,800,937 of CM028132.1, read as the reverse complement.
ACAAACTGATGATTTTTTGAACATGTGCAAAACAAATATGAGCTAATGGTCTAAGGGTAAGTCTTTAGTTAAAGAGAAGAGTTTATATACAGGTACCAATATGAGTCAAAAGGCTTTTAACTTGTATGTGCCAAAACTTTGGAATTCATTACCTGTAGCCCTTAAAAAATACTGGAAGACATATTCAATTTAGACCTGGGTTCAAAAAAGCATCTTAGAGCTGAAGATTGTAAATGCAAAGTGAACTTTTTTTTTCTATCAAATAATGACTGATATGGGTTTTCTTGTATTTGTCTACAATATGTGTCCAGGTTGTGCCTGAAAATAGGCTATGTTAGTGTAGTGCACTTAGCCAGTAAACAAACATGGAAGCAAATAACATGAAAATTGATAAATGGCTCAGATTAAAAGAACTAAAAGATTACATACAGCATAGTGCTTAAAAGTAAGGGTGTTGAAGGTGATAAGTTTTGGGTGTGCTTCACAGCTTTTCAGGTCTTATAATAACCATGCAGTTCCTTCCAGATCTACTGTATTCAGTAGGTGCATTGACAGTATACCAGACACTGAGTAACCTTAATATGCAGCCAGTTTTGACTTCAGGTTTCTAAGAACAGATCCTAGCCTGCACGTTGTTTCCAGTAATGATACAGTACTTACCTGTAAAACATTTTGTTACAGTCTTGTTATAGTAATATCCAAATGGACATTCACAGGTGAAGTTTCTTTCTCCAAGGTGTACACATACTGCAAGGTTTGTTTCACAAGGCTTTTCATCACATATGTCTGCAATAAAGATAATAAAAAGGTTCTTAAAGATATATTAAAAAATAAAATGTGCCTGAAACAATATTACTTATTTATAAATAAACAACATATAGCAGTATTCTGGAAGTTTTAGTCTTTTTTTCTTCTTTTTTTATTTTAATTTACCTTTTTATACCCTGATTTACTTACCTCCAAACATCTTCTTGTACTCTGGTCTACTCATCTCCAAACACCTTCCCTTGTCAGGCTCCCCAGAGGAAATCTCCCATGGAGAACACTGGTGACTTCCCTAGACTCCTCTCTAGACCATGTTGCATCTCTCATATCTTGCAGAAAACCCCTCTGTCAAAGGGAGTCATAGGCAGGATTCCATTATGCCACCAGGAACCAGGAATTTCAGGAACAACTGAAATATTTTGTATGAGGCAGGGGGATGCATGAGGTGGCACAGACCCTGATGCCATGGAAAACTTTGGGGACATATTTTTTGACTATCCCAGTTGTGAAAGAACCCATTCACTACTCTGGTGTCCAGATGCGGTAGTGGGGACTGGGGGCAGCAAAAACCCTCAGATTTCAATGCCACCCTCATTGACTACCACATAATATTTAATGTATTTATTTATATGTGTCTTTATTTATTTGAAAATTTATGAATGGAAAAGGCACACCGAGCCAAGGCTTATTTCCAGGAGTACCCTGGGGAAGGGAACATGGCAGGCAAATACATAGCATACACAGAGTTAAATGCAGTTGCACAGTATTGACACAGTTCATAGTTAGCAGTAAATTGGAGTGAGGTACACCATTAAAACAGTAGTGAGTACAATAAGAGCAAGCAACATAGATCAGGCAAATTCAGCCACACCTACACCAGGTAGGAGGCAAGTGTTAGGGAGCTGTCAGGTAGGTGGAAAAAAAAGAGTGGGGGAGAGAAGGAGTTTCAATTGGTACCTGAGGGAAACAGGGGAGGTAATGAAATGAAGGGAAGATTGCAACAGGTTCCAGAGTGAAGGGAGATGATAGAAGTACACTGATTGCCCAGCAGAGGAGCAGGGATGAAGAATGGCAAAAGTTTGAGGATCCCTGGAATGGAGGGTGCAGGAAGCAGAGGATATGAAGGAGACAAGTGAAGAGAAGTAAGAGAGAAGGGACCCAAACCAGAATTTCGATGTGGATGAGGCACAGTGGTTCTAGTGACATGAAGATAGATGTAAAATAGATAAGGAATAGTGTGAGCAATGGTGGGTACGAGAGGGGGAGTTGGTAGCAGAATTACAGAAGGCATTGTATATGGTGTCCAGTCTGGCAAAGGAGGTGGAGGGAGTGGTGTCATAGACCATGCCCACATAGTTCAAGACCAGGAGCACCAGTTTGGTGTCAAGTTCACTTCATACTTATAGAGACTGACAGTCTTTATTGCAGTACAAGGCACCAAGTTTGGGATGGAGTGTGTCATGGATGGCATCAATGTGGGCAAAGAAGTAAAGTTTACTGTTTAGCCACACATCAAAGTATTTGAATGAATGAACCACTTCAAAAGAGGTGCCACCCAAGGTGGAGGATAGGCAGAGTTGAAAGTCTGGACAATGTTTCACTGGTGCCAAAGGTCAGGAACACATTTTGTTTGTGTGTGTTGACCCAGAAATTGTTAGACTGAAACCAGTGCAGAACATTGTGGAAGTCTTGCTGAAGCAAACCTTCCAAGGCTGTAGTGTAGGTACTGGAGGTTTAAATAATGGTGTCATCTGTAATACATATGGATATGCAATTTGGCACAAGCTGTGGAGAGGTCATTAAGGAAGATGGAGAATAGGATGGGCCCCAGGATGGAGATCTGTGGGACCCCAGCCTAGATGGGAAGTGGAGGTGATAGGGCACTACCAACCATTACTGACTGCAAGAGGCCAGTGAAGTAAGAATGGAACTAGTCTACAGCAGGCACTGATAGGCCAGCAGGACTCAGCTTAACAAGGGGGAGAGCGTGCGATACCGAGTCAAAGGCCTTGGCCAGATTGATGAAAATGCCAGCTGTGATGTGCCCCCGATCTGTCCCTGAGAAGATTGAATCAGTTACAAACTGTATAGTAAGGAAGAGATGATGAAGTGATGCTTCCAGAAGCGATATTAGAATGGGGACAGGAAATTGGTGTAGGATAGAAAATCTGAAAGTCTAGTTTAGATAAGGTTCTCTTGTAGTTTAGCATGGGAAGGGGGAAGGGAGACTGGCTAATAGTTACCCAGAGAGGAAGGGTCCCCCCTGTGTGTAGTGGAAGATCCTTGGCTAACTTCCAGGACTGAGGGGCAGCACTGAAAGAGAAGGAGAGGTTGAGTAGGTGAGTCAGTGGATGTGCTATGCTGTTAAAAGAGTTAATAGTGCCAAAATAGCAGGTTAAAAATGTTCCTAATTTTAAAAGTAGTCAGTTATTACTTTTTAGTTGTAAAATATTTTTATTTTTCCTTTTGCTCAGTAGAGGTTCATTTAACCTGATGGTGTTAGGTGTGATATGAAGAGCAGTACTTTACCTGAATCCTGACAGATCTATTTCTGTTTCTCTTTTCATATTATCAGCCCTTTGACCTTATTTATTGTGAAATCATAAGTGACCAGCCTTGCAGCAGGTGATTGTGTCACTTACACTTTATTTTAAGTGTCAATTTCAAAGTAACTAATCATTAATTACATGCAAGATGGAAGTTACATTGCAGTTATATTTTTGCATTGCAACTACATTACAGTTGCACTACAGTTACAGTTTAGTTACATTGTAACTACAGTGTAATTAATTGAGACTTAAAATTGTCTCTTCCATGTTAGCTGTGATGTCATAGTCAGTGACGTCATAGTGGTGATGATATATAAGAATGAATAAAGATAGGTATCTCAGCCTCGATGTAGAGTATTGTTTCACTCTTTACACTTAGCACAATCAGGTAGACAATCTTTCAAGTAATAAAAGGGGAAAGCAAAAGCAAAAAAAAACTTCAGATTTAAAGTGGAACAGTCAGGACTAAGAGCCCCACACCCAAATGTGGATCTACTCTCAATTTTTCACTTTGTGTGCAAAAACATGTTTCTTTACTTAGAGTTTATTGCAGGCTAACCCACATGGTAGCACAACACAGTACCATTGAGAGGACCTAACAGAATTAGATACTTTTTTGTTTTTGTTTTAGCAATTATTTAATGAGACTATTCTTCAAGAAAAGCAGCAGCTCATTTTCACTGGAGTTTTGCTTCTAACAAATGTACAGGTGGAAGTAGTAAATCACAAGAGACACTTGGAAATGCTAAAGGTTACACAGTGAGTTATGGACTACAGTGTGATTAAAACACAGATCACATCGTGCACTGTTACAGCTGGAATAAACAACCTTGCGAATGTGATAAAACACATTGTTTTCAAGTGATCTAATATTATGGTTGCTAATATTCATATTGTTCTGAAAGAAAGGAGATTAAATGAAAATTGCTAAAATGATATGTATACGCTTCTAATCCAAGAAACATTGCTCCAATTATTAATCCAAGCCACAAGATTTTAACAGTATTTACACAGGGACATATGAATTGAAGATGAAAGCAAGGCATGTAGCCCAACATGCCCATTTCCTACTGTTCAGTAAGAGGTAGCTGGTTTCAATAAGACTGGGTTCACTCATGTAGCTGCTAACCCTAAATGAGTTTAATGACTCTGCCTTAGCTACTGACTCTAGTAAAGCATTCTAGGCATTTACCACTCTTTGGGCCCTGTCCACAGTAGGGCCAGCATATGTAGAATTTGAACATTGCTGGCCCACACAGCTCTGCACACCAATGCTGTTTCAGGAGCCCTACTCATGGGAGGTATCAACAGTTCCAGTCCACCCCATCCATGAGTGTGGAGCTCCAAGTGTGCTCAGAGGGTGATCAAGGGGAACAGGGGTGTGCTGAACACCAAGCTTTCTATTGAAAGCCTGGTCCAGGCAAGCAGATGAGTGTGGTATACAGCCATACAGTTATCTAGGCATTTGGTTAAAACCCATAGAGGAGAGGAGAGGAGAGTTGAAATAGTAAGACTCTATACTAGTACATTCTGTCTCCTGGGCTAAATCAAAGGAATCACTGTTGAGAGGATCAGATGGGGATGTGCAAGCATATATCCTTCAGTTTCATGAAGCAGAAATAATCTCCCTCTAGGCTAGATCAGATTACCTCCCTCAAAGAAAACATTTTGAACTTTGTGTACTTCATATATTTGTTCTGGTCTCTTGGTCCAAGATGAGCTTCCACTCCCCCTACTTTTTGGGAACTAGGAAGCATTGGGATAAAATAGCCCTTTCAATTTCTGGAACTACTTTTATATCACCCCTAGAGGCTGAAGGCTACAAATTTCCTACAGTAAGCATTCCTGATCTTAGTCTGAAAGAACTGTGTTCTCACCATATGACTGGGAGAAAATATGAGATGTAAATTTTAAAGTCAGACCTTTCTTTACAGTCTTCAACCCCCACATGACTGTGGTGATGGCATGCCACTTTTAGTAGATGTTGATGATCTTGCCTCCTACTGGAAGATGTAGTTGGGCCCAGAGAGTGGCAATCAAGGAATCAGAACTGGTGGCTAGTGCTTTACAGAGATGGCAGCGTAATTTCAGAGCTCCATTCCTCCGCTCTCAATCCGGCTGCATCCTATACCTTTGCAAAGCTATTTTGTCATTAAATAAATGAGTAGGTATTGAGGAAATATAAGTGGATCAATTCCTGAACAATTTTTCTTTATTATGTCTCCATATTGGCAAGAAATTGATCTGAGAACCCAGCGCCACTCTGGGTCTACGCAGCCACTATACAGTTCAGCAGTGGTGACTTCCATCTCCATGGAACATGGGGAAGCAATGTTCGCGCAAATGCTAACTGCACTAAAAGATATAAAAATCAGTGCTGGTCAAAACTCAGAACAAATTCAGCTCCTGCATGAAAAAACAATAACCACAAAAAAAAATATACAAGCTAATGCAGACATCTGCCAGGCTCTTACAGCCCATCTCCACCAGCAAGACTGGACCATCAGGCTGCTACAAGATAAGTTAGATGACCTCAAAAATAGAGGCCATCATAACAACTTAAGGTTCATTAGTTTTCCTGAACAAGTTGAACTGGGGGACTGTTCTGCTTTTGTAGCACACACCTTGTGACAGATCTGTAAAATTCTCGGAGACCCCAGGTTTGCTACTGAGCAGGCTCATAGGTTACTTGCACCACCACCAAAACCCAGAGACTGACCTAGGCCCATGATAACCCTCTTCCTAAGTTTTCTTAAACAAGGGAACAGTCTTAGATATCCCCAAGAATTTGGTCATATTGAGTGGCATGGGCACAAAATAATGATATTTCCCGACTATTCAAGGGAGCTCACTAATCATAGAAGGGAATCCACACCAGCAAGGCAAGCTCTTCACAAAGTCAAAGTCCATTTTACACTAAAGTATGTAGCTCAGCTCTGGATCATGGTTACATGTACCCCCCAGACTATTCAACACACCACCGGCAGATGTGGACTTTATACAAAATGAAAGGCCAAGAAATCTGGCATCAAGTAATCCTAAAATCTAATCCAGAAAAGAAGATAACCATCTGAAGAACACCAGAAGAAAGGACAAAGTGAACAAGGGATTTAAAAAGGGACCAAGAGACACCAGGGAAGATGTCTGGGCACAGCAGCTGAAAAGCAAACAATGACAGAATAGCATGTGAAGCTTTACTAAAGGAGCCGTTGACCCCTAAAGAATCCACTCCTGAAGCCACAGCCCCAGGGCTACATTGGATACAGAATAAGGGATGACAGTTGTACTAGCAGGGAACAGATATGTCCCCTTGGCTGATCTTGCAAATTTCCAAGAGTGAATGGATTTTTATAAGCTGCCTTCAACACCACCAGCTCATAACACTCTTTCTGTGGCCCCTCCAGACCCTCCTTCCTGGGCCATTATAGTAAGTAAAGGTGTGAATGTGCAAGAATCTCTCCCTACTACAAGCCCGACAGCTTACAGCACTGTCACTCAACTGGACCCTTTACTAACTGTCAAGGAGCAACTCCAAAATTGAAGGCAACTGTAAATACATTTTTATATCTTTCTTGGGTGGTCAACTGGCAATTGGGTATACAATGTGGGTCCAGTTGACCAACTTAATCAATTTGATACTACCATCCCTCACCTCAAACCCTTTTCTTTTTTGTATATAAACATTTTATTGAAAATATTAATATACAACACAAATCAGTAAATCCAAAAATATTAACTCACAATGCACAAAAACAATAACACGCACAAACACATCATTCATAAAAACCCATACCAGAGTACCATATAAAATTATGTACAATCTTATACAACATCTAGTGACACGGAAAATGTAACCAATAATCAAACACAGAGAACATGTTGGATCCCTCTCCTATAGTCATATACCTTAAAGTACCAAAAAGAGATTATAACCCCACAACTGTTACAGATCTTAGGCAATCCCTGCCAAATCCCTGTTCTGTAGTTCTGCACATATCAACCACTTATCCTACACCCTATGAAATTGAGGAAGAGCATTCCTCTTCCTAAAAATCACCCAATAATAAGAAGTGGCCTTAGAGAACATCTGTTTGCACCTGTAAAGGGAGGTACTGTAGTACACCTCAATTCAGAAGCAACAGTCTCTTTGCTTCCAATGCCGCAATGAATAACACCCTTTTAAACTAAAGCACTTGCATCTAATAACACTGATTCCTAGGATCTAAAAATTGGGAAATTTGGAATGTGAATTTTAGGATGTCTTTCAAACACTTAATAATCTCTTCCCACCATGCTATTAACAGAGGACAATCCCTTGAAATGTGGATTATTGACCCAGAGCCCTTTTGGCATTGCCAACATAAATCTGAAGCTAAGAGTCCCAACTTCACTAAATGAACCAGTGTGCAATGTCTCTACATAACACCTTCTTCTGAATAAGTTGAAGTTTGGGTTCAGGAGATGCTTTATGTGCTGAGTACCAGCACCAATGTGAAACTTCTGGATCCAATTCCACCTGCATATCCCCCCCCATCATTTTGTCCTAGATGGCCCCCAATCCAGTAAATAGACCTTCAACAGTTTCTTACACAGTAAGCTAACATGCCCCTTGGGGTTTTAAACCATTTAAGCAATCATTTCATCCAATCAGTCTCAAAAACACTGAAAGACTTAAAAACTGTCCCAACAGAGCAGGTCAGAGATGAAAATACCTCCACATATCCCTTGATGGAATTTTAAAATTGGCCTGTAGATCTTGAAATGAAACCAGAGAACCAGTTTCCTGTTCCACTAAATCCCTTACAGTCCTAAGACCTTTAGTCACCCACATACTCAATACATATATAACTATTCCCACCAAAATAGCAGGATTATACCACAATGGCTCAAAACCACCAAAAAGTAGTATCCCATCCATGCCTCAAACCTCCACACCTGAAAAGAATAGCATAGGTAACGTCCTCACCCAAGAAGTCTGACTAGAGGATTTCAATAAGACTGCCAATGGACCTGACCTAACAAAGTTTGCTTAATCCTCCACCCAAAGGGGTGACTTAGAAGAGGAGAGGAATATCCAGTTCAAACTGTGTTTTACCCCATGACATACTGTATATGGTAGGCCCACAACTAAGGCAAGTTCTATCCCCCTGAGACCCAAGGGGCACAAATAATCCTTCTACTAAAACGAGGAGGAGTACTGTCCCAGAGGAAGTCTGATATCTTCTTGCCCACCTCAAATCCTTTTCTGCGTACAACATCCTAATCCTTAGTGGCACTACCAAGTCCTTGACTCCACTGGAGCACTATCAAGTCCTTGCCTCCTTGCTAATGGGATGTCGCATATAACAACATATGTCGGTATGCCTCCTCTTCCCATCGCCTCAAGCACCACCTCACACTGTATAGCAACCTAGGCTGGCTCTCCCCAACTGCCTATCAACTATACTCCCTAGGGACTTCACTGACTCTGTAATCCATAACCAAACCCCCTCCTCCCTTGCAGCTCTACTTGTACCACAGACACCTACCCACAGACTACGCCCGGTAAACAAATTTCTACTTACCATACCCAGGTGTCTTACTTCAAAAGGCTCTGGAGCATTTCACTGCACTGTCCCTGCCACCTGGAACTCCCTGCCTCCTGCTTTGAGGCAGGCTAACTCCCACCAAATCTTCAAAAAAGAACTATATCAGCTACTCTATCCTGGGACCCCTGCACATGCTTTGATCCCACAGCTAACCACCCTATTTCTCCCAAGACACTGCTGCACTTCTAAGCAAGCTTTGCCATAAAATGTCTTTATAGCTGCCACTTAGCCCAGTTTCAGTTGTTATTTGCATGTACTAATGCCGCTTTTGTCATCTCTGCATAGCTATATGTATTATCTTGAGTACTGTCTGACTTGATCTGTATTCTAACCTACCTGTACTATATACTATGTATTGTATAATCTCATCTCATTTTATGTATGTATTCTCCCGGGTCATGCCTGAAAATAGTCTACTTTGGCTAGCACACCTAACCCAGTTAACAAAAACTAAATAAATAAATAAATAAGGCACCATACCAGCTGCGAGAACATATTATTGAGTTTGGGCTCTTAATAAATGTTTACTGTCTGCTTACTATTATACTACAGCAAGAGAACAGACTATCTTCAGAGTAAGACAAGTGAAAGAACTTAATATTGAACTGAATGTATTATGTGTTCATTTAAATGTTACAGCTCCGAATGTTATGTGCGTATACCTTGTTCGAGAGGGAAGGGGAGAAGTCATGGATCAGCCCATGATACATTCTGATATAGCAGACATCTGCTTCTCTGATTAAAAATACTACACAGCAGTAAACTGAGCACTCAGAACTTCAGGCCCTAATCTTTCTTTAGAGTATTCTCTTATTACATCTGTAAGGGAGTGCAACATCTTACTCACACTTATAGACCCCCACTCCCCCACCCCAGCTCACTGGGTCACACTGATCCTGTTTTTTTTTCCTTGGGTCAAGCTCTGAATTGCTAGGGATATTTAATTCTCCTAAGCTTTCAACTGGAGCACTAATGATTGTTCAGAAACTTTGCACATTTAATGATGTGGTCCCAGACACAGTGTAGAGTTTTAGCAAAACTTCCAATATGTATTGGATGATCTTTTTCTCTCTCTCTTTTTTCCTACCAGGATCCTGTTAGATTGGGGGGCATAATTCATTACTTTGGACTGCACAACAATCACTTAAAAAATAACTCATTCTACATTGGTCCCTACTGGAGCAATTTAAGGATTTTTTACTACAACCCAGATTTCTTGCAGATTGGTAACTGTAGAACAGGACTTTTATTGGTAAACAGCAGCAGCAATCATACAAGCAGGTGGCTGCAAGCTGCCAGCTCAACAAAACCCTCCTGGATCCCGAATGAAGGGAAAGCCACAACTGATATACCTTTCTTGGCCAGTTCAGTGGCAATTGGGGATACAGTGTTGGTCCAGTTAGTTAGCTTAATCAATTTGATACCAGCATCACTCACCTTGACCCCCTTCCTACCTACAATGGTCTAATCCCCTGTGGTACTACCGAGACTTTAAATCCCCTGGGGCACTACCAAGCCCTTCCCTCCCTGCTATGGCACCACACAACTATGAGAAAGGATCACTGCGTTTGGGCTCTTAATAAATTTTTACTGTCTGCCTGCTATTATACTACAGCACTAGAACAAAAAACTTCTATTTCAGACATGTTTGCTAAATTCATATAGAGTTATATGTGTTATGCATTCATTTAAATGTTAGGCTCTAAATTTTATGTGTGTATAATTTGCTGTGGGGGGGCCATGGATCAGCCAAATTGCAAGAGGGATTTTATTCCACTATGCTTTCACCTGGAGCATTAGTGATTGTTCAGATCTTTGCACATTTACTGGTATGGCCCCAGACACTGTGTAAGATCTTAGTATCAGTATCAAAAAATGTATTTGTTCAACAAATCATGTCTTTATAATAATAAAAATAGGCATACAAAAAGAAATAAAAAGTGAAATTTAGACAAGTACAGACATTAACATTTAGTCTTATGACAAATATTGCAACTCAGATCCCAGCTATGGTAGTTATATATTTACAATAAATAGTGTTTTAAAAACACCATTCATAGAGCTGAGTATAAGTAGAAACCACAATACCTCACATTAGGTAGAAGTAAGCAATGACCCCTGAAGTATATTATACAAATGTTTTCCTGTATTTTGTTAATTCTTTCAAAAATTTGGCCAATATTGCAGCATGTTTTATATCCATTGGCTGAAATAAGATCTACAAGCCTCTTTCAAGGTTGCTTGCATATCCTACCGGGTCATAATGTCGCATGCTTAATAGCGTATGACATTATGGCTAACCCATTTCAGAGCAGTATGCTACTACTACTGGTGCAATACCACGTATACTGCTGTACGTGGTATTGAACCAGTAGTGCTTTCCCAGGCAGAGGATAAGACCTCTGCTGGGAGAGGGTTCTGACAAGCAGGTGCCGTGGCTCACAGGACTGAGCCACAGCAGTAGGAACCCAGGCGCTGTGTCTGGGATTGGGTTTGATTCAGATTGGGTTTGATTGCCAGTCCTAGAAACATTTTATTTTTTGCCGATTTGTGCTCTCCCCAAGTTGGACCCCCCCAGAGTTGAGAATCTTTAGTGGGGGGGCCTGGGGTCACAGCCCCCTTTGCCCCCCACAGCAAATCACATGCCTCATGGCATAAATCGCACTGTATTGGCAGCGCAATTTTGCCATGTGGTATAATGTCTTGCGACATTATGACCTTGTGCCCTTGCATATGGCATCAAAAAGTAATCTAGGTATAATTTCTTCCTTTTGTTGTAGAGTGGACACTGCACTGTCCTATGCATTAGCATCTCTGCATAACTCTTACCACAGGGCCATATATTATTTGAATAGTTTCTGTCTATCTTACCCTGTTTGTGATTGAACAATAACTCAAGTCTTGCTCTTACTATTAGTTTTATATACTCTGGTTGAATTGGAAGTGTTAGATACATTTCCATGCCATGAATCTTTTTTATTCAATGTAAACCAGGTCTCAGAAATAATTCCAATTCATATTGGGGATTTCTTTTCTTCTTATTGTTTCTTTTTCCTACCAGGATTCCATTAGAATGGGGGGGGGGCAGCTTTTGAATACTGTACTTTTGACTGCATAGCCATCAAATAAAAATGGGCTCATCCTACAGAAGCCCCTAGGGGAGCAATTTAGGGATTTTATTTTAGTACAAACTAGATTTCCTATAGACTGGTAACTATAGAATGGGGCTTCGATTGGTAAACAGCAGCCACAGTCTGACATGGTGGGGGATGCAAGCTGCCAGTTTCGACAATGTCTTACTGGATCCTGACTACAGTGCAAAGACACACCTGATAAACACTGAACTTTTACTAGAGGGCATAACATAAGCAGTTTCATTCAGAGATACACCATCAACTGTCTGCATTAATGGCCATCCGTATGACCATTCGATGGAGACACAAAAGACAGATGAAGTGTGCAAATGAAATGTCAGCAGCCAACAACCTATTAAGTAATTCTTTACCTCTGCAAGTCAGATATGGCTCCACAAAGCAGATCCCTATATAATTCTCTAAATGGGATCCCTGTATTTTTGGTTCATTAATTAATAGTTATCTTCTGACAACTCTGAGTAGGGGCCATTACACCCCTTCTTCATGTGGTGATACTCATAAAATTAGTTGTGTAGTGAAGACAAATTATGGAAGTGCTTTCTTTTGACTATTGCCCCACCCCCCCAAATCAAGTATCATGGGACGTATGCTGGTCCATTTCATGGGCACAAGCACATACTTAAACTTTGGAAACAGCCCTGACATCTCCAGAATCACCTCAGGGTTATTCGGTAAATGAGTGTTCTTCACCTTTACATGATTAGGGATTGGGTGTGCAGATATGGAGGTAGCTGATATGCTGCCACCAAAATTGACTGAATCCCACCTTTAAAGTACAGAAAGTGCATTACTCACCCTTTGGGAATATTACATGACAGCCATTTTCACGTTCTCATGTTAATATAGCCACTCTCACTACTCTTAGGGAGGGCCTAGGGTGAATTTATCCACCCAGCAAACTTCCCTTGCAGTATTAGATTGGTTACCAGTATGTGCAAGTTCGATCCTCTCTGAAGCAGCAGGGACTTTACTTTTTCCTACCTTTTTTTGTTGTTACTATGTTGATATAGTGTTATAGTTACTTGTGTTCCAATACTTAGTGTACATACTAAAGTTCCACATTTTGTAACATTGCCACTGACATTGCAACTGCCAGATATAAAGTGTTATACCTTATGCTGGGGGCTCAGGAGAGAGAGGGAAGGGCTTGATTTGGGGCTAACCCTTTATTGGTTACCCCTTAAGGTTTGGGGTAACACTTGGCTTGCTATATTACTTCATAACTCACGTCAAATATTTCTCAACAGTGTTTTACATGGTGGATTCAAGGTGCCATAGCTAGAATATGTGGGGATTAAATTCAGTGATTAAAGGCAAACAAACTTTGACCCACCTTAAAACACTCCATATTCAGCCATTTTGTATGAAACCAAGCTTACAGAACTAGAATAATAAAAAACTGGTATGGTACTGGGTTGGTTAGGAAATACAGAGTACTGCCCCGATCAAGAAGTAGGGTGTCTCTATCTGGTTCCATAAAAATCCTGGCCTGGGCACTTCAAAAGACTACTGATGATAAAGAAGGCTGCTGGATACTGGTATTGTTTCAGACTCCTCAGGGACTGCTAGTAGTTGCAATCTATATGCCCTAAACACAGATTCATCTCAGTTTTTCCATTCTCTGACCAACCAAGTGGCTAACTTTAATGATAATAATGGTTTGTTATTACTAGAGGGAGAATTCAATATTGTGCTAGATTCCACAATGGACATAAGTCACGGCCAACTAGAGCTTCATGACAGAGCTATAAATGCAGTCAAATCATGGCTGTCTGACCAAGCAATCACAGATATATGGAGAACCCAAAACCCTGGAGCCAGAGACTACAAATGTCATTCTCCCACATACGGGATGTATAGCAGAATTGACTTATGGCTAAAATCATTAGTCTTTTCAGACCAGGCTCCACTACATTTAGACATTTTATTTGGTTTAGGGACACCAAAATCTCCAAAATGACAAATGGACCCACTAGCTATGTTGGACACACTTCAAATCATGTCTACAAGACACTGCAGTGGAATTTTTTCAGATAAATGGTATGGGCGATACCATGGTGGCTACACTACGAGAGGCTTTTAAAGCCTTGCTAAAAGGTCATATCATCTCATACTCATCCTTACCATCACAAAATCAAGAACAGAAGTTTGCAGACTTGCAGGCTCAACATCAGCAAAAAGAGAGGACCAACAAGGATACTAGTAAATCCTCACCTTTATTCTCACTATACAAAGACATTCTACAACTTAGACATGACATCAATACCCATATGGTTCAGAAGGCTGAATGAGCTATTTTTGCAGCTAAAACATAATTATTGGGAGGGAGGAGAGAAGTTTGAGAAACACGTGTCATACTGTCTCAAAAAACAACAGGCCAAAAGACTAATAAATGCTCTCCAGGATGTAGTGGGCAAAATCTGTCTCACTAAAAGTGGCATAAATGCCATTATGATGGGTCTCTGTGCTCAGCTTTACTCTTCAGTGACTACTCCAGACCCACACAACCTATCCATTTTTCCTACATCTCAACCTCCCTAAACTCACTCACATCAGTCATCAAGCCTCAATCAAACATTCACACCAATTGAAATACAGAAAACTATCCTTACCTTCAATCTTGATTGACTACCAATAGACTTTTACCACTCTCTGGCTTCACTGGTATCCTCAATCCTTCAACAGGCTGTATGCCAAATTCAGCAACAGGGTTCCTTCCCACTCACTATGAGCACAGTAGCAACAGCAGTTCTCTCCAAACCTGGGAAAGACCCTACACTCCCTGTGCGTTACAGACTGATCTCCCTATTAACAGTTAATAGTAAGATTTATGCCAAGGTCATTGCATCTCAGTTGGAAACCCTTCTACCTGAATTATTCATCCTTCTCAAGTGGGGTTTTTCCTGAGGATGTTTTAACTCAGACCATATATGTACAGGCCATCGCCTGAGGTTATGTGGGGGAAGAGCTCCTCCCCCACATCCTATTTAAACATACAGGCTACATCCGCTCTGCTTAGAGTGAGTCGCACTCACTGTGTGGTGGTGCTGGTGCTCGGCTGCTCTCTGCTCTTGTTCTATCTGCCTGTGCTCCCCCCCCATTTCCCTCTCATCGTTCATTTGCTCGTTTCCCTCCCCCCCTTTTTTTGTTGGTTTATGTTGTTTTCTACTTTCTTTTGGGGGGATTCCCCATTCCTACTTCCCTACTGACTGTGTATTCAGCGGTCTCTCTGCTCGGCTCTGCCGTACTTCTTGCTCCTACTGTTTACTTTTAGCTTTCCTTTTCATGAGCAGCTGCCGTTCCATGCCCACCCCAGTTCGTGTTTACCACCTGCCTCGCAGAGTTTCTCCAATGCCTTCTGCTACTGCTGTGCTGGTTTCCTGCCCTTGTTACTTCATTACCTGATGCCATGGAAACTATTGGTGCCCAATGCAGCCCCTGTGCATTTAATGGGGCTACTACCGCTACTGATTGCAGTCATATCATGCTACATTAGCTGAATTGACCTGCTACCTCAATCATTTTCTGCAGCTTGCTGGCAAACCTTTCCTGACCGAAGTGGACTTCCATTTTGTACTTTGCTGCTCAAGCCACTTACCAGGCTCACAGGCATTGGATTAGGATGACTACTCCTGCCGCTCTGTTTGGAGACCTCTCACTACGTCCCACGATTGCCTGAGCACTTGGGGAAGGGGAGGTTTTGTGATCCTCTTGCCACTCCTCAGCTGTACAGCTACGGAAGCAATGTTGCGGTTTCCTCACTTCACCTTGCTATTGACTCACCGCTAGATGGCGTCAGCTGTACACCTATAATTCTACCTCGCTGGAACTTTGCTGCTTGCTGCAAACTCTTACAGGGCTAAATCTGCTTCTTGGGGCATATTGATGTTCAACCTGCTTCCTCCAAAATTCGTCTCACTCATTTTGCTCTGACTCGGGTTGCACTACGGCTTCCCAAGTCCTCTATGGCATCAGTACTGTTTTCTGTACAGCTCCCTGACCTGTGGAAACTCCTGTATTTGCAGGCTCGGAAGGCTTCTGTGGACAACTATTACCCTGGACTTATTACTGTTTGGGATGCATCTGTTCAGCTCCCTCAGGCTGTTCTGCTACCTACAGGATGTTTCAGCATTATTCGAGTTCTACAGTATTGGCTTCTTTCCCTCTTCTGTGACTCTACTGCCGCCTTTTTGGCTGACTACGCCTTTCATGGAACTCCTAGCCATTTACTGCTGACTGGCATTCACTCCCTTCCTATGTTACCCTGCATGAGGGTCTGCGGTGCTGATGGCCTTCATGGGGCCTAGCTGCCTCTCTCTATTCCTTCGGCTGACCTATGTGGGGTTCAGCCATTCATCCTACCTGCCTTTGAGCTTAGCCACTGCCTCGCCTTCGGCTTCTAGCCCCCAACCATGCACTTCAGCCATGCACCCCATTATCACTCTCAGAGCCTGCTCTGACTCTTCTTGCGGACCATCTGGGCTTCTCTATCGAGACTGGATGTACTCCAGGATGTCTTCTCCAATCCTACTGCTCGAGTTCTGGATGCTGCAGCTCACCTTGCCTATTCACACTTTCCATCCATCCAGGATCATCTGTGCTCCATTCTGCATTTCCTATCAGATTATCTTTTTAGATTACGTCACTATCCATGGATGCTTGCCTTGATACTTCACTTTGTTTGCTCCTTCCTCACTTTCCGGCTGACCTACATGTAGTCCAGCTGTCCTGGCTTACCTTTATGGGGCTTCATTGCCTCTTTACTTACCTCACCAGCTGACCTATGTGTGGTCCAGCTGTGCATGCTAGCTTACGTGGAGCTGGCTGCCACTCTTTACTCACCTTACCAGCTAACCTTGCATGGTCCAGCCACATGCTAGCCTTCTTGGATTTAGCTATTATTTTTATTTACTTACCGGCTGACATACATAACAACATACCTCCTTTGGTCCATCGGCTGACCTTCATGTGGTCTAGCCACACTTCCTTATCTCAGGCTTAGCTCCCTGTCATTCCCATGGATGCTTCCTACAGAGCTGTTTCATTCAGTCGGACCTACCTCTTCAAATCATGCTTCCTACAGCTTCTACTTTCCACTGGATTATTTCTGGAGTACCTCATGATATTCACCTCCATTCTCTTGGATGTTTCTCGCCATGCTATTTCAACTACTTCGGAGTTATTACTGTTTCCGCTCAAGAACTCCCTGCTGAGCTCTATTCCATACTGCCTTCCTTAGTTTCCCTGATACCTAAGACTTGGATCTACTACAGTTTCAGGATGCTTATTACCTCTGGTCGAGGTGCCAACTCATCCACCCAGGTCTCTTCACTGTAATCTTTACCATCCTCGGTCAGGAAATGACATTTAATGCACCCTTCTACCGCTCATAAGTTTTCCTCGGAATATACTTCTATGCTGCACAGTACTGTCTCAGGATTATGCTACCATGTACGATACCACTTACAAGCTATTCCACTACTAATTCTGCATTACATGCAGTTAGACATAATTACCTGCTTCTATGGCTTGCTTCACCCATCGGGCCTGAGGGTTCAACTACTGCTATGCTACACCTGCCTCACCCAACTTTGGGGCCCGGAGGCTCACATATTTTACTATACACCTGCCTATCCACCATGTCTGCCAGCCTTAGGAGCTTGTTTCTATTATGGACTCACATCCAGGATTTGTTTAAGCCGTCCGTCATCTATTGTTTGACTGCTTCTGCCTTGCCGTTTCAGTCTTATGAATTACTACTACACTTCTACCAGGACTTAGTTGAGCTTATTCAGAAGACTTTCAATCTCATGGTTTATACTCTATGACTTCTTGGACCCTGTGACAATGCTACTTCATTCGACTCAGTTATCACTAGTTATGACTCATATGCTCGACTATTCAGGACTCGTCAGACTATTCTTATCTAGTCAATTTCGCTATTGTACAATTTGGCTCCGAAGCGTTGCTATCTACATCACTATGCAACTATTTGGATCACCAGACAAAGCTTGTTGATTTCTGTGCTATTGCCATTCCCATGCCTCGACGCCTACCATAAATAATATTCCAAGCAACACTACTCTGCTACTACGCCTGCATTATAAAGATTTAATTACTTCTACTACCAACCTAGGTACAGGTCCACTTTATTTCCACTACTAGCTCATATTACCTGCTTCACCCTTACAGGGCCTAGAGGTTCATCAGGACTGACTCACCTATTCTATAACCTACTTCGTCCATCTGGATCTGGAGGTACATCTAATTCATGTCTACCAATTCATACTAAGATCTACCCAATTCACTTACCTGCTTCCATTACAGGTCAGAGACTACTGCTGCTCTGCCCTATCCAGAACACAGTGCATGTGCCCAGTTCTTATGCTTCATCACAAGGCTTTCATTTGCAAAGCTTGCCAAGAGGAATACAAACTACCTTCCTCCTACAGTGAACATGGACACCTAGCATTTGGTTACTGGTTCTCCTTGTAGAAGCAGTTCTCACCTGCCAGAACATTTCACCATGCAAATTCAATGCCTCGAAATATTATTATCGACCACGGATTCCAGTCTACCACCATTCTGCTCTGGACATGGATTCTAGGACTTGGACTTGCTTGAAGGATGCTGCTACATTCACCAACTGGAATATTCTGTACTTATTCAGCTTTGCTTCTCTGGATCAGAATCCCGAAATTTGGAACTCAAATTAGCTTAATATAGTTAATTAGGATTATTCTCCCTTAGTATGCCCAGAAGGATGGGTGGGTTAGTAGCCATGGGTACTCAGAGGTTTCCCCCTGCATGCTACTGATCATACTCTCTGGAGTTGGAGAAGATAATCATTTGATATTATTATTCTTTTTGGGGTGTCTCATACTACTGGGCTAAGCATTCTTTATGGAGGGATACAGAGTAAGGCCAAACCAATACCAAGTCATAACGCATTACTCATCAGTTCAAGCATCTAAGCACCTTGCATAAGACTATCCAGCTCACTTGTACTATAAGCACTGACCGTTTAACTATGTTCAAAGTACCTAAGCACTAACCAATTCAAATTGCTACATATCTGATGAGCAATGTTCTACTTACCTATCTGGCCTCTGTATCCAAGCACAAACCTTCATTATCCAATTACAGTATGTAGCACAAGCACTGAGCTCTGAACCACACATAAATGTACAGGCTATCACATGAGGCTATGTGGGGGAAGAGCTCCTCCCCCATATACTATTTAAACATACAGGCTACATCCGTTCTGCTTAGAGTGAGTCAAACTCACCCTCCATCCTCCTCTGACACCTTCTCCTTCTCTGGCACTCTTATCCCACTGGGGAGGGTCTCATACTACTGGGCTAAGCATTCTTTATGGTGGGATACAGAGTAAGACCAAACCAATACCAAGTCATAACACATTACTCATCAGCTCAAGCATCTAAGTACCTTGCATAAGACTATCTGGCCTCTGTATTCAAGCACAAACCTTCATTATCCAATTACAGTACATAGCACAAGCACTGAGCTCTGAACCACACATAACTGTACATTTTTAGATTTAAAGCATGTTACCAAGGTATCTCACACTCCAGCCACAGCTACCATTATAGATTTTCAAAAAGCTTTTGATTCGGTGAAGTGGGATTATCTATATGCATTACTCCAACAAAACTGATTTTGTTACAGCTGTCTGAGTCATATATTTGGACCCTAAAGTACAGGTACTCACCAATAATACTTTATCCACCCCATTTATATTAGAAAGAGGAAAACAACAAGGGTCTTCTTTATCCCCCCCATTTGTTTTGTCTATAAAGCCATTAGTGGCTGCAATCCGTCGACACCCAAATCTTACAGGGATATCAGTGGGTGGAACACAATATAAAATGCTAATGTACGCGAATGACCTCTCAGGCTTTCTTAATGATGCCCATAATTCCATACAACCTCTACATCACCTTGTTGAGGAGTTCACTAGATTCTCGGGCCTGAAAATTAACCAAGTGAAAAGACAAGTGTTACCTATCAATCCACACTGTTCACAAACCGTATTGAATCATTTAAATCTTTGATTGACCCCAGATTACATCACTTACCTTGGAATAAAAAAATCTCCCCTCAGGTTAAACAAACTGTACAACTCAACTTCAGAACACTTCTTGGAAAAATAAAAACTGATCTAGACCATTGGAAACCCTCACAATTATCCATCACTAGCAAAAAAATCGAAGCCCTTAAAATGATTATAGCCTCTAAGTTGCTTTATTTAATTTCTCATATATCCATTTGTTATCTCTGAAGACTGATTTTTTCGGCATGGATAAAATACTGGGCAGTTACATCTGGGAAGGAAAACAATCTAGATACAGTAGAAACAAACATATCCCACTGGAAGACAGGGGACTGGGGCCTACCTTTGCTAAAGGTTTACAATTGGGCATACTGGGTAGCTCACACTCTTCGATGATTCCCCAACCCTGACCATCCCTGTCCATTATGGACAGAAATCAGAGGACAGAGTGCAGTCACAAGGGCAAGCTGTCCCCAGCTCTCCCCACGGATGCTGAAATCCCCCCATGGACATCAGGAGCAGCACCAAAGCCAGTGCGGTCGTGAGGGCAAGCTGTCCCCAGCCCTCGCCACAGGCCATGAAATCCCCCTGCAGACATCGGGAGCAGCACCAGAGCCAGTGCAGTCGTGAGGCAAGCTGTCCTCAGCCCTCCCCACAGACGCCAAACCCCGTGGACATCTGGGCAGCAGAGCCAGGTAGCCATCACAGCTTGCAGCTGCTTCTCGAGCTGCACCACAGATTCAAACTTGGCTTTTTTCAGAACAAAGGCTGCTGTGCATTTCATTTTGTGTCGGTGAAGCAGTGCTGATAGTTTTTCACAGCACTCTGTCTCCAAAACCGACCTGAAATCACACCAGTGGAATTTTTACTTTAAGAGGATTTGAACAGAGCAGGGCAGCGCTCACCTTAAGGCTGCTTCTAAAGCTTCTTACTTATATTAGGAAGCAGAACAAATAAGAGGAATACAGCTATACTGTGTTAAGATACTGAAGTGTAATCTCGTGTAAAGATCTTTACTCCTTAGACTGTTTAAATGAGCCTGCATACAGCCAGTAATCATTGCTTTAGTGATTTTATAGTGCATAAGAGCCTGCATACAGCCAGTAATCATTGCTTTAGTGATTTTACAGTGCATAAGTACAATTGCTGCATGCTAGGAATGCCTTACAAGTTATAGCTACTCCCTCCTACCTACCTCTACTTATAGCTGCCTTTGTCCCTTCCTGCAGTGCGGTTGCGAGGGCAAGCTGTCCCCAGCCCTCCCCAAAGACGCCGAATTCCCCCCCCCCCCGCGGACATCGGGAGCAGCACCAGAGCAAGGTAGTCATCACAGCTTGCAGCTGCTTCTCGGAGCTCTAGCCCCACCTGCGCTACGCACAGGCTCTCCACCGCCCCACCACCACCCTTGGTGAGCTCTCTTATATAGCAGGCAACACGTGAGCTCGTAAACCAATCAGCCCACTTTGCCATTAGCTCTTATATTTTCTGCCACTAGTGGCCACCACCGAGCAGATTCCAACTACTACTGAAATAAAAATGCAGTTTCTCACAGTAACCATTATTATGCTTTTCCCAAGTTATCTTCCCTTCCACCCTCACCCCATCCTATTCCACCTGGCCCTGTGCCACTTCTCTCTCTAGTTACTAAGCCACTCCTCCTCTTCACACCAGTGGACCACAACCAGTACCATTGGCACAATTGGTCCCTGGGGGCCTCTATCCTACCTCCCTCTTTCCATGCTGAGCAACCTGCCCTATACATCCCACACTACTCAGACCCAATGACAAACTCGCTAACTCCCAACCATCCCACCCGACGGGGGTCATCTGTAAAGACCATGCACTTATTAAGGCACACCCTGACTATCCTTCTCATTGTAGCCGGGGATGTTGAACGTAACCCGGGTCCACCGGCCCCCATAGCTGGTCAACCCCCCCCGCACCAACCACGCACCTCCCTAAGGGTTTTAAAATTCTCAGCCTAAACGTATGTAGCATCCTAAACAAAATAGCAGCCCTACAAACCACTGTCCTAGCCCTTCGCCCTGACATTGTCATCATCACTGAATTTTGGCTGAAGCCCCATAACCGAGATGAAGAATTCTCAATACCCGGTTACTCCTTAATCCGCCATGACAGACAGGGCAGAAAGAAGGGTGGCGGCACTGCCATGTATATCTCCTCAAAGCTCCAGTTCTCCATAATCACTCCGACGGCACCCATACAAACTATAGATTCACTTCTAGTCAAAAATCCCTGCCACACTCTATCCCAGTAGACATAGCAGGGTCCTACTGTCCGCCAGACACACCTCTGGGTAGCATTCTTGACACCTTGGTAACCTGAGGTCCCTTACGGAAGGCGGTGAACTCCATATACTTGGAGGTTTCAGTCAGAACTGACTAGGGAGCGTGGCCTCTAAATCACGATGCCAAATTAATGCTCTAAACTTGCACAAGCAAATAGAAGAACCCACTCACCTAAACCACAAATCCAATAAACACACACTACTGGATTGGGCACTTACTACCCACCCTCATTGGATAGTTAAAGCTAGCCTACTACCAGACTCCCTTAGCGACCACCGTATGATTTATATTGTATAAAATCTTCCCCAATGGCCCCTCCACCCCTGCTCACATCAGAGTTTATAAATCCCTTGATCTGACAGCTCTCTAACAACCTCACCAGCAGCATTGACTGGTCCTTCATCCCCAGGGCCACCTCTATGGATGAGGCCCTAAATTATTTCTCTACTAACTTCCTTGCCATCTGGGACCTCCATGCTCCACTCAGGAGATCCTGAGTAAGAGGATCCCACTTGCCATGGGTAACATCTAACCTCTTGGAACACCTAAGAGCCAGAGACCGTGCCTGGAAATCCTTCAAGGCCACAGGTACTCAAATGGCTCAGCAACACTACCGGTCACTAAGAAATGCTTGTACAAGACTCATACGTCAGGCCAAATCAAATTACTTTAAAACTGCATTCAACATTAACTTCGCTCACCCTACTCAATTCTGGAAATCAATAAAATCCCTTCTTTCCCCACCGGCCCAACCCCCCACTCCCTCTCTCAACCTGGAAGGAAGAATCATCATGGATCCCTGCCTGGTTGCCACTGAGTTTAACTCATATTTTTCCACCACTACTTCTTCTCTACTATCCTCCCATCCCCATTCCCCACCCATTGCGCCTCTATAGTATCCTGCCCGACCCCCTTCTCGCTCCGCCCAGTCTCACCTGGCCAGGTGCTAAAAATACTGCAGTCACTCAACCCATCCAAAGGAAAGTGTCCATTGGGCCTTGATTCCAAAATGCTCCTACTCTCAGCACTGGCCATAGCCCACCCTCTAACCCTGCTCTATAACCTGTGCTTTAAACTCGGGGCAGTCCTCACAATATGGAAACAAGCCACAGTCATTCCCCTACCCAAAGGCGGGGACCTCTCATCCCCATCCAACTACCAGCCCATATCTCTGCTCCCCATCCTAGCCAAAATACAAGAGCACCTTGTACTATCTCAGCTCCACCACTATCTAGATACCATATAATTTTTCACCCCATACCAAGCCGGCTTCAGAAAAAATCACTCCACCACCACCTCCCTCCTTTGCCTCACAAACTCCATCCTTACAGGCATCGACAAAGGGGAAATTACAGCAGCCATATTTATAGACCTGGCGAAAGCCTTCGACATGGTCTCTCATTCCCTGTTGCTGGCAAAACTTGCCCAAGCTGGTCTGTCAGTGAATGCAAATAACTGGTTCCATGCATACCTGTCAGGTAGGTCCCAATCAGTCCGTATAGGCTCGGCTAGATCCACCTCACTTCCTGTCACCAGTGGAGTCCCCCAAGGGTCTGTACTCAGCCCACTGCTGTTCTCTATCTTTCTCAATGACCTGCCTGCTGCCTGCCCTCAATCGGCTATCCATATGTATGCAGACGATACGGTGCTGTTTGCCTCTGGCCCATCCGCAACCGCCATGACAGCCTGTCTATAGAAGGACTTCGACTCCATCCAACGTCGGTTCCTCTCAAACCAAGTATTCTTGAGCTCAAAAAAACAGTCTCCCTCACCTTCGGATCTCGGGCCAAGCTAACCTGGCTTACTGCACCACCGACATTCTATACTCTGGACAGATCTCCACTCGAGACCTGCACTTCATATTGTTATCTTGGCATCTGGCTAGATCAGTACCTTGACTTCTCAGCGCATATAGATGGTCTACACAAAAAATTGCACCCCATGCTGGGAGCCCTCTACTGGAACAAGAATTGCATTCCTCTACCAACCAGGCAAGCAATAGTCCAAAAAATGATCCTCCCGATTATGGATTATGGTGATGTTGTCTACTGTGCCACCCCCCAAACCTCCTTAGCGAGGCTAGATCCCCTTTACAACTCCTTCTGCTGATTCTCTTTGGACCATCCTCCCAATACCCATCACTGTGACCTCTACCAGTCCTTGGGCCTCCCCTCACTACATAACCGATGATTGCTTCACTGTGCTAGAACCTCTGCCAAGTTCTGGTCACAGATGCTCCCATCCTACCTGTCATCCTTCCTAACTGCCCTCTCTCCACTGGCCTACGCTCTCAGAAACATAGACTCTAGGCTCCTGCACATTCCACTCAGATCCACCCGGTCTGACCAGGCTGCTTTCAGCTATAGGCTGCCCAAATTATGGAACTCCCTGGCAGCTGATATTAGACACTCCACAAGCACTCCACAATGGAATTCCCTTCTTAAAACACACTTCTCTTCCATCTGCTCCTGTTCCTCCCCCCTCCATTGACCCCCATCTCAATTCCTACCTCCCAGCTGATATCACCAGCCTGGTTTTCCATTTTCAGTCTGCTCCTAATATTGTTAAAATGCTAATGAAAATGCACTACTCTACTTGTATTATGACTGCCTCATCCATTGTTTGTACCAAACATATTATGCATAACTTGCTGTTATTGTTGTTTGTTGTTTTTGGTTTTTTCTGTACTACTGTACCATTGTAAACTCCTACCCCCCAGGCGCATCTGGAATTGAGCGGTACTCTGCTCAGCATGCCTTCCTGGTAAATCTCTTAAATGAATAAATAAATAAATAAAAGAGCACCTCCTAGGGGTCCATCTTCCCACATTATGCCTATATCAAAAATATAACCTACCAACACTTGCCACTCTTACAATTGACAACTCAAGGAACACCTGTTCCCAGATAGGCAAGTGGCTTCAAACAAATCTGTCACATCTGATCTATACCCCGCTGTGGGGATCTCATAGTATAATGCTAATGGAGCTCAGTACCTGACTATCAAAATAGCTATTGGTAATAAGGGTAAATCACTCATAGTCATGGCCATCTACATTACACCCTGGAACTTGAAAACTTGACTTCAACTCCATACTCAACTGCATCTCCCAGCTGCCCAACAATGCCGAGGTCATTGTTTTTGGTGATCTTAATATTAACTGGTTCGCCTCCTCTGTTGCACCTCATAGGGATGCTGCTGCTGCCATCAGCCTTACTCAGGTTGTGCAGTCACCTACACGGATCAACTATAGGACTGGTACCAGTACCCTAATTGATCTCATCCTCACCAATCATCCTGAGAGACTACTTAATGTCACAGTCTTACTTGACTCACTACGTGACCACTCCCCTATTCTTTGCAGTTGGTCAAACTGCTGCCTGAAGCCCCTGCTAAGATTTCTCATCAGTACTCCCTCAAAAAAGGCTCCCTGTGGTACTTCAAGACACACATCCTTAACTGTGACTGGTCCCCTTTAGACACTGCCTCAAGTGTCAATAGTGCCCAAGTTTTTTTCATTTTTATTTTTAACTCTACCTATGACATTTTCACCCCATACTCCAATCGTATAATGAAAGGCCCTGAAACCCCTTGGATCATTTGAGTACTCCTTGACCCTATGCGTATCCAAGACAATCTCTGGCAGAAAGCCCTGGTGTCTGGTCTCCCCATGGACAGAACTCTATAGGGCTGCCAGAAATACCTGCACCCAGGAAATTTGCTGTGCAAAGGCTGCCCACTTCCAAGCTAGCCTCTCATCTACCTGGGGCCAGGGGAGGAAGTTCTGGGATAAAATAAAGGACCTGATTGGTAAATCTAATTCCCCCCCTTGATAAACATCAATGGTGTCACTACCCAGGATCTGCAGCTTATTGCAAACACCTTCAACATAGCATTCCCTGACCATAGTTGGGTTCTTCCCCCAGATTTCTTCAATAACACTCCCAACTGTCCACACCCCCCACCCCGGCATCCCTCCTTTCTGTTTCAAAACAGTATCCCCTCGGGAAGCTAAATCTTTCCTCACCAAGTTCCTGGAAAAATCTAGATTTAGTGGTGACTCACTGGACTTGAAGCTCCTGCTACATGCCCTTGATGTTGTCCTATCCCCCTCACCAAACTTCTTAATATCTTTCTCCATCTAGGTCAATTCCCATCACAATGAAAGTCAGAGGTGATTACTCCAATACTAAAGAGTTGTGTCAGAATCTCCCATAGTAACTACTGCCTGATTTCCATCCTCTTCTCATCTCCAAAGCCCTTGAGATGATAGTTTACGATCAACTCTCAGACTACCTCTCAAAATACAACCTCCTCTATCATCCGTAGCACAGGTTCAGGAAGGGTCACAGTACTACCACTGCCCTACTGGAATGTTCAGATTTCGTACATATAGCCCTTGACCATGGTCACATAGTTGGGTCTGTGTACATAGACTTAACTAAAGCCCTCAACATCGTCAATCATGCACTTCTAATTGAATCCCTTCCATCTCTGGGCCTCTCTCAAGATGCCACATCCTGGTTCGCTAACTACTTTACTGGGAAATCCTAGCAGGTAAAAATCAACAACATTCTCTCCTCTAGTCTTCCGGTTCATTCAGGGATCCCCAAAGGATCAATTCTTGGCCTGCTCCTGTTCAGTCTTTTCCTCAGTACCCTCCCACTTGCCTGCTCTGGACAAATGTTACAATACACAGATGATGCCGAAATCTTCTGTAGCCACCCTGACCCCATCCCATTGCAAAGTGATCTGCAAAGGTTCTTTTCAGAATCTGAATCTTGGTTCTCCTGGCATAAACTCATTTTAAACTACAAGAAGACTGAAGTGATGATGTTTGTTAACCCACAAAACAAAAACAAAGGCTCTCCACTAACCATGCTCAACTGTCAGCGTGAACACCTTGAGTAAGTGCATAACTTCAACTATCTTGGCATCACTCTTGACTCCACCCTCTCTTTCCATGAGCACATTAACCTGGTCAGTAAGGTGGTTAACACCAGGACTGGCCTTTTCTACTGTCATAGGTCATGCATGCTAGCTGATGCCCTTCGCCTGGCAGATACCAGTTCAGTCCTGTAAATAGTCTACAATGGGATTGTTATTTATGGATCAGCAGGAGACACTGCATTAAGCAGAAACAAACATTTATCAATGCTGAATGTTGTCTTGCTGGCATTGGCATTAGTAGTGCAGGAGTTAGAGAGATGCATAATAGGAATGGCAGTGAAGTGTTGAACTGATGCCAACCCACCCCCACCCTGCAGAGACTGACAGGCATTGGGGTGTCCCTTTGGGTGTTGGCCATAGCGCTCATGCCATTTCACCTCTCCTTATCCTGCAGACACCGACAAGTGTCACGGTGTGCTTTGGGGTCTTTGGGCTTTACGCTCACCCCATTCCATAAGGAAATACACTGAGATGGGTGCAGTATAGGACAGTGGGGTGAACTTTGGAGCCAAAGCGTCCAAGGCACATCTTGATGATTGTCACTGGCTGCAGGGTGGGGGTGGGGTGGGGGTGGGGTGGAATGGCATGAGCATTACGTCCAACATTCCCAAGTCACCCCTGACACCTGTCAGTCTCTACAGGGTAGGGCGTTACAGTTGGAAACCCTAATGCCCGAGGCATTCTCACTCCAATATTTCAATATGGACTTTTGTGACCCTACCTCATGAACAGTGGCACTATCAGATCGTTAGCCGAAAGGTGATTTTTGCACAGCGACTGTGCCATTTGGCGCCACAGGTGCAAAAACACATTTTGCACAGGACGTGAAAAATGACAGCTGTACTTTTCACGAGGAGGTACAAAAAAATGACAATGTTGAAAATCTGGAGTGAAAATATGAAAAATTGGTGAAGTCATGAGCATGCATAGAAACTGAGCAACGCATGCCTGCAATGCAATTATTTTGGGGATTTTTTAACCAGAATTTTAGCATAGGCATTTTGGGACCTCTGCTTATAAACAGTGGCACTGCAGTTTAGTTAATCTGTCCCGAAAGTTGATTTCCCATAGTGACTGAGCCATTGTGCACCAGATGTGTGAAAACACAGTTTGGGCAAGATGTGAAAAATAACAGCTATACTATTCATGAGGAGGTGTGAAAAAATGGCAATGTTAAAAATCTGGAGTGAAAATATTAAAAACTGCCGAAGTTACGAGCATGTGTGGAAACTGCAAAATGCACACTCGTAACACAGTCATCTTTTGGGATTTTTTCACCAAATTTGCAACATAGGCTTTCTGGAACCCCACCTCATAAACAATGGCACTGTCATTTTGTTAATTGGTCCCAAAAGGTGATGCCGTGCAGTGACCACAAAATCACCTGTCAGGAATGAGTAACAAAATGACAGCGCATGTGTTCAAGAGATGGGGTCCCAAGAACCCCATATTGAAAATCTGGAGCCAAAATTCAAACAAGCATTTGTCAATGCCGAATGTTGTTGTGCTGGCATTAGCTTTGGTAGTGCAGTATGGGAAAACATTTTGGGCAGGATGTGAAAAATGACAGCTGTACAGTTCATAAGGAGGTATTAAAAAAATGCCAGTGTTGAAAATGTGGCATGTAAATATAGTAAATTTTCGAAGTTACAAGGGTGCGTGGGAAATATGCAACGCACGCTTGGAACACTGCCATTTTATGGGCATTCAGCACCAAATTTTCAACATAGGCATTTTAGCACCTCTGCTCATGTACAGTGTCACTGTTATTTCCTCAAAATGTCCCAAGAAGTGATTTGCACAGCGATCACGCTTTTCTGCGCCGGAAGTGCGAAAACACATTTTGGGCAGGATATGTGAAATGACGGCTGTACTGTTCATCAAGAGGTGTGGAAAAATGGCAATGGTGAAAATCCAGAGTGAAAATATCACTAATGCATGATGGTAAGAGTGTACGTACAATCTGCCAACACACACTCGTAACACAGTCATTTTATGGAGTATCATCACCAAATTTTCAACATAGGCATTTTAGGACCTCTGCTCATGAACTGTGTCACTGTCATTTTCAAAATCTGGCCCAAACACTGATTTCCCACAGCAATTGCTTTATTGTGCGCCAGAAGTGTGGAAACACAGTTCAGGCAGGATGTGGAAAATGACAGCTGTACTGTTCTCAAGGAGGTGTACAAAAATGACAATGCTGAAAATCTGGTTTTAAAATATTGCAAATTCGCGAAGTTATGAGCCTGCGTAGCAAGTGTGCAATGCACGCTCGTAAAACAGGCATTTGTTGGATTTTTCCACGAAATTTGGAACATAGGCATTTGAAAGGCCACCTCATGAACACTGGCACTGTCATTTTGTTATTGGTCCCGAAAGGTGACTGCATTGGTAACTGAGAAATCACCGAGGCCAATTAATGCCATGACAGTGATAGAATTATGAGGAGGTGCCCCAAAACCCCATGTTGAAAATTTGGTTCCAAAATTCCAACAAATGCCAGATATACAGCAAAGTTGAAAAACTCTATTCATTCCATTATACAGCTTACTGGCATTTCTCAGTTCGTGGTTGGCTTTGAAGAGTGCAGATGTGTTCCCAGTCCACCAAAGATCATCGCGCCAGACTCTGGAGGTAAGTATGGGGTGAGGGGGTATGGGAGGCAGGGTGCGCAGTGGTGGAGTGGGGGTTGGGCAGGAGACTACGAGGGACTGTTTTATGTTACAGGAAGAAAAAACTAACATCGAGGACAGTTTTTTTCAGGGACTTGGCACACTGGGCGGGCTCCCAGCATGCCACCTAACTGTTTAGGGGTTGCTGCAGCGGCTGGGGGATTAGGCACCCTTGTCGGCGAGACAATGGGGGTGAATTTATGCCGGCAGGGATTGGGCACCCCATCAGCACACAATGACAGCCGGGGAAGGCAAAAGCCAAGGGGATTGGGCACCCCTTGGGATATAAGAAATGTGGGGAGTTGATTTATGCTGACGGGAGTGGCTCCCCATCAGCAAATTTGTGTGGCCACAGTAAGCCGGCTCGGGGATTGGGCACCCCTGAAGTCGGCCGTTGGGCAGCTGCCCGCATGCTGCTAATGTGGCAAGCATGCAGGAAGGGTCCGCTGCATCTGACGAGCTTTTCTCGGATTGCAGAAGACCTTTCCTTAGATGTGCTCACCACATTAGCATGCATGGTGTGGCACCGGCATGCAGGCTGATTGGGGTATGAGGGGTGCACCTACTAATGCGTGCCCTGCATACACCCAACAGCGGCCGTGCCTCCAAATCTGCATTACCACAAGATGTTGACTTGTGCACAAGCACGGCAAGCCAACATAAAAATGTCACTTTGATTAGCTAGCCCACCGGCACAGCAGTAGAGCTATCACTTACAATGCCAGTGACCCAGGACTGATAGTGAGCCTGGGTTGCTGATGGGCTGGCGGAGGGGAGAATGGTTGAGCATCCATGGGGTTGGTTCTTCAGGGAAGGTGGGTTGCAGTTTTTGCTGCTATACCACCACCTGAGTGACCACAGGTGGAGGTGCAGTCAAAGGATGCCACAGCATAAGGAGGGGCGGATGTCAGCTGAGAGTATGGAGTGAAGGCACGACTCTGCATGCCTTCTTCTCATTGGCTCTCCTCGCATGCTTGCGCCTGCAGGGGTGGGACCTAGAAAACCAAAAAAAACTCATATCTGTGCCAGGAGAAGGGCCTCAGCATCAGTGATCATGGGTGATCAATGGGAGCAGCTCGGTGTCCGTCCCTCTGAGGTTTCAGAGGGAGTGACAGAGCCCCCCTCTTCCCCACATCGGGGGTTCATCTGGGGCTCTAGAATGTTCCGTGGAGTGGAGCATTCCTTGGGGGATGGCATCCTTGGTCCTCCCGACACAGCCTGTGTTTGTGCATTGAGGACCCTGATGGAAGGGGGCAGATGTGAGAGAAGGGGAGTAAAAAAAAAAGTTGCTTTGAACAAAGCTTGCCAACTTGTGATTGGTTGTGACCAGTACACACATACCTGTGACCTGTACAAGCAATCTAACTGGCTAAGCTTCAATGGCAGGCTTTGTTATCAGACCTGCCTGTTAGCCAGAAAAATAGCCACTGGTCTCTCTCCTCCTGCTGCTCAACATCTCCTAACTCCTGCACACACTACTCAGGCAACAGAAGCTCCTCAAAAATCATCTTCCATATCCCATTTTGTAGGACCTCCTTGGGGCAGAGGGCTTTCATGTACAAGGCCCTGTACTGGCTGAATAGTGAATGAAACACATTCTGAAGAAAGGGGGGTTACTAGTGGAGTACCTCAGAGCTCAGTACTGGGTCCAATCCTCTTTAACGTCTTTATAGGTGACATTGCAGAGGGTCTGGAAGGAAAGGTATGCCTCTTTGCAGATGACACAAAGATCTGTAACAGAGTTGATACACAAGGGGGGTTTAGAAAGGATGAGAAGGGACTTGGCAAGGTCCAAGAGAAGAGTACACAATAGCAGGGGAGGTACTAACAACAACAATAATGGAAAGGGATCTGGGTGCAGTCATATCAGATGACCTAAAGGTGGGTAAGCAATGTGAGAAGTCAGTAAGAAGAGCCAGGGGGATACTGGGATGCATAGGGAGGGGCATCACAAGTAGAAAAAGGGAAGTGGTTATCCCTCTGTACAGACAGTTGGTGAGACCCATCTGGAGTACTGCGTGCAGTTTTGGAGACCTCATCTACGCAAGTACATAGACAGGACGGAAGCAGTCCAGAGAAGGGCAACAAAAATGGTGCAGGGTCTACATCAGAAACCATATGGAGAGAGACTGAGAGAGCTTAATATGTAAACCCTTGATGAAAGGAGGGATGGGGGGACATGATAGAAACTTTTAAGTACCTCAAAGGATCAGTAAAGTCCAGGAGGGTAGCATCTTTCAGAAAAAGAGATGTATAAGAATAAGGGGGCACAATTTAAAGTTAGAGGAGGGACGGCTCAGGGGTAATGTGAGGAAATTATTTTCATGGAAAGAGTGGTGGACGTATGGAACCGCCTTCCTTGAGAGGTTGTGGGATCTAAAACAGGGGGGGAATTCAAACATGCATGGGACAGACATAAGGCAATTATAGTGGGGGGTTGCAGGAAGTAGGCTGTTGGTTAACTGGAATCTGCAGCTTATCCAATAGGTAGGGAAATGGGCAGACTGGGTGGGCCAAGTGGTCCTTATCTGCCATCAAAGTCTATGTTTCTATGAATGATCTGCCCCCAAGGTCACAGCTGTAAATAAATTAGGCCCATTGAAACTTAAACTCCAGGAGCTTCTCCTTGCCTCCAGTTGTTGTGACTGCCACTAGCCTGTCCCTTACAGCAGAGTCTCTCTGCCTTTAGTTGCCATGACTGTTACTAGCCTGCCCTTTATTCCCCCCCTCTCTGTCCTGCTCCTCCTCCCTTTTGCCTCACTTCCTATGACAATGTCATTGCTAACTGCATATAGTAGTAGCTCCCCTTTGCCCCCATGTTCGTTATTCTCTTTCCCTCCTGTCCCCCTACCCTTTCTTCTAAATCTAAAAATAAAAGCTTGGATAGTGCTCTGCAGATCTTGACTATAGATGGGCTGATATTGGCACAGGCAGACTTATATAAATATCTGGGAGTTGAAATTCATTCTGGCCTTACTTTTTTGAAATTACTCTTTATTCCTCCTCAGCCTGCCACCTCCGACCCTTCAGGAGGACCATTCGACATCCCACTGCTGGAACCCTACCACAGACCACCAGACCCCATGGAGCAGCGGATTACCCCGAGGCGGGCAGGCGGGGATCAAACCCTGTTCTACGTTACGCGTCAGTCTGTGGTCTGGCGGGCACAGGCAACGGTGGCACGGCCACGGTCCTCCCATCTTCCAGCTGAGGCAGGCTTGTTCCTCGTTTTCTCCCTCTGAGCAGCCAACGACCTCCCTGGCGTCATGGCCTTGCAGCGCTGGCGTCCGTGCTGCTCAAAGGCCAGCCATCCTAGTGGGGCTTACGCAGTTCTCGAGCCTCCGCTGGGGTCGTAAGAAATGTCGGGCATCGGCTGAATCCCTCCCGGCGAGCTGTCGTTGGGCGCAAGCCTGTCTCCCCCGGCCGACCCACCGACGACCCGAGTCCACTCCCGAACCTGGGTCGCCGGCGTGGAGCGAGGCGTGGCGTCCAGCGCCTCAACCCTCAGCACCACCGGGCCGGGTGTCTGGCCTTACTTTTAATCAACATATAGATAGTATAATAAAGAAAACTAAAATGAAATTGAGGGCCTTAAGAAGGGTTACTTTTTGTATGACTAAAAATGATCATAAGTTGGTAGCAAATCAGCTGATTATTCCTACTCTGGAGTATGGATCACATGTTTATTGTTTTTCTACAAAAAAATATTTACATAAACTGGATGTATTATACTATAAAATAGCTAGATATGTATTATGATGTAGTCCCACAGTCCATCACTTCTCCCTGTATGATGCTTTGTCCTGGATCCAATTATATCATAAAAAAGAAATAGTATGGATACCTAATTGTATAAAATTATGAAATTGGAAATGCCTGAAAGACTTGTGAAACAATTAGAATGGGTAAATTATAGTTCTTGTTTGAGAAATATAAATAGTACATTAAAATTACCAAGGATCCAAAATAAATACAGAACATTTAAATTTAAATTTAGAGCTGCTAGTTCTTGGTATAGATTATCGAAGGATTTAATAGAAATTAATTTAACAATAAAGGAATTCAGACAAAGAATTAAACAGGATCTTGAATATGTATGTATATGTTTGGAGTAAACATCTTGTTGTTGGTAGTTCCCAATATATAAATGAGGGGTTACTAGATTAGTATAAGACATAGGATATCAGATCATATTGCTTTTTACATTCGCTTGCACGCATGCGCAAGGAACGTTTTGGGAGAGTAGCATACTTTGGAGGTGTGCCTCTCCTGTTAAATCCACTGCTCAGTTGAGCAAGCGTGGCGGTCCTGCATCAATGGGTGTGGGAGCTGTTTATGACAGAGTGGTCTTCACTTCAAAGAAAACCACCGCTGTCATACAGAGCACCGTCACGCCCGGCCCCCACCTCACGCCACCCCTGCATCATGCCGCCCCAAATCCTTGCTGCCACGCTGGGAGCCGTAGCATGGCAAGCGTCCGATGTTGTTTGCCGACAGGGTGCCCAATCCCCGTCGGCTCCACGGCCCCAAGCCATCCTTCTGCCACGCTGAGGTCCACCCCAGCATGGCAAGCGTTCCGTTGTTTGCTGACGAGGTGCCCAATCCCGTCGGCTCCTCAGCTCCCCAGCCATCCTTGTGCCATGCTGGGGCCACCCTAGCGTGGCAAGCGTCCGTCGTCAATTAAAAACCTGTAAAGTAAAAGCGGTCTCACGCGAGTCTCCCGCCCCCTTCACAACCTGCACCCACCCTCGCACCCTGCCTCCCCACACCCCCCTCACCCCATATTTACCTCCAGAGCTCGGCGCGATGATCTTCGGTGGACCGGGAACATGTCTGCACTCTTCAAAGCCGACCGCGAACTGAGGAAATGCCGGGAAGCTGTACAATGGGCTAGATAAGGGGGTTTCAACTTTATTGCATGTCTCAGGCATTTTTTGGAATTTTGGCACCAAATTTTCAACATGGGGTTTTTGGGACCCCTTCTCATGCATGATGTCACTGTCATGGCGTTATTAGGGTCCGAAGGAGTGATTCGGCAGTCACTGCACAGTCACTGCCAAAATCACCCTTCAGACCCAAGTAGCACCGTGACAGTGACATCATTCATGAGAAGGCGTTCCAAAAACCCCATGTTGAAAATTTGGTGCACAAATTCCAAAAAATGGCTGTTTTATGAGCATGTATTGCGCAGTTCCAACGCAGGCTCATAAGTTCGCGAATTTTCAATATTTTCACTCCAGATTTTCAAAATTGCCATTTTACCACACCTCCTTATGAGCAGTACAGCTGTCACTTTTCACATACTGCCCAAAACGTGTTTCCGCCACTGTAGCGCACAATGGCGCAGTCGGTGTGCAAAATAAATGTATGGGACGCATTAAGAAAATCATGGTGACACTGTTCATTAGCAGAGATCTTAAAATGGCTATGTTGAAAATTTGGTGGAAAAAATTCCTAAAAATGACTTTTATGAGCGTGCATTGTGCAGTTCCTACGCACGCTCATAGGTTTGCGAATTTTCAATATTTCCACTCCAGATTTTCAACATTGCCATTTTACCACACCTTCTTTGAGCAGTATAGCTGTCATTTTTCATCTCACCCAAAGCGTGTTTCCGCCCATGTGGCGCACAGTGGCACAGTCACTGTCAGGAAATCAATGTATGGGACACATTAAGAAAATCACAGTGACACTGTTCATGAGCAGAGGTCTTAAAATGGCCATGTTGAAACTTTGGTGAAAAAATTCCTAAAAATGACTGTTTGACGAGCGTGCGTTGCGCAGTTCCTACACATGCTCGTAAGTTTGCGAATTTTCAATATTTGCACTCCAGATTTTCAACATTGCCATTTTACCACATCTCCTCATGAGCAGTACAGCTGTCATTTTTCATATCTTGCCCAAAATGTGTTTCCACCACTGTAGCGCACAATGGCGCAGTCGGTGTGTGAACTCAATGTATGGGACACATTAAGAAAATCACAGTGATGCTGATCATGAGCAGAGGTGTTAGAATGGCTGTGTTGAAAATTTGGTGAAAAAATTCCTAAAAATGACTGTTTTATGAGTCTGCATTGCGCAGTTCCTACGCACTCTTGTAAGTTTGCGAATTTTCAATATTTTCACTTCAGATTTTCAACATTGCCATTTTACCACACCTCCTCATGAGCAGTACAGCTGTCATTTTTCACATCTTGCTCAAAACATGCTTCCGCCCATGTAGCGCACAATGGCGCAGTCGGTGTGCGAACTCAGTGTACAGGACACATTAAGAAAATCACAGTGTCACTGTTCATGAGCAGAGATCTTAAAATGGCTATGTTGAAAATTTGGTGAACAAATTCCTAAAATAACTGTTTTAAGGCGTCGTTGTGCAGTTCCTACAGCGATCGTAAGTTTCGAATTTTCAATATTTTCACTCCAGATTTTCAACATTGCCATTTTACCACACCT
This sequence comes from Neoceratodus forsteri, assembly GCA_016271365.2. NCBI lineage: Eukaryota > Metazoa > Chordata > Ceratodontiformes > Ceratodontidae > Neoceratodus > Neoceratodus forsteri. The sequence goes on along the minus strand of CM028132.1, from coordinate 1,158,764,419 downwards.
CCTTATGAGCAGTATAGCTGTCATTTTTTCATCCTGCCCAAAATGTGTTTCCGCCCATGTAGTGCACAATGGCGGTCGGTGTCTGCGAAATCAATGTATGGGACACAGTAAGAAAATCACAGTGACACTGTTCATTAGCAGAGGTTTTAAAATGCCAATGTTGAAAATTTGGTGAAAAATTCTAACAATGACTGTTTTACGAGTGTGCGTTGCACAGTTCCCACGCACGCTCGTAGGTTTGCGAATTTTCAATATTTCCACTCCAGATTTTCAACATTGCCATTTTACCACACTTCCTTATGAGCAGTACAGCTGTCATTTTTCACATCCTGCCCAAAACGTGTTTCTGCCTATGTAGCGCACAATGGGGGTAGCAAAAAGATCATGCTGAAATTTTATTGTGCAAATACCAGCAATCGCACAGGGCATTAGGGTAATGCACCATACGTGCCAAACACCACTGCAAATACCTGCAAGCGAACGTTCGGCACTGACAAATGCTTATTATATACTGTAACATGTTGTTATCACCTGTAATGTGTACTAGTTTGTTGTGTTAATATGTCTGTGTGTTGTTGCTATAAAATGTTCCTTTTTAGTATGATATAATATTTGCATTTTATGTAATATGTGCAATATTGAAAATGTTTGGAACTTTTTGTAATTTGTAAATAAACATCAGTAACGGGATCGCCATGAAAACAGGCCTTGTATAAGACCTATGGTGTAAACTTTTTGCATTGTTAAATTGTTTTTTGCCTGAATAAATAAAAATGTTTTTACTACTACTTTCTCCCCCCTTCTTCTGCCACTGTCACTGCCTCCTCCACTCCCCCCATCTCTTTGCTGTTCCCGAACCTCTGCCCTTACTGGATTCATACTCCTGATTGTAACCAGCATTGCCTGGCATGTAACCGTATTGTTTCCTTGTATATTATGGTCCGGACATTCAGAGGGGTTGCGCATGGCACAACAGAGTTGTGCCAGCGCAACCACGCATTGCGCCACGGTGGGATATTGGAAAGGCTGCCAGAAGCAGTGCAAATCCTAGTGCATTGGGGCGCAATGCAATTGTATGTGGCGCAGATGCAGGGGGGGTGCCCATGCATATGTGGCACATCCCGATATACAGCCCAGGATGTGCAGTGCATATGCTGGTGCAACCCTGCATTGCGCCACATGGGGGGGGGGCTCAAAGTTGAGCTTGTGAAGAGTGGGAACAAATTCTGGCCACCCACAGGTGGGCTGCTGTATTGCAGGGTGCAGCACAGCAGCTGCCAGCCATGGGTGGCCATCCACCCACCCAGAACACCGTCCACAAGCACACATAGCACCCTGGTAGTCTAGTGGAACCTCCCTCTCATAGCCACGATCACTGGTATATCCCCATACAATACTTCCCTGGTAGTATAGTGGTACCCCCCCCCCTAGCCCCGATTGCGGTATATCACCGCATGTAACATCCCTGGTGGACTAAGTAGTACCCCCCCTGCCCATTGCCACAATCACGGTACAACTCTGTAATATAATACCCTGGTGATCCAATGGCATCCCCCACCCCTCACACCCACACATAACACCTTGCCAACCCCACTCCCCCCGTCATTGGTGGGCAGCTGCAACCCACCCGCATACTGCCCGGCTGCCCGCTGAATGACAGGTACAGTATGGGGTGTAAACCCATTGGTCCACAGTGTAGACCAATGGGCTTGCAGGGCATACTGTACTAGACAGTCCGAAATATGTGAATGAAGTAATTCACATATTTGGGACTGTCTAGTACAGTATGCCTTGCATGCTCATGCTGTACCTGTCATTTGGCGGATGGCCAGGCAGTATGGCGGGGAGTTGCAGCTGCCCGCTGATGATGGGGGTGAGCGGGTGAGCAAGGGTCTCTGTGTGTGGGTGGGAGGGGTGGGGTGCCACTGGATCACTAGGGTATTATATTACAGATCTGTACTGTGATCACGGTAATGGGCGGGGGACCACTTGTCCACCAGGGATGCTACATGCAGTGATATACCACAATCAGGGGCTAGGGGCGAGGGCTACCACTACACTACCAGGGAAGTGCATTGAGGGGATATGCACGTGATCCAAGCTACAGGAAGGAGGGTGCCACTAGACTACCAAGGACTTCTGTACAGACATATACCAGTGATCGCGGCTATGGGGAGACCACTAGACTACCAGGGAATTAATGTACAGACATATATCAGTGATTGGGGACATGGGAGGGAGAGGAGTACCACTAGACTACCAGGGAATTAATTTACAGGGATTTACCTATGATCACGGCAACGGGGTGGGGGATGCCCCGGGACCTCCACTGTGCACATGTCATGCTGTGCAGGGCACCAGGTGAAATTCACCGGGCTGCCCTGCGCAAGGCATGCAAATGGGGCCATAATGACATGAAAATTACCCTATTTGAGCCTTGCATATATTTTGGCTTCATTTGCATGCCTTCAGCTGAATATCGTGGGTGATGTGCCCAGCGCAGCTGCATTTATGCTGGCGCATCCCCGTGATCCCTAGCTGTGGCTCTTGCCAGCGCAGTCCCACTGCACTGTGCACAGTCCATGCCATGTTCAACGGTGCTGCGCCATGGCACATCACCATTGAATATCACCTGGTCCTAGCCCCAGAGCATCCCAGTTGCGCTGCTCCCATGCTTGTGCCACCGCCTTACGCAATCTGAATATCCGGGCCTATACATTTATCTGTATTGTATTTTGCATTGCTTCCTTGTATATTACATGTTTTCTGTATTGTATGCTGCATTTTGTTACCATTGTATACTGTTGTATTTTGCTGTGGACTACATGACATGGAGCCTTTGTAAAAGAGTCTCTGACTCAAAGGTAGTAATTCCAAGACTTTAATTAAAAAAAAAAAAAAATAAAAAAAGGGAGCAAACCAATCAATTGGACAGCCTGGTTACAAAACACATTTTAATACTCAAAGATATTTTAATCCCAGCTGGCCCAGTGACGCTGAGGGTTAAGGCACTAGATGGCTCACCTCACACCACGTCAACAACCTGGGTTCAGGAATGAGCCTGGGCCATTGGGGGTCGGCAGAAGCGAGTATGGATTGAGTATTTGGAGGACAGCTCTCCCTTCCCAGGGAGGGTGTAGGGACTAGCATCGCTCCTGAGCAACCTCTGGCGGCAGTCGGGGGTAGCTGTGGAACTTACGCTGCAGTCATATGGTGGGGGTGGAGCTCGGCGGATGCTGGATGTCATTGCACATCCGAGCTCCACTGGGGGGGGGAGGGGTGGTGGGGAGAACACAAGGAAAAAACCCCTCCGGTCCCGATAAGTGATGGCTCCCCACAGTGCCGGCCACCACACGCCCAGGACTGGGTCTCTGTCTCCGCCCCTTCAGTCTCCCCGCCGACCCAGCCAGATGCTCTGGAGCCTAGACAGAGCACCAAGTTAGTGAATGGCGGCCCTGCCCCAGGGGCTTAGAGCTGGGAGGATTGTCTGGCATGCGTTCAGCAGAGGAACAGTAATATATATGAGGAGCAGAGCCACGGTGGGTGGTAGAGCAGCACAGCGAGTTGGAGTAGCCTGTGAGAGTTCAGGATCGGGGGCGAGAGAAAAAGCTGAAAAAAAAAAATATATTTTAATACCTAACTCGGATACCTTGGAGTCATTTCAAGGACTTCAGACCAGATATGGCACACAGGAATCCTACTTACATAGGAACCTGACAGCAGAAAAGGACCGCCAGACCCACCTAATCCGCCCATTTGCCTAGCGTCCCCTAGGCTTGCTCTGATTTCCCTCTCCCTCCTTTTAACTTCCCACAGTGTCTGTCCCAAGCCCCCTTGAACCCTCCCACTGTGTTTTCACCCATGACTATTCCAGGCAGCCCATTCCAGGTGTCCACCACCCTCTCTGTAAAGAAGTATTTCCTGATGTTACCCCTAACCCCCTCCAAGTTGGAGATCATGCCCCCTTTTCCTGGGACATCCCTTCAATTGGAATAGATTCTCTGTAGACACTTTGTTGATCCCTTTTAGGTACTTAAAGGTCTCTATCATGTCCCTGCTCTCCCTCCTTTGTTCCAGGGACATGTCTAGTGCTCCCAGTCTTTCCTCATATGGCAAGTGGCAGAGCCACTTCACCATCTTGGGTGCCCTCCTCTTTACCCGCTCCACCATTTCCACATCCTTTTTTCAGTAAGGCCTTCAGAACTGGACCCCGTACTCCAGATGAGGCATGACCAGCTGGGTGTACAAGGGCATCAGGACCTCTTTCTTCCTGCTGGTCATCCCCTTCCTAATATAACCCAACAGACTGTTTGCCTTTGCCACTGCCCTCTTGCACTGCCCAGCCACCTTCAACTCCTGAGAAATGATGTTGCCCAGGTCCCTCTCCTCCTTGGTTATTGCCAGTGGCTTATCCCCTAAAAGCATTCCACTCTCCACATGTTTCTTGTCCAGAAATATGATGATTTTTGCCATGTTAGAGCGATACTTCCATTTCTGGCTCATTCTCTACCATCCCCAGGTCCCTCTGCAACCTCTTGGCTCCTTCCTGCATGTCCTCTCTATTGCGGACCTTTACATTATCTGCAGACTGGCTCACTCTACCCTCCAGCCCACTCACTATGCTTCTTATAAAGATGTTGAGCAGCAGGGATCCCAGTACTGACCCCTTAGGAACTCCACTAGTGACCCCTGACACTCCCGAGGGAACCCCATTTACTAACACCCTCTGTAGCCTGCCCTGCAGCCAGTTTCACACCCACCTTGTTACCACCCCCCCAGCCCCAGGCACTCCATTTGCACAGTAGCCTTCTGTGCGGCAGTGTATCAAAAGCCTTCCTAAACTCCAGGTAAGCTATGTCCACTGACCTACCCATATCGACTACCCTAGTGACCCAGTCAAAAAACCCAACCAAATTTGTTTGACAATATCTGCCCTTGGAAAAGCCATGATGTCTTGAGTCTAGGAGTCCATTTGCCTCCAGGTAGCTGGTGATCCTGTCCTTGAGCAGTTTTTCCATGAGCTTGCTGACCACAGATCTCAGACTTATATACCTGTAGTTGCTCATGTTTTGTCTCTCCTCTCCCCTCCCCTCCCCTCCCTTGTGCAGGGGCAGTGCTTCTGCGTACTTCCAGTCCTTCGAGATCCCCCAGTGTGGGATTTATTGAACAGAAAGGTCAAGGGGCTGCTAACACCTCCTCAGCTCCCTCAACACTCTTGGGTGAACCCCATCCAGCCCCATGGCCTTGTCCATCTTCAGGTCCTTGAGTTCTTGCAAGATCTCCTCTTCCCGGAAGGGACTCACATCCACCCCATCACCTCTCTATCGGCTAGCCTGGAGTTGTCCTCTACCCATACCTCCTCCTACATTAATACTGCACTGAAGTAATTGTTCAGAATTTTGGCCTTCTCCCAGTCCCCCTCCACCCTTTCTCCTGTCTCTGCTAGCAGACTCAGTATTCCGTTTTCCCCTTTTCTCCGCTCGCTAATATACCTGAAGAAGGTCTTATCCCTCTTCTTGACTGCCTTGGCCATGTTCTCTTCCGTCCTTGCTTTTGCCCGTCTGACCACTCTCCCCACCTCCTTTTGCTTTTCCTGGTATTCCATCTGGTCTAGTTCACTCTGCATTGTTTTATATAGTCTGAAGGCTTGCTTCTTAGCCCTGATACTGGCCCCCACTTCCCTACTGAACCACAGTGGCCTCATTTTCTTCTTATTTTTGCTTACCCTCTTTGTGCAGTGTTCAGTGGCCCCCACGATGGCTCCCTTTATAGTGGCCCATAAGTTTTCCACCCCCCCCAAGCTCCCACATCTCTGTAATTGCCTGTCAAGCGTACTCCCTCATCTTGTTGAAATTTGCACTTCTGAAATTGAGAACCTTCACCTTGGTCCAGTAGCATGAGGCCAATGTGCATACTGTGAACCACACAGTGCTGTGGTCACTGTTGCTTAAGTTATCCCAACCGAAACCTTCTCTGCCCTGTCTCCATTTGTAAGCACCAGATCTAATACAGCACCTTCCCTGGTTGGCTCTTTGAACAGCTGCTTGAGATGGGCAATCTGGAGAGTCTATAATCGTTCTTCTCCTGGATGAGACTTCTGTTATTGATTCCCATTCCAAATCCGGCAAGGTAAGATCTCCCAACAACAGCACTTCCCCCTTTGCCACCATCCTGACTATCTCTTTGACCATCTGGTTGTCCACCTCTTCTGGTTGCCCTGGTGGCCTGTATACCACTCCAGTGTGCACCACCTCAGTCTTCTCTGAGGTCAATGAGACCCATAGTGCCTCTGTGTCCCCCCACCTAACCTGCACTTCTGATGCTGGGATCCCCTCCCTCATGTATAGAGCCACACCCCTTCTCTCCTGTCGACCCCGTCCTTCCTGTATAGTGTGTACCCCAGGATGTTCCTGTCCCAGTCCTTTCCATCATGAAGCCAAGACTCCATAATTCCTACTAAGTCTAAATCCTCCTCTGCCATGACTGCTGTCAGGTCTGGGACCTTGTTTCCCAGGCTCCTGGCATTTGTGCACATGGCTTTCCGGTATGCGGCTTCCATTCCCCCCACCCCTGTCTTGATGATCCTCATCTTACATGTGATATCATTTCCAGCCCCATCCAGCTGGTTTGATTCCTTTGGAGGGGGACAACTGTCCCCCTTGTCATGTGCATTGTTAGATGCCATGGGCAGCCCCACCCCACCCTGATTCAGTTTCAATTAAAGTGTGTACTAAAAAACTCCTCTAATTTCCACTTTAGTACCTTCTTACTTTCTCTAGATGCAGCCTATCTGGGGCAAAGAGGCTTTCATCATGCCAGATGGTCCCCCAATGACCCACCTGCCCATAACACTTCTGAGCACACCATTTAGAGAGCCAGCTGTTGAACTCCACTATCCTCTGCTTGCTATCCATGCTAGCTAGCTCTTAGGACTGGAAGCACCTCTGAGAATGCCACTGAACAAAAGCACAGTTACTACAGAACTGTGACAGGGCCTCAAACCTCACTCGAACTTCCATCAGACTATGACCAACAAGGTCATTTGTTCCCAAGTGGAACACCAGGTGGGTTCTCATATCCTGTTGCTTCCCCCAGGAAGGGATGTAGTGAATGACCTCCACAGCTGTCATTCCTGGCAGGCAACTGACTCAAACCTTGTTACCCATACCACCCTTCCCTCTTCAGCTGATACCCCTAACCATGGAGTCCCCAACTATTGTGAATTTATCCTTCACTATGCCTGCATCGGAGCCACTCCCTGCCCGCTCCCCTGCTTCCTACCCCCTCTTGCAACATACTTTCACAGCCCTCAGGGCCTCCTTTCTAACAGTCGACTCCTCCTCCTTCTTAATCCTCGCAACTTGACCCCCCCTCCGTAGATGGCCTCCTGAAGCCCCTGCTTTATGTCCTGTGTCCCCAACATCCCCTACATCTTCTAGCTTCCCTTGCCCCTGTCAGTGCCGAGTACCTTAACCTGGACCCTCAATGACACCTCCTGTGCTGTTTCTGTCTCCATATCCTTGTTATGCTGTGGGGCCTGCCTTGCCTCCACTGGGGGTGGCTCTTCCTTAGGGTCCTCTTCCTTGCTTACTCTAATCCCTGAGGCCCCCATCTGGACTGCTTTGACCTGAAGTGCCCCTCCACCCTCAGCCCCCTGGACCCCTTTGCCAACTCCCCATTTCCCCCTATCCATGGAGGATGTCCCGCTGTCCCTTCGTCTCTGCCCTCCTCACTATTCTGGCCATCCCCCGAAACCAGCCCTCCCAACTCCCCCTTATCCACCTCCAGTCTGGTTACTTCCTCCTCCTCCTTCTTGAACAGTAGAGGCACAAATTTGTTGTTTAGCTCTATGCCTGTTCCCTTGCTTCCTCCTGACAGAGCCTTCCCCTTTTGCTCCTGTCTGTGCCCTCCTGGTCCTCTTCCCCCAACCATCTGCTAGCTACTATGGCCATTTTTGCAATTTGCCCCCTCCCCCATCAGGGCCCTCATTTGCCCCTTGCACTCCATCCCCTCCACCATATATTCTGCAAGTGTCTCAGATCCTGGGGGCAGTTACTGGGACCAATTAACCTGCCACATTTCTCCCCTCCTGGACCCCATCCCCACCTCCCCTGCCCGGACAGCCTGCGTATTTCCCACCCATTTTCCTACTCTTGTTTACAAGCCCAGGTACAGCTGCTGGACCCATCAGTCCAGCCCCACTGCCCCCCCTCTGGCCTCCATCCCACCCCCTGCCTGGATGACCTCTATCCTCCAGACCCCTTCCTCTTAAACTCCTCCTTAACCACTGTAGCTCCTCCCTTAATATCACCAGCTGGCTACAAACCATATACCCCCATCCTCCATGTCCAATCCAGAATCATGGCAGACCCACACCCAGTACACCCCACCACCCTGCCAAAGACATCTGCCCTAGTGATGTGTGACCCCTGCCTCATCCTGGTCCCCATCCTGTGCTGCTAGCCCAACAAGAATTTGGTTACCAGTATAGATCCCTTCCACAAATTCTCTGTGCCCAGTTTCTAATTCAAAGAAATATATACAGTACTTACAGCACTTAGTTGTATGGGTAGCAATTCTACCCGCACTTAATTGTATAGGTAACCATTCTACCACTCCACAAATTTATAAGCAGTACTTAATTGTAAAAGGAACAATTCAACCACTCAGCAAATATATAAGCAGCACTTAGTTGTATAGGCAACAGTTCTACCACTCAGCATTTTACAATTCAAGGCAAATATATAAGCAGCACTTAATTTTATAGGTAACTATCCTACCACTCAGCCATTCAATGCAATTATGCAGTAGTTGACTGTATAGGTAACAAATCCCAATAGCGCTAGTGCATAATTACCACACGAGTCCCAATTTGTTCAATTCTTGGAATATCTTCCCCTGCAGAGACCCAGTCAGGTAACAATTCTCAATAGCACTAGTTCATTATTACCACACAAGTCCCAATTTGTCCCGTTCTTGGAGTATCTTCCCTTGAAGATACCCAGTGAGTCCATAGTTACCACGTGAGGCCCAGCTTGCCCAGTTCTTTGAGTATCTTCTCCTGCAGAGACCCTGTTGATCCCCCAATTACAGCTCCTTTGTGAAGAAATGTTCCTTTGCCCAGCTGTGAGAACCAACATGCAGATCCCCCGTTCCTCCAGCTGCTCTTTAGGACCATTGGCCACTCTGCTCTCCTTTTGCTGACTCCTCCTCTAGTCTTCCTTGCTCCTCCCTACTCCAGCATTAATAGAGTCCAGGGTCAGGGAGGGTGACCAGGAAGAAAAAACATCCCCACAGAAGCAGCTCCCCATACTTCTCAGCCACTGACTGCAGCCTGAATCCTCTGCTCCCTCCAGCTGCCTGACCACTGATGTGGTCAATTCTCCCACTCTCTGTCAACTGCGGCCAGAAAAGCAGGCTCCTCTTTCTCCAAATGGCCACCAATGCGACCAGCCAGCAATTCTACAAATACTTGCAATTGTGAAGTGCAATAGGTCATCTGGTCAGTACTCTTCCTACGGTGCAAACTTCCCCAACACCCCACCCCTTTCCAAAGCTGTTGGCTAGGTACTCCCTAGTCAGGGATAGTATTCCAAACCAGACAACACCAGCGAAAGATAAATGGGAAATCTGCTATTGTTGCCAGATCCATGAGGAAGAATGGCAGGCCTCCTGGAAGGCAGTGCATGGCCCAGTTAGATACACACACAGTAGACTGATATAGAATAAAGTCTTGCACTGGTGGTATAGAACACCAGTAGTTCTGCACTATGTTCATCTCATTCCTGCCAGTACATGCTGGAGATGTATGAAGTCCAGTGGTGACCTGTTTCACTTACCATGGATTTTCCCTATGATTATACACTACTGGAAACAGATACAAACCTTGTTACAACAGATGCTACAAGCCCAAATGCTTCTGGCTTCTGAATCTTTTTAGCTAGGTTCCAAGATGCTGTTCCAAACCTCAGAAAAATCAGCTGAACTTCATAATCCTGGCCAGTATAGAAGCTAAGAGACTTCTGGTACTCCAGTGGTAATCCACAATCATCCCCACCAAAAGTGAATTCTTAGAGTTCCTGACAAAACTATTCCAGTATGACAGAATGTCACACATCTCTTCTAACACCAAAGTGAAACCATATGATAAAGTAATCAGCCTGCAAGGGGCCTGTGCCACCCAATTTTTCTTTCCTTCTCCCCTCCACTTATGGCCTCTGGCATACTAAGGCTTGACACCACGGCAGGTTCCAAGTTGGACCCGAATCAGATATTATGTGATCCAGACAGCTTGGTGCACTAACTTGAGTTTTTCAGGTTTTGAATCAGCTGTATTACAGTATGTTTCTCCTATTTCTGTACTTACCAAGCGTATATTTGGTATCCTAGATAACACTCATTATAAAGAGTATAGCAAATGAGGTATGTAGTCCAACAAATGCAGAGTAGTGTATCATCTATCTTTATGGCTTTTTGAAGATATTTACATTACCTTTTAACCAATAATACTGGATATACCAGACCATGCAGTATATATGTGTACTAAGACTACAAGGGAACTAATAATCAGTGTTGTACTGTATTTGTGTACTATACAGACACCTGAATCTAGGTAATAATGTCTGTATTGTTTTCTTTTTTCTTCTGTTTTGAAAAATTCAATTAAAATGTTTAACTATAAAGGAATTAGATCTGATGACTTGGCAGTCAAAGTGTAGGAGGCAGGAGTTTTATCTCATGCTTTATCTTGCAGTGTTTGCTATGGTAGATTTTTACATGATTTTTTTCTGGAGTCCTAGGTAGGGGTGGAAGCAAATGGACTGATGTTCTTTCACTGCCTGGAAAGTGGACCATTTACTAGAATTCATGATTGATTTAATGTGTGCTAAATTTGTTGGCTTTCTGCAGGAAAGATTCTACATCAGGTCCAAAAAGGATATTATAATCAAGTGGAAGGTCACATATATGATGCTTCAGCTCCTGGGATTCCTTACTGCACTTTAGTTTGCCTCATCCAGTACAGCCATACCAGAGAACATACTTCAAGTTGCAGTACCATTTACATACATTGTCATTTGCATCATCTGATTAGAGGCATACATATCATGCTGTACTGTGTGCAGAAAGTTCTTTCAGAGGTACTTAGTGATATTCTCCATCTCCACTGAAGACAAATGCATAGGTTGTGCTGGTACTTGGCCAGATTTGTACTTTTTTGTGTTTGCTGGTCTTGTGCAATAAACAACATTTTCTGCTCTAAGTTCTTGGCGTGTCCCATTTTGTGGCTCCTGGGCTATGTACAATCACTATATTTGGCAGCCCAGCTGCAAACCGGGTATAGTGTTGATGTCTTTGTGCTATTTGGCCACATAAACAATGTAAGTGGCCTGTCTTAACACTAAGAAAGCATTAGAATACATTGTTTTCCCCAAGCCATCCACTCTATTTCCATCTTGGTCTGGAGAGTTGGTAGTGATAACATATGAAAAGATAAAACTTCAGTGTGGAGGAGGAACACAAACATGAAAAGGAGCTAGAAGTGAGAATGGAGTGGAGAACTGAATGAACAAAACTGAAGCAACACGGAGCAGAACAAGACACAGCTGATGTCTTGTGAATAGACCAATAGAGGGAACTGCACTTGAGGAATGGAGGCATGCACACAGTTCAACTTGAATCTGATTGGATGCATTTTACTGCCAGTTCCTTGAGCTAAAGAGGCAATGTGTGTGACTTTAGATGCATCCTCATTGTTAAAATGGGCTGCCTCTTGCACACAGTATGGTTTTACAAAAGGGAGATCCTAGCAAACCAACATGATTACCTTCTTTTAGGCAGTAACTAGGGAATTGGATAGGGACTAAGTAGTACATGAAGTCTATTTGGACATTAGCGAAACTTTTGACACTGTACCACATGGATCATAGTGGAGAACATTGTACAATATGGAATCCATAAAGTGTGAAGGAGATGAATAGCAAATTAGCTGAAACGTAAGAAGAAGAGAGAGAGAGAGAGAGAGAGAGAGAGAGAATATTCTGAATGGATTACCCCAGAAGTTGGTTGTAGATTTGCTGCTCCTTCAAAATCAATGTGAAATGTAAAAATGCAGTCCCTATGTTTTGTACTTTTATTATAGCTTGTATAGTAAAATCTGTACTCTGACTATATATCTAGTTTGGTACTTTTATGATAGCCTGTATATTAAAATCTTCACTCTGAACATAAATATACAACTGTCTATTTTTAATTGAAATATCAAGTTCATGCCCCCACCATGTTTACCTAAATGAAATCAGTTGTACTTCTCTCTTCAGTGACAGCTGTTCCATTTTATTGAGCTTATTGATTCATTGAAGGAGTGTCATGTTATGCTCAAAAGAGTTATACAGGGCAGCCAGAAACCATTGCATCCATGAAATACGTGGTGCTAAAAAGGAATACTTTAAAAATGAGCTTACCAATTCATGGAGTAGCAGCCGCAATTTTTGGGAGAAGCTTAACGTCCTCACAGGTAAACATAGTAAAACTTCCCCATCTGTATTACAGGTTAATGGCATTAACACACAAGACCATAAACTTATATTGGATGCATTTAATGATACATTCACTGACCTAAGTGGCATACTCCCGTCTGACTTCTTTGATTCCCCCAGCTTTACCCAAGTGACTGCCTCTGCCACCCCCTTCTCCCAATATCCTTACCTTTTACTTTAGGTGAGTGACACTGTCTGATGCCAAAAAATATTTAAAAAGGGTCATTGGTAAGCTTAGGTACAGTAGTGGCTTACTGGATCTTAAACTTCTCCACCTCTCCCTAGATATTCTCATTGTTCCGCTCACCAATATCCTTAACCTCTCCCTCTCCCTAAAGCAATTCCCTTGTCTTTGGAAAGCTGCTTATAGTTATGCTGGTGCACAAAAGCAGTGATGAGATGCTAACTAATAACTATCATCCCTTGTCTGTCCTACCCCCCAAAGCCCTTGAGTGTGTTGTCGCTGATCACTGATCAGCTTATAGAGTACCTTGTCAAATATAACGTGCAATGCCCTCAACAACATGGCTTCAGAAAGTCTCATAGTACCACCACTGCCCTACTTGCCTACACCAACTAGATCCATAAGGCCCTGGATGACGGACACCTAGTTGGGTCAATATACACAAACAGAGGTGAGAAAAAAGTAAGTGCCTTAACTGGGACTTGAACCCAGGCCACCTGAAATACCACTCCAATTATGCTAACCAGCTGTCCCACTGAGACAACTGAAACCTGGGCTATCCCTGAGCACATTACTCTTTCTCAAATGCACAACCCAATGGCAACACAAATATTTACTTGTAACAATCACATAGGGTGTGGTGTGCATATTTATGGAACACGTAAACAGCAGTGAGAAAGAAGTCAGTGCCTCAGCTGGCACTTGAACCCAGGCTGCTCAGAATACCATTCGATTGCAGCTAACCAATTGCGCCCACTGAGACAACTGGAACCTGGGCTGTCCCCAAGCACATTAGTTGTCACAGTTGTCCCAGTGGGCAGCTGGTTAGTGCACAAGTGCAGCATTCTTGGGTGGCCTGGGTTCAAGTCCCAGGTAAGGCACTTACTTTCTCAGCTCTGTTTCTATGTGTTCCATGAAATGTACCCACCACTGTGATAATTAAAAAGAAATAAATATTGAGGTCAATATCACATTGACCTGACTAGAACATTTGACACCGTGGAACCACTCCCTCGTGCTCAGCTTTCTCCCTCTCTCGGCTCTTCAACTGAAGTCACTCAATAGTTGAAAAGCTACCTTGATGGCTGCAAATTCGAGCGAGTTAAAATTCATGACACCCTCTCAAACACTCTTCCCGTATGGGCTGGAGTCCCACTAGACTTCATCCATGAACCCCTTCTCTTTAGCTTGTTTATCAATAATCTCCCCACTGCAAGTAATAACAACATGCTCCACTATGCAGATGATGTGGTCATCTTCTCCTGCAGCCCTGACTCAATCACGCAGTCTGCGGACCTTCAGTCAAACTTCAAACTGGTAGAGGACTGGTTTGAGCAACACAAATTGCTCATGAACTATAAAAAGACCAAGGTCATACTCTTCTCAAACCATCACAACTTACAGAAATCTGCTAGCCTAGTTATTTGCAACAACCAAAACCCACCCTTGAGCAAGTTCAAGAGTTTAAATACCTTGGTGTAACGTTGGACACTTCTCTCTCTTACAATCTCTATATTAACCAAATTGCCAAGGTCATTATTCTAGGATTGAGATCTTATATCACTACCGACACTATATGTCCACTGAGGCTCCGAGACTGGAGGTTACCAGCTCAACCTCTCACTCATGGACTATGGTCTAGTTATCTACAGTGCTGCCACTGACACCTCCTTAAAGAGAACTAGACTAGTGATAAACAAGTCCTGCATACTTGTCTCCGGATCTGATAAGAGAACCCACACATCTGATCTCTATAAAAGAACAAACTGGCTTCCTCAAAAGGCAAGGATCATCTACCAAACATGCCTACTCTCCAAAAAGATTAGTATGGGCCTCTCTACCCCTTTCATTGAATCTATAATTTTACCAGCACCAAAAACCAGGTGCACTCAGAGCTCCAATAAGCAATCTTATCTCATCCCTTTTTCCAGGAGCTCTCTCGCTCAGCGATCTTTTGATTTCAGAGCACCCACCCTCTTTAACAATCTCCCGTCTATCATCACTGCTGAACCTAAAATAAGCACCTTCAAACTCAAGTTTCAGCAACACCTCATTGCTCTAAGTCACTGTGATTGCTTTACCTAGTATAAGCTTCTTGCACTACCCTCACATCACTTTCCTTACCTCTTCTTTCCCCTTACCATTCCTTCTCCCATAGTAACCACATGCCTGCTGAATTACCCTGAGACATGCACACTCCTCCTCCCACCTGTCCTGCCTACCTGCCTCCCCCTCCCACCTTGCAGACTTACCAGTGTTCCCTTTCTCCTTTGTTCTCCTCCCTTTCCTGTTACTCCTTTGTCCTTCAGAAGCTGCTCTCCCTTCTTTAACTACTCCTCCCCTCTCCCCCCCCTCTTACCTCCCACTACCTTAAACTTCCAAACCCCACACAGCACTTCCTAAACAAGGTCATGTTCTGACTGCTTTTCTTTTACTGTAATTGTGTCATTTGTCTGTACCATTGTTATAATGTTTTGCAACTATATTGTTTGTTTCCATACTTTTTTGTACCTTCCATGCTAACCTTTGTAAAAGAACCTCTGGTTCAAAGGTAAGGTATTGTAATCCTAAAAATAAATAAATAGGTAAAAAAATAAATAAGGCCATCTCAGGAATGAAAAACAACAATTGCACGAGTTTGTTAAGGGTGTATGCAGCTCAATTTTTCCTTGTAGCCCCATAATTTGCTATTGTACTTTGCCTTTTTTTATTTGATTATATATTTGTATATAACAACCAAAAATGATAATTACTGACCCACAAGGGAGATATGTACTAGTTCATGGCCTATTGGAATGCATTGAATTAGTCCTTGGGAGTGTGTATGGGCCTGTGGGGGGAAATACTGATTTTTTCAGGACTTGCTGAACAAATTGCAAATGTTTTCTGCACTTCTCTTAATCCTTGGACAGGATTGGAACTTACCACTCAGGCAGGACTTAGATCATTCTAATTCCCCAATTAAGTCTCCATCCAATGTCCAGATGGCATTTTCAGAATTTCTCGATTCCGCCGGGCTGTGTGACCCATGGCGTTTGCAAAATCCCAGGGTTCACGCCTTCTCTTTTCATTCTATGGTTCACTCCACCTGGTCCCAGCTGGACTATATTTTGCTTAGCCATTCTCTTATACACGGTCTAAATGATTCTGCCATAGAACCGATTGTTATATCGGACCACGCTGTGGCCTGGGTCACTGTCATGCTAAATCAAAACCTCCAAAGGAACTCAGTATGGCGTCTAAATACGCAGCTTTTAAAGGAAGACTATGTTATTGCTAGGATCTCTGACTTGATTCAAGTATTCATTGCAAATAATCAGGGTTCTGTCACAAGAACGGATCATGGATGGTGTGCCTTGAAATGCTTTTTGAGAGGCGAGTTTATTAGGCTGTCCTCTACCCATAAACGGAAGAGAGAGGCTACCATCATCTCACTCCTGGCTCAGATCCGTTCACTCGAGCAATCTCTCACCTCATCTTCCTCTCCTGATCTGTTAAAATCATTACTGAATTTAAGGAATCAGTATTCTTGATTAGTACAAGAAAAAGCAGAATTTCTCATACTAAGAACTCAGGGTAAAATATATACAGTAGAGAGAAGGCTAGGTCATCTCCTAGCCTTGCGCCTGAGGAAATTAGAGGCATCAAGATTTATTTCTCTATTAATGATCCTGACGGAATTACTAAAACACACTTCAAAGAGACATAACTTCTGTTTAGACAGTTCTACTTTCTCTTTATAGTCAGTATCCCACATCTCCATCACAAGCTGAATTATTAGAATACCTGTCTGCTTCCACTTTACCCTAATCTCTCTCTACGAGCAGTCCCTTTTATCTGCTTCTACCTCCCTCCAAGAAGTGTTATCGACTATTCATAATCTCGCTATGGACAAGGCCCCTGGTCCAGATGGAGTCCCTTCAAACGTTTATAAAGTTTTTGCCAAAGACCTTGCACCTTGCCTGTTGCATTTGCATTAATACATGCTCTCCGGGCAAACCCAGGATCTATCTCTGCTGGAAGCCTCTATTATCCTTCTCCTTAAACCAGACAAGCCACCCCAGTCTCCAGCAAGCTACCACCCAATTTCTCTACTAAATTGTGATATTAAAATTTTAGCCAAGATACTCACTAGTAGAATTGAACAAGTCTGGACTGCTCTTCTCAGTCCAGAGCAAATTGGATTTGTGTCAGACAGAACCCCTGCTGATCACCTTCGTAAATTGTAGTATCTGGTTCAGGTAGCCAAAACCTCCCTATCCCTATGGCCCTGATATCCCTTGATGCAGAAAAGCTTTTGACAGGTGGACTGAATTTTATGGGCCACGCCACAGATAATGAGAGCTTCTAATAATCTTATTAAATGGATTCAGGCTCTATATTCCTCCCTCTGGCTAGAATACACTGCAACGGTGTGCTCTCTGATGTCTTCCCTCTCTTCTCGGGTATGTGGCAGGGATGTCTGCTTTCTCCTTTTCTCTTTAACATATATCTCGAACCCCTGATCAAGCAGCTGAAATCCTCCCCTTTAATCTCTGGTATTCCAATAGGCGATAGGGTCCCTTTTTTCTCAGTCTATGCAGACGATATATTGCTTCATCTCTCAGATCTGGTCTCTTCTCTAACAGAAGCACTGCATATTATTGACATTTTTGGGAAATTTTCAAATTACAAACTTAATATTAGCAAAACCGAAATTTTCCCCCTTAATTATTTAACATATAGCTCAGCTTTCAGTAAGTTCGGTATGAAATGGACCCCCAGGTCCATTAAATATTTGGGTATTCATATTACCTCAGATTTACCTCTACTCTGTAAACTTAATCTGGAAGATTTGTGGTATAATATTCAGCAGGACTTATCAAGATGGAAAAAGCTTTCCCTCTCGTTATGGGGCAGAATTAACACCGTCAAAATGAATGTCCTACCCAGACTGTTTTATCTGTTAAACATGCTGGATGTTTGGTTACCTCTGCCTTTATTTCAGCGTATCCATTCTGATGTTAATTCCTTTATCTGGCAGGACAAAGCTATTTGAAGATCCTATCTTAAGCTCTCCCTACCTAAAGAGCTAGGAGGCTTGCGTCTCCCTAACTTTTTATATTATTACTGGGCCTGTCATCTTCACAAGTGTGGGAAGTGGTTCTCTTTATCGGAACTCCTTACTCATCATGAGTACGTCCCAATCTGGTTGCATATTGAGGCGGATATTCTTGCCATGCATAATTTAGCTACATCCTCACTTTTTTATACGTCCTTTAAATATATAGCAAAAGCTCTGCAGTCTTTCCAGATTGGTATTTCCTTAAGAGTTCTTTCTCAAATGTTCAGTTATTATAAGGTAGTTCCGAGCTCTGATTTTTCTCAGCTAATCTATGCCAACTTGAATCTCAAAATAGGTGGTGCTCCTATATCTCAGTGTTGGCTACCACTCTGTCCTGATCTCACTGTGGCTGACTTTTATTCACAGGACTCTATTCTGTCTGCTGAGGAGATTCTTGCCAAATTTGATCTAACGTCGTGGGCTGCCTTCCAAATTTTTCAGCTTAAACATCTACTAGCCAGTGTGTTTGGGAAAGAACCCAACCCCTCCTATACTGAAGCCTTTCTCCAGCAAATCAAGATCTCCGCTTGCAAATCCCATGGCATTTCTACCATATATAAATTGGTTCTCACATACCCGCAACCTCCCCCGATTGCTGGATCCCAGATCTGGCAAGCGCTTTTCCCTGATGAAGTTATTAACTGGCACTGTATATGCACAGGCCTATATACATACCGCACTCAGGATCGATATAGGCTTACGCAATACTGTATTTTAAACAATATGTATTATACTCCTATCAAATTGGCTCAAATGAAGCGGTTTCCCTCCAACATGTGTTCTAGGTGTAACAAGGAGGAGGGCTCACTCATTCATACATTGTGGTCATGTGAAAAAATATTTCCCTTGTGGAAACAAATTGAATCTGCTCTAGACCCACTGCTGGGACTGCAGAGCCTCTTCTCCCCCATCATATGTATTCTGGGAGATTACTCTGGAATTTCTGTGAAGGAGAGAAGAGTTCATATGGCTCTAATCTCAATGGTGGTCAAAAAGCTAGTGCTTAGACACTCCGTGTTGAACACTTAATTGCGAGTGTACGCCACCATCAATCATCTTTTAACAAAAATTGGGGGAAATTATACGCCCTATATTTGTCTCGATAGGGTGTCTTAGCAAGTTCGCTAGCCTCTCCCCCTTCTTTCCTTTCTCCTTTGACCTTTTTCGATTCTGCAGGGGATGACCCTTTGTTCTTTGTATGGCTACTTATCGTTCCTTGATAACTTATTCAACTGTTATCATCTTGGTCCTCTTTTAGTTCTGTTGTGTTAAGCTAAAGGAAAGTGCACCATGGAGTGGGGTGGAGGGATAGTTTTGATTTTGTTTTTCTCAAGGTAGTGTTGTTATTATTTTCCCTGAAAGTTTATCTTTTCCTGTTAATTATCTGCATACAGCTTAATATGCAATATGTGCTGATGTTAATGTATCCCATGTTTTTATAACTATGTGTTTTGTTATACTTAATAAAATATGTTAAATTAAAAAAAATATATATTTGTATATAATTTAAATGAAAAAAGGAAAACCACAGTCTTGATAGTGTAGCCTTGAAGACACCCACAGATTTCACTCCTTTGCTCATGACTCATTTTGAAGTGCTAATGCATATGATGTTGCTGAGCTTTCAGTTTTTTTTTTCATTCCTGTTACCTAGATATCACCTATCAGTCAGGTTATGGCATTTCTACACTAAATATTTTGCACTCCCCCTTGCCTGCAGGTAAAAATATTTATTTATTATACCAAACAACTCCCCATCCCTCCTGAAATAAAATCAGAAGAGCTTAGCTGCTAAGTTTTGAAAAGTCCTCCACTGCTTCAGTCCTGAAACTCAGAAATTTCAACCTTTCAAAGATTACTGATGGCCCTTATGTAACCGAGTCTGATACCTTGAATTTGGCATTCATTTTTGGGTATTTGAATGCTCGTTGTTGCCTGGAGTAAAAATGATTTCACTGATGTGATCTAAGCTGCGGTGCTTTACTCCATGTAACAAAGAAATTTCATCTTGAAATTGCACATGCTAGAAGCATTTCCCTGATTTTCAAATTCAAGGTGACTATGTAAAATATGAGTATAAAGGACTGCTGATATTCTCTCGCAGGCTGAAATGATATGACTGAATTAAATTCCTAGGGGCATGAACTGCTCTAAGAAATGCTATCTTGTAGTCTTAAAGCAATACTGTACATTTACCTGAGATGAGGGGAAGCAGTAATAATATTTATTTATTTTTATTTATTCTTTCTTAACTGGGTAAGGCCTGTGGTGCTCTGCCACCTGTTTGTTGTTATATGTATCATATTTGTATTTTTAAATAAATGTGTATGTGCTTGGGACTGTCTGCTTGGCACACAAGTAAGCCACTGTGTAAGAGGCTTGACTTTTGACCTCAAAGGTGTCAATGTCACTAAAGCAACTGGTTATCATAAAAGCTGGCTGGGGGAAAACTAATCAAAGGTTTCCTGTCCAGGCTTAACAGATGGCGTCATGCCATCTGCCAAGAGATAAGACTTTCTAAAATTTTATGAGCCTGCAGGAAGAGGCAATTTGGTTACATATTCTTGTTAATGTCATAGACCTAAAATATTTCTTGCAAAACAGGAAACCAGCAGAGAGATCAAAGGAGAGGCTCTGATGAAAGAGAGTCATATTTTAAAAATTGCTAACTGTTGATATCCACAGTAGAAATTAAGTCTATGGGAGGATCTAACTGACCTCCCCAAGGGGTTGGGGAGATGGATTTTGAAATGGTCAGGAATCTAGGGAAACATTGCTTTTTATTCATGGACTTAAGAGAGACACTTAGTTCTCTGAACTAAAAGCAGGCACTTCTGGTAACATCTAGCTAAGCAAGCACTTTTAAGTATTTTGCAGGCGTCTTTCCTTGTTCTGTAATTTCCCAATTATTTTATTGACTGTAAGTTATTAATGTATATGTTCTGTGTTTGATATTTTACCTATTTTACAATTTTTAGTAAACAATATTTTCCTTGAAATTTTGCCTGTGTTTTCTCAGTTTTCTTTTGCATGTAAATGCTGAACCAGTGTTTAATTCTGACAGCTGTTAAGAGCTCAAAAGGGTGTGTTACTGTCTGGCAAAAAGGTAAGAATATACCTAGGTTTCATATTGAATCGTAAGGGTACATTTTGGGAACCTGGCTAGGTGCCACTGGGTGAAGAATTATATTGCATTTCCCTGAAGAGAATATATATATGAGCCTGTTAACTGGGCATGCTAGCTTAAGGTTTACATTTGACCCCCAGGACTTGAGGCTGGTAGGTGATTTGGACCCAAAACAGACAGGAGGGTTACTCTGTTTGTCTCCTGTTCACACTATTGCACTTCAAGGTTGGCACTGTGGGAGCAGAAGGCATGACCTACGGAGCATGTTTGTGACAGATTTGGTTGGCAGTAGTGCAAATTAAAAGTATTTGGTAACAAAAGCAATAACAGTCCAGTGTGTCAGATTATTACTGTACAGCTCACATGCAAAATAAGTCAGTTATTTTTTAAAAAGGTAAACAGAACTATATCATTGTGCTAACAGTCTAAGTTTCCTACCTGTTTTATTTTATTTTTTCAGGTGCAAGTTAGTGTAACCATAGTTAGGGAAGAAGATGGCTTACAACTACAGCGAGCACACTGCAGACCAACTGAGGCAGTTGTACCAAGAGACAGGAGTCCAGCGTAAGGGCTGAGCCAAAAAGCAGCACCTCATAGAGGATCTTGTGGCAGCCAATTCCCAAGACCTCAAGTCACAGTCTATGACTGGGGAGGACCAAACCTTGAGCATGGAAGGCCAGGCTCCAGTGCAGTGTCCAGATCCAGTGAGGAGGACAGCAGGACCAGTGCATGCCAAGGGCCACAGCAGCAGGGGAAGGTCACCAACATTCGGGAGCCAGAAGGGAACAGGCTGCAGATGGCGTTGTGGAGGATGGAGCTGGAGTTTGAACTGAAAGGTTCAAAACCCAGCAGTGAAGGGAGCTGGAGTTCCAGAGAGAAGAGAGGTGAGAGCAGCAGGAGGCTGAGCAACAGCAGTGAGAGGATGAGCGAGAAGAGAGTGAGTGACAGAGGCAACATGAACTGGAGAAGCTATGAGTCCAAAGACCAGCACCAGAGCAGTTCAGTGGCCTGGGTTTAACTGGAACTACAGGACTGGGTTACAAATTAAATTCTAAACTGATAGCGGAATTTAAAGAGGATAAGATATGGATGGCTTTTAAATTCCTTTGAAAAGTATGCATTCAGTCAAATATTCCTAGAGGGTCTTGAGCTTCCAGCTATCCCCGCTACTCACTGGAAAAGCTCAGGATACATTGGATCAAATGGACAATGAGGACAGTAATGATTACAGTAAACTAAAAGCTGCCGTTTAAAAAAAATATGAAGTAACAGCAGATGCATACAGAGTTAAATTCTGTAATCTCAGGAGAAGCCCTGACATGAGCTATGAGGAGATAGAAACTAAACAATGTCAGATTTTAAAATGTTAGGGGGAAGGAATTGAAGCAAACTCTGTAGAGAAAATTGAAATTCAATGTACTGGTAGAGTAGTTTTTTGGGGCATGCCCAGCAGAGTTGAAATCCTGTCTGGAGGACCGAGATCCAAAAACAGTGCAAGAGGCTGCTGAACTCTTGGTCTGCTATGCCAGGAGCAGACCTGCTCTGAGAGGGAATGGGGCATGGCAGTGTAGAAAGGGAAAAGCATGCCTTCAGGGCAGCAAAAACCCTCCCTGCCTCCAACCAAACAGGTAGTCCCAGGTTACAAAGAAAAGATTTACCTGAGAAAAGAAATGAATGTTGAGTTTACAAAGAAACCAGACATATTGCGAGGCAGTGTCCTAAAAGGGCAACCAGTGCATAGAGTGGTGCTAGGAAAGAAATGGGTTATCTGTGTGTCCCTGAAAGCATGCCAATAAACATGAGGGAACACATACACCCTGTCAGTGTGAATGGGATACAGACACAGTGGGTTAAGGGACACGGGAGTGTCCCTGACTTTGGTAAAAGGGAATTTGGTAGAGCCTGGTCAGCTGATACCCAATCAATTTGTAACTGTATGGGGATTCACTGGGGAGGAGAAAACACTGCAACTTGCTAGTGTCCTCCTAGACTGGGGTGAGATGGGGGGACTGTGCAAAAGGTTGCCATAGCAGAAACTTTGGCTGTTGATGTAATTATTGGCAACAATCTCAAACAGAGGATGGTGTGTGCAGTTACTGCAGCCAAGCAGCAAAGGAAAATTGTAGCTCCCTGGACCCCATAGAAGCCCCTATGGAAAACACTGGGAAGCCGGTTCCCCAGCCTGTGTCTCCTGATATGGAGGATAATGAAAAGGGGGTAGAAATTCCCCAGGTAGCAGTTAACAGAACAGCTACAGAGGGTTACTCTGAGTAGGAAGGTGTGACCCATAGTCAGAGGGTTAGGGATGGCAATGATCCTGAATGCCTTGGCACTAGAGCTAGGGACCTTAGTAATGAAGCTGAAGTGAACCTGTCCCATGCCTTGGGAATGTGTAAGGAGTTTGCAGCTGCTCAGAAAAATGACCCTAGTCTAGAGGAGCTGAGGGCTTGGACAGACTCTGATGAAGCACAGGGAGGTGACAGGAAACATAAAGTTTATTGGGACAATTGACTGATGTGTATGCAGACTGTGAAGACAGAGGGAGGGGTGATGGGCAGGCAGCTTTTCATTCCCCAGGGGTACCGTGAGCAGTTGCTCAAGATTGTACACAATATTCCCATGTCTGGTCATCTGGGAATCATGCACACTATGCAGCAATTGGCCCAGAATTTCTATTGGCCCAACTTACCCTACAGGTAAAGGAGTATTGTCACCAGTGCCAAGAAATAGGGAAGTTGGGTAAGAGTACCCAAGCTGCCCTAATTCCTTTGCCCATAGTGGAGGAGCCATTCAGGAAGATGGAAATGGATCTTGTGGGGCATGTAAATACCCCAAGCTCCTCCAGGAAGAAGGTCATCCTAACTGGGGTGGATTATGCCACTCAGCACCCAGAGGTAGTCGCCCTATCCTCACTGAGGACAGACAAAGTGGCAGATGCCTTGCTAGGGATTTTTTCCCATGTTGGGTTTTTGCAGGAGGTTATCACCGATCAAGGGGGTTCCTTCATGTCAGACCTGATGAAATGCTTGTGGGAGAAGTGTGGGGTGGTGCAGAGGTGCATGACATCTTATCTCCTGCAAGCCAATGGGCTTGTGGAAAGATTTAATGGTACCCTTAAGTAAATGCTCCAAGCGTTTGCTGAACAGCATGGGAGGGACTGGGAGAAATACCTTCCCCACCTGTTGCTTGCATACATGGAGGTGCCCCAAGAGTCAACAAGGATTTCCCCCTTTGAGCTCTTATATGGATGCAGGGTACATGGGCTCCTAGACTTGATCTGGGAGGACTGGGAAGGTAAGCACACCACCCAAAGAACTCTCATAGTGGATTATGTCCTTAGGTTTAGGAAAAGGCAGAAGGAGCTTATCGGGACAGCCCAGAGCAACCTGGCAGCTGCCCAATAAAAACAAAAGGTGTGATATGACCGTAGAGTTAGAGCTCTCTCATAAACAGTGGGTTAGAAAGTCATGATCCCAGTCTGGAAAGACAAGCTGCAGGCCAGTGGGCAGGACCGTACAAAGTAGTCAGATAGGTAAATGATGTAAACTACATTACACAGCTGCCTGACAGGAGACATACACAAAGAATGTACCATGTCAACATGATGAAGCCATATGCTAATAGGTCTGACATGGTATTTGCAGTGTGTAGTCCTGGGGAGGGGACGGATGAAGGAGACCCCCTTCTGGACTTGCTGGAAGAAGACAAGTGGAAGTCCTCTGTGGAGGCAATTAAAATGTCACCCCAGTTAACCCTGGACCAGATCCAGGAAGTAAGGGAGGTTTTAGCAGACTTTACCCCACTGTTTAGCTCCAAGCCTGGACTGACCTCCTTAGCGATGCACAAAGTGGAGACAGAGACACAGGTACCCATACGGCGGACAGCATATCAGGTGTCAGAGGCTGTCCAAAAGGACATTAGGAGGGAGGTGGAGGAAATGCTGGATTTAGGGATAAACCAGAAATCCCACAGCTCCTGGGCCTCACCTGTGGTCCTTATTCTCATGCCAGATGTCTCTACTCATTTTTGTGTGAACTATCGTGGACTCAATGCAGTCATGAAGTCAGACAATCACCCAATGCCATGGACGGACAAACTCCTAGACAAGTTGTGAGGGGTGACATACCTTACAACTATTGACCTGAAAAAGGGGTATTGGCAGGTAGAGTTAACTGCCAGAGCTAGGGAGAAGTCGGCCTTCATCACTCTGACAGTGTTATTTGAATTTAAAGTAATGCCTTTCAGAATGAAGAACACCCCTGCCACTTTCCAAAAGTTGGTGAACCAGGTGTTAAATGGTACTGAGGAGTAAGCCATGGCATACTGTACCTGGATGACATTGCCATCTTTAGTGCCAGCAGGGAGGAACACCTGTCCCACCTTAGGAAAGTGCTGGGCAGGATGCAGAGGGCCAGATTCACTGTAAAAGCTGAGAAGTGCAGGTGGCCATGGCTGAGGTGGCATACCTCAGGAATGTTGTAGGCCAGGGACAGTTCCGTCCTAACCAAGTGAAAACAGAGGCAATCAAGGCATGGCCCTGACTGGAAACACAGAAGCAGGTCAGGAGTTTTCTAGGGACAGCAGGGTACTATAGGAAATTTGTTCCAAATTACAGTGCTTTGGCCACTCCTCCATCTGGCCTGTTAATGAAAAGGATGCCTATGAAAATTTCCTGGGCACCAGCCTGTGAACAAGCCTTTACCAGACTAATTGAGGCATTGTGCAGTGCTCCTGTATTGACAAGTCCAGACTATAGCAGACCCTTTGTAGTCCAAACTGATGCCTCAGATGTGGGTATTGGGGCAGTGCTGAATCAGACATCCAGCCAGGGGAAAGATCACCCCATAGTGTACCTCATTAAGAAGTTGCTTCCTAGGGAGCATGCTTACTCTACTGTGGAAAAAGAATGTCTTGCCATGGTGTGGGCACTAAAGAAGTTAGAGTCATACCTATATGGGCAGCATTTTGAGGTACAAACTGACCACAACCCCCTGGTTTGGCTGGCACATATGGGTAAAACAAATAGTAGGCTGTTACAATAGAGCCTTGCATTGCGAAGGTATGGCATGACTGTCTTACACAGGGCAGAGGCAGCCAATAAAAATGCAGATGGACTTTTGCATCAATTTGATCTATGAACTGACTTTGGGGAACTCATCCCATGCTGGAACAGAGCCCCCAGATTCAGTCTAGGTGGGGAAGGGTGTGACGCTCTGCCAGTTGCTTGTTGTTACATGTATCATATTTGTATTTTTAAATAAATGTATATGTGTCTGGGACTGTCTGCTTGGCACACAAGTAAGTCATTGTGTTAGAGGCTTGACCTTTGGCCTCAAAGGTGTCAGTCTCACTAAAGCAGCTGGCTGTCATAAAAGCTGGCTGGGGGAAAACTAATCAAAGGTTTCCTCTCCAGTCTTAACAGAGGGTTTCCTGCCATATGACAAGAGATAAGACTTTCTAAAATTTTATGAGCCTGCAGGAAGAAATAATTTGGTTACAGATTATTGTTAATGTCATAAACCTAAAATCTTTCTTGTAAAACAGAAAACCAGCAGAGAGATCAAAGGAGAGGCTTTGATGAAAAGAGACTCATATTTTAAAAAATGCTAACTGTTGATTTCCACAGTAGAAATTCGTCTATGGGAGGATCTAACTGTGACCTCACCAAGGGGGTGGGGAGATGGATTTTGAAATGGTCAGGAATCTAGGGAAACATTGATTTTTCTTCCTGGACTCAAAAGAGAGACATTTAGTTCTCTGAACTAAAAGCTGGCAATTCTGGTAACATCTGGCTAAGCAAGAACTTTTAAGTATTTTGCAGTTGTCTTTCTTTGTTCTGTAATTTCCCAATTATTTTATTGACTGTAAGTTATTAATGTATATGTTCTGTGTTTGATATTTTACCTATTATACAATTTTTAGTAAACAATATTTTCCTTGAAATTCTGCCTGTGATTTCTCAGTTTTCCTTTGCATGTGAATGCTGAACCAGTGTTTAATTCTGACAGCTGTTAAGAGCTCAAAAGGATGTGTTACTATCTGGCAAAAAGGTAAGAATATGCAGTACTTAGGTCTCATATTGACTTGTAAGGGTACATTTTGGGAACCTGGCTGGGTGCCACTGGGTGAAGGATTACATTGCATTTCCCCTGAAGAGAATATATATCTGAGCCTTTTAACTGGGTATGCTAGCATAATGTTCATATTTGACCCTCAGGACTCAAGGCTGGTAGGTGATTCAAACCCAAAACAGACAGGAGGGTTATCCTGTTTGTCTCCTGTTCACATTATTGCACTTTGAGGTTGGCACTGTGGCAGCAGAGGGCCTGACCTGCCGAGTGCATTTGTGACAAGGTCCTCTAGGCACAACTGCCTATTTTCAGAGGCACCCAGGAGGCTGGTTAAGTGACTTGCTCAGTGTGGTAGTGTGGGTTCCAATAAACAGATCATATAATTATAAAAGATGCATAAAAAATGCATACTTCTGCATTTATCATTTTATTGTAAAATAAATAAAAATAATAAAGAAAAAAACTCAATATATACAGGAAGGAAAAATAAATGGTGTTTGTCCTTCACACCTCTTAAGCATCAGGATATTATTATCCTTCCATGAACCATAAAGAAATCCTGAGTTCTTTCCTTTCTCTGATACAGTGTGAAACCTGCACACTTACTTTCTGAGAACCTTCTCGCACTGTGGTCATGAAACAACCGACCACCTATCTATTTTATTCCCCTAGAGGAACAGTTTTGTACTGCTGTTGAGTGACCTCAGATGTCAGGTGATGTCATAATTAAGCTAAAACAGGGGTTTATGACCATACTAAGTTATAAGAACATTTTCTGAATCATCTAGCATTAGCTAATATTCTCAATTATTTAGAACAGAGTTTGACCAACGTATGAAATCCTAGATAAGAAGGTAAAAACACTAATTAGCTGAATGATGATGTCAGTAGGTCACTTTGGCTCCTCTCCCTTAATAACATCACTCTCTCTTTGGTCTATAAAACCTGCCAGTTTAGGACCAACCAGCCCTATAGCAGGACCTAAACTGAGTAGTACTGCAGACTAGGTATTTATGCTTTTATTTACTTTCATTCCATTTTAACATAATGCTTCTCAATAATTTTTAAAGTGTTTAGAGTTCTTTTCTCTTAGATAGTTAGGTATATAAGGGTATGCTTCTTCATAGGCTTATCTTTGTAAGGGCAAAAGTGCTCTTATGTAAACAACATCCTTTAATCTCTAAAAATATACTTTGTTTATTCAGTGCACAGAAAAAGACTTCATAAAATACCAAAAGAAACATGTCCCCTCCTTATTCTGGGCAGATCTGTACAGTTTTGGACTCTCAAGGAAGTTTTAACCATTAGCCTGCTGCCGACATAATATCTTGTCCTAAAAACCTATGCGTTCTAAATCCCTTGGGTGGCTGGAAACTTTCAGACATCAACTAAAGACTTTCACTTTCTACTGAGCCCTGCAGCAAGTGACACCTTTCATCTTTCTTAATCAGTGGGCACATATTTACTTGCAACAAACAGCTACCTCTGGTGAAAGGGCCTTTTTACATAACTCCTCATCTCACCAGGATGCTTAATTTTCTTTATTTACTTTATTTATTTGGGTGTTGCTTCCCCACTCACCAGCGCTTACTCTGACTTTTCTGCTTGAGCCTACAGTGGCTCTTTTCAGTTTACAGTGCTAGAAACACATCATGGGTACTACCAGACCTACCAAAAACCACAGCAAGCAATTTCCTTTTGTAAATCCTTACTTTGTCAGACTGTTTTTTCTTTGCAACCATGCACATGATGAGCTGTGCTGCAGTATGAATGTGCACACTATCGTGCTGGACTGCACGAACGAGCAAATATGTGCACATCTATTGGGGCTCCAATTAACTCACAGTTTTGCACATTATATTTACCAGGATACCTTTATCATAGGCAACAGGGCATCTTAAACGTGGAATAGCATTCTACATCGGCTATCAAAATACTGGTGGCTATCCCATGACTGGGGGGGTTCAGTTTGTTTTTTAAATGGCAAAAGGGATAGAAATGCAAATGGATTAAAGAAATATCAGGTTGGCCACCCTGACAAGAATTAAAGGATAGTGAGAAATAAGGGATGCAGATAGGACAGAGTGAATAGAAATCAGGTACTGCCCAAAGAATGAAGTGATACTGGCACACTTAGAATCACACAGTATGCAAGTGGAGGTAGTCGGAATCAAACCCAGGTCTGCTGCAGCCACATCCAAGAGCAGGGCCATTCTTGAAGTCCTACAGGAGGCATGCCTCAGACAGCTAGTTTTGGAACCCACTCGGGAGGGAGCAATCTTAGAGCTGGTACTCTCAAATGGGGATGGAGAGAGGATCTCTGATCTTGACGTGGGTAGCCATCTGGAAACAAGTGACCAC
This sequence comes from Neoceratodus forsteri, assembly GCA_016271365.2. Classification (NCBI taxonomy): domain Eukaryota; kingdom Metazoa; phylum Chordata; order Ceratodontiformes; family Ceratodontidae; genus Neoceratodus; species Neoceratodus forsteri. Next base: position 1,158,735,036 of record CM028132.1, on the reverse strand, counting down.
CAAACAGTGTCGTACACAATAAACTTAGCTGTAGAGTCAAGCCACACAAAAGTGAAGGTACTGGACTTTAGGAGGGCTGATTTTGTCAAAATGGGAGCGTGCCTCAGAAAAGCACTAGCAAACAGGCAAGAAGGTGGGGTGGAGCAACAATGGGGAAACATCAAAACTGCCATCACAGAGGCAACAAGCCTTTGTGTGAAGCAAACAAACAAATCAAAACAAAAGAAAAAAACACTATGGTTCTCAAAAGAAGTGGTGGGGAAGGTAAGGGAGAAAAATATAACATTCAAGAAGTATAAGGAAACACAGAAGGAGCAGGAGAGAGAACAGTACCAGTTAAAGCAGAAGGAGGTGGGGAAGGCAGTCAGAATAGCAAAGGCCCAAACTGAGGAAAAGATAGTGAACTCGGTTAAGAAGGGGGATAAAACCTTTTATAGTTATATTAGGGAGCAAAGAAAGATGAAGGCAGGGATACTGAGGCTGAATAAAGAGGAAGATGGTTGGGCAGACAGTGACAGTGAAAAGGCAGGGATACTGAATTAATATTTCTCCTCAGTATTCACAATGGAAAAGCAAGGGGAGACACCTAATCCAGTCTATAGAAGCACCTGGATAGGGGGTTACATTAGTCATTTCACAGAAGAAAACGGTTCTGAAAGAACTCTTAAACTGAAGGTGGATAAAGCAATGGGGCCTGATGGAATTCACCCAGAATTCTAAAAGAACTAAGTGAAAACTAGTAACACCTGACTACCCTTTTAATAAATCATGGGAGGATGGTGTGGTACCTGAGGACTGGAGAAGGGCAGATGTGATTCCTCTTCTACAAAAGTGGGAGCAAGACAGAGGAAGGAAACTACAGACCAGTCAGTTTGACCTCAGTGGTAGGGAAAATGATGGAATCACTTCTGAAGGAAAGAACTGTTGAGTACCTAGAGACCAGTGGGGCACAGGACCCAAGACAGCATGGATTCACAGCAGGAAGGTCATGTCAAACAAATCTAATAACGTTAGACTGGGTGACCAAAGTAGTAGACCAGGGAGGAGCTGTGGACATGGCCTACCTAGACTTTAGCAAGTTATTTGACACATTCCTGCAGAAAAGATTAATAAACAAATTAGCCAGCCTGTGAGTGGGTCCCAGGGTGGTAGCCTGGGTAAAACACTGGCTAAACAACAGGACAAAGCGAGTAATAATAAATGGAGTCCACAGTGAAGAAAAGAGGGTTACTAGTGGGGTACCGCAGAGTTCAGTACTGGGGCCAGTCCTTTTTAATGTCTTTATAAGTGACATTGCAGAAGGACTGGAAGGGAAAGTATGTCTCATTGCAGATGACACAAAGATCTGCAACAGGGTTGATACACAAGGTGGGGTGGGAAGGATGAAATGGGACTTAGCAAGTTTGGAGGAATGGTCAAATGTATGGCAGCTTAGATTCAATGCAAAGAAGTGCAAAGTAATGTACCTGGGAAACAAAAATCCAAGGCAAGAGTACACAGTGAGGGGTGATATACCGACAACAACAAAAATGGAAAGGGACCTAGGGGTAGTCATATCAGATGACCTAAAGGTGGGCCATCAATATGAGAAGGCAGTAAGGAGGGCTGGGGGATACTGGGATGCATAGGGAGAGGCATCATCAGTAGAAAATGGGAAGTTGTTGGCCCTCTGTACAGACAGTTGGTAAGATCACATCTGGAGTACTGTGTACAGTTCTGGAGACCCCACCTCTGCAAAGACATAAACAGGTGGAGGCTGTCCAGAGGAGGGCAACCAAAATGGTGCTGGGTCTGCACCAGAAGACATATGAAGGAAAGACTAAAGGAGCTTAAGATGTATAGCCGCAAGGAAAGGAGGGAGAGGGGGGACATGATGGAAACTTTCAAATATCTCAAGGGAATCAACAAAGTCTAAGAAGGTATCATCTTTCAGAAAAAGAGATGTGCAAGAACAAGAGGGCACAAATTGAAGATAGAGGGGAGATGTCTCAGAGGTAATGTGAGCAAGTATTTCTTCACAGAAAGGGTTGTAGATGCATGGAACAGCCTTCCTGAGGAGGTCATAGAGTCAAAAACAGTGGGGGAATTCAAGAATGCATGGGCCAGGCATAAGGCAATTCTAGTGGGGGGTAGGAGGAAGTAGGCTTTTGGTTAACTAGGATCTGCAGCTTATCCGTTAGGTAGGGAAATGGGCAGACTAGGTGGGCCAAGCGGTCCTTATCTGCCATCAAATTCTATGTTCCTATGTTAAACTCATTCACAGTACATTACTTTAACCTCTAGGCTATACTGCCAGCCCAATAAGAGAACTGTCTCTCTCCGAATGCATGCAGTTTTTGTAAAAATTCAATTCAGGCCACATTCTCCTTTCTTACCTGACCCCTGTGCTGAGGAAACGTATCCTGAAATTATGATAATCAACATGGCTTACCATCTTTCTTGAGGTGCATTAAGCATGCATTCAGGTACAGATGATATTGTGATTTATGCTAGCAGGTTGTCAAATGTGCAACTGACAGAGATTGTTGGCAGTCCTCTCATGCTCCGATACTAAGATTTGGGACCCAAGCAGCAGGTGATTTTCCAAAACTTAGCAGTAAGGAATAAAAATTTGAAAGCTCAGTAACAACATATGCAGAATGCTGGCTTCAAGAAAGGGTGGCAGGCAGAGGGCTTCAAAATGTGGGTGACTGCAATGCTACACTATCAAGATTTTTTTTTTGTCTTTTCAGCTATACACAAACACATAATCAATTATAAAACAAAGTACAGTAGTAAATTATGGGGCTATAAGGAAAGATCGAGCTGCATACACCCTTAAACGTGTGCATTCATTGATTTTCATTCTTGCAATGACATTAAGCATAACAAGTCACTCCCTGAAGAATTCAATAAGCTGAGTTGAAACAGAACAGCCATCACTGGAAAGAGGAGTACAACTGTTCTGATTTAGGTATACATGTGGTGGCACAAACCCACAGGACAGTTGTATATTTATGATCAGAGTGGAGGTTTTAATATGCAGGCTCTAATAACAGTATAAAACGTACAAGGAAAGATTAGAATTCCTAAATGAGGCTGCTATTTTATAGTTCATATTTAATACATTTTTCATACATCTTACAGACTAGTAAGAGTGCTTAATCTTGGACTGTGAGCTAAAGTTGTTTTTCTCATGATTGGGACTGTTTTTGTCTTTGTGCTCCAGGTTTTATTCTGAGCTGCCTGTCTATTTTTATGCTTTGAATCCTCAGCCTGAAGTATGAGTTTAGGTCTACTGTGTCACAAAGTATAGCACTCCTAGTAGATTCCTAGAGCTGGATTTTTGTAGGGCCTAGACCAATGCAAGATGCATCAAACAACCACCTTGCATCAAATCCAGCTGTGCCAAATACTGTATGCGATATTTTCCAAGAAAAGCATTTGCAGTGGCAAAATCCCCAAAAATGATCCAAAAGGATTGCTGCATCTAAAATATGATGCATGGTGTGAGAATGATGCAAACTGAGAATGATGCAAGTTGAGTCAAAAATATGATGCATGCTATAAGATTAAGCAAAAATGATGCATGATGAGTCAAAAAATGGTGCAAATTGAATCAAAAATACCAAACATATATGAGACAGAGCAAAACTGACACAAGCTGAGTAAAAAATGAAGCAAGTTAAGTCAAAAATACAATGCATAGGTGAGATGGAGGGAAAATGACATACGTTGGTTCAAAAATTATTGAGGCCGAAATGGCTTCTGGATACAATATTTTACATTTTACAAACAGCATACATGTCTGCATTGCAGGACTCTTGCAGCAAAATGACACACACTGTAGTATTATAGCCATGTCTGCCCAACTGCTGTAGGCTTCTGTATATGCTCTAGTGTCAGTTAAAACAGCTCTGGCTGGTCTAACAGTGGCATCCATCTTTGATGCAGTGTCGACAGCTTTGACATTAGAAAATCAAAACAAGGGAATGCTGCATCGTTTTTTGATGCAAGCCCCACTGTGACATGACGCAACTATTTTTTTGACACAAGCCTGACACAAGTCACTTTAGTACAGGCAGTTTTCTTTTGACACAGGCAGACTTAGAAAATCAGATCTGATGCATGTTTTTACGTAGCTTGCTCCTTGCATTATTCTTTTCTCACATAAGCACATTGCATTATTCTCAGCCCTTTGAAAATTGAGCCCCAAGTCTCTCCCTGTTGGGGAAAATAGCTCATTCCGAGCAGTGAACTGGTTCAATAGTAGGACTTGCAAACAAAGTTTATTCTGAATATTTTGAATTCAGACTATGTGTTTTTATCAAGTCTTGGAAGTTTTATTTCTGCATGAATAAAAGGAGAAGTTTTGCATACAAGCTGCTTATAGTCTAGTTCTGCTACTAGGAGTACTATACTTTGGGACAGAGTGGCTCAATTGGGCTAGTCAGCCCTGTATTAGCACCCAGCCCTGCACTGGTATTCGCTACACATGTTGTGGGAGTGTTTATGTTTAGGTCTATGTCATGTTGGGTCCTGTATAGTAGTTTGGCTATGAAACCCATAGCTACCTTTCATGTTCTTGTGCCCCAGGGTTGTGCAAAGCCCCCAAAATCATGAAGATGCTGAGTAACAGACCAGTACCCTGACAAACTGCTTACCAGACTGGGACAATGTGGTTCTTAAAACACATTTCTCCCTGTAGGAACTGAAATGCCTGAAACCCTCCTGGCAGGGATTTATTATTTCTTCCCCTTATTAATAGTTTGCTCATGAATTTTGCTTTCATTAGCATGGATTCTGTTGGATTTTACACTTGAGTTGGACATTTAGTTACTAGTTAACAAGTGTTTACCTGCTAAAGAGCTGATTCACAGCACTCAGTGGCTCCTTAGATGTCCTGCACTCAGGAGGTCACTTTAGCCCCAGGTGGCCACGTATGTGGTTTTATTATTTCACAGGCTCCATATTTTTCACACGGTTCTCCAAAATTTACAAGCAAATAACACCTAGAGGTTGAGCCCTTGTATGGTCTAAACTACATAATCAAATGTTGTTTGAGAATTTGGCAGCTACTTAGAGCACTAATCCGTGAATAAGCATGCCAATTGTTATGTCTCTCGCTTCAAAAATAGGCAAGTTATTACTATCTGAAAATATTAGAAAATGTTCACAGAATTTCACAAGGAAGTAAACTACCATATTGTATGCTTTCTAAGTTCAACAATATGTAATTGAATGTCTGGCAATTTGACACATGCTTAGAGCCTTACCCCATTGGTGGTCATACCTTTTGTCAGATCTCTAACTTAAAGGATGGCTGAGCTACAAGCTGCTGAATTTATTGCAACATTGTGTGAAGTTTCACAAAGAAACAAACTGCTTGATTTTGCACCTCTGTAGGCCAACACCACTGAACCTATCCAAATGTCATTGATTTGGTCAGCATTTGGATCCTTAATCCATGCATGATCATATAAATTATCCAGACTTTATATTAAAGGAGGGTTGAGTTTCAGTTGGACATAATGGCAAAGTGTCATGAAAGTTCCTTAACATTTGAAGAATTTGTGGAATTTCATATACATTTCATGGAAGCAGAATCTGTTAATTTTGACTAGCTTTTATGCATCTTATTCCAAGTTCCACTTTGTCCTTCTTCCCTGACCTACCTAGCCAAGTGCAAAGAATAACATGTGCCCTTTATGCAGTATCTCTTAAAGACTACTATTGTGTTTTTATGCAGATTAACAGATAATTGTGTTTAATATGGGTATGCTTCCCAGCTGGCCCAAGATGTAACTCCTTTTTACAATGACTGATATGTTTATTTATTTACTTGTAATTTCTGACCAACAAAGGCACACCAAGCTAATATAACTTGTTTCTAGGGTGCATCCTGGGGTGGGTTGAATGGGCTTTGATTTATTGAGAGGGCTATGCTGGGCATGATGACCAGGAAACTCCCTACTGTTGGCCAGTAAGGGAACAAGCTGTCAGCAAGATGGCCACTTGGAGCAGGTTGTTGGAGGAAATTGCTAGTACAGTGGGAGCACTTGCCTCATCTCCACTGTGGACACAGAGGAGCAAAAGCAGGTGGATTTTACATTTTGAATCTGAGGATGAATTTCCACCGAGGCTCCAATTTCTACGGAGGAAATGGAGCTCATTGATACTACAGTTGCACAGGAATGTTTTGTTTCGATTCCAGTCAGCGCTGAAGTGGTGCAAGTAAGCGCTGTACCTTGCTAGCTAATCATGGAGTCTGCAGAGCTGCAGCTCCCGGAGGCGCGCCCTGTCATTATCCGAGGAATTTCTGACAGCACCTCAGCTGAGGAGAAGCACTTTGAACAGCCCGTGGGGCTTGGTGAGTCCCTGAGTTTATCTGCTGCTACTACTTCTTCCACTGCTAGAAATAACATTGCATTATAAACTGAACTGTGTGATACTGCTCCCACACAAACGACTGGCAGTGTTTTCATTAAATCAAACGAGTGCCTAAAGCCGAAGTCTGTGGGGCAGGAGAAACTGACTAGTGCAAAATCTTCAGCGCTTCAACACACATCTATTGCACTCCCTGCTGCTACTGATTTCCCCTCTAATCTTAGCGATCCACTCAGCAAAGCTGCTGGATTTGTGTACAAACAACCAGTTGTGGTAGAGTCAGCAGTTCTTCCTGCTATAGCTTATCAATCTACCATGGAACCTCAGCCTGGAGTTAGAGAATTTTTCTTTCAGGATGCACTTCACAACACTGGGGGTAATAAGAGTGTTTCAAATCTACCAGATAATTCTGATTCTGTTCATTGTTCTGTGCCTTCTGCTAACTTGTCTGAAGGCCCCTGGATACCAGGAAAACCCTTGGTAGGGGCAGGTTGGAAACGGAACCCTTCACGTATTTGGTTACCTGACCCTGACTGGGACTTAGATTTAAAACTTACACAAAATCCCCCTACATGGAAGCCAGACTCCAACTCTAAACCAAGCATTAGCACTGACTTACAGCAAGCTGCAATATCACCTCCCCCTTCTGTTCCCCTAGCACCTCAAGCCCTGCAAGATACAGCTTCTCAGGATATTTTACCTACCAATTCTTCAAGTTTAGAGGCCTCTAAACCACCTCAGCAAAGACCTTTGATGTCTGAACTTTTTTCAACTACTAAAAGGGAAGCAGCCCCGTGGAGGAATGCTGTACGAATTCGGTATAAAGGAGGGTTGGACTCTAGACCTGACAGATGTTATGTTGGGAAAACCTTAATTAAGGACTCTTTGCATTTTTCTGCCAAAGATGTTTATGCATTTATTAACATTTCAGGAGGAGATAACTTTGACATTAATTTCAGGACATCATACGCTTTAGAATTGTTTTGGGAAAGGTATGGGCAGGTCAAATTATCTCCCACATGGACACCCTTTTTGGTAATCCTCCTTACTAAACCATTGATTAAATCTGTGATGGTGATGTTTCGGAATGAGGGGGTCCATGTGGAAGACATTTCATTTTGGCTTTCTCAGAAATGCGAAGTGTTAAGTTCCCCTGAACCCATTTTGGATTCAGAGCAATTCTGTACAGGTGGGTGGAAATATAAAGTCAAGCTGAGACTATCTGACTCTGGTATTGAGCACATCCCAAATTCCTTTTTGTTGGGAAGAGATCATGGAGTTTGCTTTTATGGAGCGCAGCCTTGGGGTTCTTATAAGTTCGGATCCAGAACCCACTTACCAAGTGTGTGTGACCAGTCCAGGTATGATCATTGTGGGGAAGTAGGCCATGTCACCATGCAATGCGCAAATCACACTAGATGTGATTTGTGTGAGGAATATGGGCACATGTTTAAGGATTGCCCTTGGGCGGCAAAAAATAAAGCAACCTGCATCAGTCCTGACCTACTGATCCAGAAAGCCCAAGACTCTGCCGACTCTCTAAACCCCCCTCCCCTCCCACTGTCGTGATAAAGCAGATTTCTCAGGAAGTTCCCCCTCCTGTACCTTCCTCTTCAGGACCTATAGAACAGTCTAATTGCATTACTCCAACAACCTTTACCAAAAAATGGGAAGGGCACGGTTCATTTGGTACCCCAAGAGCTGGTACCGGTTTGTTATACTGACCCAGTGCCTTTGGGCCCTGATGGTGCCTTTATAGTCCCTTCCTCTCCACTGCCTAGACATAGGTCTTCTAGGAATTTGCAATCTAAACCCCCCCCGCCCCTGTTCCAGTAGAATCAACTAACTCCTATGCTGCTTTATTTACTCCTTGGGGGGAAACAGACATGGAAGTTGGGGATTCTGATTCTCAGAAATCCTCTCTTTCTATCTCTTCACAACCCTTGGATAATTACAAGGAGAAGAAAAGGAAAAAAAGGAAAAAATAAAATATTTCTTAAAACTTTGAAATGCAGTTTACTTGGGGTTCCTTAAACACACATAGCCTATTAAATAATACTAAAAGGCAGGCTCTTTTCCAGTACCTTCATGACTCCAAGATTACAGTTAGCTTTTGACAAGAGACGTGGATGTTTTCCATAGAGCAACTGTACACATTTAAGAGGGATTGGCCTTGGGGTCCTTCCTATTGGTCGTTCGGCACTGTTAGTGCTGATGGTATTGGCATTCTTTTTCATTCCTTTAATTTTTCCCTACATAAACTGATAGACCTCATTCCCAGTAGGGTTTTAATTTTAGATGGTAACTGGCACAACACCTGCTATAGATTCATAAACATTTACAATCCACAGACAAAGGTGGATAGAGTGAAGTGTATGAGAGCCATACAACCATATTTGTTTACCTCCCTGACTATTTTATGGGGAAGCGATTTTAATTGCAGTCTATCAGGTTTGGTACAGCAGACAAAGAAAACCTATTGTGATTCACATGCATTAGCCTCAATAATTAAGAGGGCAGGTCTGTTCAACTGTTTCACTTATCACTCAAAAGGTCCTATGTTTTCATTTTCCAAAGGTAAATTTCATTCTTTAATTGATTATATGTTTGTTTCCCTATCAGTACATATTCAGGGCTTTCAGAAGAAGCCCACAGAGTTTTCAGATCACCTGTTATTGTTATGCTCTTTTGGCACTGAAGGCCTAGTGCGTGGTAGGAATGGAAGGTGGAAACCTAATATTTCCTTCTTGGATTCCCCTCGAGTTATTTTCGGGGTAAAAATGCTTTTGCAGGCTCATCTGTCAGTTGCTTTTTTATATACTGATTTAGGAGCCTGGTGGATAGATATTAAAACATTTCTACAGAAATGGTTTAAACATCAAAGAGTGGTTGCAAAAGACTCTAACTTTATGAAGTATTTGTCCTTGAGACAACAGTTACAGAGGCTAATTTCAATTTCTTATGTTTCAAAACTCGACTACTCAGACCAGATTAGTGTTCTCAAAAATTCCATGAAAAAATGTCATTATGACAGGGCTAAGACCTTGCAAGCCATTTTTTCAAATGACACCCAAAAAGAACCCATTGGTGACCCATTTGAGGCCTACAAATCTTTGAAAGACTCCTCTACTATTGATTTTTTTGGTGCTTCTGATGGTTCCAAAGCAACTACCTTCGCTCAGCTGGTTATTAGGCAGCATTTTCAGACTTTAAAACCCGAATCACAAATTTTAGGAGCAGATCTCGAAACATTTCTAAAATCTGTTAATTTACCCTCTGTATAAGTAGAGGCCCTTAAACTATTAGGACCAGCAACTATCGAGGAAATAACAACAGTAATCTGAAAACTGAAACTCAGCATTTCACCAGGGCTGGATGGGTTACCACATCACCTCTATAAAAGCTTTGTTGAAGAATTTAGTCAATGCCTACAACTGTTGTTTCGCTATTTCATAGATACCAATACTGTGTTTCCTTCCTTCACTGAAAGGTTATTGATACATTTATTTAAATCTGGGGATAGGAGCAATCTTAAAAACTGGAGGCTGATCACCCTTTCAAATACAGACTATAAGATATTTACCAATATTTTAAATAATCAGCTTAAACAATATGCTAAACTGGTCATATCCCCATATTAATTTTGTGGAATTCCTGAAAGGAGAATTCCGTCTGCTTTAGTGATTATACAAGATACCATAGAATATTTTTCACTTAGTGGTATATCTGGTTGCATGATTTCTGCAGACTTAAAGAAGGCTTTTGATAGGGTTCATGGTCCCTTTCTTTATCTAGTTTTAGAAAAATATGGAATCCCTAAGCAAATGGTTAAACTTATCACATCTCTTTACCAGCATGATATAGTTTATCCTTTCCTGCAAGGGAATGTTGCTGACAGTATTCATTTAGTCACCGGGGTTAGACAGAGTTGCCCCTTTAGTCCCCTTTTATATGTTTTTTCCCTTGATCCCCTTTTACAGATGATAGTTCAAACTTAACACTAGATAGGTATTGGTGTTGTGCCTGCTTCTCCACTTTATGTACAAGCTTATGCTGATGATTTAATTTTATATTTTTTGATTTTACTCAGGTCCACTATTTTTTGGAGGTTTTTTCACTCTTCTCAGCAGCTTCCAGCATACAGTTGAACCTTCAGAAGACCAGAGGTCTCTTTATTGGAGCATCAGGCCAAACTGAAATAATTCAAGAAGGGATATGTGTTTCCCGCAATCCTTTAAAAGTTTTGGGGCTTCTGTTTGGCCCTCAAAACCTGCCAATGGAGAATTGGGAACTAGTTCTTGGGAAAGATGAAAATAAGGTTAATAGATGGAAACAATGGAAATTTTCAAAGCTTAAAAGGATACATATTCTAAAACAATTCATTATTCCTTGTTTGCAACATTTTGCCATGATTTTTACACTTCCTTCCCAGCTAGAGACGAAGTTGTACAGTTTATTTTTTCAGATGCTGTGGGGAGTAGGTTAAATCCTGTTAAACAACAGTATACGTATTTAGATAAGAAATCTGGTGGTTTAGGTATGCTGGATCCTGTGGTATTTGTGTGTAACCCCCCCATTACCCGGGGTTACTAGAATCCCAGTAAGACCTAGCGCTAGGCAGGGAAGGCAGCTTGTGAAACTCCAGTTAAATGGATTTCACACTGTCTCACTCTGTTCTCCGTCTCAGCTGGGACGGAGGGATGACATCACCTTAGAACTTTCACAGCCGCATGAGCCACACTGGAAGGCTGCAGTTGGAAGTTAGGATAGAATGTTGGGGATTTTTTTGAACAGAGTCTGGGTGCAGTCTTGAAGAGAGAAGCAGCATAGCAGTCTGAGTGCAGGCTCTCAGAGCCTTAAGCTCTGTTTAGAGCTACTGTAAGGGAGGTGTGTTTCTACTGAAGAGGAACACAGTAAGCTGATTGTGAGTGGTGGAGACCGCTGTTACTGGTCCACATGCCCGATCCTGAGGGATGGGGGTAGAAAGGATTTGCCTGTCTTCCAGAGCAACCTCCTGGTTCTGGCTAAGGAAGAAGCTGCCTTGTTTCAAGTTGTGCTGTGGCACCAGAAGCTGTGGGAAGAAATTCCTGTGAGAAATCGCTGGGGCACCTGCAACCAAGGGTGGGTTGCTCTGACAGAGGCCTATGTTTTCACCTGAACTGTTGGAACGTGGGGATTGGACTACTTAATTTGTAGGTGGTCTAGTGTAATAGACATTGTCGGTTAATTCAAGTAGGTTCAAGTCCAGCACAAAGAAAAAGTAAAGTGGGGGATTGGACTGCTTAATCAGTGGGAGGCCTCGAGCAATGGGCAGAGCAAGTAAAAGTATGTTCAAGTCCAGCACAATGGGAAAGCAAGGCAAGATAGAATGTGACATACATTCAGCCTTAATCTACATTGCCAAGCTTTACAGAATGAGATGTTTAGTGTCCAGAGAAATGGTCAGTATGAATTTTGGGAAGCGTGGGAGACCCCATCAGTAGTAACCAAATTCACCTCACGGATTTGCTCTGTGGCACCTTTATTTCTCTCTCAGGTACTTGGCCAGTGCCTGAGGAAAGTACCCAGACATGAGATTAAAGGAGAACTCCTGATAGAGCTGAGGTGCTCTTAGGTGGTTTAGGGAGCCACCAGAAAAGGTTTCCATGACATATGAAAGGTGTCCGAGTGGCCGACAAGGGAGCCGAGCCAGGGAAATCCCAGATAGTGTACAAGTTCAGGCTATGTACCCAAAGCAGCGTGCATGTCCAGGCTGTGTGCCCGGTGGGTTCAGATCCTGAGGGCTGGAGTGTTGAAAAAGTGTTCCTGATTCTTGTAATCTGCATTACCAGAAGTGTAGCCCAGTGGGGGTCCGTCTATGCTTTGTTTGTTCTGCTTGGATGTGAATAAAAGCCACACTTCAGAATCCCATTCCTGGTATTGGACATTACAGTTATTGCTTCCTGTGTTTGGAATTACTTGGGTGCCCCTGTCCGAGTAGCCAAACCTAGCCCTTGTGCCCGAACCTATTCCTCCTCAGACCCGGTCCCACCTGGTACCTGCTGTCAGATTCAAACAGCATACCACCTGTTGTTTGCAAAAAGGCAGGGGTTGGGGGTTACAAAATGGAGGCACCACTTTGGATTTGAATTTTAGGGAGGAAAGGTGCTCGGGAAAAGGGCTAGCATTTTGGTTATCTGGCAGTGGGTGGCCCAAAAAGCTGAAGCAAGGTTAACTAGTGTGTTGCTGTGTGCTGTTGTCCATGTGCTGCTGTTAAATGCCAACTGCTTACCAAGGAGCAGTAAAGCCTGAGAGAGTATGCCCTTGTCCTGCATCAAAATTTACAGCATTTTGCCAGCTTTTAAAAACTGTGTGACAAAAAAAAAGTGTGGAAGACTAGGGTAGCAACAGAAAATTATGTCCTGACATTGGAAATTTTTAGTGAATGGAGAGACTTGCTGTGTTGATGGCCATGACAAATGGTTGAAATGGGCTCCCTCTGTGGAGTCAGTTTGAAAAAAAAAAGTGGTTTTGCAGTTTAAATTTGCCTGCTCGATGATCGCCGTGAGGAGAAGAGCACTCGCAAGGCAAGGAGGCTCATTTGCATGGCATCGTGATTGGTGAGACTACAATCGGTCCTGCCCCCAAGCCAGCTCTGCAGCGACTGCCCAGCTTTCGAGAGGGATTATGAGTGGAGTGCGTGTACTGGCTTACCAGAGGAGTGTCGCAGTGACTGAAAGCACTGTAAAAGTTTAAAATATTGACTTCTCCATCTGAAAATTCAGGCTCAATCCGCATCTCGATTGACTGGATTGTGAGTGTGGTGTTCGGAGGGACGATCGGCAGGACTGCCAACCCGCTTCTGTCCAGAGGCCTCCAAGACTAGCTGCAGGCTATTTTACATCGCAGCAAACAGCTACTGATAACAGTGAGTACCAACAGAAATAATTGCTCAAACCAGTGATTTTTGCCAAAAGCCAGCTGAATCTGTGTGCAGCAGTGTAATTGTGTTGCAGTCAAAGACTGTGTTAAGTTTACCAGCAAAAGCAAGCCTTTTAAGCCATCAACTGTGTGCATTGTTATAGGTTCAGCATCACAGTAAAGTTTCAAAGCCATGAGAGCGTCTGTGAGTTGTATCAAGATATGTAGCAAGAGTTACAGGCAATCCTGTGCTTGAAATACTGAGGCTTTAAGGGACTGTGAGCTAGAGCAATGTCTTCAGCAAGTGAAAAGTCCGTGGTAAATCAAATAAATGTGCTAGGAAAAAGAACAGTGCAAGTTTGTGCAGTTTGAGCAAAGTTATCAGTAGAGTGTGTAAATCGGACGCGCAGTGGCTTGACCCAGTTTCAGAATGTTGATGTGCAGGAGTGCTGCCGCCGCCATTACAGGGTGGGGTAGTAATATAAACACAGCAGCAGAGGAGCCAAGTTGAAAGTGAAAAAATGTGTTCAGTGATGTGGGACTTTTAATAACAGTAAGCATTTATTTATTTTTCTCTGCAGTTATGGCCTCAGGACCAGCCCACTACCCGGATCATGCTGGGGCTGTGGTAGCAGCAGAAGTAAACAAGCTAAGGGACATCCAGAGGTGTTACTATGGAGGACAACTGCCTCCTCATGTGGCGATTCCTGGATACCCAGTGCAAGTGTGCTTAATATGGTTAAATGCTGGAAGGGATGTCTTCATGGTACCTCACTGTTCGGGGTGCTTAGAGAAATATGGCTTATTTAAAGTGCCCAAGATTCGTTTGGCTCCCACATGGACAAAACTTTAAGAATCTGCAGTTGGCAGCACACAGCACCAGGCGGACCCTGTTGGAGAAGGCCCCTCGGGAGAGTGTGGCACAAAGCTAGAGGGTGCAGATTTGCAGACAGAACAATATGCTGATGTTTCAGATGCTGGATCTCAGAGAGATAATTCAGGCAGAGCATTAGTAGACCCTTGGAGAGGGGGGCCTAGCCCAAGTCTCATAGGAGAAGATGTGATGAGGGAGACCTTTGAATGGAAGGTATCGACTTCCATGCCTAGTGAAGAATGAGTAGTCTCAGGAGTGAGGATGACTGCTCACTCCTTGGCACAGATTCTCAGTGAGGAAGAAGAGGGGGAACCTATCTGGCCTTGTGAAAAAGGAACAGGTACACAGCCTCAAGCTCTTGCCTCAGAGGAATGCATGGAAGAGAGTGGTGATGCCACTGCCCTGGCTGTGCAAGAAGAAGAAGCCAGGGATCCATTTTTTGTCTCATTGAGAATGCGTAGCTGGCAGAACCAGGACTGGCCACCCCCAAGCCAGGGCAGCAGACTCAGGTTGACCAAAGCTAGTAAAGAGGAGAGACTGGTTCGAAGGAAGGCGAATGAAATCTGTGGGATGTCCTTTCCTACCTTTCCTCGGAGAGTCTGAGAGGAGATTGAGAACAGCAGGAAATCCTGGATTTGGGCAGAAGCAATGAAATGTGTGCAACCTGGTGCAAACAAGCAAGTCAGGAACAGAATGTTTCATGAAAAATACAGCCAGTGGAAAAGAGGCAGGTCACTGTTAATGGACACTGTTCAAATAGTGGATGGAGAGGGATGTGAAACCTTTCACAGTGTGAATTATGTGCACCCAGACTGGGTAATAATTCAAGCTCCTGACCCGTTGTACTATTGGCCTCAATGCAAAGACCTCCTGCAAATGTGCCCATGACTACCAGCTGGAAAACAGAGCAGTGGTAGCCAGTGCTGCCACCCAACCATTGCAGTCTCTGTTGTTGTCGCCTGTATGGACATCCAGGACCCAGGGTGCCCCTACATTCATCAGTTCTACAGTGCATTGACTTTCCAGAATCCATTGACTGGCCCACCAGATGACTTCAGATCCAGGGAGGACACTAGCCCAGCTGTATCCTGATTCATCGCCTGGTAACCGGATGACATCGGACCAGCTGTTTTCCTTTTTGTTCCTGTTCCAAGGTTCCATCTCCAGGGATGACATCACCCCAGCAGTTTCCAGTTGTGCTCTCCTGTCATTCCCGGAAGATGTCCGCCCAGCTGTATCAGAAGAGTGCTGCCAGGGAGAGTCTTTTGCTGAGGACCAGGTCGGTGTTTTGTTTGTTCTACAAGGGACTAGTAAGTCCAAACTTTTCTATTCTTATGACATTGTAGTACACACCCTACACTAGCAGACTCCAGATGTGTGAACTGCCCTCAAAGACTCTCCCCTTCAGGACTTTGGCTTGCTAGAACTGTGCTTCACTGGGCTCCGGCCCAGGAGAGACTCTTTAATGGACTAGCCTCCGGGCACTGTGGTCACTAGATGGGACTTTTAGGGCACTCCATCCCCCAAATGTGTATTGTAAATAATGTCATTGTTTTTCTACTGTATTCTAATGTTTATACTGTTTTTCTACCTTTTCTAAAAAAAAAAAAATATTTTTGGGATTCTCCAGTATTTTGGTGGTAGGGGTTTAGATAGACTGTGTATGCAGATTAGGAGTGTGTGTTGGCTTTCTTTTTCTTGCAGGTGTTCCTGAAGAAGATAGAAGAGAAGACAAGAAGAGGAGGAGGGACTCATCAGAGTTCCTCACTAGTACTTTAGTGTGTAGTATTTAAAGTACTGTTGTTGTTGTTGTTATTACTGTGTGGTAACCCTTTTCTTCCATAGGTATGGTTGTGGGGGAGTGAGGGAGTAATGTAATGGTATGGTATGGTATTAGCTCCTGGTATGTGGCTGCATGGTGCCCAAGCTTGGGGAGGTCCCCTGTTTGTTTGTTTTGGGGTTTGAGTTTATGGCAGATAGGTTTTTCCTAGAAGGCTGGGGGAGGATATACAGGCTGTGGCCCTGACCTGCAGTAGGGGTTGCAGTGCTGCTCTATTAGGGTTATGCTCTGGGCAGTTCTACCAGACCTACTAGGTACCCATAGTCAGTGGGTAGAGTAGAAGCTGATGCATCAACCAACGCCCTCTAGACCCTTAGTGTTGTCTGCCTGTGCTGGCAGAAGGTAGGGGAGAACGTAGCGCTACGTCCCTGTAGTCAACACATGGGGCTAGATGGCCTAAGCCGGGTAAATAATGACTGCAGACAGTAATTTTCCTGGCCCAGGGTGAGTGTAACCCCACTATTACCCGGGGTTACTAGACTACGAGTAAGACCTAGTGGTAGGCAGGGAAGGCAGCTTGTGAAACTCCAGTTAAATGGATTTCACACTGTCTCACTCTGTTCTCAGTCTCAGCTGGGACTGAGGAATGACATCACCATAGAACTTTCACAACTGCATGAGCCACACTGGAAGGCTGCAGTTGGAAGTTAGGATAGAATGTTGGGGATTTTTTTGAACAGAGTCTGGGTGCAGTCTTGAAGAGAGGAGCAGCACAGCAGTCTGAGTGCAGGATCTCAGAGCCTTAAGCTCTGTTTTAGAGCTACTGTAAGGGAGGTGTGTGTTTCCACCGAAAAAGGAACACAGTAAGCTGATTGTGAAGTGGTGGAGACCGCTGTTACTGGTCCATGTGCCCCATTCCTGAGGGGATGGGGTAGAAAGGTTTGCCTGTCTTCCAGGGGCAATCCACCTGGTTCTGGCTAAGGAAGAAGCTGCCTTATTTCAAGTTGTGCTGTGGCAGCAGAAGCTGTGGGAGAGAAATTCCTGTGAGGAATCACCTGTGGGACACCTGCAACCAAAGGGTGAGTTCGCTCCGACAGAGGGCCTATGTTTTCACCTGAACTGTTGGAACATGGGGACTGGACTACTTAATTTGTAGGAGGTCTAGTGTAATAGACATTGCCAGTTAATTCAAGTAGGTTCAAGTCCAGCACAAAGAGTAAAGTAAAGTGGGGCTTGGATTGCTTAATCAGTGGGAGGCCTAGAGCAATGGGCTGAGCCAAGTAAAACTATGTTCAAGTCCATCACAATGGGAAAGCAAAACAAGTAGAGGAAATGTGACATGCATTTAGCCTTAATCTACATTGCCAAGCTTCACTGAATGAGATGTTTAATGTCCAGAGAAATGGCTGGGTATGAATTGTGGAAGCGAGAGGTGGGAGACCCCCCCTATCAGTAGTAACCAAATTCACCTCTACGGATTTGCTCTGTGGTACCTTTATTTTCTCTCAGGTACTTGGCCAGTGCCTGAGGAAAGTACCCAGACATGGGATTAAAAGGAGAACTCCCTGATAGAGCCGAGGTGCTCTTAGGTGGTTTAGGGAGCCACCAGAAAAGGTTTCCATGACATATGGAAGGTGTCCGAGTGGCCGGCAAGGGAGCCGAGCCAGGGAAATCCCCAAATTGTGGACAAGTTCGGGCTGTGTACCCAAAGCAGCGTGCAAGTCAGGGCTGTGTGCCCGGTGGGTTCAGAGCCTGAGGGCTGGAGTGTTGAAAAAGTGTTCCAGATTCTTGTAATCTGCATTATCAGAAGTGTAGCCCTGTGGGGGTCTGTCTATGCTTTGTTTGTTCTGCTTGGATGTGAATAAAAGCCACACTTTAGAATCCCATTCCTGGTATTGGACATTACAGTTATTGCTTCCTGTGTTTGGAATTACTTGGGTGCCCCTGTGCAGAGTAGCCAAACCTAGCCCTTGTGCCGAGTAACCTATTCCTCCCCTAACCCAGTCAGCACCTGGTACTGCTGTCAGATTCAAACAGCATACCACCTGTCGTTTGTAAAAAGGCAGGGGGAAGGGGGTTACATGTGCATTCGCTTTTTTTTCAAAAATACCCTTAAATTCGGGTTAGCACATGCAGATAGTATTTGTAAGGGATGGGTGGTAAAAGCGTAAGGAGATTATTTAAAAATATGGCTCAATTTGGCCCTAAGGTTGAATTCTCTCATCACTGCCCCCGTTTATTTTAAACCTGCAGTCCAGAAGTTATTCAAATGGAAAATAACTAGGACCATGATTTTGAATAATACCACACAGTCCATGTACAGGTTAATTACTGTGTTGATTTATCCACAAGCACCTTGTTTTAAAAACTGTCCCTCTGCTTTGAACTGTAGGGTACTGGCCCAGCTCAATAATTCCAGACTGCCAGCATCACAATGGGAAGCACAGCGGCTTATAGTATATGGGCACTTGAACGTTAGGGGTAATGCCAAATATAAAGCCAAAGAAGAAAGGAACTGTCCTTATAATGAATGCATTAACATGGAAGAATCCATGGAATATTTTTTCTTTACTGTTCTTATGCTAGGGGTTTATGGCATTATCTAGCAAAAAAATGGAACTTAAAATGGCTTACAAATCTATCTTATAATATGTTAGTTTTAGGAGTTTATCCTCCTAGTTTAACTTCTCATTATGATAGTACCCTAATATTATTCTTTAGTTGTGTACGGTACTATTTATGGCAAGCGAGATGCCAGTGGGTAATCTATCAAAATAAAATGTCTTATGACTGTTATGAACATTTAGTTACCAATGAACTCTCAAGGATTTATCTACAGGAATCAAAAATGTTTACTCGACGTATGGTTTCAAAATGGTAGAAGGGGTTTACTCACTTTATAAAATTTAAATAAGTTTCCTATCTGTATAGTAATTGATGATTGTTTCATTGCAATTTTTGTGCCTGTATATTTTTGGTTATCCTTTGAGTCACTGAGTTATTTATGTTTCTATTTCACAATAAAAACTCCCCTGCTGAACAGAATGGGAATGGTGTTTTGGCAGTGTTTAAAGCAGCAGTACTACCGAATCAGGAAGTGATCCCTATTAAAATTCTGCTTTTTGACTGTAAGCATGCGGCAATAGTTCCAGTTTCCATACCTGTAAATATTTTTTTCAGTCATCTTTAGTTTTTTTGATATCTACAATGTATTTGAATTGTTGTAGCGCTACAATAAATATGGCGGCTGACTAATTTTCAGTTGCGCTTTTCCTTCAGGTCGCATCACGACTTTTAACTACAGCAGAGAAGCCCTCTGCTAACCATTCCTGATGTCCCTGCAAGTCATACACATGTGCAGTTGGCAGAGAGAGGGGATTCCAGTGCAACATGCTTGGTGACAGAAACGTAAAAGAAGCAAAGGATAACTGAGCAAATTACTTGGCGATAGTACAATGCCGGTGGGAAAGAGTACCAGGTATATGATTAGCAGGGCAAAGAAAATAATCCATCTAAAAAGCACAATTTTTGTTTTCACTGTACTGCTGCTTTAACTGGGAAAAACAAATTTTAATAGGAAAACAGAAAATAGTAACATGGAATCAATGGAGAATGGGGAAATTAAAAATAACTTTTTATGGTTAAAATGTATCTAATCCCAGTGTTTCTTTTTTTTTAAGCTATATCCACCCCCCAAAAAAACACAGAAACATAGAAGTTGATGGCAGATAAGGACTGAAAGGCCCATCCAGTCTGACCATTTTTTCTACTTTATGAATGTGCCATAGGCCTTTACTCTGTCAATGGCCTATATATTTATACTCATCTGCATTGTTCCCTTTTGCCTATCCCATGCCTGTTTGAAGCCCTGCACTGTATTCCTATCCACCACTTCCTGAGGCAGGCTGTTCCATGCATTCACCACTCTTTCTTAGAAAAAAAACTTCCTCACATTACCTCTTAATCAGCCTCCCTCTAATCTCATGCTGTGTCCTCTTGTCCTGTGATTTTTCTTATATTGAAACATGTTAGAGTCCTTCACCTTGTTAATGCCCTTAAGATGTTTGAATGTTTCAATCATATCACCTCTCTCTGTCCTTTGCTCTAGGGTATACATATTGAGTGCTGTTACTCTGTCCTCATATGTTTTCTGATGCAGTTTCTGCACCATTTTGGTTGCCCTTCTCTGGACTACCTCATTTTGTTAATGTCCTTGTGCAGGTGCAGCCTCCAGCACTGCACGCAGTATGCCAGATGGGGCCTAAACAGTGTTTTGTAAAGAAGGATTATTACCTCCCTCTTAGGATTTGTGATACCCCTGCTAATACACCCCAACAACCCTCTAGCCTTAACTATTGATTTAGTGGTCTGCTTGGATGATTTCAGGTCATCTGTGATGATGATGCCCAAGTCTCTTTCTTCCTTTGTGATTGCCAGCAACTCCCCTATCATCCTATATGTAGCTTCAGGATTTCTCTTCCCTGTGTGTATGATCTTGCACTTCTTTGTGTTAAACCCCAGTTACCACTCTTCTGACCATTTTGGCAGTTTTTCCAAATCTCTTCTCAATCTGCCCACCCCATCTGGATCATCTACTTTGTTGCAGATCTTGGTGTCATCTGCAAACAGGCCAACCTTACCCTCCAGTCCTTCTGCAATGTCACTGATGAAGATATTAAAGAGGACTGGCCCCAGGATTGATCCCTGAGGTACTCCAGTTGTGACTTGCATCTCTTTTGGCTGTATACCATTCACCACCACTCTCTGTTTTCTGTCTGCCAACCAGTTTGCCACCGAGTTGACCAACCTCTGACCCACCCCAAGCCTAACCAGCTTATTAATCAATCTTCTATATGGAACAGTATCAAAAACTTTGCTGAAGTCAAAGTAGGTGACATCAACTGCACCCCCTCGGTCCACAACTCTGGTTATCCAGTCAAAGAAATCTATGACATTAGTCTGACAGGACCTTCCTGTTGTAAATCCACGCTGTTTTGAATTCTGTTCTCATATGGATTCCAGGTGTTGCACTGTCCTTTCCTAAAGGCGTGCCTCCATAATCTTGCCCACTACTGAGATAAGACTGACAGGTCTATAGTACCCCGCCTTCTCCCTGCTGCCACTCTTGTGGAGTGGGATCACATGAGCCCCTTTCCAGCCTTCTGGGACCTCTCCTATATTCAGATATGCACTAAACAGTTCGGCTAATGGCTCTGCTAGTTCTTCCCTTAGCTCCTTTAGTACCTGGGATGTATGCCATCAGGTGCCATTGCCTTGTCCACCCTGAGCTTAGCGAGCTCGTGTAGGACCCTTTCTTTTGTGAAGGAACTTGTGCTCATCTCCCTCCCCCCTGTGTCCATGGTGTTGAGCTGTGGGCCCTGCCCTACCTTCTCCTCAGTAAATACTGAACAGAAGTATCTATTTAGGATAGATGCTTTTCCTTGGTCCTCCTCCACACACTCCCCCTTATCCTCTTTGATCTTAGCAATACCCACTATGGACTTTCTCCTTTCACTAACATATCTATAGAAAGCCTTGTCCCCTTCTTTTTCTGTTCGTGCAAGTGTTTCCTTGGTTTGGGCCTTTGCCTGCCTTACTGCCTTCCCTGCTTCCCTTAGGGAAATTTGGTATGCCTTCCTATCTTCATCCTGCTGTGTTCCCTTATATTTCCTGAAGGCCAGCCTTTTGGCTCTGATCTTTTCTGCTACTGTTTTTGAGAACTGAAGTGGTTTCCTCCTTCTTTTGCTCTTGCTTTTCTCCCTAACACAATGGGATGCTGCTTCAAGTACTGCATCCTTAATGCTTGCCCACTTTGCTTGTACCCCCTCACCTGTATTTCTTCTTGACAGGGCTAGCTTAACTCTGTTGGCCATCTTATCAAAGTCAGCTCCTCTGAAGTCTCATATTTTTACCTTGAAAAGATGGTTTTAGTTCTAGTGGCCAAAGTGAACCATACCCTGTGATGGTCACTAGGCCCCCAGGTGACCTTCTACCTGGAGATCTGAGATCCTTTCCCCATTAGTCAGTAGTAGAGCCAAGATAGCCCTGTCTCTTGTGGGTTGTTGGCACCAGTGTTTGAGGCCCTCTCCTGATGGGACTCCACTACTGTATGTGTCTAGTTCTGGTGGATGTTCCTGCTGGTATTGACCAGTCTGTATCTGGCATGTTGAAGTCTCCCATTATCAGAACCTCCCCTTTAACTGTCATGTTTTGTATATCTTCTAACAGTAATGTGTCTATGTCCTAACCCTGGTCTGGATGCCTGTAGATAGCCCCAGTTCATACGGCTGTCCCATTTCCTGTTTCCAGGATGACCCACAGTTCTTCTGGCTCCTTATGTGTATTCTGAATTTCTGTAGCTTTGATATTTTCATTGACATAAAGGGCCACTCTCCCCCCCCTCCCTTTTTGCACCTCACTGTCTTCTGAACAGTACATAGCCGGGTACTGAAGCCTTCCAAGTATGGTTACTGGTGAACCATGTCTCGCTAATGGCTACCATGTCCAGTTTAGCCTCTGTCATTGTTGCCTCCAGGTCTGAGATCTTGTTTCCCAGACTGTGGGCATTTGTGTAAATGATTTTCCATTGGCCAGATTTCAGTGAGTTAGCTGATGGGCAAGGTCTGTTTTTTCCTCTGTGTATCATATGGGGAACCAGACCCTTTTCCCTACCTGGTGATGCAAATGAACTACAAACATGCTGAACTCCTGTTTGATCACTAGCTAAGGGGGGAGGGGTGTTTTTCCCATTTGATATATCAGGTGCTGCACGTCTCTCCCCATTTGCTAGTTTAAAGGGCTGGCAGTATAGCCTAGAGGTTAGAGGAAGGAGGTGTGAATGAGCTTGATACATCCAGCAGACCAGACCTAAGTTTGATTCTCACAAGCTCCACTCTGAGCAAGTCACTTAACCACTCAGTGCTCCCAGGTCACCCTTGAAAACAGGCACTTGTGCCTAGTGGGCCTGACCCAGTTACCAAAGACTAAAATAAAATAAATAAATAAATATTCTGCAAAGACATCAAACTTATGCCCCAATGCACTGACTCCCTCCTTAGTCAGATGCAGTCCATCTAATTTAAAGAACTTTCATTCCTGAAACTATTGAAAGTTACCTACAACTTTGTGTCCATTTTTCTGACACCAGCCCTTGAGCCACATGCTTAGCTTCCCTATCGCTCCTTCTCTGACCTTCCATCCATCTTCCCCGTCCCAGACTGGCAGGATCTCACAGAAGGAGATGCGGATGAAATGGATGACAGTTTGTCTCCCAGCCTGGTCAGGTGTTGCTTGGTCTCCACAACTGACCGGCTGTTGAGATCATCAGCACCTATGTGTACCAGGACATCAATGTTTTCACCTGCTTCCTGCATAATTTTAACAATGCGGTCAGTGTTTCTTCACACTGATATACTTGGGAGACATTTGATGATTACCCCGGCCAGAGATAGGTATCAACTCCTTGAATCATGGAGTCTCCTATGATCAGAAGTGTTTTGGATTTCCTTTTTGCTTTTTTTGTTCTGGTCCTGTTTTGGACAAGTTTTGTAGCACTAGCTCCTGTGCTGCAGTATCTTGCTTTGCAGTGTCCTCTGCTCATTTGTTTGATTTCAGAGATAGAGGCAGATACTTGTCTATAGTTTTTGTATGGTTTGTGGAGGTGATGCATTTGTTAGAGACCAGTCTGTTGAGCTTTTTTTTCAGTGTAAATGGGAGAGCAGACTCAATCCTATAAAATGAGGAACTTTTTTTCTCCCTCGTAAACAAGGAGGTCTAGGGATGGTTCACCCAGTGTTTTTTCCCAAACCATACTTATTTTTGTAAACATACTCCCTATACTAGTTCAACCTAATAAGACATGGATAGGATGGTTGAAACCATCCCTGAAGGAAATTATGCCTGAATGAAGTTCTGGAGCTTTTGCATATAAAAATAAAAGGAAAATTAAACTTAATGTGTCCTTTTCATTATGTTTTGACTATTTAAAAAAATGGCAAATAACTCCCAATATTCTGAGAATGTCCACCCGGAAAAAGGTGTATGAAAACACAACAGCAATTCAATTAGAGGTGTGCAAAAATAAGCTTCCGCTGACGGAATTTCTGCAAAAGTCAGTTTTTCGCTGCCACGATAATGCAGACATTAAATTAGCAACTTTCATGTAAATTCCAACATAGAATGGCAGAATAAATCTATAAATTGCAGATTATTGTATTAGACTGTAGAGAAAAAAGTCAGCAGAACTGATCACTGATCTGCGGAATAATTACATGTACGGAGGAATAATTCATTAAACTGCAGAAAAAAATTCCTCAGAACTGTTATTTCACAGTTTGTGTGTATTATTCTGCATTTCAGCCAAAACATTCTGCAGAACCAGGCGAAAATCCACCACACATATTCAGAAAATTCCAATCTCGCCAATGGTGGAAGTTCAGAAGATTCCACGAAATTTCAGAATTTTTATGGAAGTTTAGTGAAAGTGGAATTCACAGCTTTCACTCACCTCTAGGCCCAATATTTAGTATACCCTGAATTTACACAAAGGATAGTGGTAGAGAGCAAACATGTAGAGGTGATGTTAACAGAAACTAGTCTCCCAAACAAAATGTGGGATGAGGTTTGGCTGCGTACCCACAACTGATTAAATGTTAAGGGAAATCTATACCAAAAAGGTTCAGAGGAATGATATTGTCCCAGAACGTCATGGCAGTTAACTATAGAGACAATGGAGCACCTGCATTTTCAATGCCCTTTTATTACAGAATTTTGGCAAAAGGTGGATAGTAGATGGGGGAAAACTTTATTTTCACGTATTACTCCTGAAGCCCTTTTATGGAACATTTTTCCTTTAGAATGGAATAAGCACAATAATAGTTCTTTAAGGTTTTTTTTAGCATGTTTTCAATTCTGGATATGGCAGATAAGATGTAGACTGGTTTTACAGCAAACCGTATTAACAACAGAAGAGTTGTTACAAGCTATTTTACATGAGATTCAACAGATACTACAAAATGAAGTGAAACAATTTTCCGATGTAGAATATTCCATACGGTATGTTGGGAATCATTACAATGGCTTACCTAATGGATAAATAAGTAGAGAGTCCATTGTTAAGTATGTGCACTCTAAGGATTATAGATAGAATAATTATGGGATAGTGGGTCCTTTTTAAAGGATAGTTTGAGAAAATACAATAGGTCTTGAGGTTTAAGAATACTATTAAATATACCGTACATAGTACAAGTTTTACTTAGATTAGCTTTTCTTTTTGGTTCTAACTTTCCTTTATGGGAGGGAGGGGGAGAGGGGATGTTCAATTAATTAGAATACAAATAGCGTACA
Organism: Neoceratodus forsteri; assembly: GCA_016271365.2. Classification (NCBI taxonomy): domain Eukaryota; kingdom Metazoa; phylum Chordata; order Ceratodontiformes; family Ceratodontidae; genus Neoceratodus; species Neoceratodus forsteri. The sequence goes on along the minus strand of CM028132.1, from coordinate 1,158,709,771 downwards.
TTTTACAGTCTTGGTAGTACAATATAATTTTATGATACTAGGATAAGTTCAGTATTTTAGGAAATTACTGCAATCAATTATTATCGATCCTCTTCCAATTGTTTTCATATTTCCATGGTGTTTCAGACATGTGAAGTTAACATGGTTCGTATGAAGTTTTTCTTTTTTCTAGTGTTTGCATTTTGTTAAAATAATCAGTTTCAAACAAATTTCCCTACTCCTTAGGAGTAGGAGGTGATGGGGAATGGGGAAGTATAAAAGTAAAAGTAAAAGGATTAAGTGTTGTAGATGGCAACATACAATTTTTCGAATATTTGGGAAGGGATTCTAATTTATGGAAATATGTATAATGGACTTATATATTAGCCTTTCCATTATTTTAGTTTTTCCTTTTGTCCCGTAAAGTTAACATGAATTGCATGGCAGTCTTTTTTCCTCTTTCTTTCTTTCTTTCTTTCTTTCTTTCTTTCTTTCTTTCTTTCTTTCTTTCTTTCTTTCTTTCTTTCTTTCTTTCTTTCTTTCTTTGTATTATGTTATTATATTAAGCTTATAATAAACAATGCCCCTACTGAACATAAAATAAATCAATAAAAGTATAAAGAATTTGCAAACCAAAAATAATCTTAATAAAACATTATTACTACCATTTTTTATTTGTTGATTCGTCTTTCCCTCCCCAAGCCTTTATTTCTTTCAAGCATTTTGGGGAAGCCATTTAAACCCTGTCAGGAGAGAGATTACATATAAATCCATAAAAAATAGATGAGTGGGTATGATTAATCCAATTGTTTTTTATGATAGCTTTTCTTTAAATTATTTTGGGATTGCTCTCAGACCAAATAGTAAGACATGGACTTCTGGGTTACTAGAATGGATGCAACCATACTTACTAGAATGGCAGAATAATAAATAAAAATCATACAAAAACAGGTTTTCATCCTGAATACATAGTTGATGCTTTTCCAAAAATTTAAAAATTGAATATTACCTGTGGGAAATGAATTACCACTACAAGGTTACAATTGCACCAAGAGACAATGGAGGAACATCATCAAACTACTATAGAAATCCCATGCTGTCCACTGGTCAAGATAGAAAATGTAATACAATACTTTAATAGTAAAAAGCTCCAAGCCTGTGCTTGAAATGTACACTGGTTTATTAGCTATGGAAAACATGGAGTGAGTAATCCACTTAAACATAAACAGTCAAATGACAGATACTGTCCCAGAGCTGACTGTGGACTAATATTGGAAACCCTATTTTTTAGCTGTCCTTATTTGAAACAGTTTTGGACATACATAGCTAAACAATGGGGAGAACCTTTACTTACGCCTCTATAACATATGAAGAACTGGTTTTAGAATTACTTTGGGACAGATGGAAGAAGCATAATGTAAATATATTACAAGTGATAGGAGCTATACTTTAATTATACGATGGCAAGAAACAATCCTGGTCTCTGATTGGTCAGAGTGTACCTCAGACAGTGATGTTATCCCGGTATAACATTACTGTATTTAGTCCAGACACACACATGCTTGCAGAATTGTGGTAGAAATCCCTCCATCCCCACACAAGCTGCCACAAAACCAACACTTGACTGCCACACAGAACTCAAACATCAAAGAACAGACCCCAGACAACAATGTCTTCCATCGCTCCAACACTCAGAGGTAACACAACATTTAAGTTTCACCCTCCATCACATGCAAAAAAAAATGCAGCTGTTTTTCCACTGAACCAATCAGCTTGAGTGAATCACGGAGACAAAAACTGCTAGTTACATGGAAACATAGACTTTGTCAGCAGATAAGGACCACTTGGCCCACTCAGTCTACTCATTTCCCTACCTATTTGATAGCTGCAGATCCTAGTTTTATCAACAGCCTACTTCCTCCTACCTCTCACTAGAATTGCTTTATGTCTGTCCCATACATTTTTAAATTCCCCAACTGTTTTTGACCCCACAACCTCCTCAGGAAGGCCATTCCATGCATCCACCACCCTCTCCATGAAAAAAATACTTCCTTACATTGCCCCTGGGTCATCCCCCCTCTATCTTCAAATTGTGCTGCCTTGTTCTTGCACATCTCTTTTTCTGAAACATGCTACCCTCTTGGACTTTGTTGATTCCCTTGAGATACTTGAAAGTTTTTTATCATGCCCCCTCCTTCCTTGAGGGTATACATATTAAGCTCTTTTAGTTTCTCTTTGCATGACATGTAGTACAGACCCTGCACCATTTTAGTTGCCCTCTTCTGGACTGCCTCCATCCTGTCTCTGTCCTTGTGGAGATGGGGTCTCCAGAACTGTATGCAGTGCTCCAGATGGAGTCTCACCAACTGTCTGTACAGAGCGATAACAACTTTCTGTTTTCCACTGGTGATGCCTCTCCCTATGCATCCCAGTATTCCCCCAGCCCTCCTTACTGCCTTATCACATTGTTGCCTACATTTAGGTCATCTAATATGACTACCCCCAGGACCCTTTCCATTTTTGTTGTCATTAATACCTCCCCTGTACTCTTCCCTTGGGTTTTTGTTTTCCAGGTGCATTACTTTGCACTTCTTTGCATTGAATTTAAACTGCCATACTTTTGACCATTCCTCCAACCTTGCCAAGTCCCTTCTCATCCTTTCCACCCCCCTTGTGTATCATCCCTGTTGCAGATCTTTGTGTCATCTACAAAGAGGCATACTTTTCCTTCCAGTCTCTCTGCAATGTCACCTATAAAGACATTAAAGAGGACCAATCCCAGTACTGAACCCTGCAGTACCCCACTTGTAACCCCCCTTTCTTCAGAGTGGACTCTGTATACTATTACCTTCTATGTCTTGTTGTCCAGCCAATTTTTTACCCAACTTATCACCTGGGATCCACTCACAGGCTGGCTAACTTGTTTATTAATCTTTTGTGTGGAACTTTGTTAAATGCCTTACTAAAGTCTAGGTAGGCCTTGTCTGCAGCCCCTCCCTGGTCTATTAGATTGATGTTCCAGTCAAAGCAATGTATTAGTTTCATCTGACATGACCTTCCCTCTGTGAATCCATGCTGTCTTGAGTCCTGTGCCCCACTGACCTCTAGGTACTCAACAATTCTTTCTTTCAGAAGTAATTTCATCATTCTCCATACCACTGAAATCATACTAACAGGTCTGTAGTTTCCTGTCTCTGCTTTGCTCCCACTTTTGTGAAGGAGAATCACATCCACCCTCCTCCAGTCCTCAGTTACCACACCCTCCTCCAATAATTAGTTAAAAAGGGTAGTCAGTGATGCCATTTGTTCTCCCCTTAGTACTTTTAGAATTCTGGGGTGAATTCCATCAGGCCCCATTGCATCGTCCACCTTCAGTTTTAGGAGTTCTTTCAGGACCCTTTCTTCAGTGAATGGACTGGTATCGACACCGCTATCCAGTGTGCTTCTATTATTTGGTTTAGATACCTTCCCCTCATCTTCTTTTGTGAATACTGAGCAGAAGTATTCATTCGGTATCTCTGCTTTGTCATTGTCACCCTCTGACCACCCCCTCCCCTTTATTAAGCCTCACTATCCCTCCCCTGGGCTTTCTTCACTCCCTAATGTACCTATTTTTTTATCCCCTTTCTTCACTGAGTTTGCTATCTTTTCTTCAGTTTGGGCTTTTGCTATTCTGACAAGGCAGTCATACATGTGATGTCTCCTGTTTTGCCCGGGAGAGTCCAGTTTTTTTTAACTAAACTCCCACCCCACCACACGGGAAAGCAAATCTCCTGACTTACACAGTTAGCCAGCCACATGAAAAATAAAGTCTGCATTTGCAGTCCATTAATTTAATGATGTGCCATCAGCCACCGATCGCCTGCCTGACCATCGCAATTATCACCTCCGATTAATGCTTACATGCTTCGGGGCAGCTTGCAGTGCTCTGAATAGCTCTGCGTAACTTACATACTTACCCAGTTACCAAAGACACTTAAATGGTTGTAGCTTTTTGTCACCCTCTGATGCGCCCATGCCCATTATCCTGTGACGTATGCTGAGGATCCCGCAGATTTTACTCAATCCTGAATTGCTGCTGTTCCTCTAAAGTCTTACCTGCTGGAGAAGAATTCTCAATACCTGATTTGCAGAGGAGCTTATAAACTGGCACTGCTTGTTCCCTTTGTTGCTGACTATCATGGAGCAGGGACTTACCTGCCAGAGCAGGGAGCTTTGAATTAACTACAAGACAAAGGAAAACAGTGATGGAGCTCATGTTGTACAGCTACTAGAGACCACCACTTAGTTGGGAGCCTTATGAGCTGGAATAAAATTATATTTCCAACTGCTGTGCATTGCATTATGCTAATTTAACAAGGATTATGATATAAGACTAGTGGGGAGCATTTCAAGAGTGGTGGGACTTACAATCTGCAGCTGCAGTACCGGGGCCGGTATGCTGTAGTTTGTGCTGCCGAGGGCAGTAACCAGCTATTTGGTTTATTCATTTTAGTGCTCTGACTTTTGAGTTTAATATGGGAGACACTGTTACACAGTGTTAAGAAACTCTGGAAGCACATTTTTAAATTCTGGTTACATTTAAATTGGGACTCAGGGGGCGCAACTCTAGAAGAATGGCATAAGTCACCGCCAAAGGTGACTTGCACCAAACTCAGTTGCATCACAGACCCTGCACCCAATTCTAGAAGGGGCAGGGTCCCTGTGGCTAAGTCCTGCAACTTGCAACATGTGGATGGCTATGTCAAGTGAAGGGCATAACTGAAGGGCATGTCACAAGTTGCACCCTCCGTCAGTCTGGAGCAGGTGTCCCCCCACACCTGGAAAGCCCCATGGGCTGCTGTCTGCATCCAGCCTCCACCCCCCTGTTGGGAAATTCCCCACAGGGCTGCAGTGCCCCCCCAGCCCCAAGCCACCCAACTGTAAGTGTCCCACAGGGCAGCTGTGTCCCCCCAGCCCCAGGCCGCCAAACTGTTAATGCCTCACAGGGCAGCTCTGTCCTGCCCCCAACCAGTTCCCCAACCCTGAGACACAGGTCCTCGCAGTGCCGCAATCTTTAAAAATAATAGTATCATGTATCCCTGGTAGTCTAGTGGCCCCCCACCCAGCAGTGCCAGTCCACCCTGCACCCCTGACCCATCCCCAGCCAGCAACTGGCACAGCCCACCTCTCACCTCCATGACCAGCTTCTGACTGAGTTCCATAGGAGCTCTTACTGTATAGACATGCTCCAATGAATGAACATGTCACTATACAATAGAATGCTCTATGGAATTTCAGTTAATTAACAGCCATGAAGGTGAGAAATGAGCTGTGATAAAACTAACTGAGGGGATGAGATGCAGGGTGGGCTGGCTGCTGCGGATGAGGCCACTAGGTATCGAGATATATATGCTATTATTTTTGCATATTCAAGTAAGGCATGCGAGACCTGTGTCTCCAGATGGAGAATGGGTTGGGGAGGACAAGTGCCCTAATAGGCCTAGTGGTGTGGGGTCAGGGGCAGAGGGTGTGTGGGCAGCCCTGTGGGGTCCAGGGTGCCGGGGATTTGGGGGCTGGGGGTGAGAGATGCCCTGTTGGGCACATACTGTGTGGGGGATTGAGGGGCTGAGGGGTGAGAGATGCACCATGGGGAACCTACTGTGGTGTTCTGGGCATGAGGGGGAGGACACGTGGATTGGGTGCCGGTCTGCTGGCAGGTCTACACAACCCCCAGAGGGTGTAAGTACAGTTACGCCAGTTAAATGCTAGTATAACTTACGTTGACGGTTCTCCTCAGGGGGTTGTTGTAGAATTGCAACACTGGGGACTTTGTTACTGCCCTTTCAGAACAGGGCACAACTGCTGCTGTAAATCCCCTAGCGCTATGTCGCAGGGGTTCAGGGCATAAGTGCTGGCGTAAGTCCACTTTGGCGCAAGTGGCCTGCGGCATGTTGCAGGCCACTTTGTAGAGCTCTCATATGTCACAACTGCTGACATAACTTGCTACTCTAGCCATTTATTTTGGAACAAGTCAAGTTCACACATGTATCTCTTCTAGAATCAAGCCCAGGATCTTTCTGGCTGTTATTTTTTGGACATTGACTTTACTTGGGACTATTGGTACTATTCAGTTTAAGCTTATGGGTTCTCTAATTGGTTGTAATTTTACTGGGTGAATTTGTTTTAGAACAGAGGTGGGTGGGTAAGGGGATTTAGGTAGTTGATGTGAATGTGGGAATGAGTGTGTAGTTACTTGAAGGAGTGTGTGTATGGTGGTTAGCATCATGTGTTAAGATAGATGGACTTCAAGGCATTTATTTGATCTAGAGAGCATTATGTTGATTGTATTTATTTCAATATAACTCGGTGCATTTACGCATTCTCCTTCCTATAAGCCCAATCTCCCTCCTAACTTTGCGAAACCTCCCTCTCGCACAGTTTTATATTATCACATGTCTGTTTCTTACCCACTTGCTTCTGCTTTAACTGATACAGTTCTCTGTCCTGCTCCTTCTGTTTTCTTATACTTCCTGAATGCTACCTTTTTCTCCCTAACCTTCCCCACCACCTCTTTGAGAATCATAGTGGTGTTTTCCTTCATTTTGTTTTGTTTATTTACTTCACACAAAGGCTTGTTGCCTCTGTGATGGCAGCTTTGATTTTTCCCCATTGTTCCTCCACCCCACCTTCTTTCTCATTTGCTAGTGATTTTCTGAGGCACTCCTCCATTTAGCCCTCTTCAAGTTCACTGAAGCCACTTATTTTGGAGACATCCTTCACCAGCTCTGCTGCTTTCCAATCTCATCAACATAAAGAAAAAAACTTAAAGTCCTGTATTGTAGGCACCAGTGACATCCCCTATCTATCTGACACACACTAAATGTCCAGCCCCAGCACTCCTCAGTCTGCAGCAGTACTGGTCATTAAGTAGGCAAAGCATTTTTTCCCCTCAGTCTCAAGGTAGGCAGTGAGACCAGTATAATACCTGTCACAATCAGGCCACAGGAACATGGAGAGCAGGGGGGAGCAAAGCTAGACGACAAACTACTAAAGCAGACAGCCTAAAGCCTAAAAAGGAATAAGGAATCTAGTGGAACACAATAAAAAGCAGGACTTTTTTAACAAGTATGCTTCCACAGTCCAAAAATACAGTAAAACTGCCTTAAATGTTCTTTTTATAACCTTTTCAGTATTTTTTCCATAACGAGCCATTGTATAATAGCAGCAATGTATGCCAGGGTGTGTACTGTGCTGGGATAATGTCACTTCTCTGGTGCTGAGGTGTGATGTTATCCCAGCACGAAACACACCCTGTCATGCATTATTGCTTGAATATTACATATGGCTAGCCAGATGCTCTTGGGTATTTCAACAAAAAAGTGTCTCTAATATACCCAATCAAAGAAATGAGAGTATTGAACCACAAAAGAATATATTTAAAGGAGTAGAAAACCTTGCATAAAAAGCAGTTAAGGTTATTATACACAAATAGAGCAGGATATTCAGACTGCACCAGGCTATAACACAAGCCTGGGTGCAGCGCAACACTGGCACAGAAGCTGGGGTGACAGGCCATTAAGGAGCTGCACCATGGCACAGCATTGTGGAATATCGCACCCTGGCCACCACGCCAGTGCACATGGTGCAGTGGCACTGCACCAACGCCTCAGGCCGGAAGTGGAGCTGAGGGGATGCTTTAGCGCAAGATTCCGTTGTGCTAGTTGCAACAACGCGATATTCAAAATCACACATGCAAATGGGGCCATAATGTATGCAGAAGGTACCAAATGGGGCCATTTGCATGCGTCTCTTCATTGCATGCAGGTGCAATCCTCGGTGACTTGCGCCTGGCCACTGCCAGGCTGCAGTAGATCGGGACCAACGCCCCTGCATCCGGTAAAGTGCCCACTGTCCAGCTCGCAAGCATATGTAGAATATTATAGTCGTCCTATATCCCTGGTGGTCAGTGGACCCTTGCAGCCTGATTGCGGGCATCTGTAGAATATAATAATTGTTCTATATCCTGGTGGTCCAGTGGACTGCTTGCAGCCTGATCGCTGGCATAAGGCTGTTTAAAACTAGTAACACTATCCTTGGAGGTCCAGTGGACCATTTGTAGTCAGTCGTGGGCATCAGTAGAAAATAATGCCACCAAACCAGCCCTGGTGGTCTGGCGGTACCCCCTCCCACCGCCCACTAAGCCCCTCGCGCTCTCCTCCTGTCAGTGGCAGGCGGCAGCTCCGCTACCCTTCCACCACCCCGGCGGACTGACATCATATGGTAGGGCTGTGCGTCCATTGGTCCACAGCGTGAGCTAATGGGCATGCAGCCTGTACCATACACACAGTCCAGATATGTGAATGGATCCATTCCGCGTATCTGGACTGTATAATATGACACTGAAGCTGCACGCCCAGTGGCTCATGCTGTGGACCAATGACATACACCTACTGTACGGTGTCGGTCGGTGGGCGAAGAGTGGCAAATGGGTAAGGAGCTACCACCCACCCGATGACTTGGAGGGAAGCGAAACGATAGCTCGAGTAAACGGGTGAGGAAATACTACCAGGGGTTCAGACTGATATGGCATTATTTCTATTGAAAGCCATGATGGGACTACTTGACGTCCACTGGACCACCAGGGATATAGGGACTATCCTTTTTCTACGTATGCCCACGATCGGGCTTTGGGGCACCGTCCGAAGGTGCAGCCGAGCTCGGTGGTCACCCACAGGTGGCAGCTGCCGTGTTGTGCCCTGCAATACGGCAGCTCACCTGTGGGTGGCCAACTGTTGCTCCTTTTTTTTTTGACTCACCTGTGTGCAGCCCAGGTAGGGGTTGTGCGTGCATGGGCTCAGCACATCCCGGGCTGAATATCGGGATGTGTGGAGTATGCATGGGCACCCCCCCTACCCGCGCTGCATACATTACTGATGCGCTCTGGCACATTGGGATTTGTGCCAGGCTCAATCCTCATTTGAATATTGCGCTGGGGCATATCAGTGAGTTGCGCCATGTGCAACCCTTCTGAATATCCCGCCCATAGTCTTTTCTTTTTTTAATAAACACAGAGTGATCACAAAAACAAATTTAGTACATAGAAGTGTATGATTTGAAAATATAGATAGCACGTCTTATATAATAATTTTCTAACTATTGTTATATTGTTAATCACTGAACTGTATGAATTGATTTTGTTTTTAATGCATGAGAAATTAGTTTTTTGTGTATTTTTCTTGTTAAATAAAAAAAACAAATCCTCTGCTCTTTGTCAGTAAGTGCCATGGGATCTTTTACTTCCACCTGGACAGTGACCAGATATAGGCAGAAGGGACTTTGGTTTATTGTTTCATCTGAAGGACAGCACATCATTACTGTAGCACCCACCTCATACTTCACTACATTACCAGTTATGGACATTATCCCATGTACCTGGTGTGGGGCTAGAACTGAGAACCATCTGATCTTCCCAGAAATGAGTGTGCTAAATATTGAGCCACTGACATATGTACCTTTCATAGTTGGCACATTGCCTGACTGACATCTAATGGATCAATAATAAAATTGCCCTACAAAAAGGATTTGATGGGTGATGGCACCTCACTGTGGCCAGAGTGGGGGGCGGCCTCCATTACTTTCTCTGGTTGTATGACTTTTGATATGGCTGTTTTTCATTTTTGGACATCATGGACTGATAGGGTTTCCCTCTCATATATGTGACACCTTCGACAGCCATGCCAGGTTTCCCCCTGTGCTGAGTAGCTGAGCCAGGTATCAAGTACTTGTCATCAGGGCCACACTTGTTGATAACTTTTGTCTGAACTGAGATTCCCAGGGAGCATCTGTTACATCATAGTAACTGACCTCCGTCTCCTGTACCTCTTCACTGGTATCCTCAATGCTCTCCCTTTATTCTCAGAAACCTTCTCCTCCACTGCCTCCACCTCCTTAGACATTGGAACTACTATGGGATAGGCTGGGACACTATTCCTGCCTTCCTTTTCTAAAATCATAGCAGACATGTTATGTCTGTCACTCTACTGTACCTCTGTCTTGTGATGCTGAACAGTAGGTGCAGGTGCCTACCACATCTGCAGGTGATGATTTTTGCTTTTACTTCTCATCCTGATGATGCACCCTCCCCCCTGACTCTTCACAACTCTAGTCTTTCCTCAAACCACCTCATCATATCCCTTACAAAAACATAAGTTAGCAAATGCCTAATGTTTCATTTTTCAATAGGAAATAACTAACTAAAAAGTTAAGCATTAAAGTTGACCATTGGTTGATGGGTTTTACTCAGCTGATGTATAATCCTTGCTATCTAGCCATTAGTAGAGACATTATTTGTTTACGTTTCCATTAGCTGAGAAAGCAGACTTTGAAAAATACTGTAGTTAAGGAATGATTGAAATGTTCAACTTAAACGTAATACAGCTTATGAGTTTGTTGATTCTTTTGACACAGAAAATATCTCAGTTGTTAATTACCTGAGATTCAAGACTTAGAAAATTTTCCAGTTATCAATTACTTGATATTTTAACTTAGATTTCTTTTTTTTTGTGGTTTCTATTTGTTTAGCATGCCAGTGAAGCAGTTTGCAGGGAAAGCAGCACTGTACTGTAGTATGCTAGAAGAGAAGAAATATCCAAATAGTTTGCATATTGTGCATTTCTCTAAACCATATGCAATATGTATACTTTCAAGCCTTATTTCCCAAGCAAGACATTGAGGGTATGACATTCCTTGTGCAAGTCAAGCTGGCGAGGCTTTGCTAGAACAGATGTAGGGCTCAATTCTCAAAGAAGGCTTAGATCAGTGCAGGCTGTGGCAAACAGCAGCTTGCACCAAAGCCCGGTGTGCCAGGGACCCTGTACCAGATTCTGGTACAGGATGGGTCCCAGTGCCTAAGTCCCCACATTTGTAGCAACCTCTCCCATGTGACAAACACATGCCAAGGGCTCACTGTGACAAAGGCTAGTGGTCCCCCCGATCCCCTTGTAAAAAAAACTAACCTCTTCCTGTGTGGTTTAATGTCCCCCCAATCCCTAATGTTGCCCATATTTATTTTTATAAAAATAACCCTTCCTGGTGGTCTAGTGTCACTCTTCCTGACCCCCGATGTCATCCATATTCATATGTATAATAATACCCCTTCCTGGTGGTCTACTGCCCTTCCTCCCCAATATCAAATGTCACTCATATTCATATTGATAAAAAAAAAACCTTCTTGGTAGTCTAGTGCCCCCTTCCTTGATGTTGCCATGATCATAATTAATAATAACCCCCTTCCCCGGTGGTCTAGTGGACCCCAACCCCCTACCCCAGCAGGTAGTGCCCACAACCGTGCTGTCCCCATCCCGAAACACAGCCAGTGATCAGGGCAGCCCACCTCTCACCTTTGCAGTTGACCACTGACTTAACTGTTACTGAGTGCCTGCTCTGTAGTATACTTGCTCAATGATTAATCAATGAGGCATACACTGTACAATAGGTACTCAGTGACAGTTCAGGCAGTGGCCAGCCACTGAGGTGGGACATAGGCTGTGCCAGTCACTGGCTGTGTTTTGGGATGGGTGGAGCAGGGCGGTGGGTGTTACCTGCTGGGGTACGAGGTAGGAGTCCACTAGACCACCAGGGAAGGAGGTTATTATTAATTATGATTGTGGTGACATTGGGCAGGGGGCAATAGTCCAGCAGGAAGGTTTATTTTAATAATTCTGAATACAGGCAACATCAAGTATTGGGGGGGCACTAGACCACCAGGAAAGGTAATGTTTATACATATGAATACAGGCAACATCGGGGTTTGGGGAGGGGGGCACTAGACCATCAGGAAGTGTTATTTGTATTCATGTAAATACTGGTGACATCAGGGCTGGGGAAGGGGTACCGCAGCATACTGTGGCAAACAGGTCAACTATCCCAGAGGAGAATTTTCTAAGTCCCTTAGACCAGCCCTGGCTGGTCTAACAGTACTTAGAATTTCTCCTTATGGGAGCGTTCTGAGAATACCGCTTTCGGGGATGTGGCAGCTTGCATCTGCCACATGCCCCCTAGCACCATATCACAGCCTGTTTTTTGGACACACAGGCAGCGCAAGCTCCATTTGGGGCATGCAGCCTGTTTTAGATGCAGGCTGCCATTGAGAATCACTCTTGGTGCATCTCTTGGTGCAAGGGGCACTTTGTACCATTCTTTGTGGACTAAGCCCTTTGCACCATGTTGAGAGCTTTGAGAAGTAAGCATATAATATTTTAAACAGTCTTATACATCTGATCCTGTATAGACTGAAAATGACAAAGTACAGCATGTGATACATCCTCTTTGCGATTCTTTAGTGTATTGTAGTCATATTCTCAACCATGTATAACATCAGAACTCCAATGCACACAAGCCCAGCCCACTAGGTCCCCCTCCTGCACACAAGCTGAGCTCACTGGGTCCCCTCCTACACCCAAACCTAGCCCACTGGGTTATCCTCCTGCACCCTTGCCCAGCCCTCTGGGTCCCCTCCTGCACCCATGCCCAACCCACTAGATCTCTTCCTGCACACAAGCCCAACCCAGTGTGTTCCCTCCTATGTGCAAGTGCAGCCCTGTGGGTTACCTCCTGTATGCAATCCCTGCCAACTGGGTCTCCTCCTGCACCCAAGCCCAGTCCTCTGGGTTTCTTTCATGTATATAAGGACCTTTCAAATGGGTCCCCTCCAGTATACAAGTCCAGCTTACTGGGTCCCCTCCGGTATACAAGGCCAGTTTACTAGGTCCCCTTCTGCACCCAAGCCCAGCTTACTGCGTCATTTCCTTCTTAGATGCCTAGACCACTAGGCCCCTCCTGTACACAAATCCAGCCCAGTAGGTCCCCTCTGGCACATAAGATCATCCTAGTGGGTCTTCTCATGGACCCAAGCCCAGCCCTCTGGGACTCCTCCTCTATTCAAACCTAGCGAATCCCCCAAGCCCAGCCCACTGGAGTTCCGTCCTACACACAAGCCCAGCTCACTTGGCTTCCTCTGGGACAAGCAGAGTCAATTGCATTCCCCTCCTATACCCAAGACAGCCAGCTAGATCCCCATCCTGTACCGAAGCCCAGCTCACTGGGTCACCGCATGTATACAAGACCAGCTTATTGGCTGCCATCCTGCACCCAAGCCCAGCCTACTGGATTGCCTTCTGTTCACAAGCCCAGACACTGGATCCTTCGCATGCACACAAGCCCAAGTGACTGGATCTCTTTCTACACCTAAGTCCAGACAGTTCGGTCTCCCCCTCCTGCAACCAAGCCCACCTTTTTGGGAACACTCCTGCTCATAATTTTATCTCTCTGGGTCCCCACCTGCATCCAAGCCCAACCCACTGTGTCTCTTCCTTCACACAAGTCAAGCCTTCTGGTTTCTGTCCTGCAACTAAACCTTACCTTCTGGGTCCCCCTTATGCACTCAAGCCCAGCCCCTAGATCCTCCTCTTGAAAACAAGCCCAGTCTATTGGGCCCCTCCTGCTGTCATGTCCAGTCCTCTGGATCAACCTTCTGCACACAAGCCCAGCCAACTTGCTTCCTGTTCTGTGCCCAAGCCCATCCAGATGGGTCCTCCCGGAACCCAAGTCCTGCCTAATGTGTCTCCCCTTGCACCCAGACCCAGTCCAGTGGGTCCCGTTTGGTACCAGAGCCCAGCCCACTGGGCCTCTTCTTTTAACTCAGCACAGCTAGTTGCTCTCTCCAAAACAAAGCCCAGTGGTTACCCCTGCACATACAACCAGTGGGTCACATGATCAGCTGGTTTAACTATGAACAAGCATGTAGGTGCTTTCAATCAGAAGAAGGTAGCAGGCCATAGAGGGTGGATTGCATCAGTAGCTTACTTCCTCTTTATAGACATCTGTCACCAGCTTTTAAGTGCTGGAAGGGGTTGAGAGTGGGAGGAGGACATTGCCATTGTGGGGGATGGGGTTAGGAGTCATATTCGATTTAGCACAAATAAGTGCTGTAAGATAGTGGCCAGCCATGGAGGCCGGCAGGTTGTGCTGCTGCCCATCATGGAATATTTTTTCAAAAATATAGACAATTTAATGGAAATTGTGAGTGCTGGTAGGAGGAGGAGGATGGATTCTAACAAAGGATGGGAGGATGGAGGGTTGTATATCCATAATCCTAAGGGTATAGGGCAGGGGCTGTTTCTTTTGATTGTGTTTGTATTAAATATTGTATTTCCCAAATAGGTTAGACAGGAATAGTGCATTATTTGTGGCATTTGGGAAATACTGTTCATTACTCACACATCCCAAGTTATCTTGTTTTTAGATTCTTTTAAGGATACTGCAGTCCTGGAGTACATTTTTCTGGCTCAGTATGCCTTTCCTAGACACCAATTTATAGCAGGAAGAAAGAAAGAAGAAAGAAAGAAAGAAAGAAAGAAAGAAAGAAAGAAAGAAAGAAAGAAAGGCTGTATAGTTTTTTGGTTGCCTACAGAGAATAATTTTCTATAGTGGGTCATGTGCATGCCTGTGGCTTTCACTTGAATTTCTGCAATGGTTTTACACACTGACTACAAATTTGCTCTCACTCTTTAAACTATTTTCAACTACAACTCCTACAATGTGCCAGATGCTTCTTGTGTCCAGTATAATCAGACTGCATTGCTGCTAGATCTGTTTGAATCTGGCAACAGTTAACAGTACTTTCACATTCAGACTGGATGAATTAACTATTTAAATGTGTCTCTGCTAGGTAAGACGTTTAACTTAGCTCTTATTTTCTCACTGAAATGCTAGGTTCTGCATTTTTCATCTGAAGCACAGTGCATTAAGTACATGGCAGAATTGAATTTAAGTACATTGAGAATTTTGTGACAGTACATATTTGTGTCAAATGGTTGGGCTGGGGAGATACAGCATCAGTGTTTGTTACTGTATTTTTGTTTTCCACCAGAAGCAAAAATCTCAGATGTAGTTCTCTCAAACTACTGACCAAAATGTATGTCCTTTTTAATTAAAATATTTTGAAATAATAATTGTTGTAATTATACAATGCTTACATGTACAGTAGGTAGAATTTATAGATATAAAAACACACAGGTCGATTCTCAAAACACTTTAGAATGATACAAGGTGCCTGCGTCAAAGATGAAATGCGCAAGTGGTACGTTACGCCACAAAAACACATGCAAACCAGTTCCCAAAAGCAGCCTGTAACAAATGCAGACTGCTTGTGATGAAGGGGGTTTGCTCCAGCCTTGTCCCATAAACTGGACTGCAGCATGGCATACGGGGGTATGCAGCAGACGCAGGCTGTCACATCCCCGAAAACAGCATTCCTAAACCACCCGTGAAGGAGAACTGCTGAAGTCATTAGACCAGCCATGAACTGGTCTAAGTGTACTTTGGCATACTCTGGGGGTTGTACTAACATGCTGCCAGCCATTCCCCCAGTACGTGCAGCCCCCGATCCTGATCTCAAATAATAAAAATTATAATGCCCTGGTGGGTAAGTGCCCCCCCAAGCCCTGATCTCCAATAATATTAATAATAATGCCGTGGCAGGCAGGTGGTCCCCATCCCCAATCTCCAATAATATTAATTATAATGCCCTGGTGGGCAAGTGGCCCTCCCAGCCCTGATCCTTGATCATAACATTTCAATTGCCCTGGTGGGCTAGTGGACCTCCTAATCTATGATCCCCCATTCTGCCAATTGCACTATTCATTGGTGGCCCAGTGGAACCCCTGCATCCAATCACCCGTTATATACCCAACATACCTCGTGGTCTAATGGACCCTCTCCTGGCAGTGCCATACCACCCCGCTCCCTCCAACCCATAACCCAGCTGATGACTGGCACAGCCCACCGCTCACCACTGTGGCCAGCCACCGACTGAGCTATGCATGAGCGTGTACCATACATAGTACATGCTCAGTGATTGCTGTCAATCACTGAGTGCATACTATGTACAGTACACAGTCATGCATAGCTCAGTGTTAACTAACCCATGGTGGTGAGCAGTGGGCTGTACCAGTTGCTGGCTAGATTATGGGTTGGGGGATGCGAGGTGGTAGGACCTTGATGTGGTGGCGGTGGGGGTCACTAGGACCTCCAGGTATTTTGGGTATATATATAAAAGTGATCAGGCTCTAGGGATCCACTGGACCTCAATGAATAGTGAAGTTGGCAGAATGGGGAGATCAGGGCTGGAGAGGGGGTCTTCCAGCCCACCAGGGAAATTGAAATATTATGATCAGAGATCTAGGCAGTGGGGGTCCGCTAGCCCACCAGGGCAATATAATTACTATTACTGGAGCTCAAGCTAGGGGGTGGTCCACTAGCCCACCACAGCATTTGACTTGACATGATCAGGGATTGAGGCTGGGGGGTGCTTGCATCCTTCCTCAGTGCACTGCCGCAAGTTTGTGGCAGCCTGTCCAGGTGTGTCCCCTGTTTGGTGTACTGCTAGGGTTGCTGCAAGCCATGGAATTTTTCCATTGGGACCCTGCCTGATACAGAATCAGGTACAGTGTCCAGGTGCATTGGTAGTCTTGGCAAGTCTCCTTTGGTGCAGCTTGCATTGACCTTTGAGAATCAACCCACCTGTCTAGAAAAGATCACATTGGAATCAGATGGGTTTAATTACTATTTAATTTATGTAGCTCTCAGTGAACATGGGTTCCTGTGCTATACTGTACTCCCTGTCAAATTATCTGTCCCAGAATGTGACCCTCTCAAGTGTCTCTCCTATCATTTATGTGCTGTAAGTCTCTGCTGTTCCCAAGACTGTGACTGTTGTTTTTTATTTTGAGTCAGTGTGCATGAAAGGGAGAGATCTGGATGTAGAGAACAGGACTGTATTGCTTAGAAAATTACATTTTTATTTCAAGTTAGTATGCAGGGGTGAGGGGGGTGCATGTGCCTGGAATCACTTTTTTGGGGGTGGGTTCTCGATTCCTTAATATGACTTATGTCATTATATATATATATATATATATATATATATATATATATATATATTATAGTAATACGGTAGTGCTACCATAGTTAGGGTTGAGGAGCCATTTCAATGTTAAACCCCAAAACTTTGCACCTTAATAACTTTGCAACTGTATGATAGATTTTGCTGAAATTTGGAATGCATGATCAAGAGCCATAGGCCTTGGGATCTGCCAAGTTTTGTAGTGGTCAGAAATACAGCTGCGGAGTTATTAAGCATGATCTGTGCGCACGTTTACGCTTTTTCTGGAATTCTACGGTCATGCCTACGGGTGAAATGCGGTTTACGCGACGGTCTGAAATCTTCAGGAACATGTGGCCAGGGTCCCCAATGTGCCTTTTGAAGATTTCATGAAAAAATATAACGGTTCAAAAGTTATTCAAAAACAGTTTCCCATTATAAGTCAATGGGAAAAGTTAACAAAAGTTCAACACTTTTGCAAATGCATTTTACTTTCATAAATGGGCCTGTTACTTTCGCAATCGCCATTTTGTTTTCAGTTGGTGATCAGAAAAATGGTTGGCATTTAAATTTGGGACCCTCTAGCAACCTAATTCTTTTGTATTCACCTAGTCGGACCCTGAGGATGCTTGCCATGTCTTTATTTGTGGTAAAACACCCAGAAATATGTTCTTAAAATTTCTGGAAAAAGTACTTTAACCAAATTACTTTCGTGCTCCGCGAAAGTGTCCAGTTTAACGGCTCTATGGAAAGAGTGCGATCAGTAATTTTCCATCTGTGGGGACAGTGACCGCGATTCTTTGGCACTCGCTGCAAAAAACCATTGGGAGTTTTGGCTGAAATTTGGAGGAATGGAGCCGACATCCCACAGATGTGCCTTTCAGGTGTTGTATTGAAAAATATTACATGGCAGCAAAGTTACAGCACTCAAAGTTGACAGTTTTCCCATAGGATAACATTACGGCCGGCCCATATTACAGAAATCCTTTGGCACCCTGCTGCAAAAATAAGCGGTTTGGTCTTTTTCCTGAACTTTGGAGGGAAGACAGCCCACAGCCCACAGATGTGCCTTTCAGTAGTTTGGTGAAAAAATATCACCGGCGGCAAAGATACGCCACTCCAAAGTTGATGGTTTTCCATAGGATAACATGAGCGCCGACATCATTACAGAAATCCTTTGGATCCCTGCTGCAAAATAACGGTTTGGACTTTTTTCCTGAAATTTGGAGGGAAGACAGCCAACAGCCCACAGATGTGCCTTTCAGTGGTATGGTGAAAAAACATTACAGGGAGGCAAAGTTATGGTGCTCCGAACTTTTCTTTTTTTCCCATAGGATAACATTACGGCGTTCACCGCGCCTTTCAGGGCCCGTATCTTGGAAACAGTGCAAGATACGGACTTTAAATCGAAAATTTCTTAGCCCCTGATGGGGCTAAGATTCAAGATAACAAGGACAGTTGTAAATAATATGACTTTTAAATTTTTTCTCGTCGTACGGTTCCTGAGATATAATGTATTTAGCATTCAAGATCTCATTTTCTGCGCCGATACTCATTATTATGCATACATTATTTGTACTCACTGTCTTTCTCTATGCAGGTTTTGGGAAAACCAGCCTGTGCGTCACATTACTGTTACTGTTGCCCTTTCCGTTGCAGTTCCATTTCCCGTTCACTTACCGTTGGCGTCCTGCGCCACCATGTGTGTTATCTTTG
Source organism: Neoceratodus forsteri (assembly GCA_016271365.2). Taxonomy (NCBI): domain Eukaryota; kingdom Metazoa; phylum Chordata; order Ceratodontiformes; family Ceratodontidae; genus Neoceratodus; species Neoceratodus forsteri. Next base: position 1,158,691,155 of record CM028132.1, on the reverse strand, counting down.
CGTTTTCATTTGTGCTTGTGTTTCTGTTATTTTTTGCCATTTCTGTCTACAGTACTGTTTATCTTTCTGTTTCACTTTCGTCACCATGCCCAGTGACATTTCTGTTTGCAGGCACCATGTTACTATGTGACAAAGACATCCGTGGCAGACCATTTCCGTCTGCGCCATCGTTTACCCTTTCTGTTCTCATTCGCAGCCATTTTACCATGTCGCCACTGTTGACATTTCTGTTTGCGTTGCTGTCCTGTTAGTATGCCACAAGACATCATGTGGTGCGCATTACATTCACTATTTCTCATTATCATTCTCAAAAGAAGGAAATTAGAGGCAAAAAACTCCATTTAATGCATTAGTTAGGGTTGTTCACAGCGACAAAATGAGGAAATTAAGCTGTTAGGGTTGAAAACCTAACTCGAATCACCCCAGCACCACACACACACAGACAACACACACATTCAAGTAATGGGGAGGACCAAGTCAACACAACCAATGACAGACATCCAGCAGCAGATGACCAGAAATAACAAACAATTGTCTAAATGTACTGAGACATCCCCACCCACCTGACCAGGTACTGCATGCTCAGTGGAGATCAACAGCAAAACTGAGCCATGTACGCAAGCGTACACATCTCTGATTGCAGCTGCAACGTACCATACTTAGTAGTTGCATGTCCTACCGGTTGCCCGCGCTAGACACACCACATGTGGTGGGCCACCTGAGCAATAGAGTTCAGCAAAAACAAGGAGTTGTACAGGTATAATATCTCTGATTATAACAAGGGTTTGAGAAATGCAGCTTTCTAATTGACTGTAAACATTGGTGACAGCCTTATGTTTAGTTTTTATTAACATACGTAGAGGCTAACCATATGAATGAACATGGTATAATGTTGTTTAAAAACAGTTTTATTATGATAGCAATAAGCACTCCCAGGTATTATGTTAATGGTCGGTTTATCACTGTCTAGCGACATGTGGCACTTTCGGCTATGCCTAATTCAACATTAAACCCCACAGGAGATTAACAGACCATTTAACATAACTGTTGAATCATGCCTTATTGCTTAATTGTCTTTATGAGTGAATGCTGTCCCTCTGCTGGCAGTGCAGCAGCTTTGCAACACAGTGTCACCCAGTTACACCATACACTGTCTAGTTGCTGGAGAATGGCTGTGAATATGAACTCATCAAGATGAACGGTGTAACCGATCATTACAGTCATGAAACCCTAGTGTGATTATAACTGACAGAGTCAGTGATAGAGATAACCCCTGCTGTCCTAGTACACTTACCCCATTGTGAGGTTAAATCAATACTAAAAGACATTCTGTTTATATCTCACCATACCTACTTGATTCCTAATAGTACCACAATTAACATAGTTATCGCTTTGATAGCATCAGTGACAGAAGTGTGTAAAGCCAAACAGTAGGCATACAGCCTGAGTGTGAAACAACTGTTAAAAAATCACACTGTGTCCATAAGTGGCATAGATCACTCATTGCAACAATAGTAAATGTATTACTATTTGAATAAGTTAGTCATCACAGATGCAATGAGATTGTCTTTATCAGGTACAACATACTCAGTAAGTGCTTACAGGAAAATCTATCATATACATCTCGATACAGGTACATCATTGTTGGCTCAGTAGTGCTATGATATTTAGAAGTTGCTTGGCCTGATCCATGCAATTACAACCATTTCTTACAAGACTACCTGCATCTTTAGTATTGAAACACACTGAAGATCTATGTATGTACATCAACAGTACACCTTCATCAGTAAGAATGCATGTGATACTGGCGTGCAATTTCACCAGTGTTGAATAGGCAATGCTTTTCCATACGTTTACATCAACCTCTCTATGTTGAGTAAACCGTTTGCAGTAAATGTACTACTATGTAAATCACCTACTAAATGTATCCACTACTTTTATCTTGAGCATGCTAGTGTCTTGTAGTTAATTTATGTGCTTCTCTTAATTAATGTATACTCACTAGTGTTAAAACCTTTATACAACTATCATCATGCACCTTCAGCAATTATATTGAATAACTGCACAGTACCAGTTGTGGTGTGGTGTGGGGCATCGATGGTAAGGCCATACAACTACTAATAATGCGTTGTGTACAGCTGCAATCAGGGATATATGCGTTTGGTGTACATGGCCTCAGTTTTGCTGTTGATCTCCACTGAGCATGCACAGTACCTGGTCAGGTGGGTGGGGATGTCTAATAGTACATTTTGACAATTTGTTTATTATTTCTGTCACCTGCTGCTGGATGTCTGTCATTGGTTGTGTTGACTTGGTCCTCCCCCATACTTGAATGTGTGTGTGTGTCTGTGTGTCAGCTGGTGAGGGGGTGGTCGGGTTGGGGTTTTCAACCCCTAACAGCAGTCTCCCCTCACCCCATGCCATGTGGAACAACCTAACTAATGCATTAAGCGGGTTTTGCCTCTAATATATATATACATATATATATATATATATTAGAAGCAAAAAAACTCTGTTTTACATTCAACGATGTGGAACAACCCTAACTAATGCATTAAACGGGTTTTGCCTCCTAATATATATGTGTGTATATATATATATATATATATATATATATATATATATATTCGAGGCAAAAAACTCCGTTTAACGATGAATAAGTATTCCACAACGACAAAAGAAGTCGGTGTTAGGGTTGAAACCCACCTTGGACCCCTGCCTACCCCCAACCAGCATTGAGGTGTGCATTGGAGTCATCAGCCCCTAACTCTCACCCCATCACATGTAAAGCAGCAGAAGTATAGGAATGGGGTGAGTTAGGTTGATGACTCAATGCACACCCAATGCTGGTTGAGGGTGGGCAGGGGGGTCCCAGGGGTTTTCAACCTAACACCAAATTCCTCACTTTTGTAGCCAGTGGAACAACCCAACCAATGCATTAAATTGAGTTTTTGCCTCTAATTTCCCTTCTTTTTGAGGTGATAATGAGAAATAGTGAATATAATGCAGCGGCAGGGCTTGAGGCCCTTGGGCCCAGCTCCTGCAATGTCTTGTGGCATAGTAACTGGAACAGCAAGCATAAACAAATGTAACAGTGGCCACATGGTAATGCAAGCACGAATGAGGAACAGAAAGAGATGCTTGCGGTGGCGTGGGAGCAGGTCTGCCACGTATGTGTTGTCACATACTAACATGGTGCCTGCAAACAGAAATGTCAATGGGCGTGGTGGACGCAAAGTGAAACAGAAAGAAACAGTACTATGTAGACACAAATGGCAAAAAATAACAGAAGCATAGCGCATGAGCATGAGGACCGCGCACATGGTGGCGTAGACATCAATGGTAAGTGAAAGCGGGTACAGAACCGCAAGCAGAAAGGGCAAAGGTAACAGTAATGTAAGCACACAGGCTGGTTTTCCCCAAAACTTGCATAGAAAAAGACAGTGAGTACAAAGAATGTATGCATAATAATGGGTATCGGAGCAGAAAATGAGGACTTGGAATACTAAATAGGTTATATCTCAGGAACCGTACGATGTAGAAAAAAATTTAAAAATCATATGATTTACAACTGTCCTGGCTAGTTTTGTACTTGGCCCCCATTAGGGGGCTAAGCATTTTTCCAAGGAAAAGTCCGTATCTCGCACCATTTCCGAGACACGGGCCCTGAAAGGTGCGTCGAATGTCGTAATGTTATCCTATGGGAAAAAAGAGAAGTTTGGAGCACCATAACTTTGCCTCCCTGTAATATTTTTTCACCAAACCACTGAAAGGCACATCTGTGGGCTGTTGGCTGTCTTCCTCAAATTTCAGGAAAAAGACCAAACCATTATTTTGCAGCAGGGTGCCAAAGTTCCTGTAATCGTAGGGCACGTAATGTTATCCTATGGGAAAAACCATCAACTTTGGAGTGCCATAACTTTGCCGCCATGCAATATTTGTTCCAACACAACACTGAAAGGCACATCTGTGAAATGTCGCATTCCTTCCAAATTTCAGCCCCAAATTCCCTACCATTCTTTTGCAGCACAGTGCCAAAGAATTGCTGTCATTTTTCCACAGACTAGAAAACTACTGTCACAATTTGAGAAGGCTTTCACAAAAATTTGCGACACTTTCGTGAGCACGAAAGTAATTTTCGAAAGTACTTTTTCCAGAAATTTGAAAAACATATTTCTTGGGTGTTTTACCCCAAATCAAAGACATGACTAGCATCCTCAGGGTCTGACTAGGTGACTACAAAAAGAATTAGGTTGCTAGAGGGTCCCAAATTTAAATGCCAAGCATTTTTCTGATCACTAACTGAAAACAAAATGGCAGATTTGTGAAAGTAACAGGGCCATTTGCAAAAGTAAAAATGCATTTGCGACACTGTCAAACTTTTTGTTAACTTTTCCCATTGACTTATAATGGGAAATTGTTTTTCGAATAACTTTTGAACCATTTAATATTTTTTCAGCAAATCTTTGAAAGGCACATTGGGGACCCCGGCCACACATTCCCTGAAGATTTCAGGCTGAGTCGTGCAAACCCGTGCGACCTGTAAGCAGCATTCATGGAATTCAGAAAAAGCGTCACGAGCACAGATCCGCTTAATAACTCCGCGCCGTATATCCGACCACTACAAAACTTGGCAGATCCCAGGCCTATGGTTCTTGATTGTGTATTCCAAATTTCAGCCAAATCCATCAAACAATTGCAAAGTTATTAAGGTGCAACATTTTGCATTTAACATGTAAATGTCTCCTCAACCCTAACTATGGTAGCACTACCGTTGCTACTACATATATATATATATATATATATCTACTAAGCTATTAGGTGCTGGTATTGTACGTAGGAGGGATGGGGTGGGCATGGTGGGGGGGCATGGATATTGGAGGTCGAAGGAATGGCCCTCTCGCATAGGGTTGGCTATGTCCAGAAGATGCCCTGGGGCAAAATGGAGCCTGGAACACGGTAATCCACGTCTAGTCCCCATACCCAAAAGCACCATCTCTTTAGATGGGCAAGTAGCTGGGACAGCTCATGAACCTCGTCCAACTCGGGTGGTGTTATGCAATGCCAGATCTATTAAGAACAAAACTGCTATTATTGCAGATTTTGTTGGAACAGCTGAATTTTGGAGGCAGCAATTCCAGCCAGCTCCTCGGTGATACACCTCCCGAGATTGGATCCTTGGGGGGGGGAGTAGCGGTCTATTTCAAGACTAAGTTGGGCCTCACTGGTGTACCAGTAGAGGAAGCCAAATCCTTTGAGTGTACTGTGGTAGCTGGTGTGGGCTGCGGGATAGATCTCGTCTATGGTCCACCCAGGGACGAAAATCGATTCCTGCAGGAAATGGCAGACTTTGCCACTGACATGGCATTGGAGTCACCCAGATTGGTGGTTCTGGGCAACTTCAATGCCTAGGTCGATGATGAACTCTTGCCTTTTGGTCAGCACTTCCTCCTGCTGATGACATCACTGGGCTTCACACAGATTGTTTCTTCGGCTACCCATAATTATGGCCACTCTCTGGATTTGGTTTTCCTCCTGGGGATTAAGGCCTCTGACTTGGGGGTGGAACCTGTAAGTTGGTCTGATTATTACATCGTGAGGTTCAAATTTTGTGCTCCTCTTTGTAGGTCTGCCCCTGTGGAGATGGTCAGTTACTGCCCTTTACAGGATGTGTGCCCTGAACACCTGGTGGCGGTGATTTACCTCTTGGAGTTTCCCAATGCCAACTCGAGTCCGGAAATGTTGGTTCTGGCCTATAATAAGGCCATTTCCTCAGCCCTAGACCTGATAGCTCCTGTCCATGTTTATCCCCTTCCTCTCCATCCTTGGTCCCCTTGGTTTGATGGGTCTTTGAAGGAGTTGCGGCAGGTGGGACGAAGGTTAGAATGTCGCTAGTGGAAATCTGCCCTGGAGGCCGACCGCCTTAGTTTGGTTGAGCATTACAAATTCTACCAATCAGCGATCTTCCATAAGAAGGCAGAGTTCCTGTCTAGGGAGATCTCTGTCACTCAGAATTGACCAGTTCAACTCTTCCAAACTGTGGACAGGTTGTGCAACCCAGCCTGTCTGCAGCTCCATCAAGCTTTTTCTCAAAAAGAGTGTGATGAGCTTGCTCAATTCTTTATGAATAAGGTGGCTAACATCAGGTCAGAGATCCACTTGCCTTGCTTTGTGGGGGAAGTGGTTGGTCAGCACTTGGTCACTGTACCTCGTACTTCCTGGAGTACCTTTGACCTGCTGGAGTTTGAGGATATTATGTGGATTGTCCAGGGGATGCACCCTACGTGCTGTAGTTTAGCCCAACTTCCCTGATTTGGGGTTGTTATGAGATCATTGGCCCATTTCTGGCTCAAATTGTCCGGTGCTCCTTGGAATCGGGTGAGTTTCCAAGCTCCCTGAAGGAGGCGGTGGCGACACCCTTTCTGAAGAAAGCTTCATTGGACCCAGATATTTCTGCTAACTATAGACCTATCTCGAAACTTTCCTTTATAGGACAGGTTATTGAAAAAGTAGTGGCAATCCAGCTGGAGAACCATTTCACCATTTATAATGTCTATGAACCTCTCCAGTCAAGTTTTCATAAGAGGCACAGTACTGAGACTGCTCTGTATCAGGTGCTCAGTGATCTCCTGATGGCAAGAGATCAGAGAAACTGTTTCATTCTAGTACTCCTTGATCTCTCTTCAGCCTTTGACACAGTAGACCATAGGGCACTGCTCGAGCACCTGAGGCCTATCTGTGGCCTGTCAAGTACAGTGCTCAGATGGTTTACATCTTTCCTAGCTGGTAGAACACTGAGACTTGTGTCGGGGAACTTTTCTTCTGACCCTTTCTCTCTGTCTTGTGGGGTTCCTCAAGGCTCGGTGCTGTCCCCCATGTTGTTTGCAGTGCATATCCAACCCCTCTGAGACATTGTAAGATGGTACAGGCTGAGATTTCACTGCTATGCAGATGATACCCAGCTCTACCTTTCTTTTGCCCCCGACCAGGTTAGTGCTGTCTCAGTATTTAACAACTGCCTTGCCAAAATCCAAGACTGGATGAATTCGAGCTAGTTAAAGTTAAATGCAGGAAAGACTGAGGTTACTGTTGTAGACCTGGGTCATAAGATAGAGGGGGTTGTGGACCGATCAGCCCTCTGGATTATTTCTAGGGGGCGTGCCAATCCTAACCTCAGAATGGGTGCTCAACCTGGGAGTGGTGCTTGATGATGGGATTACCCTCCATTATCAGGTGTCGGCAGTCATTAAGTCAGCCTTTTACCATCTTAGAAGCATCGCCAGGGTCAAACACCTTGTTCCATCTAGGGATCTGCTTGTGTTGGTCCACGCCTTTGTGACCTCTCACCTTGACTATTGCAACTTCCTTTACTTAGGGCTTTCTGGGGTTGATATCCACCACTTGCAGCTAGTGCAGAACACTGCTGCTCGATTTCTGACAGGGGTGTCCAGAAGATTGCCTATCACCCCTATGCTGCGCAATCAGCACTGGCTGCCAATTCGGTGGCAGATCACCTTTAAGGTAGGTGTATTGACCTACAAAGCCCTACACGGACTTGGTCCTGACTACTTGAAAGAGCTTCTGATCCCTTACACCCGTGTGACTGCTCCGTTTGGCTGATGAGGGGTTGCTGTAGATTCCGAGGGGTTACCTTGAAATCTTCTGGGGCCTGTGCTTTTATGTTTGTGTCCCCAACCCTCTGGAATTCTCTGCCCCATCAGCTCAGGAAATGGATGACCGCGGGGAGCTTTAAGCAGGCACTTAAGACTTTCTTGTGGAGTCAAACTTTTTATGAACTGTCATGATTCTTTAATGGTCTATTTTAATTGTAATGTTTTTATGGAATTTGTTCTTCTTATTATTATTATTTATTTTATTTATTTAGTTTTTCTTGACCGGGTAAGTGCACTAGACAAATCCTGCCTATTTTCAGGCACGACCCGGGGGAGGGGGATACAGATGAATACCAACTGATCTTGAATCAGATTAAGCTGTTATTCTTAACATTGTAAAGTGCCTTGGCACTTGAAAGGTGCTCAACAAATAAAGTTTTATTATTATTTTTATTTATAAAATGGGGAAAAAGAGTAGCTCCTAATGGCATCTTCTGATTGTATAAAACACATCACATGACCATGCATATATCAGAGCGTGACCACACACCTCCACTGTTACCCCCATCCAGAACAATTTTGCCATTTTATAAGATAAGTAAACTACTCTGAGGTGTGTGGTCATGCTCTGATATACACACAGCTTGGGTGGTTGATGCACTCGGCCTGCGACCTCATGCGTACAATGCACACCAAAGTGTGTGTATATCAGAGCATGACCATACACCTCAGAGTGGTTTATCTATTACATAGACATAGATATAGATATAGTTATAGATATAGATATAGATATAGATATAGCTATAGATATAGATATAGACATAGATATAGATATATATATAGATATGCATGTACCCTGGATTGCTTTTTATGGGTGGGGGGAGCCTCTGAATCATTCAGACAGCATTGATTAAAAAAAACACAGAATTTGTCCTTTTTGCCATTTACAATCAATGATGCCAATGCACTAATGGGACATAAGGTATGTGCCAAAGGCACATACTCCACCTGCATAACACCACACCCACAGACAGGAACACACAGGCCAGAATGCACCATAGTCAGCCACATATCTGTGGCCCCATCCCCTGGAATGCAGGATCATGTAGGCAGATGGGGGAGGAGGAGTAGTAGACCCAGGTGGGCAGCCAATTGGATGCCCATCCTGGGTTCCAGAGTGGAACCCATGGTCTGTGGGAGCAGGGGAGTGTGGGAAGGCATTGGTCTGGGTGCATGCATGGCACACACAGGCACCTGGGGAATGCACTGGTGCCCATTGACTAGTGGTCCTGCCCCCATTCAAGACCTGTCCCCAGTCCCACAAGACAGTTGACCCCCACATCAGATCCCCCACTTGGGATGGTATGTCTGTACACCCCCCCCACACACACACACATACAGCATAGCCCCATTCCTGGTGTGGTGAGATAAGGCCATATTTTGTTATCCTGGGACATGTTTCATATAACTTTATGTGAGAAATGCATCAGAAGCCCATAGCAGCCAGTGTAAGGGCAAGCAATCATGGGTACAGAAAAAAAGCCATAATCCCTAGACTAAGGTTGAAATTCCTGTTACTGGGCAGAAAAGCTGTTTGTTGCTAGCCAGCAATCTGGAGTTAATTAAATTATCTAAAAGGAGACAAACAAATGATCAAACCTTGCTGGGATGCCAGCTAGGCCCAATTGTTTGTGAAAGGAGAGGCCCTCATGAAGAGTCAGAACGTCTGTGCATCCTTTGTGTTGAGAGGCCTACAGTGACCGTAGTTTGTTACAACTAAATAGGGCTACCATTTAGCTGTATTTAAGTGTTGAGTATCGACGGTCATCTCCCAGCAAGGAGGCCTGGAATGTTCCCAGAAAATCTAGTTTGAGCTGGCTAACTCATGTTTTTTTCTGTGTTCTGAAACTGCATATCTGTGGTATTGCAATAACATACTGAACTCTGATTGGTTAGGTAACCTTTTAAACCGAAATGCTAGTCAGTCACAGGCCAGCCACTATTGACTGGACCTGCCCTCCTGAACCCTCTTTAAAATCTGGATGCAGAGGAGTATCTGAGCCTTTTTGTTTGCTTTCTTGCTTGAAGCAGTTGAGACCCTGCCAGTCTTGAGCAGAGACCATTTTATCTTGGATCACTGACAGCCAAGACTTCATCTACCACAATTTTTAAGGACACTTCTGCACTTCAAAATTCCATCTAAGGACTCAAGGTAGAATTTTAATCTCAGAATTTGAAGTATAGGTTTCTTATGTATACTTTCCATTTATTTTTCAGTATCATGTAACCAATCTCTAAATTATTTTGTCTTTTTGTTATTTACTGTTTTCTTATTAATTTAATTATTAAAGCCACTGGCTTATTAAAAAAATAATTCTGCCTATGTTGTTTGTGTGTGTGGCTGCCTGGGAAAAAGTTGTTCAAATGATACCATGCCTGTGTGACTGTTTTAAGGGCCAAAATACTACCAAAAGTGTGAGGTTTACTAGGGACTTTGTGATGAATGGAGGGGAGGAAATACGAAGGGTTTTAGAAGGTGCCTGCGGTGGGATTTGAACTGAGCACTGCATTTCTGGGGAAAGACACATAATAGGGTGTAGAAAGCCCCCCCAATGCCTATACATGCCTTTAGCTTTCTGGTTTGTGGTGCAGTGGCTGAAAGAGTTCTCCCCCAGGAAAACAGACTCAAGACTGTATTTGTATTCCCTCACATGGAGAAAGGGTATCTCTGACCTCCATTCTCCACCCTCATCACAATAGGAATTAGCTGTGATGCAGAGAGAAAATCCACCACCCCACCCTATGGGAGTGGGCTCATGACACCTGGTATGGTACGCTAGTCCACCCCCACCACACAGCCCCGTGCCTGGTATGGTATGCCAGTACCCCCCCAAACACACAGCATAGCTCAGTCACTGGTCTGGTAAGATGGGTCACCCCAGGCCTTGACAGGTCCAGTATGACAGCTCACCCCCCATACTCACAGCTGAGTCCCAGCCCCAATCTGCAAGACAGTGACCCCCCCAAGGCAACCAGAGCCCCATCCTGGTGGTCCCTGTCCAGTACTGCACAGTTTCACCACCTGACCCCAATCCTGGCCCCCCTGCCACCTCATTGGTGGCCAGTGCCCCCCACAGCACCAACAACACTGCCCCCATCCCTGCAAGTGGGTTCTGCCATGATGGATGGAGAGTGGCACATCCCTCTGCACACCACTGCAGCCACTCGCCATTCAACTGATACTCTGGGAGTGTGCTGGCTATATATATACATATATATTAGAGGCAAAAACTCCGTTTAATGCATTAGTTAGGGTTGTTCACAGCGACAAAAGTGAGGAATTCGCTGTTAAGGTTGAAAACCTAACTCCAAATTCACCCCAGCACCACACACACACACACACACACACACACACATTCAAGTATGGGGAGGACCAAGTCAACACAGCCAATGACAGACATCCAGCAGCAGGTGACAGAAATAACAAACAATTGTCTAAATGTACTCTGAGACATCCCCACCCACCTGACCAGGTACTGCATGCTCAGTGGAGATCAACAGCAAAACTGAGGCCATGTACACCAAACGTACACATCCCTGATTGCAGCTGCACAGCGTACCACACTTAGTAGTTGCATGGAATTACCTACTGATGCCCCACACAGACCACACCACCATGTGGAGGGCCACCTGAGCAATAGAGTTCAGCAAAATCAAGGAGTTGTACAGGTATAATATCTCTGATTATAACAAGGGTTTGAGAAATGCAGCTTTCTAATTGACTGTAAACATTGTAACAGCCTTATGTTTAGTTTGTATTAACATACAGTACCGTAGAGCCTAACCATATGATGAACATGGTTTAATGTTGTTTAAAAACAGTTTTATTATGATAGCAATAAGCCACTCCCAGGTATTATGTTAATGGTCAGTTTATCACTGTCTAGCGACATGTGGCACTTCGGCTATGCCTCATTCAACAGTAAACCCCTACAGGGAGATTAACAGACCATTTAACATAACTGTTGGTCATGCCTTATTGTAATTGTCTGTAGTGTAGATACTCTCCCTCTGCTAGGCAGTGCAGCAGCTTTGCAACACAGTGTCACCCAGTTACACCATACACTGTCTAGTTACTGGAGAATGGCTGTGAACATGAACTCATAAAGATGAACAGTGTAACAGTCATTACAGTCATCGAAACCTTAGTATGATTATAACTGACAGAGTCAGTGATATAGAATAACCCCTGCTGTCCTAGTACACTTGCCCCATTGTGAGTTAAATCAATACTAAAAGACATTCTGTTTATATCTACACCATACCTACTTGATTCCTGTTGTACCACAATTAACATAGTTATCACTTTGATAGCATCAGTGACAAAAGTGTGGCAAACCCAAACACTAGGCATGCAGCCTGAGTATGAAACAACTGTTAAAATAAATTACACTGTGTCCATAAGTGGCATAGATCACTCATTGCAACAATAGTAAATGTATTACTATTTGAATAAGTTAGTCATCACAGATGCAATGAGATTGTCTTTATCAGGTACAACATACTCAGTAAGTGCCTAGGAAAATCTATCCTATATACATCTCCGATACAGGTACATCATTGTTGGCTCAGTAGTGCTATGATATTTAGAGTTGCTTGGCCTGATCCATGCAATTACAATGTTTCTTACAAAGAATACTTACTGCATCTTTAGTATTGAAACACACTGAAGGTCTATGTAGTACATCAGCAGTACACCTTCATCGTAAGAATGCATGTGATACTGGCAGTCACGGTTCACAGCGTTGAACAGGCAATGCTTTTCCATACATTTACATCAACCTCTCTATCTTGAGTAAACCGTTGCAGTAAATGTACTACTATGTAAATCACCTACTAAATGTATCACTACTTTTATCTTGAGCATGGTAGTGTCTTGTACTTAATTTATGTGCTTCTCTTAATTAATGTATACTCACTAGTGTTAAAACCTTTCTAACTGTCATCATGCACCTTCAGCATTTATATTGACTAAAGGCACAGTACCAGTTGTGGTGTGGTGTGGGGCATCGGTAGGTAAGGCCATGCAACTACTAAGTGTGGTACATTGTGTGCAGCTGCAATCAGGGAAGTGTACGTTTGGTGTACATGGCCTCAGTTTTGCTGTTGATCTCCACTGAGCATGCAGTACCTGGGCAGGTGGGTGGGGATGTCTCGTAGTACATTTAGACAATTGTTTGTTATTTCTGTCACCTGCTGCTGGATGTCTGTCATTGGTTGTGTTGACTTGGTCCTCCCCCATACTTGAATGTGTGTGTGTGTGTGTGTGTGTGTCTGTGTGTGTGTGGTGCTGGGGGGTGAATTTGGAGTTAGGGTTTTCAACCCTAACAGCAAATATCCTCACTTTTGTCGCTGTGGAACAACCCTAACTAATGCATTAAATGGAGTTTTTTGCCTCTAATTTCCCTTCTTTTTGAGAATGATAATGAGAAATAGTGAATGTAATGCGACGGCGGGAGCTCGGGGCCCCTGCCACATGATGTCTTGTGGCATACTAACATGGACAGCAATGCAAACAGAAATGCTAACAGTGGCACACATGGTAACACAAGCTCGAATGAGAACAGAAAGGGTAACGCACATGGTGGCGTAGACGGGAACGGTCTGCCACATGATGTGTTGTCACATAGTAACATGGTGCCTGCAAACAGAAATGTCAATGGGCTTGGTGACGTAAAGTGAAACAGAAAGATAAACAGTACTGTAGACACAAATGGCAAAAAATAACAGAAACGCAAGCGCAAATGAAAACGCAAAGGATAACACACATAGGGCCCCGCGCTCCCGGCATGTAATGCAGCAGCGGGCCGTGAGCCCAAAGTGGCCCAACACTCCCACCACATGATGTCTTGTGGCATAGTAACAGGAAGAGCAGCAGAAACAGAAGCACTAACAGTGGCGCTGAGTAATGCAAGTGTGAATGAGAACAGAAAGGAATACTGAACACGGTGGCGTGAAGCGAACAGTGTGCACGTGATGTCTTGTCACATAGTAACATGGTGCCTGTAAATGGAAATATCAATGGGCATGGTGACGCAAAGTGAAACAGAAAGAGAAACAATACAGTGAGCACAAATGGCAAAAAGTAACAACGCATAGCGCAAATGAAAGCGCAAAAGGATGCCGCAGTGGTGGCATTGGGATCATCAGCCTAACTTTCGCCCCATGACATGTGTAAAGCAGCAGAAGTATAGGAGAATGGGGTGAGAGTTAGGACCCACGATCCCAATGCACACCCCAATGCCGGTTGGGGTGGGGGTCAAGGGGGTTTCAACCCTAACAGTGAATTTCCTCACTTTTGTCGCTGTGGAACAACCCTAACTAATGCATTAAATGGAGTTTTTTGCCTCTAATTTCCCTTCTTTTTGAGAATGATAATGAGAAATAGTGAATGTAATGCGCCACCACATGATGTCTTGTGGCATACTAACAGAGACAGCAACGCAAACAGAAATGCTAACAGTGGCACACATGGTAACACAAGCGCGAATGAGAACAGAAAGGGTAACGCATGTGGTGGCGTGAGAGCGAGGAGCAGTCTGCCACATGATGTGTTGTCACATAGTAACATGGTGCCTGCAAACAGAAATGTCAATGGGCATGGTGACGTAAGTGAAACAGAAAGATAAACAGTACTGTAGACACAAATGGCAAAAATAACAAGCATAGCGCAAAATGAAAGCATAAAAGATAGCGCACATGGTTGCGCAGATGTCAACGGTAAGTGAAACAGGTACGGAACTGCAAGCGGAAAGGGCAACAGTAACAGTAATGTAACCGCACAGGCTGGTTTTCCCCAAAACCTGCATAGAGAAAGACAGTGAGTACAAATAATGTATGCATAATAATGAGTATCGGCGCAGAAAATGAGAACTTGGAATACTAAATACGTTATATCTCAGGAACCGTATGACGTAGAAAAAAAATTTAAAAGTCATATTATTTACAACTGTCCTGGCTAATTTGGTACTTAGCCCTGAGCAGGGGGCTAAGAAGTTTTCCGACAAAAAGTCTGTATCTCGCACCGTTTCCGAGATACGGGCCCTGAAAGGTGCGGCGAGAGCCATAATGTTATCCTATGGGAAAAAAAGAAAAGTTCGGAGTGCCATAACTTTGCCTCCCTGTAATATTTTTTCACCAAACCACTGAAAGGCACATCTGTGCGCTGTTGGCTATCTTCCCTCCAAATTTCAGGAATAAAGACCAAACCGTTATTTTGCAGCAGGGTGCCAAAGATTTCTGTAATGCGTCGGGCGCCGTAATGTTATCCTATGGGAAAAAATGTCAAATTTGGAGTGCTGTAACTTTGCCGCTATGTAATATTTTTTCAATACAACACTGAAAGGCACATCTGTGAGATGTCGGCTCCGTTCCCTCCAAATTTCAGCCCAAAACTCCCAACGGTTCTTTTGCAGCACAGTGCCAAAGAATCGCTGTCACTTCCCACAGATGGAAAACTACTGTCGCAATTTACGAAAGCTTTCGCAAAAAAGTTCGACACTTTCATGAGCACGAAAGTAATTTGTGAAAGTACTTTTTCCAGAAATTTGAAAAACATATTTCTGGGGTGTTTTACCACAAAATAAAGACATAGCAAGCATCCTCAGGGTCCGACTAGGTGAATACAAAAGAATTAGGTTGCTAGAGGGTCCCAAATTTAAATGCCAACCATTTTTCTGATCACCAACTGAAAACAAAATGGCCGATTTGCGAAAGTAACAAGCCCATTTGCGAAAGTAAAAATGCATTTGCGAAAGTGTTGAACTTTTTGTTAACTTTTCCCATTGACTTATAATGGGAAACTGTTTTTTGAATAACTTTTGAACCGTTTAATATTTTTTCATGAAATCTTCAAAAGGCACATTAGGACCCTGGCCGCATGTTCCCTGAAAGATTTCAGGCCAATCAGCATAAAACCACATCGTCCTGTAAAGCGACCGTAGAATTCCCAGAAAAAGTGTAACCGCCAAGACACAGATCATAATTAATAACTCCACAGCCGTATATCTGACCAGTACGAAACTTGGCAGATCCCAAGGCCTATGGTTCTTGATCATGCATTCCAAATTTCAGGCAAATCCATCAAACGGTTTGCAAAGTTATTAAGGTGCAAAATTTTGGGGTTTAACATAGATATGGCTCCTCAACCCTAACTATAGTGGCACTACCGTGACACTATAATATATATATATATATATATATATATATATATATATATATATATATATATATGGATCAGCCATATATATAGGCAGCACACTTCTAGCTGCTGGCATTTATGATATGATCCCAATGTCTGTGCAGGACTAGAACCAATGGCCTTCTGGCCAAGATGTGGATATGCCATCAACTGAAGCATACTGATACCATGAAGCATGATTTAGTTGAGGGGTGTGTATCCCATCAAATTGCTAACTGATTTTGGTCACTGCAGCTTTGACATTGCAACAAGGATGACAGTGAAAGGGGTGATCTTGATTTTAGATCGTCCCTCAGTCCTATCGCCCTTGGCCCCCACACAGTTCCTACCCTCTCAAAGCATGCCCTCCCAAGAAGAGGTTATATTTAGTTTTAGGGATGTGGGGGAGGAAAAACCCTCCTAAAAACTGGCTGTTTCCCAGAAGGATGCTTTGGCATTGTACCTTCTGGGAAACTAAACACCTGGCATTGTAATGCCAGGCGACTTGGACCATAATCATCTTGGACAAAATGTATTTCACTGCAGCATAGGTGAACTGGGGGGGGGGGAGTAGTGTACTGGATCAGTGAAATTGAAAATATATTTTTGCTAGTACTGCAACCGGTGCATATGAAAGGTGTGGGGGTGGTGCTCCAGATTAAACATCAGTAAAATAAAGTGACATTAAGTGTGTGTGTGTGTATGCTAAAGCATATTAATTAGAAATATGTAATACACATAACTCTATGAGTTCATTTGTCAGTATTATTTGTGAATATTTAGACTCACACTGTTTAAACATGCAGTCTGCAATTAGTGTTCATTAGTCAAACTGTAGCCTGAAACATGACCACCGTGTGCACAGGGCTCTGTTGCCCTAATGTTGTCAGTGTACACAATATGCCTGTATGAAACTCAAATCTTTTACTACTAAATAGTAGTTCTTCATATGTGAAACAAAAGCCCAGGGAATCACCACCAACTAGTTAGAAACAAACCTCTGAACCCACATTTCAGGATCTTTTTTTTATGTCTTCACAAAAATCACAAGCAAAGCCTGCTAGAGAATGTATGTTCACACACTGTCCCTTTATTCTGTTCCTTTTTGGTAACCAGGTAAGGTCCACTGGGCACAAGTGCCTCTTTTCAGGGGTGATCTGGGAATACTGGGGTAGTTAAATGACTTGCTCAGTGTCACACAGTATGCAAGTGGGGTTGTGGGAATCAAACCCACATCTGCTGGATGTACCAAGCTCATTCACTGCTCATTACTCTAACTTCTAGGCTATACTGCCAGCCCCTTGAGAACATGATATCTGTCAGTCCAATTCTGGCACAAAACAGTGGAACACCCAAGGATGTTTGGATCACAGAGACAGGAAAGCAGCATCAGACCATGTTTGTAGAGTGTCTAATTCAGTTCACAAGTGGCTAAAACACTGGGTACATTTTAGCCAGTGGCACATTTTTAGGCTCTAGCATTTACTCAGCTGGCATGGAGCAGCACTAGACCATTTGCTGGATGTGTGAGGGAAATATTTTGTACCCCTCCCCACAACATATTCTTTTACACTTCAGAGGTGGACAATAGCAACTTCTATTAGTTCTTAGCTGGCCCGGTGGAGCTGAGGTTTGAGACGCTAGCCTTACCTTATGCCAAGTCAGCGAGCCGTGTTTGGGAGCAGACTCATGTCACTGGGGGTCAACTAGGGATGAGAAGATTGAGCATCCAATGAACTGCTCTCCTTTCCTGGGGAGGGTGGGTTGTGCATCCCACAGTTCCGGTGTCTCCTAGTGAAGACTGGGAAAATTGCCTCTAGTGGGGCACATACATGGGGTCTGGAGCTGGCAGATGTCCTGCAGATGGGCATGGAAGCACGCCCATTGGATGCTGGGCATCACTGCACATCTGCACCTACAGGAACTCAAAACAAGGAAAAAGATCCTGGCACCCAGGAAGGTGAAGGTGCGTCCAATGGATGGCCCCCATGCTCAATGGCGGGTCTACCCCAGCCAGCCTTTGAATCTCATCCCCACTCTTTCCACTGTACTAAATGCTAGATAGTGCACCAGAGGAGCAGGTGGTCCCACCTTGGGGGCTCAGACCCAGGGGATTGGGGGGGTCAGTAGTAGGACAAGGAGAGGTCCTGGGATGGAGGCTAGGTCTAGGGGGCCTCAGATGGAGTGGGAGTTGGCCAATACAAGATACCACACCAGAGAGAATCCTAAAGGGCCAGAGAGTGGAGTATAGAGAAAGTTGAAAAAAAAATCTAATAGTTTTTATTCCTTATCACAGCTCTTTGTGGGAATAAGGAATCTACAGAAAACTACACACATGTATGCATGGAGGATAACTAAATGATCATTTTACATGATTATGAGACAGCTATATATGGATGTACAAAGTCTCCTGTTGTTTCAGAATTCCTATTAAACTCCAAGTATTAGAGAAAATAGCTTTGGAAACATGAAAACAATATGCTCTTATCAGTTTATATACTGACAGTGTTGTGTAGAGGCATGACATCAGACTGTACATTGGGAAGGTATCTGGGCATCCCTCTGCACTCTGTCCATAGGAAAATATACATGACCATCTGTCACTGAGCTTGCAACATCTAGCTGTCTCAACTCCTTTATTACCAATTTCATTATTGTGTCTGTGTAGCATAGTACAAGATGAATTATGTATGCCAAACAGTTTACTGTAGTGACATTGCACACATTAATGATTTTACACTGTAGCCATTTGAATCACATGACCTGTCATACATAGAAACATAGTACTGATGGCAGGTAATGACTGCTGGGCATATCTTGTCTGCCTGTATTTAATTACTGTACAATATGTTAACTTTTGCTTCAGACCCAACTTGATCTACAGCACTGTCTCTTCCTCCTCCTTCCATCCTCCAAACCAAAAATTAATTGGTTGAACAAAATTGCAGTCCCATTACAAGTAATTTTCCAAAAATTAATTAACAAAAAAACAAGGTCCCAAATTGTAAAAAGCATCCTTGGCTATCTGTCATTACTGTGTAGACAATGCCTGGATTATTAAAAATATAACAAAAATAAGTAAAATCCCATGTTGTAGCTTACTCAACATTGCTATACAGCTGGGTACCATCATAATACAGTAAATTAATACAGTATATACCTATCATAGTGTTACAACTCTATGAGTAGCATATTCCTTAACACATTCCCCTTAATTTTTTCAGCCTTGCTCAATGCATATATTATTACTGAATTGATTAGGATGTCTGTGTAGCATAGTACAACATGAATTATTTGTACCATATAGTTTACAGTATCAACATTGTGCATATTAATAATTTTACACTTTATCCATTTGAATTGTCTAACCTGCCATACATAGAAACACAGGGGGACATTTTCAAAGGAGATGAGCAGGTGCATCTCAAGAAATGTGCTGCAGCTCGATATTGAAAGGAAGGAAATATGCCATGCAACTCTGGCTGTGCCCAAGTGCAGTGATAATGTATGTAGCGCATCTCCAGGGGGCGTGCCCATGACTATGTAGTATATCCCCATGTTTAGCTGAGATGTGCGGTACATCTGCCGGCACATCTCAGAGATGTGCTGTAAAAAGTTAGGAGTCTTAGAAACATGCCTAACCCCTAGCCACCCACAGGTGGGCTGATGTACTGCATACTGCAGCACAGCAGCTGCCAGGCCCTGCACTCTGGTGGCTAGCCCAATCCATCCCGAACCCCGATGTGGCATCCATTTGAATAAACTAGTTCCACTTCCTGGTAGTCTAGTGGCACCCCCCTCCCATCCCTGACCCTGATTGCAGCATACGTATAAATAATGATACCCCATTCCCTGATAATCTAGTGGCACCCCCTCCCATCACCAACCCCGATTGCAGCATACATATAAATAATGATACCCCATTCCCTGGTAGTATAGTAACACCCCCCCCATCCTGACCCCGATGCAGCATGCACCTAAATAATTATACCCTATTCCCTGGTAGTGTGGTGGCACCCTCCTCCATCCTGACCCTGATCGCAGCATACTGTACACATAAATAATTATACCCTATTCCTGGTAGTCTAGTGATACCCCTTCCCATCGATCCTGATCACGGCATACACATATATAATTACACCGCATATTTCCTGGTAGTCTAGTGGACCCCACCCACTCAAGAACCCACATCCAACCCCACTCCCCTATCTCAGCATTGTCAGGCAGTCGGCGAACAGCAGAGCCCTTCACACACCTCCATGGCTGCCCACTGACTGAACTGTCACTGAATGACAGTGTACTGTAAGTACTACAAGCCCACTGGTTGACACTGTTGACCAATGGGTTTACAGTTGTGAATGACAGCTTACAGTACCCACTGCAAGCCCATTGGTCAACAGTGTCAACCAATAGGTTTGTAGTGATTACAGTATGCTGTCATTCAGTCACAGTTCAATCAGCAGGCAGCTGTGGAGGTGTGAGAAGGGCTGTGCTGCTCGATGACTGCCTGACAATGCTGGGACAGAGGGAGTGGGGTGGAATGTGGGTTCCTGGTGGATAGGGTCCACCTGACTGCCAGGGAATAGTAATTATATGTGTCTTATGATCAGGGTCAGGATGGGAGAGGGGTGGCACCAGACTACCAGAGAAATCGCATAGTTATTTATGTGTATGCCACATTGGAGCCAGGGGGAGGTGCCACTGGACTACCAGGGAATAGGGTATAATTCATGATATGCATGCCACATCAGGGTTTGGGGATGGGAGGGGGGTGCTGTTATATAATGGAAATGTGGGTACTGCAGCCACACAGCATAGGACTGGGCTGGGGGGTGGGGCTATGAAGGATGCTCAGTGCATTCTGCCATGACCATCCCTGCTGACAGCATGAAAATGGGGCCATAATGACATGCAAATGTCCCATTTGCACCTTGCATGCCTAATGGCTCCATTTGCATGTTTTAGGCTGAATATCTGGAATTTGGGCACAGCGCATCTGGGGATACATCATGCATTCCCATTACAGGTATTCAAGTCGACCAGGGGATGCACTGCCGCATTGTCAGTGGCTCATTGCACTGCCTACTGGACTTGCTATATCAGACCAGGCATGATCCTTTTATCTCGTTTGACTACAGCTTTACGTAAACGCGCCCATTTATTTGGGCGGCACATCTGATGCACTGGAAACCCCATAGTCTTTGAATATGGAGACCCCAGAAACTGATAGCAGATAATGATCACTGGGCCATCTAGTCTGCCCATTTTTAATTATAATCAGTTTTGCTAGAGACCCAGCTTGAGTTACAGCACTTTCTCTTCCATCCCCTTCCTTCCTCCAAGGGTTCCTTTGTGTCTATCTGAGGCATTTTTGAAACCCACCACTGGTTTCACCCTCACTGCCTCCCATGGAAGGCTGTTCTAGAAATCCACCACCCTTTCTGTGAAGAAGTACTTCCTCACATCTCTCTAGAATCTACCTAATTCCAGAGTCATGTCATGATCCCTTGTTCTACAGCACATTTTCTCTGAAACATACCTCCCGTCTGTACCTTATTAAACCCGTGAGGTGTTTAAAGGGCTCCATCATATTTATTTATTTAGACTTTGGTAACCAAGTAAGTGCACTTATCCAAGGGACCGTTTTCAGAAATGACCCAAGCCAACAGGTCCCAACTATCCCTCCTCTTCTCCAGGGTATACATATTGGACTCTTTCAATTGCCTCTCATAGGGCTTCTGATGCAGACCTTGCAAAATGTTGATATCCCTCAGCTTTCTTTTTGTCACTTTTACAATTGTTCCTCCTTCCTCACCTTTCTTCTTTGACTGCTCCTTCACCACCCCTTCCTCCTTTACTAACCTCCTCCTTGAGATCTCCCTACTTTCTATCTCAGCCTGTGGTGGCCCAAATTCTTTCTCTTCCATTTGTTCCATCACCCTCCCCCCCCTTGGCTACTTTAAACATCCAGCAAAGTAACATTTAAAATAAAATGTGCATTGAGGACTACGGTTCCCTCCTTAATGGAAGCTGGCATTCACTTCAGTAAAGGCTCTTATCCTTCCAGGTTGGCCTTCAGTCCCCACTGCAGTCATACCTCTCCCCTCTGCATCATTTCTTCTACCGCAACTTGAAGGCCTTGGTGTGGAGCTCCCTCCTCTTCCCCACAAAGAGCAATACACACTTGCTGATTGTACTTTAAACACACAGGATCAACCAGATAAATGATCTAACTTTACCAAAAATGAAATTTGCACACAAAGCTGCCTACCAACAGTTCATCTTTATGTTTAAGCCCATGAAACACCACTATCAAGTTAATGCATTAGCAGTGTAGTGGCTCTGACAAGATCGTGTTCAGAGGAGAAGGTGCATGAGAACAAGGGGACATGCAATAATGCTGCAAGGGGGAACTTCAGAAGAGATGTGAGGAAGTACTTCACTGAAAGAGTGGTGGATGCCTGGAGCAGTCTTCCAGTGAAGGTATTGGAGGTTAAAACAGTGGTGGTTCCAAGTGTGCATGCAATAGGTACAAAATAATCTTAGAAAGCAGGGAACGAGGTAGTCAGAAAGTATATAGGATCAGCATTGACAGTGTAGGCAGAGAAAATGAACTGACTGGGTGGGCCAAGTGGTCCTTAGCTGCTTACAAATTCCATGTTTCTGTGTTTCTAAGTTGCACGTGGTGATGGTCTCTATGCACAGGACATAGGTATGAGGTGATAGAATTAGAGGCAGAAACTGAAAGAACCTTAAGGGTGAAATAATCTTGGTGAGGATCTCAGTCTATGAAAACAACAAATGACCCACATTCATGTCAATAGCAATTGAGAAAATCTTAGCAGGTTCCATGGGGCTGGCAGTATAACCTAGTGGTTAGAGTAACAAACTGTGACTGAGCTTGGTACATCCACCAAATCTGAGCTTGGTTCCCACAACCTCCATATGCATGCTGTGTGACTCTAAGCAAGTCACTTAACCACCCCAGCACTCCCAGGTCACCCCTGAAAACAGGCACTTGTGCCCAGTGGACCTTACTTGGTTACCAAAAAAAAAAAAATTTGGGTGTTTATTTAGGCATATAATGATAAAAAACACACCACCCCTCCACAAACATCTCAATGTTTTGCAGTAATTGCTTCATCAAGAGATGTGGTTGCCATCAGCAGCCCACAATTTATGCCATCACTTTCTTAAAAGCTTATCATAGAGGGCAGTTCACCACAGGGCAAGTGAATAGAAAAATTAAAAAAAGAGACTGTGTTTCCATTATAATTGATACTAGAAATAGTTATTCACATGGGATGCTTCAATTACATCAATGTTAGACCTGTGGTACATAGTCACCAATGCTTGTTTATCAATGCAAACTAATATATTTGCTAAATATTACATCTTCAGGATGACTCTGTTTCTTACCATGGCAACAGTTTTAAATACTGAAAACATTTCTGCTCACATAAAATTGTTGCTCTACAAATAAGAGGCTAATTTAAATATATCATTAAGACACCATCCACTGGTGGTGGCCCCTAGTTCAAAAATCCAAAAGGTATCCATATGTAGTAGGATTTTCAAATTATCCCTTCCCCTGGGGCCCAACAGGACATTTTCAATGCCCAAGAATTGCCATCTGTGCTTCTCAGAATCCCAAGCTTGCACTGTGTGGGCTGCAGTGGCACACTCCAGGTCTTTGTGTGTTACTGCCCACCATGATCATCTACCCTCTCTTTAAGCTTTCACTTTGTGTGTCTCACATTAAAGCTTGAATATGAACAAGTTGCTAAATAGACCACAAAAGTGGTATTGCAATTAACACATTTTTGTTATGTGGAACACCTTCTTAGTTATTGGATGTTCAAATGCCTTTGACTGTGTAATCTGCTTGCAGAATGTACATTACCACACTTGAAACAGGTTCGGGGTAAACTGGGTTACCAAGTGTTGATTTGGCGGACTGGCTGAAGGCTGTGTACATCTGTTAATTGCATTCTGTTCATGCCTAAATACTACTATCAGTGGGTTTTATGCCCTGTTCTGCAACCTCGCATCTGTAGAAATTATGTGCCAGTTTCTACTAATTATGTTTTCTACCTCTTTTGACTGAGTACTGTAGCTGGTAATGACGTTTCCTTGTGGGGACTCAGACGCTAGAGCAGTGTGTGTGATTTTATATTGTACACCTATTTTATGTGTTAGTGACACCAAACAGTGTCATCTTGAGCCCTGCCTTCATGACGTAATACGGAAGCAGGAAGAGAATTGAGGTTTTCGAGAGGCATAGGATCAAACTAAAATTGTACCACTTTTAAACATTTTGTATTTGAACTGCATTTCTGAGTGTCTGTGCCTTCCCCATGAATGAGTGGGAAACGCATAAGGCAAACACAGGTTTCATTAAAATTTTATTTCACAACATGGTTATGGTGAGACCCATGACCCAAGCTTTGACTTCTGGGTCCTTGAGCTTAAAACTCACCCTGTAGCGAAAGCGGAGAGACAGTAGAAGCACCAACAATACTGTGGTTGATGTTTCTTGGGAACTCAGATGCTAGAGTAGTGTGTGTGATTTTATATTGTACACCTATTTTATGTTTTAGTGACACCAAATAGTGTCATCTTGAGCCCTGCCTCCCTGACGTAATAAGGAAGCAGGAAGAGAATTGTAGTTTTCGAGGGTCATGAGATCGAACTGCAATTGTACCACTTTTAAACATTTTGTATTTGGACTGCATTTCTAAGTGTCTGTGCCTTGCCCACAGGCTTGATTAAAATTTTATTTCGCAACTTGGTTGTGAGAGACCCATGACCTCCAACTTTGACTTCTGGGTCCTTGAGCCTTAAAACTCACCCTGTAGCGAGCAGGCAAGGGTGGCAGGGCACGACCAGCACGCACGTGCAGAGACGCCAGAGACATCGTGTATTGCTGTGTCCACTGGGGACATTGGGGATCTGAGGCAAACCCTAAACAACAGTAAGTTCATTCACTCTGTGGAAATTACATTAAATGGAAGGCTCCATTAAGCAGTGTGGTGATTGTTTAATGTTCTGCCAGGAGATCCTGACAACAAGTTTGTTTGTGATAAATGCTTATTAATAAATATTTGCACGGAACAGATAGCAAGTTACTAAATAGAGAAACAATTAACATGGATATTGAAAGTTTGAAAACTTCATAGATGATGCTGTAAATCAGATACACTTTAGATAGCCCTTTCACCCTGCAAACAATATTACTGAATATTCTTCTGCTAAAACAGAAACAAACTTCCCTCAGTCCCTATAGAGGACTGGGCTATGGTTAAAAACACTAAAACAAAATACAGAGGGGTCAGACTCATCAACCCTTTCAGATTCCTCTGCAAAATAGATATTTGTCACTAGTAGACCAGAGGTCCATGATATGGCCAGTAAGTCAAATACACTGATTCATGGTCTTGTATGACTCTGTAAAACCATCAGAAACTAAATTGTTGGAAGCTAGGAGTACTAAACAAAATCAGGGCCACTTCCTTCATCACATATTAAGCCTAAGGAACTATCCAGTATCACAAATTCACTTACACATTATGATGTTTCTAACTCTACGCTTCAAAATTCCACTGTTAACCCTCAACAGATACAGTAATTGTACTTGGTGATTCTATAATTAAACATATAAACAGGGTCATTTTGCAATCAAGACAAGGTAAATCACACCTGTTCTAGATTTAGAGGGCAAAGGTATAGACATATCACTATGATTCCCAACATCTTGCAAAATGCTGGTTCAAATCCCCTAGTTATTATACATGCTGGCACAAATGATATACAAAGAACAAGTCTAAACTCATTAAAACAGGACTACATTGCATTAAACAACTTGCTGGTGGAAAAAGGATGCAGTTTGCTTTTCAGAAATCTTACCTGTTCCCAGAGCAACTCAAATTGTAACTTTAAAGATCAAAGAAATAAATGAATGGCTTTGAAAATGGTGCATGTCACAGAATATAGTTTGTGCAACCCATTGGGAGAATTTTGTAGGCAAACACCCTTTGTATAGCTGGGATGGACTCCACCTCAGTAGAAGAGGCAGTACCATGTTGAGAAATCCTTATTAAACATCATAAATAATTATTTAAACTAAGCATGAAGGGGAGAATGGGAATTACCCATATCTCTCTACGACTCAGGAAACCAGTTTAATAAAACATGTAAATTTATGTCACTAAATGCCCGTTCACTAAACATTTCCAAATTAATAGAGCTAGAAGCAAAAAGTAAATTAAATTTAGATATTATAGGAATAACTGAAACTTGGTGGGACTCACATTCTGTATGGAATCAACAAATACCGGGACATAAACTCTATCAAAGAAACAGAATTGACAAAAAAGGTGGGGGTCTGTTTATATGTAAGAGAAGATATTCCCTCCTATGAATTACAGTCCACAAACAATACTGAAAACATTTGGGTGGCTATTCAAATTAAATGTCTTTCTCAAATTATAGTGGGAAATTGTTATAATCCCCCATCATCAGATTCTGCTTACAGAGAAGCCCTATTAAGAGATATTGAAACCTTTTCAGAGCATAAAGATGTGATAAAATAATGGGAGATTTTAATATGCCCCATGTTGACTGGTCTACAAATACAAGTAGTATCAAATTAGATGCTGTTTTTATGAATACATTAATAGAGAGTGGTTTGTCATAATTAATTTCCTCCCCTACAAGAGGTGAGAACATTCTTGATCTTTTAATTTTTAAACACAAGTCATAAACTCAATAAGATCAAAACATTGGATCCCCTAGGACATAGTGATCACTATTCAATTATGTTTGAACTAACAGGAGAACATCATAGATTAAAGAAACAGTCAACATATAGGAACTATGATAGTGTCAATTTTGAAGGTATTATTGCCAAATTAAATAGTTTCCAGTGGGAAGAAATTTTCAGGAACTTACAGTAAATGAGGCATGGACAAATTAAAAGATATATATATAATCTAGAGGAAAAATATGTACCACAAAAAAACAAATATAAAAACAATGGTAGGATATCGAACTGGTTAAATAGATCCATTAGATTACAGATTAAAAAGAAAAAAAAGATTTTCAAAAAACTTAAATCTAGCAATTTTTCAGAGAACAGCATAATTTACACTAAATATACAACATCTCTTGAACTTTAAAAATATCATCAAGAAAACCAAAATGAAAACTGAATTTAAATTGGCTCATACTAAAGATGGTTATAAAGCTTGTTCTCCTACTTAAACAATAAAAGGAAATTAGAAAAATTGGGCCTCTTACACAAAATGCAATATAAGTACAGTCTGATACTGATATAAGCTAACTTTTTAATTCTTATTTTGTTCAGTTTTTCTAAAAAAGATTCTTACATTCCCCATATGGATCTAACAAATGTCATAAATTCAACAATAGTTATAATATTACTCTTCTGACATCCTCCCCTTCTTAAAACCTTAAAGAAAACTACTAGCCCAGGACCAGACCAAATCAGTGACAGATTTCTATTGAAACTGCTGAAGCAATTTCAATACCATTAAAAATATTATTTAATAGATCCCTACAGCCAACTGAAAATCCCAGGTGACTGGCTAACTGCATCCATAACTCCAATTCATAAAAAGGGTAGTAGATCATTTGTTCATAATTTTTGACCCATAAGCCTCACATCACTTATTTGTAAAACCATGGAAAAGATAATAAAATCATACTTGGTTAAAGAAATGAGGGAACTAAGTATAGATGACATTACTCAACATGGTTTTAGAGTTGGTCATTCTTGTACAACAAATCTGTTATCTTTTATAATAACATCAGTATGGGCCTAGAAAATAGACAACAGATGGATGTATCATCCTACTGGATTACAGTAAAGCTTTTGACAAGAGTTCCCCACGGCAACCTTATTAAAAATGGAAACATTAGGCTTCCTTATGGTCTAGTAAAATGGATTAGTGCATGGTTGACAAATAGAACACAGAAGGTCGCCATAAATAATTGCTTTTCCAGTCTTGGTGCAGTCACTAGTGGAGTTCCCCAGGGGTCGGTACTTGGCCCCATTCTGTTCAATATTTACATTAGTGACATGCAAATAAGTAAAACCAATTGGCTTTCTAAATTTGCTGATGACTTTAAGCCTGGGGGTGTGTTAGGTAATACTCATGACTTCAATTCACTCAAATTAGACTTACTAAACATTCAAAAATGGGCATTGGAAAACAAAATGGAATTTAACACCGACAAATGTATGGTTCTGCATTATGGAACCCAAAATCCAAAATGCACTTATTATATAAACAATTGTTTGATCAAATCTACAAACTAGGAAAGAGGTTTGGGGATCTTGGTTAACTCTAGACTAACCTTTATGGATCTCTGTTCAAAAATAGCTAACCCAGCAAATGGGTTACTTAAACAAATCTGGTGCTCTTTCATTACAAAAACTGAACAATGCCTGATACCTCTTTACAGAGCATGTGTCAGACCTCTAATCAATTATAGGTCCCCATTTTGGAGTCCCCACCTTATGGGTGACGTAAATCAACTTGAGAAGATCCAACAACTAGCAACTAAAATGGTACCAAAATTATCTGGCAGATCCTATCATGATAGATTGCTGATTACAGGTCTGCACTCTCTACAATATAGAAGGATCAGGGGTGATCAAACTTTAATCTATAAATTAATGAAGAATCCTAATCTCATGAATAAGCGTGGACTTTTTTTTCTGAGAGACGAATTGTGCCTAGATGCCATAACAAACAAATTTCTGTTCCTCATGCACATACTAATCTTAGACAAGATTTTTTTTCAATTAGGGTGCCCAGTCTATGGAATAAATTACCACAACATTAGTAGATTCTGTTAGTGTTGATGCTTTTAAAAGGGTCTTTAACAATTGCTAAACAAGATGCCATTGTCTTAAAATTGCCACACTGTGGGGGAGAGGAATCCAGATGGGCCATGTCCTACTTTTTACCAATAAAAACCTAGCAAACCTAGTAAACCCTGGAATGTCTTATTTTCTTATAAAATGGTGGAGCCCTCCTATGTCTAATCCCGGGTTCATGGCCTCCTGATAAGGAGTATCCTTAGCCAATCATACCTCCTCTGGATCAAATATTCAGAAAAACACTTCCCTCTGGGTTCCACACCACAATAACAACTGTAAAACAGTGAGGAACATAAACAGTGACAGCAAAACAGTGCAGGGACATACAGTGAGCACAAGTTTTATGGGGGCTTTGCCCCCTGCACCCTCTTACTATAAATAACCAACTCCGTGGGGCACATCACGAGGAGGGTGAAAACTGTAAGTCACCAAAATGGCAGGTGCTGTGCTGCTGTCACTGTTTCTGTTCCATTCCATTTTACAGTCACTGTTATGATGGGCTACCTTCTCCCTTAACTTATGCACCATTTTTCTTGCATTGTTTTTAAAACTGACTTCTTTGCTACAATTTTTACAGATGCATAAGAACTGACTGATGGGAATATTGTCAATGCCATGGTGGAGATAGCAAAAGATAGCAAGTAATAGAGTAATCCAGTCTGTTGGTGAGTGGTATAAATTGGTATCCACCTCCTTTATAATTATTTTGCATAACAATATCCATAAAGTAAACACTATCATTATTGTCAGTTACAGTCAACCCCAAGTTGGAACCACAATCATGCA
Source organism: Neoceratodus forsteri (assembly GCA_016271365.2). Taxonomy (NCBI): domain Eukaryota; kingdom Metazoa; phylum Chordata; order Ceratodontiformes; family Ceratodontidae; genus Neoceratodus; species Neoceratodus forsteri. The sequence goes on along the minus strand of CM028132.1, from coordinate 1,158,661,610 downwards.
AATACTCTGCAATGTCACTAAGCTCTTCCTCAGTATCCTGCCATACCATAAAGGAATCATAAATATATCTCCTCCAGAGGAAGATCAATGGGAGGTAATGATTACCCTCACTATTGTAAATGAGTTACTCTTCCCAAAGTCCTATGTACAGGATAATGAAATTGGGAGTAAACATTTCCCTGATCAATGTTCCAATAACTTGAGAAAACATTCCCCCATATACATGAAGCTGCTGCACTCTAGAACATATATTGACTGTTCAACCAGAAAGTCAGTTGGTGGCATACTTCCTGATTCCCTGTGTATCAAAAATGTATGCAATGCTGACCCACTCATTACTATTTTAGGAACAGACAAGGATGGCTGCATCATAATCATGGACACTGACAAATACAGTAGTAACCACAGACATGGGCAGATATTTATTTCCAGATATTTCATGAAATTTCTAAAGAGTTTCTCTTTGCTTCCTCTACTGTGTGAAAGGAGAAAGCAGGAGATTTCTCTATGTCACAGAAATTTCAGGAAATATCTGGCCATGTCTTTGGCTTTGACTGTATGTGAGAAAGGTCAGGAGACAGCTATGCAATAAAGAACATTGTCGAATGTTGCCTCCTGATCCCACCAGCAGGTTCAAAGCTGGCACTAATGCACATTTGTTTGATGCAATTCAAGGTGGAGGGATTGATGAACAAATGCACACATTTCTTATTAGGGATTGCCTGGTGTACCAAACAATAAATGTATTACTGAAAATGCACAAAAATCTGGAGGCACCACTGGGCCATACTAATGTACTGGGAATTTGTCCCATAATGGGGCCCTTATCTATTTTTGTTGATGAGTATATTAAAAATGTTGGCAGTGCCCTTAATTTATATATCAGAGATTTGACTGAGGTTTTATTGTTGATGAATGACCTCCACATCAAGGGTGATGAGTTTTTGGTCACCCTCAATGAAGAAGTACTCTACACCAACATACCACATGGTGAAGGTTTATCAGCATTGCATACATTGTTGAACTGCAGGGAGGAGCAAAATGTCTACAATGGTGAGGTTAATTGTCATCTCCTATTGATCTCGCTTTGGAGGATACATATTGATGATATATTGATGGTATGGCATGATATTGATGAAAAGCTTAATGACTCTGTTGACTATTTACATGACAGCAAATCCAACTTGTGATTTACTGTAACTGCCAGTGAGGTTAGTGTTAACTTTTTGAATATTATTATTCAAAAGAATCAGGAAGGGGGTGGATACCAATGAATTCCACAAGCAAACAAATAGGAATACTTTATTACTCACTAGCTCTTGCCATCCCCACCATAATATTCACAATATCCCACCAGTCAGTTCTTATGTATCTGTAGACATTGCAACAGAAAAGTGGATTTTGAAAACAATGCAACAAAATGGTTGATAGGTTCAGGAAGAAGGGGTATTCTGCTGTGATTCAGAAGGCATATGCCCAGGCAAAGGAGACTCCTTGACAGGAGGAAATGAACCAAGGGATCAGAGATAGGAGGGCGGCATGTAGGAGGCTACAGTTAGTTACTCCATGTAGTGCTCAGTCAAAAGAGGTGGAAAACATGATCAAGAGCAATTGTCACATCATTTCTTTTTCTTGAATTGGTATGCTTTCTACATCCCTGCCTGACTGTCGTCGTCCTTTTTCTCCCCCTTCCAGCCCCATCACTCACAGCTCCCAGGACTTACCAGCAACCCATCAGTGCCCAAGTGGATTACCCCACCCCCAAGGAAGAGCGATTTATTCATTCATTTTATTTTTTATACTTGTAAGCACAATGTGCATAACTGCTCATTTTCATATGTGACAAGTGTACAAAATACATAAAACCACTGAATTACAAAAACAGCTGTACAAATGAGTAAATAATAATAACAAACATTACAAGTACATAAAAATGGTCAATTTTGACCTAAAAACAAGTACATTTATAAGAATCATGAACTATTGTTGTAGTGCTTGTTTAAATAAATGAATAGATGAACAATTCATTATATTAATTAGATGGTTTGCATCAGTCTAGGAGGGGAACCAGGATCCTAGCTAATAGGTTTAAATGCTTCATTGGCAAGCTTTTAAATTAACCAAGGGGGAGGCACTGAAAAGGAGCAGGGAATTCCCAGCCTCCTCCCACAAAACAAGGTGGTTCGTGAGGTTAATACCAAGGTAGAGAGGTTAATGGAGGCAGGGGTAAATAGAGAAAAAAGCAAAGGCAGTAAGTACTGGGGTAGGGCTAAAATGGGTAAGGCAATCAAAAAATGAAGGACGATGACTACCAATGCCTGTCATCTGGGTAACAAGTTTCCTGAACTAGTGGCCTTGATGTAAGAGGGACACCTGGATATTGTGGCAATCACAGAAACATGGTACACAGAGAACCATGACAGGGATGTCAACATACCAGGGTACACAATCTACAGGAGTGAGAGTGAGGATAAAAGAGGAGGAGTAGCTCGCTACAGAAAGGAAGGGATTATAGCAATGAAACTGATGGGTAAACATGGAGGAGAGGAGGCACTGTGGGTCACATAGCAGACAAGAAATGGCACCAAAATCCACATAGGGATTGTATACAGACCCCTATCTCAGGGGGAGGAAATGGACAAGAAAATGGTAGGAGGCATCCTTAGAATGGCTAAAAAAGGAGTGATATTGTTGATGGGAGACTTGAATATGCCAAATGTTAAGTGCAGCACATTTACTGCAGCCATATTTAAGAGCAGAGTCATTCTTAATGCCCTACAGGGGGCATGCCTCAAGCAACTAGTGTTGGAACCCACTCGGGATGGAGCAGTCTTAGACCTGGTACTCTCAAATGGGGATGGTGAGAGATCTCAGATTTAGAAGTTGGTAGCCAACTGGGAACACGTGACCACCAGATAGTATGGTTCTTGATAAACACAGCTGTACAGTCAAGCCATACAAAAGCAAGGGTACTGGACTTTCAGGGGGTTCACTTTGGCAGAATGGGAGAGTGCCTAATGAATGCACTAGCAAAAGGGCAGAAAGGAGGGGTGGAGGAACAATGGGGAAAAATCAAAACTGCCATCACAGAGGCAACAGGCCTTTGTATGAAGCAAATAAATAAAACAAAATGAAGAAAAAAATAACACTACAGTTCTCAAACATGGTGGCAGGGAAGGTTAGGGAGAAAAAGATAGTATTCAGAAAGTATAAGGAACCACAGAAGGAGCAGGACAGAGAACTGCATCAGTTAAAGCAGAAGGAACCGGGGAAGGCAGTCAGAATAGCAAAGGCCCAAATCAAGGAAAAGACAGCCAACTCAGTTAAGAAGGGGGATAAAACCTTTTATAGGTACATTAGGGAGTAACAAATGGCCAAGGGAGGGATAGTGAGGCTTAATAAAGGGAAGGGGGTGGGCAGAGGATAACAGTGGAAAAGCACAGATACTGAACAAATACTTTTGTTCAATATTTACAAAAGAAAATGAGGGGATGTACCTAAACCAAACAATAGAAGCACTCTAGATAAGGAGGTCGATACCAGTCCATTCACTGAAGAAAGGGTCCTGAAAGAAGTCCTAAAACTCAAAGTGGAAAAGGCAATGGGGCCTGATGGGATTTATCCCAGAATTCTAGAGAACTAAGGGGAGAACTAGTGACACCACTGACTACCCTTTTTTACAAATCATGGGTGGATGGTGTGGTACCTGAGGACTGGAGGAAAGCAGATGTGATTCTCCTTCACAAAAATGGGAGCAAGACAGAGGCAGAAAACTACAAACCTGTTAGTTTGACTTCAGGGAAAATGATTGAATCACATCTGAAAGGAAGAATTGTTGAGTACCTAGAGGCCAGCAGGGCACAGGACCCAAGGCAGCATGGATTCACAGTGGGAAGGTCATGCCAGACAAATCTAACAGATTTCTTTGACTAGGTGACCACAGTAGTAGACCACAGAGGGGCTGTGGAAATGGTCTACCTAAACTTTAGGAAGTCATTTGACATAGTCCCACACAAAAGATTAATAAACAAAGTTAGCCAGCCTGTGAGTGGGTCCCAGGGTGGTAGCCTAGGTAACAGATTGCCTGGAGAACAGGACACAGAGGGTAATAGTAAATGAGGAGCACTTTGAAGAAAGGGGAGTTACTAGTGGGGTACCGCAGTACCTCAGGGTTCAGTACTGGGACCGGTTCTCTTTAATTTCTTTATAGGTGACATTGTGGAGAGGTTGGAAGGAAAATGATGCCTCTTTGCAAATGACACAAAGATCTGCAATAGGGTTGATACACAAGGGAGGAGGGTGAAAAGGATAAGAAGGGACTTAGCAAAGTTAGAAGAATGGTCAAAAGTATGGCAGCTTAGATTTGATGCAAAGAAGTACAAAGTAATGCACCTGGGAAACAAAAACCCAGGGGAAGAGTACACAATGGGGGGCAGTTCCATGACAAAGCCTCGTCTTGAGGTGAAACATTAGCTGTTTGTTTTTTCCTCCTTGAGCATTGTGACAATGAACCTTTTCATGGTCTGTAAGCTTTTTGAAGGCTGGACATTAATATTATTCAAGTTAGTTCCAGTGAAAGTGAGTTATTTGACTGTATTTGACTTTTGAGGATGAGACAGGACTTGGAAAGGCTGGAGGAATGGTCAAAAGTATGGCAGCTTTGATTCAATGCAAACAAGTGCAACATAAGGATGTGGAGAGAGTGGAGCATATCCAGGGGAAGGTGACAAAAATGGTGCATGATCTTGGCCAGTTACTACACAAGGAGCAACTGAGGGAGCTAAACATGTACTCCCTGGAATGGGGGGGACATGACTGAGACCTTCAGATACATGAAGGGTATAAACAAGGTGCCAATAGGAAACATCTACCAGCTCAAGGGGTAAACAAGAACAAGAGGGCATGATATGCAGATATTGGGGGGAGGGTTCAGAGGAAATGTTAGAAAGTTCTATTTCACAGAGAGGGTGGTGGATAACTGGAACAGACTCCTGGAGGAAGTGATTGTTACAAATGCACTCTGCAGATCAGGATCTCTGCTCCCACAGTGCCAAACCTTGAAGTGCAATATGTGAACAGGAGACAAAAAGGGCAACCCTTCTGCCTGTTTTTGTTCTGAATCACCTATTAGCCTCAAGTCCTGGGGTCAAATATGAACCCTTTTTCTCTAGCACACCCAGTTAACAGGCTCTGATATCACACTGTCTTCGGGGAAATGCAGTGCAGTACTTCACCCAGTGGGCACCTAGCCTGGTTCACATCTTTACCCTTTTGACTCAATTTGAGACCTAGGTATATTCTTACCTTGCAAAGATTGTAACACTTTTTAAGCCCTAAAAGCTTTTGTCATAATTATCCAATACTGTTTCTGCCTCCACATGCAAAAAAAAGTCTCAAGCAGGATTAAGGAAACCAAAATGTTTACTGGAATGAAAAAAAATAGTAAATACATACAAAACATAGAACATATAACATAAATACTTACGGTCAGAATTAAATTGGAAATTACAGAAACAAAATGCCTGGTGCTTAAATTATAAGTCTAACTTAGTTCCAGTTTGATGTTATGTATTTTGACAGAAGTGCCTTTTTAGTTCAGACACACACTGTATGTGTTCCTTTAGGAGTCCTGAGATAGAAGTGTCCCACTCCTTTCAGCCAGAGTGATAATAAAACAAAATGTCCTTCCCATTCTGTGAGGTCACAGCTCAAGAGGCCACTGTTGGTTCTATGTGATAATGGTGAACGCCTAAAGGTGATCACCATTATCACTCAGTCAAGTGCTGAAAACATTTTTAGCACTCTGACAACTAACACACAGGACAAGGCTCGAGAGATTTTTTATCCTTTCTGTGGGGCGGCCCCCTCACCTCGTGGGGGCTTCACCCCCACCCCCACCTACTTAAGGATTCTCAACTCCAGGGGGGGTGCATGTTGAGGGGGTGAAAGCTTTAAAAAAATAAAGGTTCGGGCTAGGCACAATAAAATTGCACCAGTGTCTGAACCTGAACCTGGTACCTCACCCACCCCCAACCACTAGCCAACCTCTGATGCCATGATGCAGCTCGGCCATCCACCACAGTGCCACCCCCTACAGCTCCTCCCCCTCCCAGCCCACACTCACCATGCTTGCTCCCCCCGCGTGTGCATACACATAGCGACATCCTGTCACCCAGTTCACCCACCCCCTCATCTGGTCGCTCTACCCTCCCATCGCCGTGAGGGATTGCGCCGTGAAGGAGTCACCATTATGGACGGTGTCCTTCCCCATGCACCCACCTCACGTGATACTATCACAGTTAGCCTGTCATTAATTTGTAACCTGACCAAGAATATCCAAAAGGGTGTCATTTTACTGCTGGCTGGAAATCTGCATGCTAGCAATATCAAAATATGACATTCTCTTGGATCAGAGCATTCACCTTTGATGTTCAGAAACACATCCTAACAAAATATTTCTCTTACAGGTGTGAAAGCTAGCAAATCAATTAAAATGGCCTTTTCCTCAAAGGTCATAAAATGCATACTTCGTCCCTGTAGTTCAAAGTAAAGGCTTAGTTTACAATGTGTTATATAACAGCTAACACAGGCATGACAGGAGATGTCAAAGGAAGCCTTTTAATTAATTCATTCACTGGGTCAATGTTACTAGACTCAATTGTTTTCAGCTAGCCAGGGCCTTTGGGATCAAAAGGTCAGGTCCCTTTAAAAGCTGCAGGTTGCCATTTCCTAAGCAGACATTCAAATAATCATATATTTATATCCCAAAAATGATTATAACTAGTAGATGGTTAATCACATTACAGTGGTAGGGGCTAAAACTGTGGAGGGCTTCAAGAGAGCATGGGATAAATACAACAGTCCTTTAGCTAAGGGGGTGGAGGACATGATAGAAATTAGCAAAAGTCCTAGCAGCTTGCTGGGCATTCTGGGCAGACTGGGTGGGCCTGTCAATTCTTTTCTGCCATCACTTTCTGTTTCTATGTAACGCACCTGGGAAACAAAAACCCAGGGGAAGAGTACACAAATGGGGGGGTACTAACAACAACAAAAATGGAAAGGGACCTGGGGGTAGTCATAGCAGAGGACCTAAAGGTAGGCAAGCAATGTGAGAAGGCAGTAAGGAGGGCTGGTAGGGGGGATACTGGGATGAATAGGGAGAGGCATCACCAGCAGAAACCAGGAAGTTGTTATCCCTCTGTACAGACAGTTAGTGGGACCCCATCTGGAGTACTGCATGCAGTTTTGGAGATCCCATCTCTGCAAGGACAAAGACAGGATGGAGGAAGTTCAGAGGAGGGCAACCAAAATGTTGCAGGGTCTGCACCGGAAGCCATATGAAGGGAGACTAAAATAGCTTAATTTGTATATCTTTGAGGAAAGGAAGGAGAGGGGGGACATGATAGAAACTTTTAAGTACCTCAAGGGAATCAACAAAGTCCAAGAGAGTAGCAGCTTTCAGAAAAAGAGATGTGCAAGAACAAGGAGGTACAATTGAAGATAGAGAGGGGATGGCTCAAGGCAACATGAGGAACTATTTTTTCACAGAGAGGGTGGTGGACAAATGAAATGGCCTTCCTGGGGCAGTTGTGTGGTCAAAAACAGTGGGGGAATGCAAGAATACATGGGACAGACATAAGGCAATTCTTATGGGGGATAAGAGGAAGTAGGCTGTTGGTTAACTAGGATCTGCAGCTTATCGAATAGGTAGCGAAATGGGCAAACTAGGTGGGCCAAGCGATCCTTATCTGCCATCAAAGTCTGTTTCTATGTTTCTTCCAGGGTCACCAAGCTGGGTCAGAGTTGTAGCTGGGTTGTAGTAGCATGCCCAGTAAGCAGTGAGGGGCCTGTGTAGGGGAGAAGTTGTCACTCTGCTGCAGGTCAGGAAGGTATTTTATTCTTTGGTCCCCTTCCCCTTGAGTATTATGTTTGTTAGGACCCAATGAGCAGCTGCATGCAAGTGTGCAAATGTCTGAACAAGGAAACACCTGCCCTCCCTTTCACAGCTCTGCTGCACTGCTTGCTGTGGTCACCCAAGTGGCAGTGTCATAGCAAAGCAAGTATCCAACCCTCCCTGTCGGATGAAAGTGCCCACTGGGATGCTCAAACCTTCCCCCTCAGCCGGCCCCCCGATGACAAGGGCTCATTCCCAAATCCTCATCATTTCTATAGAACTCAGGTTGCAAGAGTGGGAAACCCCCAGCCGAGAATGGTGTTTAGGCACCCATAGAATGTGGCTGACAGAGATGTCCACAGCCTTCAGCCAGTCCACCAAACCAACATTTAATTACCCATTTAACCCCCAGCTGTCAAGTGCAGGTGATGTCAATTCTGCAAGCAGATTATACAGTCAAAAACATTTGAACATCCAGCAACTATGGAGGTGTTCCACATAAAAGTTAATTAATTGCAATACCTCTTTTGTGTTTTTATTAGCAATTTGCTCACGTTCAAACTTTATTGTGGGACACACAAAACATAACCTTAAAGAGAAGATAGGGGATCACGTGCAGGCATTAAGACACAAACACCTGGAGTATGCCACAGCAGCCCACATGGTGCAAGTTCGGGATTCAGAGAACCACAGATGTCAGTTCTTGGGCACTGAAAAAGTCCAGTTGGGCCCAGGACAGGGGATCATTTGAAAATTCTACTACAAAGGAAGATCTTTTGGATTTTTAAACTAGGGGCCTTCAGTGAACAGGGTCTTTATGATAGATTTAAATTACTCCTAATTTGAAGAGCAACAGTTTTATGTGATCAGAAATATTTTGAGTATTTAAAACTGTTGTCAGGGGTAAGAAACAGAGTCACCCTGAAGCTGTAATATTTAGCAAATATATTAGTTTGCATTTATAAACAAGCATTGGTGGAAAGTCATGTCAGACGAATCTAAAATATTTCTTTGACTGGGTGACTAATGTAGTAAACAAGGGAGTGGATGTGGATATGACCTGCATAGACTTTAACAAGGCATTTGACACAGTCCCTCACAAAAGATTAATAAACAAGTTAGCCAGCCTGGGAGTGAGTCCCCGAGTGGTAGCCTGAGTACAAAATTGGCTGGACAACAAGATGCAGACTGTAATAGTGAACTGAGTCCACTCCAAAGAAAGTGGAGTTTCTAGGGTTCAGTACCGGGACTAGTCCTCTTTAATGTCTTTATAGGTGACATTGTGGAGGGGCTGAGAGGAAAAGTATACCTCTTTGCAGATGACACAAACATCTGCAGCAGGGTTGATACACAGGGGGGCAGAAAGAAAGAAGGGACTTGGCAGGTTAGAAAATGATAAAAGTATGGCAGCTTAGATTCAATTAAAAGAAGTGCAAAGTAATGCACCTGGGAAACAAAAGCCATGGGGAAGAGTACACAGTGGGGGGGGGGGGGATTAGCAAAAACAAAAATGGAAAGGGACCTGTGGGTAGTCATATCAGATGACCTAAAGGTTGGCAAGCAATGTGAGAAGGCAGTGAGGAGAGTTGGGGAGATACTGGGATGCATAAGGAGAGGTCTCACCAGAAGAAAACAGGAAGTTGTTATCCCTCTGTTCAGACAGTTAATGAGACCCCATCTGAGTACTGCATGCTGTTTCTGGAGACTCCATCTCCTCCAATGACATAGACAGGATGGAGGCAGTCTAGGAGGCAACTAAGAAATGGTTGCAGGGGTCTGCACTAGAAGCCATCTGAAGAGAGAGACTAAGGAAGCAATATGTATACCCTCAAGAAAAGGAGGAGAGGTGGGACAATGATAGAAACTTTCAAGTACCTCAAGGGAATCAACAAAGTGCAAGAGGGTAGAATCTTTCAGAAAAAGAGATGTGCAAGAACAAGTGGACACAATCTGAAGATAGAGGGGGGACAGCTCAGTGGTAATGTGAGGAAGTATTTTTTCACAGAGGGGGTGGTGGACACATGGAACAGCCTTCCTGAGGAGGTCATGGGGTCAAAACAGTGGGGGAATTCAAGAACGCATGGGACAGACATAAAGCAATTCTAGTGGGGGGTAGGAGGAAGTAGGCTGTTGGTTAACTGGGATGTGCAGCTTATCTAAAAGGTAGGGAAAAGGGCAGACTGGGTGGGCCAAGCTGTAAAAGACAATGTTTCTATTTTTCTATGTACCACAGGTCTAACATTGATGCAATTGAAACATTCCATTAGGATGGCTATTTGTAACATAAGACAGGTGAATAGAAAGATTAAAAATGTAGACTGTGCTTACATTGTAATTTACAATGTCTTATAGAAGGCAACCCTCTGTGTATATGTCTTTAACAAAATGATGGTATAAATTATGGGGCATTGAAGGTACCGCATCTTTTGATGAAGCAATTACTGAAAAAACTAAGATGTTGGTTGAGGGGCCGGTATGCTGTTTTATCATTGTATGCTGAAATCAACCAATCAATGAATCAATTAAATCTTTATTTATCCAGGTGAGCACCATTGAGATGAACTCATTTTCAAGATGGACCTTGGCAACATACAAAAACATCAAAATAGGAAAAGGAATACAAAGAATGTGAAAATATGACTGAGCATAATACAACAGTAGTTAAAGTAATGTAAGATAAATAATGAGCGACATATATAAAATGTCAAATGCAGAGACAATAAACTATGATCAACTGTACAAAAAATACAAAAGTATTACTAGTTATAATGGCACTAGTAATAATACATAAAGGACCAGGGAGGACACATAAAGGGAAGACTTGTAGACCAGATTAGCTTGGAGCACCAGTAGGAAGGTTAATAAAGAGGTTACTAAAGTGGATAGTGGGAAGCAACCAAAATGAGGACCCTCTGTACTATGAAGAGTCAAGGCAACAAACGGAGCAAATGCATGAGCCAAAGAACATCAAAGGGAGATCCTCTGTTCAATGGGGACCATAGGTAACAGTTAGGAAAAGCAGTTTATGACCATCCTGACTAGACACCAGAGGGTGTAAAAAATGCACAAGGGGCAAAAGAGAGGCCATAGAGGTGATTTTAGATGCCTGTATGCACAATCCAGTGGCACCATATACTGGACATCCAGGACAACAAAGTAGGGGAAGCAAGACTCCTTGACAGCATGAGCATAAAGTGTTTTGAAATCAGAAAGATTGATGGGAAGGGCCAGTTTTAAAGTTTTTTACAGGTTGTTCCAGAGTTGGGGTAATGCATGTCTTATAGCTGACCTTTCAAAGTGCGTTTTGACCATGGGTATGTTTAATAAGATAAAGGAGGAGCTCCTCAGAGCATACTTGCCTACCACTGCTATGGGAAGGCAGTCTGATATATACTGGGGCAGCTTATTTGTGATTGCTTTATGTGTCCAGAGGGCAGCATTTCTTTGTCTTCTGTAGTTAAGGATTTACTAGGAACTATTGTTCAAGAAATAAACTGTTAAGAAGTTTTTTTCAATTCCTAATGGCATGAGTGCAGGTCATTTGTTATTTTATCACTGTTTCTGAGTTGCGACCATCACACCATTGGCATCTGAGCTATCTTATCTTTTATTTGGGATCCCAATCTACCACATACAGCCTGCGACATTCCTGCAATTAAGAGCACAAAATGTCAGGCCCCTCTAAATACATTGTTGGGCATCCTATTGGTGCGGCTCATCAGGGAGCCTATGAGACAGGCTGCCATTCTTTAAGTAGTGCTCACAAACTCAGAAATTTTCAGTGAGCTGCTGGTTGGAGAACCACTGGAGTCTAGTTGCCATAGCACCATATGATTTGAATGTGCCCTTTGCACCAGTATGCCCTTGTCAAAGGCTTAGGTTCTTGATTTTAGCTGAGCAGACTAGAGCAGATGAGGGAATTAGTCAAGGATAAGTTGGTTAGCATGGACAAAATATGGGGGATGAAGAATAGGTGATGAGCAATTAAATGTGCCTTTCTTGAAGCAACTAAGTCATATTTGAGAACAGCTGCCAAGAGTAGCAAGCACAAGATACCAATCTTCTTCTCTAAGAAGGTCAGGGTGGTAATGAGGGCCAAAGAAGATCCTTCATTAGATAAAAAGAGAACCAGTGTGATGAGGAATGGAACAAACACCAGCTAAAGATGAGGAAGGCCAAGAAGGCAGTTGGAGTCAAAAGGAGACACAGAGATGCATATTGTTGAGAGGGGCAAGGGAGGGGGAAAACTATTGTTTAGTTACATTAGGGAAAAAAGGAAGTGAAGAGGGGGAACTGCAAGGTTGATGAGTGGGCAGGGACAGGACATGAGGAAGGCAGTTGTTTTTGATGATAACTCCTGCTCAGCACTTGCAATGGACAATAGAAGGCCTTTGATAGAAAGTGGCATAAAGGATGCTACATGGGGGATCCCAGAAATTAGGCAGGTGGTAATCACAGGAGAAAGAATTAAAAAAGGGGTTTGTAGCCCTGAAAATTGATGCACCTGAGGGTGATCAGGGAATTGGCATTGGAACTGGCTGAAATTCTGGGAAGGCTATTCAACATCTCACTACTGTCAGGGGTGGTTCTGAATGACTGCAGGGTAGCAGGCATGCTTCCACTCCACAAGTAAGGGGAAAACAAGCAACCAAATAATTACAGGCCAATCAGTCTTGCCTCCAATGGGGGTAAACTGATGGAGACAAAAGATGACCCAGTGGACTACCTGGAGAGAAATGGGCTACAGGATAGTAAGCTGCATGGCTTCATGGCAGAAAGGCTTTACCACATCAGCTTGATAGTTTTATTTGATTGGGTAACAAGGGTAATGGTTAAGATGCAGGGAGTGGATTTAATCCACTTTGTCAACAGCAAAGCATTTAACTTGATGCCATACAGAAGGTTGCTGAAGACGTTAGAGGATCTGGGAACAGCAGAAGACCTAGTTAGATGGCTGGGAAGTTCGTGGGGAAGGGAAACAGCAGAGGGTGGTGGTAAATGGGGTCAAATTAGGGGGATGGAGGTCAGAAATGGGGTGCTACTGAGTTACAGTCCTGGGACCAGTCATTTTCAACCTGTTCATCAGTGACATACTCTAGAAGAAGGAATATAAGGCAAAGTGTGGCTCTTTGCAGATCAAAGTAAGCTCTGTGGGAGGGTAGACAGCAAGGATTTTATATACACACATACACACACACATATATATATATATATATATATATACATATTTTTGTTACTAACATCTTTATTAGTGCACTAGTTATGGTAAATTGGCAAAAGTAGGAAATGTGGTGTTAGGGTTACCAACCCCAACACACCATCCCCACTCTGCAGCAGCAACAGAAAGAACAATTATAGGTTGACTTTTCCTGTGCCTTTGTAAATCAGGCATGGGCTGTGCCTTGGGGTTGTCAACCCTAACACTCACCCCACTCCAACAGAGAGTAATATGACATCCCATGACCTGTTTCCCAGCTTATGAAGCAGAGGTTTGGAGGTGAGAGGCAACTGTGCACTTTGCTACAGGAGCAGCAAAAGTAGAGAGTTTGGATGTGCATTTTCACCTCCTTTTTAAAGATATACCTATGTTACCAAAGTATAATTTACTTATACCGCTATAGTGACAGTGTAACAGATCAGAGGCTTATTCCAAATTGCGTTTTAGTACACCCTGTGGCTAGTTTGGGTACTCTTTTCTTTGTTCTGCCTCCCACCCAGATGCTTGGGAGTCTGATGGTGAAGGAGCCCATCCTGAGGATAGGAAGAGGAGTGAGCCCTGCAGAGTGCTGATTGCAGCAGAAGAAGGCTACAGTACCTCTCAGTGTGGAGCAAAACAGAAGGAAAAAGGTAGAATGCATAAGCAGAAGATAGAAGACAGAAGACAGTCACTACCAGAAACAGGAGATTAAATGATCACAAATAGAGTATTGGGAATGTTACTGAGCCGAGGCTAGATATTCAAAACTTTGCACTGGGCGCAAACCATTTGCCCAGGTTTAGTGCTTGTTACGCGGTCCACTGTAGTCTCAGAAGATCAAATAGCACAAGAAAAGCTGCATTAGCACCGCAAAATTATAATGTATGCAGGCAAACGCGGAGTGTGTCAGTGCAATGCATATTCAGCTTAATAGTGCCAACACAAAGTGGTGTTTATGCGACTAGCGCAAACACTGAAAATGGCAAATTACTGCCCAGAAAAAGGTAGTCTCAACTCTGGGCAAACCAGCTTTGTGTGACTTTGTGGCTTTGCACGGCTTTTGTGTGACGTTTGCGTTATCCTAACCAATAAGTATGACACATAGAAATAAGCCAGACATAGAGGACACATGCTACTCACTGATGGCATCAGTATGATGCCATCATCTGTCACCAGTCCCAGTCATGCCAGGCAGTAGGTGGTGACTCGGCTCCCATTGGACACCATGGCATTGCGGCCATACAGCACACACCCGAAGACCACCCTTCTGTGGACACCAGCAGATGCCAGCACACACTTGCAGCACTGTGGACATGGAGAATGTTGAGGGGAGGATGTACAAGTGTCCAGGCAGCACCACAGACTGGGTACAGCCACAAGGCTGGAACACATCATGCAGTGCACATGGGCCAGTGTTGGGAATACCCCAACACCAGTGTGCCTGTCTGATCGTATGTGCCCCCTCCAGTCATATACCACACATCTGTACAGACACCACAGCATACACAGCCAGTCATGTATATATATGTCACTGTAAGCATCCCATGCCAATGATGCAGCATCTGTGGGTCACACAACAGCATAACAGTAATGTCTACTGTCAGTAAACACCTGCAAGTTGAGCCTGTCACTGTGTACAGAACAGTGGTCATCACTGTCCTACACACCATAGGCGTTGTTGTGTCCCTCACACTACTGGCCCCCTTGCTACTGTAGTGTCTGCTGTGCACTGTAGCATGACCTACAGTTTGACAGTTGCATGCAGCACCACCACCTGTGCCTGTGCTTTGTTGTCCCCGGGGTACAATATGCTATGTTGTACTGTACAAATGAAGCCTACAGCTACCACCATGCACTCCCAGACAGACTTACAGGTGGGACTGTGGCAGACCCAGCCAGTCCCTGTACTTCCAAGCTGACCTACAGGTGGATCTGTGGGACCCTGCAACAGGTCTGGACAAACTGCATGCAAATCAGGTCATAATGAGATGCTAATCTGGATGTTTGCCCACAGACTACCTAAGTAGGCTCATTTGCATGTCACTTTTTTAAGTTTTGCCCCAGGCAAATGAGATAGCACTGGGCAAACGGCTTAGCTCCATGCTAAACCTGTACAAATGTGTTTGCACTGTGCAGATGTTTCAAAAATATCGTACAGTTTTACACAATGTAATTTCACATGCACTGCTGCTTGCAGCTTTACTGACTCCACACCTTTGCTAGCACACACATTGGCCACATAGTTCACCTCTACCTTCCTTCACGTCACTGTGAACTTGGATGCTGTTGTGGTGTGCACTTCCTGGTTAGTATATTCAGAGCTGTCTTATTCATGGGCTATTTTTACACTGCACTCCTATCCCAGTTTGCCCAGCTTCCTTAGCTTGCTATATTCAGCAGGTTTAGCACCGGGGCTATCCCTTTTGAATATAGTGGGCTACTGGGTCTGGGCTAATTTAGCATGCCAGGCAGTGCTAATTTAACCCCAGGGCAAAGTTTTGAATATCTGGGGGCTGATTCCAAGATGAATGTCGCAACTCACAGGTGTATGCGAGTTACGACATTCGCCGCTATGCCAGAGACCCTGCGCCATATTCTAAGAGTGGCAGGGTCCCAGCACCTATGACCTGTGACTTGCGGCAACCATAGGCTAACAACGTAGGCTTGTCATTATAGCCCTGCTTGCCACAAGTCACAGCCCACTGCAAACTGCCCCCCGAGCCTCCCACCGTGAAACACCATGGCAAGCACCAGGAGGCATGGGGGGCTGGACAGGTGGCACAGTCACCTGGGGGGGCAATTTCAAAAATGGACCCTGGGCTCCCCCAACATTTGGGGGGTTGGGGCATGGACATGTTCGGGAGGGCATGTGGAGCACAGCAGGACCTTTGCCACAGTGCTGCAGAGTGGTCATCCATTGATTGGCACAGATGAATGCACTCACACCACCTCCATGAAGGTGAAACTCCGCTGCTCCAATGCGGCTCTTGTAATAGCATAAGTGGATTACAGCAGCCACCCTTTTGGAACAGGGCACAGTTGCTGCCGTAACCCACCCTTGCACCATGTTGTTGTGGACTGCGGTGAAGTGGGTAGTGTAAACCACATTTGTCGCAACCCATATATGGCATGGCACAAGGCACCTTTGAATCGAATTGGCGTGAACGCATAGTGCAAGTTACAGTTTATGCCATGGTTTACGTGATATTGGCTTGTGCCATGCATAAGCCATCTTAGAATTGGGCCCCTGGCCCCTTGGGTTTCTAAACAGCTTGACTTTTGCTGCATTGCCTTTGAAAGTTCCTTTGATGGAGCTTTCTAAGGATTCATCTACTTTTAATTATATTCAAAGCCTTACATTAAAAGCTGTATGATAAAAGCACATAATAACCTCATTAGTGGCATTCTATAAGTTACACACCAATACAAGTGAATGTGTTGAAGGACACCAGTTAAGCTCACCTCTATTATTTACTTGCTACAACAGATAGGTAGCTCTTTACGTCTTTTTACTGATTTCAGTTTGTAATGTGGACTTGTAGTGAGCTGAGGACATGTAAAAGTAATGTTTAGCCCCTAGATGTATCATTTTAAACTCGCTGACTTTAACAGAGGACAAATCGAAGAGATCGTTGACACTTTTGTCATATTTAGCACATACTAGTCATAAAAATTTTACATTGCTGGTTATGATATCTAAATATCATAATTTTTTAACTGGATATTAAGTTTTAACATTTGAATTTTTCATGCCATCACAGTCATGCAATCATTCTTTGTTAGGCATGCATTTTTAGTTAGATCTGCCACTGCACAACTCAGCCTGTATGCAGCAGCATGGCCTGAGCTCTCCAGCAGCAGTTTTGTAAGAGTTGTATGATTCATAAAGATGCCACTGACTAGCTTCTTTGAGATTGGCAAACTTCTTGCATCAATCTTTAGGAAGTAAGTTTTCATTGATGGACAGTAGTTTTTAACAAATGACAATTTTAGTTAAATTAATAATACTTAAAGTGTTTTAAAAGAATGAGTGGCTGGAGTAGCAAGGGGTATAGTTTGTTTTATTAAGTATTCTATAAGTTGTATTTCTATTTGCCATATGCTCCCCTTGTTTTTTACCCATCTTTAGTGTCAAACTTAAGTTTTCCTGGATGTGCCACTATAGGACAGAGCTTTGACTTTCTTATATTTAAGGAGGACAACAAGAATAAGAATATAAGTACTAAGAAGTCGAGTTATAACAGGAAGAGTGAAAGATAACGGAAACCAGCATATTTGCTGCACTCATCTTGCTAGCTTTGTGTGCCTTGGATTTAATTCTATGAACTTTTATGAATTCTTTTAAATTTTGAAGTGGTTTCAACTGTGGAAAGCACTCACGCTCGGGCAACTGAACCCTTGAAAAGTGAACTGATAAGTACTGTTTGCATTTGTAAAGCACTACAAGCCAGGTTTTCTCAATCACTTTTTTGTAAATTTCTTTCATATGATTTGTGAGCAGAGTAGGTTTATGTCAGTGTATATTTGTTCACAAGAGCTGTGACCTGAGCGTGTCCTTTTTTTCAGAGCTATATATCATGTTATATGAGTAATTTGAAGAGTGTGAGGCAACACATGGACACTTTAGCATTTGAACAAGGTATATTGTTATTTTGCACTTTTTTCTCACTTAAGGATTAATGTTGTTGGATCTAATCCTACCAACAGCTGAATATTACTCTTCAGATTAATTTAGGCCATTAGCTTTCATTAAGAACAAAAAAGATTCATAAAGACCTTATTCTAGCTGTAGCACATTCTAGTCCTCTTTTTTTTAACATAACTGCACTTTTGATAATTGAGTAACCTCGGATACTGCTCTAAGGATTGATTATGGACGTCAATGATTTGCATTTAATGAACAATATTGAATATATTTGGGGTCTAGTACTTTTTTGGCATGTATATTTCTATATTCATATTTATTCATTATTTGGGGCTCAATTTATATTTATTATATCATCATTTCCAGGATAAACTGTTAAACATTTTAGCTTGACACAATTCATAACATTATTTAGCTTCTTATTTTAGTAGTGACAAGAGCCAGAAGGCTAACATTTTTGTAGATAATTCAGAATTAATGGATATGTTTGGTTTTATTTATCAATCTGAAGAATCTGCTAGAAAAAATAAAAAAAAATATCAGAGGGGTGCCCTAAACAATTCAGGCTAAGAAAATAGAATATTAAAATCGGCTAAGAGATGTGCTAATAAGAAAAATTGTAATTCATAAAGTTCTTCTCAACCAAAGATTATGGAACTTCTGAAGTTGGTTAATGAGCTATATCCTCAGGACCTCTCTGGTTTAGAACTCAGTAAGTCTGATTCTAAACATTTAACATCAACTCCTAAATTAAAGCTAACATTTTTTCTTGTTTTGCTAGACAGGATACAACTAGTCTCCCTGAGAATCTTCCTAATTTAAAGTCGCCATATTTGTAGCAACTTCCAACTGCTGTGGCAATTCCCCAGACACATAATGTTAGTGTCCATGATTCTTTTAGACAGGTGGATGGCTTGAATCTACTTTTCTAGGTACCACCTATGTTGCACATCATGTTTTTTTTGTTTGTTTTTTTGATCATTACCTTTACTAAGTTTGTATATAAATTATTTGCAAAATACTTACATTTTGGCGGAACAAGAAAATTTACAATAAAATAAAACTGGAAAATGCCTGGATTCTTTTATAGCCTAAAAGGCAGGGACATTATTCATTGGACTTCTGCTTTAAAGGAAAGCTTTGCTTTGCAGGGGCTCCCGCCCCTGCAAACCTTACCCTCCAGTTCAGCTTTACTGAAAAAGTGACTTTTTCCTTGTGCCACAAAGTTGTTTATTTTAATTCTGAAAAAAGTTTACTACCTGAAAGTATGATGGACACTTGGGTGGCTACATTAACTGTAAAGGTGCAGCGCTATATCTTGTGTTTCAATACAATTCACTGAAGTGCATGCTGTGGCACCACATCTTTACTTTTCATGGAGTCACTCAAGCCTCCACCATACTTCCGGGTAGTGGAATTTTAAGAATTAAAATAAACAACTTTACAGTGTGAGAAAAAGCCACTTTTCAGTAAGTAAACCAGACATAAGGTTTGTAGGGCTCTACACTGCAAAGCACAGCTTCCTTTAAAATAGCTTTTATAAACAATCAAACTTTTGATGGGTGCAGTTCATGAATGTTCCCCTTTAAGCAACATGACTCTCCCTCAATGCAATCAGCTTTAAGTGTAGATATTTTTCTTAATTCATTTGGGTTCTTTTTATTCTTTGACTAGCACACTTTAGAGTTTCTTTTGCAATACCAGCTGATAGTTGTTTATGTTCTGCGTAATGGTAATCATTCCAGTTAATTTAAATTGGAATGTAATATGATGAATATATCTAACATGCTGAACAAATGCATCTCGGCATTAAAATATGTTCTAGTAATTTTGGAAAGAACTTTGAGCACTAACAGTGTGCTGAAGTTCTAGTGATGCATCTGGATAAAGGAACTAGCACCAAGCATTGGCCAGTCTACTGAATTTCTGACTGAATATTCCCATAACTGCCTCCACCAATGGCCCCTATTAAAGACAAAGAGCCTCATATTGTCCGGGACATTCCATTTTTCTTACCTCTTTACAATATTGACAATGGTCTTTTTATTCTTCTTAATTCCTTATGCAATCATGTTTAAAGGCATCCATTGGTCTGTGTAATCATAACCCTGTTTTCCCTCTGTAATCATCTATCCTACCCAGTACCTTTCTGGAATTGACACTGGAATCCTTACATTTACATTTCTTCCTTGTCTCTCTTCACATCCCCTGATTTTTTTTGTTTTCACAGCTATATAGGCTTCTGCCCAGCTTGCTTGCTGTTCTTGCCCTCAGAGATGTATCTACTCCCTTCTCTATTATAGTACAGATCAGGACCTCCCACCTGGTATAAGGAGTCCAACTCAATGTCTCATTCACCAACTTTTTCCTGAAACACTTTCAGTAGTTTGTTACATTTCTGTCTCCTGAAGTTTAATTTCCTGTTCAAATTATTTCTGAGGAATTCCCTCACCCCCTCCATCATCTCAAACTCAGTAATATTACAGCCACTGTTACTCAATGGTTCCCCACTATGAATTCCACAACAATGTCATCTTCATTACACCATTACACTTTGTTTCCTCAGGCAATATCATATACCATATTTTTTAAGTTAGCTAGGAAACAATTTGACATATTTTTGTATGGGGTATGATATATTTTTTCTTGCCATTATGGCCAAAAAGGCTGATGTTTGTTTCAAATATTTTGAAGCTTCACAAAATGGAAATTTAGTTCCATTAATGAGTTATATTTCTGGAACCACAACCCCAAATGCCAGGTTTTCAAAATCTGGCACTTGGATTGAAATTAATACACTTCCTAACTTGTAGCAGAGCACACAGACCAACAGAGCAACAGCAGAACCCCAAGCAAAAACTATCTTCAGAACATTAGAGAAGCAAGTGCTCAAAGGTAGGCAGATGTTTTGGCATAAGACTACATTGGAGGCTTACCTCACAGTTAAATGTGTGCCATGGGGCCTATGTATAACACAGAATCTGACCCATGGCACAGATGACCCTGCTTTCACGACTAAGTGGCGTAATAATATGGGAAAAGCTTCCTTTAAAAACATTGAGTTAATTTTAATCCATGTCAAGCCTGCTAGAGACTATCTAACTGTTGATATGGCTAATACTGAGGCCCTGTTAAAATCTAAGGCCACAACTGAAGAATTTGAAAAATTCAGCAAAATGTTATTTGATAAAGTCACACGCTATGACATTCAATTGAAAAACCAAAAGCAAAAACAGTTTGTCAGAGATGAAAATGATTACAAACTGAATCATATTCTTGACTGGTTTATTAAAGAATAGTCACAAAGACCACTTAAACCCATTCTGAAGAAAGTAGCAGGAACTGAAACCGGGGGGAGGGGTACCAGTACGGTGCTTGACTACACCACAGGACCTTCAAACACTGATAGATCAGAGACAGACCCTTTAGAGGAAGAGGGCATGGGGTGGTACTACAGAGCCCCCAAGACATATAGCTTCCATGGAATACTCAGAGCAGCAAATGAGTTACCTGGTTTCAGGATTCCTACCTGCCATGAGGAAGAGGACAAAAGCGGGGGGGGTTGGCGTGGAAAAAAAAGGACAGATTATTGATTCAAGATCATCTGTCTAATGCCACCCCACACCCACTTCAAACCTCACCTCTATTGTTAACTTGTCAAATTATACTTTAAGCCTTGATGAGGAAAGAATACTTAGTAAAGGTTTATCTTTTTCATCTACAGTGGATATTGATTTTTTAATACATATGTTGATTTGAACAAATTTGTAAGAAATCTAACATTTAAATGCATGTTTCCAGAACAAGATGTTGATGTTGGTGTTAACAGTGATTACATCAGTGAACAGCTACCAGAGAAATGTATTACATTCAAAGTTAATTCTCAGTTTTGCCCTGTGCTCAACCCAGTAGTGTCTACCTTTGTTAAGAAATGTGAATTAGACCTCAAGTCACTAAAAGAGAGTAGTCAGCCATCCTACCACAATTGCAGTCAGGCTGAGATTAAAGCCATTAGAAACATGTCATGCGACAATTATATTGTAATAAAACCTGCTGACAAAGGGGGGGGAGCGATTGTGTTAATGAATGTTGAAGATTATGTTGCAGAAGTGCACAGGCAGTTGGCTGATACCACATATTACATTAAGACGAATAAGCGCTGTATTTGTTTATTTAAACAAAAAATAGATGAGCTCCTGAACTTGTTTTTTTGGAAAGATTACATCACTGATGTTATGTACAGGCCTATGCCTGTTGTATATATTTTAGGAGGCCTATTATATCAGGAAGAGGGTGGGTCATGGAACCTTTATTGATATTTGTTGACCAATTTCTGAAACCCTTAGTAAAGGGACTGCATTCATATGTATGTGACTCTACTAACATTATTAATGTCATGGAGAACATACATATGGAGGAACATTGGCTGTTTGCTACAGTAGATGTTAATTCACTGTACACTGTCATCCAGCATAGGGAAGGCCTTGAGGCCATGGAATTTTTTCTTAACATGAGAACTGAGGAACAGATGGTGATTGACTGAATTCCTGATAGATCTAGCTGAACAGGTGTTATCCAGTAATGCTTTCATATTCCAGAATTGTGTATTCCTACAAACTAGGGGAACAGCAATGGGGGCCACCATGGCTCCCAGTTATGCTAATCTGTTCATTGGTCGATGGGAGTTAGAATATCTTTACAGTGCAGCCACAGATCCATGTTTTCATCTAGTAGATTTGTGGTGAAGCTTTATTGATGACATACGTATTGCATGGAAAGGCAGCATCAGTCAATTTGATGAGTTTATATGTTGGATGGAAAAAACAAGTAGCTGTCTCAGATATAAATACAGTATCCACCAACAGGAAATAACCTTCCTTGATTTAAAAATCTATTTCAAGGAAAATGGTGTTGTTTGCACTACTTTATTTCAGGAATCCACAGACTGCAACAGTTTGCTGTGGTACAAGAGCTGCCACCCTTCACATATAAAATTTAATATACTGAAGGGACAGATGGTATGCACACCAAGGAACTGTTCTGAAAGGGATGAATTTACTACTAAGTGTAATGAACAGGTTGGACGCTTCAAGGATAGAGGTTATAGCAATAGGAGTATTGTGAATGCACTGGATATCACCAATGAAATGGAAAGAACACATGTTCTTACCTGTAAAGAACATAGGAGGGACAATGTTCATTCTTGCCCCTTTGTAACTACTTACTCCTATAAAGCCAACAGTGTGAGGGATATAATAACTAGTACCTGGTCAATCTTGTTACTTGAGCCTAAACTTAAAAATATGTAGTCACGGAAGGACCCAAAGTAGTCTATAGAAGATGTAAAACACTATGAGACATGGTAGTGTCCAACATTTTGCCAGGCCCAGAACCTATCAGAGCCCACTCATCTCTTTCCACCCACCCCCCTTGGCGCACATAGATGTGGCAGATGTATGTATTGTAGCTATGTCACACTGGGCCTCACATTCCCTCATCCAAGAACAGGAAATGAGGTAAAATGAAAGCACTTTATCAATTGTGATACGAAAAAGGGAGTTGTGCACCTGTTAAAATGTAGCTGTGGTTCCTTTTATATAGGACATATGGCATACACAGCTTTAAAACTAGAATTGAGGAACACATTCGGGCATTATCCAGAGGTGATGACACTTATGTTATAGTTAAACATGTAAAAAATAACCCAGGTGGAACCCACAATATTAAATTTATGGGCATTGAAGTTGTAACAACAAGACCTGGGGATCTTGAGAAAAGAATAGAGAATTGAGACAGCTTTGGATCTACGATCTGGGAGCCAGAAATATAGGAATGAATGAGAACAAAGATTCTGTAGCTTTTCTAAAGAAATTTAGAATTAATATATGAAAGAAAATGGCTTGCTTTCTGCGCTATATTTATAACACAATTCCTGAAATTGATCAAATACTTAGATTAGTGCCTGGGCTGTGGCACACTGCCATTAGAGACCCATGTGTAATTAAGCCTGTCTGAAAATAATGTGATACCGGACAGAGCAATCTGTTACAATATGGTTTCCAAAACAACACTAAATGGAAGTAATTGATGCTTGTTAATTTAATTTATTGTAACTCGTTTGTGATTGGATGTTACTGTCACAAGATTTATTTGACTCATTATATAGATAGGCACTATGGTGTTACCAGTTAGATTGACTCTGTTGATGCCTTGCAGTTGCTAAGGGAAATGTTAATCATAAAGCATTTTTTCCACCTGATGGATGCTCATTGTGTGTGGGTACACTGTGCACTTTAAATAAAAGGACTTGTGTGAATTCTTTAGTCCTGGTGCTTATCTGCTTCTATGGGTGCTTCCTACCATTTTATTTGTTTGATGTTTATTTCAAATATTTTGAAGCTACGCAAGATGGAAATTTAATTCCATGAATGAGTTATATTTGTGGAACCACAACCCCAAATGACAGCTTTTCAAAATCTGGCACTTGAATTGAAATTAAAACACTTGCATACTAAAATGGTCAAATTATTAAAGGGTTACCTTTTACAGAACTGGATGTTGAACTAGGCTTCCCTGCAACAGACAAATATCATTACATATTACTTAGACAATCAAGCACTGTAAGAATGTTAACTTTCTGATATAACCACCAACATGTATTTACTTACAAAATACTAACATACAGTGCCACCCACAAGGATGAAGCACCCTGTGATAAACTTGTAAAAGTTTATTTTGACAAACTGCAGTAACTGCCATTAGATACAATTGTTTTTCTACAGAAATCTGAATGATATCACTGGTAGAAACCATGAAAGGAGCACTTAATCCTTGTAAGTGGCACTGTTTAGTAGAACATATAGAATAATGGATAGGGAACTGTGCACAACAAGGCTGTGTTTCCATCGAGGGGGTTGATGACATCATAGACCTCGAGAGCAAAGCTCAAGAGGTCCCTATATGCATCAACCACCAGATGGAACACAGGACTCTGTTGGTGCACAGCTCCTATCTATTATTTTATATAATATATGGTTTCCCAAAATGTGGTCTGTTTAATTCCACAAAGTTGAGGTATAATTTCATACCTGTGTATACCTTCAGTCACTGCGCATCTACCCGGTCCGCCGCCACGCCCGCTCTGCTACCGACCTGAGTATCTCCATTCTCATCGTTGTCCCGCTGTGCTGCCGACCACAAACACGAACCGAGGTAGTGTGTTTTACAAACACTAAAAGGACAAACTGAATGTTTGGAAACACGGACCAATTATGGCAAGTCCGTGTCAAGAATCTTTTACCCGCTCTCCCAGCTGCAGCTAAGTGGCGCCATGTTGACTCATATTTTTTTTTTGAAAATGCGATGTTTCCAGCCAATCAGGAAACAGTTCAAGGTAAAAGTTGTTGTACTATCGATGTGATGTCAGAGCGATAGTACAACAACTATTTTGACCTTTGAACTGTACTACAACAAGATTTCAGCAGTTGCTGAAATCCATTCACATTACAGGCTAACCATATACTATAATATGAATTCTGTTCATCCAAACATTCAACAAACTCAGCCAATCCAATACATAAACTAAACAGATCCTAGCCCATTCTCTTAATTATGACAAGAAATCACTTACTGTGGGAAATACTAAGATAGCAGGCAGGAAGGGACATTGGTGTGTTTTAAAATTATGTTTCCCAGCATTACTGGTGTTTTTATATTATATACGATTGGTAGATGAGTATTTGCAGATAACACCAATATGAATGGTATAGCAACCACATAACAAGTACAGTAAAATTATAGCCGTGTGATTTGCTCCCCCCCTTCAATATATATACAGTAGCTTGGATAAAGTGACTGGTGATTGTTGTGGCTGACCTATCTGTACACTGCTGCTCTAGGTCTGTACCCTATGACAGATAGAGGGATTGTCACTTTCTACCCTCAATCTGCCAAAGGTTTTCCAGGGCAAATGACCCTTCGTTAATATGGCAGGTGGCCTCTCTTAAAACATCTGACACTGGATTCAGTTGGAGTTTGGACCTAGCTATTAAGCTCATCCCTGTCAGATGAGTGCAAGCAAGGTGGCATTCTCTGCCTAAGCTTCTCTCTCTCTCTCTCTACTCACTATGGGTGGAGGTTCAGGGGAAGAATAGAGTCAGACACACAGGTACCGTATTTACAGATGTGTCAAGCCAGGAAGAAGTGCAGAAATGCTGCGGAATATCACAGAATACTGCAATTTACTGCAGGGACCATTATAGATCAATGGCATTTAAGCCTTTTTGTCATGCAGGATTTTGTGACATGTCATTATTGCAAGTTACTGTGCTTCATCGAGCTGACACATCTGTAGTACAAGGCACTCATCTAGGTGACTTTTTATTAGGTGACCATTTACAATAATGTACTGAATTGTTTTGTTAGGAAGTTAAAGCAGAGAAAAATAAAAACATTGAATCTGTCGGCAGGCGGAGACTCATTAGCTCATTGTGTTTCCCCAGTCCGAAATAACTAATGCTGAATGAAAAAGCCCTAGAGGCCCCTCACTCACTCTTCCCTCCTCCATTTCTGGTGTGGTCTTCAACAATCTCTTTTACCTTCCCCACCCTCTTTTGATTACTCCCACTTATTTCACCCAGACTACCTCCACCAATAGACCATTTCACACTTCCATCAACCCTCTCCAAGAAAAAGTACTTCCCAGTATCTCTTGTAAGATTCCACCCACCAGCTTCATGGCATTTTCCCTTGTCCTTGTGATCCCACCCAGTCTTAACTATTCCTTGCTATCCACTTTATTTAACCTGTGGAAACATACTTACCTGTCAATTATATCCCTGCTTCATCACAGCACCTCGAGCAAGTGCATGTTCAGATATGCTAACCTCTACTCATATATATTCTTGCCTGTTGCCCCTTGATCATCAATGTAACCTTCTGCTGCATTGATCTAGTACAAGATCCCAACACCCAAAATCTCAAGGCAGGAAATCCCGACAGCAAAATCCCAATGGCCAGAATCCTGAAGATAAGAAACTACTAACAGCACAATTCCTGAAATTGTTCCATGGGGTTCTACCTCCCATACCTCCACTCCCATAAAATATATAGAAACACCTCTGGGTCACCAAACCATGGGGAATGTGGCTGTTGGGAGGTCCATTGCACCATCAGGATTGTGGTGTCAGGATTTGATCTTCGAGATTTGGGGTGTCAGAATCTTGTACGGATACCTTCTGCATTGCCTCCACCCTATCCTAATCCTTCATCAGTTGTGGACAACAAAATTACACATAATATTCCAGGTGAGGCCAAACCTATGACCAATACGGAGGCAGCAGCACCCCTCTTCTCCTGTTAATGATCCCTCTTGTATGCCACCCACCATCTTGTTTGCTATGTCTACCACCCTACTACATGGTGTTGATGTATTCAGGCTGTCTGATATTATTACTTCTAAGTTGTTTTCCTCACTGGTGCTCTTCACTAATACTTCACCTGTCCTATAGTAAGTGCTATAATTTTTTGACCCATGTGCATTACACCTTTCACCACTCTTCCAAGCAACCCTAGTCCTCCTGCAAAATTCTGAGCCACTCCTCACTAAGCTCCTGGCCACAGATCTTAGTATGATCTGCAAACAGGCATATGTATGCAAGATTCCAATTACTATGTCACATGTAAAGACAGTGAAGAGGACCAGACTCAAGAACAATCCCTGTGGCACCCCACTAGTGACTTACAGAGCTCTAAGTATTCCCCACTGATTACAGCCTTCAAGGTACTGTGGCTTAAAAAAAATCCCACCCTCCTGGTTATTGTGTTTCCTACTGCAAGGTCCTGTATTTTCTTAACCAATCTTTCATTCAGTATGGAATCTATGGCTTTACTTGACATTAAGATACATTATGCCTACTACCTGTACCTTATCCACTACCTTTGTTACCCAGTTGAATAATTCAGTCAGGTTTTTCTGACATGACCTCCCTAGCCTTCCCCGTGAACCCATGTTGTCACCTGTACTGCAGTCCATTCACCTAAAAGTTACTATCCTGCCCTGAATTATGGTCTCTAGCAGCTTATCTGTGATAGAAGTTGGGCTGATTGTCTGTAGTTCCTCAGATTGTCTCTGCTCTTTTATAGGGCAACTACATTTGTCATCCTAATGTCACAAGGTATTATCCCTGTCTCTCCTGTCATCACTGGTGGTGGCCCCTAGTTTAAAAATCCAAAAGTTATCACTCTGTAGGAGGATTTTCAAATGGTCTCCTGTCCTGGGGCCTAACAGGACATTTTCAATGCACAAGAATTGCCATCTGTGCTTCTCAGAATCCCAAGTGTGTGCTGTTTTGGCTACAGTGGCACACTCCAGGTGTTTGTGTGTTACTGCCCACCATGATCCTCTACCCTCTCCTTCAGCTTTCTGTTTGTGTGTCCCACATACAAGTTTGAATATGAACAAATTGCTAAATAAACCATGTAAGTAGTATTGCAATTAACACTTTCTTATTTACTGGATTTTCAGACGCCTTTGACTGTGTAGTCTGCTTACAGAATTTACATCTACCACGCTTGAAATGGTTAGTCGGTAAAATGGTTTACCAAGTGTTGATTTTGGGGACTTGCTGAAGGCTGTGCACATCTGTCAATCACATTCTGTTTGTGCCTAAATACTATTTTCAGTGGGTTTTGTGCCCACTCTTGCAACCTGGGATCCATAGAAATGATGTGCCAATTCCTCCAGATTATTTTTTCCATCTCTTTTGACTGAGTGCTGTAGCTGGTAATAAAGTTTAGTCTTCTAGGTGGAGCCCTCCTATGTCTAATCCTGGGTTCATGACCTCCTGATGAGGGGTCTTCTTTGCCAATCATACCCCTCTGGATTACATATTCAGAATACCCCTTTTCACAGGGTTCTACATCATAATGGCAACTGTAAAACCATGAGAAACAGAAACAGCAATGGCAAAACAGCGCAGAAACATGCTGCGAGCACTCTTTATACTGGGGGCTTTGCCCCAGCACATCCCCATTTATGGGGGGCTTTGCCTCCAAACCCCATTACTATAAATAACCAACTCCGGGGGGCACAATTCAAGGAAGGGGAAGACTGTAGTTTGCCAAAATGGCAAGTGTTGTGTTGCCATCACTGTTTTTGTTCCATGCCATTTCACAGTCACTGTTATGATGAGCTACCTTCTCCCTTAACATATCCACCATTTTTCTTGCATTGTTTTTAAAACTGACTTCTTTGCTGCAATTTTTACAGATGCATAAGAACTGACTGATGGGGATATTGTCAATACTATGGCAGGGACAGCAAGAGATAGCAAGTAATAGAGTATTCCTGTGTGTTGGCCTGTGGTATAAATTGGTATCCACCTCCTTCCTGATTCTTTTGCATAACAATATCCAGAAAGGGAACACTGTCATTACTAGTGGTTACAGTAAACCCCAAGTTGGAACTGCTGTCATGCAAATACTCAGCAAAATCACAAAGCTCTTCCTCAGTACCCTGCCATATCATCAAGGAATCATAAATATATTTCCTCCAGAGGAAGATCAATGGGAGGTAATGATTACCCTCACCACTGTAAAGAATTTGCTCTTCCAAAAGTCCTACATAAAGGGTAATGAAATTGGGGCAAATGTTTCCCTGATCAAAGTTCCACTAACCTGGAGAAAAAAATCTCCCATATACATGAAGCTGCTGCACTCTACAACATATCTGGACTGTTCGATCGGAAAGTCATTTGGTGGCATACTTCCTGATTCCTTGCGATTCAAAAATGTATGCAATGCTGATCCACTCATTACTATTTTAGCAGCAGAAAAGGGTGGCAGCATTGTAATCATGGACACTGACAAATATGTGGGAAAGGTCAGGAGACAGCTAGGCAATAAAAACATTGATGAAATTCAAGGTGAGAGATTGATGAACAAATGCACACATTTCTTATTAGAGATCACCTGCTGCACCAAACAATAAATGTATTACTGAAAGTACACAAAAATCTGGAGGCTCCACTGGGTCATACTAATGTACTGGGAATTGATTCCATAATGGAGCCTTTATCTATTTTTGTCAATGAGCATATTAAACATTTTGTCAGTGTCCTTAGATGTTATATCAGGGATTTGACTGAGATTTTATTGTTGATGGATGACCTCCACGTCAAGGGTAATGAGTTCTTGATCACCTTCAATAAGGATGTACTCTACATCAACACACCTCATGGTGAAAGTTTATCAGCATTGCATACATTTTGAACTGCAAGGAGGAGAAAAACATCTACAATGGTGAGGTTAATTGTCAACTCCTATTGACCTCCCTTTGGAGGATACATATTGATGATATATTAATGGTATGGTGGGGTTGAGGAAGAGCTTAATGACTCTGTTGAGTATTTACATGAGAGCAAATCCAATTTGTGATTTGCTGTATCTACCAGTAAGATTAGTGTTCACTTTTTGAAAATTTAATTGTAGAAATGAAAGGAAATGCATGTCTCTCACTGGGATTTGAATCCAGGTATTAGCAATCCATGCTTTAGCTCTTAATCAGCTGAGCTATGAGAGTTCAGCCAATTAAGGCCCTTAAGTTTTCCCATGTGAATCACACATACATTCCTTTCTGGTGTTGCAATGAGCAACCAGGACATCTTTTTACAGACTCAAATAAGGTATCAAAGCAATGGAACTAAAGAGTAAACAAGGAGGAGAAGAAGCACTATGGGTCACCTTGGAGACAGGAAATGGCACTACAATCTGCACAGGGGTTGTATACAGAACCCTATCTAAGGGGGAAGAAATGGATAAGGAAATGATGGGAGGCATCATTAGAAGGCAGAAAAAGGGGTGATATTGTTGATGGGGGACCTCAGAATGCCAGATGTTACCTGGAGCATATTTGCTGCAGCCATATCCAAAATCAGAGTCATTCTCAATGCCCTACAGGGGGCATGCCTCAAGCAGCTAGTGTTGGAACCCACTCGGAGACATCAGTCTCAAACAGGGACAGTGAGAGGATCTTGGATTTAGAAGTGGGTAGCCATCTGGGAACAAGTGACCACCAGACAATGTGGCTCATGATAAACACAGACGTAGAGTCAAGCCATACAAAAGCAAGGGTGCTGGATTTTCAGAGGGCTAACTTTGGCAGAATGAGAGAGTGCCCAAGGAATGCAGTAGCAAAAGGGCAGGAAGGAGGGGCGGAGGAACAAGCCTCTGTGTGAAGCAAATAAAACAAAATGAAGGAAAAAAACACTATGGTTCTCAAAAGAGGTGGCAGGGAAGGTTAGGGAGAAAAAGATATAATTTGGGAAGTATAAGGAATCACAGAAGAGCAGAACAGAGAACTGTATCAGTTAAAGAAGAAGGAAATGGGGAAAGCAGTCAGAATAGCAAAGGTTCAAACCAAGGAAAAGATAGCCAACTCAGTTAAGAAGGGGGATAACACCTTTTATAGGTATATTAGGGAGCAAAGAAAGACCGAGGGAGGGAGAGTGAGGCTTAATAAAGAGGAGGAAGTGGGCAAAGGATGACAGGGAAATCACAGAGATACTGAATGAATACTTTTGTTCTGTATTCACAAAAGAAGAGGAGGGGAATGTACCTAACCCAAATAATAGAAGCACTCTGGATAGTGGGGTCGATACCAGTCCATTCACTGAAGAAAGGGTCCTGAAAGAACACCTAAAACTCAAGGCTGGACAAGGTAATGGGGTCTGACAGGATTCACCTCAGAATTCTGAAAGAACTAAGGGGAGACCTAGTGACACCACTGAATACCCTTTTTAACAAATCATAGAAGGATGGTGTGGTACCAGAGGACTGGAGGAAGGTGGATGTGATTCCCCTTCATAAAAGTGGGAGCAAGGTAGAGGCAGAAAACTACAGACCTGTTAGTTTGACCTCAGTGGTAGGGAAAATGATGGAATCACTTTAGAAAGAAAGAACTGTTGAGTACCTAGAGGCCAGCGGGGCACAGGACCCAAGGCAGCATGGATTCACAGTGAGAAGATCATGTCAAATGAATCTAATAGATTTTTTTGGCTAGGAGACCACTGTAGTAGTCCAGGGAGGGGTTCTGGATATGGCCTACCTAGACTTTAGCAAGGCATGTGACACAGTCCCACACAAAAGATTAATAAACAAGTTAGCCAGCCTGGGTGTGGGTCCTAGAGTGGTAGCCTTGGTAACAAATTGGCTGGAGAACAAGATGCAGAGGGTAATAGTAAACAGAGTACACTCTGAAGAAAGGGGGGTTACTAGTGGGGTACCACAGGGTTCAGTCCTGGGACCAGTCCTCTTTAATGGGTTTATAGGTGACATTGTGGATGCACTGGAAGGAAAAGTATGCCTCTTTGCAGATGACACAAAGATCTGCAACAGGGTTGATACACAAGGGGGGGTGGAAAGGATGAGAAGGGACTTGGCAAGGTTGGAGGAATGGTTAAAATTATGGCAGCTTAGATTCAATGCAAAGAAGTGCAAAGTAATGTACCTGGAAAACAAAAACCCAGGGGAGTAGCACTCAATGGTGGTGGGGGGGCAGTTCCATGTCAACACATCAACAACGATGTTGTCGACATGCCTGACAGCAACGGGAACAATGCTGATAGTTGGCATTTCTCCTGTTGGGACAAAGTGATTTTCTGTGGGGGAAGCAACCTCAGCACCCCCCATACCAGAGGCTGTGCCCCACCCAGACTCCCATCTCTAAATATCCAACTCAATTGGAGTTGGTTCGGTGGGGGTGAAACACCAGGAGTTATGGTGCCATCGTACAATGGACCACCACAGCGACCTGGTGAGATTTGTCACTATGGTGGACTTCACTGTTAAATTGTCGCTGTACTGATGTGCTACTGGGGGAGCTAATAACAAAAATAAAAATGGAACGGGACCTGGGGGTAGTCATATCAGAGGACCTTAAGGTAGGCAAGCAATGCAAGAAGGCAGTAAGGAGGGCTGGGGGGGATATTGAGATGCATAGGAAGAGGCATCACCACTAGAAAACAAGAAGTTGTTATCCTTCTGTACAGACAGTTGGTGAGACCCCATCTGGAGTACTGTGTTCAGTTCTGGAGACCCCATCTCCATATGGACATAGGATGGAGGCAATGCAGAGGAGGGCAACTAAAATGGCGCAGGGTCTGTAACAGAAGCCATATGAAGAGAGACTAAATGAGCTTAATATGTATACCCTTGAGAAAAGGAGGGAGAGGTGGGACATGATAGAAACTTTCAAGTACCTCAGGGGAATCAACGAAGTCCAAGAGGGTAGCATCTTTCAGAAAAAGAGATGTGCAATTACAAGGGGTCACAATTTGAAGACAGAGGGGAGACAGCTCTGGAGCAACATGAGGAAGTATTTTTTCACAGAGAAGGTGGTGGATGCATGGAGTGGCCTTCCCAAGGAGGTCATGGGGTCAAGAACAGTTGGGGAATTCAAGAATGCATGGGACAGACATAAGGCAGTTCTGATGGGTTTGGAGGAAGTAGGCTGTTGATTAACTAGGATCTATAACTTATCCAAAAGGTAGGGAAATGAACAAACCGGGTGGGCCAAGTGGTCCTTATCTGTTGTCAAAGTCTATGTTTCTATTTTTCTATGTACTGCAGGTCCAACAGTGATGGAATTGAAACATTGCATTAGGATCGCTATTTGTGAAATCAATTACAATGTGAACACAGTTAATATTCTGAATCTTTCTATTCACCTGTCTTATGGAAGGCAACCATCTGTGTATATGCCTTTATGTCCCCCTGTCTCCTTCCTTTCCTCAAGTCTATACATATTAAGCTCCTTAAGTCTCTCTTCATATGTCTTCCAGTGCAGACCTTGCACCGTTTTAGGTGCCCTCTCTGGACTGCCTCCATTCTGTCTATGTTTTTGCAGAGATTGGGTCTCCAGAACTGCCCTTGTACTCCAGATGGGATCTCACCAGCTGTCTGTACAGAGGGATAACAACTTCCTATTTTCTACTGGTGATGCCTCTCCCTATGCATCCCAGTATACCCCCAGCCCTCCTTACTGCCATCTCACATTGCTTGCCCACCTTTAGGTCATCTGATATGACTACCCCTAGGTCCCTTTCCATTTTTGTTGTTGTTAGTATCTCACCCCCCATTCTGTACTTTTCTCCTGGGTTTTTGTTTCCCAGGTGCATTACTTTGCACTTCTTAGCATTGAATCTAAGCTGCCATACTGTACATTTGACCAGTCCTCCAACCTTGCCAAGTCCCTTCTCATCCTTTCGACCCCACCTTGTGTATGAACTCTGTTGAAGATCTTTGTGTCATCTTCAAAGAGACATACTTTTCCTTCCAGTCCCTCTGCAATGTTGCTTATAAAGATATTAAAGAAGACCGGTCCTAGTACTGAACCCTGCGGTACCACACTAGTAACCCACCTTTCTTCAGAGTGGACTCCATTTACTATTACCCTCTGTGTCCTGTTCTCCAGCCAATTCTTCACCCAGGCTACCATCTTGGGACCCACTCTCAGACTGGCCAACTTGTATATTAATCTTTTGTGTAGGACTGTGTCAAATGCCTTGCTAAAACCTAGGTAGGCCATGTCCACAGCCCCTCCTTAATCTACTACATTGGTCACCCAGTCAAAGAAATCTATTAGATTTTTCTGACATGACCTTCCCGCTGTGAATCCATGCTGCAGTGGGTCCTGTCTCCTCTGTCCTCTAGGTACTCAACAATTCTTTCCTTCAGAAGTGATTCCATCATTTTTCCAATCACTGAGGTTACACTAACAGGTCTGTAGTTTCCTGCTTCTGCCCTGCTCCCACTTTTGTAAAGTGGAATAATATCTGCCTTCCTCCAGTCCTCAGGTACCACACCATCCTTCCATGATTTGTTAAAGAGGGTAGTCAGTGGTGTCACTAGTTCTACCCTTAGTTCTTTTAGAATTCTGGGATGAATCCCATCAGGCCCCATTGCTTTGACCACCTTCAGTTTTAAGAGTTCTTCCAGAAACCTTTATTCGGTGAATGGGCTGGTATCAACCCCTGTATCCAGAGTGTTTCCACTGTTTGGTTTAGGTATCTCCCCCTCTTCATTTGTGAATACTGAGCAAAAATATTTGTTTAGTGTCTCTGCCTTTTCACAGTCACCCCTTGCCCACCTTGTTTTGGGCCTTTGCTGTTCTGACTGCCTTCCCTGCTTGCTTTTGCTGTAACTGATAAAATACTCTGTCCTGCTCCTTCTGTGATTCCTTGTACTTCCTGAATGCTTTCTTTTCCTCCCTAACCTTCCCTGCCACCTCCTTTGAGAACCATAATGGTTTCTTATATTGTTTTGTTTTGTTTATTTGCTTCCCACAAAGGCTTGTTGCCTCTGTGATGGCAGTTCTGATTATTCCATTGTTCTTCCACCTCTCCTTCCTGCCCATTTGCTAGTGCATTGCTTAGGCAGTCATCCATTTTGGCAAGGTCAGCCCTCCTGAAGTCCAGTACGTTTGCCTTTCTATGGCTTGACTCTACTGCTGTGTTTATCATGAACCATACTGTTCGATGGTCACTAGTTCCCAGATGGCTACCCACTTCTAAATCTGTGATCCTCTCACCATCTCCATTTGAGAGTACCAGGTCTAAGACTGCTCCCTCTCGAGTGGGTTCCAATACTAGTTGTCTAAGGCATGCCCTCCGTAGGGCATCTAGAATGACACTCTTAGAAGTGGCTGCTGCAAATGCACTCCAGTTAACATCTGGCATATTCAGATCCCCATCAGCAATATCCCCTTTTCTGCCATTCTAAGGATACTTTCTATCATTTCCTTGTCTATTTCCTCCCTCTGAGATGGGGTCTGTATACAACCCCTGTGCGGATTGTGGTGCCATTGCCTGTCTCCAAATTGACCCACAGTGCTTCCTCCCCTCCCTGTTTACCCTTTTCTTCTGTTGCTTTGATTCCTTCCCTTATGTAGAGAGCTACTCCTCCTCCTCCTCTTTTACCCTCCCTGTCCCTCCTGTAGATAGTGTATCCTGGCATGTTTACATCCCAGTCATGGTTCTGTGTGTCCATGTTTCTGTGACTGCCATGATATCCAGATGTTCCCCCTCCATCAAGGCCACTAATTCCAGAAAGCTTGTTACCCAGACTACAGGCATTGGTACTCATTGCTCTCCATTTTTTGAAGGCTTTATCTCTTGTAGCACCATCTCTGTCCTCATTGACTTTGCTTTCTCCATTTACCCCTGTTCTGCTCCCAACTGACCTTTCTACCTTGGTCTTTACCTCATTTAGTACCCCATTTTGCAGGGGGAGGCTGGGAATTCCCTGCTGCTTATCAGTGCCTCCCCCTTGACTAGTTTAAAAGCTTGCCAGTGAAGCAATTAAACCAATCACCTAGAAGACTTGTTCCCTTCCTGGACAGATACAGACCATCCTGCCAGTATAGGTTGATATCCCTCCAGGTGGAACCCCCAGTCCCCAATGAAGCCAAACCCCTGTGGTCTGCACCATTTTTTCAACCATTCATTGAATCACATGGTGCGAAGTACCCTCACCTCACCCTTGCCATAGACAGGCAGCACCTCATATCATCACTCAATAACAGTGATGATGTGATGCTAGAAAACAGGTAGAAATAAATGTACATCATTCATACAATCATGGGTACTAGAAATTTTGCATACCACCCATGCTAAGTGCTACATATTACAGTAGTCAGGTTTCACAGAGAGAAAGATGCTCATCCAGTGATATGAGGCAGGAAATAAGAGCAGCCTATGGAGGGTTAAAACAGGTGCATTGGGCTCTCTTGACCAGAAGAGTGTGATGCATTTTTTTAAAGACAGCATGATTAAGGGCAGAGCGATCATCAAGTGGCAGGGAGTTCCAGTATTTTGGGGCCAGGCATGAGAAAACTGAGGTACCTTTCAG
Source organism: Neoceratodus forsteri (assembly GCA_016271365.2). Taxonomy (NCBI): domain Eukaryota; kingdom Metazoa; phylum Chordata; order Ceratodontiformes; family Ceratodontidae; genus Neoceratodus; species Neoceratodus forsteri. Next base: position 1,158,624,968 of record CM028132.1, on the reverse strand, counting down.
AGTCTTATACCCTGTACCTGGGAGTACTTAGTAGAGAGAGCTTAGAGGAGCAGAGGCCATAGCTGGGGGGTTGGGGCACTAGCATGGTTGCAAGAGAGGAAATAAGGCCCATTCTAATGTTATTATCTAGTAGTGTATCAAGGACAAGAAGACGATGGGCAGATGGAGAGGGTTAACCTAGGTCTGAATATAACAGGGATGGTGTTTCAGATGTGGGGAAGTTGAGGTATAGTGACAGATATTGTTATATGTTGTGTCTCATTTACTGAGTGTGATTTTATTTTTTATTTTATTTTATTTTAAGAAGTAATCAGAATTACAACCCTTTGAGTCAGGGACTCATTTACAAAGGCTCCTCATCAGGAAGACAAATACATTAATAGCAAGCAACAGAAAACAAAGTAAATGAGCTCAAATAAAAGCAAACAGTCAAAATTAAGGGCTGGTTAAAAAGGCACTATGTCAAGGCAAATTAGCAATAATAAACAGACATAAACAATGATGTGGGCTATAATGAGTCAAATGAAGGCCAGAGTCAAAAATAGGCAGACTGAGAGGAGTAAAGGCAGGGGAAAACTCAGCCAGGGCAGTCACAGCAGCGGGAGGAGAGTGGGTGGTTCTTGAGAGCAGTTTTAAAAGGTCCCAATCTTAGTAGGGAGGTGATGGCAACAGGCAGGGAATTGTACCAGGATGGGGCACAGTAATGGAATCACCTCTGTGCAAGGGAAGTCCTAACTCGAAATTTGTAGAGGGGAGTGGACAGCACTGCAGTTTGAGAGGGAGGGGGTAGATAGTCTTATGATAGAAGACAGACCTGCAGTGATTTTTTTTGGTCAAGAGGCAAGATTGATAGATAAGCCTTTTCTCCAGATTAAGGAAGTTACAGAGGGACTACAGTGTGCAAGTATGGGTGAGACGGGGGAACCTGTATGCAGCCGGCAGGCCTTATTGAGGAATAGCTTAATTTTGTGCAGAGCAGTGTTGTCAGTGGCACCATAAATAAGCAGACCATTTTTCATGAGGGACAGTACCAAGGATGAGATGGCCAGCTTTAGTGCTTCAGTGGGGAGACAGTCACGATGGCAATACAGTAGGCCTATCCTAGAGTTGATGGCGGAGCAAAGGGAATGGATGTGGTCGTGAAGGGATAGGGAGGGATAAAAAAAAAACACCAAGACATTTGAAGGAGGAGGTTTGTTCAAGAGGAAAGAGGGTACTACATAAAACTCAGAGTGGATAATCTTTACGTTTACTCTGGTTATGTGCAAAAAGCATGGTTTAGTTTTCTTTAAGTTCACAACTAGGCTGTGGTCAAAGAATCAGCATTCAGCTTTGGTGAAGGAGTCCTGCGGGGAGTTTTGTAGGAGGAGAGGGTCAGTGTGTGACTCAAACAGGACAGCATCATCTGCATATAGTAGAAGGTTTCTATTACAAGTGGAGGGCAAGAATTCAAATAGAGGCTGAAAAGCAAGGGCTCTAGGATGGAGCAATGGGGAACACTGGAATGAACCTGTTGGGGCAGGAGATGGTAGACCCAATTTTGACACACTGGGTGCGGGAGGAAAGATAGCTGGAGAACCAATTCAACACACCCTGTGAGAGGCCGAGGGGTTAGAGAGAAGAGAGGAGAGAGGAGAAGGGAGTAGTGGACAGTGTTGAAAGCTTTCAATAAGTCAATGAAGACAGAGCAGGCAACATGACCTTTGTCAGAAGCAGTGTGAAAGAAATTGCAGAATTCAATAAGGGCAGTAGTGGTGCTGCATGTGTAATGAAAACCATGTTGTTCATGGCAGAGGAGGTTATAGGTGGAGAGGTAGTCAGAGAGCTGATCGGCTACAATTTTTTCCAGAGCCTTTGAAAGAAGAGGGAGGATGGAGATCAGGCGATATTTGCTGGAGGTGGTCCGGTCACCAGATTTGCGAAGAGGGATGATCACTGCTGTTTTCCAGGCAAGGAGTAATTGACTGAGACAGAGGGAGCAGTTAAGCAATTTAGTAAGGAACTGAGGACAGCAGCATCTAGGACCCTTTAAGTAGTTGGTGTTGAGAGGTCACTACTGTTGTTCCTTAAGTGATCAGAGCAGGTAGAGGCCTTGCTTCATGAGAGAAGAGGGCCTTGAAATAGAATGGGGATGAGCAACTGGATCAGAGGAGGGGGGTGGGACTGGGTTGAAAAGATTTTGAGGAAAGACAGCCGAGAGGTCAGAGAAGGAAGTATTTAAGCAGTCAGCAATAGCCATAGGATCAGTAAACAAGGCACCATTAACAAAGAGATGGGCAGGGGCGTCACAGCCTTGCCATTAAGTTCCTTGATATTGTTCCAGAAATTATGGGATGAGCCCCAGGAGGAGGCAAAGGTGGACCAGTAGTGTTCAGCCTTGGCTTTACAGATAGCCCAGGTACATTTATTTCTAGCAGTATGATAAGCTTGCCTGTCTGCAGTCCTACTGGATTCCACAGACCTGTGCCAAAGGTTGTCTCTGAGGTGCATGAGACCAAGCAGAGATGGAGTGATACAGAGATATTCATGGTCCTTGGAGACAACTTTTAAAAGGGGAGCAAAGGTGTCACAGGTCTTGTTGAAAACTTGGATAAAATAGAGACGGGTGGAGTCAATGTCTGGGGCACAATCAATTGGGGACCAATCACAACCAGCAAGATACTCTTTTAGTTGGGCAAGTTTACCAGCGCATAAGACACAATGAGTGGACAGTTTGGGTGGATGCTTGGACATTATGCACGACCAGGAGAAAGTGATAGGGGAGTGATCACTGAGCACATCAGGGAGCACAGCAAGGTTGGAGATCTTGTGGGGTTTGTTGAATAGAACAAGAATCAGTAAGGCAGATGTACTAGTAACCAGGTTAGATCTGGTGGGGAGATTAACAAGTTGAGTAAGGTCTAGGGTGGCAGTGGCATCCTTAGCTTGGGAGGTGGAGGCAGCAAGCCAGTTAATGTTTAGGTTGCCAAGTAAGATTTGCTCCATCTTGGGGGGAAAGGAGGTAAGATGATCAAGGATGGATTGGAAGGCAAGGTGTTGGTGCCTATGAGGAATGTAGGATGCAGTAAGATATAAAGGGGCTGTAGAGGGGTCGGGGTAAGTTTGAGGGAGATGGCTTGGGTGCCATGAATGAGCTGAGGGGTTGGGGGGGGCGTGTCCTTGGATTGAGTTGCCGAGGTATATGGCACAACCCCTGCTATGCTTATGTAACCCCCTGTTACCCGGGGTTGCTAGAATTCCAGTAAGACCTAATAGTAGGCAGGGAAGGCAGCTTGTGAAACTCCAGTTAAATGGATTTCACACTGTCTCACTCTGTTCTCAGTCTCAGCTGAGACTGAGGGATGTCATCATTTTAGAACTGTCGCAGCTGCATAAGCCACACTGGAATGTTGCAGTTGGAGGTTAGAGTAGAATGTTGGGGAATTTGAAGCCAGTCTGTGTGTAGTCTGAGTGAGAGACTGTAGTGCAGTAGAGTGTGTGCAGGATCTCAGAACTTTAAGCTCTGTTTCAGAGCTACATTTTGTAGTAGGTGTGTGTTTCCACCTGAAGAGGAACACAGGAACTGATTATTGAAGTGGTGGAGACCACTCTCCAATGGTTCAGGCCCCCATCCCTGTGGGGATGGGGGAAGGTATCTGCCTGTTTTCCAGGGGCAACCCCCGTGGATCCAGCTAAGGAAAAGAAGCTAGAAGCTCTGAAAGAAAGATTTCTGAGGAGGAAATGCCTGTGAGGCACCTGCAACCAAAGGGTGAGTTCGCTTTGCAAAAGGGCCTTGTGTTTTCACCTGAAACAGAAGGAAACTAAAGGGGCTGTTACTGTAGGGTAAGGAAAAGACAGCCAAGTACAGTTGGAAGATGTGGGGATTGGACTGCTTAACTCTGTGGGGGGTCTAGAGTAATGGACAAAGCCACTTATTTTAAGTATGTTCAAGTCCAGCACAAATGGGAAGAAAGAATGTGGGGACTGGACTGCTTAACCTGTGGGGGGTCTAGAGTAATGGACAAAGCCACTTATTTTAAGTATGTTCAAGTCCAGCACAAATTGGAAGCAAGACAAGTAGATGGAATGTGAAATACATTTTAGCAGGAATCTACACAACAAAGTGTTAAAGGATGAGGTGTTTACAGTCAGGAAATGGCGGGTATGAATTGTGGGAGCCAGGAGGTGGAAAGTCCCATCAGTAGTAAACCAAATGCACCTCACGGATTTGCTCTGAGACACCTGTTGCTTTCTCTCAGGTACTTGGCCAGTGCCTGAGGAAAGTACGAGACGATGGGATTAAAGAGGAGATTCCCTGATGGAGCCGAGGTGCTCTTAGATGGTTTAGGAGCCACCAGAAAATGTTTCCATGAAGTATGGAAGGTGTCAAGCTAGCTATAGGGAACCGAGCTAAGGAAAACTCAGAGCAGTGTACAGAAGTTCGGGCTGTGTAACCAAAGCAGCATACAAGTCCGGGCTGTGTGCCCAGTGTGTTATGAGGCCTGAGGGGCTAAAGTGATGAGGATGTGTTCTGGTCTCCTTTAATCTGCATTACCAGGAGTGTAGCCCATGGGGATCCATCTATGCTTTGTTTATTCTGTTTGGATGTGAATAAAAGCCACACTTTAGAATCCCACTTCTGGTATTGGACATTACAGTTATTGCTTCCTGTGTTCGGAGTTACTTGGGTGCCCCTGTGCAGAGTAGCCAAACTTAGCCTTGGTGCCGAGTGACCAATTCCTCCCCGAACTCAGCCCACCTGGTATTGCTGTCAGATGGCAGCGGCAGACTGGGTAGGGGTTACACTTAGAGATCCAGTTCTCTCTAAAAAGTGTATACCCAGGAAGGGCAACTGCAGCATCAGAGTGGCCTTGGTAAGCCATGTTTCAACATTGGCCAAGATATCAGACTGATGTAGAGCAGTCCAATCCTGTAAGTTAGGGAATTTCTTTAGCAAACTACATATGTTCATGGATGCAAAGCACAGCAAATGGGGCACCAGAGTGTGAGGGGGGTTAATAGAAGGGGGCCCAGGATTAGGGTGAACATTTCCAGAGAGCATGAGGAGGAGAGCAAGGACCCTTAGAGTGGCTAGGTATTGCACACGGTGGGAAGGGGAGGTGCAAGAAGAGAGGGTTGCCGAGGTAGTGACAGTGATGGGAAGGGAGCAAAGCACAGGGAAGGCAAGTAGGGTGGGCTCAGGGGGGCAGAGACAGAGGTGGCAGTTGATGGGTGAAACAGTAGGGGGTGGGGAGGCCAGAAGTGGAACAGAGTAGGTGAGAGACAGTGGAGAAGAGGGAACAGGGAAATTAGGTATAGAGAGGTGTTAGAGGGGAGAGAAGAGTTAGGAGAGAGAGGGAGGGAGGGGGTTATAGCTGGAGAGATTGCTTGAAGGCATTTGTTTAGGTGACAACACCATATGTGAGAGACGTGAGTAGAATTCTCTTGGCAATAACCAGGCTAGCAGAAGGAGTGAGAATCCAATTAGTTCTGTAGGCAATGCCTAGTTTAATGTTGATTGATTTGCATGTGGTCATGATGTGTTGTTCAAAACTGAGTGATTCATCAAGTAGGATGCCTAACAACTTAAAAGAAGTTACTGCCATAAGAGAGGAGCCATTTGCACAAGAGACATTAAATAGGCTGTGATTGGCATTAAGTTTGGCAGGGGATCCAAAGAGAATGCCCTGCATTTTACTTATTTATTTATTTTTTTTATTTATTAAAGTAAAAAATGCAAACCTTTGAGTCATTGACTCCTTTGAAAAGGCTCCGTATCAGTATATACAGACAATTTTTACAATAAGGTAACTACAGAGGGCAATGTATACAGAGTAGTCCACATAACGGACACAAAGTTAAACATCTGAGGGTGGTATAAACCCTGAGTCAAGTAATATTCTGTAGGTGGAGCAATCCCACAATCAAGTAAAATACAAGAACATTCAGAGAAATAATTTTAGGTCTTGTATCAATAGTACAATTAGTTTCTAGTTCACCATATTTGAAAGAAAGAAAGAGGCTAACAAGGGACAGGCACTGGGACTTGAAGATTAGTTGCTGTCACAGGCTGAACCCTTAAGTAGGAATTCCCTGAGGCAGTTTTTGTAATGGCCAATCTTAGGCATGGCTGAAATAGATATAGGAGGCCATTGAGCCATTGAGGGGCCCTATGATAGAAGGCTCTTTGACACAGCATGGTCCTACAATGGGGAACCAAATGGGGAATCCTGGTGGTACATCTGGATACCCTTTGTTGGGTATGTCCTGGATAATGAAATGCAGATCAAGCAGGGAGAGTTTGCAGTGGATTTTCTTGGCCAACAGGTAGGTGTCATATTTTAGATGACCCTCGAAATTTTGACAGTTGGTATGACTGTAAAGATCACACGTGTGGGTCCATCTATCGCAACCTGTAAGTAGGCGATAGGCTTTGTTCAAGTTGGTCTTTACTCTGCGCAGGGTGGGATCATCTGCAGAGCCATAGAACACTATTCCATAATCTACGACAGAGAGGACAGAGGACTGCACAGCTAGATGAAGGGCATCCAGAAATAGGCAGTGTTTGTGCCAGTGGAGTACACTAATTTTGGTGTTGATGGTGGTACTCAGTGTATGAATATACAGGTGGTAGGTGAGGGATGAGTCAAGAGTGATGCCAGAGTATTTGAAGGAGCTTACCTGCTCAATTGGTGATCTTTGATTATTGTAAATATGGAGGGTGAGATCCCTGAGCAGATTTTGGCGATGAGAGAAAACCTTCAACTTGTTTTTTTTAAAGTTGAGAACTCGCCTGCACTCTGTGAACCAGGATTCAGTGAATGAGGTTTGGATGGCTTGTTGCACTAAGGAGGGATTAGGGTGGCTTGTGAAGATGACGGCGTCATAGGTGTGTAGAAGCAAATGACTCAAGCAGGCACTGGGCAAGGAGTTTAAGAAGAGGCTAAAAAGGAATGGGCCAGGTATGGAGCCTTGTGGGACCCTGGAACAGACTGATAGGCTGGTGGAGAGGGTTGAGTTAATGTTGACCTGCTGGGTCCTGTCACTTAAATAGCTCTCAAACCAGGATGTAGGTTCAGGGGCAAGACCCAGGGAGGACAGAAAATTAAGTAAGAGGGCATGATTGACTGTATCAAACACCTTAGTTACTGTAGGTCTATGTAGACAGATCCAACTACATGTCCGTAGTTGAGGGCCTTGTGTATGAAGGTGGTGTATTCCATAAGGGCCGTAATGGTGCTGTGATCCTTGTGGAATCCATGTTGTTCGATGCACAGGAGATTATATTTAAATAAGTAGTCTGTGAGTTGGTCAGCCACCACTTTTTCTGCGGCTTTGGAGAGAGGTGGTAAGATGGAAATGGGATGGTAATTATTGGGTGAGGTACGATCACCCAGTTTGGGGATGGGGGTAATGACTACCCATTTCCAGGGGGTAGGAAACTGACCTAGACAGAGGAAGAGGATAATGATTTTGGTTAAGGTGTCAATGACTGCGTTGGTGTGAGGTGTAGCAGTTTTAGGTCTAGTGTTTCACCACTATGGTGATCTTGCCCAGGACTTTAGAGAGATAGGTTTTAGCCTCTCACATGAACTTATGATATGAAACCAGAAAGGTGGAGGAGGAAATGGTTGAGTGGAGGGGTAGAAGAAGTTGGCAGGCGCACACTACTGAGGTCTGAGAAGGATGTGTTTAATGCATCTGCTATTTGCAGTGGGTCTTACATCGGGACACCATTCACAGTGAATTGAGAGGAAGGGAGGATACAGTTTTACTGCTAAGTTTTTTAATGGTGTCTCAGAATTTGTGCCCATTGCCCATGGATGAGGAGTGAGAGTGCTGGTAGTAGGTGGACTTGGCCTGACACAGGACCCAGGTGCATTTGTTTCTGGCCTCCCTGTATCACTGCCTAGCTTTTGGAAGTCCAGATTCAAGGGCTTTATGCCACAGCAATCCCAATGGTGCATGAGGTCAAGTAGGTTCTGGAAGAGCAGGGGGTATCATGGCCCTTTTCAATTTGCCTGGTGATAGGGGCATAGAGATCACAGGCCATGCTGAACATAGAAATGAAATAGGAAAGGGTGCTGTCAGAGGATCCAGCTGTGTCAATGATAGAACTAGTCACAGTTAAGGAAGTGGAGATTAAAGGAGGCTAGCATGCCTTTTTTTAATCTGTAAATATGTCTAAGATAAGTCTATTGCTGTGGATCCAGTCTTGGATTTTTAGAAATGCAGAAGTGAGACAACTATTTATTTCCTTTATAGGTGCAGAGGAAGTGTAAAGCACTTGATCATCTGCATATAGAATAGTTGTGTACCCAAGGGTGATTGGAGGTATGTTTTTATAAAAATTAAGAAGAGAAGAGGCCCCCCAAAATGGATCCTTGAGGAACACCAACACTTACATGTACAGAGTCAGACACCGCATAGTTGAATTTAACATGTTGGCTTCTATTGCTTAAGTAGCTGTGGAACCATTTTACAGCTTTTGCAGAGAAGCCAATGAAGCCAAAGCGGGTAGGTAGGAGGGGGTGATCAATGAGATTGAATACTTTAGAGCAACAGATGAACACTCCACCTGTCATTTGGCCTTGATCCATCGCAGTAAGAGCATCATTAGTGAACTGTAGTAGTACTGTAGGGGTGCTGTGCACTTTGCGGAAGCCATGCTGAGTAGATGATAGGAGACTGTATTTGGAGAGGAACTCAAAGACCTGCATAGCCACTAATTTCTCCAGGATTTTGTTAAGTACTGAAAGAATGGCAATGGGCCTATAATAGGAAATGTCCTTTTTCTCTCCTTTATTGTAGACCGGGGTAATGTTTGCTACCTTCTGAATGTCTGATACATGACCATGGCACAGTGAAAAGGTGAATGTTTTAGCCAGTAGAGCTGCAATAGAAAGTGGCATAAAGGTTGCTACATAGAGGAATCTCAGAAATTAGGCAGGTGGTAATCACAGGAGAAAAGATTAAAAAAAAGGGTTTGTAGCCCTGAAAACTGATGCACCTGAGGGTGATAAGAGAATTGGCACTGGAACTGATTTAAATTCTAAGAAAGCTATTCAACATCTCACTACTGTCAGGGATGATTCTGAATGACTGCAGGGTAGAAGGCATGCTTCCACTCCACAAGTGAGGGGACAGCAAGCAACCGAGTAATTACAGGCCAATCAGTCTTGCCTCCAATGGGGTAAACTGATGGAGACACTTGTCAAAGGGGACCCAGTGGACAACCTGGAGAGAAGGGCTCCAGAATAGTAAGCTGCATTGGTTCATGCCAGGAAGGCCTTGCCAGATTAGCCTGATAGTTCTCTTTGCTTGGGTAACAAGGGCAGTGGTTCAGGAGCAGAAAGTGGATTTACTCCACTTTGCCAGCAACAAAGCATTTAACTTGGTGCCTTGGTGCTGAAGACGTTAGAGGATCTGAGAACAGCAAAAGATCTAGTTAGATGGCTGGGAAGTTGGTGGGGGAGGGAAACAGTAGAGGGTGGTGGTAAATGGGGTCAAGTTAGGGATGAAGGTCACAAATGGGGTGTCACTGGGGACAGTCCTGGGACCAGTCATTTTCAACATGTTCATCGGTGACATAGTAGATGGAATATACGGCAAGGTGTAGCTCTTTGCAGATGAAAGTAAGCTCTGTGGCAGGGTAGACAGCAAGAGTATATATATATATATATATATATATATATATATATATACAATAGATATATATATATATATATATATATACATACATATATATATATATATAACGTATACAATAGGGGTGAGTGATAAATGAGTGTGATAAAAACATGTCTTTTCACTGTGGTGACATCACCACAAGAGATAAATCATGTTGTGATATCACGACTAGTGATAAATCATGTCGTGACATCACCACTGTGAGAGATATTTCACTGCTGCCTGCAGCCAACTGAGTTACCATGGCAAAACATTCTCAGGTGTTACCTATACTCTGTCTCACTCCCAACCCATTGCTGTGAAGCTCTCAGCTTGACTGCTACCAGAATTCTAAAGCAGGCAGTTTCACAAAACAATTTCATTGTCACTGCTGCCTGCAGCCAACTCAGTTACCATGGCAAAACATTCTCAGGTGTTTCCTATACTCTGTCTCACTCCCAACCCATTGCTGTGAAGCTCAGCTTCACTGCAGCCAGAATTCTAAAGCAGGCAGCTTCACAAAACAATTTCATTCTCACTGCTGCCTACAGTCAACTCAGTTACCATGGCAAAACATTCTCAGGTGTTTCATATACTCTCTCACTCCCAACCCATTGCTGTGATGCTCTCAGCTTGACTGAATCCTGAGCTTTAAAACACATAGGCCCAGATATTCAAAAGAGCTGAGCCATGCGCAGTAGGGTTGCGCCTGCGCAAGTCCGAAATTGCGCCATTCTGTGATATTCAGCAGAAGGTAGTTGTGCCCCCCAAGTCATGCTGAGCAACAGCGCAATGCTAATGAATGCATGCTCAACCGGAGGGGGAGGAAACATGCATAAACTGCACAGCCCAATATTCAGCCGGGCTGTGCACAGTTGTGCAGGCGCAACCCCCTACCTGCACCTGCACAACTTTAAGCCAAAAAAAGGATTAAGTCGAGGGCCACCCCGGGTGAGCTGCCACATTGCAGGGTGCAACACAGCAGCTGCCACCTGTGGGTGGCCCTCTAATCCCTGTGCCCCCCTGCAGCCCGATTTACGGTATAATAGTAACCCCCGTAGCCGATTGTGGGCAGCAGGTATCCACCCCGCAGCAGGCGATCGCGGCATGAACTGAAACAACCCTCCCGACTGGCCCAATCCACGGGCATGATGTCACACAACCCCCGACTAGCCCAATTGCAGGGCAGAACACAGTCCCCACCCCCACTAGTCCGATTGTGGGCATAACATCAACCCCAAAGACCAATATTCTTGGTGGTCCAGTGGACCGTGAAGCCCGATCATGGGAATAAGGTCAAACCCCTCAAAGTCCAATATCCTGGTGATCTAGTGGCCCCCACCCACCCACCTATGGAGCCCCACCACCCGCTCCTCCCGTCAGCGGCGGGGCAGCACCCACCACCTACCACCCGCCACCCACTGACTGGCAGCTCGGTAGGGCTGCCGCCGATGGTTCAGAGTAAGAGCCAATGGGCGTGCAGCCCATACCGCATAAGGCAGTCCAGATATGTGAATGAATGAATTTTACACTAGATCACCAGGGATATTGGACTTTGGGGTTGACCTTATGCCCGTGATCAGGCTTAGCGGTCCACTGGACCACCAGGATATTGGTCTTTGGGGGTTGGCGTTATGCCAGTGATCGGGACTGGTGGGGTGGGGTGTGTTCGGGCTGGTCGAGTCGAAGGGTTTATTATGGTTATGCTGGGATCGGGCTAGTCGGAAGGGGTTTAATCGTTATGCCATTGATCAGGCTGGGGGAGGATTTACTTATGTATGGTCCGGACTGCGGGGCGTCGGTCCCAACAGCTGTGCTGCCTGGCGGGGCACCTGGGTGTAAGTCATCGGGATCAAGCCGCACCTGCATGCTAATGGCATGCAAATGAGAATACATAATCAGGTGCAAATGGCCCCAGTACCTTGCATAAATTATGGCCCCATTTGCATGTCTCCTAAGATATCATGAATTTGTGCATGGCGCAATGGAACTTGCACCTCCGCATCTAAGATACTCCACTCTGACCACTTGCGGTGGCACAAGTTCCACTGTGCCATGCCACAATGTAATGAGTGAGGCGATATTCAAAGGAGTTGCTTAATAGCCAACTCTGTTGAATATCGTCCAGCCACACCCCTCGCGCAACTTTTTGAGCAGTGCAGGGCTAGCCACAGAATAGAGCAGTTTGAATATCTGGCCCATAGCTTCAAAAAACAGTCTTTCTTACTGCTGCCTGAAGCTAACTTACTTAGCATTACAAAACACACTCAGCTTTTCCCACAGTTTGTAACACTGCCAGCCCATTCAGAAAATCTCACACACAGAAACAGCAAACACAGAAACAGCAACAGAACACAAAAAATCATAACAATAATTCTGAAACTTGTACCTCTATTGTATACATAGAACACATGATGTGCAGATCGTGTGCTCGGAAAATATCTTCACTCCTGCATCATGACTCTGGATACTCTCACTCATGCCTTACCTCCGTGGGTATCCAGAGCTCACTCTGAAAGTGTGAAGATATTTTCCATATCACACTCCTGCCCATCATGTATCATATATATATATATATCTATACATATCTATCATATATATATATATATATATAACAATATTTGCTAAAAAACCTTGTTAATGCACTAGTTAGGGTTAAACTGACAAAAGTAGGAAATGTGTTGCCCAGATCACTATTTATATGAAATGGCCTTTTTGATAACGTTATGGTGGGAAGCAGATTTGGGAGAAAATAGGGATAATGTAGGAATACACCTTTTTGGGCCACAACTTGCAAAAAAACAAAGTCACTTAATGTTGTGGAAACAAAATAAGAAAAAGGTTGTTACACCTATATATAATGTCATGGGGAGTACAATTGGACCAAGTAATAAACAGATTCATTTTGAAAGATAAAATACCATGGTTACACTTTCAAATTGGTAGAACAGGTAATTTTGGGCCCTTGGAGGATAGGAAATTAATGGAAGGATTAAAGAAAGGGTGTTTAATTAAATGGTATCAATTATTAAACTGGGAAGGAACATTTATGTCTTATGGAGTTTTAAAGCTACTTATCTCATTGAACTGCAAATGTATCTTTTTACAATATCTACAGTTAAGAAAGAGATATGATGTAAGATGATGTCTGATAAACATGCAATTAATATTAATAGATTACTAGAACAACATAAATTAGTCTAGAACTGGAAAGATAAGCCTCTTCATAAAATGTACTTTCAATTAAGTAACATGGATCATAATATTTGGGAAAAAAAACAAATAGGAAATGGTGTATGGAAACAGGAGTATCATACACTAGTCAACAATGGAGAATTCTGAGAGCTAAAATTATTAAGGACTATGTATATTCAAAAAATAGCACTATTCAAAAAAAAAATCATTGATAGGGCATATTATAATCCAGAGGTATTAGGTCATATTATTGAAGATAGATCTAATAAATGTTGTCATTTGTGTGGGCAAAAGGCTAATCTATTTCATTGTCTATGGGAATGTCCAAAAATTAAACCAATGTGGGAAATGAGAGCTAAATGGTTCACCAAGATATTAGGAATCAGGATAAATAGCAGTTTTTAAATATGATTTTGAGCGATGCGGAGGGGATGAAGATGGACTCCACATTAAGGGAAATAATATTTGCAGGTACTATGAGTGCCAAGAGACACATATTGGGCAACTGGAACTCCCAAATAATTGAATTTTACTCTAAAATAAATGGTGGTTTCAAGTAAGGGAAGCAATTCTTTTTGAAAATATATGGCTGGAGATAGAGGGTGATATAACAAAAAGATATCAACAACATAAATATAAGAGATGATTTTATACCACTGTGGGAAATTAATTGAGATCCCGGGGGTATGTGCTTTTTCTTTGTGTTCTTGTGTTTTGTCTTCCTATTTATTTTTATTTTGGTCTATATAATAATTTTCAACTTTATTTACAAATTTATATTTATTATATAAGGTAGTGATATAAGGGCTGGCAGTATAGCCTAGCGGTTAGAGGAACAAGGTGTGAATGAGCTTGGTACATCCAGCAGACTAGACCCGAGTTTGATTCTCACAACCTCCACTTGCATACTGTGTGACTCTAAGCAAGTCACTTAACTGCCCAGTGCTCCCAGGTCACCCCTAAAAACAGGCATTTGTGCCTAGTGGGCCTTACCCAGTTACCAAAGACTAAAATAAAAAAATGTATATAATCTGGTGAGTCAGATCTTATGTTTTTATAATTGCATTAACTGGAAGATCTACTTATGTGTTATTGTCTATGTGGCTTGTAAAAAATAACATAATAAAATTATTATATAAAAAAAAGCAGGAAATGTGTTGTTAAGGTTGCCAACCCTAACACCCCACCCCAACTCTGCAGGCAGCAACAGGAAGAACCATTATGGTTTGACCTCTCCTGTGCCTTCGTAAATCAGGCATGGGGTGTGCTTTGGGGTTGTCAACCCTAACATTCACCCCAATCCATCAGAGAGTAATATGACATCACATGACCTGTTTCCCAGCTTATGAAGCAGAGGATTGGAGGTGAGCGGCAAAGTGCACACTGTGCTACAGGAAATGCAAGAGTAGGGAGTTTGGATGTGTATTTTCATCTCCTTTTCACAGATATGCCAATGTTGCCAAAGCATAATTTAGTTATAGCACTATAGTGGCAGTGTAACATATCAGAGACATATTCCAAACTGCTTCGTAGTACACCCTGTGTGGCCAGTAGTTGGGGTACCTCTTTTCTTGTTCTGCTCCCTCTACCCAGATGCTAGGAGTCTGGATGGTGGAGGAGCCTGCCCTGAGGGTAGGAAGAGTAGAGACCCCTGTGGAGGGTTGATCGCAGGAGAAGAAGGCTACAGTACCTCTCAGTGAGGAGCAAAACAAAAGGAAAAAGGTAAAAGGCAGAAGCAGACAGAAGACGGTCACAATCAGAAACAGGAGATGAAATGGATCAACAAATAGACTATTGGGAATATTACTCAGTCTGGGTTTTTAAACAGCTTTACTTTTGCTGTATTACCTTTCAAAGTTCCTTTAACAGAGCTTTCCAAGGATTCATCTATATTTAATTATATTCAAAGCCTTATGTTAAAAGCTGTATGATAAAAGTGCATAATAACCTCATTAGTGACATTCTATAAGTTACATACTGTTGCAAGCGATTATGTTCTAGGACACCAGTTAAGTTCACCTCTTTTATTTACTTATTGCAACAGACAGGTACGTCTTTATGTCTTTTTACTGATTTCAGTTTGTAATACGGACTTGTAGTGAGATGGCGACATGTAAAATTAATGTTTAGCCCCTAGATTTATCATTTTAAACTCATCGACTTTAGCAGAGGACAAACCGGAGAGATCTTTGACTTTTTTGTCATATTTAGCACATACTATTCACAGAAATATTACATTGCTGGTTACGATATCGAAATATCATAATTTTTAAACTGGATATTAAGTTTTAACATTTGAGTTTTTTATTGCATCACAGTCACAAGATCATTCTTTCTTAGGCATGCATTTTTAGTCAGATCTGTCACTGTACAACTCAGCCTATACGCAGTACCATGATGTCACTGACTAGCTTCTTTGACTCTGGCAAATTTCTTCCATCAGTTTTTAGAAAGTTAATTTTCGTTGATGGACAGTAGTTTTTAACAGATGACAACTCTAGTTAAATACATAATACTAAAAGTGTTTTAAAACAACGGGTCCCCAGAGTAGCAAGTGGTAAGGTTTGTTTTATGAAGTACTCTATGAGCTGTATTTTTATATACTGTAAACTCCACTTGTTTTTCCCCCATCTTTAGTGTCAAACATAAGTTTGCCTGGATGTGTGACTATAGGAAAGAGATTTGACTTTATTACATTTAAGGAGGACAACAAGAATAAGAATATACGTACAAAGAAGTCGAGTTATAATGGTAAAAGTGAAAGACAAAGGAAAACAGAGCCTATTTGCGGCAGTCATCTTGCTGGCTATGTGTGCCTTGGATTGAATTCTTATGCAATAAGGCACGAAGGGGTGTGGGTTATTGGGGGATTTACCCATGCCTTTTGTGGTGTGTCATGAGGCACAACCGAGTCACTTAACTGCACAAGAAGTGAGAAAATCCCCCAATAACCCACACCCTGGAGTGCCTTATTGTGATTATACAAGGGACCTATATGTAAAATACATTTTAAATGTGTTTAAGTATGTTTTTTATAAATGCCATTTCTCAGCCGTGGGTTATTACAGGATATACCACGGTCATGTGATGTGTTTTGACCAATGAGGTTACAGGATTTTCATACCCCATTGTATAATATGAATGTTTATGAACTCTTTTAAATTTTGAAGTGGTATCGGCTGTGGAAAGCACTCATGTAGGGGCAACTGAACCACTGAAAAGTGAACTGATTAATACTGTTTGCTCTTTTAAAGCACTACAAGCCAGGTTTTCTCAAGAACTTTTTTTGTACATTTTATTCATATGAATAGTGAGCAGAGTAGGTTTATGTAAGTGTATGTTTATTCACGTCAGCTGTGAACTTAGCTCGTGTTTGTCCTTTCTTTTTTTAGAGCAATTTATTGTGTTCTATAAGAAGGTTGAAGAGTGTGAGGAAACAAATTGACACTTTTACATTTGAACAAGGTATTGTTATTCTGCACATTTTTCACACATACGGATTAATGTTATTGGATCTAATCCTGCCAAAAGCTGAATATAATTCTACAGATTAATTTAGGCCATTACTTGCCATTAACAACAAACAAGATTCATAAAGACATTATTCTAGCTGTAGCACATTTTAGTTCTATTTTTTAACATACCTGTAACTGCACTTTTGATAATTGAGCTGCCTTGGATACTGCTCTAATGATTGACCGTGGACTTCAATGATTTGCATTTAAAGAACAATATTGAATATATTTGGTGTATATCACTTGTTTTTGCATATATATTTCTATATTTTATTTATTAATTTTTGGGGCTCAGTTTATAATGATTATATCATCATTTCCAGGATAAACTGTTATAAATTTTAGATGGCACAATTCATGCTATCATTTGGCTTCTTATTATGGTAATGACAAAAGCCCAGATGGCTGAACATTTTTGTAGGTAATTCAGAATTAATGGATATGCCTGGTCTTATTTATCAATCTGAAGAATCAACTGGAAGAAGAAAAAAAAAATATCAGAGGGGTGCCCTAAACAATTTGGGCTAAGAAAATAGAACTTTTTCACACATAAGGATCAATGTTGTTGGATCCAATCCTACCAAGAGCTGGATATTGTTCTACAGGAAGAGAAACACTGAAGCTACTTCTAGTTTGAGAGGGGAGTTGCTGGCGATCACAAGGAAAGAAAGAGACATGGTCATCATCATCACAGGTGACCCAAAATCATCCAAGCAGACCACTAAAGCAGTAGGTAAAGCTAGAGGTGTGTTGGCGTCTATTAGTAGGGGTATCACAAGTCACAAGAGGAATGTAATAATCCCTCTTTAAAAGACACTGGTTAGGCCCCATCTTGAGTACTGCATACAGTGCTGGGGGCCAATACTGGGGGCCACACCTGCACAAGGACATTAACAAAATGGAGGCAGTCCAGAGAAGGGCAACCAAAATGGTGCAGGGACTGCATCAGAAAACATATGAGGACAGATTAATGGAGCTCAGCATGTACAGCCTAGCGCAAAGGAGGGAGAGAGGGGATATGATCGAAACATTCAAATATCTTAAGGGCATTAACAAGGTGAAAGAGTCTAACATATTTCAATATAAGAAACATAGCAGGAGAAGAGGACACAGCATGAGATTAGTAGGAGGCTGATTAAGGGGTAATGTGAGGAAGTTCTTTTTCACAGAAAGGGTGGTGTATGCATGGAACAGCCTACCTCAGGAAGTGGTGGATATGAATACAGTGCAGGGCTTCAAACAGGCATGGAACAGGCATAAGACAGCAATACAAATGAGTATGAATAGGTAGGCCATTGACAGAGTAAAGGCCTGTGGCACATTCTTATGGTAGAAAAAAATTTGAAGACTGGATGGGACTTGCGGTCCTTATCTGCCGTCAGCTTCTGTGTTTCTATGTCAAAATCGGTGAAGAGATGTGCTAATAAGAAAAACTGTATTTCATAATGTTCTTTTCAACCTAAGATTATGGAACATCTGAAATTGGTTAATGACCTCTATCTTCAGAACCTCTCTGGTTTAGAACTCATTAAGTCTGATTCTAAACATTTGACATCAATTCCTAAATTAAATCATCAAAAACTACAAAAACTACATCAGAAACCATATGAAGAGAGACTGAGAGAGCTTAATATGTATACCCTTGATGAAAGGAGGGACAGGGGAGACATGATAGAAACTTTTAAGTACCTCAAGGGAATCAACAAAGTCCAGGAGGGTAGCATCTTTCAGAAAAAGAGATGTGTAAGAACAAGGGGGCACAATTTATAGTTAGAGGGGGGACGGCTCAGGGGTAATGTGAGGAAATTGTTTTTCATGGAGAGAGTGATGGACGCATGGAACAGCCTTCCTGGAGAGGATGTGGGGTCTAAAACAGTGGGGGAATTCAAACATGCATGGGACAGACATAAGGTAATTATAGTGGGGGGTTGCAGGAAGTAGGTTGTTGGTTAACTAGAATCTGCAGCTTATCCAATAGGTAGGGAAATAGGTGGGACAAGTGGTCCTTATCTGCCGCCAAAGTCTATGTTTCCATGTTTCTATGTAAATCCAAAGTTGTTCCTTTTCTGATAGACAGGATAAGAGGAAAGGCAACATTGTTTAACCAGGATTAGCACACTAAGCCGAAGCTTGTTTTCAGATGCGAACTGAGAGCACAAGGAAGTTAAGTGACTTGCTTAGGATCACACAGTATGCACCTAGGCAGCTATTGCATTCAAACCCAGGTCTCCAGATTTGCAGCTCAGAACCTTAACCCACTGTACTATACTGCCTCCTGAAGTTACAAGGATACAACTTGTTGTAAAAATACAACTAGTCTCACAGAATGTCTTCCTAATTTAAAGTTGCATAATTTGGAGCAACTTCCAACTGCTGTGGCAATTCCCCAGACACATAATGTTAGTGTACATGATTCTTTTAGATGAATGGCTTGAATCTACTTTTCTAGGTACCTCCTATGCTGCACATCATGAGGGTTTTGTTTCTTTGTTTTGTTTTAATCATTACCCTTACTATGTCTGTATATAAATTATTTAAAAATGCTCACATTTTGGTGGAACAAGAACATTTACAGCAAAATGAAACTGGAAAATGTCTGAATTCTTTCATAGTGTAAAATGCAGGGACAATTATTTGCCAAATTTCATTGGACTTCTGCTTTAAAAGAGCTTTTTATAAGCTATCAAACTTTGGTGGGTGCAGATCATCAATGTTCCCCTATAAGCAACATGACTCTTCCCTAATGCAATCAGCTTTAAGTGTAGATATTATTCTTAATTCATCTGGGTTCTTCTTATTCTTTGACAAGCACACTTTAGAGTTTCTTTTGCAATACCAGCTGATAGTTATTTATGTTCTGCGTAATGGTAATCATTCCAGTTAATTTAGACTGGAATGTACTTTGATGAATATATCTAACATGCTGATCAAATGCATCTCGGCATTAAAATATGTTCTAGTAATCTCGGAAAGAACTTTGAGCACTAACAGTGTGCTGATGTCCTATTGATGTATCTGGATGAAGAAGCTAGCACCAAGCATTGGCCAGTCTATTGACTTCCTGACTGAACATTACCACAACTGCCTCAACCAATGGCCCCTATTAAAGACAAGGAACCTCATATTGTTTTGGACATTCCATTTTTTACTTCTCTACAATATTGACAATGGACTTTTTATTCTTCTTAATTCCTTATGCAATCCTGTTTAAAGCCCTCCATTGGTCTGTGCAATCATAACCCTGTTTTTCCTCTGTAATCACCTATCCTACACAGTATCTTTTTGGAACTGTCACTGGAATCCTTACAATTATATTTCTCCCTTGTCTCTCTTTGCATCCCCTGATGTTTTTCTTTACAACTATGTAGGTTTCTGCCCAGCTTACTTGCTGTTCTTGCCCTCAGGGATGCATCTACTCCCTTCTCTATTATAGTACAGATCAGGACCTCGCGCTTAGCATAAGGAGTCCAACTCAATGTCTCATTCACCAACTTTTTTCCTGAAACCCCTTCAGTAGTTTATCACATTTGTGTGTCCTGAAGTTTAATTTCCTGATCAAATTCTTTCTGAGGAATTTTCTCACCCCTCCATCATCTCAAACTCTGCAATATTTCAGCAGCTGTTACCAAATGGCTCCCCACTATGAATTCCATGACAATGTCTTGCGTTACATCAGGGGGAGGGAGTCAGGCTATGAGTTTCATGTCTGTGGCCAGGAGAGCTGAGCACTGGGGAAAGGTGGGACACACAGGAGACCCATGAGAGGGACAGAGTCAGGCCATTTTCATGGCCAGAAGCTGCACCGAGGAAAGGAGCACCACACCACCAGGGATCTGCAGTAAGGGCTCCCATAAGGAGCCAATTGGAAGCACCTGAAAAAAGGTGCCAAATTTAAACCTTGGTGGACAGACTATAAAGGACAGGATCCCAGCTGCACAACTTTCTTGCTTGGGTTTTTCCTCCTACCCACCCACCTCACACCACCACATTTTTAAAAGGATTCCAGAACCACGCCCAGTGGGAGTCTAGCTAATGAAGAGAGGGACAGGGTGGATTATCAAAGTGAGTGCTGGATGAGGGTTCAATTTGGCAGCAAGAGAGGAAATCATCAGGTATTGTGACTATGCATTTGTCATTGAATTAGGAGGATAGAGAGTTAATACTTGATAGCCTTATGGAGCTGTGAACTGCAGAACTATATTGTGATTGAACTATATTGTGATTTCATATGACAGTTGGGGGGCATTTTATGTATTGAGGGTTCTATTTCTATTGGCTGTGCTTCCACATCAACAGAGTTAGTGGAACTATTGAACTATATTGTGATTGCATATGATATTTGGAGGAGTATGGAATGTATTGTGGGTCTATTTCTAGTTACTGTACTTCAACATCTATAGACTTAGTAGAGGGAAGGGGTAAAATCTTATCAGTGTGGGTTGTACAGCAAAGTAGGCAAATGGAGTATGGTAGGGAAGGCTATACAGAGGGGTAGAGAGGGACTAATGCAGGTGGATGGGGACAGTGCAGAAGTGGGTGGCACAGGGGCAGCAGGGTGCTAGGGGGGCCAACATGGGTAGAATAGTGGGCTGCAATGGGTGCAGGCAGAGGTTTGGATGAACATTTTGTGGAGGCTGGGAGGGTGTCCAATCTGTAGCAGTATGAGGAGTCTCATGGAAGAGGTGCTATGGCTTAGTAGGGAGTTGAGGAAGATTGGGGGAGGGAGAGAGAATCTGTGGAGGGAGGGCCTCATCCAGGGAGTTGCATGAGGATACCATATGAGAAGAACATCGGCTCAAAGGAGGGGATGGAGAGGGGGTGCAAGAGCAAAATGAACAAAGGTCATAGCATGGGAGGGATAGCACAAGGCAGGAAGAAGGAGCCAGCTCACAGCAGCACAGAAAGGGCAGGTAATAGGATTGCAGTGCTGGCGGCATTGGAGGAGGAGGAGGGGTGGGATCTCCCAGAGGGTAGGAGAAAGAATGTGAGTGGAAGGCATGAGGAACAGTAGGCAGGCAGAGGAGAGAGGCAGGGGTAAAGGGGAGGGCACAGCTGGAGGGGTGGATGGAGCAAGAAGGGGTAAAGGGGAAAGGAACATTCCTGGGGAGGATCAGAGGGACAGAGCAGAGGGGAGAGGGCCCCAGGAGGATAGGAGGAGATGATCAGGAAACAGCAGGAAGGGGGGGACAGGACAGGTGAGAGGGGGCACAGGGGGAAGGTGTAGTACTCAAATGGGGTGGATTCTAGAAATAGGTACCTAGGGTACAAGGGTGGAGGGGATATGGAATGAGGAGGGGGATATTGGTGCTGGGGATTCCATACTAAAAGGTACTGGAGATGGGGCAGTAAGGGGAAAGGCATAGTCGAATCTGGGTAGAGTCTCTACCAGGGATAATGGTGGGCAGGGTGGGGCAGTCAGTTCTTAAGTGCACAAGGAGCAGCAGAAAGAGACTGCACCTTGTGTCGCATGTGGATACGAATGACCTGGCTGGGGAGATGGTGGAGGTAGTGAGGGAGAAGTTTGAGGAACTGGGAAGACTGTGTGGGGAGATGGGGGAAACAGTGGCCTTCTTAGAAGTGGTCCCAGTACCCTGCATGAGTATGGCAAGAAAAGGAATGATAGGGAAGTTCAACATTTGGCTGGGGGAATGTTGTTGATCCAAGGAGTCTGAGTTGGTGGGTGACTGAGGCAGTAACTGGGATAACAATGATCTTTATGCAGGGAACAGACTATATTTGAGCAGGAAGAAGGGGTAATGAAGCAGAGGTTAGAGGGCTACGTGGCAAAAAAAGTGGATTTAAACTTGGTGGGGGGTGAGGGACAGTCAGTAGACAGGATCCCAAAGAGGGAGCCAATGAGCCTACCCCCCAAACTAGCAGGGAGGGAATAGAGATACAGGCATGGGGGAATAGGAAGGGGATGACCAGAGAGGGGGATGGAAAATTACAGGCTACAGGGTGTTCTCACTGAACACAAGAAGCCTGGGTAACAAATCAGCTAAGTTACAGGCTGTCTGGGAGGGGTTGGGGGGTCTGACATTGCATCCATCACAGAAATGTGGGCCACCCAGAATCAGGACTGGGATATGATGATCCCAGGATATAGGATATTCAGAAAGGACAGGGATGGGGAGGTGGCAATCTGTTTATGGAAGGGGATACGGTGTATAAACGAGGAGGGGAGGAAGGCAGGACAGAGGCCCTATGGATGCAGTTTCAGAACTTAAAATGTAGGACACTGAGGATGGGGGTAGTGTGCAGGTCACCAGCTCAGGTGGACGACCTGGATAGGGAGTTACGTGAAGAAATTAGAAGGGTCTATAGGAAGGAGAACACAGCGGTGGTTGGGGAATTCAACCTAGTGGGGTATTGGAGCACCCCAACCATCACGAGTGCAAAGGAGCAGGTCGTGTTGGAGGCATTTCAGGACAGCTTCCTGGTGCCGTTGGTCAATGAGCAGACTGGGGAGGGAAGGACTGTGGACCTGGTACTATTAAGGGAGGAGGCTGTAGGGAATCTAAGGGTGGAGGATTCTCTGCCTGGGAGTGACCACCACACGGTGTGGTTCACGCTCAATATGGGTAGGGAAACAGGAGGTATTGGTACCAGGGTGATTGAATTTAAGGAGGCGGACTTTAAAAAGATGGGAGATATCTTGGGGAGACATCTGGCAGAGATTCAACCACACATGGATGCTAGCTAGAAATGGGATATTATCAAAAAGGGACTGGCGGAAGCTGCTAGGACATGTACAAGGACACATAGTAAGAAGGGAGTGGCAAAGAAGCCAAGTTGACTGATTCAGGAGGTTTTGGAAGGGGTGAGGGGCAAGAGAAAGGCATTTCAGAGACTCAAGAAATTGGGAGGGGGCAACAAGAAGGAGTATACGAAGAAGTCTAGGGAAGTCACCAGACTGGTCAGAGCAGCCAAGGCTTCTAGAGAGCTGAGGCTGGCACAGGGCACTAAGAATGGAGGCAAAGGCCTTTTCAGATATATTGAGAGAGAGAGAGAGAGAGAGAGAGAGAGAAGGAAGAACAAAAGACCAGATTGAGAGGATTAGGAAGGATGGGGTGGGTGGAGAAGGTGGACCTGGCAGAGGCACCAAATGAGTACTTCAGTTCAGCTTATGAAGGAGAAAGGGGGGGCAGATACTCAGGGCAGGGGAGGTGGGCAGGGGAAGAGCAAGTGACTGATATAGATTACCAAGGGACGCGCTATAAGGATTAAAGGCACTATGGATGGACAAGGCACCTGGACCAGATGGCATTCACCCTAGGGTACTTAAGGAACTGGTGAAAATCCTGGTAGGACCACTGACTGACCTGTTCAACGTACCTCCTGAGCACAGGGATGCATACCACAAGACTGAAGAATGGCCCATGTGGTTCCCATTCACAAACATGGCCCAAAGGACGAACCAGGCAACTACAGACCAGTGAGCCTCACATCAATTGTAGGGAAGCTCATGGAGACAATCTTAAAAGAGAGGCTAGTGACCTTTTTGGAGGACAGTGGTCTGTAGGATGGTCAACTGCACAGGTTTGTCTTGGGAAGATCCTGTCAGACAAACTTAGTAAAGTATTACGAATGGGTGACCAGGGAACTGGACAAGGGCCACACTGTGGATGTCTTGTATTTAGATTTCAGCAAGGCCTTTGATTCTGTGCTGCACAGGAGGATGGGAGGAAGCTGAAATATATAGGGGTGGGGACAAAGATGGTCAAATGGATCACCAACTGGCTGAAGGGAGGCAACAAATGATGCTAGTGGGAGTGGAACTCTCATCACCGGGGGAGGTGATGAGCGGAGTACCACAGGAATCAGTACTGGGACCAGTGCTGTTTGGGTTATTCACTGCTGATATATCTCACATGGGATCCGGAGTAAGATCAGTTTGTTTGCAGATGATATGAAGATGGGAGCTGTGGTGGATGACATCAAGGGGTGGAGGGTGCTGCAGGATGACTTCTCCAAGTTACAGGAGTGGTCAGAAACATGGCAGTTGGGGTTCAATGCCAAGAAGTGCAAGGTGCCTCACTTTGGAGCTAGAAACCAGAGGAAGGAGCTACCAGCTGGGAGGGGTACAGTTGGAAAGCACCGAGGAGGAAAAGGACCTAGGGGTGCTTATAACAGTGAGTATAAACAACTCAGAACAGTGCGGAAAGGTGGCAGCAATTGCCCACATGATGCTGAGGTGTATAGCAAGGGATCTCCTCCAGAAATAGGGAGATGATCCTCCCCTGTAACAGGTCACTGGTGAGGCCACACCTGAATACTGCATGCAGTACAGGGGCCCATTCCTGAAGAAAGTCATCAGGTTGTTGAAGGGGGTGCAGTGTAGGGCAACAAAAATGATCCAGAGATTGTAGGGACTATCCTATGAGGATAGGCTGGGCAAGCTGAACATGAATTCCCTGGAAGAGAGGAGAGATGGGGGGAATATGATTAAAACCTTTAAATGGGGGATAAACAAGACTGACACAGAAAAATTTTTCCAGATTAGGAGGGAGGACATGAGAGCATCATCTGAGATTGTAGGGAGAAAATTCGGAGTGAAATCAGGAGACATGTTTCACACAGACAGGTGGTAGACAAGTGATACCTCACCTGAAGAGATGGTATCTTATAGAATGGTGGTCGATTTTAAGAGGAGATCAGACAGAGTAAGGGGACAATGAATATGAATAGGGGAGGGTGGGGCAGCTGCATGCTGAGGGGCTAGCTGTACAATCAAGCTGACTCAATAGACCATGAGGCGTGTTTCTGCTGGCATTTTCATATGTTCCTATCTCCATTGAATCATTACACTTCGGGCCAGATATTCAAAGCACTGCACCTGGCGCAAAGCCATAGCACTGGAATAGCGCTGTCTTTGTGTGAGGCTGCAATATTCAAAAGCCTTATTAGTGCCCACACTGTATGGCAGTGCTGATGCTAACAGGTAATGGGATGCAGGGGCGTGGATAGAGGAGCACCCATGAATGCCAGCAGTGCAGCATATTCAAAGGTATAGCGCCATGCTACAGGCATTAGTATGACCTGTAGTGCAGTGCTAATTACTGCCAACAAAAAGCTGGCGGTAATGCAGCGGACCCCCCAGCATGATCCCTGAGCCCTGGTAGCCCCAATAAGCAGTAATCCCTGGTATATGCTAGGGGTCCCCCACCCTCAGCATAATCCCGGCCCCCGTAGCCCTGGTAATGAATTAATTTTCCTGGTGCTCTAGCCACCCCTGAACAGCCATCTCGAGTTAGTCATGGTAAATGAATCAATACTCCTGGTGCTCTAGTGTCCCTTCCACCTCATTAAGAGATATCGACAATATCTCGAGATCTAGCAGTTCCCCAGCCGGCGTGAACACTATTTCCTTCTGTGTTAACAGAATAGTACAGCGCCGGCAACTGGTTAAACTTCCTCCGCCAACATAGTTTCATCATCAATCGTGAGCGTACGAGCCGCCACCCCTTAGTAGCCACACATACTGCAGTTGGTGGCTAGCCGTGGTGGTGAGAGGAGCACTGGAGCTGGTCACCAGCGCCATACCTATTTGTGTACAGGAGGACAGGTGGAGAGCGTAAGGTGAGGGGGACCATTAGATCACCAGGTATTGCTGTCTTTTTGGGGCTACCGGGGGTCGGGGATTATGCTGGGGGTGGGGGGACCACTAGAACACCAGGGAAATTGAATCATTACCATGGCTACAGGGGTCAGGGATCGTGCTGGGGGCACTAGACTACCAGGGAAAAATAATGTTATATGGTGGAACAGGAGTCAGGAGTCATGCTGGGGTGAGCCACTAGACTACCAGGGAACAATAATGTTATATGGTGGAATGGGGGTCGGGAGTCATGCTGGGGGGTGGGGGTCCACTAGACTACCAGGGTCACTTGTGTGTATCAAGCACACATATGCATGAGTGCATTGTATGGACCCATACCACCTGACTGTCCCTACTATTCAGAGAGGTCCCTGATTTAGCCTCCAAATGTTCCTCTGTCCTTCACAAAATATGTGTTTATGTGACAGAACAGTGAGGATTAACCTCACACATTAATGTCATACATGACTTTTAGAAACTGGTTCTGCTTCTGAAACTACATCCTAACACAAATCCCCTTATTCTATCAGCATTCTGAGTGCATACCTCTTAAGCTGTGTCCCTGATTATGGGTCTTTGTCCCTGATCCTTTGAAGCCTTGTCCCTGATTCAAGAGTCAAGGGGTTGTGAGATATGTATGCACTGACTGTGCCTGCCACCACACAGTTCCTGCTGCTTCCAGCCGGTGCTTCTATTCTGTCCAACAGGGGATGCTGTGGGCATGCCTTTGCCTGCAGCATCCTGCCTGTCCTTCCATTCCGACCAGAAGGTTGTGCTGTGTGCTTCCTGCAGTAGCACCAGGCTAATTGCGTGGTAATGTATGCTACGCAGCACATAATGAGATGCAAATGTGCCTGTTTGCCCACAGATCACCTAATTAGGCTCATTTGCATGGGAGCTTTGAATATAGCTCCCGTTTGCCCTGGGCTAACTAGTTTGCACTGGGCTAATGTGTTAGCACTGTGCAATCAGGTTAGCCCTGGCCAAACCTCACTTCAGCACAGCACAGTTCTGCAGTGTGTGGCTCGCATTGTTGTTTGCTGTAGGTGTGAGACATCTCTGTGCAATCACACACAATGTTCTCCATCTGCAACACTGGCTTGCTTCAGTGTCTACTGAGCTTCTGTTGCAGTTTGCACTTCCCGGGTTGCTGTATTCAGTGCTGTCTTATTCCCAGGCTATTTTTGCCCTGCTCTCCCAGACCAGTTTGCCCAGCTTCCTTAGCATGCTATATTCAGCAGGATTAGCACTGAGCTATTCCCTTTGAATATAGCTTGCTTTTTGCTCTGGGCTAAGTTTGCCCACCAGGCAGTGCTAATTTAGCCCCGGGCAAAGTTTTGAATATCTGGTCCTTCGTTTCCTCAGGCAATATAATATACAGTATTTTTTAAGTTAGTAAGGAAACAATTTGACTTCTTTTTGTGTGAGGTATGATGTATTTTGTCCCGTCATTAGCTGATATTTGTTTCAAATATTTTGAAGCTAGATGGAAATTTAGGTCCATGCATGAGTTATATTTGTGGAACCACAACCCCAAATAACAGCTTTTCAAAATCTGGCACATTAATTTAAATTAAAATACTTGCATATTAAAAATGGGCAAATTATTAAAGGGTTATCTGTTGCAGAACTGGATGTGGAAATGGGCTTCCCTGCAACAGACAAATATCATGTCATATTACTTAGACAATCAAGTACTGTAGGAAGGTTAACTTTCTGATATAACCACCAACATGTATTTACTTACATAATACTAACATACAGTGTCACCCACAAGGATGACGCACCCTGTGATAAACATGTAACAGTTTCTTTTGACAAACTGCAGTAACTGCCGTTAGATAAAATTGTGTTTCTACAGAAATCTGCATGATGTCACTGGTAGAAACTATAAAAAGAGCACTTAATCCTTGCAAGTGGTACTGTTTAGTAGAAAAAATATGAATTATTTTGATCCAAACATCCAACATACTGAGTCAATCCAATACATAAACTAAACAGATCCTAGCCCATTCTCTCAATTTTGACAAGAAACCACTTACTGTGGGAAATACTAAGATGACAGGCAGGAAGGGACATTGGTGTGTTTTAGAAAGATGTTTCCCAGAATTTCCAGTATTTTTACATTATATATGATTGGTAGATGAGTATTTACAGATTACACTAATATGAATGATACAGCAACCACATAATGAGTAAAGTAAAATTATAGCCATATGATTTGCTCCCCCAATATATACAGTAGTTTGGATAAAGTGGTTAGTGATTACTGTGGCTGACCTATCTGTACCCTCCTGATCTATGTTTGTACCCTAAGACAGATAGAGCGATCGTTAGTTTCTACTCACAATCTGCCAATGATCTCCTAAACCAAATGACCCTTCATTAATATGGTAGGTGGCCTTCCTTAAAACATCTGATACTGGATCCAGTTGGAGTTTAGACCCAGCTTTTAGGCTCATTACTGCCAAATGGGAGCAGGAAATTTGGCATTCTCTACCTAAGCTGCTCTCTCTCTCTCTCTCTCCTCCCTATGGGTAGAGATTCAGGGGAAAAATAGAATCAGACACACAGGTGCTGTATATACAGATGCGTCAAGCCAGAATGAAGTGCAGAAATGCTGTAGATTATAATATAATACTACAGTTGGCTGCAGGGCCATTGTACTGTAGGTCTATGGCAGTAAACCCTTTTGTCATGCAGGATTTTGTGACATATCATTACTGCAATTTACTGTGCTTCATCGTGGCTAACACATCTGTAGTGCAATGTGCTCATTTGGCTAACTTTTTATTAGGTGACTATTTACAATAATGTGCTGTATGGTATTGTCAGGAAGTTAAAGCAGAGAAAAATAAAAACATAGAATCTGTCGGCAGGTAAAGACTCGTTAGCTCTTTGTATTTACCCATTCCAAAATAACTAATGCTGAATGAAAGAGCCCTAGAGGCTCCTCACTCACTCTTCCCTCCTCCTTTTCTGGTGTGGTCTTTAACAATCTCTTTTATCTT
Organism: Neoceratodus forsteri; assembly: GCA_016271365.2. NCBI lineage: Eukaryota > Metazoa > Chordata > Ceratodontiformes > Ceratodontidae > Neoceratodus > Neoceratodus forsteri. The sequence goes on along the minus strand of CM028132.1, from coordinate 1,158,596,001 downwards.
CTGCACCCTCTTTTGAATACTTCCACTGATTTTGTACAGACCACTTCCACCAATAGACCATTTCACACTTCCATCAACCCTCTCCAAGAAAAAGTACTTCCTGGTATCTCTTGTAAGCTTCCACCCACCAGCTTCTTGACATTTCCCCTTGTCCTTGTGATCTCACTCAGTTTTAACTATTCCTTGCTATCCACTTTATTTAAACCGTGGAGGTATGCTTACCTGTCAATCATATCCTGCTTTACCACAGCACCTCAAGCAAGTACATGTTCAGATCTGTTAACCTCTACTCATATATCCTTGACTGTTGTCCCCTGATCATCAATGTAACCCTCCTCTGTGTGGGTCTAGTATAAGATCCCAACATCCAAAATCCCAAGGCTCAAAATCCAGACAGCAAAATGAAAATAGCCAGAATCCCGAAGGTAAGAAATTGCTGACAACACAATTCTCAAAACTGTTCCATGGGGGGGTTCTCCCCCCCCCCTCTTTCCCCATAAAATATATACAAACACCTCTGGGATGCCAAACCATGGGGAATGTGGCTGTTGGGAGGTCCACCATACCATTGGGATTGTGGCCAACGGGATTGTGGTGTTGGGATTTTGATTTTTAGATTTGAGGGGTCACAGTCTTGTATGGATACCCTCTGCACTGCCTCCACCCTGTCCTAATCCTTCATCAGATGCAGACTGCAAAACTACACAGAGTACTCCAGGTGAGGCCACACCTTTGACCAATACTGAGGCAGCAGCACCTCCCTGCTCTTGCTAATGATCCCTCTTGTATGCCTCCCAACTTCCTATTTGCAATGTCTACTACCATACTACATGGTGTTGATGTACTCACGCTGTCTGATATTATTACTTCTAAGTTGTTTTTCCCAATAGTGCTCTTCACTACTACTTCCCCGTCCTGTAGTGCTATATTTTTTTGCCCATGTGCATTGCACCTTTCACCACTCTTCCAAGCAACCCTGGTCCTCCTTCAAACTTCTGAGCCATTTCTCACTAAATTCCTAGCCACAGATCTCAGTATGATCTGAGAACAGGCATATGTACCCAAGATTCCCATTACTGTGTTACTTGTAAAGACAGTGAAGAGGACCAGGCTCAAGAACAATACATGTGGCACCCCACTAGAGACCTACAGAGCTCTGAGTATTTCCCACTAATTACAGCCTTCAAGGTACTGTGGTTTAACCAATTTCTCACCCACCTAGTTATTGTGTCTCCTACTCCAAGGTCCTGTATCTTCTTAACCAACATTTCACTCAGTGTGGAATCTATGGCTTTACTTGACATAAAGGTACAGTATGCCTACTACCTGTCCCTTGTCCAGTGCCTTTGTTACCCAGTTGAAGAATTCAGTCAGGTTTTTCTGACATGATCTCCCTAGCCTTCCCTGTGAACCCAGGCCGTCACTTGTACTAGAGTCCATTCACCTGAAAGTTACTATCCTGCCCTGAATTATTTCTCTAGCAGCTTATCTGTAATAGAAGTTTGGCTGACTTGTCTGTAGTTCCTGGGATCGTCTCTGCTCTTGTATAAGGGAACTACATTTGTCATCCTAATGTCACTGGGTATTATCCCTGTCTCTAGTAAATCATGGAATAGTTAAGCTAGCAGTTCACCCAGGACAGCCCAACCTAAATACTGTACATTTCTGCCTAAATACCAGCAGCTAAGGAAACAAAACTGATAAGTGCCAGGTAATGGTGGTGGATGCAGAATTAGACCTCATAGCCATTACAGAATCAGAGCTATCAGGATTAGTGACTGGGCCCTGGTAATAGCAGGGCACACCATGTATAGGCAAGATAGGGGAAAGGGAAAATAAGTTGTTGTGGCCCTCTGTATCATGAAAGGCATAGAGGCAGTAGAGGATGGTTTCATCAGGAATTAAAATGGGCAAATTGCAGTGGGTACAGTTCATGATGGGATCGAGTAAGACATTGCACATGGGTGTGGCCTAGATGCATGGGAGAGGGGAATGAGGGTGACAGAGAATTAGGGCCTGAATCTGAGAAGAGCGGCCATGAAGAAAGAGGTAATAGTGATTGAGGATCTCAATCTAACACTCATAAAGTGGGACATTCTTGCAACTAACAGCAGCAAATGTCAGGGCCTTCTAAATACATTGCAAGACTGCCTGCTGGTGTGGATCATCAGGGAACCAATGAGAAAGGCTGCCAATCTGATGTAATGCTTACCAACTCAGAAATTATAGGTGGAGCGTGGGTTGGGAAACCACTGGAGTCTTGTGACTAAAACACCATATGATTTAAACAAGAACTGGGTGCAAGTCTGTCCTCATCAAAGGCTGAGGTTCTGGATTTTAGCTGGCAGACTTGACCAGATAAGACAATTAGTCAAAGATAGGTTGGTTGTTGTGGATAAAATGAGGGGGTAGAGGAGAGGTGGTGAGTATTTAAAGAGGCCATTCTAAAACAACAATGTCATGTTTGAGAACATTTGCAAACAGTAACAATCACAGGAGACCAATTTGTTTCTCTGAGAAAGTCAGGGAGGTGGTAAGGGCCACAAAAAAATGCCTTCATTAGATAGAAGGAGATACAATGTGATGAGAAATGGAGGGATTACCAGAAGAAGATGGTAAAAAAGTAGCAGGCAGAAAAGCGAATACGGTGCTGCATATTGCAGATTTCAAAGGAAGGAAAAAACAGTTGCTCATATTTATTAGGGGGAAAAATGAAGATCAGATGGGGGATCTGTAAGGCTGACAGAGGGAACAGATTAAAAAAGGAGGCCAAGAAGAAGGCAGTCAGGCCACCCTGATTGTAAGGGGTCTGAGGAGCCATGCATGCTTTCCCTTTTCCTTTGCCGGCAACCCGGGTTCAGGATCAGACTCAGGTTGGTGAGGGGGTCATGCGGCGTGGGAGAGGATCGAGCATCGAATGGATTGCTCCCCTCACCCAGATGTGGGTGGCTGCTGACTCCAGCATGTGACTGCCACCAGGTGAAGGTCAAGTGGCAGGACAGTCAAGAGTGACAAACAGTGTGGGTGCTGTGATAATTCTGCGAAGCATGTGTGCCTCTATACACATGCTCCAGCATTTGTACCCCAGCATCAGGGAGAGGACATAAAATGTAAACTGGGAGTGCAGACTAAATGAAGCCCTGCCACTCTCTCTGTAGCATGTTCTACAAAGCCGTGGACTGGAACCTCTGGATATGTCTGGGTGAAAGGCATTCCCCCTCCTAGCCTAGCTGTCAGTATGGCTCAGTTGGTAGCACATCTGCCTCTGGACAAGAAGGTCATGGGTTCTCGTCCCACACCGGGATTGGACTCATACCTAATTACTAGCACCTGAGTGCAATATTGGTAGGTGCTGTACTGTTAGGGTGTGATGTCCTTTGGATGAGACATTAAACCGAGGTCCCTTCTACCCATCCTGGTACTATCCTAGTGGGTGTCCAAGTGGAAGTAAAAGAACCAAAGGCATTCTTTGCAAAGAGTAGGGGACATTCTCGGTGTCCTGGCCAATATTCCCCTTCCTATAAAACTGGTTCATGCAATTGTCCAGACAGTGTGTGGGTGCTGATGTGTGATATGACCACCACTACACATTCAGTCACTTCACTACCAGTCTAGCATTGCTTGTAAAGTGCTTTGGGATACATTGTGTATGAAAAGGGCTATGTAAATGCTGATTCTGTTTCTTCCTCTTCTAGCCCCACTGTGGGGAGGGAAATCTATGGGGGAATGTTACCAGAAACCAGACAAGGTTGTTTGACCCAGCTGCAGAAGATGAGGACAGAGCTGAAGAGTCACCAATCCAACTGGAGGAAGAAACAAACTTCTATGGCAAAAAAATAAGAAAGCAGCCTCTTTTAAAGACTACTCCTGTGTGGCATGGCTTGGCTCCTAATGAGATGGCTGCCTAATGTGAGCGCTCTCTAACTTGGGGATCATTTTTGTGATAAACACCACTTTTCATTACGAATTATACTCTAGAGCAGCAAGGTGGGTAACGGGAGGCATTCAGGAAGTCGAGTCTAACACGGACTTCTTTTTCGTACTCTCCTGTGTGGAGCGATCAGCTGATAAGCTGCTTCAGCACATCGAGATGCAGTGGCCCCGGGAAGGCCTCAGGACCCAGTACTCAGCAAACCCAGTACTCAGCAAACCCAGGACATGTTTACCACACTATTGCAACAAATGGCTGAGGTTACACTAGCCTCAAACAACACCACGCTGGCCATTAACAGACTTGAAGCTTGGCTAGACAAGACTGAGAAAAAAACAAAGGAGAACACTACAGCCCTGGAAGATCTTTTCTCGACAGTGAGGGAACAGGAGAGGACAATTCTCATGCTACAATCCAAAGTGGATAATATGGACAACCGGAGCCGACATAATAATTTGCAACTCTTAGGTTTCCTCGAAGATGCAGAGCAGGGGAATCCTATTGAATTTCTGTACAACACTTTTCCAGATCTCCTGAAACATGATCTCCCTCCTGGCTTTACTATCGAATATGCGCACAGAACCCTAGCCCCAAAGCTGAAACTGGGCGACAGGCCTAGGCCGATTATGTTACGCATCTTAAACTTTACGGATAAGGAGTGGATTGCATCTCAGGCATGAGAGCTTGGAGCTTTTTCTTGGTGAGGGCAGAAAATCCTCATCTTTCAGGACTATTCCCGAGATCTGGTGGCTCATCGGAAAGAATACTTGGAAGCTCAGCGCAAAATGCATGAGCTGGGAATCAAATTTTTGCTTAGATATCCAGTGACCATGTGCCTGAAAGTAAATGAAACCTACATCTCCTTTGCCACCTCGAATAGTCTTATTTAGTATCTAAATAATAACTGGCCATCTCATACTAGCGGGAAGGGTCCATGAGGAACTGCTATATCTGTAGGACTCCAAAGAATGTATCAGCTGGAGTAGCACTTCTACAGAAACTCGGCCATATGGCTTTCCAGCTTATGGCCAAGTACACTTTCTTACTAGCCAGATCACGGAAGTGACAGTAAACCGAGAACCACTACAAGAGAGATCATCCCCAAGATCGGACATGGAATGCCTCTGGTATGGCAGCTGGACAGTCGTTCCCCTCTACTGAATATGAATCTCACTTCTTCTTACCTAGCAGATATGCATTGCTCGCACCAGCTACCCAGGATGACTTCCCTGCATATCTGGAGGAGGAGATGGTGCAGGAGGCCACTAAGACTGAATTCCCTTCTCGTGAAAATGCTCCAGCCGAACTTATGCCCAGTGTTTCCCCCCAGAAGCCACAGACAAATACTGTAACAGTTACTGGTTCAGAACTATGCAATGTTTTGAAGTCGCATCACCAGTCTCCTTCAGACACAGAAATAATGCAGGCGCTGGAAGTACAGGATTACTCATAGATCAGTGCCCCTAATCTTATATCTGATTTGCTTGTCTTGATAAAGGTCGAGGAAGGGGATTGGTCCATGTTGTGGTTATATCCCTTTCTTAAATTGATGTTAATTGCTGGGTTAATCACTTCCTCATCCTACATGGCATAGCCTTGTATCTTGTGTAGGACTCTGGGATGCAAATACTCATTCTCAATCATGTTCCTGCTATTTTGGATGTCAGGATATCCAGATATCCCAAAATGGGTGGGGAGAATCGAGAAGTTAAACTCACTTTCTCCTCTCTGGGATAGGTCCTGGAGAATACAATATTTAGGGAGGTTCAAAGGTGAGCATCATCACTTGGGGAGGGGTATAGCAGTACATGAATACAGGTTTTTTCTGTAAAGTTGATACTCTGACTTAATGCGATGGGTACTAAGCACTTTCTCAGTATTGTTATCCTTCTTTCTTTTAAATCTAGAGGGAAACTATGTACATAAATTGCTGTGATGAGCAATACCCACTCTCACTGGTGTCGGTAGAGAAACATAGGACCACAGAATTATACCTGTATTGTCAATAGACTAGACTACTGCTACGGCAATAGCGTGTGGGTTTATCAATAGTACTCCACTTATATCCATTCATAAGGATCTCCCAGGGCGAGATTGCTCACATGGGGCGGTGCACTCTGTCTCAGTTTATAGTCTCACCACTCTCATTACAGGTGAAGTGGTACGACCTGTGAGGAGTATGACTCCTCAGCCTGGGATACCACTATACACCACTGCTCAAGGTAGTGCAATGTTTGTAAATAGTTTGTGTTCTTTTTTCTTTATGATTAAAATGTTATTGTTCATCAATGTTCAGAATATGTATATAATTCTCTCGAATATATCAGAGAAGTATGTCACTAGCAACTCTTGGCTATTGCTTACTTCGCAGCAGTCCAGGTCAGTAAGAACTGTCAGTTGTGTCAGTGCCTTTCTCTGGTCAGTGGACTTTATCCTTACCCTTACCCGCAAAATGTTTCATTATAGACTACCTAATGGGTGACATCTCCTTTATAACCTGGAATGAACAGGGGTTAAATTCGCGTTCCAAAAGGAAACAGGTGTTTGCACATTTAAAAAGACTTAAAACCCAAGTTGCCTTTTTGCAAGAAACAAAACTTACTGAGCAAGATTGTAAATATTTATTCAGAGACTAGGTGGGCTTAGAATTGCACTGTTGTGCTGCCATGAAAAAAAGAGGTGTGACAATCCTGTTTCACAAGTCACTTCCATAGTCTGTGTTAAGGAGAAAGGTGGACCCCCAGGGAAGATGGGTAATAGCCTTGCTGGACACCCCTAACGGCCACCTCTTAGCAGTAAATATCTATGCCCCGAATATGGATGACCCCTCATTCTTTCTGGATCTGAACACCAAATTAGAGTCAATGGTAGAGACTGACACACCTATTATATTTGGGGGGGATTTTAATCTCACCTTAGTCCCTGTGTTAGACAGACGTGATCAAGGTAAGGAAACGATACCAAGGGGGTGCAGGTGGCCCTTCACCTTAGCTCTGAGTACCAGCTGGTAGACATATGGCGTTTAGTGCACCCTACAGTTTGGGACTATTCCTATCACTCTGGGGTGCATGGCACATATAGCAGGCTGGACTTCTGGCTTATTTCCCTAACCCTTACACATCAGGTCTTGGAATCTGCTATTCTTCCCATGGTAATTTCGGACCATGCTCCAGTACAACTGATTATATCTTGTGGCCTCCCTGCCCTACGGTCATCTACCTGGAGATTGGATCTGCTTCTTCTATGGATGGGCTAAATCAGAAACCATAAAATTTCTTCATGAAAACCCAATAGAAGACACCTGTGCCCAAAACACCTGGGAAGCTTACAAAGCAACTATGTGGGGTAAGATCATAGGGTATGCCTCACATAGGAAAACTAGGGAAAGGGAACTGACACAACTGGAAGGAGACTTGCTCGATGCTGAAAAGACTCTAAAGGTTCAATCACACCCATCTTCTCAGTCAATGTGGGGATGACGGGTCCTTGCTATAAGAACTAGGATAAATGAACTTCTATCTAGAAAGGCTGATATGGTGCTCATCAGGATAAAGCACTTTATTATGGGGTGGGGGAAAATTCTGCCCTACCAACTATGGAGACAACAAGGGAATACATACAAAGGGTGGCCGAAAGATCCAATCTCAGGGATAGTGAAAACCAATCCTCAGGAGATGAATGATATAATGACTGCATTCTATTCCCAACTATATCTGTCAACCAGAGTAGAGCCTTGTCCGGGCACAACAGCATTCTTACAAAGTATTAGTCTTCCAAAGCTATCCCCAGCACAGAGTGCCACTCTTGAAGAGCACCTGACACATGCCGAGGTAGTGACTGCCCTGATGGCCCTAAAGAAAGGGAAGTCCCCTGGAAGTGATGGGTTTTCTGTAGATTTTCTAGAGTTGATGTCCCCTCTGATATCTTCTCTGTTGTGCCAGGTATTTAAGGAGACCGAAGAAAAGGGTATATTGCCCCTCCTCCTCAGGGAGGCAATTATCACCGTTCTTCAAAAAAAAGATAAACCTCCTGAGGAGGCAGCTAGCTATTGCCCTATATTTCTGATAAATTCAGACAGTAAGATCTATACTAGAGTGCAAGATAATAGATTAGCTGCTATCTTATCCTCCTTGATACATCCATCTCAGGTAGGTTTTGTAAAAGCCAGATATAGTGCCGACCACATTAGAACACTTATTAATCTCATTCACGTGGCTAGTCAGAAAACATCAGCGCCTGCAGCTGCCTTGGCCATCAACTTTGAAAAAGCATTTAATTCCGTAGAATGGGATTATTTGCAGAACATTTTACAACATCTGGGCTTTGGGCCCCATTTCAGAGCAGCTGTGTCTTCCATATATGCATCTCCCCTAGCTAAAGTCCTCGCCAATTCTGTATTATCTGAACCCTTCCAACTACACAGAGGCACAAGGCAGGGATGCCCTTTCTCCCCTCTTCTGTTTGTCCTTGAAATCGAACCTTTGGCAGTTGCAATCAGACAGAACCCCCGTATAAAAGGCATCGGTCTGGGGCAGGCACAAATTTCCACCTTGCTGTATGCTGACGACTTACTAGTAATGCTGGGGGATGCTAAGGAATCCATACCCCAACTAATAGCCATTCTAAACCACTTTTCTACCATTTCAGGACTAAAGATTAATCAATTCAAAACAGAAATACTTCCCCTTAACTCTCAGTGTCAACCCCAATTCTTGGTTCATTATGGTTTAAACTGGTCTCAACATGTTATCACGTACCTGGGTATTAAAGTAAGGGCTAACTTTGCAAAGTGGTGGGATAACAACCTAGGCCCCTTGCTGATTAAATGTAAACTTGAGCTTGATCGTATAAATAGGCTTCATTTGACTATGGCAGGCAAGATAGCGGCCTTTAAGATGACCCTTGCCCCTAAAATATTTTATTTGCTAACACATATCCCCATGTCTCTCCCATCTCATTGGCTTCAAAAAATAGATGTGATGATTGGTTACTTCCTATGGGGCTCCAATAGACCTCGCTTTAGTAGGAAACAGCTCTGGGCCCACTGGCATAGAGGGGGTTGGGGCCTCTCCTGGATCGAAGGTTATAAACTGGCTTTTCAATGTGCACAAACTTTAAATTGGTTCCATCCTCATAATATTGAATCTCCTCAGTGGCTAGAACTTGAGCAAAGTCTTTGTAATAGCCCTGTAGCAGCCTCTTTACTCTGGTTCTCTTCTCACCATGAGCCTTTATCTCATCCCACTATAGGCTCCTCAATTAGATATTGGAGGCTCCTACACAAAAAACTAAAACTCCCGGCCCTTCCCATTCTGTATACACCCTTATGGGGTAACCCTAACCTTACCGTTGGGGGCAAAATGGTGGCTTGGCCTCTTTGGCAGGAGAAAGGGATTATATTTATTCAGGACATATTGGCGCCTAACTCCCAGGTGTAGATACCTATTAGAACTTTCAATCTGGTCAAATCAGACTTTTGGAAATATTTACAAATCCGTGACATTCTTAAGCCCCTTCTACAGCAGAGAAATGCACTCACAGACCTTACTCCTCATTTAAAGGGGTGGCTCCTCCTATCCAACAAGGTCCCTGCCACTATCTATGCAGCAGTGAGGGACACTTTACTCTCCTCTAACATAACATCTAAATCTAAATGGGAAAAGGCCCTTCAAATACAAATTTCCAAGATGCAATGGAAACAGTGCTGGCAAGCTGGATATAAGATTCACAAAGACACCCGCAGCAGACTCATACATAATAAAATACTGTACTCATGGTATAGGACACCAGTAGTGCTAAAGAAAATGAAAGTCCTTGTACATGATACATGTTGGAGATGTCTCCAGTCTGGGGGGGGGGGGACTTGTACCATATTCTCTGGCATTGCCCTCGGATTTATGGTCTATGGGAGTAGGTGGTATATGAAGCTAACCTGATCCTACATAGTCCAATCCCAGTCAATGCAGCTCTCCTGCTGCTGGGCCTGAGATCTGAAGCTCCTCATCTTAAATATCAGGAATTTAGATGGCTAATGCTGTTCAATGTGCAAGTGAAACAGGCAATCCTACAAAACTGGAAAAGTACTATTATGCCAGGTATCAATGACATTATATCAGCACTTCCTTCCATATATGAACTGGATAGACGCTCACACATACTTATTGAGAAGATGGGTTCCTTTTTTCTCTGTTGGGCCACCTTTATGGCCTATTTGTCAGCCAGGGCTGGTATCGGCTGACCTATGTTTTATTTCTCTTTTTGATACCTCCCATGCTCTTAACTGACTGTGTATATTGTACTTATTTGACCTTTCTGCTATAGTGACAATGATATCAGTGATTAGACTTCATTAGGCTCTGTCTGAAATGATATTAGTTGTACATAGTTTACCCACAAAGTTGTACTGTTTTGCTCTGTGGGTATTAGTAGTTATGAAGGAGGGTCTATGGTTGTTTATTATGATGTATGTTATTTAACTCAAATGATTAGACCAGGGACCTCCTTCTTTGTTATATACAGACTGTGCTTCCACGTTTCACTAACACAGTAGCAAGGCCACACAGTAGTAGTAGCTTAATATATCTATATGACTTTGTTTACTCTGTGGTGCCATTCCTCCAGGTGTAGTCTTGGAAACGACCATGAGAAGGTGTAGCTACCGTGTTTCTTGAAGCCTTGTCTTACATGTGGTGACACCGCCCTATGGTTGTGAGTGGCTGGAATAACTAAGGTAGGTGCATCTATTCATCTTCTTTTATACTATGCTCTCTGACTGTATAAGAGATACAGACCTCAGTGGGGTCCTTTTTTTCCTTCTATACTTGTATATTACTTTCAAGTTAGCAATATGCGGGGTACATTCAAGAAAGATGTCTGTGCTCTAGTTTTATATAAGTTAGACATATGCTTGGAGTGGCACATTGTTCTGACCCATGTAGGTTTAGTAGTATGGTCTTGCAAATCATGTTTGTGGCTGTGTGTATATGTATTATAATGAAAACAATAAAACATTTAACTGAAAAAAAAAGACTACTCCTGCTCAGCAGTCACAGTGGCAGATAGAGGACATTTGCCAGAAATCAACATAAAGGCTTCTGTAAGGGGCATTCCAGAAACCTGGCAGGTGTTAATCACAGGAGGAACAGAAAAGGGTTTACAACCCTGAAAAATGGATGCACCAGTGGGTGCACAGGGAACTGGTGTTGGAACTGGCTGAACCCCTGGCAGGCTATTCAGTAACTCATTGCTGTCAGGGTAGTTCTGAATGCTTGAAGAGTAATGGAAAGGTTTCTGCTCCACAACTGAGGGGACATGAAGCAAGCAGGAAACTACAGGCCCTTCAATCTTGCCTCCAGTGTGGGTTAACTGATGGAGACATTTGTTAAGGAGGACCTAGTGGACGACCTAGAGAGAAATGGGCTCCAGGATAGTAAGACACATGGGTTAAGTGCAGCTGGTGCTTGCCAGATTAATGTGATAATATTCTTTGACTAAGTAACAACAATAGTAGATATGCAACAAGCAGTGGATTTACTCCACTTTTTCATCAGCAAGGCATTTGACTTGGTGCCCCACACAAAGTTGCTAAAGAAGCTAAAGGATTTTGTAGCCACAAAGGAGCTACATTAGCTAGATGGATGAGAAGTTGCTGGGTAAAAACAGAGGGTGGCAGTAAAAGGGGTCAAATCAGAAAGAGAGAGGTTACAAGTGGGGTGCCGCTGTAGTCAGTCCCGAGACTAGCCATTTCCATGATATTCATCAGCAACATGGTGAAGACTACAGGGCTAGATGTGTCTCTTTGCAGATGACAGCAAGTTCTGTGGCAGAGGGTATGCTGTGTACAGGGTGGCAGTGATTGAGTGCTTACAAAAAGGGTGACTCAGTCACGGCGCCTGTGTACAGGGCTACCTGGCAGGGTAGCGAGTGGATATTGGGGTAGGGCGAAAGGATGTACACACGTATACACATACACAGGGGTGGGGAAGTGGAGGGAAGGTATGTGGAAGGGGGTGTAGCAGGCAGCTGCCAAGCTGGACCGCTAATGTCATGGGGTGGGTGGTCGCTTGGGAGATGTAGGATGCAGAGTTTGGGTCCGGAGCAATGTTGGTTTTTTTTGCCGTTGGGCAGCTTTGTATCTTTCCAAGTTTTTCACCCCCCTCCCCCGACATGCACCCCTCTGAAGATGAGAATCCATTAGTAGGGCGGTTGTGGGGTGCACAGCCTCCCACATTATAGAAAACACCCATAGGTCTCTGGCGCTCTCTTCATCCTCGGCATGAGTGTGCATCACTGAAATTCATTTTCAGTGATGTACACTTGCCATAATGGCGATCGCTATTCTGTGATTGTTGGATGTACTTTAACGAATATACAGTATCCTACTTGTGATCAAATGCATGTTGGCATTTAAATAGTTTCTAATAAACTCCCAAAGTACTTTGAGCACCAACATTGTGCTAATGTTATAGTGAAGCATCTGGATGTAGTAGCTAACACCAAGCATTGGCCAGTCTATTGACTTCCTGACTGAATATTACCACAACTGCCTCCTTCAATGGCCCCTATTGTAGACAAAGAGCCTCACCTTGTCCTAGACATTCCTTTTTCACCTCTCTACAGTATTGGCAATAGAGTTTTTTATTCTTCTAGATTCCTCTTTTTTTTAAATTCAATATACTTTATTCAAGGTCAGTACAGTACATGGAAATTATATGGCAGTTGAAATGACACACAGGGAATGAGACATATCGGTATAGCTGCAGGGTTACATCATCTCAATTACATCACATGCTCTAATTATTCCTATAACCACCCCCCCCCATATCCCTGTTATAGTCCCTCCCTCTTCCTCCCATCCCTAAGAGACGGGATCGTCTGAGAGCATTAAGCTATGGGCACCAATTGATGATTCTTCTAGACTCCTTAGGCAGTCCTGTGTCCAGCCCTCACTGGTCTGTGCAATCAACCCTGTTTTTGCTTTGTAATCACCTATTCTACATCGTACCTTTCAGGCATTGTCACTGGAATCCTTACATTTATTGGTGCTTTTACACAGAGTGCTTGTTCGTGACGTTGCTTTGGTCCACTTGGTCTGTTGCACAGCGGATCACATTCACATACTGTGATCTGTATTATAAAGAGTGGTACAGATCAACTGTAACATTACCCAATTTGTGCAGTGTACAGGCAATCCACTCTGCAACAGTTAAGAGAGAATGGGATTCTCTGTTGTTACAGAACAGAAATGAATGGAAGGGCACTAGTACACAGCTGGGTAGAATGGAACAAAACCCTGTGAATCCAGCAAAGCAGGGAAGGCAGAATCGGCAAACATTCATTTGTCTTGCTGAACGGATCGCCGGTACATGCCAGAAAGGTAATGTTGCAGTTAATCTGTATTGCTCATTGCAATACAAATCACTGCATGTAAAGATGCCTTATATTTCATTGTTTTCTCTCTTGACATCCCCTGATGGTTTTTTGACAACTATGGGAACTTCTGCCCAGCTTGCTTGCTCTTGTTGCCCTCAGTGATGCATCTACTCCTGTCTCTATTATGGTACAGATCAGGACCTCCCACTTAGGAGTCCCACTCAATATCTCATTCACCAACTTTTTTGCTACAAACATACAATGTGGCCAACAGAATTAGGCCTTCTGGTCTATCTAGTCTGCTCAATGTACATGGTTTACAGCTCAGGCTGTAGTCCCTCGTCCCCTGTCCCCACCATTTCCATCTACTATCGTCATCCCTCCCATGAACCTTATTCTCTCCCTGTATCTATCCCAGCTCCTCTTGAAGCTGACCACTGTGCTCACTGAGATCATCTCTTTTAGTAGCACATGCCACTTGGTCACCACCCTTTCTGTAATTAAATGTCTCCTGACCTCCCTCTTTAACACCTCTCCCCCAGCTTAAGGTAGTGTCCCCTCATAATGTTGTTGCTGCTTAGCCTGAAGAGAAATTCCTTGTTCACCTTATTGATCCCTTCACATTCTTGAAGGTCTCAATCATGTCCTCCCCTTTTCCTTCTGTCCTCCGGGGACTGCATGTTCAGGGCCCCCAGTCTCTCCTCAAATGTTCTACCTTGCTGCCCCTCAACCATCTTTGTAGCCCTCCTTTAGTCTGTCTCCATCAGGATGATATCCTTTTTGAGATGAGGGTGCCAGAACTGCATTGCATACTCCAGATGTAACCTCACCAGTGACCTATAAAAGGGCAGACTCAATTCCTGTCTCCTACTGCTTACCCCCCTGGCAGTTCATTTATTTATTGAAAGAGGTTTACCGGGAAATACATACTGAGCCATAAAGTTAATTCCCAGATGTGTCCTAGGGGAATGGGGGTGGGAATAAATACATAATATAAGCAAAGCACAGTAATCTAATAAGTAAAAGGCACAGCTATGTACAGTATACAAAGTAATACAAATGGCAAATTGCTAAACAAGAAAGATAGATAGGTAAGGAGGAGAAGAAAAAAATGATGGGTAGGGAGTGGGGAGGAGGGAGGGGATGAAAGAGTGTGAATAGATTGGAGGTAGTAGTGAAGGGGAGAGGGGGAGATAGGGAGAAAAGGGGTTGAAGGCAGGAAGGTACTGGAAGGAGGAGGAGGAAAAAGGAAGGGGGAAAAAGGGAAGAAGAAGAGTGTGGAGGCTGAAACATTTAGTAGTAGTAGTATAGTAGCTTGGGAACTGGCAGCGGATGGGATGGACAATGCACCCCAACATCCTGTTTGCCCGTGCCACTACCTTCCAACATTGCATAGTGTGCTTCAGGTCACTAGATATCATCACTACTTGATCTGTAGGAGATCCCCAGAACCCTCCCATATAGTACTGTGTCCTGGGGTTTCTGGTTCCAGTGCACATGACCTTGCACTTTTTGACATAGAAGCCCAGCTGCTGGATCCCAGACCACTTCTCAAGTCTTCTAAGGTGCCCCTTAAGGTCTTGTTTTCCATGTACTGTGTCCACCCTCCCTTTAGAGCTTGATGTCAGCCATGAATAAGCACATTTTGCCCTGAGTCCATCTTCAGTGTCACTAATGAACATATTGAACAGTACCGTCCCCAGCACTGAACCCTGTGCAATGCCACTTGTGATCACCCTGATACCAGACAACTCTCCTCCCACTACCACCTTTTGTGACTGGTTTCCTAGCCAGTTTTCCACCCACTTAACCATCTTTTCCTACTCTGAGGTCTATCAATTTCCTGATCAACCTTCTGTATGGTACAGAGTCAAAGGCCTTGCTGAAATCCAGGTAGAGGATGTCCACTGCCTGGCCCCTGTCCACTGTTTTGGTGACCTAGTCAAAGAAGTTCATCAGATTTGTTTGACAACACCCCCCCCCCATAAATCCATGCTGCCTTGCATCTTGGAGGCCATGTCCTTACAGATGCTCTATCAATTTTTCCTTCAGTATTGTCTCCATAATCTTGCACACTACTGAAGTTGGACTGACCGGCCTGTAGTTCCCAGGATCTTCCCTAGGACCACTCTTGTAGAGGGGCACCACATTTGCCATTCTCCAGTTCTGTTGCTCCAGTGAACAACTGTTCAGGTCTGACAGTGGCTGCATAAATTCCCCTGCCAGCTACTCCATCCAGGTCTGATGATTTGTCTGTCGTCACAACAAACAACCTTTTTTTCACTCTTTCTATTGCCCTATCTGTCCCCTTCCCCCTTCTGGACCCATTTTCCCAGTCCTTATTTCTCCTTTGTGAATAAAAAGCAGAAGTATTCATTCATTAACTCTGCCTTTTTCTTATTCTCTTCCACTCACCCCACTCCTCTTCGCAGTCTGACTATTCATTTCTCATTTCTCACTTATGTAGTGGAAGAAAGCCTTCTCCCCATCTTAATGCCTTTCACTAAGTGCAATTCTTTCTGTGCTTTTGCTCTCCAAACTGCCCTTTCTGCCTCCCTCACCATCCCTAGGTATAATTCTCTGTATTTTTCTCTCTTAGTCTCCCTGAACTTCCTATAGGTCAACCTCTTTTCCCTCACTGCCTGGGCTACCTTAGGGCTGAACCAGCTTGGTGCTTTGCTTTTTGAGTTCTTCTTTCTGAATCTAGCACATTCCTCCATTGCGGCCTCTAATTTTTCCTTAATAATAGCCCATTTTTGGTCCACCTCTATAGTTGTTGTGAATTTTGCTAGGTGCTTTTAAGTACCTCACCCATTCTCTTAAAGTCCACCCTTTTGGTCAGCCCACCGCGTAGTGGTAGAGCTACTGCCTGCAGCACCAATGACTGTGGTTCATGAATGGATTTTGGACATCAGAGGGTCAACCTGTGGGGAGGAGGCTCGGCATCCAGGGGACTGCTCATCTTCTCCAGGGAGGAAGGGGATCTGGTACCTGACTCCAACCAATCTCTAGTGTCAGCTGGAGGGTACAGCAGCCCAGGACCATGCTGTGCACCCACTGGGGCAGGAACTGGTGGACCTCTGCATGTTGGGGGTGGGAACATGCCTGACCATGCATCATGGTCATTGCACATCTGACCTTGCTCCGGTGAGGGGAGAGGGCGCACAAGGTAAAAATACCTCGGTTTCAAGTCCTATGACACCCAAGATCCCAGCAAGTGCCAGGACCCAGTCAATATGGGGAGTCCTCCCCCAGCAGCGACTGAGGCCAAAAATGCATACATTAAAAAAATAAAATTGGCCCTTTGAAGTCCAGGATTTTTTTTTTTGTGGCAACACTTTTCCTGCCCATGGTCAGTCAGAACCATACCAAGATGATCACTCCCACCCAGAGGCTTCTTGACTGTTATATACAGTATTTGCTCACCGTTAGTGAGCACCAGATCAAGGACTGCCTCTTCCTGGCTGTGTCCAGTGACTCCTTGGGTTAGAAACCCACTCTGAAACATTTCCAGTAATTTATGACTCCTAGCACATGTCATGGCTGGCACACTCCAGTCCAGCCTGGGCAGGTTGAAGTCCCCCACTCTCACCACTTGCCCCTTCCCTGTGGCTTTATTGTGAGCTCAGGTCTTTTATCCTTTTCCTCACCCTGATTGCATGGACTGAAACCACCCATCCTCACTCTTTATCCCTTGCCTAGTCCATAGTTGGACCCACATTGCTTCTTACCTTTCCTCTTCTGATTTCTCTTCAGGTGTTATTCCCTGCCTAATAAATAATGCTACTCTCCTCCTTGGCTACTGCTTCTTTCCCTCTCTTCTGTATAGCTCTAGTATCCTAGAGCTGGAGTGTCCCAGTCATGGTTAGATGTAGCCCAGTCTCCATTACATTGCTGTACTGTCTACTCTTCCTTCTGCAAGTAGTGCTTAAAGGTCATCTATCTTGTTCTAGACTGAGTGCATTCCGAGACACCACCTTCCACTTTCCACTTTACATCTGATCCCCTACCTTTACCTCCTCTTACTGCTTCAGCTTTATCTCCATAAGGTTCCCCCCTCCCTCATTATCAGTGTGCCCTTCTCCCCTATCTCTGTCTAGTCCCCCACTGTTGTTGTGGGGGGCACTTTTATGGCCACCACTTGTGGTCTTTTTGCCCTTTGGCCTACCTGCCCCCCATAGCAGTTTAAATGTAACTTTTGATTGATGTACCCCCCAGTTTGTCCCATAGTACCTTTGAACCCTCACTGTTTAGGTGAAGTCTGTCAGGTGCATAGAGAGATTTTTTTGTACACGTCTTCCCCCAGTCTCCTATACAGGCAAACCCGTCCTCGCTGAACCAATCCCTCAATCACATATTATTAAAATTCCCCTCTCTCTCCTGCTTGCTTTCTTATTGCTAAGCTCTGGGCACCTAAGATCCTCCCTGAGTGTCTGCGTAGATTAGCCACCTCATTATAAGATCCCTCCCAACTCCTTAAATTGATCTTTTCCACCTCTACTGCCTCCCTGCTTGTTGTTGGTGCCAAGGTGAATTATTAAGCTTCATTTCCCACTTTTCCCTGTTACTACTTCCCCTTTCCTATATTTTTGAACCCCCCCTCCCTGCTGTCATCCCTGGCATACACACTACCTTCGGTTTGGCATCCGGGTCCCCTTTCCTTCCCCAAGTAATACCCTTAATCATGGAGTCCCCAATGATTATTGCTCCACTGTTCACCTCTGCCATGCTCCCTTCCCTTTCTTTCCTTACTACAGTAGAAGCTGTCTTCCCACTTCCATTTTCCATTACTTTGGTAATTGTCCCCCCTCCATCCCCACAGTCCCCCTCAACAGCATTTCCCTTCCATTCTGAGCCCCTCCTATTCCTCATGGCTGTGCTTGTTCCCACTAACCCTTATCTTTCTCTAGACTGAACCTTATCTTCCTTAGTCCAACTCTTCCAGTAGGCTGGGTACTTTTCCCTTGCGTTCCCTGATTCCCCACATCATCCTGCTCCCCCTCTCCTGTCCTCCTACCTTCATATTCCTATCCAGGCCTCCTTCCTCACCTCCTGCTTCTCCTTCCTCTGATCCTCACAGGGGGTTAAATCTGTTTGAAAGTGGAACTTCTTCTGGCTTTCTACCCCCTTTTGCAGCACTTGCACCCCCATCACTTTTTCCTACAACCTACCTTTCCCCTTTCCCGGTCACCTTTGTTCTCTGAGGAGGGGGTGCTGCTGAGTATTGTGTGCTCCTACCTGGTCAGTGCCCTTCTCTTGTCTCCTCATACCTCTGGACTCCACCCCTCTGCCTCCCTCCCCACTGCCTTGCTGCTTCAGAACACTCCCCTCCCCTGCCCACCTCCCTACCTCCTTCCCCACTGATGTACAACTTCAACCCATCCCCTGCCTCTTTCCCCATCACTCCCCCTCGTCTTCCTCCTTCAGCCCACCCATCCTTCCTCCTCAGTTCCCATTTCAGCTGCCCAATTTCTGCCCTCAGCTGCACTAAGTTTCTACATGCTGGGCAGCTCCCTGTACTCCATATGGTTCCCAGAAAGACTGCTACCCGCAGTTATTGCAGCATCCCACCCTCCCTGCTCTATCCTGCTGTTTGTGCATTCCCCTTCCCCTCCATATTTTCATGGCCCTATTCCCTCCTCACCTCCCTAATGTAGTCCAATGCTCTTTCGGTTATGAATGTTCTTTGTTCTTCCTACTGTTTCTCTGAATCACCTGCCCTCTCTTGCTAACTGTTTGCATCCAGGCTGGTGTAGCACCTGACCCTATATACACCTTCAGTAGTTTATCACATGTATGTCTCTTGAAGTTAAATTCCTGGTCAAATTCTTTCTGAGGTGTCTCCCCTGACCCATATCATCTCAAACTCAGTCATATTATGGCCACTGTAACCCAATGGCTCCCCATTGTGAATTCCATGACAGTGTCATCTCCATTGAACCACTACACTTCCTTTCATCAGACAATATCGTGTACCATCCTTTTTTAAGTTAGTAAGGAAACAGTTTGACATCCTTTTGTGTGGAGTGTGTTGTGTACCATTGAAGTCAACAAGGCTAATGTTTGTTTCAGATATTTCAAAGCTAAGCAATACTGAAAATTTTAGCACAACAAATGAGTTATATTTGGGGAACCACAACTCCAAAAAACAGCATTTCAAAATCTGGCACTTGGATTGCAATTAAAGCACTTATATATTAAAAGGGGCAGATTAACACAAGGGTTACCTGCTGCAGAACTGGATATTGGACTGGGCTTCTCTACAACAAACAAATATCATTACAAATTATTTAAACAATCAAGTAGGAATGTTAACATTGATGGCACTGAGGGTTAGGGCGCTGGACACGTATCTTTACACCATACCGGATACCCAGGTTAGGGAATGAGCTTGGGCACGTTAGAATTGGCAGGGAGGAGATGATCGAAACATCCATAGGACTGTCTCATCTCTCTGAGGAGGACAGAGGAATGACCTTATGCATGTAGTGACACCCAGTGGTGGCTGGGTGCACTATAAGTCACAGGGACTCAGCAAGGGAACATGATGTTGGGCGATCACCCTCTGGACATGTGCAGGTGCGCACGCATAACGGGCTGGGTGGCATTGCACAGCCTTCATCTGGGAAGCTAAGTAGAAAACCCCCTGCCTCAGGGGTTGGTGAAGGTGGAATCAGGGGTTTCAGTCCCATGCCCAACATCAGGCTTTGCCAACGCACACTTCATTTCCCCTCTCCTCCTCCTTCGGATTATAGATAGAGCCGGTTAGGAGATGGTGGTCCTGCCCCGGGGGGCTCAGAGCTGGGAGGAGTGAGCAGCTGGATGGTACAGGAGGGAGATCAGGCCTGTCAGGAGTGCAGAGGTGGAGGCTTCAGATGGGCAGCAGCACTGATTACTGAGTATCCTCACGGGAGAGAGGCCACTGAGGTAGGAGCACAAAGAGAGTTTTGAAGGAAAAAAAAGTAGGAATGTTAACTTTTTTGATATTACCACCATAATTTATTTACTTACATAATATTAGCATACATTGCCACCCACAAGGATGAAGCACCCTGTGATAAACATATAATAGTCTCCTGTGGCAAACTGCAGTAACTGCCATTAGATAACGTTGTGTTGCTTCAGAAACTTGCACGATATCACCGATAGAATATATTTAAAGAGCACTTGATACTTGCAAGTGGTACTGTATGCTAGAAGAAAATGAATTCTATTGATCCAAATGTCCAACAAATTGAGTCACCCCAACACATAAACACTAAACATATCTTAGGGCATACTCTTAATTACGACAAGAGACCACATACCGTAGGAATAGACACCAAGATGGCAGGCAAGAAGAGACAATGGTGTGGTTTTAAAAGATGTGTCCCAGCATTTCTGATATTTTTACGTGATATACAATTGGTACTGTAGATGAATATTTGTTGATGATACCAATTTGAATGGTAGAGCAACCACACATAATGAGTTAAGTAAAATAATGGCTCTATGATTTGCTCCCCCTCCCACTTCAATAAATGCGGTATCTTCCATAAAGTGGTTGGTTCTTACTGTGGCTGACCTATCTGTACACTGCTGACCTATGTCTGTACCCTAAGACAGATAGAGGGATTGTCACTTTCTACCCTTATTCTGCCAATGATCTCCCAAACCAAATGACCTTCCATTAATATGGCAGGTGGCCTCCCTTAAAACATCTGACATTGGATACAACTAGAGTTTGGACCCAACTATTAAGCTCATCCATCCCTTACAGAAATATATGTGTGCTGCGTATAAGCAGAATGCATGCCACATGCTTAATTGTGCAATGTTTGCATGTGGTTCACATGTACAAAGTGAACCTAAGTGAACCAGGTCTAAAAAGCAAATCAGGTTTGCACACTGCAAGCTTGACATGTGTGATCAGGTAAGTTGCTGCGAACATCTTCTAAAAATCACATCAGGTTCACAAGCTGCACGCTTGCCATGTGTGCAGCAACTAAGCTGGTGCAACTCTCATCTAAAAAACACATCAGTTTCTATAGCTCAAATACTACTGCTAGCAATTAGAGCCATTAAAATATATTTTTCATAGATTTCCCATTAAAATTAGGTAAACTCATTAATTCTGATCCTTTTGCAAGTTGTTTAATGACTTTTGATTTTTGCCATTGAATTGCCATTACTTTGTAAAGTATTGTTTGCTTAATGCTTTAAATGCCTACGATATTGTCAACAAACATCCCCCATTTCAGATGTGCGAAGAGGGGCCTCTGCGTTGTGAAGCCTGACCTTTTTGTTTTGGGCCATGCAAATCCCCTTATGCATATTTAGTGCTACAAATATGTTTCTCCATGACTGTTTTGACACACTTACTTTCCCTTTGTCATTCTGTATGGAGCATATACACTATGATCATGCTCAGCACTCTTTGTGCTGAGGAGGGTCTTGGAAGCAAGCACCATACCTCATATTTTGTTACTGAAATGAGGGAAATAGACAATGAAAATAAGGGACAATAAGGGATACTAACCCTCATGATGATCAGGACACATCAAGAAACATGGAGATACAGGGCTCTACCATGCTGGCGTGACAAAAAAGATAGCAACTGGCATTACAACGATGGGCTCCATGTCAACTGCAAGTTATAGTTGGCACAGAGCCACACAGTTTGGCTCTATTTTTCACATTGGGTGGCTTTGCCTCCCAAACCCCCACACCCCTCTGAACTAAAGGAGTCTAATTCCAGGTCACAGTTAGTTCAGGGAGGGGGTGCAGTTTGGGGGAAGTGGTTGCCACCTTCCAGCAGCACTTCTATGGTGGCATGGTGCTGTTGTCAAGATTGATGCATGTCGCCATAGAAATGTCGCTGTTAGGGTGGCATACCGAGATACAGTATATCAGGACACAGTGGAAACCACCGTATTTACTTGCACTGATGTTGAGACCTGAGAATGAATTTCTACGACAAAACAGGGGTGCAATTTAGGTAGGACAGAGGGGGCAGTTGCCTCCCCCTGCACTTATGCCTAGGTTGTTCTTATTGTGTGACAATAATGGCATCAAATTTGGATTTAATCTTTTGCACAATATGTGCCCCCCAGCCTGTGTGCGTTCACACTGCAGGTGCACTCCTGATTCTATTGTGTTTGTATTCTGTTGTTCACCATCTTCACCTATTAGAAGCAGCACCATCAAATGTGATGTGGAGGAGTTCCAACGAAGCAAGTGCTCATGAGTCATGCAAGTGTGACAATGTCTTTCCCACCACAGAGGAATACAGGCTGCACCCTACAGCTTGGAGGAGTAAGTGAGCACTGAAATCTGAAAAGCAGTGTTGTGGTGGCATATTGTTGTTGGTCTGTCTTAGTGAGTCTCTGTCTCCTCTGGTTGCTGAAGGGGCAGAAAGTGAGATAGAAGCTAACTTGAGACTAGGCTACCTACTTACTCTACTAGTCTCACCTCACCTCACAAAAAAGAAAACAGCACAGGTCCCCCACAGCAGCAAGCTAGGCCTAGCAGCATTGGTGACAGTGGTGTGGGCAGCCTTCATAGGTCTTGATCAGTGCAGTGTGGCAGCAGCAATGGTAGCAGCCAAGCAAGAAGCAAACAACACAGGTTAGATGGGTTTGGTTGGTGAAGTGACTTGGTCGCAGACAACGCTGGAGACCTGAGATGGTCAGTTTTAACATCCAACTTCTGGCAGAAGGAAGGAAGAAGAGCAGGCTAAAAGCTTGGCTGGTGGCACACAGGGCTAGGCCACAGGTTCTGGCCAGATGGCCTAGTAAGAAAAGGTAATTTTCTTTTAATGGGGGTAGGGAAGGAGGAAGGACTGAAATATTGATGTGTTGTTCACATTTCTGCACCTCTGGTAGGGTCATGACCCATATGGGACAAGTACTGAATGGAATGGAGTCAGGAGAAATCAGGACAATGTTGTTGTTTTTTTTTGGGGGACTTCAGAACTTCAACCAGGAAAAAATTGGTTAGTTACTGGATGGGTTTAAGCCCAAATCTGATGCACTGCTCTAGGGTGTAGACAGATGAATCTTATACATTGTAATTTTTTGGATTTACATATCACATTTCAGTCTGGAGACCTCATCTCTGCAAAGACATAGACAGAGTGGAGGCTGTCCAGAGGCGGCAACCAAAATGGTGCAGGGTCTGCACCAGAAGACATACGAAGAGAGTCTAAAGGAGCTTAATATGTATACCCTTGAGGAAAGAAGGGAGAGGGGGGACATGATAGAAACTTTCAAGTACCTCAAGGAAATCAACAAAGTCCAAGAGAGTAATATCTTTCAGAAACAGAGATGTGCAAGAACAAGGGGGGACAATTTGAAGATAGAGGGGGGATGGCTCAGAGGTAATGTGAGGAAGTATTTTTTCATGAAGAGGGTTGTGGATGCATGGAACAGCATTACTGTGGAGGTTATGAAGTCAAGAACAGTGGGGAATTCAAGAATGCATGGGACAGACATAAAGCAGTCCTAGTGGGGGGTAGGAGGAAGTAGGCCATTGGTTAACTAGGATCTGCAGCTTATCCGTTAGGTAGGAAAATGGGCAGACTAGATGGGCCAAGTAGTCCTTATCTGCCATCAAATTCTATGTTTCTATGTTTCTGGTCACAACAAATTAGTGTTACCTTTTAGAGACATTCCAGTCATCCTAGAGCTTGCCACCTAGGGCCTAACTAGCATGCGGCCTCCACTGGTTGTTGGCTCCATCTGCTGAAATCTGAAATGGTGCTCCTGCCATAAAGTCTACACTTACAGGACATCTTCTGTGTTAGCAGAATGTTTTCCATGAGGTATGGATGAGCTAACAAGGGCCTTGTTAGTAGGACAGTGGCCTTCATTACTCTCCAACTCACCATCATACTGTATAAAATAGCAATAAAAAATAACTCCATTCATTTCAAGGGGGTACGCCCTAGCACTCTGACCCATGGACATCATCTCTTAAAGATTCCTGCCTCTGGCTCCCTAGTGCTCAGGTAAGAGACTCTCAACTTATATTTCTACTTGGTGGGTTGTCTGTAGCAGCATGGCTGCACCAGCTACAGTTTGTGTGTGCATTGGGGGGACTGGCCATGTGAGTGGATGCCGAGTTATTGCTACTTTTGTGTTTGCTCCTTAAAGTCTGTTTGCATGGAAGCATTCAAAACTATGGAGAGAAAATAGTAGGAGTACAGGCCAGACAGAAGTGATTAAGTAATTTTGTGGGTAAGTGTCTGTATTGGGGATGGGAATAACCATATGTGTTTCCATTGGTATGTGTGCTATAGTTCAGCTCTGCAGCTGAGATGTGGGAGGATAAGAAAACTAAAGAGTATGGCAGTGGCTATAAGCATGCTGCATGCATGCAGTTATATGCAGATTTGTATTGAAATACAAGCAAGCCATATGTGTGCAGGTAGTATAGCTAGAGACCTGTGTTTGTCTTAAAGAAGAAATAACAAGAAATAACAAGAATTCAAGGTATAAAAAGAAATAACAAGAAAGTCAAGGTATAACATGAAATTCAAGGTATGACAAGAAATAACAAGAAATTCAACATATAAAAATAATAAAACAAAACAACACATGAATAAAGTGAAAAAATGCTTTTGGGGGGGCAACAACTAAATAAATGCTTGCAGCAGTTGTTGTTTACACTCCGTTGTTACCACAAAGATGGGCCACAAGGAAGTGACAGTGAAATCGTTTCATTCATAAAACCTTTCAAGACCATAGCATAATGCTGCTTAATACAATGTAGTATACTAGGAATGTGATTTCTAGTGTGTGTTAGGTCATTTTGAGGTAGCTTATGAATGTAAATATAATAACAAGAAAAAAAAACTAAATGTTCAATGAATAAAAAGAAATAATAAGAAATTCCAGAAAAAGAAAAAATATAAAAAATAAAATGAATTTCACAGGTTTCTAAGTATAGCTTAGTGGTTAAAGGCACTGAACTGCAAACGAAGAAGACTTGGAGACCTGAAGATCTGGGAACGAAGATTATCAACACCCACTTGTATATGGTGTGATCCTAAACAAGTCACTTAACTTTTATGTGTGGTTATCAGTGACCACTTGCTTTTTGCACACATACATCGTGCATGTAGTCTGTTCCAATTTAACATAAAAAGCATGTTTTCCACACTTCCTTGAAGCACGCATGCATGCAATCGGTTCCAATTTAACATTTAAATCATGCTTACAACAAGCATATCACATGGATAGTTTTATGTGTGCAGCGTGAAAACATTTCATATAATTATTTCTGTAAGGGATGTCAGATGGGTGCAGGCAAGGTAGCATTCTCTGCCTAAGCTGCTCTCTCAACTCCTGATAGGTGGGGATTCAGGGGAAGAATAGAATCAGACACACAGGAATATATTGCAAGGCACCCAAATGGATTTATTTTATTAGATGACTTTTTACAATAATGTACTGAATGGTATTGTCTGGATGGTACAGCAGAAAAAGGAAAAACATAGAACCTGTCAGCAGTTAAAGGCTCATTGGCTCATTGTGTTTCCCTATTCCTAAATAACTAATGCTGAATGAAAAAGTCCTAGAGGCTCCTGACTCACTCTTTCCTCTTCCCTCTTCCCTTTCTGGTGTGGTCTTTATCAAACTCTTCTATCTGTCCCACACTTTTTTGAATACTCTCACTCATTTTGCACCGACAACCTCCACCAAAAGCCCATTTCACACCTCCATCACCCTCTCCATGAAAAAATACTTACTGGTATCTCTCTTAAGCATCCGCCCCCAGCTTCAGGCATTTCACCTTGTTCTTGTGTTCCCACTCAGTCTGAACTATTCCTTGCATTCCGCATTATTTAACCTATGGAGGTATTTGTATGTGTCAGTCATACCCTTCTTTCCTATGTCACCTCAAGCAAGTACATGTTCAGATCTGCTAACCTTTCTTCATATGTCCTTGTCTGTTGCACCGTGATCATCAAGGTAACCCTCCTCTGCAGTGCCTCCGCCCTGTCCCAGTCCTTCATCAGATGCAGACTGCAAAATTGCACATGTTACACCAGGACAGGCCAAATCTGTGACCAATACAGAGGTAGCAGCACCTCCATTCTCCTGCTAATGATCCCTCTCGTATTCCCCCCACCATCCTATTCGCTATGTCTACCACCCTACTACATGGTGTTGATGTAGTCCGGCTGTCTGATAATATTACTTCTAAGTTCTTTCCCTTAATAGTGCTCTTCATTACTACTTCTCCTGTCCTGTAGTAAGTGTTAGGATTTTTATTTGCCCATGAGCATCACCTTGTATTTTTTTTACATTAAATTTTAACTGCCATACCTTTGTCCACTTTTCTTAGCAACCCAGGTCCTCATCACCTTGAGAGGCTGTATAGCATAGTGATTAAGGGCACTGAGCTGCATACCTGGAGACAGGGGTTTAAATCCCATCAGACACCACGTGCATAATGTGTGACCCTGAGCAAGTCACTTAACTTGCTTGTGCTCCCAGGTCACACATGGAAACAAGCTTCAGCTTAGTGTGCCTTTGCTGTTTAAACAATTTCCCCTTTCTTTCTCCCCTCCCCATTTCCTTCAAAATTCTGAGCCACTCCTCAATGTACACCTTGCTACAGATCATAGTATCATCTGCAAACAGACATGCGTACCCAAATTCCAATTACTCTGCTACATGTAAAGATAATGAAGAGCACCAGACTCAAGGCCAATCCATGTGGCATCCGACTAGTGGCCTCACAGAGCTCTGAGTATTTTCTACTAATTACAGCCCTCTGGGTGCTGTGGCTTGACCAATTTCTTACCCACCTACTAATTACGTCTACTACTCCAAGATCCTGTATCCCCTTAACCAACCTTCCATTCAGTATGGAATCTGGCTTTACTGACATTGTGGTACAGTATGCCTACTACAGTACCTGTCTCTTATCCACTACCTATGTTACCTGGTTGATTAATTCAATCAGGTTTTCCTGACATGACCTCCCTAGCCTTTTCTGTGAATCCATGTTGATACTTGTCCTGCAACCCATTCACCTGAGAAGTTACTATCCTTTTCTGAATTATGGTCTCTGGCACCTTATCTATGATACAAATTAGGCTGACTTGTCTGTAGTTCCTCGGATCATCTCTGCTCTTGACTAGGGGACCTACATTTGTCATCCTTATTTCACTGGGTATTATCCCTGTCTCTAGTAAACCATGCAAAAGATAAGCTAGCAGTTCACCTTGGACAGCCCAATCTAAATACATGTCTGCCTAAATACCAGGAGCCAAGGAAACAAAATTAGTGAGTATCATGTGATGCTGGTGGATGCAGGATTAGACTTCATAGTCATGGGAAGGTCATGTGATGGCAGCCTGAGCAGATATGCCCTGTTATAGCTCCTGCACTCCCACCTAATATAACACATTTTTATTACCAATCTGGTCAATTATTTGCTTGCCTCAGTTACTCTGGGTTTCCATAACCTGTGGAGCATTCCTTGGACCAACGCCCAGTGAGAATGGAAACAGAAATGTGAGGCACTCCTCTGCGACATACTCCACCACCATCCCTGACATGGGATAAGAATGCCAAGTGGGTGAAACCTCAATCAACCGGAATACCCAGCCACATGACTCCCC
This sequence comes from Neoceratodus forsteri, assembly GCA_016271365.2. Lineage (NCBI taxonomy): Eukaryota > Metazoa > Chordata > Ceratodontiformes > Ceratodontidae > Neoceratodus > Neoceratodus forsteri. The sequence continues at coordinate 1,158,568,084 of CM028132.1, read as the reverse complement.
AGGCTGCACTGATGGAAGAGAAATTCCTAGAAGGACTGGCCCCTCTGAAAGAAATGCTCAATGCTCTGACACAAAATTTCCAATCAATGCAGTCAAACTTGAAGCAACTCACCAAATGAACAGGTGAAAATGAAACCAGGATTTCCTCCTTAGATGACTGGTGAATCCACACCGAATCCACTATTGTAACTCTACATCACAGAATCAAACACATGGAGGACAACCTTTAGGACCTAGAAGGGCGTTCCTGTAGGAATAATCTTGTAATACTGGGACTGCCTGAGAAAGAGGAAGGATTGGATGTGATTTCTTTTGTGCAAAAAGTATGTGTTAAAATTGCTGGTCCCTCTCCAAACGGCACTACTTATATAGTGGAGAGGGCTCACAGATCGCTCCGGCCGATGCCCTCTTCAAGGTCTCCTCCAAGACCTCTGATCTTTCAGCTCTTAAACTTTTGAGATAAGCAACACATCTTGGAAAGAATTAGAGTTGAAAGCGGTCCCATGGGAAGTTAAAAGAATTTGTATAGTGCAGCATCTTCCATTTTCTGTACGTCAAAAGAGGACGGCGCTACACCCAACTGTCTAAGTTAATTGCTGCGGGCATTAAATTCAGAGTCAGATACCTGGCTACTCTCCAGGAGCTAGATATTCAGACTGAACCAGGCAGAGACACAAGCCCAGGTGCAGCGCAACTGGGTTGAGCCAGGGCATAGTCCAGGCAATATTCAATAGTGCTGCACCATGGCTCAGCACCATTGATTATGGCACAGAGGGCACACCCACTACGCATGGCGCAGTGGCACTGTGCCAGTGCATGTGACAGCAAGGGAGCAGGGGGCTGTGCCAGCACAAGTGCAGTTGTGCTAGGTGCACCAAGAGCGATATTCAGCCATGGGCATAAAAGTGAGGCCATAATGCATGCAAGGTGCAAATGGGGCCATTCGCATGTCATTGTGGCCCCATTTGCATGTGGTGCGCCGATCCCTGGTGACTTGCGCCTGGTGCCTGGCCAGGCTGCAGCTGTTGGAGACCACCACCCCATGGCGGGCTCTGCACCCGAATGCCTGTTCATGGGCATATGTCCATAGACACCCTACCCCTTCGCCCGATCACAGGCATGAATTAAATTAAGCCCTGGTGGTCCAGTGGACCACTATCCCTACCTGATCGTGGCATGTACTAAAATGATCTCTGGTGGTCCAGTGGACTGATCTCCTTTGCCCGCCATGGGCATGTAATAAAATGATCCCTGGTGGTTCAGTGGACTGATCTCCTTCGCCCACTCATGGGCGTTTGACAAACACCTTGGTGGTTCAGTGATATCCCCCATCCCCACCTGCCCACTTAGTCCCCCGCCACCCTGCACCCCCCCAGTCAGCGGCGGGTGGCAACTCCCCACCCGCAAGCTGCCTGGCCGCCTGCTGACTGACAGTGTACAGTAGGGCTGTATGCCTATTGGTTCACTGCGTGGGCCAATGGGCATGCAGACCATACTATACTACACAGTCCCGATTTGTGAATGAGCATTGGCACACTTTTGATTCAGTTGACCAAGCATCTGAGGCTCTCAAATCTCTCTTCCCAGAACTGTTTAAGTGAGGTGAGCCTAAGAAAATGTTTCCTTCGTGTGCCTATTTAACTGAGGACACTAAAACATGGTCAGAGTTGTCTTTATTTTGGTAACATTAAATGGAAGGATTACCTTGCTAATTTTCAATGTGTCCAGGCTGCACCCATTGTTTGCTCCTCTTTACCTCAAAGTCACCAGGGACAGCATTTGCAATTTGAATTAGACTAGGTATGTAAATCTTGCTTTCATGCCTCGACGGCGCCATCTAGTGGACTAAACCTGGAATTTATAAACTGTTGACTTTACTTAGCACTTTTGTGTTGGATGTTTTCAACCAATGTTTTGTATGAGGAAAGATGACTTTCTGGACACTACTGGCAATCGAGGGACCTTTTGCCACATAAGTGAAGTATGGGGATCTTTGTGTTACCACTGAAATAATCCCCTGATCAGTGCAGAACTTCATAAAGCTTGCAATACCTAAGTTTTATATTTGGACATTATTCCTGGACTATGCAAGCATTTTTCTATAAAAATATTTTTTTATTTATAGGGATCCAACAGTTTGGTTTACTCATACTAGTATAACTTGCAGGATGAGAGGAATGCTAATTTTGAACTCCTGGGGTCTTGCTTCATTTCCCCCGGATGCGGCCTGAAGCCTTCATATCTTTTTGATTTCTTATATTTTAAAGTCCCTTTCAAAAGGACTTAACTACTATGCTTGGGATTTTCCAGGACACTTGCGAACTAATTCTGAACTTTTGGATGACATCTTATTTTACATGTGGGTTGGTAAATGTGTTATATCTTATAGTTTTATCTATGGGTGAGAGTGGGAGGTGCATATGTTGTGGGTGGATTATTAATACCATTACTCAAAGAATTGCGGGGAAACAGTCATTAGGACTGGGGGGTATAGTTTTCTTGTTATATTTGATGGGGGGATGTGGGAGGGGGAGGGATGAGGGGATATTGGGGCCCTCAGAGGTATTGCTACTTTCTAATTGCCTGCAGTCCATTTTTATTCCTGAATCATTTAGGCTATTTACTCCAAGGCTTTGTTTTCTTTCTTACTATTCTTAAATGGGCATGAAATATATTACCGGGAACAGTAAAGGTGCCTGCTCTAGGGTGAAGCATTACCAGATATTGTGACACCTCCAACTATTGCAGTATTATATTGCATTTCTTCAGGAGACACACCTTTTCTCTACAGACAGATGATTGGACAGGCCTTTGCAGCTGGGGATTCTAAGACCCAAAGGGGGTGGCGATATTAATTATTAAGGGGACCAAATTCCAGTTGTTGCAGAGTATAGCAGATCCTCTGGGCCATTACTTATTGGTGCATGGGATGTTGGAAAATTCTGAGGTTATCTTGGGATGTGTCTATGGCCCCAGCACTGACTCCCTGGAATATTTCTTTGATTTATTGACTCGACTGGCCCCCTATGTCCACCTACCAATCATTCTGCTCGGGACTGGAATTTAACCTTGAACTCGGACTTAGATAAGACTGCTCATAGGCACCCAGGTCTCTCCCCTGCTCATCGGTGCCTTTATGAAATGATAGATTTGGGGGGCCTTTGTGATCCTTAGAGGGTGCTACATCCCTCTAAATGCTTATATACCTTTTATTCGCCAGTCCATAAGTCCTTCTCTTGGCTGGATTATTTTTTAGTTAATAGAACTATTTTATAAAAAGAGATTCCAGACGTACTGGTCCTTGGAAAACAGGAAATGATGGAAGGTTTGATACCTTTTATTGGACCAACAAGTGTCTTGTACAAAGATGGAATTATACACAAACTTTCGGGGCCTCACAGGTCCCTTCTTCAGGTGAATAGCAAAACTGAGCAACATAAGCAGTGTATATATATATATATATCCACTGTGGAGCAATTAGGGGGAAAAAGCAGGAAGATAAAAAGATGCAAAGTAAAAAAAAAATGATGAGTGAGGAAAAAAAAAGCAGGAAGATAAAAAGATGCAAAGTAAAAAAAATGATGAGTGAGAAGAAATTGGGGGGCTGGTCATAGGCGATGGAAGGAACAAAGAAACATAGAAACATAGAATTTGACGGCAGATAAGGACCACTTTGCCCACCCAGTCTGCCCATTCCCTACCTAATGGATATGCTGCAGATCCTAGTTAACCAGCAGTCTACTTTTTCCTACCCCCACCCCCTAGAATTGCCTTATGACTGTCCCATGCATGCTTGAATTCCACCACTGTTTTTGACTCCACAGCCTCCTCCGGTAGGCCATTCCATGCATCCACAACCCTCTGTGAAAAATACTTCCTTACATTACCTCTGAGCCCCCCATGTTTAAATTGTGCCCCCTTGTTCTTGCACACCTCTTTTTCTGAAAGATGCTACTCTCTTGGACTTTGTTGATTCCCTCGAGGTACTTGAAAGTTTCTACCTTGTCCTCCATATCCCTCCTTTTCTCAAGGCTATAAATATTAAGCTCCTTAAGTCTCTCTTCATATGTTTTCCAGTGCAGACCCTGCACCATTTTAGTTGCCCTCCTCTGGACAGCTTCCATCCAGTCTATGTCTTTGCAGAGATTGGGTCTCCAGAACTGCACACAGTACTCCAGATAGGGTCTTACCAGCTGTCTGTACAGAGGGATAACAACTTCCTGTTTTTTTACTGGTGATGCCTCTCCCTGTGCACCTCAGTATCCTTCCAGCCTTCCTTACTGCCCTCTCACATTGCTTGCCCACCTTTAGGTCATCTGATATGACTACCCCCAGGTCCCTTTCCATTTTTGTTGTTGTTAGTATCTCACCCCCCATTGTGTACTCTTCCCCAGGGTTTTTGTTTCCCAGGTACATTACCTTGCACTCTTAGCATTGAATCTAAGCTGTCACATTTGACCATTACTCTAACCTGCCAAGCCCTCTCTCTTCCTTTCCACCCACCTTGTGCATCAACTCTGTTGCAGATCTTAGTCTCATCTGCAAAGAGACATACTTTCTTTCCAGTCCTCTGCAATGTCGCTTATAAAGACATTGAAGAGGACCGTCCTACTACTGAACCCTGCGGTACCCTACCAGTAACCCCCTTTCTTCTGTGAGTGGACTCACTAACTATTACCCTCTGTGTCCTATTCTCCAGCCAATTTCTTTACCCAGGCTATCATCTTGGGACCCACCCAAGGCTAGCTAACTTGTATATTAATCTTTTGTGTGGGACTGTGTCAAATGCCTTGCTAAATTCTAGGTAGGCCATGTCCACAGCCCCTCACTGATCTACTACTTTGGTCACCCAGTCAAAGAAATCTATTAGATTCGTCTGGCATGACCTACCCACTGTGAATTCATGCTGCCTTGGGTCCCGTGCCCCTCTGGCCTCTAGGTACTTGACAGTCCTTTCCTTCAGAAGTGATTCCATCATTTTCCCTATCACTGAGGTTAACTAACAGGTCTGTAGTTTCCTGCTTCTGCCCAGCTCCCACTTTTGTGAAGTGGAATCACATCTGCCCTCCTATAGTCCTCAGGTACCACCCCATCCTCCCATGATTTGTTAAAGTGGGTAGTCAGTAGTGTCACTAGTTCTACCCTTAGTTCTTTTAGAATTCTGGGATGAATCCCATCAAGCCCCATTGCTTTGTCCACCTTCATTTTTAAGAGTTCTTTTAGAAACCTTTCTTCTGTAAATGGGCTGCTATCAACCCCTGTATCCAGAGTGTTTCCACTGTTTGGTTTAGGTACCTCCCCCTCTTCATTTGTGAATACTGAGCAAAAATATTTGTTTAGTATCTCTGCCTTTTCACAGTCACTCCCTGCCCACCCCTTCCCCTTTATTAAGCCTCACTATCCTTCCCTTGCTTATCCTTCACTCCTGATGTACCTATAAAAGGTTTTATCCCCTTCTTAATTGAGCTGGCTATCTTTTCCTCGGTTTGGGCCTTTGCTGTTCTGACTACCTTCCCAGCTTCCTTTTGCTTTAACTGATACAATTCTTTGTCCTGCTCTGGAAGCTCGAAAGGGAAAACCTACTGTTTATATTACCTAACACTGTCTATATGGGCCTTTGTTCTTTTATGTTTTGACTTCTATGCATTTCTTATGCATCTCCTGTCTAGTGTACTGTGACAGCCTACCTCTGGTCTCAGATCTTTCTTATCTGTGTTCCTGTCTTGTCCTTTATTTTACCTGTCTAGCTTCCTTTCATCTCCTACTGACCAGTCCCCCTCCCCATTTCTTCTCACTCATCATTTTTTACTTTGCATCTTATATAGACTTTTTATCTCTAGTCCCCTTTTATCACTTTCCTACTTCACTTCCTGCATTTTTTATTTCTCCACAATGAAAAAAAAAAAAAAATATATATATATATACAGTATATATACTGCTTATGTTGCTCAGTTTTGCTATTCACCTGAAGAAGGGACCTGTGAGGCCCCAGAAGTTTGTGTATAATTCCATCTTTGTACAAGACACCTTTTGGTCTAATAAAGGGTATCAAACCTTCCATCATTTCCTAGAACTATTTTACCGAACATTGTAGATGGAAGGGGGGGCACTCCTAGAATAATATCTGATCATTCACCCACCTGGTTAAATGCAATCTCTCCCCTTCAGTAACTCAGGATAAAATCTGGAAACTTAATAATTGACTCCTCCACGAAAAGTTGGTAGTCTCTGGGATTAAAGATTTAATTAATCATTTTATGGAATACAATGAGGGTTTGATTCTTGATTTTAATAAGTTTTGGTGCTCTCTCAAATGTGCTCAATGTGGTGAATTCCTTTGTCAGGCTTCCACACAGAAAAAAAAAGCAAGAGGTCTCTTTTCGCCTTCTTCTTGGTTGAATTGGAGTTCTGGAGAATAACCCGTCCCTTAGTATGTCTGAAAGGATTCAGGAATTATTGGTATCTTTGAGGGATCAATATGCAGAGAGTCTGAAAGAATAGGCTGAATATGCCATCCTTAAAACCCATTTGAAGTATATTGATCAGGAATAGGCAGGGCATCTCCTTGCTGTTTGGCTGCAGACCCAGGAGGCTTCCTGACTAGTTTTCTGTATTACATCCCAGGATGATAACTCCCTGAAAATCTCACCCAAAAAGATAGTACATGAATTTGTACTGAACTATCACCATTTATAATGCCCCCCGTTAACTTCCCTTCCACATCAGACATCCAAGATTATCTGTCTCCCATTCAACTCCCTTGTTTAACTCCAAACCAGCAAACCCTCTTAATTGGTTCCATATTTCTCCAGGAAATTCTCCTTTTCCCTCAGACAAATCCCCGGGACCGGATGGTTTTCCCCCTAATTTTTACAAGACCATTGCTGCCAGGTTGGCTCTGATACTTCAAATACAGTATCTTTTTTTATTGTGATGTGGGCATTTCAGATTTTTCTTTGCTAGAAGCACTGATAGTAGTTTTGCCCAAACCCGGCAAACCCCCAGATAAGGTTATTAACTATCATCCCGTATTTCTCATGAACTGTGATGTAAATATTTTGCTAAAATATTAGGTAATAGAATCATGAGGGTATGGGAAGGGCTGATTGGGCAAAAGCAGCTTGACTTTATGAAGGGCCATTCCTCAGTTGATCACTTGGGGAAGTTGTCCCATATCTTCTCCACCTCCAGGGGGAACATCCAGCCTATGGCCTTGGTCTTCCTAGATGCAGAAAAGGCATTTGATAGAGTCAACTGGACATTCTTATTTGCAGTTATGGAAAAATGTGGCTTTCCTTTGCCCTTTATAAAATGGGTTTGGGTGCTGTACTCCCATTCCTGTGCTAAGATATACTGCAATGGGATATTGTCTGAAGGATCTGAACTCTACTCTGGTACCCGTCAAGGCTGCCCATTATCCCCACCTCTTATTTAACCTCTACTTGGAACCCCTACTGCACCTTTTCAGAACCTCTCCCCTTATCAGTGGGGTTCCTGTTGACTTGTTCGACCTTAGACTCTCTGCATGTGAAAATGATGTATTGCTACATCTCTCGGATCCCATGGCATCTGTCCCAGCAGCTCTGCATGTTATTCAGGAGTTTGGTAATCTCTCCAATTATAAACTTAATATTGATAAAACAGTGATAATGCCCTTAAGCTCCTTGGTTGTCTCATCTGATTTTACCCATCTTGCACTGGGATGGACTACCAAGCTTAAATATTTAGGTATCACTCTTTCACAATCTGCTACATCAATGAAAAAATTTAACTTGGATAAGTTGGTTAGTACTATTCATCAGGACTTACAAAGATAGGCCTCTCTACCCCGTTCCTGCAAGGCAGAGTTAGCATTATTAAAATGAATATCCTTTCCCGATTGTTTTACCCCTAAACATGTTGAACATTCTGCTTCCCCTAAATTTGTTTAAGAAAATCCATAGGCTTATTTCTACCTTTCTATGGAAGGGTAAAGCCCCACATAGGGCTTACTCACATTTAGGGGCCCCAAGAGACCTGGAAGGCCTTAAATTGCCAATTTTTTTCGTATACTATTTAGCATGTCATATAGCTTCCCTACAAATTACTACCAAGTATATTCCCCTGTGGCTTCAAACTGAGAGGTGTTTGATTGAAGAGACTGGATTATCACCTGATAGTCTATATTTCACCTCTCCTCAACTCCCAGAGTCACTTCTGGACTCAGTTATTTTTACATCTCTGAGAGTGCATGCACAACTTTGTAGAGCATTTCGCTATGCTAATGTAATCTCTCAGTTGCTATGTGGCAATCCAAATTTCAGGTTGGGTGGCCACATGCTGAATCTCAGGGACATACCCTTCCTTGCATGGAGGAAGGTTCTAGATCTCCTTTCAGATGGTTGCATCCTTCAAAGTCAGGAACTGCTGGTACATCTTAATATGCCGGCTAAGTCCATATTTAAAATTTACCAGCTTCGACACCTGTTGGTTAACTGGTTCAGCTTGGTCCACCGTGGTCCAACATTCAAGGAGAATTCTTTCAGTTGCTCCAAACACTGGGGTGGCAGCCCCACTCAGTCTCTCAGATGATATCCGTGTTATTTATTAAAATTTTCCCAGAGATCACGGGTCACTCTAATTATTAGGCTCCCTTATTCCCTAGCTCCACCTTCAACTGGAGTAGTATTTAGTCAGACTTATACCATTTTGTGGCTAATGATATATTATGCCTCATCCAATTTTATATCCTACATAATATTCATTATACCCCTGTTCACCTGTCTAGAATGGGTAAACTCCCATCCTCGCTGTGTACCAGGTGTGGCCAGGTGGATGGGTCTCTTATGCATGTCCTGTGGGACTGCCAAAAGCTGCATCTCTTTGGGGTGAAATTAAGCAAAAGATAGACACCACTTTGGGGTTGGATGAATATTTTCTCCCTGAAATCTGTCTAGTAGGAGATTATTCTGGGGTATCAGTTAAAGAGCGGAACTATTAGTTAACTATGATCTCCCTTTCAGTAAAAATAGCAGTTCTTCACCACTGGAAAGACCAAGTGGAAATTTCCTATTCTGAATGGATCAATGAGTTACTGTATAACCTAAGGTTTGAAAAGATGACAGTTAGTCTTCATAACTGCCTGCAAGCATACAACAAGAAATGGGAGAGGTTACGTACTTTAATCTTGATCTCTTCTTCCCCTTGAATAGATTAGTGGAATTTGATAACGCTGATAACCATACAAGGGACATGTTAGTATTTGGGTCTGTGACCACATCTGGAAGTGGTGTAAACCTCCTTAAGCCATCCCTTTTAGGATAAATAGGGACTTTTGGTGACAGGACCTTCTGGTTTTACCTGTCCAGCTATACTTATTAATGTCTCTTGGAGTCTTGTGCCCTTAAACCATTTGTCCAAAGTGAATGGACTATATTTTTGTTGACTCAATGCCTCTGAGGGTAGGGTTGGGGTTGGAGGGCACAGGAGACAGGTTTATGTTCTGTATGTGTAGTTATTTGTATGTTTTGCATGTTTTGAAAATGTAATAATATGTATATTAAATAAAAAAAAACAAACTTCATAGCCATTACAGAATCAGGGCTATGTGGATTAATGACTGTTACATGGCAGAACCAGGGCACACCATATATTGGCAAGAGAAAAGAAGGTGTTGTAGCCCTCGATATCATGAAAGGCATGGGGCAGTAGAGGAATGGTTCATCAGGAAATGAAACGGGTAAACAGAATTGCTATGTGTACATCTCATAATAGGATCAAGTAAGAAGTAGCACATGGGGGTGTTCAACATACATGGGGCAGGGGAATGAGAGTGATAGAGAATTAGGACCAGAAACTGAGAAGAGAGGCCACAAAGGGGGAGGTAACTGTGGAGGATCTCAATCTTCCACATATACATGTGACATTCCCACAGATAACAGCAGCAAATGTCAGGCACTTCAAAATACATTGCATGACTGCCTGCTGGAGTGGCTCATCAGGGAACCTATAAGACAGGCTCCCATTCTGATGTAATGCTCAGCAACTCAGAAATTATAGGTGGCGTGTGGGTTGTGAAACCACTGGAGTCTAGTGACTATAACACTATATGATTTGAACAGGAACTGGGTACCAGTACACCCTCATCAAAGGCTGGGATTTTGGATTTTACCTTGCAGACTTGACCTTTTGAAACAATCAGTCAAAGGTAAGTTGGTTGTGGTGGACAAAATAAGGGGGTCACACTGGTAGGTCAAAGAATTTGGCTTCCCATCTCTGCTTCCAGAAGATAGAACCATACACACATTGTAGCAGGTTAATCCAATCAGTTTTTATTACAAAATGCCAACAAGAAAGTTAACAGATACCCCTCCCCACTGCCAAACATTTTGAGCGTAACTGTGTCTTCTCAAGGCATGCCTTGGATTAACCTGCTACAACGTCTGTATGGATCTATCTTCTGGAAGCAGAGACAGGAAGCCAAATTCTTTAACCTACCAGTGCGAGTGACATCTTTTTGGCTCAGTCTTCATTTGCTTTAACCACCTATTTTTATATTGGAAAATAAGGGGTAGAAGAAAGGTGGGGAGTAATTAAGGAGGCTATATTCAAAGTCAACAATTTTTTTTTTTTTTTTACAATGCCATGTTTGAGAAAAATTGCAAAAAATAACAAGTACAAGAGACCAGTCTGTTTCTCTAAGAAGGTCAGGGAAGCAGTGAGGGTCAAAAAATTATTTCATTAGCTAGAAGGAGAAACAATGTGATGCGTAATTGGGGAATATCAGGAGAAGATGACAGAGTCCAGTAAAGTAGCAGGCACACAAGCGGACACAGTGCTGCGTATTACAGAGTTCAAGGGAATGAAAGCAGAGTTATTCAGATACATTGGGGGAAAAAAGAAAACAAGATCTAGGATTTGTAAGGCTGACAGAGGGAACAGATTAAAAGAGGAGAACAAGAAGAATGTAGTCAGGCCAACCTGATGGTGAAGAGGGCTGATCGCCATGTGTGCCTTACCCTTTTCCATGCCAGCAACCTTGGTTCGAGAATGGACTTGGGTCACTGGGGGTTAGCCAGGGTGGGAGAGGATTGATCATCTGATGGACTCCTCTCCTCACTCAACCGTGAAGTGGCTGCTGACTCCAACATGTGACTGCCATCAAGTGGAGACCTGTTAGTAGGATAGCCAAGAGCAACAAACAGGGTGGGTGCTGTGGTACTTCTGCAGAGCATGTGTGCCTCCATACACATACTTCAGTGTTTGCACACCAATGTCAGGGAGGGGTCGTAAAATGTAACCTGGGAGCGTGGTCTAAATAAAGCCCTTCCCATCTCCCTATAGCCCCTCCTCAACAAAGCCATAAACCGAAACCTCTGGATATGTCTGTTGGGGGAGGAAAGACCTTCCCCCTCCTAGCCTCACTAAGAGGAGGGAAAGCCATGGGGGACTGTTACCAGGAACCCAACAAGGGTGTCTGACTCCACTGCAGGAGAAGGGGTGGAGCTGAAGAGCAGCCAGTCCAATCAGAGGAACAAAAGGACTTCTATGGTAAAAAATAAGAAGGCAGCCACTTTTAATGACTACTTCTGTTCAGTATTCATAGTGACAGATAGAGGACATTTGACAGAAATCAGCATAGAGGCTGATGCAAGGGGTATTCCAGAAACTTGGCAGGTGGTAATCACAGGAGAAACAGTTTGAAAAGGACTTGCAGCCCTGAACAATCTATTCACCAGGGGTACTCGGGGAACTGGCACTGGAACTGGCTGAACCCTTGGCAGAGCTATTCAGTAGCTCACTGCAGTTGGGGTAGTTATGAATGGCTAAACAGTAGTGGAGGGGGTTCTGCTCCACAAGAAAGGGGACAAGGGGCATGAAGGAAACTACAGGCCCATCAGTCTTGCCTCCAATGTGGGTAAACTTATGGAGATATTGGTTAAGGAAGACCCAGTGGACTACCTGGAGAGAAATGGTCCACAATAGAAAGCTAGATGGGACTTCTGGTTGACGTCACGCACCAGATGGCAGCTTGATTTGCAACTCCGGAGGCCTGGGGCTAATCAGTATCAGAATCCTATACCATCCATTTGCTAATCTACGTTTTTCTGGTTCTATCATATCTTTATCAATCTCCACTAGAATGGGGAAGTCTAAAAAAAAAGATTTGGGAGCTACGGCCAGAAGATCTGCCTCCCAGCCGGATGCCCGGCCTGTAAGCCCGACTACCTTTCGATCCTCGGTGTTGACTGCATCGGCAGATGAGGAGGACGACTCCAGTTCAGAAACTACCACCATGTTTACAAAAGCTGACTGCCAGGATATGCTAAAAATTTTGCACCGGATTGACTCTAAAATAACAGGCTTACAAAATTATTTTAAAAAGCTAGAATCTTCTTGGACTACTGCTGTCGAAGCCAGTATGGACACTTTACAAAATGAACATATGGCCTTTGGCTGCTCTCTAGCATTTCTGCATCAGAGGGAGAAGGAGCTTACTTTGAGAGCTGAAGATGCAGAGGCGAGGGCAAGAAGAAATAATATCCGAATATTCGGCATGCCGGAGGGGGTGGAACAAGCTGATATGATAGCCTATTTAGAATGTTGGTTAGAACATGATCACTTGAGGAGGACTTGCATCTTGAAATAGAAAGGGCACATAGGGCAGTAGCCCCCAGACCTAGACCAGGCGCTCCTCCGAGATCAATCTTGATTACATTTCTGAGGTTTCCATGAAAGAGAAAATCTTGCACTTGGCCTGGAATAAAAAGAACTTAAACCTAGATGGACAGAGAGTCTATTTCGATCAGGATTACCCACCACTTATGCTGACTAAAAGAAAAAAAATATTTTTGTGCTGCATGTGCTTAGGGAAAAAGGGTTGAAAGCCTTTCTCAGATACCCTACTAGGCTCTGGGTGCAGGATAAAGAGGGGACCCATGTCTATGATTCATTTCTTCAGGCGGTTCCATTCTTGGAATCACTGGGTATACAGATCCCCGATAGCAGTGAAGAGCAGACACAGCAAGAAATAGAGGGTTTGCTTTGGGCCCTCACCCCTGGGGGATGATGTATACAGAGAAGGAGGGTGGATTCCTTGTTGCCCCTTCATGCCGATGTAGCCAGGTGGATTACCCCAAAACACCACGTAACCTGAATCTGGACTTGAAAGTTTGATGTTACCTTCTCCGTTTGGGATGGAGTGGTGAGTTATATCCCGGAGGCTTCTCATTGGGCCTTGTCCTGTAAGGGGCTGAAAGCAGAGGATTGCTGGATTAACTGGACTCATGTAGCCGTAGCACCACTAGGGGCACTATAATTTGAAGCCCGGGACTCTTTTGCATTGGGTTGTGTTTTGTCAGTCCCCGAGGTGGGATTGGACTGCATAGGAGGGACATCACTTAATCAATCCCCCCATCAGCTGATGGCTGAATCCTTGGTATTGTGATTTCCTCGCAGGTACTGTTGAATATTTTTATTTTCAAATTGCAAACACTGGCTGTTCTGATTTACATTCAGTGGGGGTTAAGCTCAGGGAGCAGTGTTCTCCCCTCTCTCTCCTCAACCTAGTTTATTTCGTTTATGTTTTCTTTTTTCGCAGTTTAGCATTACATGGACAAGATCGCCCTAAAAGGACTAAAAAAGGACTAACTGAGTTTTATTAATTGCCTTTGAATATTCCATGGTATAATTTACTAAACAGTTCTCTGATAGCTAATACTGAGTTTTTGCTAATAATGTCCTTTAGTAGATGATAATTGTTGGGACATTTCACTGCTTAGTGGGAAATATAGAAAGGAGTGTCATTTTATTTTAATCTTCTTCATAGAGGAATGAAGAGAGGGGTGGCAGGGGAACTTTGTTATAGTTCATGGCATTATGCTGATTAGGAAGGTATAAATATGGTGACGTTTTCTACCACTCTGAGTTATTGTTTGAGGCGAATGCAATAGATGATAATTATTACTAATATAAAATAATATCTATTAAGGAGCCCCGGGCCAGTGGTTAGTTGCTCCAGCTGCCTGACATCCAGGATACCACCAAAAAGGGAAGGAACACATCCACAAGTGTAGGCTGGTGGATTTGCCCTTGGTACATTGGGTGCCATACTCTTCTAATTCACTTCTGGGAGGAATATCCTACCTCCTCGTGGGCTCACTCTTGAAGTTTTGGGCTCTATAGGGTGTGATAATTTGACACCCTAGAGGCAAGTTCCATCTCACTTTGCCTCATTTTACCTCCCGTTGGGGATTATTCATTAGTTACACTGCAGTCCCCGGTTGGGACTTCAAGTTTTTAGATGTGTTTTTTGATGTTGTCTTTGTTTCAATGTGGTTTATTTGTTTGTCCCCAAATAAGGATAGACATCCTATTTGAAGGAAAGGAAGGGGAGGTGACTTATGGGAAGATAATTCATAAGAATGATAATGGGATCACTTAATTTATGTTCTTTAAATGTTAAAGGATTAAACAATGTAGTGAACAGAGCTCGAACTCTAAAATAATTAAAAAGGGTGAACTGTGATATTGCGTGCATCCAAGAGACTAAGCTGTCAAAAATTGAGCATGATAAATTGAGATGATCATGGGTCCATTTTGTTTTCTCCAATTCTCACCCCTCTGTGCCCAAAGTGGGTACAGCTATTTTAATTAGGTGGGTACTTCCATTTAAAATGTCAAGAGTCCAAAGGGAGGGTAATGGTAGATGGGTGCTTCTATCAGGTGAGTTCTATGGATGACCTCTACATATAGTTTCAGTCTATGCTCCTACTTCTTCATCTGGAATTATTTTCAGGGCACTGTTTCAGTTAATATCTGGCCTCCCAGCTGGACATCTGATCCTAATGGGGGACTGGAATTGTGTTGAGAGTTGTGCCTTAAACAAAAATCCTCCGACTAAAAAAGGGCAGTCATCCAGTTCCAGGCTTCTACGGACTTTAATTTTAGAATCGAGAGTAGTAGATGTTTGTCGTTGACAAAATCCCACAGGGAAAGATTATACATTTTATTCCCCGGCTACAAATTCATATTCTAGAATTGACCAAATTTATACCTGGAAAACTGAGGTACATAATTTTCATAATGTGATTGTTCACCCAGTCTCTCTTTCAGACCACGCTGTCATCCAAGTTAAGGTCGAATGGGGTTTGAATAATAGCAGGGGGGCTTGGAGACTGGATGCTGGATTACTAACTGACAAGAACTTTGTGGCCTCAGTGAAAGAATCTATTAAATTGTATTTTGAGGAGAACAAAGAGGCTGATACTCCTTTAAAATTTATCTGGGATAGTCTTAAGTCTGTGTTAAGAGGTACATTTATTAGTTATTCAGCCCATCAAAATAAATTATATAAGGCCAAGTTCACAGATGTTCTAGCTACTGTTGAAGCCTTAGAAAATTATATAAGGTTACTAGGTTACTAGAGACTGGGTCTACTTTAAAAAAGCTCAAGGAAGCTAAGAGAACTATAATGATTTAATGCTGTCACATTTCAACATTATGCGTATTCACTAATCAAAATATTATGAGGGGGGGAGACAGCGGGTAGACTGTTGGCCCTCTGCCTTAGGAAGCAGGCGACGGATCACTATATCTCCAAAATTGCGGTTAGGAAATCCCCCGGTCTGGTGAAGACAAAGCCATCAGAAATCTCAAGAGAGTTTGTAGACTTCTTTAAGCAGCTATACACTAAAGAAAGGACCCCTGAACATGTGCAGTTTCTACAGAAAGTAAATCTACCCTCACTAACAGAATTCCAAGTAAAAGTGCTGAAAAGACCCTTCACAGAGGGTGAGATTCAGTTGGTAATTAAATCTCCTAGTTCAGGTAAGGCTCCAGGTCCTGATGGCTTTATCGTAGAATTTTATAAAATATTTGTGGTGGACTTGATTCCTGCCCTTCTTTGGGTTTGTAATGCAGCACATATAATATATGTTGCTTTTTGTATTTTGTCCTGTCATTAAGGCCAACAAGGCTGATGTTTGTTTGAAATATTTTAGCAAGATGGAAATTTACCACCACAAATGAGTTATACTTGTGGAACCACAAGTCCAAATAACAGCTTTTCAAAATCTGGCACTTCGATTGACATTACAACACTTGCTAATTAAAATGTGCAAATTATATAGAGGATAATGGATGGTTAGGTAGTTATAACTAGGATTTACACCGCTGAGGTGGGATGTTTATAAACCCCAAGAGCAAAGCCTCAGGGGGTTTATTAAAGGCATCCCACTGTGATGGTGCGTGTAAAATCTGATTTACACACCTACCCATCTTTTATGTTCTATAATTATTGGGGATGTTTTTTCACCACAGCAATTATACAAAATAACTCTGTTTTGGTATAAGTCTTCTAGACCTTTGGAGTTTTAATACGTATCCACAGGGCTCTGCCTTGTAAACTGAAGCAGCTTTTTTTTTTCCTTACTTGGGGCTGATTAGTTCATTGTTGTTTTTTTGTGCCCAGTAGTAATGTGTTAAAATAAAAGAAGAACTTACTGCCGACTTCTGTCAGGGAAGTTGTGAGCACTGAAGAGCTGGGACAGACCACTCAGAGAGCAGGAAGTTTGCGGCAGGTGCATGTGCTGAAGTAGGGAAACCGGGCACGTGAATGTCTTTATAACCAGCTGGTTATAACACTAGAATTTTAACCTGATTTCCCTATGGGAAAAAATGGTAACCAGTTATTATTAAAGGATTACCTGTTGTAGAAATGGATGTTGAACTGGACTTCCCTGCAACAGACAAATATCATTACATATTAGACAATCAGGTACTGTAGGAATGTTAATTTTTCTGATATTACCACCAACATGTATTTACTTACATAATATTAACTTACAGTGTCACCCACAATGATGAAGCACCCTGTGATAAACATGTAACAGTTTCCTGTGACAAACTGCAGTACTGTAACTGCCATTAGAGAACATTGAGCTTCTGCAGAAACCTGCATGATATCACTGGTAGAAACTATGAAAAAAAACACTTAATCCTTGAAAGTGGTACTGTATACTAGAAAAATATGAATTATTTTGATCCAAACATTCAACAAACTGAGTCAATCCAATACATAAACTAACAGATCCTAGCCCATACTCTTAATTATGATTCAACGGGCTTACGCAGATTAGTGAGGAGTTATGCTTGTGCAACTTTGCTGATATTCTGAGGGCATACTAATGAATATATTGTTGATTATCATAGGAATAGTTTGGCTAATTGCACTCCTCTTCCACAGGGATCTACTAATTCTGACATGTTACTATGATGGCAAAAAGGAACACTTTGTGAGGGTCTCACCCTCAAGGTGCAGTGGGTGCAAGTTTTTTAGGCTAAAAAGTACCTTAGGAAGGAGCCCCTGAGGAGAAAGAGGTACACCTTTGGTGGAGGAGGGGAGGATGGTGGAGCAAAGTAATGGTGCTGCTGTGTGAGACTGGAGGGAGCTGGCTTAAACAGCTCAGGCAGGTGCATGACTGTTGCTTCCAGTCACTGAATTGTAAGTATAGCCTTTCAAATCAATGTGCTCATGCACCTTAGTGAAGAGTTCTGCTTGTGCAACTTTGCTGATATTCTGAATGTATTTGAATGAATATATTGCTGATTATCATAGGAATAGTTTGGTCATTCACACTCTCTGTTCCACGGGAACTGCTACCCTGTCAGGGTACCATGAAGGCAAAGGAACCTGCTTGAAGAAGGACCCACTCCTGGAGGTGCCTCAGGAACAAATTTCTTTATTAAGGCATCCCACCGCGAGGGTGTGTGTAAAATCCGGGTTTTACATACCTACTCGTCTTTTATTTTGTATAATTGCTGGGGAATGTTTTTTCACCACAGCAATTATACAAAATAACTCTGTTTTGGAATAGAGTCAAGCCACGGACCATTGGAGTTTTAACTCGGTCCATAGCGTCTGCCTCATAAACTGAAGCAGCTTTTTTTTTTCCTTACTTGGGGCCGATTAGTTCATTGTTGTTTTTTTGTGCCCAGTAGCTTGGTGTTAAATAAAAGAAGAACTTAATTATTTCACTTCTGTCAGGAAGTTGTGGAGTATTGAAGAGCTGGGACAAACCACGCAGAGCAGCAGAAGTTTCAGTGCAGGTGCATGTGCTGAAGTAGGGAAACCAGTCACGTGAATGTCGTTATAACCAGCTGGTTATAACGCTTAGAATTATAACCTGGTTTCCCTATGAGAAAAAATGGTAACCAGTTATTATTAAAGGATTACCTGTTGTAGAAATGGATGTTGTATTGGGCTTCCCTGCAACAGACAAATATCATTACATATTAGACAATCAGGTACTGTAGAAATGTTATCTTTTCTGATATTACCACCAACATGTATTTACTTACATAATATTAACATACAGTATCACCCACAATGATGAAGCACCCTGTGATAAACATGTAACAGTTTCCTGTGACAAACTGCAGTAACTGCCATTAGATAACATTGAGCTTCTGCAGAAACCTGCATGATATCACTGGTAGAAATTATGAAAAAAACCACTTAATCCTTGAAAGTGGTACTGTATACTAGAAAAATATGAATTATTTTGATCCAAACATTCAACAAACTGAGGCACTCCAATACATAAACTAACAGATCCTAGCCCATACTCTCAATTATGATTCAATGGGTTTATGCAGATTAGTGAGGAGTTATGCTTGTGCAACTTTGCTGATATTCTGAGGGCATACTAATGAATATATTGTTGATTATCATAGGAATAGTTTGGCCATTTGCACTCCCTCTTCCACAGGGATCTACCACCCTGTCATGTTACCAAGATGGCAAAGGAACCCTCTTGTGGAGGGTTCCACCCCTCAAGGTGCAAGAGCAGCAAGTAGTGACACAGTGCTTACAGAAAAAGAGACTGACAGCAACAAACAATGATTGGAAATTGACATCAAGTGAAATGAGCAAAGACTGCTGAATAGCGGTACTGATAGAAGAGGCATGATTTTCATAAGGAGAGACAAATGGCAAATGGATGAGGGCCACCATCCAACTCCAACTCACAGCAGAAACCTACCCACTGTTAAAATGACCTATTTTTATGACATTCAGCATGAAGGAGAGAGAAAAAAATCCCCTCTAAGGGGGAAACCTCTGAGGATCCAAGGACTTGGTTGCCTTCTTTACAGGTTTGGGATAAATTAGTGACAGCCTAGCTACTAAAATTTAGAGACCTAATTCAGGATAATTGTTTTGGGGGAGGGCTCTTACTCTATCCCTTTAATGGGAAAGCCATGGGGGTGCTGTTAGCAAACTCTGCAGCTAAAGTGGTGCCATCATGCTGGCTCACCCCAACCCCCCAAGGCAGGAGGAGGAGAGCAACAACCACTGAATGGCACTCACCTGGCCTTCATGAAGGGAGGCATAGAGATGAAGCTGGACATTTGAGTGGTAAAGCAGGGAGTTATGCCCTGGAGAGGCAGGGACTTGGAGTTGTACGATCTTCACTCTTCAGAGGCAGAGGAAGAGGAAGGTAGAGAACCGGTAAACCTTAGACTACAGTAGGGAGAATTGCTTTCAAAGATGCTGCTGACTCAGTCTGCACAGCCAAAGGAGCCCCCTTGGACTTAACGGCAACACTCTCTGGCAGCTAAAGTTATAAATACTATATTAAGAGGTACCACTGAGTCGATCTGCATGGCTAAAGGTTCCCTCAGAGTGTAGACCATACCAATCCGAAGGGCAGATAGAGAAAGATGCCACCCTCAAGATGCAGACATCAAGAGGCAGAACAAGACCGTCAGCTTACAGGGAAACCCTGGGAGCCATGCTATAGATATGGCATGCATTCGGGTCTTTTCATAAGAAAGGGTTACCAAACTGTGACATGAGGGTGATTTTTTCAAACCCACAGTCAAGTAATTCTGATAAGTTTTTCTGAATCCTCTAACACATAGGCAAAAAAAGTAACCATATAGTGAGATAACTCCCCAACAGAAACTTGAGGTACAGCAATGTTGTGTGGCACGTGCAACAGTGGACACCAAACAGTGTGGCGCATGAAACAGTGGACACTAAACAGTGTGGTACGTGCAACAGTGGATACCAAACAGTTTACTTCTCTTCATATAGTCATTATAATCCTACAAAAATGTTACAACAAACATTGAGTACTTGGAGTATTTGCATATAGAACTATTTAGAAATGTTCCAAGGTACAATTCCTCCAAAAAAAAGCAGGTTCAGTTCTAAGGTTTTACATTTTTCATATTGCCTTAAACTGTGGTGCACAGTTTTCCCTGTTCCACCCGAGCACACTGATACACATACACAAGCACTGTAGAGAAATGGTCACAGCCATATATTTATTTGACCAACAAAATCACCATTAACAATTCGGTGTGATGTTTGCTACCAGGTAGTCTTGGTTGGTATGCTCCTTTAAAAGTTATGTACCAACTCTGGCCTTCCCTTCACCCAAGGGAAGCCACTTAACATTTGCAAACCCACATGAGGTAACCTGTCTCCGGGGCATGAGGGATGTCTTTTGACTGGCTGACATGGCATCTCCCCCCCCCTTAAGAGATGCTGCCATCCCTTCACCCCATTTCTGAAGGGTGAGCCCTGGATGGATAGCCCAGCACTCCCATCGGCCTCAGGGTAATCTAGCTGCACAAGACACATTATACTCTGTTCCTCCCCTCTGCATCAACCTTCCAAGACTACCTTGACACTCAGTACTGTATATGATCATGACAACCTAACTTGCCCTACCTATTGCCTAACCTGATCTCACTGGAGAAGGCAAAAAAAACCCAGGAAAACCCTGTGGGTAAAAAAACTGGGAAAAGTACTTCTTGACTGCAAATGGGACAGTGAGACCCTACTAACATAGAAACATAGACTTTGACAGCAGATAAGGACCGCTAGGCCCATCTAGTCTGCCCATTTCCCTAACTACAGGATAGGCCGCAGATCCTAGTTAACCAACAGCCTATATCTTCCTGCACCCCACAAGAATTGCCTTATGTCTGTCCCATGCATTCTTCAATTCTCCCACAGTTTTAGACCCCACAACGTCCTCAGGAAGTCTGTTCCATGCATCCACTACCCTCTCTGTGAAATAACACTTCCTCACATTGCCCCTGAACTGCCCTCCTGTCCTACCAGTTCCTCCCCTGCTTTTACGTGGGTGGAGCATGGGTAGGTTTTTGTCTGGAGTGAGAGGAGAAAAGAGGAGAGTCTCTCAGGAGATAAAATTAAACAGTGTCCTGCTCCTTCCATCCTGCTTTGGACTGCCCATTCCCTGAGAACTTCCCTGCCTGCTTAACACTCCTCTGCCCCTAGTGTGCAGCCCCTAGCTGGCTATCTCAATATACCTGCCTGCCTAGGTGTCACTCGAGGGACATGCCCACAGACAAATGCACACCAACTGCTATGCATTGTCTCTTACATTGTCATAGGGTACAGTTCCCTCCATTCCACCCAAACAGACTGAGACACACACTAAGTGCAGGGGAGAAATGGCCACAGCCATGTTTTTAACTACAAAATCACCATAAGCTGGTGTGACATGCACTGCCAGGTAGCCTTGGTTGGTATTCTATGTTACAAGCATATATATAGCAACACTGGCCTTCCCTTCACCCATGGTAAGCCGCTTACCAATGTAAACTCACGTGGGGTAAACACATTCCAGAGCAACAGGGATGTCTCTTAACCTGCTGACATGGGGTCCCACCTGCCACCCCATTTGTGAGGGGTAAGCACTGGCCAGACATCCCAACAATCTTGTACAGCCTCAGTGTGATGTTGCTGTACAAGATATGCTCAACTGTTCCCTCCTCTACATCAACCTACAAAGACTACCTTGCCACCACAGGCAGAGCGTGATTACCAGTGCTTATCCTACCCACTCAAAAAAGCATGACATGACTTCATTCTGACCACTGCATGCTGTTATGTCATCTAAAATACTATCTAAACCTACACTAGACAAGTGCACAGCATACTTTGCTTACAACAACCGCCATAATACTCTAGAAACATAGGAAATGACAGCCAAAAGGGACCTGTGGTAAATTGAGCATTCCCAAACATATTTACCCAGGACCTAGTGTCACACTGGGGCCCTGACCCCAGAATACCATACCTGACCATAATAATACTACCATCATGCCTTAGGACAGCCCCCCCAATGGTGTCCATAAATGGCCACAATGGTGCCTATAAATTGCCACAATAGTGTCCATAAATGGCCGCAGTAGTATCCTTAAATGCCTGGATTGCCATATTCTGAAGCCATCAAACCTCCTTCATATCTCCTCATAGTGTCTTGTGTCCAGAAATAGATTTGCCCCTCCCTGGAGCTGACCTTTATGGATGGCCACCCAATAAATGAAGGAATGTGCACACCAAATTTGTGTCTTCTGGGAATCGACACCTACCAAAACAGAAACACAGGGTGAGGCTGGTGCTCAATACCTGAAATGATGAGCCATGACCAGTGAACCCTCTTCATGTCCGAACAGTGCTGTGCCCTTGGTAGCCATCTGTGCAACTTAGTCCATGATGCATGCACATATCTCACTGGACCCCATGAGGTGACCTCAGAAGGCATCAACACCCCTGTACCCTGCTATTAGTCTTGCTCGCACCTGGGCCTTCTGTTTTGTCATGGTCCAGTGGCACTCCCAGTTCTGCAATAATACCTGAAAAACATCCATGAGATGGGTGCATTTCCTGGTACCGACATTCCCCACAAAGAAGGAAATAATGTACTACCTCAGCTCTGGTGGCCCACTGCAAGAAGATACTGCATTGCGCGAATAATGAGCATGCCATAACACAGCCCATGAGCCTGCAGTTATAAATTTTGCCCCTCAGACTTCATGCCTAACAGGTCCCTGTTATCCTAGTACACTGGTAACCAATTGAAGGGATGACTTGTCCAGTACCTACCATCTTCATGACCCAAGGAGGAAAACATTAGCGGTGTACAAACAGCAACACCTAGGCTGCTGTTCAAGCATCTGCTGTAAGTTCACCTAAGGTCCAGTGTTTGTAAAACACCCATTCCCCTATTAACTTCCCTACCTAACTAACCCCCTGCCTCTCTTACTAAGCAACCCCTACCTGGGTACCCGACCCTACCCCACCCTCTTGCATAATTGCAGACCATTTAGTAATGTAGACAATACTTCCCTGAAAAGACTGCATCAATTCCAACATTGTTGCAGTTTTTCATATTTCATGATGATGATCTTCAGTTCATTTGTTGATATGTCAGATTTTCCTTGTCCTTTCAATGTTACTGGTCAATAAAAAAATTGCCTTCCATTTACATCACTGTCCTGACGGTGTGGCCAAAAGAATTTGTCACCTCTGCTACGTTGCAAAAATATAAATGTAAACGTTTGCTTCATGTCATCCAATGATGCTACTTCTTCAATGTAAAATGTAATAGAATAATCAATGGCATAAAACTGGTTGGTCTGTATGTGGTCATACTTGTTTTGTCTTGTGGTGATGGTTGAGCTGCCAGCAGATGTACTGGTCATTGTGTAGTCTGTAGAATCTATCACATAGGTAGTAGGTTCATTAGTCTGGTCAAGAGCAGACCTACTGATCATCACTGGAGTCTCGATTTGAGAAGCAGGAGATGGTGTGGGAGTGGTTTCACTGGAGACAGTTAGCCTGCAATTTGAAGGTCATAGAAGTGTTTTTATCATTTACTGAAAAGTAGTACCTAGGTGGAGTGTGGAGTGTCCTTATCTTCCATTCATCTACATGGTCTGCATTTTTGTACATGCCACCCTTCTTTATGCATGATCTGTAGAAACAGCTGTAGTTTCTGACTGCAACAACACCATCAGATGTAGACCATACACTCTGAATCTTTTGTGTGCCAGGTATTGTTTTTAGTTGTGGTCCTGCATTTCTTTTAATTTTGTCATCCACAACCCAAAAGAATGTTCTTTGGAAATGAATGCACCCTTCATTGGCAGGTTCTCTTGCTAAATTCTTCTTGCAATACTGAAACAGATGTGCTGCATTAGAAATTACAGCCTGCTGTGACTGTACAGCTATACTAGCAAAGGACTTCACTACAGCTCTCTCACCATCTGAGGTCCCTTTACCCTGTCTGGATCCCAAAAAATGCCCTTTCTATTGGGAAGTCGTAAAGTGTAGGATGTAATGATATGTTGTAAAAAGCCCATTTGGATTTATACTGACTCCCACAGCCATCTGTAAAGCACACCTGTTGTTCAATATTGAGTGCACAGATGTTCCTGAAGTAGAAACTGGAAATGGTGATGAAATGCTGTATGGTGTGGTGTTCATGTTTGAGATCAACAGATACTGTATGAACGCAAGTGATTCGGTGACTGTTTCTTGGCATATATCACACTGGTATTAGATCACCACAGGGTGAACAGTGGCCTGCTCATGGTGCCAATGGCATGACTGTATTTCATACTGGTATTTACATGTGTAGTTCTCCACAAAATCTAGTACCATCAATACTCAGCCCTTGGGAATGTTCTTTTTCAGTAATGTGAATTGTTTTTGTTGCCAGCTTGCCACATGTAGATATCGAGCCAGAAACACAAGCTCCTCCATAAATACTTCAACCAGATTTTGAAATGTTCCCACTTTTCTCTTCATAACTCTTCTTGTCTGGTTGGTTTGTGATCCATTTATGACCTTTGAAATGGTCATGCTGTCCCACTGTTGAAATGTCACTTCCTCTGTCTCATGTAAAAGTTCTTGCAGTGCTTGGTCAATGACATGCATGCTACAGATGTTGCACATTTTATCTGCACAGTTCTTCTTAAAGAACTTTTCTCCTTCATTCTTTGGGTACATTGTCAGCTCTACTGCTTGATAAATATTGACAATTTTGCAGTCCGGTACTTTCTTAAGTTCTACAAGTTTGTTTATTATTTGCAGCTTGAGTTTTTCATTGGTGCAATACTCACATAGACATTGGTCTATTTTTCACTCCCTCATGAGTTTATCATTATCTTGACGGAGACAGCAAAATTTAGTTAGTCCAATTTTGTCTTTTGGGTATTGATTGCAGAACTTCCAGTGCAGCCCTTGTGGTGTTTTATCTAGAAATGATCTTGTTTTTCCTATTTGTTTTGAAAACGACGTCTTCTTGTGTGGAAGTGGTGTTGCTGATGCATTAAAAAAAACATACACTTTCTTCTGCATCTCATCTGATATTGCCAACTTGTGCCTGCTGTTCTTTGTAAATTGTTCTTTCTTCGATACCCTCATCATCCTATGCGAACTGATTCCCAGACATGCGCTTGCTCTTCGGAGTAGACAGTGCTTCTTCAGTACAAGAATCATGCTGATAAATTCATTTTTAAATTCTCTTTCGACCTTCCTGTTGCACCGCTTTTCTGAATGCACTTTGTTTTGAAGGATTTCCACTATTTTTTGGTCTAGGTTGTTTCGACAGTCAACCCTTGACCAGGCGGCCTGTTTTTTCAGAGTGGCCAAGTTGATCACTTTAGCGATGGCAGTGGCAAAGTGGTTTGGGGACTTTGGCAAGCCTTCCTGTGCTCTTTGTAGAGTCTTTTGAATTAAACTTCATGATCTTGGATCCTTTGTTAGAGTTGTGCTTTTGTCCATGGCCACTGATGACATGGTGCTACTGGTCAGGGAAGATGTGCTCACTTGTGATTCCATTGAGTAAGGGGTGGTGATGGTAGAGCTCTGGGAAGGGGTGGTCCATTTCTGCTTTTCTTCATGGTATTTCTGTCATTGTTTTTCATTTATTCTTCTCCATGTTTGGGAGTCAAGCTTCCTGCGTTGTTCTTACCTTCTGTTTCTCTCTCTCTCTCTCTCTCTCTCCAGTATGTCCTTTTCTGTTCCTCTGTTCGTCAGTTTGGCAGTATCCAAAGCCACGTTCGTCACCTTTTTTCTGCATTCCTGCATTCTAATTTGACTTTTTCCCCTATAAATTTGGCATTGTTCTTCTGTCAGTTGCTCTCAGTGCTTCTATGCACATGCTTTTGCTTTCTCTTTATATTCCTGGATGCATTGTGGATCCTTTCTTAAGTTTTCCCAGTACCACTGACTTCTTTCTTTTACTGTGAGAATTGTAGGACAATACTTTAGAGCCACACAGAGTAATTCAGCAGCAGACGCACATGGTCTTTGGTGTCTTGGGGTTCAGCTTTGATCCATCTTTCACTGAAATACTGTAGGGCAGTGTAAGAAGAAAAGAAAGAAAGAAAGGATATGATGCCATGATCCAAAACATGCACATTCTAATTTCCGGATAAGAAACACAGAGGTATAATTGGCAGCACACATGGTTAAGCTGCAAGAAGCAGAGCAACACACATGGTTTCACCACTGGTAGGAGAGTAGAGCAGCAGACATGTTATGCCATGCACGGGTGATTAAAGCAGCACACATGGTAGTGCCACATGAGGGAAAGTCAAGGAGCACACATAGTTATGCCACAGGATTTCAAGTAGAGCAGCACATGTTACACCATACGCAGGTAATTAAAGCAGCACACATGGTAATGTCACGTGAGAGAAAGTTGAGGGGCGCACATGGTTACACCGCAGGATTTCAAGTAGAACAGCACATGTTACACTGCACGCGGGTGCTTAAAGCAGAACACATGGTAATGCCACATGAGAGAAAATTGAGCTCAACCTAACATTTGTAGCACACCACACATTCATGCCAACAAAATGGTTGCATGCCACCACTTGCCAGCAAACAAAATGGTTGCATGCTGCCACCTTCCTTGAAGACAAAATGGTTGCACACTGCCACTTGCAAGCAAACAAAATGGTTGCACACTGCTACTTGCCAGCAAACAAAATGGTTGCACACTGCCACTTGCCAGCAAACAAAATGGTTGCATGCCAGCACCTTCCTTGCAGACAAAATGTTTGCACCTAAAAACATTTTTACAGCCTCCAGATGCGTTCTGCATTTGTCCAGTCACCCCACCTGGAAAAAAAGCAGGACCATATGCACAATATCCATCCCTGGCTGAACAAATACACTGGACAATGCATCACCTGGAACTGCCACCTTTTTTAAAAAGTCACCTAAACACAATATGCCACCCCCCCCAAACAGTGCACAGCCAGCACAAATTAAACAGCATTTCAGCATTTAATGCCTCCAGGTGATGCATCTTGCGATGTTCATTTGTCCAGCCACCCCACCCAGAAGAAAGGCAGGACTGTGTGCACAGTGGTCACCCCTTGCTGAACAAATGCAGTTACATGCCACCACCTTCCTTGCAGACAAAATGGTTGTATGCCACCACTTGCCAGCAACAAAAATGGTTTCATGCTGCCACTTGCCAGCAAACAAAATGGTTGCATGCAACCACCTTCCTTGCAGACAAAATGATTGCACGCTGCCACTTGCCAGCAAACAAAATGGTTGCATGCTGCCACTTACTAGCAAACAAAATGGCTGCATGCCACCACCTTCCTTGCAGACAAAATGCTTGTGCCAAAAAACATTTTTACAGCCTCCAGATGCGTTCTGCATTTGTCCAGTCACCCCACCCAGAACAAAAGCTGGACCACATGCACAATGTCCATCACTGGCTGAACAAATACACTGGATAATGCATCACCTGGTACCAACACCTTTTTTAAAAAATCACCTAAAAGCAATATGTCAACCCCTCCACCCAAACAGTGCACAGCCAACACAAATTAAACAGCATTTCAGCAGTTAATACCTCCAGGTGATACATCTTGCCATGTTCATTTGTCCAGCAACCCCACCCAGAAGAAAGGCAGGACTGTGTGCACAGTGGTCACCCCTTGCTGAACAAATGCAGTGAAAATAGCACTGCATGGTATCACAACCTTTTTTGTGTGTGTAAATTATTTACATAAATACACCTGGCCCTCAAATTGCCAAAGAAACTCAGCAAAAACAACATGTAAGGCCTCCACACAATGTATCTTTCCACATGATTTGTCCAGCCATCCCACCCAAGACAAAGGAAGGACCATGTGCACAATAGCCACTCATTGCTGAACAAACGCTGTCAAAATAGCATCACCTGGTACGACAGCCTTAGGTTAAAAATCACAGAACTACACATGTAACACCCACACCACCCACAGCCAAGACCAAGAAAGGCACAGCAATAAAAATAAACTTTAAAGGCCTCCAGACAATGCATCTTTCCACATGCTTTTGTCCAGCCACCCCACCCAAAACAAAGGAAGGACCATGTGCACAATGGCTGCCCCTTGCTGAACAAACAAAGTGGAAACAACATCGCCTGGAACTACAGCCTTTTTTGGGGGGTGAACTATTCACGCAAATACACCCCCCAACAGCAAGCCACAAGAAAGCAGGTGAAACCAACATGTAAGGCCTCCAGATGATGCATCTTTCCATATGCATTTGTCGAACCACCCCACACAAGACAAAGGAAGGACCGTGTGCACAATGGCCACCCCTTGCTCCAACAAACACAATGAAAAATGCATCACCTGGAAACAAGAACTTCAGCTTTAAAGAATCCAACTAAACAAACTAAAGCACAAAATCTATAGCAAATCAACTCCAGGTGTATTTGTTTACTCCACCAAACCAAGAAGGTACCATTTTAACTGACCCTCAGGTGAACGGAAGCACCACAACTTCACACCACCACACTATTACCACCAGATGCTATACCTGGCCAACAAAACAGTCTTGTTGGAAAGAATGGGCTCCCACTGCAACCATATGGACCAAATGGCCACACATGACAATCTGCCCCTCCGCCCTTTGAAGTTCTGCTGAAAGATCCTCTATAACTGCAATTCTTAGGCAGCAGAAATCTCCACTTGAAGTGCACTAGTGCCAAATGTTAAAGACCTAAACGTATAATTGCTGCTTTTACTTGCTGACTATTATAATAATTTAGACTATGCTGGTTAAAAACACTGTGTTGAACTAAAACAGGTAGTTGTTAATTCTCTTTCACTTGTTGGTACTTGTGCTTCAACACATGCAAAGCTTGGAAAGTTAACTATAAACCTTTAATGCACAGTCAACTGAATAAGCTTGATGTGTTACTGACTGCTACTCACTGGGAAAGCTTTATCATCTTATTTATTTATTGAAATGTTTCACCAGGAAGGCACACTGAGAAACAAATCACTTGTCTCCTGGTGCAACCTGGGGGGAAGGCAAACGACTGGAATAATACATTAAACATTCAAGTTACGAGATCAGTATATTAACATACAGTTGTAAGGCAGGTGCTACAGTGTTACAACAGTAGAAAGAGTGGACAATAATAAGTGTTGGGTTAATAAGTAAACAAGTCCTTACATGAAAGAAAGGGGAGGGAGGGGTAAAGTGGGAGAGGGGGGAAGACTCGTGCCCTTGGAGACCCATTCAGGATGCTAGAAACCCTGCAAGGGGACTGAGGGGACCAGAGAGAAGGGGATAAGGCAGTCTCCCAGAGAGACTCCTTTAAGATGATGGGGAAAGGGAGTAGATGAGAGATATAAGCCCCTTGGGGTGGTAAGGAGAGGGACACATGGAGATCATTCAGGGTCCTTTACATTCTGTGAGAGATCAAGGGAGGTCAGTAAGGGGAGCAATTGGGGAAGGGAGAAGGGCCAGAGATTTGGGAGGTGGTAAAGAGGGAAAATGAAGGTGAGGGTAGGGGGGGCAGGTTTGTCCAGGCTTAGAGGAGTGGAATTAGGAGGACATGCAGCAGCCAGCCAGGTGCAAGGTAATTATTGAGAGCAGAGCAGATGGAGTATTGTAGGCAGAGGATGAGTGCCAGATTTGTGTGAGGCAGGGATTCCAAATTTTTGGGAGGTGGTGAAAGAAACTAGATTGGCTGATTTGGGTGGGTCTGTGGGGGGCAACCAGGTTATGGGAGTCATTTGATCTAAGGGAATGGGAGGGTTGGGGGTTGTTATAAAGGAGGAGGTGAAGTAGGATGGGAACTCACCCAACCAGTGCTTTGAGGTGATCTTAGTACAGTGGGAGAGTCATCTGTTTCTAAGGGAGGGGCAGGATACAGCACAATAAAGATCACAGTGATGGGCATGAGGGAGGGCATCCAGGGCAAAGCGGCAGAAGGAATTGAAGAGGGTGTCCAGTCTGACCAGGGAGGACTTAGTGGCAGCACCACAGACCATGTCACAGTAATTGAGAATGGGCAGTATCATCTTCTGAGCAAGTTCACGCCTAGCCATAGGACGGATGCAACTATGGTTCCTGAACAGGGCACCAAGCTTGGGGTGCAGTTCTTTTTGGATGGCATCAATATGTCCAGAGAAGTTTAGGTGTTGGTTCAACCAAACACCTAGATACCTGAAGGAGAATGTGTCCTCAAGTAAAGTCCCCCCAATGGTGTGAAAGGTTGGTAGGGAGGGACAGCTAGAGAGTCTCTGCCTTGTGCCAAAGGTCATGGAGACAGTCTTTTTGGCATTGAAGAAAGGTTTATGGTTAGTAAACCAGAGCTGAACCTTGTTGAAGTCTTGCTGTAAGATGGTTGTAACCTCAAAAGGACAAGAGCCAGATGCATACAGGGCTGTATCATTGGCATACATATGTATAGCGTAGGATGGGGAGCAAACAGAGGGAAGGTCATTTAAGAAGATGGAGAATAGAAGGGGCCCTAATACTGAGCCCTAGGGGACTCCAGTGCTAATCGGAAGGGGAGGGGAGGGGAAGTGGCATCAAAGATCTTAACTGATTGGGTTTTACCAATAAGGTAGGCCTTGAACCAGTTAGTGGCAGAGGGAGATAGGCCAGCTGCTGGGAGTGACCTGAGGAGAAGGGAGTGAGCAACAGTGTGAAAGGCCTTGGCCAGGTCGACAAAAATAGCAGAGGTAATTTGCTCATTGTCCATTCTGGTTAGGATGGAATCTGTGAACCATTGGAAAGAGGTGGTAGTTGAGTGTTTTTTCCTGAAATCAGACAGGAACGGGGTGAGAAAGGAGGTGTCAGATAGAAAAGAGGTGAGTTGGGAGAGGACAATGTGTTCTTAAAGCTTGACAAGGGTAGGGAGGAGAGAAATGGGACAATAGTTGCCAGAGAATGAGGGGTCACCCCCTTTGGGTTGAGGGAGGACCACAGCATGTTTCCATGAAGAGGGGACAGAGGCAGTAGAGAATGAGAGATTAGGATTATTGAGAGGGGATAGGCAATGGCTGTAGAGGAGAGGGAAAGGAGTTTTGGGTCAAGGCCATCAGGGGAGGCATTTTTAGAGGGGTTGATGGTGAGGAGGGCACTTAGGGCATCGTTTGGGGTTACAGTAGTGAAAGAGAAGGGAAGGTGGGAGGGTGGTGGAGGGGGCACATTGGTAGATGGTAGGGAGGCTAATGGGTAGGAGGGGAGGGATTTTAGTAACTCAGTGTCATAGTAGGTATAGTGGGTGTTAAATTCTGCAGCTACAGCTGGTGGGTCAGATACAAGTGAGCTATTTACTTTAAGTACTGGGTGCCAGTATGTTATCCAGTAGTCTTGGGGTCCAGCTAGCATAACCTATGGATATAATAGACTCAACTGCTTATGGACTATTTCCCTTCTTAGGTTTAGGGCTGTGTTGGATAGGACCTACGTTAATAAGGACCACTAAGAAGGGGCAGTGTTGGCTAGAGAAGTCA
Organism: Neoceratodus forsteri; assembly: GCA_016271365.2. Lineage (NCBI taxonomy): Eukaryota > Metazoa > Chordata > Ceratodontiformes > Ceratodontidae > Neoceratodus > Neoceratodus forsteri. Next base: position 1,158,536,503 of record CM028132.1, on the reverse strand, counting down.
TATTTCTCAAATGTGATATTTACCCCAAAGCCTACACAAAATGTTAAAGGGGACCCTGTTAGCATCCCTCTATATCCTGGTCATATTGGGCTCGGACCTAGCCACAAAAAATGTACATAAGGCTCCTGGGGAGCCATACTACCCAACGGAAAGGGACCTATGGGAGGCATGCCACACTGGTTACCATTTTTCTGCCTTGATGTATATGGATGGGCTATGGAATAGAGGGAACTGTTATGCACTATTATCATACACTGGTAGCCACTTTCTCTGGCCTACCCTTCCCTGCCCTAGATTACTACAAGTATTGTTCTCCCTCAAACTTACACTAGCAGGAGATGTAGAACCTAACCTTGGTCCTCCCTGCTCCAGTGTACACATTGGTGCCACAAACTGTACACTATGGACCACCACCAACGGGCTGAAACTAGCACATATGAATGCTTGCAGCCTAAGGCCAAAACTGCATGAAGTAGAGGCATTGATAGCTACATACTCCCCTGATGTGCCAGCAGTTTCTGAGACCTGGCTGAAGCCCAGAATACTAACCCGTGAAATTGATCTTTCAGGGTATAAGATGTTTCAGTTTGATAGAATAAGCAAAAAGGGTGGGGGAGTCACCTTATACATTAAATCCTTGTTCAGTGCTAAGGTAGTTACCCCTTGTACCCCAGTCAACTCCACCTGTGAGGCCCTATTTGTGCAGCTGATACTGAGTGATACTAAATCTATAATTATTGGATGTGTGTACAACCCACCAAAAGAAACAACTGCTGCCTTTAAGGCCCTTGCATTGGTGGTACAGAGCCTACCTCCCCTGGAAAAGTTTATCCTTGGGGACTTCAACATCCACTAGGGTTCCCCGCCTGACTCAGAAACTAAATCCTCTCAAATGGATTTGAACTTGATGCAGATAATTCAAGAACCAACCAAACTAAACATAAAAACCAGCAATCACTCCATCTTGAACTTTAATCTTGTCTCCAGGCCTACCAGAGTTAAACTGACTGGCACGTTTAGTGACCATATCCTGAGTTTTATAATTTGGAAAAATGACTTCTCTACCCCCCCTCCCAGAACTTTCTGGACCAGGGACTTTTCCAACTTTAACCAGGTCGCCTTCTTAGGAACTCTGGCTGAAATAAATTGAACTCAGATCAAGCTAGCCCCTACCCTAGTTGCTGTCCTTGATACATTTGTGAACTACTTCACCTCTGCCACTGACAAACATGCCCCTCTCCCAAAAAATTAAGAGTCAAGGGCCAGCATGCCAAATGGTTAACCAGAGATCTAAGATCTCTTATGAGAGTAAGGGACAAGGCCTGGTGCACCTAAAGATCCTCCAACTTAACTGAGGATTGGATGAAATTCAGGGCCCTGAGGAATAAATGCAAAAGCAAATTGAAATCAGCTAAAAAAAGGTATCTGAGAGATATGCAAACTGCAAATTTGTCTGACCCTAATAAATTTTGGAGCCATGTCAACTCCCTCCTAAAGGGTAAAACCTCCTCAGTAGATGTTGACATGTGCAGTCCCCTTCCCCCCAATTTGGAGGGTTATCTTAAGTAATGCCTACTGCCAGGCATAGATAGTAAATCCATAGTCATTTGTTTGGTTCTGTTGATTTGTGTGAGAGTACCATGATGTGCCTCCACACCTACCCTTTTAAGTCATTATCCAATATATGTATAGTAAATGGTCTGGGCTGGATCTGAGTATTTCAGGGCTCATGACTTGCCAATTTCTGCTTTAATTTGCTGCACTCTGCTGTCTATAGTAAAGCAGAGGGAGCTATAACAGTACTGTAGATATTTGTTTCTAACTTACTGTTATATTTGAATTATAGTGTTTGTTGTAATCTGCCTTCTTGCAGCTTTGTTTATCCAAACGGGAGCCACCATGTTTGGTCCAGGACCTCTAGGAATTTGGACAAATGAGACTCAGGGGATTTTGAAGGGTCCTTAGTTCAAGTGCCTCATGGGAAGGAAAACTATATTTCTTATAGTTTTTTCAGCTTGGTGCCTAAACTGAACTAGTGGGAGCATCCAAACTGTGACTGACAGCTCCCCCCAGTCAACCAGAACACAGAAAAGCAGAAGAAGTCCCAGAACTGTTAGAGGACAGTGTGAGTTGGAGTTAGAGTGGGGAGAGTGAGCAGCTTGAGGTATCAAGAGGCTGCTCCAAGGAAGGAGCCTAGGATAATCGGTGGGAAAAGGCCTGACTTGCCTTCCTGCTGCATTTATTCTGTTTGGGATTGCCTTATTGCAGAAAATTGACTAAATCCAAAAAGTGACTTTTACATTGTGGCAGAAAGCTCCGAGATTCTATGGAGTACAGCTCAAATATTGGACTGAAAAGAAGCTCCGGTGAAGCACTCGGCCCAAGAGTTGGTGAGAGACTGTTTTTATTGAATTAAGAGGTTTGCACAGTGAAACTATTGCAATAGCAACTGGCTTGAATACCAAATTGAGAGTTAGAGAACTTAATGTTGTTCCTCTTAAATGTGTTGAATGTTTATAGTGGATTTTGGCCTGTTTTGCCTGTGACTGAACTGTGTTGCCAGCTGGAGCCTTCACCAGCGAACAAACTGAACTTTGCCAGAATTGTTTATTCAGCCTTGGTCTTATACCAAACTCACCCTAAGCCAATTTTTTCTGCACTAGCAACTGTTTTCTCAGTGAGAGACCAGCTTGGGGATCCAGTCCCTGTGCAGCAAAGATTTGCAGGTTGCAGCCACCTGGAGAGAAAAGCCATGCAGCAGAAGTGTGTTGTGCTGGCTCTGCTTCCCCCCATGCTCTTCGATGACCAGCAGCAGATCTTCATATCGCCTGACCAATTCCAACCAACTGGTGTTGTAAATAAATTCAGAGTAGCTCCTTGCTACCTTCCTTCTAATCATTTTATGGTACCATCTGATTACTTCAGTGTTTCACAGCTTTACAAGAGACTGGGCCAACTGGCCAGGCTTACAAATAACCAAAGTCTTGTTTGTGCATGCTACCTGCCTTTTCTTCATTCATTTGTTCAATCTTTTAAAAATGATTTTCACAAAATACACACATACATAAGAAAAACAACTGGGGCAAACACTTACTTTGTGCAAAACTGAGCAACTAACAGTATGACATTGCATTAAGTACCAAAGTGCCACAGGCCGGTGCAAAATATAACCTAGGGGCAGGATACGGTACATTCTTTCTCCTTATTTTTCTAGTTAGGTAGGCAAATTTCCCCACAGTATGCATAATGAAGGGATCCTCAGTGGAGAGGAAAACACGAATTAGTTCTGATTCACTTATAGTGGAAATACCAGATACCAGTGGCAAAAGCCACTTATTCCTAATTTAAGTATACCAAGTACACCTCAAGAAGTCATGAGTCAGATCTTCTCTTTCTCTCTGTTCACAGCTAGAAAAGGTATCCTTAGATCCCTAGATTTCTTGTACAGGGTATTTTGTACATTTGACTCAAACTATTCTAGCCTAAATCTTGTGTATGTCTTATGAATATTAAGGTTCATCCAGAATATCACGATAAAATTTGTAGGCATGTGAGTCTACACTATTTGTATATATTTAGAGTAATTAGATGCAGCAATGCAGGCCATGTCCAAGTCTCTATAATATTGAAATATTTTCTTCTTCATGTAAGGTCTATATTGTTCACTAATGACCACGTTTTGTTGTCTATATGATGCAAGAGAAGAAAGCTAATATTTATCCAGGAGTCTATACAAATGTTTAAGCCAGGTTGATTGTTTTGAACTTCTGGTCACCCAAACCTCTTTCTCTGATAGGCACATTTTCACCCATCTTTCATCAGGCAATCTTAACACTTGTATCCAGAATTGATGATCCTAGAGTCGGCCAGAGCTTGCAATTTAGGGATGCTCAATTCTGCCCTCACAAAAGAGACAGGGGTTGATTTTTGGCAACCTATTATGATCCTCAATAGTTTAGTGGCAGGTTTTTCTAAGTGATCAATGGGATGAAGTCCCCAAATTTCTGTCCCATAATGGGACTGGGCATTAAGCTTTGTATGCAAGGCATATAGGAGAGGTCTAAGGGAATATCCTCCATAAGCATGATTGAATTTTGCCAAAGCTCCTAAAGTTCTATTCACAAGGTTGACTCCAAGAACCATTGTATGTGTAATAAATGCCCAGATACATATAAGTAGGAACTATCTCCAGAAGATCACCATGCAGTTTCCATTGATGCCTGGTATTTTTAGCACCAAAGATCATTACTTTTGTCTTACTTAAGTTTATTTTCAGAGATAAAGAATCAGAAACAGTTGCTAACAAGACTATTTTGTTTCCTAAAGGCCTGAAACAGTGAGAGAGCATAGTACCAGGTCATCAGCATAAGCAAGAGAGGAGCAGACATTTGGGCCAATTTTGGGAGAATCCAATTGAAAAGTCTGAATTCAATTAATAAATTATCCAAGTAAATGGAAAATAGCAGGTGTACCAGTATGCATCACTGTGTTACACCTTTGTTGATAGTTAATTTACAAAGAAACATAGACATTGATAGCAGATAAGGACCGCAAGGCCCATCCGGTCTGCCAATTTTTTCTATTTTATGAATGTGCCATCGGCCTGTACTCTGTCAATGGTCTATCTATTCATACTATTTATACTCATCAGTATTGCTCCCATATGCCTATCCCATGCCTGTTTGAAGCCCTGCACTGTATTCATATCCAACCACTTCCTGAGGAAGGCTATTCCATGTATCCACCACCCTTTCTGTGAAAGAAGAACTTTACACATTACCCCTTAATCAATCTCTCTCTTATTTTATGCTGTGTCCTCTTGTCCTGCTATTTTTCATATATTGAAACATGTTAGACTCTTTCACCTCATTAGTGCACTTAAAATATTTGAATATTTCAATCATATCACCTCTCTCCCTCCTTTGCTCTAGGGTATACATAGTGAGCTCCATTAATCTGTCCTCATATGTTTTGTAATGCAGTCCCTGCACCATTTTGGTCATCCTTCTCTGGACCACCTCCATTTTATTAATGTCCTTGTGCAGGTGCGGCCTCCAGTACTGCACGCAGTACTCCAGATGGGGCCTAACCAGTATCTTGTAAAGAGGGATTATTACCTCCCTCTCACGTCTTGCGATACCCCCACTAATATACCCCAACATCCTGCTAGCCTTACCTACTACTTTAGTGGTCTGCTTGGATGATTTCAGGTCATCTGTGATGATGATGCCCAAGTTTTATTTCTTCCCTTGTGATTGCCAGCAACTCCCCTCCCAACCTATAGGTGACTTCAGGGTTTCTCTTCCCTATGTGCATGAACTTGCACTTCTTTGTGTTAAACCCCAGTTGCCACTCTTTCAACCATTTTGCCAGTTTATCCTGATCTCCTCTTATTCTGCCCACCCCACCTGGATCATCTGCTCTGTTGCAGATCTTGATGTCATCTGCAAACAGACAAGCCTTATCCTCCAGGCCATCTGCAATGCCAGTGATGAAGATATTGAAGAGGACTGGCCCCAAGACTGATCCCTGAGGTACTCCACTTGTGACTTCAGTCTCTTCTGACTATATACCATTTACCATCACTCTCTGTTTTCTGCCCACCAACCAGTTTGCCACCCAGTTGATCAACTTCTGACCCACCCTGAGCTTACCCAGCTTATTATTCATTTGCATTTATTTATTGAAATGTGTCACCAGAAAGGCACACTAAACAACAAGTTGCTCATCTCCCGGTGCAACCTTGGGGGGGGGGGGTACTATTGGATGAAGAATTGGACATACAGTTTAACATTAGAAACATACAAGAAATTAAACATTCAATTACATTTGTAACAAGACAGTTAAAAAATATAAATAATCATTCAGTCACTTTGTAACATAACATAGAATTAAATATATCATACCTGTGAAATATGCATTTAATTACAAGTAGCATATCTGAGGAACATAGTACATAGTATATAGTGGTGAAGGTGGAGGAGAGCATGCTGAGACACAGGCTGGGGGCATGGAAGGTTTAATAGGTGATGTGAGTCATGGAGAAGAGCAGAGGCATAGGAGGACAGTTAAGGAGGGTTAAAGCAGGAGCAGTTAGATGAAAGAAAGTTATGTAAGGCAAAGGCAAGGGAGTGGGAGGAGAAGGAGTGCCATATTTGTGGGGGAAGGGTGTTCCAGATTTGTGGGAAATGATGGGTAAAGCCTGACTGACCAATGAGAGTGGTATGACGGGGGACTAACAAAGTACAAATGACAGGGGATCTGAGGGAATGGAAGGGGAGAGGTGGGGAAGAGAGCAAACATGAGAGGTAGGAGGGAAGTTCTCCTAACCAAAATTTAGAAGTGAGTTTGGGTCACGCTGGAGACAGGAAATGGCACCACAATCCGCATGGGGGTTGTATACAGACCCCCATCTTAGGGGGAGGGAATGGACAAGGAAATGATAGAAGACTTTCTTAGAATGGCAGAAAAAGGGGAGATATTGTTGATGGGGGACCTGGATATGCCAGATGTTAACTGGAGCACCTTTGCTGCAGGCACATCCAAGATCAGAGTCATTCTTGATGCCTACAGGGGCATGCCTCAGACAGCTAGTATTGGAACCCACTCAGGAGGGGCAACTAGACCTGGTACTCTCAAATGGGGATGGAGAAAGAATCTCAGATTTAGAAGTGGATAGCCATCTGGGAACAAGCGACCACCAAACAGTGTGGTTCACGCATAAACACAGCCATACAATCAAGCCATACAAAAAGCAAGAGTACTGGACTTTAGGAGGACTGACTTTGGAAAATGAGAGAGTGCCTCAGAAAAGCACTAGCAAACAGGCAAGAAGGAGGGGTGGAGGAACAATGGGGAGTGATCAAAACAGCTATCACAGAGGCAACAAGCCTTTGTGTAAAGCAAATCAATAAAACACAACGAGGGAAAAACGCCATGGTTCTCAAAAAGAGGTGGCAGGGAAGGTTAAGGAGAAAAGGACAGCGTCTCAGGAAATATAAGGAAACACAGAAGGAGCAGGACAGAGAACTTTATCAGTTAAAGCAGAAAGAGGCTGGGAAGGCAGTCAGAATAGCAAAGGCCCAAACCGAGGAAAGGATAGCCAACTCTGTTAAGAAGGGGATAAGACCTTTATAGGTACATTAGGAGCAAAGAAAGACCAATGGAGGGATACTGAAGCTTAATAAAGGGGAGAAATGTGGTAGAGGTGACAGGAAAAGCAGGGATACTGAATGAATATTTCTGCTCAGTATTCACAAAGGAAGAGGAGGGAGAGGTACCTAAACCAAACAAGAGAAACACTCTGAAGATGGGGGTCGATACCAGTCCATTTACAGAAGAAAGGGTTCTGAAAGAACTAATAAAATTGAAGGTGGACAAAGCAATGGGCCTGATGGGATTCACCCAAGAATTCTAAAAGAACTAAGGGTAGAACTAGTGACACTGCTGACTACTCTCTTTAACAAATCATGGGAGGATGGGGTGGTACCTGAGGACTGCAGGAGGGCAGATGTGATTCCTCTTCACAAAAGTGGAGCAGGACAGAGGCAGAAAACTACAGACCAGTTAGTTTGACCTCAGTGGTAGGAAAAATGATGGAATCACTTCTGAAGGAAAGAATTGTTGAGTACCTAGAGGCCAGTGGGGCAGAGGACCCAAGGCAGCATGGATTCATGATGGGAAGGTCATGTCAGATGAATCTAATAGATTTCTTTGACTGGGTGACCAAAGTAGTAGACCAGGGAGGGGCTGTGGACATGACCTACCTAGATTTTAGCAAGGCATTTGACAGGCCCACACATAAAGATTAATACACAAGATAGTCAGCCTTGGAGTGGGTCCCAAGGTGGTAGCCTGGATAAAAATTGGCTAGACAACAGGACGCAAAGGGTAGTAGTAAATGGGAGGCTACAGGAAGAAAGAAGGGTTACTAGCGGGTACCGGGAGGGTTCAGCATTGGGACCGTCCTTTTAATGTCTTTATAAGTGACATTGCAAAGGAACTGAAGGAAAGATGTTTGTTTGCAGATGACACAAAGATCTGCAACAGGGTTGATACACAAGATGGAGTGGAAAGGATGAGAAGGGACTTGTAAGGTTGGAGGAATGGCCAAATGTATGGCAGCTCAGATTCAATGCAAAGAAGTGCAAGGTAATGCACATGGGAAACAAAACCAGGGAAGCATACACAATGGGGTGAGATACTGACAACAGTAAAATAGAAAGGACCTGGGGTAATCTATATCAGATGACCTAAAGGTGGACAAGCAATGTGAGAAGGCAGTAAGGAAGGCTGGGGGGATACTGGGATGCATAGGAAGAGTCATCAATAGTAAAAAACAGGAAGTTGTTATCCCTCTGTAAAGACAGTTGGTGAGACCCCATCTGGAGTATTGTGTGCAGTTCTGGAGACCCCATCTCCGCAAAGACATAGACAGATTGGAGGCTGTCCAGAGGAGGGTTAACTAAATGGTGCAGGGTCTGCACCAGAAGACATACGAAGAAAGACTAAAGGAGCTTAATATGTATATCTTGAGGAAAGAAGGGGAGAGGGGGACATGATAGAAACTTTTCAAGTACCTCAAGGGAATTAACAAAGTCCAAGAGGGTAGCATCTTCCAGAAAAGAGATGTGCAAGAACAAGGGGCACAATTTGAAGATAGAGGGGGACGGTCAGAGGTAATGTGAGGAAGTATTTTTCACTGAGAGGGTTGTGGATGCATGGAACAGCCTCCCTGAGGAGGTTGTGGAGTCAAGAACAGTGGGGGACTTGAAGAATGCATGGGACAGGCATAAGGCAGTCCTAGTGGGGGGTAGGAGGAAGTAAGCTGTTGGTTAACTAGAATCTGCAGTTTATCTGTTAGGTAGGAAAATGGGCAGACTAGGTGGGCCAAGCAGTCCTTATCTGCTGTCAAATTCTATGTTTCTATGGTACAATGTGTGAAGCACCTGTTGGCAAACGGGGGAAGGGAAATGGTGTGGTAGAGGTCACAGTGATATGTGCATGATGGAGCATCAAGGACAGATCGACAGAAGGAGTTAGAGTGTTACTAATCAGTCTTCTACATGGAAAAGTGTTGAAAGCTATGCTGAAGTCAAGGTAGGTGACATCAACTGCACCCCCTTTGTCCTCCACTCTGGTTACCCAGTCAAATAAATTTATGAGATTAGTTTGACAGCACCTTCCTGTCGTAAACCCATGCTGTGTTGCATCCTGTACTCCTATGGGTTCCAGGTGTTGCACTATCCTTTCCTTACAGACTGCCTCCATAATCTTGCCCACTACTGAGGTAAGACTGACTGGTCCATAGTTCCTTGTCTCCTCCCTGCTACCACTTTTGTGGAGCGGGATCAGATGAGCCGTTCTCCAGTCTTCTGGAATCTCTCCTGCACTCAGAGACTCACTAAAGAGTTCTGCTAATGGCTCCATTAGTTCCACCCTTAGCTCCTTTAGCACCCTGGGATGTATGACATCAGGTCCCATTGCCTTGTCTACCCTGAGCATAGTGAGCTCTTGCAGGATCCTTTCTTTTGTGAAGGTACTAGTGCAAACCTCCATCCCCCCTGTGTCCATGGTGCTGAGCTGTTGGTCCTGCCCTACCTTATCCTTAGTAAATACTGAGCAAAAGTATCTATTTAGGATAGATGCTTTTCCTTGGTCCTCCTCCACACACACCCTCTTATCTCCTTTGATCTGAGCAATAACCCCTCTGGACTTTCTCCTTTCACTAATGTATCTATAGAAAATCTTGTCCCTTTCTTTTATTGTTCATGCTAGCGTTTCCTCAGTTTGGGCCTTTGCCTACCTTACTGCCTTCCCTGCTTCCCTTAGAGAAGTTTGCTATGCCTCCCTATCTTTGTCCTGCTGTGTAACCTTATATTTCCTGAAGGCCAGCCTTTTGGCTCTGATCTTTTCTTCTAGTGTTTTTGAGAACCAAAGTGGTTTCCTCCTTCTTTTGCTCTTGATTTTCTTTCTAACGCAATGGAATCTTGCTTCAAGTATTGCATCCTTAATGTTTGCCTACTTTGCCTGAACCCCCTCACCTGTATTTCTTCTTGCCAGGGCTAGCTTAACTCTGTTGGCCATCTTACCAAAGTCAGCTCCTCTGAAGTCCCTTATTTTTGCCTTGGAATAGGATGATTTAGTTCTTGTGGCCAAATTGAACCATACCATGTGATGGCCACTGGCCCCGAGGTGACTTGCTACCTAGAGATCTGTGATCCTTTCCCCATTAATCAGTACTAGATCTAGGATAGCCCTGTCTCTTGTGGGTTGTTGTACCAGTTGTTTGAGGCCCTCCCCTTGCAGGGAATCCACTATGTGTCTAGTTCTGGTGGATGTTCCTGCTGGTATTGACCAATCTGTATCAGGCATGTTGAAGTCTCCAGGGTGACCCACAGTTCTTCTGACTCCTTATGTGTATTCTGAATTTACTTGATAAAACATTTCTGGTTTGGATCTGGGCCCACATGTTTGAATATAGATTCCTAATACCGTTAACAAGAGCTGGAGAAATACCACGATTTAACATTATGTCCCATAAAGTTGACCTATTTATTGTGTCAAATGCAGAGCTGTAGTCCACAAAGACCACATACAATTTTTGTTTCCTGACTACAACATATTTTTTAATTATGTGGGAGAGTATGAAACAATTATCTAAAGTCAAAAAGAGTTCACAGAAGCCAGCTTGAGCTGGAGCAAGGCCCCACAGTAGTTCTAGTTCCTCCTTGAGTCTTGCCAATAACATTTTTGGAAACATTTTGCCTAAGATGTCCAAAAGGCTTATTCCTGCCTTGTCTTTCTATCAAGGGCCCCTACACAGCTGCAATGCCAGCCACCCCCGGGCACCAATTCTGGCAAGCCAGCATAACATTCTGGGTACCCAGTGTTGTCAGACTGTTTAATATGGGACTAAAGTGCATGCATAGTAACCTGAAGCAAATCCATAAAGTAGTCATTTTTCTAGATTCATGCCCCATCCTTGTTCACGTTCCCCTTGATAAACTTGATCTGCTGTTTCACATTTGAACTGGTTTATGAGCATATTCTTAGATGGTGCACAGTACTGAAAGTGTATGCTTGCCTTGTTAACATTGCCTTTACAGGGGATTCCAGGGAAGTTGCCGAAGACCAGTCCCTGGTGATATGTGCAAGGGGTGTGTGCATATTATTAATGTTGATTGCTGATTGTGTCTTGCTTACTGCAAGTGGTTATTACTTGTTACAAGGTATTTGGTCACTAGGCAGGCTTGAGGTGATTATAGCTTCACAGAAAGCTATACCAGGTTAGGTACATACCCCAACTACTGTTGCTCTGGGTGGAGGCACCATAGTATTGAATGCAGGCCCCTCAACCTGCGGTTAGAAGTATAGGCAGGGGAAGTAACCATAGGGATAGCGCCACTTAGGGGTTATACATAGTATCCAATGGGATTCACTTTAGGGATCTGAACGAATCTGCAAATGAGATTAATGCCTTCTTTACTGACCTTAATAAATACAGGACTCATTTAACTGGAATCTATTTCCTTTCATCTACTAACCATGAGGAACCCTTCCACTGGCTGTAGTTCCATCTTAAGTTCATCTCTCAGTCTGATGTCCTTAAACTGCTACTGAAGATAAATACTATGGGATCAACTGGCTATGACAAACTAGAGCCTTAGGGACGCTAAAATTAGCTGCCCCTGTAATAGCATCCCCTATCTCCTGTTTATTCAACAGGTCACTTTTTGAAGGGAGGTACTTTCTTTATGGAAAGTGGCCTTGGTTACATCAATACATAAAGGTGGACCCTGTGAGATGGTGGAAAACTACAGGCCCATATAAATCCTACCTATGCTAAACAAGGTTCTAGAAAGGCTAATCTATGACCAACTACAAGACTACCTAAAGAAATACAACATATTGACCCCTGAACAGCACGGCTTTAGACAAAACCATGAGACCGACATGGCCCTCGTTAGCCTGACCACTACCATCTTAAACACCATAGATATAGGCCACTTTGTAGGTGCAACCTTTATGGACCTCACCAAACTTTTATTTGGTAAGTCACCAGCAAGTAATTGGAAAGCTGGAATCCATGAGGCTAGATAACTCCTCCATAATGTGCTTCTCTGACTGTCTGGTAAGAAGGTCACACATTGTAAAATGGGATGGTGTACTCTCTGACTAGAGGACCATCCTTGATGGGGTCCCACAAGGATCTATCCTTGGACCACTATAATTTTCATTATTGATAAATGACTGCCCCTACATACTGGAGGAGCTAAAGCTACATTATATGCAGATGATGAAGAACTTTACAGAACTGCCCCAAATGCAACTTATCTGAGTGAGCAACTAGGTAAAGACCTCTTGTCACCCAAAAACTGGCTTCTTGCCAATAAACTCCTTCGTAATGGGAAAAAAAATAAAGGCTGACTACACTTCAAAACTTGAACTCAGCCTGTCTGATAGGACAAGGGTAGAGGCGGTTAACGCCTTCAAGTATCAAGGGGCCTACCTTGACCAAGACAGTACATTCAAGACCCATCTCATCCACCTAACTAAAACCATTACTCAGAAGATGGGCCTACTGTTTCATATGAGCCCATTCCTTACCTCTGAATCCCATCTTAGAATTGCCCTAGGTCCCCCCTTTCTACCCTACTACCTGGGGATCCTGTACCATACACTGCCAGGATACAGAGCACCAGATGCTAAGAACTATCTCTCTCTCCCACAGGACAGATAGGTTTGCCAGCTCATCCAGGCCACATGACCACCATTATACAGTGCTGAAATCCCTAGACTGGCTGTCACTGAAGGGGAGACTCACTTACCCCTCCTTATGCCTAGCCTACAAAATTAGACAGGACAGCACCCCCCCCCCCACACACACACACACCTAACAAATCTATTGCAACCAAAACATTGTGAAAGAACCTTAGCGTCCTCAGAAGAGAAACTACCACAGGTACCCAGAGTCAGAACCTCTTGTGGAGCTTGATCCTTCTTCTCCTCCATCCCCTCCCTAATGATTGGGTTCTAAGCAGCATCCAAGCATCTACTTCATAGGTTTCATAGGTATTTCAAGCTAGAAGACAGTGCATCCATAATGCTTGCCTTTTGATCTGTTGTCTATATTTATACATATTTGTCTAAATCCGACATCACTAGATCCAAGTTGGATTTGAATATATCCATATTTGGACTCTCTACCACAAATGTAGAAAGAGTGTTCCATATTGGGACTGATCTTACACTAAACCAATTTTTCCTCCTTAGTGAGTGCCATTTTCTGATCAATAGCTGTCTTTTATGTTTACGGCTACTAAGTCTAAATTTGGATTCTATTAATCCCATCCCTTAGTAAGGGTTGAATCTGTAATAAGCACAATAAGACACAGATCTCCCCTTAGCCTTCTGTGTCTCAAAGTATATAAATTCAAGTCTTTTAACCTATCCTCATAAGTTTTCCCTTTCATCCCTACTATTGCTGTACTAAATCTTCTCTGAACTCTTTCAATTTTATGTATGTCATCCTTTATATATGGGGACCATACTTCTACACAATATTCAAGATGAGGTCTTACTAAAGCATTATATAACGGTAATAACACCTCTGATGACCGACTGGCCACATATCTGAATATACAATTCAGATTTTGATTTGCCTTTTTTACTTGTCTGTTACAATGCGAATTAAATTTTAAATCAGAGGTAATGAGTAGGCCAAGATCCTTTTCTTCAATAGTTTGGTGTAGTGTTTCATTCCCCAACTTATATGAAAAGTATGGGTTATGTTTTCCCAAATGCATTACCTTACATTTGTCATTATTCAATGTTAACTTTCTCCCATGGGCCCAGTTTGTAACTTCATCTAGAAAGTTTTGTATACTAATACTTTCATCCTTTTTATTGATAATAGAGCCTATGCGAAAATCGTCTGCAAACTTTAGCAGCCAAATATCACCTTTGTTCGATTTTAAAGAAGAAATATAAATATTAAATAGACAAGAACCCAACACTGATCCCTGGGGAACACCACTAGCCACAAGGACCCAACTCGAAAGTTCCCCGTTTATGGCAACTCTTTGTTTCCTATTTCTGAGCCAATTTATTATCCAATTTACAATATTGGGATCTAGTTTAACTTCCCTTAGGACATTGATAAGGTCAAAATGCGGGATCTTATCAAATGCTTTTGCAAAATCAATAAACACTAAATCCACTGAGTTGCCATTATCAGTTTCTTTGGTTACCTTACTATAAAAAGTTAATAAGTTGGTTAAGCATGATCTTGATTTGGTAAAACCATGTTGGAAATTGTCAGTAAGCTCACTATGATTTATGTGTTCCAAAATGAAATCTTTAACAAACTGTTCCAAGAGTTTCCCAATCAGTGATGTAAGACTAATGGGTCTAAAATTCTCAGGTTTGTTCGTAGGACCTTTTTATGTATAGAGACAACTGTTGCCACCGTCCAATCATTTGGGACTGCCCCTGCATCTATTTAATGTTGAAATATATTAGTCAAGGGTAAATAAATCTCATTTGCGAGTTCCTTCAATACCCTTGGATGAATATCATCTTGGCCAGGGGATTTATTGATTTTTATTCTTTTAAGTTTACCCAAAACATCTTTGGGCTGAATCACAAATCTGCCAGGCATAGAACCATCCAATTCTTTTATTTCACCATGAGAAATAGCATTGAAAACTGAAGAGAAATATTGATTCTGGATGTCTGCTATTTCATGTTTATTTGCTACACAGCCAGATTGTGTAGTAAATGTGCCTATGGTCTTAGAATTGCCTTTAGTTTTATTTATATAAGAAGAAAAAAGATTTCTTATTGTCTTTCACCCTTGATGCCAATCTTAGTTCAACTTGAGTTTTTTCCTGTCTTATTTCGGTTTTTATTGTTTTTAATAAATCCCTATATTTTAAATTAAGATGTGTGAATCCCTTTTGAATTTGCTTATATAGTTTATTCTTTTTGTTAATTAGAGTTTTTATTTTAGGGGACATCCATCCTGGTGTAGCTTTATGTTTAGAGTCATGCTTATTTTTGGTTGGAATATTTGTTTTTAGGTCCTTTAATTTATTAACCAAAATATGCCATTTGGCCTCTACTGTTAAGTTTATAAATGATATCTGCCAATCCCAGCAACTTATGGTATTTTTCATATTTTCAAAGTTAGCCTAGGTAAGATTTAAAACTCTGGTTACCCCGGTAGATGGTAGAGATTTGCTATCTGTAATTTGAAAATTTACAGTATTATGGCCACTGTTACCTGATGGTGCTTTAACATCAATTTGGGTTACACAATGGGCAATATTTGTTAATATACGATCTAATATTCTATTACTCCTAGTATTGTGTTGGACCAGTTGTTCTAATTCCATTTCATTGAATAACTCCACATAGCATCTATCTGCTTTAACTAATGCAGATGCATGGTCCCAATTGACACTATTTAAATTAAAATCCCCCATGATTACGTAATTTTTGGATGGATCAAGATTTTTAAGATAATATAATAGTTTTTCATCATTTATCAAGAGTCATAGAAGGAGGTCTGTATACTAGACCTAGAATAAATTATGGGCCTGTCTGGGGTTTTATTCTCACCCAAAGGGTTTCAAGATCAGTACCATCAGTGATCTCTTCACTGTCAATTGTTTGATGAACATATATGGCTACCCCTTGACCTTTTCTGTACTCTGTTTTTGAGATACAGATTGAATCCCTGGATATCTTTGTCCCAGGAATCATTGGCATCCCACCAAGTCTCAGTAATAAGGGCAATATGAATGTTATTCATCCCAAGATATAGCTTGAATGCATCAAACTTATTTGTTAAACTTTGTGCATTTATTAGGACCTCATTCCAGCCATAATCATTTATTTTGTCATAGTTTTTGTGATTATTTTTTATTTCGGAGGTAAAGCATTTCCCTTACTTCCCTAAGGAGTTTTGAAAAAAGAGCTCAAATCCCATCTGCTGAACTCGAACCACTGTTCCTGCTATAAATGACAATGGTTTAGTCTCCCAGGCCCCGATTCTAGAAGCGTTACGACTGGCATAACAGCACTTGCACAAAGTAGAATCGCGCAAGTAGCAACTTATACCAGCAGTTGCAACATGCACGATTCTACAATATGGGCAGGCCACTTGTGCTGAAGAGCTGTTATGTCAGCAGTTGCACTATAAATCCCCTGCGACATGGCACTAGGGAGGTATACGGCAGCAGTTGCACCCCATTCCAGAAGGGCGGCAACAAAGTCCCCAATGTCGAGATTCTACACCTGGAGGAGAACCGGCAACGTAAGTTGCACCAGCATTTAGCTGGTGTAACTTTACATGCACCCTCCAGGGCTTCTGTAGACCCACCAGCAGCCCAGCATGCAATCCACATGTGCCTTCCCCCCATGCCCAGCATACCCCTGTAGGTGCCCTGCAAGGCTGCACACACACCCTGACCCCTGACCCCCCTAAACAGTGAAAGCTCTGCAGGGCTGCCCACACACCCCATGCCCCAAAACCCCCACTGCTAAATGCCCCACAGGGCAGCACTGTCAACCCCCACCTGTGCCCAGACCCCGAGACACTGCCACAATCGGTAACAGTACCCCACATCATCCCTGGTAGTCAAGTGCCCCTACACCCCCCCACCAGCTGTGCCAGTCCACCCAGCACCCACCCATCCATTCCCAGCCAGTGACTGGCCCAGCCCACCTCTCACCTCCATGGCCAGCTGCTGACTGAGTTCAGTAGGAGAGCTTACTGTATAGATGTGCTCAGGAATTAATTTCTGAGTGTGTCTATTCAGTAAGTGCTCTATTGGAAAGCAGTCAGTGGCTGGGCATGGAAGTGAGAGGGTGTACCTGTCGCTGGCTGGGGACAGGTGGGGGGGTGCTGGGTGGACTGGCACAGCTGGGTGGGGGGCCACTAGACTACCATATACGAATATACATATCCGACTGCATGTACTGTATGTACTGTTCAGTACACCAATTGCAAGGGAATCAGGATTAGTGTTGGGGAACCCATGGTGGCATGGCAGTGGATGGGGGGCCTCTTGCCCTGCGGGGCTCTGCTGGGGATCGGGCATGGGGAGCACTTGCTCCTTGTGGCATTGTGGTTGCAGCTTGCAATGTCCTCACCAGGAACACCCTCTGTTTGGTGTACCTGGCTGTATGTCATAAGTCGCAGGACTTAGACACGGGGATCCTGCCCCTTCTAGAATAGGGTGCAGATTCCATGTCACAACGGTGATTGGTGCAAGTCACATTTGGCGGCGACTTGCGCCCACCTTCTAGAATTGGGCCCCTAAGCTTTAACTTAGGTGGTTATGTACTGTATAAAGCAGAAATCTATCATTGCTCTGAAGGTACATGATGTTCCGAGTGTACAGTTATCCCCTGCTGTGCTGTACTGCACAGTACTGTTCCACAAGGCATACTCCTCCCCACCCTTCTTCTTTGATAAATGACCTTGCACACTATATATTCCTAATGATCTGATGCTGTTGTTACCAGCTCGATAAGAATGACTTTAATATGTTGACTAATAATGTTGTATTTCTCACTGTGACGTGTCTATTGTAACTTTCTGAATGCATTTTGTTTGACTCACTACTTTATGTATTTATGTAATTAACCCCAGCTGCCCCTGAAAAAGGGACCATCCGGTCTCATTGGGCCTACCCAGTTACCAGAGTTCAATAAATAAATAACATCAACTAACCATTTAAACTAAAAAATAAGTTGAATTGTCCTACCTGCACTGGGAGCTCACAGCACACATAGCTGCTGCAATGCATGATCCCCCAAAGCGAAAGCTAGGTCCAAAAGTTAACATTTTGGCTGCATACACTAAACCATTGTGGGAAGGCTATAAGCCTGAGGTTCAACTGGGTGGAGCAATCACATCACTTCCCCACCAGACTTTATTAGGTAGCTCACCCTGGGCCTTCCCAGAATTCATTTCATTTTGCAGCTGGAGGCACTGTTGGTCTGTCCTCTGAGCTGGCTGGGGCCTACTTCCCCCCTGCCTGCTGTTTCTGTGTGTCTCTGCTGGACTTTGGTGCTTGTTTTTCTTGCTTGTAGTTTGTATCTTTTCTCCAGCTGTGTGCTTCCCTGTGTTTTGTGTCTCTTGTTTTGGGGCCTTGTTCCCTGTTTTCTGCGGTGCTGTATTTTGGTTTTGTCTTTGGGGCTTTATTTCTATGATCCTAGCATACTGCTACTCAGAGCTCATACTATTGCTTTCTGTTACCTGTAACTGCAGCCTCTGCTACTGTTTACTCCAATTACTTTTGTACCCAATGCTTGTGTTTTTCCACTGTTGCTCACCTCTCTCAAACTGCTATAATGCACCTGCAATCATTATCTGCATGTTTCTGCTCAACCATAGCTGCTCCCTGTTGCATACTTAATTCTTTTCACCTGATTCAAGTTTACTCTGACCCAGGCTATGCTGCTCATTCATGCTCCCATTCTTTTGCAGCTTCATTGCACTGCCTTGCTATGCCTGTTTTCAGGGCATTGTCTCCATGTTTTCTTGCAGTTCCAACTCTGAGGTCAGCCACCTGAACTCCTGCTGTGGCTGTTAATATAGATTTATTATTATTAAATCCTACCTCACTGCCGAATATCCTCAGTGTATTTGCTAAGGGCTGGTTGGCTGCTCTCCACCATCATTCAGTTCATCTTTGAGTTCCTTCCTGTCTCCTCTTCCTTAGTCTTCTCGCGTTGGACTGCTGCACTCCTGTGACGATCATCATCATCAGTCTGCCTCATCCTCAGTCTTCTTGTGAGCACATCTGGAATAACCCTTCCTCCTCTGACTTCCACATGGATCTACTCCTTCCCATCTCCTACTCGAGCGCACCCCTCTCAGGTTCCTGCTGTCTCATGTTCTTTCTTCGATCTGTGCTTTCCTTTTGGGGGTTTCCCCTATCCTGTCATTATCCTCCCTACTCATTCTTCTCTTTAATGAATCCTTCTCTTTAACACGTATGTCCTTAAATCAAATGTCATCAGCCTGGAGGGAAGGTGACCTAGGCCTTGGATACCCAGAGGTTTCCTCCTTAAAAAGGGTGTTTTTCTTCTCCTCCATGCCAATGGTCATAATATTAGCTAGAGTAAATGCTTCCTTAGGTTAATGTGCTGTCTTAGGTTAATTAGTTAGGTTCCGCTGTTGGACAGAGGTGGATGGTGGCCTTTGCTTTCCCCTCTCTCCTTAGGAAGCCTGCCTTAATCATCTTGTCAGTTTGCATTCATTCATCCTCCCTGCCTCTTCGATGCTTGACACCCAAGAAGGTATTTTTTTTGGCTTCTTCCTATGCTACCTTTAGCCAATGGAATCATCACCGCGGCACCTGGGGAGAGGACCCTCCTCTAGGGTTCC
The DNA here is from genome assembly GCA_016271365.2 of Neoceratodus forsteri. Taxonomy (NCBI): domain Eukaryota; kingdom Metazoa; phylum Chordata; order Ceratodontiformes; family Ceratodontidae; genus Neoceratodus; species Neoceratodus forsteri. The sequence continues at coordinate 1,158,517,098 of CM028132.1, read as the reverse complement.
TCATGTCGTACCCTACTATGGTGGTATATCCCATGGATAGAGAGGTGGAAAGCCACAACATAAATCATATTCACAAGCACAATCGAATGGGAAGGCTATAAGCCTGAAGTTCAATTGGGTGGAGCAATTACATTACTTCCCCACCAGGCTTTATTAGGAAGCTCACCCTGGGTCTTCCCAGGATTCATTTCATTTTGACCCAACATCCACCCCTCCTCCCCTTTCTTTCCCATGGGCTTCTTCCTAAGCTACCTTTAGCCGATGGACTCATAACCACGGCACCTATGGGGGGGATCCTCCTCTAGGGTTTCTCCCATTGTACCCTAATAGAGTGGTATATCCCATGGATAGAGAGGTAGAAAGCCACAGCATAAATCATATTCACAACATAAGTCAAGTCACACAAGCATTATCTCATCCAGTTGCATAAGCACAATCAAAACATAGTTTTGAAACACATGAACAAACTGACAAACATAAACAGTCAGCCATAAAACTTCCCCCCCCAAAATATGGCAGATCATTAGGCTATATGGTATTATAGTAACAGCACCACACAACATTCAAGCCAGAATCATAATGAGCAGAACTGTATAGAATTACAGTTTCAGAGTGGCATAGTTTACAGCTGGAGTTTGGAGGAGGCAACAGATTTGCATAGTCTGCACGGAGTCTGCTCAGAGTGTATGACAGCCCCGTTTTCATAACAAACACACTGCTGCTTTGGTTACACGAGTGAGCGAGAAGAAATGAAGAATGCCAATTTGGGTTTGTGGTCCGCAATACCAGCAGTAAAGAAACAGATGGAAAGTGACAACTTAGTGTGCAGAGGAGCACCAAAGCATTTAACTAAACATGAAAATGGAGCATTGGTGGCAAAAGCTCCTTTAACATCAAACACTGGGAACCAGTAAACAGCGAGGTACAGGCAGGGTCTAATACAAATAAAAAAAAATATCACACATTTTGAAAAGCTTTTCCCACAGCAAAACAATCAAAACAGTTTTGTTTCCATATGATCACAATGACCCAACACTCACAAGGCCACTGTCCCATTGTACCCCGAAAGAACAAAGCATAAGTAGGGTAAGGTGTGCTTACCTGGGCCACACCAAACAGGATCATTTGCTGTGGACACTAAACAAGTCTTCATGGCAGTCTCACTATGAATGGCGTGAACTCCCAGGATAAACAGTTTGTTATGTGGGATCTTGAATCTGCCCACTCAGGAGGACATAAACGGCATCCTTCATGGTTCTGTTACCTCCCTGTTCCCCCCCCCCCCACTGTGGAGCGGATACATCCAGAAAAGGAGGCACAAAAGATAAAAGGGGGGCACAAAGGCTAATCAAAGGCAGGGGATGAGAAAGGTGTTACGTGGCCAGTAACAAGTTGGGAAGTGTGAGATCTGCAGGGGGCATAGGAGTTAACATTCATATGCAAGCTATGTATTGTAAGAGGCACAATAATTGTAGAGTCCCAAGCGGACACCATATGTTCTGTGCACCACACTTTAAGTGTTTACATAAATGCAACATTGTTGGTAGGCATGTGGATAGGGTACTTATCTGAAAAAGGAACACCAGAAGGAATATTAAATAGAAGTCTATTTAAAAAAATATGGCATGAAATAACTGCTTAAAAGCTGCACAACATGCAGTGCTATGCATGTCACAATTGCTGGAGGAAAATCAATGACATGTACAGCAGTGTCATTTAAAAAACAAAAAACTGGATGTTGACAGCCTTTTGGAAATATGTTATCTATCTGTTGTTAGGACCATGTGTAAAAATAATCATTTAAATTGAAGAAGCAATTTATAGTTTTCATAAAAATTACACATTAATTTTACATGTCCATCGGTACTCCCTTGTCATGAAATGACCCTTTCATCTGAATGCAGGAACAGTGAAAGGCTGTGTTGAGCCTGACGCCAATGCATAGGGAAGAAATAAAATGTACAGTGGAATGTAGGAGGTCATGGCAAAGCCTGATGGCCATAAGCACATGTAAGAAATGAAATATAGGTAAGGTTGAATGGTGATTGAGACTTTGAATGATAAATAGGACAGTAACTGAGACTGAATGGTATGAGATTGGACTGAATGATGAATGTGTGCCAACCAGTTCCATAAGGAGGGTAGCGTGAAGTGCAGATACATTGCAAGTGAGGTAGTCTGAGGCAGTAGAATTAAAGAATGAAACAGCTAGAGAAAGCTGGAAGATATGGGGATTGAAAGTAGGAGCAGAACTACTGCAGTGAGAAAACAAAGGACAAAGAAGGGAGGTGCTGCCAGGCTAGGAGCCAGCGGTAAACAGTTAACGATTGCAGTTGAACTGAGGGAATGCTAAAGGTATGGAAACAACAACATGGGAGCCTGAAAAGCACAGATCAAAGCAATACAGGCAACAGATGCTAGGAAAACTAGAGAATCTCCCAAAAAGCAAAATGAAAGAAACGCAAGACACAGAGAACAGAGAGCACCAGAAACAAATGATTGAGAGTAGCACAAGCTGCTGCCAGAAGTAGAAGCAAAATACTGACCTGGAAAGCCAAAACAGCACAAATAAGTAGAAGACCAAAACACAAAAGCAGGGGGACAAATGCAGGTAGAAAGTGAGGAGGGGCAGAGGTGGAGAGCCTCTGGCTGCAACAAAGAAACAGTGCTTCTGAGAGAGACTGGAGGGAGCTGACTTAAGTAGCTCATAAAGGGGGCATGGCTATCTACTCCCTCATTGAACTACAGGCATAGCCTTTCAACAAAAGACCACATACTGTAGGGATAGATACTAAGATGGCAGGCAGGCAGGGACACTGATGTGGTTTTAAAGATGTGTCCCAGCATTTCTGGCGTTCTTAAATGGTACAAAAGTGTTTGCAGATTATACCAAATTGAATGGTACAGCAACCACACATAATGAGTTGCGTAAAATAATATCCATATGATCTCTCCCCCTTTTAATATAAACAGTAGCTTCCTTGAAGTGATTGGTGCTTAATGTGGCTGATATATCTGTACCCTGCTGACCTATGTCTGTACCCTATGACAACTACAGGGATTGTCATTTTTTACCCGCACTCTGCCAATAGTCTTCTAAACCAAATTACCCTTTGTTAATATGGCAAGTGTCCTCCCTGTAAGGAAAACTGTGCTTTGCAGGGGCTCCCACCCCGCAAGCTTACCCTGATTTAGTTTGCAGCGGAGTTTTCCTCACACTCATAAACTTGTTTAATTTAATTATCAAAAGTCCGCTACCCGTAAGTATGAAAGACATTGGAGCAGCTCCATTAATTGGAAAGGTACCACACTGTACCATGTGCTTCAATGCATTTATATTGAAGGGGATGGTGTAGTGCAACCCCTTTACAGTTAATGAAGCTGTTCCAGTGTCCAACATACTTCCAGGAAGCTGACTTTTGATGATTAAATTAAACAAGTTTGTGGTGCGAGGAAAAAAACACTTTTCATAACAAAGCGAAACTGGAGGGTAAGCTTTGCAGTGGCATGAGCCCCTGCAATACAGAGTTTTCCTTTAAACATCTGATACTGGATCCAGTTGGAGTTGGGACCCAGCTATTAATCTCATCCCAGTCAGATGGCAGCAGACAAGGTGACATTTTCTGCCTATGCTGCTCTCTCTGCTCTCGATGGGTGGGGGTTCAGGGTAAGAAAAAAATCAGACTCACAGGTATATAATGCAAGGCACTCATCTGGGTTTCATTTTATTAGGTGACTGTTTACAAGCAGAGAAAAATAAAAAAGTAGACTCTGTTGACAGACAAAGGCTCGTTAGCTCATTGTGTTTCACCATTCCTAAATAACTAATGCTGAAAGAAAAAGCCCTAGGGGCTCCTCACTCACTCTTCCCTCTTCTCTTTCTGGTGTGGTCTTTACCAATCTTTTTTATCTTCCCTACTCTCTTTTGAATACTCCCACTGATTTCGTATAGATCACCTCCACCAATAAGCCATTTCACACTTCTATCAACCTTCTCGGATAAAATGTATTTCCTGGTATCTCTCTTAGCTTCTCCCCCCAGCTTCATGACATTTCCCTTGTCCATGTTTTACCACTCAGTTTTAACTATTCCACGCCATTCACTTTAGTAAACTCATCAATGTTTTTGTATGTGTCAGTCATATCCCCTCTTTCCTATATCACCTCAAACAACTGCATATTTAAATCTGCCAACCTTTCCTCATATGTCCTGGACTGTTGCCCCCGATCATCAAGGTAACCCTCCTCTGCACCGGTTCCACCCTGGCCCAATCCTTCACCAGATGCAGACTGCAAAACTGCATTCCATACTACAGGTGAGGCCAAACCTGTGACCTCTACAGGGGCAGCAGCACCTCTCTTCTCCTGTTAATGATCCCTCTCATGTGCTCCCCCACTGTCCTATTTGCTATGTCTGCCACCCTACTGCATTGTGTTGATGTAGTCTAACTGTCTGATATTATTACTTCTAAGTTCTTTTCCTCAATAGTGCTCTTCACTACTATTTTCTCCATAATATAGTAAGTACTGTTTTTTTTTCCCGTGTGCATTACCTTGCATTTTTTTACATTAAGTTTGAACTCCATACTTTTGACCACTTTTCCTATCAACCCAGGTTCTCTTTCACAATTCTGAGCCACTCTTAATGGTACTCCTAGTCTGCTAACAGACATATGTACGCTAGTACATACTCTGTTACAGGTAAAGATAGTGAAGAGGGACATAATCATATGCACACTGGTACATACTCTGTTACATGCAAAGATAGTGAAGAGGACCATACTCAAGGCCAATCCATGTGGCACCTGACTAGTGACCTCACAGAGCTTTGAGCATTCCCCACTGATTACAGCCCTTAGGGTCCTATGGCTTGACCAATTTTCCACTGATCTAGTTATTTAGCCCTGTGCTCCAAGGTCCTGTATCTTCTTAACCAATCTTCCATTCAGTATGGATTGTGTGGCTTTACTGACATCAAGGTACAGTAGGTCTATTACCCTTAACTTGTCCACAACCACTGTTACCCAATTGATGAATTCAATCAGGTTTTTCTGACATGACCTCCCTAGTCTTTTCTGTAAACCCATGTTGTCACTTGTCCTGCAGTCCATGCACCTGGAAAGTCACTATCCTGTTGTGAATTATGGTTTCTAGCAGCTTATCTATGATAGAAATTAGGCAGACTTGTCTGTTGTTCCTTGGGTCTTCTCTGCTCCTGTATAGGGGAACTACATTTGTCATCCTAATGTCACTGGGTACTATTGCTGTCTTTGGTAAACCATGAAATAGCTAAGCTAGCAGTTCACCTGGACAGCCCAATCTAAATACATGTCTACCTAAACACCAATAGCTAAGAAAACAAATTAGTGAGTTCCAGTTGATGATGATGGATGAGGGATTAGACCTCATAGCCATTAATGAATCAGGGCTAAAAGAATTAGTGACTGGGCCCTGGCAGAACCAGGGCACACCATGAATGGGCAAGATGGGGGAAGGGAAAATAAGGGGGTGCAGCCCTCTATGTCATATAAGGCATAGGGCAGTAGAGAATGGGGTTATCAGGAAATGAAATGGGTAAACAGAATTGCTGTGGGTACAGCTCATGATAGGATTGAGTAAGAAGTTGCACATGGGGTGTTCTATATACATGGGAGAGGGGAATGATGGTGATAGAGAATTAGAGCCAGAAACTGAGAAGAGGGGCCAAAAAGGGAGTGGTAATGGTGGTAGAGGATCTCAATCTAATATAAATAAAGTGGGATATACCCGCAACTAACAGCAGCAAATGTCAGGCCCTTCTAAGTACAATGCATGACTGCCTGCTGGTGTGGATCATCAGGGAACCTATGAGACAGGCTACCAATGTGATGTAATGCTCACCAACTCAGAAATTGTAGGTGGAGTGTGGGTTGGGACACCACTGGAGTCTAGAGAGTATAACACCATATGGTTTGAACAGAAACTGGGTAGCAGTACACCCTCATCAAAGGCTGGGGCTCTGGATTGTAGCTAGCAGACTTGACCTTATGAGGTAATTAGACAAAGGTAAGTTGGCTGCGGTGGACAAAATGACAGGGGAGAGGTAAGGCAGGGAGTAATTAAAGAGGCCATTCTAAGGTAACAGTGTCATGTTTGAGAACAGTTGTGAAAAGTAACTAACACAAGAGACCAGTTTGTTTCTCTCAGAAGGTCAGGGAGGCATGAGGGCCAAAACAATGCAGTCATTAGATAGAAGGGGAAACAATGTGATGAGTAATTGGGGGAATACCAGGAGAAGATGACAGAGTCCAATAAAGTAGCCGGCACAAAAGCGGACACAGTGCTGCAAATTGCAGAGTTCAAGGAGGGAAAAAAAAAACAGTTCAAATTTAGTAGGGGTAAAAAGGAAGATCAGATGGGGGAACTGTAAGGCTGACTTAAGGAACAGATTTAAAGAGCAGGACAAGAAGAAGGCAGTCATGCCACCCAGATGGTAAAGGGGGCGGAGGCACTATGCATGCTTTACCTTTTCTTTTGCTGGTGACCCAGGTTCAGGATCAGACTCAGGTTGCTGGAGGTCATCTGGGTTGGGAGAAGATCACACATCTGATGGTCTGTTCTCCTCACCCAGGTGTGGGCTGCTGCTGACTCCAACATGTGACTGCCACCAGGTTAAGGCTTAGTAGTAGGACAACCAAAAGTGACAAACAGGGTGGGTGCTGCAGTACTTCTGCAGAGTGCATGTACCTCCATACACATGCTCCAGCATCTGCAGCCCCAGCATCAGGAAAGTGGAAGTAAAAAGTAAACTGAGTGTGGACTAAATAAAACCCTGCCCATCTCTCTCTGTAGCACATTCTACAAAGCTATGGACTGGAACCCTCTGGATATGTCTGGGGGAAAAGGCCTTCCCTTTCCTAGCCCCACTGTGGGGAGAAGAATCCATGGGGGAATGTCACCAGGAACCTGACAAGGGTGTGTGACCCAGCTGCAGGAGACGGGGGCAGGGCTAAATAGCCACCAGTCCAACCAGAGGAAGAAAAGGACTTTTATGGAAAAAATAAAGACAGCCTCTTTTAATGACTATTTCTGCTCAGTAATCACAGTGGAAGACAGAGAACATTTGCCAGAAATCAGCATAAATGCTTCTGTAAGGGTTATTCCAGAAACTGTGTCGGTGGTAATTACAAGAGAAACAGTTCAAAAAGGGTTTGCAGCCCTGAAAAATGGATGCACCAGTAATTGCTTGGAGAACTGGCTTTGGAACTGACTGAATCCCTGGCAGTGCTATTCAGTGGCTCACTACAGTCGGGGTAGTTCTGAATGATTGAAGAGTAGTGGCAAGAGTTTTGTTCCACAATTGAGGGGACATGAAGCAAGCAGAAAACTATGGGCCCATCAGTCTTGCCTCCTGTGTGGGTAAACTGATGGAGACATTGGTTAAGGAGGACCTAGTGGAGTACCTGGATAGAAATGGCTCCAGAATAGAAAGGTAGATGGGTTAATGTCAGGAGGCTCTTGCTGGATTGACGTGATAATATTCTTTGACTGGGTAACAAGGATAGTCGATAAGAAACAAGCAGTGAATGTGGATTTATTCCACTTTTTTATCAGCAAGACATTTGACTTGGTGCCCCATAGAAAGTTGCTGAAGAAGTCAAAAGATCTGAAAGAAGCAAAGGAGCTAGTTAAATGGGTGGGAAGTTGTTGGGTAAAAACAGAAGGTGCTAGTAAAAGAGGTCAAATCAGAAAGAGGGAAGTTACAAGTGGGGTGTGCTGGGGTCAGTCCTGGGACCAGCCATTTTCAAGATATTCATCAGCAACATAGGGGAAGACTACAGGGCAAGATGTTTCTCTGTAAATGACAGTAAGCTCTAAAATATTTACATTTCAGTGGAACAAGAACATTTACAGCAAAATAAAGCAGAACAATGCCTGGAATCTTTCATAGTGTAAAAGTGATGCACTAGACACTAAGGAAAGATAAACTTATGGGGATGGTGGTCAGAGTTTGGGGTTGTCAATAGACACCAGGGAAATACAAATATAGTAACAGGACAGTGATTGGAGTGTGGGGTGCCACTATTTACCAGGGAAAGATAAATATATTATGGGGACAGTGATTGGAGGTTGGGGGGGAGGGTGCCACTTGACACCGGGGAAATAAAAACATAGTACCGGGGCAGCAAATGGAGGGTAGGCTTGCCACTAGATACCAGGGAAAGATACACTTATTATGAGGACTGCAATCAGAGGGTGGGGGTGCCACTAGACACCAGGGAAAGATTAAAGCATTAAGGGGATGGCCATCAGAGGGTAGGGGCGCCAGTAGATACCAGGGAAAGATAAACTTATTACAGGGATGGTGATCAGAGTGGGGGGGTGCTGCTATACACCAGGGAAATAAAAACATATTATGGGGACAGTGGTCAGAGGGTACGGGGTGCCACTAGATACCAGGGAAAGATAAAATTCATTAAGGGGATGGAAAGCAGAGGGTGGGGGTGCCACCAGACACCAGGGAAACAGCATCTCACTGATCTCAAGCAGCCCGCAGCACAAGTCCTGCTGTTCTCATACAGAGAACAGGGATGAAGGTCTCCTCTCGCTCAGCTGGGCACCTGGGATTTTGGGTGCCAAGAAGAAGTATTTCTGGTCCTTAATGAAAAAAAAAAGCATCAGAATGTAGTTAAATTGGCCCCGTTTTGCTAGGTTCTGGTGTTTAATGTTTTAAATGCCAGCATTGTACTGTATGTATTTTCCATACTAGATAGTTTGTGGAGAAAAGCAACACGATGATGATTCTCAAGCACAAAAAGTGTTTGGTGTTGTGCCAAGCAAGTGGTTAGAAACCAAAAAAAAGAGTCCTGCATCATCAAATTTTTCATTCTGCACCAGAACGTTAATTCGGAAACCTTACTGCTCATGCTCTGAATGGAAAAAAAAACAAAACTTTAAAGCCTTTTAACTCTGTAACTGATTAATATTTTTTTACCAGACCTTTCAAAGGCACTACCATAGGACATCTCACATGAGCCCTGAAAATTTTGGGAAAAAAATCCATTCCATATCGGCTGTAGATGAGGGGAAAAAAAAAACTCATGTGGAGTATAGGAAAATAAATTGAACATTTTCAGAAAATGAAGCTTGTGGATCTCAGAAACTGCCAAGCTGCCATCACTAAACTTTCCACAGATCGAGACCTTGCTTACTAGACAACACATGTAAAATTTTTGCTGATTTAGTCAAATGGTACCAAAGCTATTAATGTGCAAAATTAGGAGTTTAACACTGAACTGGTTACTCAACCCTAACTACAGGGGGAACATCCTCATACCTGTTATATAAAAAAAATCATCAAGTAAGAAAAAGGTAAGAAATGTATACAAATGCAACATATACTGTACATAAAATTCAATTGTTTAAAAGGGCATTCAGTTTATTTATTTATGTAATATTTATAACTGGGAAAGGCACACTGAGCCTAAGCTATTTTCCAGGTACAGCCTGGGAGAGAGGGAAAGAGGAGTACAGAATACAAAATTAAATCATGTCATAGAAATGCAGTTGCAATGATAAATTGTACGTGCAATAACAGAATACAGAAGCAAGCAGGTAAGCAATGCCAAGACAAATGGACAATAAAATTGCAGGGTTCCACCAAGTTGCTTCGACAACTATTGTTGTCCAAACCTGACATCAATGGGTGAAACTTCGACTGTCAAAATTTTGCCCATTAGAAAATCACTGTTTTGTGTTTGGGGGGCTGTGCCCCTGTACCTCCTGATTTTTTAATGATTAACTCCAAGGTGGAGTTGATTTGAAAGGGGTTGAAACACCGACAAAAAATGCACCAGTGTACAGCAGGACCATTGCAGCAACAATCTCGAATTTGTCACCATAACGGTCTTTGATGTAATTTTTTTCAATGTTTCACCGGTATACAAAATTATTATAGCTTACAGGGCTAGAGCTGTGCAGGATATAAAATCCAACCCTCAGAATGCCCACAGAATTAACATTCTGATTATGTTAAATTTTGTGGAATTTGAAACATAGACATAGAAACATAGAAACATAGAATTTGACGGCAGATAAGGACCGCTTGGCCCACCTAGTCTGCCCATTTTCCTACCTAACAGATAAGCTGCAGATCCTAGTTAACCAACAGCTTACTTCTTCTTACCCACCACTAGGACTGCCTTATGCCTGTCCCATGCATTCTTGAAATCCTCCACTGTTCTTGACTCCACGACCTCCTCAGGGAGGCTGTTCCATGCATCCACAACCCTCTCAGTGAAAAAATACTTCCTCACATTACCCCTGAGCTGCCCCCCCATCTTCAAATTGACTACAAATTGACCATTTGCAAGAAAATTCAGAGGAATTTCACTAAATTTTAAATGTCAGCTATTGTGGTCTAGTTTTCAAAGTACTTATGCAAATGATACCAACTGTGGCATGTGTATTGACAATGATGGCTTGCATAAGTGCAACAAATTTGAGAGTCTTAGATTGAAAGGGAGCTAAATTATGGGTAGTCAAAGATTTAATCAAAATATAACTTTCATTTTTTCATTTAATTTTAACATTTCTTATCCAAATTTCTCTATAGTTTCATGATTTAGAGAAACATTCAACATGATTATTTGCACCAGGTTTTAAGTCTCAAGTTTTAAAGGGGGATGAGCTATAGGTAGCCAAACATTTTGACAACATTAAGATTTTGGTTTGGTATCATTTTTAAAGCATTAATCGAAATGTTATAAAATTGTGATGGTATACGGGCTATTTTTATGATTGTACTCAGTTTCAGATTTCTAGCACCAAAGGTGCCTGGGTTATTTGCAGAAAAATATTTTCGTGTAATTTCTAAAAAAAAAAAAAAAAAAATGACAGATTTTGAGCACCTATCATTTGAGACAATGGGCCCAGTTTTCAAAAGTGTTAGACTGACTCAAAGGACTTGTATCAAAAGAGTTTGACGGAAGGGTTGATTTGTGCATCAGTGTCAAGCGTGATTTTTAAAACCAGCCTGAGTCAAATCCTGATCCTGCTGCACTAAAGCCCCTTTGTGCAAAGGTTGTATCAAACAACCAGATACATCAGGTTGCAAGGGGGCTTTCACTATGGCGGGGCTGCAACATCCCCTTTTTTTTGGATTTTGCAAGTCCCACCGAGGAAGCAGCAAGGAGTGCCAGGAGGTGGTCTAAGTGGCATGCGCCAGTGATATGGAGATTTACACTGGGTGCTGGGGGCAATAGAGGTGCACAAAGGGCACAGGAAGTAGCAGTGGGAGTGCTGAGGAGACAGTTGGGCCTGAATGGAATAGTTTTTGCACCCATTGGGGTACATTTGCCTTACAGTGGTACTGTCACTCATATAGAACTTCCTCAATCCTGTGATTGGGCATAGAAAGGTTGGTCTGTTAGGCCACCAGGGAAGGATATACTGTACATTAATTACTGCCAGATGTAGGAAATAAGGTGGGGGGTCCACTATTCCACAGGGGACAGATGACTGGCTCTGTAATGGGAGACATCAGAAAGTGGGGGAGTTCTATATGTATTTACAGTATTGATGAGTGACAATACCACCATAGGTGATTGTGTAGCTTATTGGACCAGTGTATGCTGACCATAGTCTGCGTAGGCGCCACTTACGCTACATTCACTAACATGTGGACTGAATGCTGCGAGGGCTGCTCGTGCGTACATTTCAGGTGGTTTGCTGTTAATTTGTATATTTCCAGTCTATTTTAGTTGGAGGGCTTCCCCTACACCCACTTTTTTTGGTACTTTACCTTACTAACATAGAAATATAGAATTTGATGGCAGATAAGGACTGCCAGACCCACCTAGTCTGCCTATTTTCCTACCTAACAGATAAGCTGCAGATCCTAGTTAACCAACAGCCAACTTCCTCCTACCCCCCCACTAGAATTGCTTTATGTCTGTCCCATGCATTCTTGAATTCTCCCACGGTTTTAGACCCCACAACCTCCTCATGAAGGCTGTTACATGCATTCACCACCCTCTCTGTGAAAAAATACTTCCTCACATTGCCCCTGAGACGTCCCCCCTCTATCTTCAAATTGTGTCCCCTTGTTCCTGTCATCTCTTTTTCTGAAAGATGCTACCCTCTTGGACTTTGTTGATTCCCTTGAGGCAGGGGTGTTTATTTATTTATTTAGACATCAGTTTAACAACCTTTGAGCCAGGGGCTCATTTACAAAGGTACCTTGTCACATAGAGGACACAGACAGTGGGACAAGAGACAACAGATAATACAGGTTCAAAATAGGTGTCATTCAAGGTTACAGTTGGTTCCAATACATACGAAGAATAAATAGGCTAAATTTGGGTTAGTGGGGTGGGAGGTAAGAGAGGATGGAGGGTAAGAGGGGAGTAGGGCTGGGAAGCAGAAGAGGGGGAAGGCCAGGGAGGAAGAGTGGGTGGGGAGGTGGTGAGTAGGAAGGGGAGTGCAGCTCGGTGAGCATTGTCAGAGGGAGTTTTTTGTTTTGTTTTTTGTTTAGCAGCAGCAGCATCTGCGGTGAGATGAGTGGGTGATTTCTGAGGCTGCCTTTAAGCATGCTAACGAGGGAGTGTTGGATATAGCAGTGGGGAGGGAGTTATACCAGATGGGTGCTCTTGTAAGGGAAACGCCCTTTTGGCCTTGTTATGAGGTCCTAGCTCTTGGTATGACCAGTGCTGTTTTGGATGAGCTGTGGGTGTTCACAGTTGGATTAGCCCGGTGGATTGAGTCTGATAAGCCAGGGGGGGATAGGCCATGGAGGGCTTTAAAGGTGAGTTGGCGGGTTTGGTACATAAAGCAGCTCATCCAGGCTGAGTAGGGGCAGCCAAGGAGTACAACAGACAGGTGTGGGTAAGTCTAGGCGCACTGGTTATAAGTCTGCAGGCTTTGTTAAGTGTAAAGCGAACCTTGTTCAAGGCCGTCTGATCTGCAGCCCCATAGACGGAAGGCCGTGGTCGATGAGTGATGTGACAGAGGAGGGTGACAGCCAGGCGGAGGGCATCCAGGGAGGCATTTTTGCGCTGTAAGAATGCCCCAGCCGTGTGTTGGCGGCAGAGGTCAAGGTGGAGATATGGCCATGGAAGGAGAGGGCAGGGTCAAAGATTATTCCAAGATATTTATAGGACTGCTACCGTTCGATGGAAAGTTATTGAGGTGGAGGGACAGTGAGAGTAAAATTGCTGGACTTATTTTGGGGTGGGAAAAAGAGCATGGTTTTTGTTTCTTTAGGTTGATTATGAGTGGTGCTCAGTGAACCAGGTTTCAGCAGCAGTATCGTGGGCTAGCTGGAGAGAATTCTGGGCGAAATGGGGTTTGTCAGAGGCATTCGAGTACTGCATCGTCAGCGTGAGAATAGGATCTTGCCTGCACATTCGCTGGGTTAGTGAGTTGAGGAAGAGGGAGAAGAGTAGGGATCCAAGAATAGAGCCCCTGGGGGACTCCCAGAGTGGATAGGGCAGGTGCTGGAGAGAGTTCCACTAACTTCACATACTGAGAGTGGGCTGGAGATGCTGATGCACCAGGAGACTACCAGACCATTGGCAAAGCCTAGGTGGTCGAGGTAGTTAACAGGAGAAGATGCGATACGGTATCAAAGGCTTTAGACAGGTCAATGAATACCGCACCAGCCATGGAGCCAGAGTCCAAAGAGGTGTGGAGGAAGTTGGCGAACTCCAGGAGTGCTGTATTGGTACTATGACCAGCTCTGAACCCATGTTGCTCAGGGAAGAGAACATTGTATTTAGAGAGGTAGCCAGAGATTTGAGTGGCCACAATTTCTCTAAGGCCTTAGTGGGGGGGAGGATTGAGATGGGCTGGTAGCTGCCTTGAAGAGTCCAGTCACCACCTTTGTGGATAAGGGGTAACTGGTGACCCTCCAGACAGCGGGGGGTGTCGAGCAGAGGGATTGTTAAGATGCAGGTGATAGGTGAGATGACCTGGTCCAGGACCTGACGTGGAGACAGGGATCTAGGAGTCATTACTGATGGTGTTACTCCTTAAGGCTTTAAGAAGGTATGGCCTGACTTCTTGTGTGGTGACAACGCAGGTGTAACAAAGGCGTGTGATGGGTGGTCAGACCTGGGGGTGGAGGACTGAAGAAACTGCCAGGGAGCACTGGGCTAAGATCTTTAAAGGAGTTATTGAGGTGAGTGGCAATGAGGGCAGGATCAGAGGAGACAGTACCATTGATGTTAAGAAGTGAAGGAAGGGGGGACCAGGAGTGACTATTCAGCTGCTTGACGTTGTCCCAGAAGGACCTGGGGTTCCCCCAAGAGGAGGTAAGGGAGGCTTGATAGTACTCTGCCTTTGCTTTGTGGATAGCCCAGGTGCACCTGTTCAGAGCCGCAGCATAGGTCTGTCTGTCTGCTGGGTGGCTAGTTGCAACAGCAAGGTGCCACAGGTTGTTCCGCTGCTTAAAAAGCAGTTGCAGGGCAGGGGTGACCTAGGAGGCATGTCTTACTTTGAGCCTACGAGCAGTTATAGAGTGCGAAGATGTCACAAAACAGAGTTGGCCGGTTGACAAGAAGGCCAGGCGCTTTGTCAATGTTAGGTGTGTTTAGCAATGGAGACCCGGTCTGTATGGGCAGGTAATGCTTTAGGTCTTTCAACCCACCGGTCCTAAGCTGCCTCGAAAGGGGTTTGAACAGAGGGCTTGGCAGAGGCTGCCAGGTTGAAGAGAACAGGAGTGGTCACTAAGGCAGTCAGGAGGATTTGGATATTGTGAATGATGGCTTGGGTCTGTTGGTGAGGACCACATCTGAGGAGTGTGCTAGAGCCCCTTCTGGGGTTAATTCTAGTGAGCTGGGAGACTAGTTGGGTTAGATCAATAGCAGCAAAGCCTCCTGAAGAGGATGAGGATGAGGGCAAAGCCAATTAATGTTCAAGTCACCCACCAGGATTTGGTCAGAGGGGTTGGGTAAGGAGGTAAGATAGTCAATTAGTGGGCCCAGTGCCTGAGATTGGTTCTTTGAAGGTATGTAAGCCGTAGTCAGGAAGATAGGACCCCTAGAGGGGTTGGGATATAGTTTTAGTGTTAGGGCCTGGGCCTTATGGTCAAGGTCAGGGGGAGGGAGGGTTAGTCTAATGAGAGGGTCTTTTTACATGAAGCACATCCCCACCTCTCCCTACTGACCCGGTCCAGCAGTGGAGGGGTGTAGCCAGGAGAGAGACCTGGGAGCTAGAGGTGGAATCAGACAGCCAGGTTTCAAACTAAGGCAACCACATCTGGTTTATGAACCATCACCCAGCAGTATAGAGATTCCAGTTTTTAAGGAGGCTACAAATGTTCATAAATCGACACTTAAGTCCAGAGGATTTTGGGGGCCAGTGTTGCCAGGCCCAGGATTGGGATGGATGTTGCCAGACAGGAGCAGGAGGAGGAGAGCTGCTATTGGGAGTAAGTGGCAGAAGAAAAGTTTACGATGACTGGGGTAGGGGGGATGGGGGTATGTAGAGGTACAGGGGATAGAAAGGGTAGCACAGGCAGGGAATGCAAGCGCGATAAGCACGGGTGTAGCTAGGGATTTCAGATCTGCACACCAAATGGACTCACTGCTACCCTTCCCCCCCCCCGGATGTAGCCAGACAATATACAATGCACACCAGGACCGTGTTTGTTGCCTTATTTGGCACAATAAATACAACTTTTGTATCTCATGACAGTGATTGTTGCCATGCATGGTTAAAAACAAATGCCATGCATTGTGTTCCCTAAGACACCCGCATACCAGCCCAGAGCCTACAAAGTTGTATTGTCCTTGGGATGCAAAGAGAGGTATTAGTAACCAGTCCTTCTAGCTTTGACTCCTATGAATAAAATTACAGAAAGATTCAGTATTTTCTTTATTAGTTTCATGGAAAAAGGAAGCAGTTCAGAGCCTATTTCCTACCCCCTTAAATAAAATTGCACACCATGGAGTGCTTGGAGTATGCCTGCCTACACCCATACCTTGAGGTACTTGAAAGTTTCTATCATGTCCCTCCCCTCCCTCCTTTCCTCGAGGCTATACATATTGAGCTTCTTTATTCTTTCTTCATATGTCTTCTTGTGCAGACCCTGCACCATTTTGGTTGCCCTCCTCTGGACAGCCTCCACCTTGTCTATGTCTTTGCGTCGATGGGGTCTCCAGAACTGCATGCAGCACTCCAGATGTGGTCTCACCAACTGTCTGTACAGAGGGATAACAACTTCCTGTTTTCTACTGGGGTTGCCTCTTGCTATGCACCCCAGTATCCCCCCAGCCCTCCTTACTGCCTTCTCACATTGCTTGCCCACCTTTAGGTCATCTGATATAACTCCCCAGAGGTCCTGTTCCATTTTGTTGTTGTCAGTATCTCACCCCCCCCCCAACTGTGTACTCTTCCCCTGGGTTTTTTATTTCCCAGGTGCATTACTTTGCACTTCTTTGCATTGAATCAAAGCTGCCATACATTTGACCATTCCTCCAGCCTTGCCAAGTCCCTTCTCATCCTTTCCACCCCACCTTGTATATCAACCCTGTTGCAGATCTTTGTGTCATCTGCAAAGAGACATACTTTTCCTTCCAGTCCCTCTGCAGTGCCACTTACAAAGACATTAAAAAGAAACGGCCGCAGTACTGAATCCTGTGGTACCCCACTCGTAACCCCCCTTCCATCACTGTGGACTCCTTCTACTATTACCCTCTGTATCTGTAATACCTTAAGCCTTTCACTCCATCTCCAGTTGCTTGCTTCCGTTACCTACAATTCCCCTAAAAGTACTTGTCTGGACCCAGGGCCCTCATGACCCCCTGCACTGTTCATCTCCTCCTGTAGTTTCTGTCCCCTCTATTTCCTTGATAACCTGTTTCTCACCCTACCCTTATGCTACATCCTCCCACTCTCTTAACTCACCCTATCTCTGGCTACTCTCTTGACAATGCCACCCGGCTGCTACCCTTCCCTCACAATCTTTGACCCTCTTCAATTTCTATCCACACTCTTCTTCTACTTAGTTTATACTACCTGAATTGTATTTAAACATTTGTAACTGAGCATGCTTATATATGTTGTGTAGTTGATGCTTTACTGACATATGTAACAATTTATTATGTTATCCTCTACCTGTCTGTGTCTACCCGTCCCACTCTCTGACGTGGAACCTTTGTAAATGAGCAATTCTGTGCTCAAAGTTACTTATAATCTGAGAAGGACAACATAAAAATAAATAAATAAAGTATCCTGTTGTCCAGCCAATGCTTTACCCATGCTACCACCCCTGGGACCCACTCCTAGGCTGGCTAATTTGTTTATTAATCTTTTGTGCAGGACTGTGTCAAATGCCTTGCCAAAGTTTAGGTAGGCCATGTCCACAGCCCCTCCCTGGTCTACTATTTAGGCTACCCAGTCAAAGAAATCGATTAGATTTGTCTGACATGACCTTCCTCCTGTGAATCCATGCTGTCTTGGGTCCTGTGCCCCACTGGCCTCTAGGTACTCAACAATTCTTTCCTTCAGAAGTGATTCCATCATTTTCCCCTGCCACTGAGGTCAAATTGACAGGTCTGTAGTTTTCTGCCTCTGTATTTCTCCCTCTTTTGTGAAGAGGAATCACATCTGCCCTCCTCCAGTCCTCAAGTACCACACCATCCTCCCATGATTTGTTAAAAAGGGTAGTCAGTGGTGTTACTAGTTTTGCCCTTAATTCTTTTAGAATTGTGGGGTGAATCCCATCAGGCCCCATTGCTTTATCCATCTTCAGTTTTAGGAGTTCTTTCAGAACCTTTTTTTCTGTGAAAGGACTGATATCACCCCCATCCAGAGTGCTTCTATTGACTGGATTCGGTACCTCCCCCTCCTCTTCCTTTGTGAATACTGAGCAGAAGCATTTGTTCGATATCCCTGCTTTTTCACTGGTCCTTCTCTGCCCAACCACCCTATTTTTATGAGGCCTCAGTATACCTGCCTTAGTCTTTCTTTGCTCCCTAGTGTACCTATAAAAGGTTTTATCCCCCTTCTTAACTGAGTTGACTATCTTTTCCACGGTTGGGTCTTCGCTATTGTGACTGCCTTCCCCACTTCCTTCTGCTTTAACTGGTACAGTTCTTCATCCTGCTCTTTCTGTGTTTTCTTATACTTCCTGAATGCTATCTTTTTCTCACTAACCTTCCCTGCCACTTCTTTTGAGAACCATTGTGTTTTTTTCCTTTTGTTTTGTTTATTTGCTTCACACAAAGGCTTATTGCCTCTGTGATGGCAGTTTTGATGTTTCCCCATTGTTGCTCCACCCCATCTTCTTGCCTGTTTGCTAGTGCTTTTCTGAGTCACTTTCCCATTTTGACAAAATCAGCCCTCCTGAAGTCCAGTACCTTCACTTTTGTATGGCTTGACTCTACAGCTAAGTTTATCATGAACCACACTGTTTGGTGGTCACTTGTTCCCAGATGACTACCCAGTTCTAGATCTGAGATCCTCTCTCCATCCCCATTTGAGAGTACCAGATGAAAGATTGCTCCCTCCTCATAGGTTCCAAAACTAGCCGTCTGAGGCATGTCCCCTATAGGGCATCGAGAATGGCCCTGCTCCTGGATGTGGCTGAAGCAAAGATGCTCCAGTTAACATTTGGCATATTCAGGTCACCCATAACAGTTAATGGCATAGTGAATAGATTGCTGTAAAGGCAATATTATACTTTTTACACCAATTTATCCATTACTCCTTTAACAAAAGAAAGGAGGGGTGTGCGGTGCGGGGCAAAGCCCTGTAACAACAATAGACTGAAAATACACACATCAACAGCAAACAGTAGTACTTTGCAGTTACTAGCATTGCAGCACACTGATGGCAGGGTGGGGTTGCTAAGGGTAGCGTAATAGGCTGACAAAAGTACCATGATGTACTGTCGCATTCATGAAGCAATTATGTCAATGTACTTATGCTGGTCTGATGAACTCCACAGTTGCCCCGCCATAATGCAAACGCACCTCAGCAGGTTCAACAACTGTCCTATTCATGCCCAACTGTCTCCCTGATACTCCCACTTCCATCTCCCATGCCCTCTTATGTCCCTAGCTACCTGCTGTCAAGTAGTTACTTCACCCCTCAACTATCCTGGCCCCTCTTGCATTGCTCCAGGGAGGGCTGCTGTATCCCGACAGCAGTTCCTGCAGGTGTGCCAACTGTTTGGTGCAGCTGTCAGCTTGCAACAAACCCTGGGTGTTTGGCACCTGGCACACTTAGTATTTGCCACAGCCCTAGAGCGATGCAGCTTGCATCACTTTAAGGGCTCTTTGGAAACCAGGCCCAATGCATCCTAATGTCATGGTATTTGGTACACCATTAGAACAACAGGTAATCATGCCAAATCTCAGATCCATAGCTTAATAGAAGACTGAGTTATGACAAAATTAATATATCTCAAGAATTCCATTGAATTTTGTCAAATTTTAAATGTTATTTTTTTTGTCTAGTTTTCAAATTCCAAATCTAAATTGTGCCACATTTGGCAGGTATACTAGTACTAATGGCTTTCACAAGTGTACCACATTTCAGAGTCCTAAGTTAAAAGGGGTGAATTGTAGATGGCCAAACATTTGATCAAAATTTAATTTTCAGTTATTTCCCTCAAATGTATTTTAACAATTCTTGTCCAAACTTCTCCACAGTTTTAGAATTTTGAGAAATATGTGTAAGCCTCCCCTTGTGGGGTGGGCTTACTATCTTTGGCTAGCTAGGCCCTTACTTTCTTTACAAGGCCTTTGTTTTTATCTTAGGGAGGTGACTTGTATTACTGCTGCTAGGGGGACAGAGTTCCATCAGTATTTAAGCCCTGGATTTGGGGCAGAGTGGGGAGAGATGGTGGGCATGTTAGGGGCAGCGCAGCCAGGAATTTAAACCCCTCCATCCCCAGAGGTTTGGCTTGGAGCATTAGCGTGATGCAAGGAGGTTTATGAGGGAGGGCTGCAGGAGTTGGTGGCTGTTGATGCCTGGGGTTCCATTTTTGGCCTATTGCTTGGGAGAAAGCATTTAAGGTGCAGGAAGGCTGGAATGACATCAGAACGCAAGTGGTCCCGGTTACCAAGAAACAATGGGATTGGAGTCTGGGCAGTGGGGCTGCTGTGCCAGTGGCAGAGAAGAGAAAGAAAAAAAAAAGAGGAAAGTGTAAGGATCCCAAACAACAGTTAAGGGGCCAGAAATAAGACATGATGGTAGTGGTGCAGTGCAGTGGCTGTGGAGCAGCAGTCTTTCGGGAGATGTTCTGGAGGATGCAGTGTTGTCCCATCTGCAGGCACCTCTCTGGGCTGAGGGAGGAGGTTGCTTATCTCCAGGCTGAGTTGGCAAGGATTTGTGGGACCTCCTCCTCCATCCAGGGACCACCAGTGATACTGCCATTGCCCCAGAGGTTGCCAAGAAAGAGCGGTTGGACCACAGTGTGCTCAGGGAGGGTGAGGGTGGTGGAACAGAGGCACATCCCTCCAGTTGTACCTCTCCACAATTCCTATGCCATTCTGGCAAAGTGTAGTTCCTCTATGGAGGCACCTGCAGTGGAGACCAAGGAGGATGCTGGGAACCTCCACAAAGGAGACCCACAGGAGGGTGACATGGGACCACACAGGGGAAGGAAACAACTCCTGGTGGGGGACTCCATTGCTAGGAAGGTAGAACTGGGGGAAGAAGGGGAGAGGGAGGTAAGGTGCCTGCCTGGCGCCATGGCTTGGAGGGACAGGGAGCTAATCCTCCAGGTTGCGGGGCAGCTGCACAGGAGGGAGCTGGATGTCATTGTCCACCTAAGGACAAATGACCTGGCTAAGAAAGGGATTAGAGCAGTGCAGGAAGAATTTGTGGATGGGGAGGGCCTTAGACAAGTAGCTACGCACGGTAACCTGCTCAGTTGCTGCCCATCTATGGCGTAGGAGAGGCTAGGGTGTTCTGCACCATGGATTCAATCAGTGGTTGAAAACTGGTGCAGAGCTCAAGATTAGCTTCATTGGGGACTGAGGTCCACCTGGAGTGATGCAAGCCTGTACTGGCATGATGGGCTGCATCTGTCAGGAGGGAACCAGGATCTTAGTTGATAGGTTTAAATGCTTCATTGGCAAGCATTTAAACTAGCCAAGGGGGAGGCACTGGGAAAGGAGCAGGGAAACTCTAGCCCCCAAAAAAAAATCATGGTAGGTAATTGTAAACACCAACATAGAGGTGGCGATAGGAGAAGGGCAGGGAAATGGGGAAAGTGACAAAGGCAAGAAGGACAGGGATGGGGCAAAAGGAGTAAGGCCATCAGGAAATGGAGGGTAATGAGTACCAATGCCCATAGTCTGGGCAACAAGCTCCTGAGCTGGTGGCCTTGATGGAAGAGGGATGCCTGGATATTGTAGCAGTCACAGAAACATGGGACACAGAGAACCATGGCTGGGATGTTAACATACCAGGGTACATAAACCCTACAGGAGAGAAAGGCAGGAGAAGAGGAGAGGAGTAGCTCTCTATGTAGAGGAAGGGATAAAAGCAACTGAACAAAAGAGTAAACAGGAGGAGAGGAGGCACTGTGGGTCACCTTGGAGACTGGAAAGGGCACCACAATCTGCACAGGGGTTGTGTACAGACCCCCATGTCAGGGGAAGGGAATGGACAAGGATATGATAGAAGGCATTCTTAGGATGGCAGAGAAAGGGGAGATACTGTTGATGGGAGACCAGAATATGACAGATGTTAACTGGAGCACATTTGCTGCAGCCACATCCAAGAGCAGAGCCATTCTCGATGCTCTACAGGTGGCAGGCCTCAGACAGCTAGTTTCAGAACCCACTCCTGAGGGAGCAGTCTTAGACCTCATACTCTCAAATGGGGGCAGTGAGAGGATCTCAGATCTAGAAGTGGGTTGCCATCTGGGAACAAGTGACCATCGAACAGCGTGGTTCAAGTTAAACTCAGCTACAGAGTCAAGCCATACAAAAGTGAGGGTGCTGGACTTCAGGAGGGCTGACTTTGTCAAGATGAGGAGAATACTCAGAAAGCACTAGCAAACAGGCTAGAAGGAGGGTGGAGCAACAATGGGGAATCATCAAAACTGCCATCACAGAGCAACAAAGCTTTGTGTGAAGCAAATAAACAAATCAAAATGAAGAAAAAGCCACTATGGTTCTCAAAAGAGGTGGCTGGGAAAGTCAGGGAGAAAAGATAGCATTCAAGAAGTATAAGGAAACACAGAAGGAGCAGGACAGAGAGCTGTACCAGTTAAGGCAGAAGGAAGCAGGAAGGGAAGTCAGAATAGCAAAGGTCCAAACTGAGGAAAAGATAGCCAACTCGATTAATAAGGGGGATAAAACATTTTATAGGTACATCAGAGAGCGTAGAAAGACAAAGGGAGGGATAGTGAGGCTGAATAGAATGAATGGTGGGTGGGCAGAGAGGGACAATGAAAAAGCAGGGATACTGAATGAATAATATTGCTGCTCAGCATTCAAAAAGAGGAGGGGAAGTGCCTAATCCAATTAACAGAAGCACTCTTGATAGGGGTTGATCCCAGCCCTTTCACAGAAGAAAGGGTTCTGCAAAAACTCCTAAAACTGAAAGTGGACAAAGCAATGGGCCCTGATGGAATTCACCCCAGAACTATAAAAAATAATTAAGGAGAACTAGTGAGAACCACTGACTACTCTTTTTAATAAATCATGGGAGGATGGTGTGTTACCGAGGACTGGAGGAAGGCGGATGTGATTCCCTTCTTCACAAAGTGGGACCAAGACAGGGCAGGAAACTACAGACCTGTCAGTTTGGACCTCTGTGGTAGGGAAATGATGGGTCACTTCTGAAGGAAGAATTGTTGATTACCTTGAGGCCAGTGGGGCTGGGACCCAAGGCAGCATGGGTTCTACCCGGGAAGGTCATGTCAGATGAATCTAATAGATTTCTTTGACTGGGTGACCAAAGTAGTAGACCAGGGAGGGCTGTGGACATGGCCATAGACTTTAGCAAGGCATTTGACACAGTCCCACACACAAGATTAATAGTCAAATTAACCAGACTGGGAGTGGGTCCCAGGGTGGTAGCCTGGGTAAAACGTTGGCTGGACAACAGGACACAGAAGGTAATGGAGAGGGGTTACTAGTGGGGTACCGCAGGGTTCAGTACTGGGTCCAGTCCTTTTTAATGTCTTTATAAGTGACATTGCAGAGGGACTGGAAGGAAAAGTATGCCTCTTTGCAGATGACACAAAGATCTGCAACAGGGTTGATACACAAGGAGGCGTGGAAAGGATGAGGAGGGACCTGGCAAGGTTGGAGGAATGGTCAGAAGTATGGCAGCTAGGATTCAATGCAAAGAAGTGCAAAATAATGCACCTGGGAAACAAGAACCCTGGAGAAGATTACACAATGGAAGGGAGGTAGTAACAACAACAAAAAGGAAGGGACCTGGGGTAATCATATCAGATGACCTTAAGGTTAGCAAGCAATGTGAAGGCAGTAGGGAGGGCTGGGGGTATACTGGGATGCATAGGAGGCATCACCAGCAGAAAACAGGAGTTGTTATCCTCTCTACAGACAGTTGGTGAGACCCCATCTGGAGTACTGCGTCCAGTTCTGGAGCCCCATCTTCGCAAAGGACATAGACAGGATAGAGGCAGTCCAGAGGAGGGCAACTAAAATGGTGCAGGGCCTGCAAGAGAAGCCGTACGAGGACAGACCAAAGGAGCTTAATATGTATACCCTTGAGGAAAGAAGGGAGAGGGGGGACATGATAGAAACTTTTAAGTAACTCAATATAATAAATAAAATCCAAGAGGGTAGCATCTTTCAGAAAAAGAAACGTGCAAGAACAAGGGGACACAATTTAAAGATAGAGGGGGGGACGGTTCCAGGGCAATGTGAGGAAGTATTTTTTCACAGAGACGGTAGTGGATGCATGGAACAGCCTTCCTGAGGATGTTGTGGGGTCTAAAACTGTGGGAGAATTCAGGAATGCATGGGACAGACAAAAGACAGTTCTGGTGGGGGGTAGGAAGAAATAGGCTGTTGGATAACTAGGATCTGCAGCCTATTCTGTAGGTAGGAAATAGGCAGACTAGGTGGGCCAAGCGGTCCTTATCTGCCATCAAAGTCTATGTTTCTATGTATACCCTAGAGCAAAGGAGGGAGAGAGGCGATATGATCGAAACATTCAAACACCTTAAGGGCATTAACAAGGTGAAAGAGACTAACTTGTTTCAATATAAGAAAAATAGCAGGACAAGAGGACACAGCATGAGATTAGAGGAAGGCCGATTAAGGGGTAGCGTGAGGAAGTTCTTTTCACAGAAAGAGTGGTGGATGCATGGAATGGCCTACTTCAGGAAGTGGTGGATATGAATACAGGGCAGGGCTGCAAACAGGCATGAGATAGGCATACGGGAGCAATACAGATGAGTGTGAATAGATAGGCCATTGACAGAGCCTAGGCTGATGGCACATTCATATGGTAGAAAAAGAATGGGCAGACTGGATGGGCCTTGCGGTCCTTATCTGCTGTCAGCTTCTATGTTTCTATGACTTGGAAGGGAGAAATCAGCACAATAATTTAGTCATTCTGAGCTTACCTGAGGGAGAGAAGGGGGCGAACACATTGGAGTTCAGTCAGAAATTCTGCACCAAGATTGCCGGTCCTTCTCCAAATGGCCTGGCCCATGTTATAGAAAGAGCACATAGGTCATTAAGAGCAAAGCCACTACCAGAGGAACCTCTGAGACCACTAATATTTAAAATGCTGAATTTTTTGGACCAGGACCATGTTCTGAAGAAATCCCGTAATCTGGATAGTATACAGTGGGCCAGTAAAAAGATTTGAATTGTTCTGGATTTGGCTTACAAGGTTTGCCAAGTAAGATCCGCCTATCAGCCACTGCTGAGCAAGTTATGGGCTATGCAGATTAAGCATAAGCTGTTGCAGCCTGCAAGACTGAAGGCTGTGTTGGACTCCGGGAAAAGACAGTTTGAATCAGTTGATCAAGCGCTGGGGGAACTATCTAAGTTCCTAACTAAACTTTTTGGTGTGAAAACCTGAAAGAGTACATTAGGGGAACTTGACATGCAGCCAGATATTTATGACACTGAAGTGCTGACCCAGAAGAACATTTAATTTGCAGTTAACTTGTGGCTGTGATCAATATAGTCGGGGGGCACCTTACACTACTACCGCTTTCCCTTTCTTCTCTACTCTGCAATCTGGAAGTCCTAGCATAAGGGATGTTTATTGAACTGATGCCATTAAAAGCATACCTGCATTGTCACCCTTTGCATAGAAATGTGTTGCAGTAGAGGAGCGCCATCTGCTGACCAATCGGTGCATCAGCTTTCTGTTGTTACTTATCCTGGTGCAATCAATCTGACTCTGAAACAATATATTTTGGATCCTGCCTCATTTTATTTGATTTTTCCCATTTAAAAGGGTAACATGCAGAATGTTAACTTTAAATAGGAGAATGTTGATTACTACCTTAGTGGGCTCCATTGATTTGACTGACTAACCCATTAAAATAAAATGCTGAATGAAGCTTTAGGGTGGATGGGAACATTGGAGATTCTCAGACCCTAATTCTGTTTTAGTGGAGCTTTTAATTTTCAGTTATTGCCTAAATCTAGTTAAAGATGTGGTATCTAAGCAGCAGGGCTGGGTCTTAGGGGCTATCCTCACCTGGAAATGTACCCTTAAGAGCTGAGGGAAAGGCATTAGGCCTGGTGTGAGAGATAGTGTCGTAGATACTTACTAAAGTAGTTTGAGGGGTTATTATGTTTAATTGCTGCTGTTTGTTGTTGGGACCTTTTGGGGGGAGGGAAACACCAGTGCACTCTTTTCAGATGGGTAATCTACCAACAATCGGTTTACCTAGTTTGTATGAATAATTATCTTACATGCATATCCTGGAATGTAAAGGGCTGTAAAGATAAGAAGAATTATAAAAAGGGTCTGAGAAGTAAAGATTTCTGATTGGTTGTAAACATTCTAGCAACCCTATGTTAATCTTTGATTAACATACATGTATAGCCTAATCACATGCTGAACATGGTTTAACACTGTTTAAAAACACTTTTATTATAATAGCAATAAAGCACTCCCAGAGGTTATGTTAATGGTCAGTTAATCACCCTCTTGGGGCATATAGCGCTCTGCTATACCTCGTGCCACATTACACCCCTAGAGGGTGATTAACAGACCATTAACATAACCCCTGGTCATGCCTTATTGCTTAAATACATATTACGCAGGCATTTGAAGCAGTTTGCACCACAGATTGTATTTGTGCAAGAGACTCACTTACTTGAATCCCAAGCAGATTATTTGAATAAATCCTGGGTGGGGAAGGCTTCTGGGGCAGGAAACAGTACTAGTCAGGGCGGGGCGGCTACTTTAATTGCAAAGACAATCACTTTTACCTTGCTGACTGAGAAAAGAGATCCTGCAGGAAGGTTTGTTCTGTTACATGTTTTTTTGGGTAACTGGGAAATTTTGTTGGGTTCAATATATGGACCTACTATAGATACTCCCAATTTCTTTCCTAGTTTAGCAATAGAGATAGACCCATATAGTCACTTACCCATTATATTGGGGGGTAATTGGAATTTAGTTCAAGTTAATGAGTAAGACCGCACATACCGCAGGAAAACAGGGTTGTCCCCTGGGCAAAGGACACTTACAGAGTTTATGGACCAGCTAGGCCTCCTTGACCCATGGAGACTACTTTACCCTACTACAAAGGATTATACTTTTTTCAGCACCTCACCAAGTTTTCTCTCCGATAGATGTTTTTCCTTATCTCAAAAGAGTTAGTGTCCTGGCTGTGACAGAGTACTATCTCTGTGAGAGTTCTCTCTGATCATTTACCAATTATTCTGCAGCTGGAAATACCATGCTTCTCTTTGCAGCCTCATACCTGGTCCCTGAATGACCAGCTTTTGAAAGATTCTGTGACGATCATCAAGCTGCAGCACTGTATGGAAATGATGATCCAGCAAAATATGTCTGATTCCATACTCTATGATGTCATCTGGGTGAGTTTAAAATATGCTTGGAGAGGTGAGTTAATTAGGTTGGCCACAATAAGGAGAAGGAAAAGGGAATCTTTCCTTTCTGATTTACTTTCCCGCATACACCTAAAGGTTTAGTCCTTGTTGGCTTCATCTACGGAGGAATATAGGGAGGAACTGGGGCAGCTCAGGGCTCAGTGTTCAAATTATTTGATGTCCAAGATAGACAAGGTGTTGCGCATGATTAAAGCAACCTACATAAGCCCGGGGGAAAAATCTGTCAAACTTTTGGCCATGAAGATTAATCAACAAACTACTTCCAGATGATACCCTCATTGAGGAACCCCGATACCGGTTCCCTAACTACCAATCTGTAGGTTATGGGGGAAATCTTCTTTAAATTCTATAGTTGCCTGTATACCAACCCCGCTTTTCTGCAGGATGAAACTGACTGGGACATAGCTTCATTTTTGTTAACGGCAGAACTCCATATGCTAACCGACATGCCGAAAACATCTCTATCAGGCCCAATCACAGAAGCAGAAGTAACATCTGCAATAGACACTCTGCCACTGAACAAATCTTCAGAACCTGATGGATTTACATCCCGATCCTATAAAACCTATAAACAAATGTTAACTCCTCTTCTCACCGAGTTGTACAATTTCTGGTCCCTTCAATCTCCAGTTGATAGGTCTCTTTTTGATGCAAGGATTGTGTTGTTGCCCAAACCAGACAAAGATGCCTCTAGACCCGAAAATTATCGACCCATTTCTCTAATTAATAATGACCTTTAGATTTATGCTAAGATTTTAGCAAATAGACTAACCTTGGTTTGGGAAACCTTGACAGGGCCTGACCAGGTGGGCTTTGTGGCTGGTAGGAGCCCTAATTCTCACTTTTGGAAACTCTTCCACCTCATCACCTCATCTCCTCATCTGGGGGGATGGACAAATCCCCTGTATTGGTCTCCTTGGATGTGGAGAAGGCTTTCAATCGAGTCTCATGGAATTATCTCTTTAAAACATTGGAAGCTTTCTCTATGCCAGCTGACTTTGTTGAAAAGATTAAGGTATTGTATCAAATCCCATTTGCCCACATACTTTGTAATAATGAGATAACTAAACCCTTCCAAATCACATGAGGCACTTGGCAAGGCTGTCCTTTGTTGCCTTTCCTTTTTAACCTTTATCTGGAGCCCCTAATCAGAATGGTTAGCCAATCTGCACTAGTCCAGGGCATCACCGTGGGAGGAAATGTTTTAAATTGTCAGCTTTTGCAGATGATATTTTACTACATCTAGAGAGATGGGAAACATCCTTGCTAGCAGCTCTTGCAATTATCTCAGAGTTCAGCTCCCTTTCTGGCTGCAAGTTAAATCCCTCAAAGACTACGATCTATCCCTTGTCTCTTTCACTTCCTGGGTCTCTTGCTCCCACCCTGGATTTCAGATGGGACACCTCACCATTAACATACTTAGGTATTAAGATCTTTAGGAACCTTGGTGAATTAAAGCAGCTTAATTTAGACCCGGTACTCCAACAAGCAAAAGGAGATCTTCATAGGTGGCAACACCTTCCCTTGACACTGTGGGGCAGAGTCAATCTCATTAAAATATGTGTCCTCCCTAAGTTGATATACCCCTTGGGTATGCTTAACATCTATCTACCTAAGACATGGTTTAAAACTTTGGATACTTTTTCTTCTACATTGATCTGGGCTGATAAACCCCCCTGAAGGGCTTACTCTAAATTAGCATGTTCTTACAGCCATGGAGGCTTACAGGTACCAGACTTTTTCAAATACTCTCTGGCCCTTCATGACGCTTCCTACTTTAATTGGTGAGTTGTCAAGCCTTATGAGGACCAGATTCCTAGTTGGTTAATTATAGAATGAAGCCTAGCTCAGAACTATAAAATCTCCATAAACTGGTTACTATATCTTCCATGCTCAAAGCTACCATCTGTCCTTTGAGACAATTCTATTGGATGGAGTGTTAGGGTACATCAGAAACTGTGTCATAAGTTCAACATAGTCCCTAGCATAATGCCTGAACAGTTGATTTTTAAAAACCTTAATTTCTGTATAGCTGGGAAACCGATTCAGCCCTCTTTCCTACCCTCACTGGCTCACTTCAAGGTGCAGGATTTTCTGATGGGAACCGGGATGAAGTCTCTCTCGGTTATATCTAATCAATATAAACTTCCTCCTGGTTCCCATTTTAAGCTTTGGCAACTGTGCAATTGCATCAAGCTGTCAGGGAAAAGCTTGTCCACTTCTTGGACTTGTAACTTTAGTTTTTCAGACCTCATTCAATACATAGGTAAGAGGAAAGTGATATTGAATATCTACAAGATTTTATGGAACCATGATCTGTTCAATACATCCAAAATTGCTCCCTATTGGCAACATTTACTAAAACTAAATTGGT
This sequence comes from Neoceratodus forsteri, assembly GCA_016271365.2. Classification (NCBI taxonomy): domain Eukaryota; kingdom Metazoa; phylum Chordata; order Ceratodontiformes; family Ceratodontidae; genus Neoceratodus; species Neoceratodus forsteri. Next base: position 1,158,487,695 of record CM028132.1, on the reverse strand, counting down.
CCGAGGGTAAATGGCAGTCTATTTGAACCTCAACATATACTTATCTGAAGCAGGATTGCCTAAGACTTACTCAATTTAAGGTCTTGCATAGTCTATACCTTACTCATAGTATATTACATTGAATGGAAAGACTCCCTACCTTGGCTTGTGCAGTTTGCTCAGCAGAGGTGGCTAGTTTACATCATAAAATGTGGGAGTGTCCTCTTGCAAGCAGTTGTGAACGCTAATTTCTAAGAGACTAGCTCCCTTATTTGGTGGTGGTAGTTATTTTATCCCTGAAGTCTGTATTTTAGGGGACTTCTCTAGTATAACAAACCCCAACCATACGTATTATATGGCTATTTCCTTGGCTGTTGCTAAGTTAATTATTGTTAGACGCTGGATTGGGAACTGGGCCCCGTCCATCTTGAAATGGGTCCAAGAATGTCTAATGGCTATTTCAGCTGAATGCATAATCGTGAGTTATGGTTCCAACTCACCTCATGTGAGTGATCGCTGGTTGCAGTTTTATGATTATCTACTTAAGTAAACAGAAGCACCTTAGGAAGCTACTTATTTTAGTTGAAGGAGTGCACTGGAGGGGGGGGGTCAGGGGAAGAGTTTTGACTTTTTCTTTATAGAAATTATCTTTTTTTTCTCCTTTTCTTTTACTTTGAGGTCATTTGTGGACTGTATGGTCCTATTATCCCTGCATTTATCAATCACAGTCTGTATTGGTTGTTATGTTTTGTTATTGGAAAAAACAATAAAAGTTTATTATGGTAAAAAAAGGTTACTGTTTCCTTGTCACTTCATTGCAAAGAAACAGTTTGGAATTAAGGGCTGAAATTTTTAGGATAGAAAGGGTTTGCCCCACAGATGTGACTTTTGCTGGTTTGGTGATAACATTTACATTGCTTCCCTAGTTATAACATTTTGAGAAGTTTGGAAATTTTCCATATGCTAACATTGTGGCATATGTAGTACCTTTTGGTGCCTATATCTTGGAAACAGTTTGATATATGGATTTTTCACTAAATGCAGCTTAAGCAACATGCAGGTTACCAGGCCATGATTACAACTGCCATGGAATTTTTCCCCACGTTACTACGGTTACTGAGATATTGCACTATTTTGCAGCACAGAGGTTACTTGGATTGTCTGTCGGCATGTGCTACATCTCTACAATTATTGGTAGATGGGAGCACAGGTCCCTGCTCTACAGTAATGGACATGCAGGCCCCTCTATTATGAAGTAGTGGGAGAACAGGGCCCTCTGGTCCCTGCACTCTCACAGGGAGGTGAAAGTTCATGACAATGTCTAAAGACTTATGGATAGATGGAAATCCAAGGCCTGTAAGGGCCCTGTGCTCCCACAAATGAATACCATTATGGAGTGGTAGGAGTGTGATCAAGATGAGGGTTGATTACAATATGTATACACTTATAGTTACAGAGGAACACTGGGCCTAGAGGGTCCTGCACTTCCACATGATGGTGGGTCCTGTGCAACTACAACACACTGTAGACTGATGAGAGTGTAGGGCTCAGAGGGCCCTGCACTTTCACAAACATATAAGGGTAAGATGACACAATCTCAGAAAGCAAGGTAATGTGTTGATGCATCAGTCAGAGTTGAAGAGACTAAAGTATGGAAATGAGGCATTAGGGTTGTGACCCTAGTCCCCCCACCCAAACCTACCACCCCACCCCCACCCTCCACAGACCACCAGGCATCAGGGTGTGCATTGGTGTCATTGAGCCTAACTCGTACCTCATTCTCCTATATTATACCATCTTAGCTTCCTTACAAATGAAATGGAGGTGAGAGTTAGGGCTGATTACCACAAGGCACACCCCAATGCTTGTTGATCTATAGGGGGTGGGGTGGTAGGGCTGGGTGGGCAGTTGAGGGTCTCAGCCCTAATGCCTCAGTTCCATACTTTTGTCACTTCAACCCTAGCTGATGCATTAACAAAGTTTCTTTGCAATGAAAAAAATATATGCAAATCTTTGTGTGAAACTATAAGTGATACTGGAATTCCTTTGTTTGAACTTGTATATAGTTCCACTGTTAAAATGATTGGAAAAACTATTTGGAATTTAGGGGGTTAAACCTGGCATGCAGCATGAACTCTTTTGCAGAGCTGTCAACAAGGTCACCATTAATTCTGGGACACTATGTTCTATTCTGCTGCACCTGCAATGAAAGAAACGTACAAAGTTCTGTTTTTTTTAATGAGTTACAAGGCAAAGACTTATGCAATAAAACATTGCTTGTGAATTTTATGACTGCTGCTGGTCTTTCTGTTATTCCTGATCTGTGCCTCGGTGACAGATGGTATCAGCCTCAGTGATAGTTACACCATGCCATGCATACTATAAGCCAGGATTCTGCAGCAACAAGTTTGGGAGTGATTACCACAGGAATGGCAGCCAAACTAGAAGCAGAAACAGAAGTCCAACCAGAGACTGTACAGCTAGCAGCAGTTATGGAAAAATAAGGACAGGCAGTGACCCCCTGATGATTTACGATGTACGAAACTGGTTGGGGCCTTAGTGGGGTTCATTTTCTGTATGGCTTACTGCAGTACATTTTAAATCCTTCCTTAATTGAATATTTTTTGCATCAAAGAAGAGTGCAGAGACTCGTTATATATATAGTGATGGAACCTGAACACCTAACTGCCTTTCTCAAATGGTGGGCTATACAACAAAAAAGAGGCAGAAAAGCAGAAAAAAGAAGAGATGCAGTAACAGGAGCAACAATGAATGGATGCCTTTTAAATTATCAAAGCTGGAGGATCTGGTACAGGTTCAGCAGAGCAACAAGATATAAACAACTTTAAAGACATTACACTTACAAAGTTGTGTCCCTCAAATGATATTGAAGTATATCTCCCAACTTTTGAAATGGTTTTCTATGTTTCTATAGAGGGGGCAAGCTCACTGGAGAGGTTTAAGCATGCCTGGGACAGGCACAAGGGAACCTTGAGAGGGGAAGGAGTGATGAAAAACCATTGATCACATTGGGTCAGTGGCCACATACAATGTATAGGGCCTACAGGCAGACTGGATGGGTTTGGCAATCCTTATCTGCTGACAATTTCTATGTTTCTATGTTGCCGCAGCTTGCCAAAGGCCAAAACAGCAAAAGGCAATCAGGTTGATACCTTACCTGACAGGTAAAGCCCAGCTTGCTTACAGCAATATGGACACTGCACAATCAGATAACTATGACCTGGTGAAAAGAGAAGTCCTAAAAATTTATGACATGACATCTCAGGAGAGACCTACAAGCAACAATTCAGGTCTCTGAAATATAATGCAGTCATTAATCTTTGAGAAGCCTTCACCTGACTCAAAGAAAGCCTTATTGAATGGCTCCACCCAGAGGGCAAAACAGTCCCACTGATCATCGACGCACTTGCAATGGAGCAGTTCAACTTCCTGTCTACAGGTGTGCAGCTGTGGGTAAAAGAACACCAACCAGATGGCCAGTCAGATGCTAAAGCAATGAAGTAACAGCCAAGCACTGTTAAGACCCTCTTTTTTCCTGATTTAACTTCAGATCTGATAAGAATTCCAGTGGGGGTAACAAATCTGCACCCAAAGACTTCATTGCTATAACTGTAATAAGCCGGGTCATATTGCAAGAAATTGCCATAGTAAGAAGAGTGACACTGGAGCAGATTTATCCTTAGCAAATTGGGGCAAGTACTTAACTGATGTCAAGGTGAGAGATAAGACTGTGAAAGGACTTATAGATTTGGGAAGTAGACAGGCATTTGTGAATGCTGAAGTGCAGGAAATACATTGTGCAAAAGGACCAGGTACTGGGAGTCATCTGCATTCATGGGGACATGCAATACTATCCCACCACCCAAGTGACTCTGAATATTAAGAAGATGTCACACCAAATCAAAGTGGGGGTAGTACCTAAGTTACCTGTACATGTGATTATTGGAAATGACTTTCCAGGATTTACTGAGTTAATCACAGGAGTAAATTCTGATGTTTCCGCATTTGTGATGGCAAGAGCTCAGGCAAAGAAAATCTCAGATGGTGGGGACTCTTTTCCTTCCAGTAATTTGGATTCCGACTTGTTTGAGCATAGCTCCAAGATCCAGAAGTCCAGGAAAGAAAGAAGACATCTGAAGAAACAGTGGCAACAAAAAGACTGATGGACACAAGGGGTTAATATATGAAAATGCTGAAACTAAACAGATAACTGATTGTGATTTTGTTTCAGAACAAGCTAATGATGTTTCTCTCCAGGTTTATTTTCAGCAGCTAGGGGTAAAACCAAAACAGGTGAACCAATGTTTAACAAATGTAATGGGTTACTGTACACAGTTTGGGTTAAACCTCAGCCATAGGAACAGATAGAACAATTGATTATACCACAAAAATCTAGAACTAAGTTGTGTGACAAGGCACAACCTCGCCACAGGATTCAGGACCAGCTCTGCGGTGGGTAACGAGTCTCAGGAAGACCAGTTTGTTAAAATTAAACCAAACAGGTATATTTTTGTGTTTATTCCTTAAAACGATTGGTAACACAACAATTGGGCTTCTGCCCTTTTTAAGCCCCACCAGGGAAAACGAAACAAAACAAAAATAAAGAGGCCTAGCTCTGGATGGGAGCGCTGTCTAAACAATCCCTGACCCTAACTAGAAACCCTTTTTCCAGAAGGCTAGACCATCTGGAAGAACACAAACAGGAAGACGGAAAGCTCACAAAAAAAAATGAAGTTTCCTTTATGGCCAAATATAGGAGATCAATCTCCTGGGAGTTGCTTATGGGACTCCTGATCTGGAACACATCCAGGCAGCTTGTCAGCCCTCTACCCCTGCAGCAACCTCCTTCTGGCTTTTCCTTCCTGTTTTAAAGCCCTCCTGTCTGTGCAGCTGCAGCCAATCAGCCAAATCAGCTGCAGCTGTACCCTGACTATCTTACTCAGGGAAACCACCTCTCCTTCAGTACCTGAGTCTACCACATATCCCCCTCCCCAGCTCAACACTATAGGATTGGGCAGCTTGTGCTGAGAGGCAGAGTCTTTGGGAAAGTCCGTCCACATTCCCATTCAGTGTCCCCGCTCTGTGGTGGACCACGAAGTGGTACGGTTGTAGTGCAAGGAACTATCTTGTCACTCTGGCATTTTTTTCCCTGTTTGCATCCACTTGAATGGAGCATGGTCCGTCACCAGAGTGAACTTGCGACCCAGTAGGTAATATCTGAGGGATTCCATTGCCCACTTCACCGCAAGGCACTCCTTTTCCACTACATAGTACTACTGTTCCCAGAGTAACAACTTCCTACTTAGGTACAGGATGGGGTGCTCTTCACCTGCTACCACCTGGGAGAGTACTGCCCCCAATCCAACATCCGAGACATCTGTTTGCAGAATGAATTCTTTATTGAAATCTGGGGAGACCAGTACTGGATCAGAACAGAGGGCCATTTTGAGGTCAGTGAACGCCCTATCCGCTGCCTCCGACCACCTCACAATGTCTAGTGCTCTCGCACTGGTTAACGTCATTAAAGGAGCGGCCCGAGTGGCAAAGTGAGGTATGAACCTCCGGTAGTAACCAACCAACCCTAGGAAAGCCCTCACTTGCTTCTTCTTGTTTGGTTGGGGCCAGTTGTGGATTGCCTCAACCTTTTTCACCTGGGGTTTCACCAATCCCTGTTGACCCCATAGCCCAAGTATTTTGCCTCTGACAAGCCGATCTCACATTTGGTGGGGTTTGCTGTTAACCCGGCTTCTCGTAACATATCTAGTATGGACTCAACCTTCCAAAGGTGGGTTTCCCAATCCGTACTATGGATGACCCCATCATTGATGTAGACAGCAGCATAGTGAGAGTGTGGGCATAGAAGTCGGTCGATCATGCACTGAAAGGTCGTGGGTGCTCCATGTAGACTGAACGGGAGGACTTTGTAATGGTATAAACCCCCAGGGGTGATGAAGGCAGTCTTCTCCTGGGCTGCCCTTGTGAGTGGGATCTGCCAATATCCTTTATTAAGGTCCAAGGCAGAGAGGTACCTGGCCTTCCCCAACTGGTCGATCAGTTTGTTGACCCTGGGTAGGGGGTATGCGTCAAACTGCGATACCTTGTTCAGCTTCCTGAAATCATTACAAAACCTCCATGCGTTATCCAGTTTAGGCATGAGGATGATGGGGCTCGACCATTCACTATGGGACTCTTGTATGACGTTGAGCTTCAACATCCTCTCAACTTTGGCTCAGATTTCTTTCCTCTTGACCTCTGGGATACGGTAGGGTCTTTCCCTTATCCTTATGCCTGGAGCTGTCACAATGTCATGGTCAGCTGCGACTGTTCGACCAGGTCATTCGAAGAACACATCCTCATTCCTCTGAACCATTTCCACTGCTTCTTCGCACTGTGTAGGAGACAGCTCGAGTGAGATATGTACTTGCCCTTCTGTTTTACCTTCTGCCGGGATTATGCCCAATGAGACAAAGCAGGCCTCCCGCTCTTGCCATGCTTTCAGGAGGTTAATATAGTATATTTGGAACTTCTTCCTGCGATCAGGTTGGCTAACTTTATAGTTCACATCACTGACAGCTTCCACATCCTCGTATGGACCCTGCCACCTGGCGAGCAGTTTGCTTTCCGCTGTGGAAACCAGGACCATTACCCGATCCCCTGACTGGAACTTCTGGATCCTTGCCTGATGGTCATAATAAGTCCATTGGGTCTCTTGGGCCTTTTCTATATGTTCCTGGACAATAGGATTGACCTGGGTCAACCTTTACTGTATTTGGGAAATATACTCAATCACACTGGCTCCTTGTGGCAGTTGCTCTTCCCAGTCCTCCTTTAGTATATCGAGGATACCCCTGGACCAGCGGGCATATAATAACTTGAATGAGAAGAATCCGGTGGACACCTGAGGGACATGTCAGATAGCGAGCATTAAGTAGAGAAGTAGCAAGTCCCAGTCCTTTCCGTCTCGGCTCATGACTTTCCGCAACATCCCCTTCAAAGTCTGATTAAACCTTTCTACCTGATCATCTGTCTGGGGTGGTACACTGAGGTCCTCAGGGCTCAGATCTGGAGGACCCTCAAAGCTCTTTCATTAAATGTAAGACAAAGGGAGTACCCTGCTCCGTCAGTATCTCCTTTGGGAATCTGACCCTCGCGAAGACTTGAATGAGTTCTCGGGCAATCGATTTTGAGGCCGTGTTATGAAGTGGGATCGCTTCCAGATATCTTGAAGCGTAGTCTATGATGACTAGGATGTGTTGGTGGCCCCGGGGCTGACCTGTCTAGGGGGCCTACCAGGTCCATCACAGTCCTCACGAAGGGTTCATCGATGATTGGCAAGGTCACCAACAGGGCTCTTAGCTTCAGCCACGGGGACACTAACTGGCATTCTGGGCATGAAGCACAGTACCGCCTTACCTCGGTGTAAATTCCAGGCCAGTAGAAGCTCCAGAGTATGCAGCACAGTGTTTTTTCGACCCCAAGGTGTCCTCCAAGAAGATGAGCTTGTGCCAATTCCAGTACCGCATTCCTGTGCTGGCGGAGGACCAGCAGCTGCTCCACATCATGTTCTTCATCCGGTATCACTCGGTATAGGAGGTCATTATTTAACGTGAAATACAGTCTGGGTCCCTTGGCTTTTCTGTCTACCAGCACCCCCATTAATCTCCACAACCTCTGACTGGATATTCTGAAAGAGAGGCTCATCTATTTGGTCCTGACCAAAGTTCCTGGAGGCTATCCCGAGGGTACTTAATTTCGGGGGATTCGACTCTGCCTCCACTTCTTGGTCCACCTCTTCCTCCCTACAACTCTCCCCCTCAGGCACCAGCTCACCCTGTTGTCCCTCTGGGAGCGGGGTCCTACCTCCCACCAGCACAGACCTACCATTGGCAGCCAGTATCTTGGTCCCTAACTTCTTACAATCCCTACATTCCTTTTGTGATTTCTGGGACTTTTCTGCCTCCCCATACAGCTTGGGGTCCCAATGCCCATAAGGGAAATAATCAGGTGACTCTTCTGACCCCTCTGGGAATTCTAGCAACATAGCCTTGGTTACTGGGGCCCTGGCTTCCCAGGTCTCCCCCCACGGAGTAATATCTCAACCCCCAGGAAATCTCGACTCACCAGAACAGGATGTACCAACAGAGGGAGGACCCTCACCGTGACCTGCCTCTTCTCCCCTCTGGGCTTCCACGGTGACTACCACTGTGGGGTAATAAAACATTGTGCCATGGACACAGGTGATCCTGGTGCATTTCTGGAAGTTAATTTGGGAGGGTTTCACCAGACTGCAAGCTATAAGGGTGACCTCACTCCCCAAGTCAATAAGGGCCATAATGGCCTGTCTGTTTACCTTAACAAACCGAGTAAATTGGTGTGAAGTGGCGACCACCCCAACCACATTAATCAAATGGTAATCGTTCTGTGGGGACCCACCCCTGTTGCACTGCATTGGTTCGACCCCATTCGGGCAGTTGACAAGTACGTGTCCTCGCTCCTCACACTCATAACAGTGGTAGCATTCTCAAGGTGACCCTGGACCCTTTGGGCCTCTAGGGGTGACCAGGTCCCCCTCTATTTTCGAACCCAAAAGTCCCTTCATGGCCTTGGGCTGCTCTTCGGTGATCCTTCTCCCTGGCCCTGTCTGGTCCGACCTCTCGGAGGGCTGATATCTCAGATTTGGAGTCTGTCCCTGGTCCCATGGGTAGCCAACCACAACATCCAGGGAAAGTTCCTTCATGGCATAATGCCACTCCACCAAGGCAACCAATTCATCACAGGAAGTGGGGTCGGCCTGTCTGACCCACTGTCGTAGGCTAGGCAGTAGTCCTTTTAAGAATCGGTCCATTACCAGGAGCTTCACAATTTTGGCAGTGCTATGGAGCTTGAGTCATAACCACTTCTTGGCCAAGTGGAGAAGGTCATACATCTGTGACCGAGGCTTCACTGACTCCTGGATTCTCCAGCTGTGGTACCTCTGGGCTCGAAGGGCTGGAGTCATGCTGGCTCGGGCCAAGATCTCTTCCTTCAGTCTTGGACAGTCAGCGGTGACTCCCTCATCCAGATCATAATATGCCTTCTGGGCCTCACCACACAAAAACAGAGCAAAAATGCCAGTCCACTGATCTTGAGGCCACAATTCATGAGTAGCTGTCCTTTCAAAGGTAAGCAAACATGCTTCAATGCCATCAGCCGTCATAATTTTCTGCAGACAGTGGGAAGCCTGTATAGTCCAGTAACCTTCTGGGGTAGGCCCTCCCAGGTGACCCTTTCCTGGCATGGTCTCGATGAGATGCTTTACCATTTCCTGGAGGACAGCGCAGTCCTGGGCCATCTGTGTGAGCAGTAACTGGTTTGTCTCTTGCTGAGCCCAGGCAGCTTCCTGATGGGCTGCCATAGCCTGGATCAAGGCTTTCACCATTCCTCCATGCTCTGGTCTCCTTTACTCTGGGGTGGTTCAGATTCCAGCCTAATTCTATGCCAATCTGAATCCCACTTCTGACACCACGTGTGACAAGGCACGACCTCGCCACGGTATTCAGGACCAGCTCTGTGGTGAGTAAGGAGTCTCAGGAAGACCAGTTTGTTAAAATTAAACCAAACAGGTATATTTTTGTGTTTATTCCTTAAAACGGTTGGTAACACAAAAATTGGTCTTCTGCCCTTTTTAAGCCCCACCAGGGAAAATGAAACAAAACAAAAATAAAGAGGCCTAGCTCCGGGTGGGAGCGCTGTCTAAACAATCCCTGACCCTAACTAGAAACCCTTTTCCCAGAAGGCTAGACCATCTGGAAGAACACAAACAGTAAGACGGAAAGCTCACAAAAGAAATGAAGTTTCCTTTATGGCCAAATGCAGGAGATCAATCTCCTGGGAGTTGCTTATGGGACTCCTGATCTGGAACACATCCAGGCAGCTTGTCAGCCCTCTACCCCTGCAGCAACCTCCTTCTGGCTTTTCCTTCCTGTCTTAAAGCCCTCCTGTCTGTGCAGCTGCAGCCAATCAGCGAAATCAGCTGCAGCTGTACCCTGACTATCTTACTCAGGGAAACCACCTCTCCTTCAGTACCTGAGTCTACCACAGTTGTTACAGATAGCACATGATAGTCCTATGGTTGGTCACTCAGGGAGGGTTTGCACCCTTGCCAGATTGCTGTATAGATTTTGCTGACTTGGAATTCATAAAGATGTTGCTACCAATTCCAGTTCCTGTGCTAAGTGTCAGAAACTAGCCCCAGTGACTAAAAACGACAAAGTACTCCTGGTGCCACTATACTTGATAGATGTGCCTTTTGATAGAATTGCAATGGATGTGGTTGACCCCTTATACAAAAGTGAAAAAGGTAACCAATTAATTTTGGTAGTATGTGACTATGCTACTCAATATCCAGAGGAAGTTCTTATGCATACTGTCACAGCCTCAAAAGTAGCAGCAGAGTTTGCCAACATTTTCAGTAGAGTGGGTATACCTAAAGAGATTAATACTGATCAGGATAGTTAGCCTGAAGGAGCTGTGCCAATTGATAGGTATTAGTACCATAAGAACCTCCCCTTGTCACCTTCGGGCAGACAGTCTTGTTGAGCATTTTAATCAAACCCTAAAATGCATGTTAAAAAGGCTTATAAAAGGAGATGGAAAAGACTGGGACCAATACTTACCTTACCTGCTTTTTGCTTACAGGGAAGTGCCACAGGCATTAACAGGTTTTTCACCATTTGACATGCTGTATGGTAGACAACCTAGAGGGCCACTAGATGTAAGAAAAGAAACATGGGAAGATAATCCCACTCAGAAATAATTTATTACATCTTATATGTATGCCCTGAGAAAGAAGCTTGCAAAATATGTTGAAATTGCCCACAGTAATCTGAAAGAGGCCCAAAACCTACAGAAGATGTATTAAGACAAAGGGGTAAAAGAAAAAAGTTTTTGAGCCAGGTGTAAAGGTCTTGCTAGTGTTACCCGCTACAGAAAATAACATGTTAATGAAGTGGAAAGGGTCTTATAAGGTGCTTAGTCGTACAGGCACAGTTAACTAAATGATTGAGACCTCTGATAGGAAAAATCCTACTAAGATATATCACACTGACTGCCTGAAGAAATGGGTTGAAAAATCACCATAGGCTACTTTGCTAGTGTTACCAGAAAATGATAAAGAAGATATTGATATAGCTTATGATGGGGCTGGAACAAACTGTAACTGCTGATGCTGTAAAGGTGAATGTTTCCTTACCCTCCAAACAAACTACAGAAATTTGCAACTTGCTAAAGAGATTTAACAGTACTTTTAGTGCAGTACCAGGCTGAGCAAAATGGGTCCAGCACATAATAGTGACAGGGAATGCTTGCCCTGTCAAGCAAAAGCCATACTGTACAGATTACCAGAGCAGATAAGAGCAGATGTGGTTAAAAAAATATAAAAAATTAAAGACCCGGGCATCATAGAAGAGTTGAAAAGTGCTTGGTCATTACCATTGGTGATTGTAAATAAAAAAGAAGGGGGTGTAAGAATCTACTTTGATTTTAGGAAACTTAATTGTCAGAATTTGACTGTTATCCTATGCCCAGGATGATTATTTGGTGGACATATTGGGGAATGACAAGTACATCAGTACCCTTGATCTCAACAAGGTTACTGGCATATTTCCCTACCTAAATAATCCAGAGATAAAACTGCATTTGCCACTCCTATTGGATATTATCAGTTCACCACCGTGCCATTTGGTTTACATGGTGAACCAATTACATTCCAGTGGTACAGGTATGTCATTTTATCCCCTCACACACTGGTTATTGTGCTGTGTACCTGGATGTCGTGGTGTACTTTCCAGACTGGAAAGGCCACCTGGAACGCCTACAAGCAGTTATCCAATCTATCAAAAAGGCAGGTCTGACAAGTAATCCTACCAAATGTGCATTGAGCATGCTGGAAACCACATATTTGGGCTATGTTTTGGGAAACTGAGAAGTAAAGCCAGAGATTTCTAAGATATAAGCTTTAGCTAACAGTCCTATCCCTAAAACAAGCAAACAAACAAAAAAAAAACATGTCCGATTATTTTTAGGGCTGGCTGGTTAATATTGAAGATTTATTCCCAGCTTTGTCCAGATAGCTACACCCCTGACTGAACTCAAGTAAAACAGGGTCCCTCTTAAAGATGGGAGGTATGTGACAGAGTTGAATAAGGTCCTGTCCCATTTATTACATAGAAAGAGTTAAATGCAAGGATCTGTTCTATCCTCTCCTTTCTGTCTCTTGCCTGTCTGGTTGCGCAACCAAATGTTCTCTTGAGACCTAGGAACTGATCACTCTGACAGTCTTACGATTCTCTGCTTCTCACTATCTCTCTTTATTCCCTCACTGTTTCTGTCTTTCCTTTTCCCCTTGCATATCTTTGATTATGTTATAAACATATAATGTATGTGAATCTTTGTATGTAACTATAAGTGATACTGGGATCACTTTGTTTGAAACTGTGTAAAGTTATATTGTTGAAATGATTGCAGAAAGCTATTTGTAGTGTAGGGTGTTAACCTTGACATGCAGCACAAACTCTTTTGCAGAGCTGTCAACAAGAGGACAGTTCTGGGTCATCATGTTCTATTTTGCTGCACCTGCAAGGAAAGAAACATACACAGTACTGGTCTCTTAACGAGTTCCCAGGCAAACACTTATAAAAGGAGCAGCAATACATTTGCTAGAGAGACTGAGAGATTGAAATTTGGAATTAGAGATACCCTCAGATGAAGGACTTTGCTTTCTCGGTTTGTACTGCATCTGTAAATAGTTATACTAAACACTTTTTACTTTTTTGTTTTATTGTTATTGATAATAATAAAATGTTACTTGTGAATTTTACAACTGCTCCCGGTCTTCCTATGCTTCCTGACCTGTGTCTCGGTGACAATGGTCACTTCAAGTGTATACTTCAATAATATCAGTATATCATCAGTGATCAGACAAGCAGGCAGGGTATAGGTAAGATTACTTTTATCAAAGAATAAATATCTGCAAATAAAATATGCAATCCTGATGTAATGTTTGTTTTCTCTAGGACAAATTTCATTTATTTGAGTGTAAATGAGAGTAGAATGAGTGAGCAAGTAAGTGAGAAAGGTGGTGGACAGATGGACAGGAGTCAGAAAAGAAATATCAGTTTAAAAAATGAACATTCCAAATTGGCACATCTGTTTATTTTATTATGGTAGGCAGGGGGTCAAAATGTCACACGGCAGAATGCCATGCGTCTTAATTGCATTGCACGATTACTGTTAAACTTTTATTCTGTGAGGGGCTCCACCCCCCACACCTCCTGTTATGGGGGGCTGCACCCTTCCCTGATCCCCCCACTAACTCTGTGGGGGGGTCCAACACAGAGAGCGCACAGGTCAGGGAATCGCTATAATGCAGTATGCTATTAAGCGTGACATTATGACCCGGTACGATTATGGTATAGGTCTGCACTAGTAGTTTTTAACTGGGCATTAGGCTAATGTGAATGTTTGGTTGCCAGACTACTTTAGTCAGTGAGATACCAATATTTTACCAGCTCATTATATTTCAATGGCCTACGCAGCCAGTGTAATGTTATGCTTGTGCAACTGTGTTATTTTGGTTTTGGCCATTCACACTCGCTATTCCAGAGGACTTACCACCCTGTAGGGATACCATAGGAAAGGAACCCTTGAAGAGGGTTCCACCCCTAGAGGTGCCATGGGATGATTCCCTTCACTAAAGGTACCTTAGGAAGGAACCCAAGGAGAGAAGCACTGACACTGGTGGAGAAGGGGAGGATGGTGAGGCAAGGAAAAAATGCTTCAGAAGGAGGCTGAGAGGAACTGCTTATATAGGTCTGGAAGTGGGAGTGGCTGGCTGCTTGTCCATTGAACTACAGGCCCAGCCTTCCAATTCAATTGCCTACACAGTCAGTATATTGTTATGCTTGTGCAACTGTGTTACTTTGGTTCTGGCCATTTGCTGTCTCTATTTCAGAGGAATTACTGCCTTGTAGGGGTACCAAAGGTAAGGAACCCTCAAAGAGGGTTCCATCCCTAGAGGTGCCATGGGATGAGTCCCTTTGCTAAACGTACCTTAAGAAGGAACCCCAAAAAGAACTGTGGTAATATGAAGCATGCTAGCAATCAGTATCTGTGAGGCATAGTAGTAGATAAAACATCAGGCAGCTTGATAACGTAATGAGTTGCATGGGTTAGCAATGGCATGCGTTTGATGGGTTGCACTAGAGAATAAGGGGACCTCCTAAGGAGAGGGGGGATAGCAGTAGGGACACCATCCACCTCCATCCAACAGCAGAACCTACATATAGGAACTAGGTATCACTAACTGTGCTAACTAATGGTTATGACCTGAGGCACTGAGGAGAGAAAAAACCCTTTGAGGAGAAAACCTCTAGGGATCCAAGGCCTAGGTTGTCTTCCCTCCAGGCTTGGGATGTTTATTTTGTGACAACTCTGCTGCTGCAATTTAGAATCCCAATAAAATGGGGGTGGAAAATATTTCAATTTAGAGGAAAGCTATCACTCAATCCCTCTAACAGGAACCCATAGAAGGTTGCGAGAGGCCACTGCAACATTGGGGACAACCAAAGCTGGAAGAGGAGAGCAATGACTGCTGAGGCACTCACCTGAATGACTTACCCTAAAAACAAACCAGGTGAACCAGAGACAGTCATGGGCAGAATAGCTTTGAAGGGTGCCTCCAAACCTACTCAGGCAACTAAAGGGGCTGAGAGGGGCTAAGAGCCCCACTCCTTTGCCTCTGAGTCATAAATTGTACAACTTGAGGTGCCATTGGTACAGTTGATGACTGAAGATCTACCCAGAGTGAGGACCTTCCCAGCTATGGGCCAGGTGAGAAGGAGCCAGCCCCAAGTTTTGCATGCTCAAGCTGTGGATTCTGTGTGCAGAGTGAGACCATCAGCTGCAGTGAAGCCCTGTGCTGGAATGGTATGGCTGGAATGCCCCAGAAACTGAGGAGGAGCTGAATGAGCATTGAGTGCTGAGACCTTGCAGAGGTCAGATTGCAGAGTAAGTGAGCATTAAGCCATGATTGTGTAATCAAGTGTGGAGCACCGCTCACTCAGCTGGAGACAGTATTTATCTCAGAATCTGGAATGAGCTGTGCATTTAGCACTCAATGTTGGCATTTACCATCTGTTTATTTGGGGAGAGACTGTTGTAAGCAGTTGGAACTGCTGGATTGCTCCACACTTGGTGAGAGACTGCTCCCTGTTTTACATCTATTTGACCTGGTGTGACTGTGTGGAGTGTAGTCTGCTCAGGCATGAACACTGTATTTACCGGCTGCATTGGGATGTTGTGAGAGAATGCCCCTGATCTGAAATAAGCACCCTCACTTTCTGTGGAACAGCATTCGGGACAGTGGGGGAGTGTCTGGCCTGTGATGCTCCAAGGAGGGCTGAGTCTGTTCTTTAAATGCTCATGCCACTCGCTCAGCATGAGTGTAAATGGTGCAAGTGCCACTCCCTACCAGAAAATCACAAAAGTCAGCTTGTTCCTGGGGTTAATGTTAGTTGTATGCCACTAAATCTTTCAGTGCAATTTGAGGGGAGGTTTATTTGGCTTCCGATATTTTATGTTTGGGAATACTATTAGTTTTAATTATGTTGTTTTACATGTTTTTATACTTTAGCTTAGGTTCTGTTACAGGTGGTCAGGGAAAGAATTGGGGTGGTGATGCAAACATTTATTTGTCTGATTTTAAGATTTCTTAATGCTTCAGTCATTAACCCCCCCCCCACACACACACACACTTTAATGATGGCTCCTTTTATTTCTCTGGAGATTTACCCTGGAACTGTCAGTGGGCAGCTTATAGTGTATTTGGCTACACCCTGAATTTATGATCACATGTAAGTATTTCCAAGGTTCTCTCCAGAGATGAAAGAAAGTGATTTAAAAAACTGATGACTCGAAGATTATTGTTTTTACTTTTATTACTTTCAGGGTCAGTTCACCCCCATCCAAGTCCCTGTGTTTCAAGTGATAGTAATGAGGTTAGACCCTTAGTCACTAATGTTCTTAAATTAGTTCACTTGAATGTGCAGAGTCTCACAGCAAAATGGGATCTCTTCAACGTTATGGCTGAGCAATACAAATTTGATGTTATAACTGTCTTGAAAACTTAGCTTAATGATAACATTTCTTCCACTGAAATTTCTTTGTCTGGTTATAGTTTATTTAGAAAGGATTGCAGGGACTCTAGAAGAGGTTGTGGGGTATTCATTTATTTTAAATCCAACCTTAGTATCACAGTGTTGGACCTTGATTCTAATTGTGATATGTTAACTATTAACCTTGTTCTGGGACCACAAAAATATTTGAGCTTGAGCACAATCTATATACCTCCTGGCTGCTTTAAAGTAGGCTGCAATTTGATTATAGAAGTTAAGAATCATTTGCTTCCCAATCGTGAATTGATACTTATGGGCGATTTTAATAAAGATTGGGCTCTAAGTTTAGGGAAGAAGCTCAGGAACTTCTTTTGGAGCAAGGTCTTTTTCAGTTGATCTCTGATGTCACCAGGCTTAACCCTAAAATGAGTAGTGGAACTATTCTGGATTTGTTGTTGGTTTTCATTAACAATACGATTACATCTGTTAGGGTTTTATCTCATGCTATCAGTGATCATAGTCCAATTTATTGTGAATAGTCATCTAGGTTTAAAAAGGGATTGCCCACTATTATTGAATATAGGAATTTTAATAAGCTTACTCCCAATAGTGTTATTCAGGCATGTCAACTCAAGGATTGGTCTAGGTTAAACTCTATTAAGGATGCAGACTCATTTTTGGAAGTTTTTAGTAGCTTGTTAACATCAGTTTGTGATATGACTGCTCCTATCAGGCGGGTTAGGGTTAGAGCCAATAGACAAAAATGGATTACTCTAGATCTGTTAAAAGCACTCAGAGTTAGAGATAAGGCATGGAAGAAGTATAAGGCTTCTAGGGACAACACTGCATTGCAGAATTACAAAATGTTTCATAATAAGTGTAAAACACATACCAAGAGCGCAAAAGGCAATATTTTGTTTCCATTCAAAGTAAATTTCTGGGTAACTTCAAACAGACATGGAATGTCCTTAAAGATGTTCTAGGGAAAGAACTTGGGGACTCCTCTATCACATTGAAATTGGATGGAAAATAGTAAGTGAACCCCAACTCAAGCCTCAAGCCTTCAACACATTTTTTGGCAATTTAGATGATGTCAGGCCTCCCCTGTCTTCTTCTCTAGTTATTTAAGATTCCTATAACCCTAAATTTTCTCAGTTTTCCTCTCAGGCTGTTTTGCCCACTGATAACCTAGAATCCCACCCCTTATACCAGTTTAACAAGGTGTCTCCTGCTCAGGTTAGAAACTATATTCTAAAATTAAATCCCAGACCAAATTTAGTTTCTGATAACATTGATTACCAATTGATTAAGGCTGGTGTTGATTTTTTGGCATCCCCACTGGCAGCTTTCTTAAACCTTGCGATTCAAACTGGTTGCTTTCTAGCTATTTGGAAAAAGGCAACCATAAAGCCTATGCCAAAAGGTAGAAATTCCTCAGTGATTTCTAATTATCGACCAATTGCTCTCCTTGTTCCACTTTTGAAAGTTCTAGAAAAAAATCATTCTGGATCAGAAAACAGAGTTTCTGGACAAACATTGCTTACTTTCTGAGGTACAACATGGTTTTAAGCAAAAGCACAATACAGAAGCAGCCTTGGTGGGGTTCACAGGCCACATATGGATGCTCTAGATAATAGGCACTCTGCTGTGGCTATATTTGTGGACCTCACCAAGGCTTTCGATTTGGTTGATTTCAATATATTTCCTTCTGTTTTGAATGAGTTTCATTTTACTATTTTGGTAATTTCTTGGTTTTCAGATTATTTATGGTATAGGAGTCATTGTACTATTATTAATGGTACTTCATCTAATTTTGTTGTTACCCTTTGTGGGATTCCTCCAGGTTCCATCCTGGGCCCCTTGATCTTTTCTCTTGTTATGAACTCTGCACCCTTATGTTGTAGTAGTTTGTTTATGTCTCTTTATACTGACGATGCTGTTTTGTGTAGTATTGTCAATAATCATCCTTAGCATTAAAAAAGTTCAAGATGACTTTACTACTTTTTCAGTATTGGTTTCTATCTAGGCATATGGTGCTGAATTCAAAAAAGACAAAGTTAACGATTTTTTCCAGGCCCAGGATGGCACTCCCCCACACACACACACAAATTGCAACAGTGTTAGATCTTAAGGGGGGAATCATAGAAAGGATCAACACATTCAAATAACATGGTGTTTATCTCAATTCAAATTTATCTTTTGAGTTTCATATTGATTATTTACGTAAGATTCTACACCAATGATTAGGGATGTCATACAAGATACGTCCATTTTTAACTAAGGACTCTAGAAAGTTACTGACTTGTAGCTTTTTATTTAGTCTATTAGATTATGGCATCAATATCTACACAGCCACTACAAACACATTGCTTAATAGACTAAGCGTTACTTATAATGCCATTTTGAGATTTCTTACTGGATCCTTTCAATACTCATTCTTGTGATTTGTACAAGAACTCCGGTTGTCTATCTTTATCTAAGAAGATTTTCTTTAAATCTTCAATATTTATGTTTGAGCAAGTTTTGAATCTAGTACCCTCTTCCATTTCTGCCTTTTTTCCTAGAGTCTCAAATTCACATGGTACATGGTCTCAAAATAAATTAAATTTTGCAATACCTTTGTTTAGGAAGTCTGTAGGTCAGAGGTCAGTTCTATTTGCTACCCCTACTTATTTCGGTTCTCTCCCTCTCCATATAACAAATCGCACATCACAGTATAGTTTGAAAAAATCATTACGGATATGGCTTTTTGACAATGATAAATGCAATTGCTTTTGGTGAAAGTAATTATTTTTTGTGATTCTATGATGCTATTTGTATTTGTGATGTAATTATTTATGACTATTTGTACTTATGTTATATCTGTATTGCTCTCAATTTATATATATATATATATGTGTCAAATTGTCACATATGAAAATGGGCAGACATACTCATCATACTAACAAGTATAAAAATAAATAAAGACAAAAAAGGACCTGCACATAGGTCAGTAAGTCAGTGTAGCAATAGTCGGACCTGTATGTAGGTCAGTAAGCAGAGTAGCAATAGTTGGACCTGCACATAGTTTGGAGTAGCAGCACTATGAATAGTGGGGCAGGCCAGCCAGGCATTCAGGAAAGTCAATGAAGGTGACAAATACTCTGAGGATTTCTGGCAGCAGAGGCAGGATTAGAACATAAGTAGCTACACAGGGCCATGACTCCCCAAATACCTCCAAGTCATCACTGTAGGAAAAACAAGAAAGTGATGGAAGAAACTGAGACCCACATGCAGATATTGAAGCTAGTTTACAGCATCAGCAGTAGCTTAGCTGAACTTAGGATAGAGAGGAGAAGAAGGTAGCTGCACGCTGTGACTCAGGGAGTTTTAAGCAGGGGTTTGATATGCTTTCTTACCTGCAATAATCAGTAAACCACCGTTGCCTTACTATTGCACAGTGCTTAATCTACAGTGTGTTGTTTTATATTTACTTCTTATTTTATATTTTGCACTATATCGACTTAAGCACTATGGTAAGCTTGGTAGCACCCATGTAGAACGCAGATTATTGAGCGCAGCACTTTTCAGCGACTCAATAATACTGCTCTACAAGAGCGTGAGTGATGAAATACATTGCTATATCCTGCATAGCGAGTACCGCAAGGAGCTGTACTCACTACTGCAGGATACAGTATGCTTTCTGGTCTATTTCCACTGAGCTGCTTGTATAGCATAGTGGTGTACACCACCGCTTGCAGTGCAAGCAGACCCAGGTCTGGCTACAGGCAGAAATATTTTTTTTTTGCTTTTGAATCCAGTAACTTGCCCCATGGTCCACACCCCCCTCAGAGTTGGTTATTTAAGTTTGGGGGCTGTGTAGTTTAGTTAAGTATTGTAACGACTGTCGCTATTTTCAATGGTCAGTACAATATACATCGCTCTTTTGACTATAGGCTCAAGTTTGCTTACTCTATGTGATAGGCGATCTTTCAGAATCACCTTTATCACATAGAACTGGTAAGGCCCTTTCCAGGCTGTTTTGTGCTACAGATATTTCTGTGGTCTTCCTTGTCCTTTACTTTCCCCCACAGGTTGGACAGTCTATCGGTGGGGAGAGGCTCCCTGTGGTTAGAGGTGAAGGAAACTCCGTGGGGAGATTTCCAGGAAAGTCTGTGGTCTACTGAAGGCCAAGTGTCAGAGTCAAAACATGGCATTTGCACAAAATAAATCCTGAGTGCCCTTATTGAGAAGCTGGAAATACAAACTGCAGCAAGAAAAACTGCTGAGGTGCCAAAGTGTTAAATTTTGATGCAAAGGAAAGTAATTTCGGCAGATAATATCTTTGCTTTATGCTACTTTCTGTTAGTAGGGTGATAGAATTTTGTGTAGAGATGCCTTAGATTAAATTTTTTCCCTCCTCTTAAAGTTTTACCTCCTGAACTGTTGTGTAAATTGAGTAAGCTGTGTAATTAAACATTTTACTTTTTAAGTTAAATAGAGTTCTTACCGTGCAATAGCTGAATTGCTCTGGTGCTTTCTGTTTGGCTGGCCTGGTACATGTGACCTTTCTGTTAAAGTGTGCATGGGCAATGTCACTCACTCAGAGTACCAGGAGCATATGCAGCCAGATTCTGAAAGTGGTGGAAGTTATTTTTTTCTGCGAGTAGAAGATCTCTGTCTCCCAGGTTCTGCAAATAAGTATTTTTTTTATGGTGTAACTAGAGTCAGGGTGGTGTGTAGCCTATGTTTTAGCCTGTCTTAGCCCTGTACTCGGTAAGTGAACGTTTGTACTAAGGAAGAGACAGCTTGTTTAGAGGTTTCCTAGAGCTGCGTTGTTGAATTTTAAATGCCATTTTATCATGATTCTGTAAGTTTTACCTTGTTGTTTTTTTTGGTACTATTGTCTAACTTTGATGTAATTTAAACAACAGTTTCAAGCTGTCAGGCTGTTTTTAGGTATACTCAGCTTCTAACTGTGTGATTTTTGATTTGTCCTTAGCTATATCTGGGCTTTTATCTGGTACTGGGAGGATTTAAAAAATCTGCACAGAATTTGGATACAGACTAATTATGTGACTATTAATAAAGATTTCTTGAACCCAAGTATCAAAAAGCTATATTCAGCAGGGGTTACTGTAGAAAATCAATTTGGAATCCTGAGCTCTGAGAATTTGCATTTACCCGTCTGTTCTTAAAGGACTTAGTTGATCCTGATGAACTGCCTGTGTATGGTGGTTCCCTGTACAAATGAATGCAGTCTTGATGTTTTTTTAGATAATCCATGATCACAGTAAATACGATCTCTCTGAACTGTGGCACTGTGGTACTGTGGCACTGAGAAACCATGACAGGTTCTAAAGGCCTCTGGAGGTTTTATAAGGTTTTAAGAAGTATGAAAGCCTGAAGTTTCCTTCAATTTGTTCCTGGAAAGGACAAGCTGTGGACTCATCCTCTGTGATTTTTCTCTGAGTATTAGACGTGTATTTGGGTCAGATTTGTGCCTGTTCTCACTGTTATAGATTATTGTGTATTAATTAGGCTAATTAAGGTTTATTTTTGTATCTCTTTAAACCAATATGGTTAATACAAGACTTCAGAGGCAGCAAAGTGGTGATTTATCTCCATTGCAAGAATTACCAATTAATAATAAAAAGGTGGTGGCAGGCAATCAAACATTACTGAACATTTACTGCCACAAGGTAATATGACATCAACACGAACGCAAAACCCTTCTCAGCAATTAGATCTGTCCCAAAGAGTAGATAAGCAAGGGAGAGATAATTCTGTTTCTATATCTAATGTTTTTTCCAATATACAAAAAATTGATCTTCCTCAATTAATTGAGGGTGGTTCTGACATAAACAAGCATTTACAGGTACTGGATTTCTCTAAATCTAAATCTAATTCTAGTCTTCTAAAAGATGTGACAGGGGATTTGAAAAATCACTCCTTGTCATCAGACCTGGCAAAATCTCCAAAATTGTGGAACTCAAAAGAAAGCAGTCAATAAGAAGTTTTGATAAAAAAAGTGAAAGCAGTGGTAGTATTCATAGCTTTATACACAGCTCTATTTGTTCTAGTTATTCCAAATTAAATAATTTGGATTTACAAGGAGTGATCCTGGGTCTGCAGACAACAATTGATGGTTTAAAACAAATTAAGACTAAATCTAATCAGTCTCAAATTAGATTCTGTAGCAACTGTAGAGCTGTACCACAAGATGACATGGTTCTATTAAAATCAAGGATCGATTATAGACCTTTATGTCTAGATGATGATCTGGTGGATTTCTTAAGAGATCCATATCATGCACATTTGGCAATTATGGAACAATTAGTGATAAATAAAAACATTATAGAAGCTTTGAGAGAAGAAACAGCCCATAATAGTGCAATATTGGATTCTTTGGGTAAAACAGAGCAAGAGGATGGGAGTGATTATCTGCCAGAAATGTCACAACATCAGACTAGTATAAAATGGAGACCAGAATTCAGTGTTGTTGAGTTTCCTGTTTCGCCTATGGCTAACAGTATTCGAAAAAACAATATTACTAAGAAAGTACTGGGAAAAGGAAAAAAGAAAAATATAACAAAGTCTGTAAAATATAGTCCAGAACAACCCATTAATATTGGGTTAAAAATATCAGAGGAACAATATACTGTACCTCAAAAGGAGGATGGTTATAAGGGAAAAAAAGCGGAAATAGAAATTGTAGTAGCAGAGAATTCACCAGGGATTTCTTTAGGGAATCCTATAGATGAAGGATGTATAAACAAGCTACCCAAGTAATCTCTGATGAAACATTTGAATAATTTGGAACAAGAAATAGTTAAATTAAATCAACAATTTGGCAAACTCCCCATATAACTCAACCATGTATTCCTATGGATAATTATGAGAGCATCATGGAAAAACAACATATTCAATCAACTACTGAAAGAGTTAAAACTAATGAAGTAAAAATGCCTGAGTCTGATGATTCATTTAAAGATTGGTCAGATATATATCGCCTTATCAGAATATATGGTCCTGTGAACTGGGGGAATTTTGATCCCAGTAATTATGAAATACAACTCTTGGATTATCTTAATAAAGAGCTAGATACATATATAGTAGAGAATGATATTATAGAGATTAAGAATATCCCTATACCAGCTGCTACACTGGTTGATATATTATTTGTTTCACCAAGAATGACTAATTTTATATGGGTAAATAATTGGCTAATTCAAGATAAGGAGGTGATTTTGACCTTTCCTAATAAGATGTGATTTAATAGAGAAATGGAAGGAAATAAGGATGTACAATACAATTCTTTGACATTAAGTCTGTTTGGAATGAGCCCTCTGGGAAATGAGAATGACTACATATTGACTAAGACTATTATGGATCTTATGACAAATTTTTGCATATATCTATCGATGATTTGGGTTCTGTCACAGCCAGACAAACTCTTGATAATCATCAAATTAACAGTCAAATTGATTTAGAAGTAACCAACTTAAGATTGGTAGATTGTATTCTTTGTAAGGCAGATAAATTGGACAACCTGTGATTATACTGTGTATTACTACAACAAAAGAAATGTCTGTTCACAATCATGGTGGTAAGGAACCAGAAAGAGAAGAGTTGCCATTATCTGATAGATTAAGATCTATGGTTGGCTATAATGAAAACTGACTTAGCCTTGGCCTAAATGTTGTTCAGAAAGAAGAGTTATG
This sequence comes from Neoceratodus forsteri, assembly GCA_016271365.2. NCBI lineage: Eukaryota > Metazoa > Chordata > Ceratodontiformes > Ceratodontidae > Neoceratodus > Neoceratodus forsteri. Next base: position 1,158,463,841 of record CM028132.1, on the reverse strand, counting down.
GAAAGGAACCGCTGTAACCCTTCTTTCGTGGATTATAGCTGGTTGGACAAACAAGTTAACTGATAACGATTTTAAACAATTCTTGATTAATTATGATATATTATGTTTACAGGAAACATGGCATACAATTAATGACATAATTGATCTAAAAGGATATGAAGTGTTTCACAGTATGGATTCTAGGCAAACAAGATTTGGCAGATGCTTAGGGGGTGTCGTAACATTTATAAGAACAGGGATTTTTCAACAAGTGAAGGTTGGAAAAATCTCTAGTAATATTACTGTAGTCTTTGTTAAAAATATGGCACAAGAAATTGCAATTGTTAATTGCTATATAGCCCCAGAGAATTCTAACTTTTATATGCCTTCAAAATGGACAGATATTACAAATGTGTTATTAGATATAAAATTGAATTCTCCTATAGTGGATAGTATACTTTTGGGATATTTTAATGCATGAATAGGTCTTTATGATGATCTGGTGGATAATCCAAGATATTTTTATACAGAAGAAAGGGAAAAACTTATGACAAGAAATTCCAGAGATGTTGGACTAAATATATCTGGCAAGCTGCGTATTGACCCATTGAAGGATTTTAATTTATATCCATTAAATGGAAGATACCACAGGGCTAGGGAGGGTGAGTTTATCCATATCTCCACTAGAGGGTCATCTATTGTGGATTTTATTTTCTTGAATGGTTCACCTTCTTACTGGGGGAAATCTGAATATACATATAAAAGGGGATATCAACCATTTCTGTCTTTTACTGAAAATGTCTAACCAAAGCACTGATTATATTAAAAATATGTCAGATATAGTATTTTTTATGGAAATAAGAGCCTCAAAAAATATTTGGAATTATAATTCACAGCATGAGATACTGCCTATTATGCTGAGTTCCGTTATGATAAATGAATTAAGGAACCTATGGGAAATGGATCATGTCTCTTTGGTGCATGAACTTATTAATCTAAATGAGGAAATTAGATCTAAATTGGAAAAGCCCATTATAGATCACAGTAGGTCAACTATTCGTACATGGTTTGATAAAGATTGTCAGATAAAGAAAAGCTATATCAAAAAGATTATACATAAACTATATGAAAGAAGGCAATAGAGATACAGTATATTAAAACAAATAAATATTGAAAGAAAGCAATATAGGAACCTTTTAGTGGAAACAAAAAAAGATATATTTTAGTGCACAGTGGCAACTGATGTTAAATGCAGTATCAGATAACGACTCCAAATTGTTCTGGACCCTGGTAGCAAAAGGTACAAATAAATATAAAGCTGAAATTGATACATACTGTACATATCTGAGGATAAATGGTTGAAACATTTTTCTGAAATTGTTTTTGATTCCTCAGTACAAACTGTAAGCATTGTGGGACATGGAATTTCTTCTTTTTTTTCCACTTATAACTCTGGATGAGGTATACCTGGCAAAATATTCCTTTAAAAGACATAAAGCAGCAGGACCTGATGGTATATCCACTGAGGCATACCTTCTGGACCCAAAATTATGGGGTACATTTTTAACTTTTTTTATAATAAAAGTATAGCAGTTAATATATATCCGATGTCCTGGAAAGGAGCTAATCTGATCCCTATACACAAAAAGGGAGATCTGTATGATCCAGCTATGTATAGACCAATCATTCTATTGGACACCAATCTAAAAATATTTAGAAGAATACTTTTCGAGAGAGTAAATGAGGAAATAAGTAGAACGGTCGGATTGTCTAATTACCAAGCTGGCTTTAAGTCTAATTATTCCACATGTGATAATATATTTGTTTTGAGACATATTATTGAAAGATATGTAAAAATCAGGAAACAGAAGGTCTTTGCTGCTTTTATAGACTATTCATCAGCAATTGACTATATCTCAAGGAATGTTCTTTGGACATTATTAATAGATAGGGGTTTTAATTATTCTCTGGTTTCTATTATTGCAGAATTATATACAAACACTTGGGACACAATTAGATTGGGATATAAAGGTCATCTGACAGCTCCCTTTAACATTAATAGAGGCATGAGGCAGGATTGTGTTTTAGCCCCCCTTATTTTCATTGTATTTAGATAAAATGTTAAGTGAAATTGACTTATTAAATACTGACTCGCCAAAAATTAAGTCTACAGTATGTTCCATTTTAGCCTATGCAGATGACATTATGTTGATGTCATTGACAAAAAAAGGTTTACAAGATAAGTTGAATTACATACAATCAAGGTCTCTTGACTTAAAATTAAAAATGAATTTAAATAAAACAAAAACACTTATATTTGATAATCAGAGGAAAATAAAGGGATTATGGTACCTAGGAGAAGAAAAACTAGAAGTAGTTGATAAATATCTCTACCTAGGAACCATGTTTCAAGGAAATATTCGATGGAATGAACATAAAGAGTTTACTTCAGAAAAATTTAAAAAAATACCTTAGCAGGTTTGGTTAGGGTTAATATGAAGTTTGGGGGAATGATTGTTAAGCCTCTTATTAATGTTATCAAAGCAAAGTTTGAAGCAAAGTTATTATATGAAGCAGAAGTATGGCACATTGGAAAAATAAATACAAATATGTATCCAGTGTTTAAATTACTATGTAACATTTTAAAACTGGGTTTTTCTTGCCTAGAAGCATATATAAGATCCAAACTTGGATTTTCAAACATTAAAGCAGCTATAGAAATATGAAAGGTCAATTATTGGTTAAGATTAACTAAAATGACAATGGCTACATTGGCTAAGCAATTCTTAAAAGAAAAAGAAGACTGGTTGAGAGCTGGATTTAAGGATGGGCTTTGGTTTACAGCTCTTGATTTCTACTGGAAAAAGTATAAACTTGAGAATTAAAAAAAAGCTGTGGACAAAGGTATCACCTTAAGCCACAACTATAAAAAATATATAACTAACGAAATAAATAATTTTTGGAATTCTCAAGACCTACAATTAATAGCTAGATCAAAATATTCAAAATGGTTTTCTCAAAATAATCCTTTTTTTTGTTTCAAACCATATCTGGAACTTATCATTGATCCTAACCTAAGGTCCTTATTCACTAATTTTAAATTTGAACAGTTTCTGAGTAATGTTCTTTTTTAGATATGGTAAAGAGGGTATTTTATCAGGAAAGTGTGATTGCAGTCAAGGTGGCATTGAAGACCTTGAGCATGCATTGTGGCACTGCTCCTGGTACGATAAGCCTAGAGTATATTAGCTCACCATTTAAAAATAATATTTATCTGACAGATAAAGTTACCTTGACTAATATATTATTAAACACTGAAAATTCATGGACCATTATAAGGACTGCAAAATATTTTGCTGCTATTAATAAGATTAAGAATATAATCAAAATCATATAGAAAGGAACTGTGTAATAACTGAATACTATCATGTATGAAATATTTATGATAAAAGGCTTTTATCTTTCATCTTTGTGAATAAGATTATATGTATGTGCAATAATGTATAATGTCTGTGGAGTGTAAACAATATGTATTTTTAATTGTAACAGCTTTTAGCTAAACAATAAAACTTTTTTTTGATGACCTCAGGATATTATAGCAGTGTACAAACATAGAGAACAGCATCTGTATTGAGTAACTATGACTTGTAGAATTCGATAAAAATAGAATGGAGGAAGGCACAATGCTCCGAAAGCAGCTATTACTAGGCAGTGCAATGAAACTGCAGTAATGAGGTAGGTAGAATGAGTTGAGAAAGCATGATTGAGCTGTACAGCTACGGTTCAGAGTGAGCCTGAGTTAGGTGAAAACAATTAAGTGTGTAGCATGAAGAGCAGTTATGCAGTTTGAGTTGAAACACACAGATAATGATTGCATTTGCATTCCAAGTAATTGAGAGCAAGGAACATGAGCTCTGGATTAACAATATATTAGAAGCTTAGAAACAAAGCCCCCAAAAGGCAAAACCAAAGACACACAAAGACAGAGAAACAGGGAACAAACCACAAAAGAAGCACAGAGCTGGAGGCAAAATACAAACCAGATACAGGAAAACAAACACAGAAGACCAGCAGAGGCAAGCAGAAGCTGAAGCAGCAAGGCGGGGGGGAGTAGGCCCCAGCCAGCTGCAGAGGACAGAACTGATGGAGCCTCTGGCCAACAAAGAAAAAATGCTTCAGAAGGAGGCTGAGAGGAACTGCTTATATAGGTCAGGAAATGGGAGTGGTTGGCTGCTTGTCCAATGAACTACAGGCCCAGCTTTCCAAAAATAGCTTACACCCCTCCTCACACACACATAGTTAACTGGTGCAAAAAGATTGCTATAAACCTGCAAAATAATGTTGTGAGTTCTACTATTTGTGTAAAACAACAAAATGTACAGAAGCTGGACTAGGAAGAATACGTATGAAGACAATTGTTAGAATTCTTAAAACAGAAAAGCCATCTATCACCCTTGTATCATTTACTTGCCAATTTTGTACTCTGCATATGCTGCACTGCAAATATGTTATACTTTTGGCTGCCCTAAATAGGACCGCCTTGTAAATGAACACTGTTCAATGGATCATTTCTTGGTAAAACAAATAAATGCAAACAGCAACAAGCAGCTGTTAAATCAAGTGCTATAAGCAGTCACGCTCCGAGCAGTACAGCAACTTAAGAAACTTTTCCCATTCAAAAAAGTAAAATAGATTACAGTCAATGAGTGAAACCAAAGGCTGCACATCCCCTTTCTTTATAAATGATCCACCTCCTGGACTTCAGGTACAGAAGTAGTACTTAAAAGCAAAGGTGCCATGTTTGAGAAGTGTGGCACAGGGTAATAAAGACAAGGGGGAAGGGGCTAAAGCCTGAGGTTCAATTTGGTGGACAGATCCTCCCACATTCAAAATAAAGGTCAGCTCTACTTAGCGCATTGTGAAATTGACGCGTGCAGACTCGCAGCTCAGGGCTCTGTCTTGGGGCTCCACTGCCCTCTCGACTCCTGTTGCTCTTGACTAGTGAGGTTGGGCTCCTTTTCTGTTTGTTCCCATCTCCTGATCTTCTTCTGTTCCCTTTTTACTTCTTTTGCTCATTATCCCCCAGTCCCTGCTCCCATTTCCCCACCCTCACTCCCCTTCTCCCTTTCATTCTGCTCCCCTTATTTGTCCTGTTAGTCCCCCATTCTGTCTTTCTGTTTACTCATTTGTTGCTTGTATGATGCTGCTCCTTTTGTGCCATCCTCTCCCAGCTACCACTGCCACCCCTCATACCAGCCTAGCAACCACAGCACTTCCTGGTGTACATCGCCTGGCAGACTTGGATTACCTTCCCTGCCCTACCATTGAATTCTCAACTTTGGATCCTTACTGGCAATTGCTTCAGTCACCAGGACAGTGTGAGTCTGGTTCTGCTGCGCTTTTTTGGCAAGGTGTATGCCTCAGCAGTGTTGCTTAGTATCGGCAGCATTCAAGACACTGCTGCAATATTTTATCTGCAATCTTTTGGCATTGTCCTAGCTTTCCACTGGGTAGCACTTGTATTGACCAGCCCAATGACTTTCTTGGGCTCTGGATTCATGGCCTGTACTGACTTTCTGCTGGATAGGCCATGTTCTGATGGGCCCCTGTGGCTTTCTTGGGCTATGAATTCAGGGCTAACATCAGCAGCACCAGTGTGACACCCCCACTACAACCCTTCATATTTCCCATTGCACTTGCTTCAATTCAGCTGTTCCTGACTTTTGCCTGATGCCATGTATTCATTCGGCTATGAAGACAGTCAGTCCTGTAACTCATCTGAGCACAGCTAAGGCTCAGCAGATATCCATCATTTTATGGAATTCAGGAGTTGTGCAGAACTAATACATTTCATCATTCGCTCTACTGCCTTATGGCATTATGCCCTACCTGAGCCAGACTTTTTTCAGTTAATAATTTTATTGAGCAGTTTTCCATTTTGTACATACTGTAGATCCTTAAAAGATTTGTTAAACAGTGTATATTTTCAGTCATACAGTAAATGTACATTCCGCACTTGGACATATCTTGTGAGGTTACTTAAGCAGACAAACTTATTTCATCTTTACATTACTTGGTAATACTAGGAACAGAGGAGTTAAACAATGAGTACTTCTTTAAAGTGTAACATAAGAACAGAATCCTTCTTCTATGGTGTTACAGGTAGATGAGGTCCATACCAGTATGTATTTGGGCTACATATGTATGGGACTCATGGGGGCTTAAGCAAGTCCCTAAAGTATTTCCTCACATAGACAGTGCTGCTGGCAGCAATATATTCCAGGTAGGGGGTCCAGTTATTTTGGAACTTCTGCATATATCTATTGTTAAAACAGGTTATTCATGTGAGGGAAGCTTGAGACTCTAGGGCTGTATGTCACTCTTTGGGAGTTGGTATAGTGGTAGTTTTCCACTTTTTCAAAATGAGTTGCTTGGCTTGTACTGAGGCTTGGATTAACCATTGTTTTTGATGGCAACCAAGCTTTAATGTGGTCAGGAAGACACCCAAGATCCAGATTAGTGGGTCAAAGGGAGCGGGGCTCCCAAGTATCTCTGTGGAGACTGCTGTGATATGTGTCCAAAAGGGGTGGAGGGGAGTGCAGTCCCATAAGACATGTAGTAGATCAGCATCTGGGGCATTGCACCTCCAACAATTGTCCTGGCTAGCATAGCCCATGACCTTAAGTTGAGTTGGAGTGTGATACCATAGGTGCCATATTTTGTTTTGGATCAAAAGACTCCTTTAATCCCAGCATGCTTGGCGGGCTAGTACTCACTCTTGTTTCTACTGTTGGTCTGTCATCATGTTGTCCAATTTTTTTGCCATTTCTCCTTGGCTGGTAGCAAGGGGTCAGGGCCGCTGTCTGTCATGAGTCTTTGAATGGTCCCAGCAACTCCCTTCAGTTTAGAGAGCCGGGTGTGAATTCATATTTTCCCCTGTGGATGGGTTTGAGCCCCAGCACATGCAGAGGTACCTAAAATAAACAGTAGAAACACTCTGGATATAGAAGTTGATACCAGCCCATTTACAGAAGAAGGGGTTCTGAAAGAACTCTTAAAACTGAAGGTGAACAAAGCAATGGGGCCTGATGGGATTCAACCCAGAATTCTAAAAGAACTAAGGGTAGAACTAGTGACACCACTGACTACCCTCTTTAACAAATCATGGGAGGATGGGGTGGTACCCGAGGACTGGAGGAGGGCAGATGTGATTCCCCTTCACAAAGTGGGGAGCAAGGCAGAGCAGGAAACTACAGACCTGTTAGTTTAACCTCAGTGGTAGGAAAATGATGGAATCACTTCTGAAGGAAAGAATTGTTGAGTATCTAGAGGCCAGAGGGGCACAGGACCCAAGGTGGCATGGATTCATAGTGGGAAGGTCATGCCAGACAAATCTGATAGATTTCTTTGACTGGGTGACCAAAGTAGTAGATCAGGGAGGGGCTGTGGACATGGCCTACCTAGACTTTAGCAAGGCATTTGACACAGTCCCACACAAAAGATTAATATACAAGTTAGCCAGCCTGGGAGTGGGTCCCAAGATGACAGTCTGGGTAAAGAATTGGCTGGAGAATAGGACACAGAGAGTAATAGTAAATGGAGTCCACTCTGAAGAAGGGGGTTACTAATGGGGTACAGCAGGGTTCAGTATTAGGATCGGTCCTCTTCAATGTCTTTCTAAGCTGATACTTGCAGAGGGACTGAAGGAAAAGTATGCCTCTTGCAGATGACACCAAGATCTGCAACAGAGTTGATGCACAAGGTGGGGTGGAAAGGATGAGAAGGGACTTGGCAAGGTTAGAGGAATGGTCAAATGTATGGCAGCTTAGATTCAATGCTAAGAGTGCAAGATAATGCACCTGGAAACAAAACCAGGAAGAGTACACAATGGGGGGTGAGATACTAACAACAACAAAATGGAAAGGGACCTGGGATAGTCATATCAGATGACCTAAAGGTGGGAAAGCAATCTGAGAGGGCAGCAAGGAGGGCTGGGGATACTGGGATGCATAGGGAGAGGCATCACCAGTAGAAAACAGGAAGTTATTATCCCTCTGTACAGACAGCTGGTTAGACCCCATCTGGAGTACTGCATGCAGTTCTGGAGACCCAGTCTCCATAAAGACATAGACAGGATGGAAGCTGTCCAGAGGAGGGCAACTAAAATGGTGCAGGGTCTGCACCAGAAGACATATGAAGAAAGACTTAAGGAGCTTAATATGTATAGCCTCAAGGAAAGGAGGAGAGGGAACATGATAGAAACTTTAAGTACCTCAGGGGAATCAACAAAGTCCAAGAGGCAGCATCTTTCAAAAAGAGGTGTGCAAGAACAAGGGGCACAATTTTAAGATGGGGGGCGGCTCAGGGAGGTAATTTAAGGAAGCATTTTTTCACAGAGAGGGCTGTGGATGCATGGAACAGCTATTGTGGAGTTGTGGATTGTGGAGTCAAAAACAGTAGTAGAATTCAAGCATGCATGGGACAGTCATAAGGCAATTCTAGCGGGTGGGGGTAGGAAGAAGTAGACTGCTGGTTAACTAGGATCTGCAGCTTATCCATTAGGTAGGGAAATGGGCATACTGGGTGGGCCAAGTGGTCCTTATCTGCCATCAAAATCTATGTTTCTATGCAGAGCAAGTGCACTTAGCTTTCTGGCATTGCAGGTGCAGGCTTCTGATTTGTAAATACCTCCAGAAGTCATCCTGTGGTAGCAGGTGCTTATTTCTGAGGAATTAAAAGGAGTCTAATATGTTTCTCCCAGGCATCTCTATGTCCCTGAATGTGAGTATACTGTACCTTTACTTTCCCATCCCAACCATCTAAAGGGCTTCCTGTTACTGCACTGACTGGGGTTGTTCTACAGTGGAATATCATTTTGGGGGTTCAAACATAGCTTAGCCTTTTGCCCCATCAATAGCCAGGCTTGGTGTGTGATCTGGATTGTACTCAGGTTTTGAAATTGCTCTGGGATCTTATAGCCTAGGCATGCTGCAGGTGAGAATCGATGCATGAGGGTGTTTTCTATCTCAAGCCATGTGGGTGGATCTGAGTCCAGTCTGCCATACCATTTTAGAGATTTGGCTATGATGAAAGTGTAGGAGTGATTTGTGAAGTCAGGGAGATTCCACCCACCTTTTATCCATGGTGCTCTCAGTTTTGCTCTACTATATCATGGGGGGTCCCCATAAGAATTTACTCATAAGGGTATTTTATAATTTGGATACATTTTGCCAGGAGAATAATTGGTAAATGTGAACGTAGGTACTATACCCTCAGGGTCATCATCATCTTTATGGCAGCTATCGTCCCAGCCATGGACAAATGGAGGTGTTCCCATCTCTCCATGTCTCTTTGTAGTCCTGCCAATAACTTGCATCCACCAGGTTGGCCAGGTCAGGTGACAGTTTAATCTCAAAGTATTTTATGCCTTGCGGTGCCCACGGAAGGCCTAGCATATCCTTTGTTATCGAGGTAGAGTGTTTATTCAGAGGGAGTATTTTGGATTTAGTTTTATTTATTCTTAGGCTCGATATTGTGCCAAATGTTTCCAAGGTGCTGAGAATCTGGGGAAGGCTCTTGATTATATTATTTGTTAGGATCAGGCAATCATTGGCATATAACTTTTCATGGTATTGGACCTTTCCTACACTCAGTCCTGCAATCTCAGGGTGAGCCCTGATTGTGGCAGCTAGAGATTCCATAGCCAATACAAATAACAATGGTGAGAGCGGGTAGCCTTGTCTGGTTTCCCTGCATAAGGGAAAGGGGTCTGATATAATGCTGTTAGTAAGAATTCTTGCTTTTGGCTCATTATACATGGTTCTGACCCAGGCCATAAAATATGGGCTGAAGTTGTAGGACTTCATAACTGCATGCAGGTACTCCCACTCCACCGAGTTGAACGTCTTTTCAAAATCGATAGCTACCGCTGCGACTGGAGTGGGGGTGCCTACTGCAGTCTACATCAAGGAGATCAGGGCCCAAAGATGGTCTGAGCTTGCCCTTCCTCTAACAAAGTCGACTTGTGAGGAGTGAATAATCTGTGGGAGGGATTTCTCTAGCCTAATAGCCAGGACCTTGGCTAGTATCTTGGCATCCACATTGATCAGTGATATGGGTCTATAACTAGTTGGAAGGGCAAGGTCCTTACCCTCTTTAGGTACTACTGTGATAATGGCTTCTTTTAGTGCACCTGGCAACTCTCCTGCTGTGTGACCCAATTGCAACACATGGGTTAAGGAGCAGTGACAATGTGATTTGTTGCTTTATAAAAATCTACCCGGAAGCCATCCCCTCCTGGTGCTTTAGGTGGAGCCATTAATTGAATGGCTATGGAGACCTCTTTTTTGGAAATCAGGGCTTCTAACTCCTTTCTGGCTTGTGGCATAAGGCGTGGTAGAGATAGCTTGGTGATAGAAGTATTATACCTGTCGGGGTCCCATTTGTTTCGACAGGAGTACAGCTCTTATAGAACTCCATCATAATCATATTGATCCTTTTTGGTTAGATGTGGGGGTCCCATTTTATGGCTGTAGGTGGAGTCTACAGCCATTTTGCTAACTGTAGCTTGAAAATGGAGTTTTGTGGAACACATTTTTTGGACTTTTCAATGTATCCTTCCACATCTACAAATCACTGTGACAAGTAAAATAAAATAATCCCTTCTTTCTGTTTAGAATGTTGGAGACATAACTCCAAGCTGCTTGTCAGATGGCCATTAGGAAATAGAAATAGCTTATTAAATATTGGTTGCCTATTAAACTGGAGATTTGTATTACCTCTTTGAAATGGAACAGCATCCACATTTAAATGCCAAGCATTTAAAGATTTTTAGCTACTAACTTCAGTTGGGGATGGATATATTTCAAGAAAGATTCATACCTCATAAATGTTACCTTTTCCCAGCAAAGTTTGTAAAGATTTACATTGTTTTTTAACTTCTCAAGACCTATCCAATAAAATGCCAAGTCTTCAGTGAATTATCCAGACTAAATATATAAATTTCTTTTTGACGGGAAGGGCTATGACCTGCTTCCCAAACATAACAGATAAGAGCTACTGAGATCTCTTATAGTAGGTGTGTGTGTGTGTGTGTGTGTGTGTGTGTGTGTATATATATATATATATATACTATATATACATCTACTTTATATGTATGTTTGGGGAGGGGTGGAAAAACAGCCAAATTCCAGGCAAGGGAGACCTCATCTAATGAATTAACTGCTGACAAACCATGAGTGATACATAAGCAAATGATTCAATACCTTTTACTGGACCAACATAGATGTAACAAAAAGAACTTATAACATTTATAACATTTCTGATCAAACAACTGCAAACAAAAGACTGTTTTTGTCATTTTGTAATATGATATATTGAGTGTGTATTTACTGAGTTGCTGGATCAGGGCCTTGAAGAAAATAATACAATGTACTTATTCAAGATTCCATCAGGTGGACAGAAAAAAGCCCAAGAATTTGTCTGAAAACTAACAACTATAAGATGCAAAAATAACATTTGTGTGTGTGTATATGTGTATAGGTGTGTGTGTGTGTGTGTGTGTGTGTATATATATGCCTCTAATTTATTTGCAATAAATTTGTTTATAGGCATTACTAGTATCTTTTGAAAGGTTGCCTCACTTTTGATTATAAATTTTGAGTATCGTTCACAAAATAATGAGCTTGATATTTGTTATTTCATATAGTCCCCATTATGCCTTATGCATAGCATATGAACCCAAATCATTCCAAGGCCATCTTGACATATAATATTAATAATGAGCAGCAAATCAGAGCTCTTTTCCTAATAAAAGACACCAGATATAATAAATAAATAACAAAGTCAAAAATAAGGAACCAGTGGTTTATTGAAAAATCTACTGGGATTTATACAGGGAATTCTACCACTGTGGGGAAAATCAGGGATTCTTACAGGGTAATGGTTATTTGGATCTAGGAGGACTGAATATTTCTTATCTTTTATTTTGTATCCTGGATGGGGCAGGAGCGATGTTACATCTCATTACTACACCTCAAGTGCTACCTGTCTATGGTATGGATGAGGCTAGGGTACTCCACACTATGGGATTCAATGACTGGTTGAAAAACTGGTGCAGAGGTCAGGGATTTGGCTTCATTGGTGACTGGGGCTCCACCAGGAGGGATGCAGGCCTATACAGACACGATGGTCTGCACCTATCCAGGATGGGAACCAGGATCCTAGGTGATAGGTTTAAATGCTTCATTGGAAAGTATTTAAACTAGCCAAGGGTGGAGGCACTGAAAAGGAGAACGGATATTCTAGCCCCCCCCAAAAAATCAGAGTAGTTAGTGAGGTACATGCCAAGACAGAGCAGTCAATAGGGAGAAGGGCAGGGGTAAATGGAGAAATAGACAAAGGCAGTAAGGACAGTGATGGGGCAAAAAGAAATAAAGCCATAAAAAATGGAAGGTAATGAGTACCAATGCCCATAGTCTAGGTAAAAAGCTCCCTGAAATGGTGGCAATGATGGAAGAGGGATGCCTGGATATCGTGGCAGTCACAGAAACATGATACACAGAGAACCATGACTGGGATGTCAGCATACCAGGGTACACAATCTACAGGAGGGGCAGGGAGGGAAGAAGAGGAGGAGGAGGAGGATTAGTTCTCTATGTAAGGGAAGAGATCAAAGCAACAGGAAGGTAGTCCTGCTAAATGCCAGGAGCTTGGGCAATAAAATGCCTGAGCTCCAGGCGATGTTAACTGAGGGAGCAGTGGATGTGGCTGCAGTCACTGAGACTTGGGCCACTGCAAGACATGACTGGGACCTGAACCTGGAGGGTTACACTATGTTCAGGAAGGACAGGGGGGAGGGAAGGGGAGGAGGGGTAGCAATGATAGTAAAAAACTGCATTGGCATAGGGGGAGTAGAGGAGGCGGAGGGAACCGTGGAGGCGATTTGGGTCACCTTGATAACAAGGGGGGGCAAGAGAGTAAAAATAGGAGTGGTGTATAGACCCCCTGCCTGGCAGAGGAGCTGGAGGACAGTCTGGTAGCAGATGTTAGGAGACACTGCAGACTGGGCAGAGGAACGGTGGTGGTGTTGGGGGACTTAAACATGCCAGGAACAGACTGGGAGACTATGACATCCTCTGTGACCAGGGAACAGAGGTTGTTGGATGTCTTTCAAGACGCGTTCCTAACTCAGCAGGTGAGGGAACCAACCAGGGAGGCACGGCTACTGGATGTGGTCCTGGCAGACAGTGACCAGATTGGGGGCCTGGAGGTAAGGGACCCATTGGCGGGGAGTGACCATGCCACAGTCTGGTTCTGCCTGGACCTAGGAGGGTAGAAGGCTGCACAAGACAGAGTAACCGACTTCAGGGGTGGATTTTAAGGAAATGGGAAGGATCCTTAGGAGCATTTGGATGGGATTGGGTCAGACATGGACTCTGATAGTAGGTGGGAAATCATCAGGAGAGGGTGCAGGATGCTACCAGCACCTGTGCAAGAGTAAGACAAATGCGGTGGGGCCCAAAACCCTGTTGGTGGACCAGGGAGGTCCAGGAGGTGGTGCGGCAAAGAAAGCAGCCTATAAAGAAATTCAAGTGCTCAAGGAGTGAAAGGGATCAGGGAGTATGAGCTGATGGCTGAAGGGCCACTAGAGTGGTGAGGGTGGCTAAGGCAAGGAAGGAGCAGAACCTGGCCAGGAAATTGGGAGGAGGGAAAGGGTTCTTTAGATACATTGGGAAAGACGAAGGGTGAAGGGCAGATTAGCAGGATTAAATCAGGGAAGAGATGGGCACAAGACCCAGAGGAGCAGGCAGCTGAGGTACTAAATGAGTACTTCACCTCAGTTTTCACCAGGAAAATGGGGATGCTGCATCATACATGGGAGGAGACAGAGATAATGAGGAGGGGGCCTCTTACCAATCGGCAGGTCTGGGGAGGGGGCATCACTGGCAGGTGGGGGAGGGCTAAGCAGGGAGAAGAGGTACTGGAGTGGAAATCACAGCAGAGAGTGAGGAAGCCCTCAGCTCCTTAAGACGAGAAAGCAGGGCGGATAAATTACATCCTAGAGTGCTGAAGGAACTTGCAAATGTCCTGGCGAAACCCTGGCAGAGCTTTTCACCATCTCTCTGAGGGACAGGGTGGGTGCCCCAAGACTGGAAGGTGGCGCATGGTGCCTATCCACAAGGGGATCAAGGGAGGTGGCAGGGAACTACAGGCCTGTCAGCCTGACATCAGTGGTGGGCAAGGTGATGGAGGCATTGTCAAGGAGAGGCTGGGGGCCTGGATAAGTCAGGGTGCCTGGACGATAGACAGCATGGATTCATCCCGGGAAATCGTGTCAGACAAACCTGGTGGAGTTCTATGACTGGGTGACAAGTGCCTTGGACCTGGGTAGACCAGTGGATGTCCTCTTTCTGAACTTCAGCAAGGCATTTGACTCTGTTCCTCATGTGGGCCTGTTGGATAAACTAGGAGAAATGGGGGTGAAACAGATGATCCGATGGATGAGGCAATTGGCTCCAGGACCGGACCCAGAGGGTTGTAGTTGGTGGGATAGTCTCTTCCCAAGGAGGGTCATTAGTGGGGTCCCAAGGATCAGTCCTTGGGCCCTTCTGTTCAACACCCACGTATCTGACATAAGGACAGGAATCAGGAGTGAGATGAGTCTCTTTGCAGATGACTCGAAACTGGGGCGGTGGTGGATGGGGAGGAGGAGGGTGGCCCTGCAGGGACCTGGAGGCTCTGGAAAGATGGTCTAGAAAGTGGAAGCTGAGGTTTAATGCAGGGAATGCAAGGTACTCCACCTAAAGCAGAACCCAGGCCAAGTGTACACCCTGGGGAATACTACAAGTCTCAATGGCTGAGAGGGACCTGGGGGTGGTGGTGGATGTCAAGATGAACAACTCTGAGACTTGTAGGAGGGCAGCAGCCAAGGCCAACAGGATGCTGGGATGCATCGCTGGGGATCACCTCCAGAAGGAGAGTGATACTCCTCTGTATAACTGCTTGGTGAGGCCGCACCTGGAGTACTGTGTGCAGTTTTGGAGGCCCATAAGAGGGACATTAACCTCCTGGAGAGGTCCAGAGAGGGCAACAAAATGATTTGGGGCTTGGGGGCAGGACCTATGAGGAGAGCTCGAAGAGCTAAATATGTACACTTGGAGAGAGAAGGGACCTGGGGGACATGATAGAGGTCTTCAGGTACATGAAGAGATAAATAAGGGAGGAACAGTGAGGGTGCTTCGAAGGAAGGAGGAGGGGACACTAGAGGGCATGGGTGGAAACTGGAGGGAAGATTCAGGGAGAAAGAGGAGGTGCTACTTCACTGAGAGAGGTGGTAGAGCCATGGAATGCACTACCTAGGGGGCTGGTGGAGGCAGAGACAGTGGAGGGTTCAAGAGGGGTGGGACAGGTACAGGGAAGGGTTCAGGAAGCAAAATCCAATGCAGCAAGAATATCCGGAACTGGGAAGGGAGAAGCCAGAGAAGGCGAGGGGACAGCAAGGTCAGCACCCAGGGTGGGGGCTGACCAAACGAGCAGACACGAAAGACCATTAGCCTATTCTGCTGGCATTTTAGTATGTTAGTATGTTAGTATGTAACAGAACTAAAGGGTAAACAGGGAGGGGAGGAGAGGAGGCACTGTGGGTTACCCTGGAGACTGGAAATGGCTCCACAATCCATACAGGAGTTGTATACAGACCCCCGTCTCAGTGGGAGGAAATAGACAAGGAAATGATAGAAGGCATCCTTGGGATGGTAGAGAAAGGGGAGATATTGCTGATGGGGGACTTGAATATGCCAGATGTTAACTGGAGCATATTTGCTGCAGCCACATCCAACAGCAGGGCCATTCTCATTGCCCTACAGGGGGCATGCCTCAGACAGCTAGTTTTGGAACCCACTTGGGAGGGAGCAATCTTAGACCTGGTACTCTCAAATGGGGACAGAGAGAGGATCTCTGATCTTGAAGTGGGTAGCCATCTGGGAACAAGCGACCACCAAACAGTGTGGTCCATGATAAACTTAGCTGTAGAGTGAAGCCACACAAAAGTGAAGGTACTGGACTTCAGGAGGGCTGATTTTGTCAAAATGGGAGAGTGCCTCAGAAAAGTACTAGCAAACAGGCAAGAAGGTGGGGTGGAACAACAATGGGGAAACATCAAAACTGCCATCACAGAGGCAACAAGCCTTTGTGTGTAGCAAATAAACAAATCAAAATGAAAGAAAAAAAACACTGTGGTTCTCAAAAGAAGTAGAGGGGAAGGTTAGGGAGAAAAAGATAGCATTCAGGTAGTATAAAGAAACACAGAAGGATCAGAACAGAGAACTGTACCAGTTAAAGCAGAAGGAAGTGGGGAAGGCAGTCAGAATAGCAAAGGCCCAAACCGAGGAAAAGATAGCCAACTCAGTTAAGAAGGGGGCTAAAACCTTTTATAGGTACATTAGGGAGCAAAGAAAGACTAAGGCAGGGATACTGAGGCTGAATAAAGAGGAAAGTGGTTGGGCAGAGAACGACAGTGAAAAAGCAGGGATTCTGAATGAATACTTCAGTCAATAGAATTACTCTGGATAGAGGGGTTGATATTAGTCCTTTCACAGAAGAAAGGGTTCTGAAAGAACTTTTAAAACTAAAGGTGGGTAAAGCTATGAGGCCTGATGGGATTCAGCCCAGAATTCTAAAATAACTAACGGAAGAATTAGTAACACCACTGACTACCCTTTTTAATAAATCATTGGAGGATAGTGTGGTACTTGAGGACTGGAGGAGGGTGGATGTGATCCCCCTTCACAAAAGTGGGAGCAAGACAGAGGCAGGAAACTACAGACCTGCCAGTTTGACCTCAGTGGTAGGGAAAATGATGGAATCTCTTCTGAAGGAAAGAACTGTTGAGTACCTAGAGGCCAGTGGGGTACAGGACCAAAGGCAGCATGGGTTCACAGCAGGAAGGTCATGTCAGACAAATCTAATTGATTTCTTCGACTTGGTGACCAAAGTAGTAGACCAGTTAGGGGCTGTGGACATGGCTACCTAGACTTTAGCAAGGCATTTGACTCAGTCCCGCACAAAAGATTAATAAACAAATTAGCCAGCCTGGGAGTGGGTCCTAGGGTGGTAGCCTGGGTAAAACACTGACTGGACAACAGGACACAGCGGGTAATAGTAAATGGAGTCCACAGTGAAGAAAGGCGGAGTTACTAGTGGAGTACCTGAGGGTTCAGTACTGGGGCTGGACCTTTTTAATGTCTTTATAAGTGACATTGCAGAGGGACTGGAAGGAAAGTATGTCTCTTTGCAGATGACATAAAGATCTGCAACAGGGTTGATATGCAAGGTGGGGTGGAAAAGATGAAAAGGGACTTGGCAAGGTTGGAGGAATGGTCAAATGTATGGCAGCTTAGATTCAACACAAAGAAGTGCAAAGTAATGCACGTGGGAAACAAAAACCAGGGAAGAGTACACAATGGGGGTGAGATACTGACAACAACAAAAATGGAAAGGGACTTGGGGATAGTCGTAGCAGATGACCTAAAGGTGGCCCAGCAATGTGAGAAGGCAGTAAGGAGGGCTGGGGGGATACTGGGATGCATAGGGAGAGGCATCACCGGTAGAAAACAGGAAGTTGTTGGCCCTCTGTACAGACAGTTGGTAAGACCACATCTGGAGTACTGTGTACAGTTCTGGATACCCCATCACCACAAAGACATAGACAGGGTGGAGGCTATCCAGAGGACGGCAACCAAAATGGTGCAGGGTCTGCACCAGAAGACATATGAAGAAAGACTAAAGGATCTTAAGATGTATAGCCTTGGGGAAAGGAGGGGGGACATGATAGAAACTTTCAAATACCTCAAGGGAATCAACAAAGTCCAAGAGGGTAGCATCTTTCAGAAAAAGAGATGTGCAAGAACAAGGGGGCACAATTTGAAGATAGATGGGTGACGGCTCAGAGGTAATGTGAGGAAGTATTTTTTCACAGAAAGAGTTGTATATGCATGGAACAGCCTTCCTGAAGAGGTCATAGAGTCAAAAACAGTGGGGGAAATTCAAGAATGCAAGGGACAGACATAAGGCAATTCTAGTGGGGGTGGTAGGAGGAAGTAGGCTGTTGGTTAACTAGGATCTGCAGCTTATACGTTAGGTAGGGTAATGGGCAGACTAGGTGGGCCAAGCGGTCCTTATCTACCATCAGATTCTATGTTTCTATTGTCGCAGGGATGTTCATTTACACATTTTTGTACTGTATTTACTCAGGCTGTCCCAGATTAGATGCCATAACAAACAACTCATTGTTCCTAAATTAAAAACCAAACAGAGACTCAATTTCTTTTCAGTTAGGGCACCGAAACTATGGAATAAATTACCACAGGAATTGATCAATTCTACTAGTGTAGACATTTTAAAAAGGGTCTTGACAATTGGTTAACCCAGAAACGTATGTTTTAATTTGCCCACACTGTGTGGGGGAAAATCTAGATGGGCCTTAGCCTTCTTTTTTCCTCAAAAACTTAGTAAACCTAGTAGTAGTACCTTGTTTTCAGTGGGGTTATGATTTTACCATTTTTAAAGTGTATTTATTCAGAGTACCTAGTCCAGGGCCACCATATTCAAAGGAGATATGCAGCGCATCCTACTGGAAAAGGGAGATGTGCCGCACAACTCCAACAATGCTCAGCAGTGTGATATTCAAATGAGCGGGATGCGCCGGCTGCAAGAGAATGGGTGTGGGCACACACAAATGGTATGCTACTCAAGTCAAGGGGTCAATCCCATGCATATGCCATGTTGCAGCATATTCAGTGGGAATGTGCCCCTTACAGTCCAGTGCACCACTGCCCACAGTTAGACCATAAATGGATGGCCTAACCCGACCAGTCACCCACAGGCAAGCTGCAGATGTGCAGCCAGACCTGACAGTCCTGGTGGACTAGAGGAACCCCCTTCCCATCCCTAATCTAGCCAAATCCATCCCTGAAGAGCTCCATAGTGTAGGGTCCCCCCAGACTGGATCACACCAGAGGAAGCCATGGTCCATATTCATAGTCTAGAGGATGCCCATCCACCTCCCCTGTACACAGACACCCTCTCTCCCCCATACCCAACCTGTTGCAAAGACTGACACTGCCCTCTATACCCTGCCATGGCCAGCCATTGACTGCACTGAACCCAGGCTGTGGACCTGCACTCTGGAATGACTCAATTGTCTGTACTGTGCATTGGGGCACCACACCAGCTATGGATCCACCAGTGTATGCAGCGTTGTGTATGTCCCTGGCAAACAGAAGAGGGAATTTACATACATCCAATGCATGCCATGCTGATGCTGTGTCTTCCTGCTTTCAAACACTGCTGCAAGTCCACAATCTCCCCTGTTTCCCTGTGTAACATGCCACCCTCTGGACTGCAGTGTATGCTTCAGGCTTTACATAGTTCATCTACAGTTCCCCAATTGTAAAAATGAATGGGAAGTTGGCTGTAGCATGCCTGTTTTGGGACCTGTGTGAGTGGGTACAGCATTGGCCATCACCCACACTGAGCAGTGCAATGGCACTGGGGTGATGGATCCACATGCCAGTGCCTGAGGTGTATGGCCACGGGGTGTTATCACCCACACACAGCTCATGCCCATGTATAACACATTCCAGAATTCTACTGTGAGTGCTCTGCCACCCGCCAATAGAGTGATAAGGTACCATTACAGAGCCAGTCATCACAATGGGATAGGCTGGGGGGCAGGGAGGAGGGTGTCTGTGCACGATTGAGGAGGAGTGGGGGCCACTACACTATAGACATGGACTGGAGGTGTATTCAGGTGCAATTAGGGATGGCACTGGGGTCCTTACAATATGGAACTGATAGAGCCTGGATTCTGGTATGATAGGGGCTGGTGGAATGTGCAGGGGTGTGCCACTATACTACCAGAGAACTCAGGGCATGTCACATATGGGAGTGATCGATGTCAGGGCTTGGGGGCAAGAGCTACTCTTGTGCATTCTTCCCCATGCCAGCATGCAAATGGGCTAGTAATGGCCCCTTTGTAGCCTGCATGCTCAATTAGTTCATTTGCATTCCTGGGCTGAATATTGCCCATGGGGGCTGTGGCGCAAACCAGTATGAGCCATGCATTTCCCCTGGAATGTGTTCAGTTGGGGTCACCCTGGATGCACCTGACTTGGTGGCCACCTGCACTGCGACTCCTGTCCAGGGTCACATTTTCAACAGGAACAATGAAGCCTGCCAGGATGAAGCATAGTGTCACAGGTTTACTGCATGACAAAAGGAATTAACTCCCTTTGAAACTACATTGTTTGCTGCAATAACTCTACTGTAGAATTCTGCAGTGCTGCGCTTCATCCTGGTGGGCTTCACTGTATGCACACAATTTGCCAGTGGTGAATTCTCTTTGAATATTGCATCAGTGTTGACTGGTGCACCTTCTTTGTGCAATGCATATTTCTGCTTGTGCATCAATCTGGCACTTAACATATCCACCTAGATGAAAAATATTGTCTTTAGTGCTTTCTGAGGATGTAGGAGAGGTGGGAAACAGAACTGCCAGGTTTAGTCTCAGATCAGAATATTGCCCAACACTTAATCCAGTGGTCAGAATGTTCATTAAAAAGTGTGATCTTGATCTCAATAACTTGAGAAGTATTACTTCCAGCAACCTGAGCAGAAATAACTGTACTCAGGAAGAATATATACTTTTAGACAATTTAAAAGCTAACACAGACATAGTTTTATCAGAGCAGCTGACAAAGGAGGGGCCATAGTGATTATGAATAGAGCAGATTATATTGCAGAAGTTCTCTCTTTATTGCATGACACTTTGTTTTACAGCACAGTCGACAGAAGTGCAGTGGTAGAATTTAAAACAGAAGTGGATGCACTGCTAAATGAGAGATTTTTAAAGGGATACCTAGAAGATACGTTATATAGAACCCTGACAGTGAACTGCCCCGTTATCTCAATAATACACACATTACAAAAAATCCACAAAAATTTAGAAAAACCTCCTTGCTGGTCCATCATCTCTGGAAAAGGTTGGCTCACTGAACCTTTTTCTATGTATGTTGACCAACATATACAACCTTTAGTATGTAAACTCAGATCACATGTTAGAGATTCTATAGAAATAGTAACACTTATGGAATATTTGAGTGTGGAAGATGGATGTTTTTTTTTGTGACCATAGATGTAAACACACTGTATACAGTGATCCCTCACCATGAAGGTTTAGAAGCCATAGCTTATTTATTAGATACGCATCCTGAGGAACAGTGTGCAGCTACCCCCACCCATTTTGTGGTTAGTTTCACAGAAATGGTATTAAAGGAGAATGCCTTTGTATTCCAAGACCAACTTTATTTACAAATTTGTGGAACACCCATGGAGGCCACCATGGTACCCAGTTTTGTTAACCTTTTTGTAGGAAAATGGGAGTCTGATTATCTTTTTTTTTTTTTTTTTGCAAATAACTTTATTTTATTATAGTGATAAGGTACAAATGCAACATAGACAAAAACATAACAATATAATAGAAAACCAAAATAAAATACTCCCAAAATCCCTTACCCACCACCCCCCTGGCAGCCATCCAAAATACTTAATATAACAAAACTATAATTACATTACATCAAATACAATTAAAACATTAGCTAGCGTCTTGAAATATATGGGAGAAGGAAATTCTGGAATCATTATGTCTCTGAGATAAATTAGAGAGGAAACGGAATACAGATACAATACACTAGGTTAAAGAGATGGGAGGATGAAGAGTTAAAGGGATAAAGGATGAGAAAATATAAAAGAGGGCGGGTAGTAGTATGGGAAATAAGAGGAAGAATGTAAAGAGGGGTATTTCGCTAACTAGTAACCATACCTGTCTTTCAGGGACTGGAAAAACTACCAACACTTTTGAAATTTACCCGATGCCTTAAGAAAATTTAACACTGACCTCTCTGCATTTAATGCTTTCAGAAATTCATCCACCATTCTATAAACGATGGATCCAATCGTCCTACTAATGATTTAAGAATTAATAGCTTGGTAACTGAGGCTACCATAGCCATTTGGCATTTTTGAATTCTAGAAGTAATTTGGGCGTACATCCCAAATACACAAACATCCACATTAAAAAAGGCTGATAAACCACAGTACGGGTCCAACCAACATTTGACCGACTGCCACAGCTTATCTATTTTAGGGCTGGACCAAATTTTATGAAAGGTGGTAGCTAAGGGGTCACCACAATCCTTACAAACCGGGGAAGGCAGTTTATTTAGCCGGGAGAGTTTGGCAGGAGAAAAATAAAGATTATGCAATAAGTTAAACTGAATATCTCTCAATCTGTTCTGTTTAATACATGAATAAATATCTACCCAAACACTCTCCCAAGTCTCCTTTGGCCACCTCATAGACAAATTAGTTTCCCAGTAAGAGGGAACAGGTGATATCTTAAGTTCCAATCTTGATAAAATATACTTATATATTTTAGAAACTACGCTTCCAAATATTGCGAACTCACTCAACTTCCTCCATAATTTCCCTGCCTCTTCAGAGACTTTACCTTTCCCAGGAAAACCGGATGCTTCTTCTATTTGAAAAGTTTAAAAGGTTTTGAGGTTCCACCCCAAATTTTTTCGATCAAAGCAGGAGGAAGAAATTGTATTATCCGAATGAGGTCTGAAATACGAGGTTTGGGGAGAGTCAATCACAAACCTTTTAATAGGCTGGTTACCAACTAGGAGGTTAGGATTTCCCAAAAGGGGTTGAGATGAGTCGTTTAAATAAGGAATATGTAATCTTAGATAAAGTTGGTGTAAAGCCTTAATATCCCAACCTAATGGGGTATTTCTAACAAGAGTAGGGACCTTGGACCATGGAATATATAAGAAAGATTCCATATCGAGATTAACCCCTTGAGAAATCGCATGGTCAATAGCAAGTCCATGGGAGGAGACTTCTGCTTCTCGGACCCATAGAGCTGACCTCGCTGCATGAATAGCTAAATAATAAGTATAAAAATCCAGGATCTGAGGCCCCTAATTTCCATTGAAAATTAGTTTAGAATAAACCTACGAGGAGGTTTACCTTTCCACAAGAAGTCTGAACAGTATTTGTAAAGCGGCCAAAGAAAGATCTGGAGAGGTAGGCGTTTAGGTTGAGAGAGGGTAGAAAATCTTGGGTAAAACCATCATTTTAATTGTATTAACCCTACCTGAAAAGGTCAAAGGAAGCTTCGACCACCTCTCCAAGTCTTCCTTAATATTTTTAAATAAAGGCTTAAAATTTAGGTTAGCCATTCTCTCGAGATCCCTCGAGATCTGAATACCCAAATAGGCTAAAGATTTTGTCTGCCACTGCAAACCTAAAGAAAGACACCAACTTTTCTGAAGGTAGGGGGATAGTGAGTAAACCATTGTTTTGCTCTTATTTAATTTATACCCGGAGAATTCACTAAAGCATGAGATTAAATCAAGTAAATGAGGGAGCAATGTTGTAGTATTTCGAACATGCAACAATAAATCATCAGCAAATGCTGATAACTTAAACTCCAAATCTCCTATACGAATCCCTTGGATTAGGTGGTTCATTTTAATGGCCCTTATTAAAGGTTCTATATACAAATTGAATAGATATGGTGACAGGGGGCAGCCCTGATGCGTACCCCGCAGTAGGGAAAAGCAGCTGAGATTAAATTGTTGCATTGAATTCTAGCGGTCAGCGCAGTACAAAATCCGAATATAGTGAATAAATTCTTTCCAATACCAAATTTAGCCAATATTGTAAACATAAAGGCCCATTCTACCCTATCGAATGCTTTTTCTATCTAACAATACCAAGGATGCTTCCATGTCCGGGTTCTAGACGAGAAATTTAAATAAAATAATCTTCCTTGAAGTGGTCAGTCAAGAACGGCCTACCACAAATCCAGCCTGTTCAGGACTCAGCAACCCGATCCATGAGGATTTTAACCATTAGCTAGGATTTTAGCATAAATCTTTACATCTATGTTTAATAAGGAAATTGGCCTGTAGTTGCCCACCAAATCTGCAGATTTATCAAGGTTTAGGTAGCAAAATTATCCTAGCTTCAAAAGAGTCTTGTCTCTTACCCCTTGTTCATACCAAAATGCATAAAGTTGATACAAAAGTGGTATCAAACTCTCCTTAAACGTTTTAAAGAAAAGGGTGTGAATCCATCTGGGCGGAGTGCTTTATCCAACTTTAGTGAGTCGATAGCTTTGCTATTTCCTCATTTGAAATAGGGCTACCAACATCTGCTTAAATTCCTCAGACATCTGAGGAAAGGAGATTTTAGTTAAGAATTCTCGCATTTTAGTTTCACTCTGTAAAAGCGGTTGACTCGAGTATAAATTTTGTAAAAGTTGAAAAAATATCCAATATATTCTCAGAGTCTGTAATCAACTTGTCTGTATCTGGATGCCTTAAGGCTGCCACCCATTTGTGGCAGCTCTCTATTTAACTACCCACCAATAAATTTCCAGCTTTACTCCTTGACCTATATATGCAGCTTTAGTTTAGAAGCTGAATTCTCCACTCTTTCACTTAAAGTATTCACATACCATACCCTTAGACTGGTCAGCTCTTGCTCCTGTTCCTTCGATCTAGAATTTTCTCTAATCGCTTCTAGAGTACTGATTTTCTTTAAACAATTAGCTAATAACTGTTTTTTTTTCACTTTACGCTGATGCAATCCGTATCAGTTCTCCTCCAAGTAATTTTCAGGGCAGCCCAGGCTTGGTCTATTGCATTGATAGACCCCCAGTTATCCGTAATTGAATTGGTCATAAACTCTTGAAAACGAGCTAGTATCTGGGCGTCTTTTAATAAAGCGTTGTTTAAAGACCATGAATAGGACCTAGGTGGGGTGAACAAGGGAGAACATCAGAGTTTAATGGGAGAGTGATCCGAAATTGCCTGAGTCAGAATTAAAACCTCCTCAACTAAAGGCAAACATTGCTGGCTAACCAAAAAATAATCAATTCGTGAGTAGGATTTATGGACCGGTGAAAAAAAAGTAAAATCTCTAATGGTGGGGTTATACAATCTCCAAGGATCTATTAGGCCGGATGATGATGTGAACTCTAACAGGGCCCTCTGAGCCGGGAAGGGATGTAATGCTCTGTGCCAAGAGCGATCCAAACAATTAGACTGGACCAGATTCCAATCCCCAGAATGACAGGAATATCTTTAAAGGGGCTAAAATTGTGCCAGTTGCATAAAAAGGAGGATATCCACGTTGAGGCCATATACTGATCCCAGAACTAAACTAGCCCCTCCTAATTTACCTAGAACTATAATGTATCTGCCTTCGGTCAGAGATTATCTCAGAGCGAGATAAAGGAACCCTCTACACCAAAATAGCTACCCCGACTGCACGAAGAAAACCAGCGCCAAATACCTGACTCACCCATTTTTTCCTGAAGTGGTGGAGCCAATCGGGGAGTACATGGGTTTCTTGAAGAAATACTATGGATGGATCAAATTGAGCCAAATGGTTTAATATAATATATTTTTTCCGATTATCTCTTCCCCCTTTGATGTTCCAAGAAAAAAATGTTCAAATTACTAGCCAGACGGAGACCTTAACCTATTCATCAAAAAGGTATGGATAGCTGCCCCCCCCAACAATAAACTACAAAAACTGTTAAACCAACATCCTAATCCCCCCTCCCCCGTAAAAATATTCCCCTCTTAGAACCACCCTTAAGCGAGCCCCTGGCCCGAAGCCAACTCCAACTGCTGTGGTCCATAGTGCGCCATGAGGTGAGGCACCCCCAAAAACAAAGTGCCACTGAATCCGTGGATACTAACCTGCAACCCTTCCATCCCCCACAGGGAACCCCCTAACCATATAGTAAACTAAATCTATTCATGAATCCTTTACTAAAGGAAGAACTCTAACACTTAATTTAATGCTTAAGTATCAAATATCAAATATAGGACTAGCCTAGTAATTAAACATAGCCCACGATAAGCCTACAACCAATAAGTAAAAGGAAACAAGGCGAAATCATTGAGAAGGATGAAACGTATAACCCTATCTACATATAACCTCTCTTATCCCTAGTAACATCGAGGGCCAGATAACATGAAAAATATTATTAAATTAAGGTTGGTACTAGAAAAAGACTCACTAATTAACAATCCAGGGATGGTAATCAAAGGCTAAATAAGAAGGCAACCATGCCCTGTATTCACTTCTTAGTTCTCCCAGACCATTAAGTTTCTGAAACAAACTAATTACTTCCTGTTTACCTAGCCAAAAGCGTAAACTAAATCGTAATGCAGTGAAAATCTTGCTAACCTAAAAATCCCAACACTATTTGGTACCTCTTGCCTTTCCAACAATACTGAGCTCGTGGAATCAAAGCACAGATAGATGATCTGGGAGCTGCAGGCAGGGACTTAGTAAGATAAAATAGTCTAAGAGCTCCCTCTTGTGGCTCTTATTAATACATTGCCGCTAATGAGAACTTTAAAGGCTTTGAAAAGAAATGCAATAGACTGAAAATCGTTTCTTTACATCCCCAAACTACCAAATATAGATTATTAAAACAACAGGACAAGAAGAGAAGAAAATTAGTTCATGGGGAGAATACACTTTAGCGAATCATGAATGTTGATGTAGTAAGTCTTTAGTATGATAAGCTACAAATTTGTCAATTCAAACTCTTAAGTCTCGAGTAGACAGTATGATCAGGAGTCCTCATCCTTTAGGAACAGATCTGGCAGAGAAATCGAAAGTACTTTAAGGTCTCTTCAACAGAATCAGCAGCTTAATCCCATCCTTCAGGGTAATCTCTAATTTAGCTGGATAAAGCATACGATGCCAAACCACGCCCAGAGCTTTGAAGTAATAGGCGAAAAGCTTGCTCGAGCCTGTCGCACTTCCAGGTCAAATCAGGAACTAGCCAGAGTCTTTTGCCTTCCCACAGAATAACCGAAGTTTTCTTGCCTCTTTTAGAATAAACTCTGATTCAAATAATTTAACAATTTGAAGATCACGGGTCTTGGAGGTTCCGACGAGGAGTTTAGCTCTGAGGGCCCCGTGGCCCCTCTCAATAACATACTCAGGCCTGTTGAGCGAAGGCCCCACTGATTTCTTTAAAACTTCTGTAGGAAGAGGACAGTGTTGGGGCCCTCCTCACCCTCAGGGAGCCCCAGCAGGACCAGAATTGTTGCTGCTTCTCCCCTCAAGGTCATCTAGGTGGTCCTCAAATTTGGCTATGGCCCTTTTGCAATCGACAATAGCAGGGCCAGTTTTTCCTGTTCCTTTCCAAGGAAAGAGATCCTGGCTTCAGCTGCGTCACCCTATGGGCTAATTGTGTCAGCGCGGTTTAAAGTCTATGCCACCTTGTCTATCAATTTAAACAATTGCCTCCTTAATAGTCGAGAGATCGCTGTAGATTTTGGCCGGTGTTAGATCTTCCTGTAGTGTCGCGATGAGCTCCGTGAGGCTTTTGGCTTTCTAATTCTTGATCTCGAGCCTCTCCATCTCGTCGGAAGCTGGAACTAAAATAAACTGACGGCTGCAGTCTCGGGTCCTTTTCAGTATGGTGCTGGCTGGATAAAACTTTAAAAGTTTTAATTTATTTGGAGATTCTCTTGCGGGGAGGGGAGACCCAAAAATCTACCTCTACTCCTCTTGGCACATCATGTGACGTCTCCTGGAGTCTGATTATCTTTACAGTGCTGCCACAAATCCTTTTTTTGATAAACTGGATTTGTGGCGGCTCTTTATTGATGATATATTGGTAATATGGAAGGGCACATTGCTTGAATTTAAACTTTTTATTTCCGGGATGGAGAGCACTAGTTCATGCTTGAGGCATAAGTACTGTGTTGTGGAAATTACATATTTGGATCATAAAATCTCTAAAAACAGTACAGGAGATGTGTGTACTACTTTATATCAGAAAACCACAGAAAAAATAGCTTGGTTAGGTATGAGAGCTGCCACCCAGAGCATGTGTGTTTTAACAAACCAAAAGGTCAGTTAGTGCATGCTCTGAGAAATTGTACTGAAATTGGAGAATTTCAGCACAAGAAACGGTTACAAGTATACAGATTTAGGGGAAGGATGTAGCACTCACAGTATAGTTACTGCAATTTCAAAGGCTGATGCCATGAACAGGGAAACTACCTTATAATATGCTAACAATGAATGCACTGTTACACAGGATACTAGCTGCGCTTTTGTTACTACCTTCTCCAAAACAGCAGACAATATTCATGAAATCATACAGAAGAATTGGTATATGCTTCCTCTGGAACCCAAATTTGGTAGGGTGGTAACAGCAAGATCTGAAGTGTTTTAGTAGATGTACAAATGTAAAAGAAAGGGTAGCCAGCAATTATCTTTCAGAACCTGAGCCCTCTTGACAGTCCACATTGCCCCCGTGGACCTTTAGGTGTGGGAAATGCATATACTGTAAATTTATCCATCAGAGCAAATCTTTTTCCCACCCTGGTACAGGAAAAATGATACCCATAACAGATTTGATCACATGTTAGAGCACTAATGTGGTGTACTTGTTACAATGTAACTGCAGAGCATTTTATGTGGGCAGAACCACACACAGTTTCAAACTGAGGATTGAGGAACACATGAGAGAGGTTCAAAGAGGTGATAGCTCATATGCCATTGTCAGACATCTCCTCCAGAACAGTGGAGCCTGTCATGATTTTAAACTTATTTGCGTGGAAGTGGTCAATACTGGGATGAGGGGAGGGAACTTGAAAAACTCATTGGGCAACATGAGAGTTAGTGGATATTTAAACTGGGGGCTAGACAAAATTTGAAGCTAAATAATAGTATAGATCTGTCTGCTTTTTTGAAGAAATGTAGATGTTAAGGAAATAAAAAACACAGATCTGAAAGTGGAACCCCTTTTTGGCCCAGTCAGGAGTAAGTGCACTGTGCCACTCATTTTATATCCACTGATGGGACACACCAAGTGGGAGAATATTCAAAATATTTGAGTGGACAAAATGTTCTATATATAAGGATGATAGAATTAAGTTGTGCAATTAATTCCTAAGTCCAGTAGTAGGATAATGCAACAAGGATCATGTATAAATAAACTTAAGATTGCATACTTCAGCAGCAAAATGATGTTTAGAAGCTTGAATAAGTAAGGTTGGTGCCTGAGTCTATTGTGAGGAGTTTATATAATCACCTCACAAAAGTAATTAATGAACAGAGCACAGTTCAGTTCCTGGACTATGGATTGGTTATAACCCAAGTTGTGAATATAAGTTCCAAGAATTGGATTTACACACTTATAGACAGATTCATGTTGACAGGTTCTGTCTCAGATAATAATAGACATAATAGATGCATTAGTGTGTATTTTAGATTTTGTACCACTGTTATTTGTATATACGTTGAATTTTGGTGATATTTATTCTGTGGATGAATTGCACTTTTTATATATTGATTTTTAAAGGGACCTATGGCTCAGGTAATTTGTGGATGTATCATGTGACCTAGAGTATTTGATGAGCACCTTGTTTGCAAGCTTCTTTGTCACTCTGAAGAAGCTTAGTAGTGAACTAAGTGAAACATCAGTTATTTTGTCCCTGCTGGACTTGTACCTGTATATGTATAGTATGTGCTGTCATTTTTTATAAAAATGGACTTTTTTAATATTTTTATGATCCTAGTGCCTCCCTGGTGGGGCAGTGGGTGCTTCTGACTTTCTTTGCTTTTTACTTGCACCTAGCACCGCTGCATTTTTCCTGGTGCTTCTTCCAGTACACTGTTAGGAAAAATATTGTGTAGTTGTACAGCCCCACTGAAAATAAGATGCCATTTCTTCTGTGAATTATCCAGGCTAAATATATAGCAATCAACAGGCATATTCTAGGAAAACAGGTATCCTGTTATGAGGGTGCTGGGTGAAGGGTACTGACAATAATGGTGACTCCCTCCCCAGCAAATTTGGGAATGGCTACAGGAGGAGATAGTGGCTGAATGGGGGGGGGTGTGCGACTATAGCAACATCCTGCCACTATACATACGCATGTGCAGGGGGGTGGGAGTGGACAAGCACAGCAAGGGATGTGGGGTGGTGGTGCCATGGTTAGTTGCCATACTGACCCCATGGTGTGGTGGGTGGGTTGCCGGCATTGGTCAGCAGGGTACTGGGTTTGAGTCCAGGTGCTGGTGTGTTTTTGTTGCGCCCGGCACGACCTGGGAGAGTACAGACATGCAGAAACTTAACAGGATAATAATTTATAAGTGCTTTACATACGAGTTAAAGAGGATACATTATATCAGAACATACAAAGTAGAGCGCTTTACATACAATGAGTTAAAGTGGATAAAATATATTAGAGATATATGGAGTAGACCATTCATAAGTTCATAGGTGCTTACCTATGCAATGAATAGATAGGACCTTGGACAATAAATTATCAGGTGACATATCATAAACAGAACAAGGTACACAAAACAGGTAATACAACAGGAAGAAATAACCATTGAGGCAGGGATGTCATTAAGGAAAAGGTTGGTAAGTGAGGAAAAGGGGAGCAAGCCATGAAATTAGATTATATGAGTGTATGTAAGTGTAAGGGAGATGCCTGCAGTGCAAGATTGTATATAGGCAGGGAAAGGGAGCCGGGACAGGCTGAGGCAGTAAGAGGGTTATATAGAGGTGAGGAAATACTATTGTATGGCAAGAGACATCAGTCATTAGGTAGGGTGAAAGCAGGAACAGGTATCAGCAATCAGCAGATTTGAGCGCACTTTTCTCTTAGAGCATGTGTGGGAGCTAGAAAGTCTAATGTCGAGGGGAAGGGAATTCCACAGCTGTGGAGCTGCATGCTCAAATGCAACAGTTCCTTTCCTAGTGCGGCACCTCTGCAAATTCAGAAAGGATTTATCAGATGATCGTAGACCATGGAGTGTGTCCTGAGGAACAAGCATAGCTGCAAGACACCTAGGGGTTTAATTTCGAATTATCGAATCAATAAGAGAGCCAAGATGGTATTTCCTACTAGCTAATGGAGAGAGCCAACCAAGATCATTATAAAGTTGACAGTGGTGTTTAAGCCGAGGAGCAGAAGAGGCATAGCGACATATGTTGTTATACGTAATATCCCATCTGAGTAGGTCAGTTTTATGAGCAGCCCCAAATAAAGAAGCCCCATAAGTTAGGGTGGGGAGCAGAATCCCCCTTGCAATGGCCATTTTAGCTGATGACGTGAGCATATAACCAGTCTTATATGCAACACCCAGTTTGGAGTTGACAGCTCTGCAAACAGACTGTACATGAAGGATGCCCAGGTACTTGAAAGAGGTCACACATTCCAGTAATTGGCCTTCTATGTCCTGCACTGTCAGTGCTATTGTGCAAGCCCGGAGCTTTGGGGCCAATCCAAGCAGCATGGCTTTAGTTTTGCAAGTGTTGACAGCCAGTTTGTGGTTGTTTAGCCAGATTTTGATATTGTTAAAGTCAGAGGTAAGGGTTGTATTGATATTGTCTATATTAGTAGAACTTGTATAGATGACAAGATCATCAGCATGTAGAATAGCAGAGCAGGATTTTAGAGCAGCTCCAATGTTATTTATATAAAGAGAGAATTGGAGGGGCCCTAGGATGGAGCCCTGATGTACACCAATGTTAATGGAGGTACTGTTCGATAGATAGGAATTAAATTTCACCACTTGAGTTCTATTTGTCAGGTAGCTTTCATACCAGTCAACAACAGAGGAGGAGAAATGCAGGTGTCAAAGTGAGGAGAGAAGAAAGGTCAAAAGCCTTTGTGAGGTCAATAAAGACAGTTGAGAATCTTTTAGTAGGGGGATGCGGAGAGTGAAGCCCCCCCACGGGATGGGTGTGGGAGGTGCAGTCCCCACAGAAAACATTAAAAAACAAAGTCCCCAGCAACGTTTTGTTGTGCGCCAGGGTGTCAGAGTGCCAAAAATTATTTTTACCACTTTGACTTTGTGATAACAGCAATCACCTTTGGGCTTTTGCCGTTATCATGTAGAATCAGAAAACACATTATAAAAATGTGTAAAAGGAAGACCACATTGAAACTGCCTCTCCACCAATCTACATTGTGCAAATTTACTAAAAATAATGGGTAAAAGCATCCCAAAAGCTCTCCACAGCCATATCAGCTCTGACCAGAATTTGCTACTTTTGAGATAGGGGATATGCCTTTCTGTCTGCATTTGTTTTCGTCTATATACCAGCAGCTTCCTGGCTTTTTCCACAACTGCCCAGTATCTGTGTGGTGTTCTTAGTATTTGGAGATCGACTTTTCTAGTGGCTAGGATGTTTAACTGGAGTCTTAACGGTGTGATTTCTCCTAATTTAGCTGGGTAGTTCAACACCTGAGGGTTTTTTTGTGTTGATTTTTCAGTTGTGCTAACTGCTTCACTAGTTGGCACATTCCTCCTCCCTTTGTTTATGCCTATATGCTTCAAAATTTATAATTCTCCCTCGCATCATAGCTTTGTAAGTTTCCCAGACCCCAGCTACTGTTGCGGATCCTTGAGGATTGTCTTGGAAGTAGAGATCTGATTCTTTCAGGAGCCATTTAACAAAACTAGGGTCTTGTATTAAAAGGGGATCTAGTCTCCATAGCTGGGATCTATGCTCTTTAGGGGTTCTGAGGAGGCTCAGTACCACAGGGGCGTGGTCAGATAAATACATTGGGGTGATAGATGCATCTATTGTGGCTGTAGTCACTGATGAACAAGTGAGCCAGTGGTCTAGTTGTCTTGCCATTGCCTTGGGGTTGGAGAAAAAAGTGTAGTCTTGGTCTGTGGGATGGGTAAGCCTCCAGATATCATACAGTTTATGTAGGGCTATCAAATCAGTCAGTTTGCGAACAGCTTGGGTGTGTGGTTCTGGTTTTCCATTGAACCTATCTATGATGAAGTCCATGGTGAGGTTTAGATCCTGTCCCATGAGTATTTCTGGATTGTCATGTATCCTTTCTAGCATTTGTTGAGAAATTTTGTTAAAAATTGAGGTGCGTCTGTGTTAGGGGCATAAACATTTATCAGTAGGATCAGCCCTGTGGGAAAATCTACCCACACCATTACCCAGTGTCCTTCTTTATCAGTTTGTACTTCATTGGGCTTCCAGTTCAGGTTCTTATGGAGCAGAACTGACACCTCTCGGCTAGATGCACTGGAGACACTGTGAGCCTTCCATTCCACCCATTCCTTTTTGAGTTTCTGGACTTCTACCTTATTGAGTTTTGTTTTCTGAAGAAAGGCTATTTGAGCTTTTAATTTCTTCAGGAACAGGATTTTTTTTCACTTACTAGAGGAATCTATGGCTTTGACGTTCCATGACGTCACAACAACATCAGGGATGGAAGCCATGAGTAAGAGAAATGTGTACATGTAGTTGAAAGCTGGCTAGTAGGGAGATGGGCACTATGATCCACCTCCGAGTTGTTACTAGGACCTCATTTCAATGTTCCTTTATACCCCTGCATAGTGGAGTTTGTCCACCATTCTGTGTGGATGCTTTAAAGTTAACAACTTGTCTGCTGACTGAAAATAGTACCTTCTGTAATGTGTACTGAAACCCATTTTCTTTCTTTGCCTCTGATTCTCTACGTGTCTATAGCTACTAGAAAAAGGAAAAAGGGTAGCATATTTTATAACAATAACATTGAACCTACTAAACAGTAACATCAACAGTTGATAGTCAATCCATAGAGTGTGAGTTGACTTGTGTGGACCGGCAGGCTGTCTTTCTCCTGGACTGCCAATGTTCAGACAACTCCACTCTGGGGAAGGAGGGTCAGTTATCTGAGCCACGCTGTGCCAAGTTACCATAGAATGAACAAACCAGGGGGACTAAAGCAGTAGTCCAGGCCCTTGGGTGTGAGCAACCGTTTCATTTTAGGTATAAGTGTTCCCAGCTTATACAGGTTCCTGTTCGGCTGTAATTGAGCATTGCTTTGTGTTCATGTTGGTCTGCCAGGGACCGCAGTCATCACCATGGCTTGGGCATGGAATTGAGTGGTGGCCCAGGAGTGGCTGTTCTGTGGTCCTCTGTTGGTTCGGTGTACCTTACCCTTGATGAGGAGGTAGGAGGAGATCCCTCATGTACCAATCACTTAGCTTGCTCTTTGCTCAGTATGACCCCTCCCTATAACCAAGGGAGTCATGGGGCAGAGCAGTCCACCTCCTAAGGCCACTCATCTAGGGGGTGCATGAGTTAGCATCTGCTGATAAGCTTATATCCCTGTAATGGTCCACTGATTCAGTTCTTGGGTGATGGGTGATAGCATCGGTACCAAGATGTTGCCTTGGTGAGCACCCCATGTTTCCATTCCCCAGGATGTCAGCTGCTTCAGGAAGTCTCTGAATTTAGGGTTATAATGGCATCCAGAAGGTAAGTGCTCTGTTCTGATAGGAGAAGGCAGCTGAGGTAATCCTTGCTCATGAGAAATCCGGGGGGGGGGGATCATTCTCTATCCCAGAGTTTCTGGCATTACCCCCTTTGCTTCAGATCAAACATCAGCAGTGATAAATGGCACATGTTATGTGTTGTATCCTAGTAGCTGCCCCCCCAATTGGCTCATCATCTTGAGCCCTGTGGGTGGGCTTGCCTTCTCTATGCCCCACAGGCAATGGGTGCTGTTGCAATAATGCTTGTAGCACCACAACAGCCTACACTGAAAACTATGTACAATAAAGTTTTAATTCAGTTCTTGGCTGAAGAGCAGCCTGAGGGGCACAGTATCACTAAATCTATATTCAACTATTTATTTATATATGCAGGTACCCACTGAGAAGCCTTCTTGATGCTCTCTCCTGTAGTTTTTGGTTGGGGTGCCCCTAACATTGGCAGTGCTCAGAGATCGCATAAATGTTCTTCATAGGAGCTATCTACCCTCTCTTTGGGTCATTATATGTACAAGGCCTTGAGAAGCATTGAGTGAAGGCTGGCTGGCTTGTCTGCTGGGGATGGAATCCTGTTTCTCATTTTATTTCTACTTTCCTTCCATCATTCTGCAGTCTCTTTCCCTAGCTCTGCCTAGAGGGGGTTTGATTGAAGGTGGGCTTCTCCTGACTGCCAGAGATAGAAGTTAATTCCTCATATTCAGTTCCTACCATCATTCCATCCTTCCTAAGTCTCTGTCCCATTTCTGCCTGGTGGGGTACTGAGCAAAGGTGGGCTTTCCCTCTCTGCCAGAGATGGGTCTGTTGCTTGTCTTCTGTTTCTACCATCATTCCATCATTCTGCAGTCCTCGTCTCTAGTTCTGCCTAGAGAGGTATCAGGTGAAGTCTGGCTTTCCCCACCTGCCAGAGATGGGAGCCTCTTCCTCACCTTCAGTTCCTACCCTCATTTCACCCTCTACCGTACTTCAGTGGCCTCCCTTCATGACTCTATTTTACCTGGTATTGCTGTATCTGAGTACCTGCTCTGCTTAATTCCAGTTTCCATCATGCTGTTGTGTTTTAATCATGCTGGGAGTACTCTCCCTGTCTGCATCATGTGTGGATTGTTCCTGGCTCTGGTCAACCTCTCCTTCCTTGAAATTGGATTGGTTTTGGATTTTGCCTCCTGAACATCCTGCTCCCTTGTCTCCTGGTCATCTCTGTGACTCCATGTTTGCTATTTAGCCCAGGTCTTTACCTCCTTTCTCCATTATCCCCCTCACATCTCTGAGCCAGCCCATTATGGTAGTGGATGCTGTTTTCATCTCAGCCACTTCACTGCCCAGGAGCTTTTGCTCCTTCATTCTGTGTTCTTTTTGGGGCTTTTCAGTGCACCACCATTTAACGCTTAACCATCCATTCATTACATCACCTGGATCCAATGCTAATTCATATGTACATTACATATCCTGCATCCTGTACTTCATCATATGCCCATCCTTGACTCAGGCTTCAAGCACCCATTTATCCATACTACTATCTCTTCACCATCCAGTGTTCAAATCGTCTGTTGGATTATGGTTCCAGCTTCCAGCTCTCAATCACATATATTATTTCATCTATCGACTCCAGTACTCAATCACCAAGTTCATTATATCTCCAGCATCCATTACTAGTTCATCAAAGTACCTAAATTTCATGCCTTCAGCACTCAACCATCTGAGATTAAATCTCCTCATTTACCTACCTTATATGTTCCACACAATTGGCATCATTACTCCTGGCCAGCTTTCTAAAGTCTATCCATTCCTTTCATAAAAGAGTCTACTGATCCAGTGACATTCCTTGACCTGCATGGCATCGTAACCATCAGACAGCATGGAAGCACCATTACCTCCCTTTAATCACTACTGAAGTATGTTTGGCCATCCTCCAAGAATCGAACCATATAGAGGATATTACTTCTCAACCACCTCCACAGAATCCTTCCTCAGAAAAGTTACTGGATTCAGACTCATGGAAGTTTCTTCATCCTGATATTCTCCTGAACAGCAATCTTAATGAAGTCCTCTCCTAACCTAATCCTCACTACCAAACTACACACTTACTTCCATCCTGGGATGCCCAAACAGCACTGTAACCATCCGGCTTCTATGGAAGACCACCATACCCTACCCATTGGTATTCACTCCATCAGTTCTTGAAATCCACCACCATAGCTAATCAGTCACAGCAATACATCAGATCAAACCTGTCATCCCACTCATGCTCACTTAAACTAGCCATCAGATGTCTATCATAGAGCCTTCTTGCATCTAATACATTGTAATTATACACCATGTTAGACCATCAACTACTGTATGTCTGGCTTGCAGAGAAGAAAGACGAAATGTTCATGTTTACCAGTCTATCTCATTTCCAGCACCCAAGATCAACCATTGATTTTTCCAGGCACTATTACTGTTGAATGTGTTGACTTTGTGGAAAGGTCCTACAATGCTTTGTATAACTGAATTATCTTACCTGCAGCTGGTGTAGTTGTGTTTTGTGGTGAACCTAGAATACAAGTAAATAATAGAAATTAGAAAATACAGTACAAGTCAGTAGCCATGGTAACTCAGAGGTTTCCTCTAAGTACAAGTACAAGTCACATTAAACTGTTTCTCCAAGACAATGGTTTAGCATTTTTCAGTGGGCTGCTTTATGTGTGCACTTCTCATTGCACTGCAATAATAAAAGTTTTCTAATGGTTTATTTATAGCTGCCTTTCTGTTTCAAGTGTACTTTGCTGCTCTGGAAACTTTGTGTCACTGCAGTACCTTGATCAGTGCACACATTAAGCAACCCTTTACTTAATTTATTTATTTAGTTTTTGTTGTCGGGTAAGTGCACCAGACAAATTCTGCCTATTGTCAAGCAGGACCCAGGGGAGGAGGATACAGATGAATGCCAACTGACTTTGAACCAGATTAAGCTGTTGGTGGTATTTTAGTGTGTGGGGGGAAATGTAGCCACGGCAACAGGGAAATTCCCCTACTGGACTGTAGGGGAGCTGCCGTCCTATGCTAGGATGGCTACTTCTCCTGACTTGCTGACTGAGATGGATGTGGAGGGAGCTGGGGAGAAGGCCTCATCCCCTGCTCTAAATTTACCAGTGGCTTAAGAGGTTTTTCAGGATGCTGAAGGATGTATTACCATTCCAAAGAGTGACAAAGAGTACCAAAATGGGCTTCATATTTTGGATGGAATGGGTGATCAAAGTGCTGTTGTGATAAATAATGCTGATCCTAAAATACCTACAAATACAGCAAGGGTGCATATGTTGCAGGCCTTACCAGAAAAGGAGAAAACTCAGTTCCAAAGAAAGAAATCTGAATTAAAAGCTGCTATGCATCTGCTCTAGGAAGAGAAAGCATTGGAGAATCAGATCCCTGCGGTTACCTTACAAGGTGCACAAGTCCCAACTGACACTGCATCACCAGACTCAGGTCCGATTCACCAAAAATGTCCCTTATCGCAAACTACTGCCACAGTTTTTTCGTTTACTGCTCTGGGACATTTAAAGCACACAAATGTACATAAGGAATTTGTGCAGATTGTAATAGGGCCTAAAATACAGCTGTGTACTACTGACCCAACTTTATTTAATAACCCAATACCTCTCAAAGTGACCGGAGATTTCCAGATGCTGGCGAATGATGTGGTACCTTGTACTGCTCCTTGTGCTGAAAAGAATAGCAATAGTGTGGGGCGACCTATCACAATGAATCCCGAGCTGGGCAAGCAGGATGTTGCAGAACTATTTCTGTGGACAGCTTTAGAAACAAAACAGAAGGCCCTGAAGATTATGATGAACAAGGGACTGTCGGATGCTGGTGTTATTAAACCCTCTTGGGGGGCTAAGGGATTAATGGAGGGTGCTCTTGGTAACATCCCCAAGAATCTAGAAGGGCAAGGCCTGGACTGGACACCAGAATATGCCTTTGGGGGTCAGGCTGGAAATTGAATCCTGAAGGCCACTGGTACCCGGATCCGGATTGGGACCCCACAACTCTATTGCAAGGTAGCCCAAATTGGAAGCCCCCAGTCAGTGCAGGGCCTGACCAAATTAATTCTCCAGTTGGTGTTCCACTGGTTGTTCCACAACCTGTAAATGATCATGATGACCCCCAGGGCCCCCTTCCCTCAAAGGAGACTTTGACTGGAGCTCCACATGACTCTCAGAAGAAGGATGGGAATAGAAAAAATATTCTGACTTCTTTCAGAAAATGGAGGCTGCACCACAAAGGAATGTGGCCCATTTCAAATAAAAAGGGGGGCTGGACATTCAATCAGACAGATACTATGTTGAGGCAGCTACTAAAAGATTCCTTGAAATTCACCCCAGCTGAGGTGTTTGCTTTTAATAATATTTCAGGGTAAGATAATTATGATGTCAGCTTCCAATCCCCCTTCCTTTTGGAACTCTTTTGGACTCGCTATATTCAGTGCAAATTTTCCCCGCTCTGGACCCCATTCTTGGTTATATCACTAACCAAACCCCTCACAAAATTTGTGACCATAATGTTTTGAAATGAGGGTATACACATGGATGATATTACTCAGTGGCTACAGCAATGTTGCACTGTACTACAATAAGTGCCCCAGAAGCGATTTTAGATGACTGAAGACTTCTGGACGGGGGAATATAAAGGTGAAACTGACACAAAATGAGGATAGCATTATGCACATCTCTAATTGCTTTTTTCTTGGTAGGGACAGAGTTGTCTGTTTATATGCTGAGCAATACAAAGCATGCTATAAATATAGCTCAAGGACTCATTTATCTTATATGTACTGATAAACCCCATTGTTGCATTTGTGGGAAGTTGGACACATCAGCAGGCAATGTTCTAATTACAGCAGATGTTCCTTGTGTGATATGTCAGGTCACCTTTATCATGAATGCCCTTGGACTTCTAGAAACAAACATGACAAAATGGATCCAGATGATCTCATCAGTGAGGCTCAACAGGCAGCCAAACCCCAAAATAAAGATTCTGGCCATCAACAACCTGAGTATAAGGCAAAGACTCCTATGAGCCTGATGACCAAGAGGAAAACAATCTGTAACTCACCTCCCTGATGCAGCGTCTATGGAGAGGAACATGATCAGGACAAGGCAGTTCCTGTAATAGGGCTTCCAGAGCATACCACTTGACCGGATTCATCTGACCCCATTGACCTCCCACTACCCATGATCAAAATTGAAGTTGTAGATGCTTTATTAATTCTGGTGTGCTACCCGGAAGTACCAGCTGAGGTCCCAGTACAGCAATTTCAGCAACCTGGGAGTTCACCCACCACGGGACGAAGATCTATACAGAGCAGCTCAGCAACCTCTGGAACTTTTAATTTCAGCTCTGAAAATCTTTTTTCAGTGCTTAAAATGCAAGATTAGGGTGATATGGACATGGAAGATGAGGACAGTGAGTCCAACCCAGGTTCTACAGACACCTAAAAAACTGTCAGATGTAGATACTCTGGGAAGAAAAAGAAAAGGAAAAAATGATGGTTTGAATCACTGGACTATGTAAATGCATATAGTATCTTTGCTTAATGTATGTAGCTTATTGAACCATAAGAGATGGCTCATTGCATTTCAAACATTCCATGACTATAAATTTGATGTTTTATTTTTACAAGAAACTTGGATGTGGTCTGATACCCAGCTACAGTTATTTAAGGCTGAATGGCCATGGGGGCCTTCTTATTGGTCCTTTGGGATGGATAGGTTGGATGGGATAGGGATCCTAGTTACAGGGTTCAAATTTTCACTAATGAAACTCATTGATCTGATCCCTGGCAGGGTCCTTATTTTGGATAGTTTTTGGAATTCCCAGCCCAGTAGATTTATTAACATCTATTGTCAACAATCCAAGGCAGAGAGGGTCAAGATGATTGAAGTAATACAGTCATTTTTAGTGACCACCAGAATTGTTTATTAGCTAGAGACTTTAATTATACTTTAGCCACAAGGAACATCTTCTCTCAGCAAAAAAAAAGTTATTGTGACTCTAATATGCTTTTTAAGTGCATTTTTACTGTGCATCAATTAACTGTTCAGACTGCAAAATAAGAGGTTCACTTTCACATATCAGAGGGGGCAACTTACCTCTACTATCGATTATATTTTTGCAAGCAAACATCACCAATCTATTACCCAGTTTAATCTCCAGGTAGAATTTTCAGATAATTTATTATTAGTTGGGTCCTTTACAGATTCCTCGACTCCACAGCACCATGCCAATCGATGGAAACTTATTTCTTCAGTGCTCCAGGTTCAGGGGATACAAAGTTCCATTAAAGGACTTACAGTAGCCAGACTATCTGTGTTGGATCTTTATGATGATTTGGGGGATTGGTAGTGGGATACTAAGCAGTATCTTAGAAAGTTTTTTCAGAAATTTGGGAAAAAGAAAGCCAGGAATTTATTTTTTCAATACCTCAAACTCCGGGCACAATTACCAAGGTTAATGACAATTGCTCCTGGCACAAATCAGAATGTCTTTGATAAATTATTAAAGTAAAAACAGATTTACTTAAATTCCAATACTATAGGGAACAGTCTATTAAGGCAAATTTATTATACGGAACTCAAAAAAACCCTCAACTTGGCCCTTTTGAAATGTGTAAAAATAAAAGAGACGCCTCCTCGCTTCATGAATTATGTGATGACCAAGGTAATTTGACCGCAGATCCTTTTAAACTGTATCACAGAATCCAGGTCCATCTGATAACACTGCAATCACAAAGTACCTTTCGCAAGCTAGAGTTATTCCAGATTTTCAGAGAGGCCAAGATCTTATTAAGCCAATTTCAGTTCTTGAAGTCCAACAAGCCATTAAATTGTCTTCCCCTGGGCAGGATGGCCTACCTTTCAAACTATATAGAACCTTCGCCACTGAGCTAGCACTGGGGTTGGTACAGGTGTATAACAATCGCTTACAGAATGGTCCTATCCCTTCATTTTTCACTAAAGTTCTGGTTATTTTCCTTTTTAAAACTGGAGATAGATCTGAGATCAGTAATTGGAGGCCGATAACCCTCATGAACACAGATTTTAAATTATTATCTAATATTTTGAATTTGCATTTAAAAAAAACTATGCTGCCATAATGTTGCACCATTTCCAATTTTGTGGCTTGCCTGGGTGGAAAATTCAGCAGGCCCTTATTTTAATAAAAGAGGTCATTAATTATTATAATATGCATAGTCATTCTGGGTTTTTGATATCATTAGACCTTAGTAAGGCTTTTGATAGAGTGAATCATGACTTTCTGTTTCACACCTTACGTCATTATGGCATTCCACAG
Source organism: Neoceratodus forsteri (assembly GCA_016271365.2). NCBI lineage: Eukaryota > Metazoa > Chordata > Ceratodontiformes > Ceratodontidae > Neoceratodus > Neoceratodus forsteri. The sequence goes on along the minus strand of CM028132.1, from coordinate 1,158,422,114 downwards.
GCCTTTGTGCTGTGGCTACAGAGGCTGTATTCTTCAGGTTCCATTAGTCCCATTGTTTTAGGTAAGGTGGGAAAGACAATATGCATTACTGAGGGAGTCCATCAGGGCTGCCTCTTAAGCCCCCTTCTGTATGTGGACCCCCTGATTCAATACAATGTTCAAAATGCTTCTCTAACAGGAGTACACAGGTCTCAGCAGGATGATGAGCTCCAGATTCTGGCATATGCCGATGATATTTGCCTATTTGCAGAATCTAGAGATAGCATTTTAGCAATGCTTTCTGAAATTGGTTTATATTTGGCTGTATCTGGGGCAAAACTAAATCTTAACGAAAGTGTCAGCTTTACGGAAGCTTGGAAAAACTAACAGTGGTCCTATTGATAACATATTGTGTAACAACCCCTATAAAATTTTGGGATTGATACTTTCAGGAGTTGATATGGGTTCTTATAACTGGGATTCAGCCCTGGCTGCATGTGAATTTAAGGTGCATAGATGGAAGGGTGAAAACTATCTATATTAAAACAGGTTTCAATTATAAAGAAATTTCTAATTCCAGGCTTATTATATACAGGGATAATTTTTCCTTTACCCATTCATATGGAGACTAAAATTTATAGCTTGGTTTTTCCAATTACTGTGGCATAGCCGGTTGAACCCCGTTAAAAGAATATACTTATTTACATAAGGATAAGGGAGGGTCAGGGATGGTCAACACAGTGGTTTTCTTTCATGCACTTTTTTGTTCACAAAATTTTAAGTTAGTCCTTCAACTGTCAGAAGCTCTTACAAAAAAATGGTTGCTGAATAGTTATGAAGGTTTTTTTCAGGTTTGGAAAGAAGAGATTCCCAAACAATATAAATATCTAATTTTCCCACTTACTATCAGACATACTATTCAAAAAACTCAGGAAGTGGCATCTGAATAAGGATACTGTTGGTAAATTGTCCTGCTCCCAGCTATATTTAAAGATAATGACCAGAACATATCCTGACTCAACTGGTTTTTAAACACTGTCTTGAATCTGACAATGTGAAAGTGCTACATCTTTTAAACACTAGACGTATTCTGGAAAAATTGTGGGAAAATTGTGTGGTTGAGTGTATATAGCAGACTAAACATTGGGGGAACAACAAACATAAGGCTCTGGAAGAACAATGTTGCCCCTTTCCTGACTGTGTAGCTATGATTAAAGATAGTAATTATTTTTTAATATCATGTGCATATTCCAGTAATTTGTGGATTTATTTAGCTAATGCCTGGGGGTTGAAGTGGTTGTCTAAAATGTCTTATCCAAGTATAGCTTTGGGTATGTATCCAGGTACCCTAAAGAATTGTGATATCAGTTTGTTACGTGTTCTTTGCCATTCTAAAATTTTATCTGTGGCATGCTAGATGCCAGTGGGTTCTACAGCAAAAACTGGTGTTGTACGATACTTTCAGAATTCTATGTGAAAATGGTATATGGGAGATTTATGAATATGAATTACATCATAATCCCAGATCAACTGTGTTTTTGTGGTGGAAAGGATTTTCTAAATTTATAAAATTTAAATAATTTATGCTGTAGGTCATAAGATGGGAAATGGGGTTTGTATCACTTGTCACCATTGTAGGTGTTGTGTAATCCTTTTATTTTTTCTTTAATTCAGTTTGGGTGGTGGGATGGGAAATATTGTCAGTTTTGGTTTCAGGAATTGATTGTATGTAGTTACACCAGATGTTTTGATTATGTGTTATCAATAAAATATTCTTGTACTCTTTTCGAGAAGTGCCATGGGATCTTTAACAGCCACCTGGGACATCGGTTTAATATCTCATCTGAAAGACAGCACCTCAGGAGTGCAGCACCCCACCCTCATGCTGCACTGCAGTGTCAGTATTGGGATATTAACCCAAGTGCCTGGTGTGGGGATATAACCCACAGCTTTCTGATCTCCCAGCCTCAGAGGCGAGTGTGCTACCTGCTGAGCCACTGACACTGACTCTTAACCACCACGATGGTGCCCGATTTAACCCCAAATGCATTCTGAGTTCCCTCACCCACCCGCACATCCTGATTACATTTTTTTCCATGTTGTGTAATTATATTTTTACAGATTAATTACAGATATCTTACAGGTACATTTTAACTGTACTTATTCTCAGACAGCTTGCAGAGTGAAAGAGTAAGCGAGCAGGACTGTTCCCTTTGGCGCTTCTAGAATCCTACTACCACACACACAATCCAGCCAAAAGGTCTACAAAAAAATCACAATAATGATGGGCAGACAGGGAAAATGGGAGCAACTCCTGTAACAAAACTGAAGCTAATGTACATGTCCCAACAAAACTCCAAGCACTCCCATAGAAATTACAGGTACTGGGTAGAACTTGCTTCAATCCAAGATACTCAGCTCCACTGCTGAGCGCTTAGCCATTTCAAATAAAATTGCAACAAGTCTGAAGTACTGTACGGTGTACCAAAAACCTTTTTATTTAGCATAAAATAATAAACAAACATGCACACTGCCCCAGGGATACTGTAGTGGTATGGTCTGCTTTTCTTTCGTATCTCGGTATCCCATCAAAAGGGTGAGTGGGATTGAGTGACTCAAATATGAGTGATTGAATCCCAGTACCTATATTGTGGGCTACCCTGAAAGGATAGCAACAGGTGAAAAAGAAGCAGATGAGAGTGACCGGAACCACAACATAGGGAAGGAAGAAGAGAGAAGGAAGAAGAGGGAAGGTATGTGGGAGGCAGTGCAGTGGAGAGGCTGCTGAGCTGGCCATGTGTAGTGCGGTGGTGAAGGTGGCTGGCTACAATTGGGAGGTGCAGGGTTTTAAGTCTGAGGTGTGAAAGTTTTTGTGGTTGCAGAGGTCTTTATTTGGTTTAAGATCCCCTCAACATTCCCAGGTTGTACATTTTTAGTTAGGGTGTGGGGGCACAGCTCCCATACATAGAGATCCATGTTACCGCTGTTGTTTTCCTGCAAGTATACATCACTGTTTTATTTTCGACTGATGTACACTCACCCTAATGGTTATGACATAGAACATCATACCTTGGGCTTACTGCTGTTTTATTAGAAATGACTGATTTAAAGCAAGTTGTACACAGTAATTTTAATGGGAGTGCACTTCTGCCATCCCGCCTTCCCTGCTTGTATTATGGCTACTACTGTACTGTAGAGTATGCACTCTTTCTGCCACACCATCTGCTATTTATAGTTAAAAAATTAAAGCAAGTGGCAGTACAGTACAGTATGTGTTGTGGGGAAATGAAAACTGTACCACAAACTTCACAACCTGGAAGACAGATTCGTCAGTGGTGAAAGTGTCGAAAGGAACGGTCCCACTCACTTGCTCTTTCTCTCTGCAAGCTGTCTGTGAGCAAGTACAGTTAAAATGTACCTGTAAGCTACCTGTAATTGATCTGTAAAAAATAATTACAATATGTACAAAAAAAATGTAGTCCAGGATATATGGGTGGTGAGGGAACTCAGAAGTGCAGTAGAATCAATCGGCATCAATAGCAGTGATTAAGCATTTTAATGGGTTGTAGTATGTACACAATGCACAACAGTGCATTGCATGTACACTGCATTGAAAGTTGAAGAATGGTTGAAAAAAGAGTTTGTGTTACAAGCATTTAGTATTGCCACTGCATTTACAGCAGAACTATAAACAATGCCAGAGCAGTGAGTTGGAGGAACAGTTTAATCTGACTTGTACTGTAGATGGCAGTTATATCAGTAACATTTCTTTTCAAATGCCTATTTGACCATACTCATCTAGTTAGAAGGCTGCCAGTGTTTCTGTATTTTATTGAACAATGATGTTTATATTTAAATCATGCAGCATTCATTACATGTCCACATTCACCATACAATGAACTAATACTAAAGGACAATTACAGGGGTGCTAGTGTCCTGGTCCCTCAGGTAGTCATGTTAATCAGTATCTTGAGTGTCGAATCATTTGGAATAATCAAGACCATCATATTGCATGTGCAGTCTTTCAGCTGACTACCAGAACCCACAGGCTAAAGGGTTTGTTGAGGCACACACATACACAGTACTCTTTGGGAACAATGTCACCTGCTGACTCTTGAACAGTCTTGCAGAAAGCAATACAGTTCACGCCACTTAAGCAGGATGTGGTTAATGGGGATGTTCAGTTAAGTCAAAGTCAAAGTCAAAGTCAACTTTATTTAAAAAGACGCCCAATCCCGAAGGCTCTGGGCGCCGTACAAAATCTTTACAGTTTATCATACTGTATACATTCAAGTTAAAATATCACACATATAACTTAGACCCCAAAAGCCTGCACAAATAAAAAGGTCTTTAGACTACTCTTAAAAGCCTCTACGGTAGGGGGCCTCTCTCACTTCAAATGGCAACGAGTTCCAGAGAGCTGGAGCAGCAACTCCAAAGGAACGATCCCCTGCTCATTTCAGCCTAGCTCTCGGAACTGTGAGGAGGCCACCACCAGAGGAGCGAAGATCCCGGACAGAGGTGAACGGTACCAGGAGATCAGAAAGGTAACCAGGACATTTCATCGGTAACTGATTAATGACCCTTTAGCCTTAATTATACCTGCTGTTGGATATTACAGATTGATGGTTTGGTTAATCGGTATGTTTTCTCCATAAAACCACACCTTTTTAGTCCTTGCGGTTTTGATAGTCTGATAGAATTTCCTCAGCTATCACAGGCAAACAAAATGAGCTTTCTCTTGCACAGCGATTAAAGATACTTGAAGCTCTACAGGCACCTACAACTTCACTCCCCCAATGTTATTAAGCAGCTTGGCATTTCAAGAAGCCAAGTTGTGACATCAGACAAAACACTGAGACTATCCTTTCAGAGTGGCAATCCAATGCATAAAAGCAAGAGAAAATGAAAGCAGAAGGGGAAGGATGCAGAGGTGGAGGACACCAATCTTATCTGGTTGCAGTGCTGTCATCAGAGGGGCTAGGCTGTCAGGTCCTATCCTGAAGAAAAAAAATACAATGAATTGGCCACTGAACACAGTCATGACTCATTTGAGTCTACAGATGCCTGGCTATCTCACTGGAAACTGAGGCATGGTATAAACTACAAGAAAAAGCGGGGGAGTATTACAGGCATTGATAGTGACAGAATGTGTCAGTGCAGTCCTGGAAATGAAGTGTAAAAGAAGGCATGTCTGGAAACTGTAAAAGGACATATGTCATGCTTCTGTGGATAACTGCTCTGCATGTTCACAGGACATTGTGAGAATGTATACTCCCATAAAAGTTGTATATTTAACACTTCAACCCAACCAGCCTAATCTAACCTGTGGATATGGGAGTGATCCAGAATCTGAAAGGGCATTGAAGGGCCTTTATGTTAGCACAGACTGTGGGCATTACTATCACAACTAATTTAAAAAAAAAAATAGGTTTGCAGCTGAGAGTTGACCCCCCCATGAGACCACCAACACCGGCAAACCAAAACTAGCTGATGTGGTTATGCCAGAGTTTCTGACTGCAGAGGAGATTTCTGAGTTTGTGGGCATTGATTCTGAGCTTGCCACAGATGAAGAGACTGCCGATGCCAACATACGTTCCACCACAAAGAGACTTAGGATCAACAATACTACAACTAAAGAGCCTGAACAAGAAGACATTGACCCTCCACCAGTGTCAGTCAGTAATCAGGGAGCACATAATCACTTCCATTCTCTCATGTCCTTGTGCCAGCAGAATAGAGAAATGGAAGAATAGAGCAGGTTACAGATTCTGGAAGGATGATGATGAAGTAAAATATGCTCTGATACCAAACAGAGCAGGCTGTCTGATTTTTTTCAGCTGTTAAATACTTTTACTTCTACTTAGTGTGTAATCCTTAGTGCCAGTTTGGTTTTTTGTTTCATTTATTATGGCTTATTGCTATTAATATTAACCAGTATTGTGAAAATGTATAACAGCTGTTTTTTTTTAACTTTGTTTGACCAAGTATGATAAAACAGTGCATTTAACTGTGATGTGTGCTATTTTGAGACATCTGAGTAGTTAGTGCCTATAAGTGAAAAACGAGTCTTGAAAATTTTTTTTAAAATAAGGCTTCTTCTGATAATCGGGACAGCTGCTTAATAACATTGTAACAGTAGTATCGGATAGTGTTAGTCATGATGGAACCTGACACTAGTCATTACTGTACTACACAATAACTGCAGTTTTTTTAGACCTGAACTATCTGAAAGGAAATTCTCCTTTTGTCTGTTCTCGACATTAAGTGTTCAGTAAAAATAGATGATACATTCTATTCCATATTCTTGCAAGTATCTCAAATTCATTTACTGTACAAAAATCAGTTTAAGTTGACCCCTCCTCCCATATGAAGTATTGCTTTCTAGGGGGTTCACTTACCTACCCCCCCCCGTGTGATTGTATACTGCTTAGTTCATCTTACACCCCCAGCTCCACCAGCTGTTTATGTTCCTCCTTGTCTATCTCTTTTAGTATTAGAACACCATGATCATGTGCCCAAGCATCTCTTCACTTGCTTAATATTTTGAGTATGCTAATCTTTTTGTACCCAAAGCCATTATTCAGCTTGATGAAGCTAGCTAGATCCTCTTTTCCTTTTTCATTTATTTAGTTTCATTTTTACTGCAATTTATTTGGAAACAGGAGGTGACATGGCCATTGAGCAAAAGCAAATTTCAGTGAAGTCCAAAATATTACAGAATTGCAGAAATTACAGGAAAATCTTTCTTTCTTTCTTTCTTTCTTTCTTTCTTTCTTTCTTTCTTTCTTTCTTTCTTTTCTTTCTTTCTTTCTTTCTTTCTTTCTTCAGGAAGAGCATACTGAGCCAAGGCTAGTTTCCAGGTGTCAGCAGAGGAGAGGAAAGGGGTTACAGCACATATAATTACAGTAAGCCATAAAAAACTGCAGTTGCAATGATTACTTGAAAAGTGCAGTAACAGAACACAGAAAGAATCAAGTGAATATTGTCAAGACAAATGGACCATAAAATTAGTTTGCAGGGCAGTTTGCAAAAAGGTAAGAGCTAAACAAAGTGCACCTTATCTATTAAGAAAAAATGACAGTGCTTTGGCAGTGTAGATGAATAAAACAGGCAGTTTCAGGTCACAGGTTTGAGCCAAAATCTTGAGGGGGGATGGGGTCAAATGCAAGAGGGGCAGTCAGGAGGTACTAGCAAACACAAGAGACCAATACATGTCCTTTAAAATTCAAAATGTAACATACTAAGTTTCTTACAGTGCAATAGAGCATTTGGTGCTGCAGCAGACCATTTTTAGCTCAGCCTATGAATAGCATGTGGAGGACCATACATCAGCCTCACTTTAATAGGAATATAGTTCCAGGTCACTGGGCAAGAATGGGAAAAAGAATGCCTGCCCTTTGAGGTTGTGTAGTACAGAACACAATTTCAAGGCCACCTGCAGAATTGAATAGAAGGCCAACCACATAATCAACTTAGAGCATTTCAACAACATAAATGCTTGGGCATACAGTGTAAGTACTAGATTTTCAGGGAGTTCTCATTTCAGCTTGGATTCATATATAAATCAGTAAATAACAACACTAGCCTAGCACCTCATGGCTCCCCACAGACAGTTAGGGTGGACATCCAGGGGTTCTCTTCATAGAGAGTGGAGCTTGACTCAGGGACAAGGGAGAAAATAGCCAAAGCACCAAATGGTAACAGTTTAAAAAAAACAAAAAAAACTGACATTCACACCAGCATAAGTCTCAAGCATACAATCCTTATTTAGTGGCTTATGCAGGCAATAAGACGTGACAGAGCATGGCTTAGGCTGACATACGATAACTGCCCTCCAGGGGCATATAGAAACATGGCACCACAGGTGGAGTCCCTTGCAGCCTCAGAAACCCTTGTTATTTAGCCTGACCAACACCCTAGAGTGTCTTACTGTGCTTTTAAAATGGGTAGCTATACATTAAAAAAATAAAATTATAAAAATTAAAAATAAGATTACTAGTAAACTACCATAGTTTCCCAAAGACAGATGGCAGGTGTCACTAGATAAAGCAATTAGGTTTGTTTTCTTCCTGCCAGCCAATTACAGATCCCCCAAAGTATAACACCTGTGATTTCCTGACAGTTTGTAGGTATGGGTGGAGGTGGGGGAGCGGGGTGGCTTGGGAGGGGTACTGATAGCCCTGTGGGGCATTTACTAAATGTATCATTGGGGATTTGGGCTGGAGGGGTGCTAGCCCACAAGGGCTGACTTCTTGTACATGTGGAGGTTCGGGAATGGTGAGGGTTTTGTGTGGTTGAGGGGAGGGGGACTATGGCTCACTTTCACATGCTGCAAATTGGCACATACCCTGGTGGATGGCAAAGTATTCTTAAACCAGCTCATAGATGGTGTAAATGTACTTTGACGGATGTCCTCCACAGTTGTTTTAGAATCCCAGATTAGGGGATGTGGCAGTCGCCCTTTCTGAATAGGGTGCAGCAGGTGCTGTAAACCCCCTTGTGCCATGTCGCATTGAGATTTATGATGCAACCATGGTGCAAGTCCAGTTTGGTGGAAGAAATCTGTGACATGTCGCAGGCTGCTTTTGAGAATCCCAAAGGGAGAAACTCATGGCGCAAAGTGCTACTTGTGGCATTCCTGTTGGCACAAGTCACTTTGCACCATGAGTAAGCTTTTGAAAATTGGCCCCATTGAACTCTTTTAGTCTCTCCGCATAGGGCTTCTGATGCAGACCTTGCACCATTTTGACAACAGTCCTCCTGACCACCTCCATTCTGCTTATTGCTTTCCAGAAATGTGGTCTCCAGAACTGGACACAGTTCTCAAGTTGGGGTGCTATGCATTGACCTCTACAGGGGTAATATCACCACCCTCTTCTTGCTGGTGATATGCTTACCTATGCTCTACAGCATTCAACTAGACTTCTTGACTGCTTTGTCACATTGCCTGGGCACCCTTAGGTCATCTGATAAAATTACCCCCCAAATCTCTTTCTTTCTTATTTACTGTCAGTATTGCTCCCACAATTTCTTATTCTGCCCCCGGCTATCTGTGGACCAAATGCAATATTTTGCAATTTTTTGGCACTACAAAACTAGTTGCTTGATTACCCAGTCAAAGAAATCTATTAGATTTGTTTGCCATGACCTTCCCCTTGTCTGTTGACTAAGTCTGTCAGAGGTGCAGCTAGTACCTCTCTGAGTTCCATCTGCACCCTTGTATTTATTTATTTATTTGTACAATTGGATTTACAATCTTTGCGCCAGAGACTCATTTACAAAGGCACCTCATTACAGAGAGGACAAAAAAGAGATGCAGGTTACAGAATGCGGACAGACAGACTTACATTAATTTATGTACAATCTATATATGTAGTTACATTTGAATTAATATAGGACACCTCAGATATACAGATGCCTAGCCAGGGAAGGGATAGAGAAACCAGAGGGGGGGAGGAGGATGAGGGAAGGGTGTGTGTGTGGAGGCAGTCCGGAGGACTTTGTCGAGAACTGAGTGTACTGAGGGGGTATGCAAGCACCGGTTAGTGACAATTACAGCAGTGAGTGTTGAAAAGGTGGTTCCAAAAAGTGAGCTTAAATGGAGCAATTTTGAGGGTATTTGTGACAATGACAGGAAGAGAATTGAACCAAGAGGGGGTCCTGTAACAGAAGGATCTCTGAGCTAGGGAGGACCTAGTCTTGGGTACAATTATGGTGGTCTTTTCAAAGCTGCTGGTGGAGACTGCGGGGGAGACCTGCTAAAGGGAGGCAGACACCCGGGGGGGGGGGAGCCTGGTGAGGATTTTCTTGGTTAGTAGGCAGGTCTGGTAGTGGAGTCTTTCTTTGAAGTTGAGAAGATTGGCAGTGGTGTAGAGATGGCAGGTATGGGTGAGCCTAGGGGCACCGGTCAAGAGCCTACAGGCCTTGTTGAATGAGACGATCTTACTGAGTGCAGTATTATTGGCAGCTCCATATATAGGTAGGCTATAGTCCACTAAAGACGGGACAGAGGATGTGTGGCCAGCTAAAGAGCATCAGGTGGGAGACAATCTTTGTGGTGGTAAAGGAGGCCAATTCAGTTGTTAGTGGCAGTCAAGAGGGCATTAATGTGGGCGTGAAAGGCGAGGGTAGTGCTGAAGGTAATCCTTATGTATTTGTTGGTGGATACTTGCTTAAGGGGGTGCTGAGAACTGAGGAGGATAAGGAGGAGGGGCATTTTTTGCTTTGTTTTGGTGGTGGGAGAAGAGCATCGAATTAGTCTTTTTTGGATTAATAACAAGTCTATGTTTCCTGAACCACTTTTCTACCTGGTTAAAGGTGTGTTGGAAAGAGTCCTGGAGGGAGGCAGATTTACAGTGTGAGGTGTAGAGAACAGTATCATCCATGTATAGAAGAATTTTGCCATAGCAGGCACTGGGCAGGGTGTTTAGGTAGAGACTGAAGTGTAGGGGACCCAGGATGGAGCCCTGGGGAACCCCGGAGTGGACAGAATGGGCGTCGGACAGATTCCCATTGATTTTTATGCACTGTGATCGAGCTGAGCAGTAGATAGAGCACCAGGTGAGGGGACCAGTGAAGAAACTGATTTGGTAAAGGGAGTCAAGTAAGAAGGGATGGCAGATAGTGTCAAAGGCCTTGGAGAGGTCAATGAACACTGCTCCAGCAAGGCTGCCAGAGTCAAGGGAGGAGTGCCAGAAGTTGGATGCACCCCCTTTGGCTCCATAGCTTAGTCAATCTTCAGATTTCTGAGTTCTTTTTGGACTCTGTCCTCAGAAAAGGGACTACTGTCCATTTCCCTCCCCTCAAAATCCTTTGTGTATTTCTGTATTCCATTTCCTTCGCCTTGTACTCTGAACACTGGGCAGAAGTATTTGTTTAAGATATTCGCTATTTCTTGATCTCCCTCCATACAGTCCCTCCTCCCTTTAACCTAACAATCCCTCCCTTGGTCAAAGCTGGCCAGGTGGAGCTGAGAGCTGAGGCAATGGATGACTTACCTCATTCCAAGTTTGTGACCTGGGTCCAGGAGCCTACTCGGTTTGGTGAGGGTCATTGGAGGGAGGAGAGGATCAAGCGTCTGGAGGACTGCTCTCCTCTCCTGGAAGGGGGGTTGTGGATCCCCAGTGTTTAGTGACTCCCAGTGGAGACTGGGAGCCGCTGCAGCTGTGTAACACCAGGAAATGATCTGAGGCATTGGTGGATGTCCTGTGAGTGGGCGTAGGAGTTATGCATGTCTGCACTTTGGGGATATGGAAGTTAAAAAACCCTCTTGCATGCACAAGGATACCCCTGATGGACTCCAACTCCCACCAGCCTTAACAAAGCCCAGCATAAGTCAGGCTAGGGGCTCAAGGGTGATCTCAGTCTTCCCCTTTGTTCCCCACTGGGGGGCCCCTCTGTGGGGGGCAATTCATGTCCTCCCATCCTTGCAGTTTAGGCAGAGACTGGGTCAGAGGAGTTTTGAGGGTCCATGAAAAGGGATGATAGGGGGATAAAGGCGCTATCCCCACCACACAAGAGGAGAATAAATAGAGTTAAAAAAAACCTTCCCATTGTCTTCCCTTTCTTATTACTATACCCCCAAAATATCTTCTCCAGTTTTGATACTGCCTGAGCTATTCTTTCCTTACTTTTGTCTTTGAACTCCTTACTGCTTTCTCTGCTCTGTTTTCCTCGATACACTTCCCTATCTCCCTCCCTTCCTCTGGGTCTCTTGATACCTTCTGAAATTTACTCTTTCAGCCTTTACCTTTTCTGCCACCTCTTTCAAGAATCATAGCAGTTTCATCTTCTTTTTAATTTTGCTTACTTGCTTGACACTGAGGTGTGTTGCCACTCTACCCTCTTTTACTTTGCCCCCCCCCGTCATCTCCCCCACCAGGTCATTCCTGAGGCATTCAACAATCTTTGCACCCTCAGCTCTTCTGAAAACCAGGACCCTATCCCCTGTGTGGTTGGAGACTGCATCTGTTCTTAAGTTGAAGTACACTGTATGATGATCACTGATCCCCAGATGGCTTCCAACCTTGATATATGCAATACTGTCCCAGATAGTAAGAACCAAGCCCATTATTGCCCAATCATGAGTGGGCTCACTGACTACTTGCCTGAAGAACGTCCATTGCAAGGAGTCCAGGATATCCCTGCTCCTAGCTGACACTGTAGCTGAAGGACTCCAAATAAAATCTGTCAGATTGAAGTCCTCCACCAGCAACACCACTCCTTTTCAGCCATTTTGCCAGTTGCTTCTTACATTTCTTTATCTCAGTCCTCCTTTGTGTCAGAGGCCTGAAGATCACTCATGTCCAAACAGTGGCTCTGCTTCTCTACTACAGAGTGACCCACATCACCTGAACCCCCCTGAATTCCCTATACCTCCATCATTTTTATGTTTTCCTTCACATAAAGCATACACCCTCCTTTCATCCCTACCATATTTCTTCTGAACATCGTGTAGCCTAGTATGACCATGTCCCAGACATGGATGTCAGTAAACCATGACTCGGTAATGGCCACAATATCCAGGTCTGCTTCCACCATGATGGTCTCTAGATCTGAGATCTCATTCTTTTTTTTTTTGCCATTAAATCTTTATTCCATTTTTCTTTACAGAACGTACATATAACAAAACATAAACATAAATGTACACATAAAACAAAACATAGAGGAGTACATTGGTATATAAAACATTTACTATCAGAAGCCCTTCTCTACGGTACCCCCCCCCAGTATCAAACCACAAACAAACAACAAGAGACAAACCAAAACCCTAACTAAATATACCCAAATATAAACCCCCACAAAGTACCCAGTTTCCCCTCCCCATTCCCCCATTTCCTCCACACAAGACCTTTTAATCTAATTTCAACAGGAGGTCCATGTATTTCTTACAATGAATAAATAGCATGAAAGGGTCCCCATAGCTTATCAAACTGGAACTCTTACTCTGGAGGATGGCTATCATCCTCTCAGTCCTGAGGCTGGAGAGCAGTTCTTCCAACCATTCAGAGTAGCTGATCACATTAGAGTCCTTCCAATGTCTGAGGACCACTTTTTTTCAGGGTAATCGAGATCAGGGATATATAGAATTTCCTGTTCTTAACCGTGATACAGGACATATCTCCCAGCAGACATATTTCAGGAGTAAAAAGGTCTTCCAAGCCCAGCAAAGGATCTATCTTACTTTTAATATCTGTCCAAAGTGGGATTATTTTCGGGCAATTCCAAAAAATATGCAATAGGTCACCATTTCCGGCATTACATCTGTTGCATTTAGGGTCCGCTACTAGTTTTAGACTTGCAAGTTTTTGAGGGGATTAATAAATGTTGTGAAGAATTTTAAACTGTATAAGTCTTAACTGGTCCTGTGAAATAAATTTATAGCAGCCTTGCCAAAGGGCTAATAATTCAGGTCCTCATCAGGAAACATTGTGGCCAGTAAGAGCTTGGAGCAAGATTCTGGGAGTAGGCCCAATTGAATAACACCATATATATTTGGAAATTGCATGTGAGAGGCCTACTAAAGAATCTAGGGACTCACAAAGGTTCACCTGTAGGGGCTGAACCCGGTTTCTACCTATCTTTTGGACAGTAAAGTGTCTAAGCTGATAAACTTTAAAAATACTCTTTGGGGTAGGTTAAATTTATACAAAATCTCAATGAGGAACAAACAAATCCTTCTCCATTGAGAAATCCTTCAGGAGATATTTGTCTGCTAAATTCAGCCAAGTGGGGCTGATAGGTTTATTATCAAGCAAAAACACAGGTTTACCCCAGATGGAGTTGGGACCAATCCTTAACCTGATCATATTTTAGAAAGCTACAGAGCTGAGCATGCACCCTTAGAGAAACCCCTATCGGGGAATCTTTCAGGGGGGAGGGAAGTAATTTTGGATTGAGATACAGCAAAGCTTCTGGGACTAGACCATAGTTTTTGATAAGAGCAATCTCAAACCTCGTCCACAAGGGTACGTAGGTAGTCTGCATAAGCAAGTCAGTATCCTGAACCCATCTAAGATACTTACTTAACCTGACCAAAAATAGAGAGCAAACGTGGTAGCCTCAATCCCCCGAGTAGCTTAGGTGCAGCTAATTTATGGTAGGCCATCACTACTCTTATCCCCAAACAAAATTAGCTATAATCCCATGAAGTTTCCTAAACCATGAAAGTGGAAGCCAGATATTTAACATGTTCAAGGGATAGAAAAGCTGAGGGAATATAGTCATCTTAACTATATTTATCCTACTCCATAAAGAGAGTGGAAGTTATGCCCATCTTTCAAGATCTAAATCAATGGTATGCACAAGGGGATCCAGATTCAACTGGTGTATCCAGGTCAAGCTCCTCGTCAAGGTAAGACCCAAATGTTTGAAGGAATCAGATTTCCACCCTAGGCCTAGCTCTGTAATCTCTAATTTGAAAAGGTTTTTACTAAGGGGGTAAACCACGGTTTTATCATGATTTAGTTTATAATTAGACAAACCACCATATTCCCCAATAGATTTGAATAGAGCTGGGATTGACAGCACTCAACTTGAAATGTATACTAAAGGTCATCTGCATATGCTGTTACCTTAATGACCTGATCCATTATTTCGATGCCATTTATCTCCCCGCTACGCACTATATGCCTGATAAGGGGTTCCAGATACAAATTAAAAAGGAGAGGGGATAGGGGGCATCCCTGCCAAGTGCCTACACATAGAGGGAAGGGGTCTGATGTGGCCCCGTTGCAGGTAACTCTGGCTGTGGGACTTGAGTACAGGGCACTTAACCATTTTAAAAACATTTCAGGAAACCCGAGTTTACCCATTGTGTTTAACAGGAACTCCCAGTAGACCCTGTCGAATGCCTTCTCGGTGTCCAAGAAGACCAAAGCCCTGATAGAGTTGTACTCCTCGGAGGCCGAGAGGACATGGGCCAACATCCTTAGGTGATGGCAGCGGACCTGCCCTTCATAAAACCTACTTGTTCTGCACCCTATAAGTTTAGGCAATACCCTGTTCATTCAGCTCTGCCAATAGTTTTGACAGAATTTTGATAATAGTCAGTTTAACAGGAGATGAGCCTGTAACTAGCAGGCCTTCCGGACTGACTTGTTTAGTTTTGGAATTAGAACTATGAGCGTCTCGAAGGTGATTTATCCAGCTCATGACCTGCGAGAATATATTGAAATAACACTAGCAGCAATGGGGCTAATTGTTTAGAGAATTTTTGTAGAAATTGGGCGAGAATCCAACCAGGCCGGTGTTTGTCTAACGAAGGTTTTAATAACTACTTGATCTCCTCTTGGGTTATATCAGCAATCAGACATGAGCGTCAGATTCTACCATTGAGGAAGCTCCAAATCTTCAAGAAAAGCAAGTATCTTTGAGTTAGCTGGAGAAGTTCCATACCCCATACAGGATTTGATAACTCAGAATACCTCAACAATTTTTCCTGGGATATTTTAATATCATCATCCTCCTCAGATTGAATCCTGAAGTTAACGGAAGATTCAAACTACGCATTCGCATACTAGGAGTTTTCCGTTTTCCCTTGGTCTAAATAATTGGCTTTGGTTTTATCAGAGCTAATTCTGCTTGTTCCCTAATAGATTAAGTCACGCATCCTTAATTTAACCAGCTCCTTTATCTTCCTCCGAGGGGAGAAACAAGTTGGACTCCATGGTCCGTATCCGGGCCAATAAGTCCAACATGATACGTGTCTTTTCCCTTTTCCTTTTAACAGTCTGGCTAATTAAAATGCCCCTTATAAAGGCCTTGAATGCCTCCCAAAACATATCTGGTTGGACATCATCTTTCTGATTACTTATAACAAACTCATCTATTTGTGTTGAAATAAATTGGGCCACCTTAAGTTGTCTCAAAAGTTGATTATTTATTTTCCACCTGTTGTCTCTTTGGGCAGTGGCGCAAAGGATATTGAGGCAGACACTGCGGCATGATCGAAGGGTCCCACCACAATGCCGATCCAACACCCCGGAAGAAGAGAACGAAAGCAATATGTAGTAATACGTAGATGCTGTACTGTGGGTATGAGAGAACGTGTATTCCTTAGATACAGGATGGAGCACTCTCCACATTCAAAACCAAGGTGGCCCATTAGTTCACTCAAAGCTCTTAGGGCAGGAGTAGGACCCAGTTGGAGTGTCTGGACCTATCCAATAATGGGTCTAGAGCCAAGCTGAGTCACCCCCTAAAATTATTGGGATTTGGCTGAATGGTGTAAGTGCTTTCAGTAGTTTAACAGCAAAATCCTGTTTATCAACATTCGGACCATAAACAGATCCTATCAAGATCTCTATATTCTGCAGCTTGCCTTTAACAAGAACATATCTACTCTCATTGTCCTGGACCACATGTAGGGGGTAAAAGGAACTGACCTATGTACTAATATCATAACACCCCTGCTCTTCGTATTACCCTGAGAAGAGAAAACCGTCCCTATTTGCAACCACCTCATACTGTTATTCTCAGTATGAAGTAGATACGTTCCTGTAGAAACACAAAATCTGCTTTTACAACCTCTCGTGTTTCAAGATCCTATATTGCTTGATCTTAAGTGTTACTAATGTTCCAGCTGAGAAATTTGAAAACCTATTTGAAGCCATGCTTCTTCACATTAGCCAACATCTTAAAGTAGTGAACCCAATTTGGTTTACCAAATTTTGAAAATTGAGGTCTTGTGCCCCTCACCCCAAACTCCCAAATCCAATAACACCCCCTGCGAATGTCCACCCGAATCCTTCTATTCTCCTCCCCCCACCCAGATAACCCCACCAAACCCATCAATCCCCCACCCCAACCCACCTCTACTATGATGGCCCATGACAACAGTTCATAGCCCCTTCTCCACCGCCCCTCCCCTTCCTCCAACATGAGTAACTCAAGATCCACCTATCGGTAACCCACTCTCAAGCTAAAACATTTAAATCACTTTTACCTATTCTTATACATCTCGATATCTCAAGATGTTTAAGAATAGGTAAACATCTCGATATCTCAAACAAGATCCTATAAAAACCACAAAAACAAATAACCCTGTTTCACATAACATTCACTGTGTTATTACAATGAATTGAGTTGCTATTTAACAAAGAACCTATGCAAAATAATATTTTACCAACCCATGTTGGTGACCTGCATGCAGCATAATAACCCAAAACTTTATATTGTAAGGAAACAGAAATGCTTTTACCTTTAGGGAAACTGCCATACAAAATTCAGCCTTTAAAGTCTAAGAAAACTATAATTGCATAAGCTTAAAATGAAATAAATCCCTCACAGAAATGTTGTGTTACAGCTTACGAGTAACCTCTGGCTCCATCTTGTGGTGGCTCGTTAAAATTAGAGTACCCTCTTCTGGCTAAAATTAAAACCTGAGTAAACCTAAAATTAATAACTTTGTCGGCTAAATATGTCCAATAGAAGAAACTCTCCAGTCCTTCCTTTCTTCTCCGTACAGTTGGGGGGCAAGTAAGTCTATTATAGTGATTTAAACACATCTTAGTCCTGACAACAAAACACAACCGTGGTAAAACGAAAGCCATTATTTGACCTATGGGCCATGTAGATTCAGTTGCTTCTTAGTTCTGCATTACTTTAACCTCAAGCGCAGCAATTGACCCTGAGTTATGCTAAAGAGCTTGCAAGTCCTCTAGCAGGAACATCGACCAAAGGATCAGCCATAGCTTCTCGAGCAAACACCCTTCACCCTGTTGTACTGATTTGATCTCCTGATGACTTCAAGGATCTTTGAAAAGGTTAGGAAAGCGGTTGCAGCGTAGACCTTGCAGCATCCACGGTTTCATAATGCTTCAACTCTCCCGCTATCTGCACCTGGAATTTCACCGGGTACCCCATTCTGAATTTGATATCAGCCGCAATTAGCTTGTTGATCAATGGATTAAAGGCAGCTCTTTTTTGCCGGACCGTTAAGGGTATGTCTTGCGCTACCCGGATCTTCATTCCTTCCCAGTACAGTTCCTTGGTTTCCCTGGTTTTCGATAAGAATAACTGCCTCTCCTGGTAGTTTAGGAACCGAAAAATTAAGGTACGTGGCGGTGCATTTGGCAGAGGTAATGACCGTAGGGCATGGTGAGCCCTTTCTATGGTATAGGAAGGACCAAATGGCGAAGGACCTGCTATTATTTTCTACTAGCTTCTGCACGAATTTAATCGGGTCTGGACCTTCTTCTCTCTCCGGTAGTCCAATGATCACCGCATTATTACGGCGACTCCTTCATTCCAGGTCCTCCACCTTCAGCTCTAGCTTGGCCATGCGTTGCTTCATTTGGTTCATCACTGGGTCCATTATTTCATTACTCCCTTCCAGGGACCGAATTCTTGCTTCATTATCCGTGGTCCTCTGGGCTAGATCTTCAAGCGTGCAGGTAACATTTTTAATTTCGCTCACCATTTCCTGCATCTCTGTTTTGAAGGGATGAAACTCTTCCAAAAATCTGGATAGGGTAAGGAGTTCTTCTTCTGATGTCCCTGGCATGGAGCTCTGCGACTGGTGAGAAATTGAGGCCCTGGCTTTTTACGTGGCCTTCTCCGGCATCGTAGGCGGGGTATGTCTCGGTGGGACTTTGCGCATTTCTGTATCCATTAAAACCCCAACCACGTTTGTGAGATTTTCCAATATTGTAGCGCTGTAAAAGTTTCTTTAAGGTGAGTTGATTACCCGAATAAAAGCTGTTTTAGAGGAAGGGTGGTCAGAGCACTCAGGGAAAGCAGCTATTCAGTGCTCTGCATCACGTGACTCCCTGAGATCTCATTTCTCAGACTCTAGCATTTGCACACATTACATTCCACATTTAGTTAGCCCTTTTCTTGCTGCTGTCTTCATTTTCCAATTGTTTTTCCCTTCCTAACATTTCTCCTTTGACTGCTCCCTTCTCCTGCCTTTCTCCTTTGCTAACCCACTACTTTCTTGAATAACTTGTATCCTAGTGGGACTCTTTTACCTAGAGATTAGCCTAGTCTCTGTCTCAGCCTGTAGTGGACCACATTCTACCTCCCCTATTTCCTTTGTCACCCCCCCTTGACTGCTTTAAATGTCCATTGAAGTAACCTTTAACCCCCCTAGGCTTCCAGAAGATTTAGAACACATAGGTTTTTAGGACAAGATATCTTGTCGGTGGCAGCCCAAGGGGTTAAACCATCAACTGTAGACAATAGTTCAATCCTGGATGGAATCAGGCCACAACCACAATATAGGCTCTTATCTTTCCAGATTGATACCCAGTGTAGCCATACCTCTCCTTTCTGCACTATTTCTTCTATCATTACTTGAAAGCCTTGGTGCGAGCTCCCTCTCCTTACTCATATAGTACAAGATGCACTTGCGGCTCACATTTTAAACACATGAGGAACACAGGATCAACCCCATAAATTATCTAAATTTACCCAAACATTACATTTATGCACGGATCTGTCTATGGCACTTCAATCTTATGTTTAGGCCCATGATACACACTTATCAAGTTAATGCATTAGCAGCTGAAGTGGCTCTGACCAGAACTTGTTGTACAATGCCACCTGCTGACTCTTGAACAATCTTGCAGAAGACAGTACAGTTCAAGCCATTTGGGCAGGATAAGGTTAATGAACATATTCAGTTAATCAGGAAATGTCCATGGTAACCAGTTAATGACCCATTATCCTCAATTACACCTGCTGTCAGATATTAGGAATGGCCAGTTTGGTTAACTTACATGTTTTCTCTATAAAACCACATCTATTTAGTCCTTGCCATTTTGATAATCTGTCCTCAGCCATGGCAGGCAAACAGAATGAGCTTTCACTTGCACAGTTAGTAAAGGTACTTGAAGCTCTAGAGGCACCTACAACTTCATTTCCCTGTTACTAAGCAACTTGGCATGTCTAGAAACCAAGCTGGGGCATCAGTCAACATATGGAGAGCATCCTTTCAGAGTGGCAATCCAATGCAAAGCCCAAGAGAAAAAAAAGAGTGGGAGGGGAAGGATGCAGAGGAGGAGGACACCATTTTTATCTGGATGAACAGTTCTGTCAGCGGGGAAGGGGGCTAGGCTGCCAGATACTATACTGAAGAAAAAAGACAATGAACTGGCCACTAAACTCAGTTATGAGTTTGGCTTCTGTATGTCCAGAGATAGCTAGCTATCTCACTTGAATTTGAGCCATGGTATAAACTACTAAAGAAAAACAATTGGGAGAAATGTTACAGATGTTGATGCTGCCACAGAATGTATCAGCACAAACTTGGAAATGTAGTGTCAAAGGAAGCATGTCTGACAGCTGAAGTGTAAAAGGACACATGTCATGCTTCTGACGGATAACTGCTCGGCACACTCTCAGGATATTGTGGGATTGCACTTTCCCATAAAAGTTGTATTTTTACCACTTCAACACAACTGGCCTAATCCAGTCTGTGGATATGGGAGTGGTCCAGAATCTGAAAGGGTATGGCAGGCTTTTGAGTCAACAGAGATTGTTGGCATCACTGTCAAAAACTGCTTCAAAAAAGCAGAGTTTGCAGCTGATAGGTGACCTCCCATGAGCCCACTGACACCAGCAAATCAGAACTGGCTTTTGTGATCACACCAGAGTTCGTGACTGCACAAGAGGTTTCTGAGTTTGTGGACATCAATCCCGAGTTTGCCACAGATGGAGAGATTACCAATGCTGACATGCAGTCCACTGTAAAGAGACTTACAGTAGAATCAATAATGGTTCAACGAAGGAGCCCAAAGAAGGCAATAACCCTTCACCAGTGCCAGTCAGTAATTAGGAAACACAAGATTACCTCCACCCTCTCATGTCCTTGTGCCAGCAGAACAATGAAATGGAAGAATAGAGCATGTTGCAGATTTTAGAAGGGTGACTATCAAGTAAAATTTGTTCTGAAACCAAACAGAGCAGGTTCTCAGATTTTTTTAGCTGCTAAATAACTTTGCATCTACTTATCGTGCAATCCTTAGTGTCAATTTTGTTTTCTTTTATATTTAGATGGCTTATTGTTTCTGGTATTAGTCAGGCCTGTAAAAATGTGTAACAGCTTCTTTTTCTTAAACTGTGCTTGGACAGTTTTGATAAAACAGTACCTTTAATTGTGCTTTGTGCTACTTTGAGACATCTGAGTAGTTAATGCCTAGAAATGAAAAATGGGTCTTGGACATTTATTAAAATAAGGCTTCTTCTTAATCGGGACAGCTGTTTAATCACACTATAACAGTAGTATCAGAATATCATTAGTCATGATAGAATCTAAAACTGGTAACCACTGTACTAGGCAATAACATGAGTCTTTTTAGAACTGCAGTATCTGAAAGGAAATTCTTTTTATGTCAGACCTGGACATTAAGTGCTCAGTAAAAATGAATGATATATTTTATTTCCATATTCTTGTAAGTATCTCAGATTCATTACAAACATCAGGTAAGTTGGCTCTCTCTGTATGAAGTATTGCTTTCTAGGGTTTTTTTTAACCTGTCACCCCCCACCCCATGTGAGTGCATGCACTCTAGTTCATCTTGCACCCACTGGCTCCAACAGCTGTTTATGCTCCACTTTTTGTATCCTTTTAGTATTAGATCACCATGATCATGTGCCCAAGTATCTCTTCATGTGCTAAATAATTCTTCATTCCTTCCTTCCTTCCTTGCTCCACTTTTTCTAACCCTTTTAATATTAAAACACAGTGATCATGTGCCAAGCCTTCTCTTCCTGTGCTAAATAATCCATCCTTCCTTCCTTCCTTCCTTCTTTCTTTCCTTCCTTCTTTTCTTTTTCTTCCTTTTTCATTCTGTAGGTAACCAGGAAATATGGATCCGAGGTTGCTTTCCAGGTGTGAGCCAAGGGAGAGGGAAGGGGGGTACAGAATACAACATTTAATCAAGCCATAGAAATGGTAAATTACAAAGTGTAATAACAGAATACAGAGACAAGCAAGTGAATAATGGCAAGACAAATGAACCAAAATATGTGTTTACAAGGAAGTGTGCAAAAAGGCACAAGCTAAATTAAGTGCATGGAGCCTGTTAAAAAGGTGACAGTGCTTTGGTGGTGTAGATGAGTAAAACAGGCAGTTTTAGATCAAAGGTCTGAGCCAAAATCCTGAGGGTGGGGTGGGGTCAAATGCAGGATGGGAATTCAGAAGAGGATGGCAAACAGAAGAAACAATTCATGGCTATTAAAATGTAAAATATAGCATCTTCAATTTCTTACAGTGTCACAAGATAATTTGGTGCCCTGAGCAACCCATTATTTACTCAACCTATCCATTCAGTGTTAGGTGAATAGTGAATAGAGTTATTTTGTTGTTGATTCTTAACTTTGGCCTTTCTCAGTTTCCACCCTCAGTAGAGAAACCAGGAGGTGATAGGGAATAGAAGTTCCAAAAAAGAGAGATTACCTCCTCCAACTCACAGCAAATGTGAACAGTAGAACATAGGAGAGGAACAATCCCTTATTGAGGAAATCTCTGAAGACCCATGGCTACTGAGGTGTCCATCCTTTGAGCAAACCAAGAGGAGATGATCTTAAAATGACTAATTAATTTTGATTAGAGAGTAGATTTCTAGGCACAAACAGGTCTCTTCTCCAAGTTTCTTGATGCAGTTTCAGTCCAAAGGAATGGCCTAAGAATTTAGTCCATGTTACTGAAAGAGTTCTCAAATGCTGGAGGACCATTTGAAAAACCTTGCTGTATGATCATGGAAATGAGAAGAGGGTGAAAAACATTATTTGGATTTGTTAAAGAGCTCCTGGCACCAGTTATATTGGATTGGGTAATATATAATATGAACTCTGTGAAGTTCATCAGTCTTTGAGGTTGAAAGCAATAGGGTGAAATCATCCACTTAATATTATAACTTAGTAGTTAATGGGGTATTAGCAAAGATGCTGATAGATGACTGTTTGGGGTGAGAAAGCTGAATGAATGGCTGATGAGATGGAGTTGTTTGATGTAGATTCAAATGAGTGAGAATGTAGAATGTCAAACAAATTTCAGAATGAAGCTCCATGACAGAAGGGTTTGTGAACTTTGTGGATGATGTTTTATGGAGTCTAGGAAGGCATGAGATGTATTTGATGATGATGAGAGCAGTGACTTTTTGAGATCTATGGCTTTATAGTCTTATGAGGTGATTCTAAGGGTTTGATACAAGAACATATTCGATAGAGGAGGAACTTTAAGAAGCATGAATGAGGAGACTGGTAAACAGGAAAGGCACAGTGACATGAAATTGGTTTCCAGGTGTGATCCAGGGGAGAGGAAAATGGGGGTACAGGATGCAAAATTAAATCAAGCCATCACAATGCAGTTGCAATGATAAATTACAAAGTGCAATGACAGAATATAGAAGCAAGCAAGTGAAAAACACCAAGACAAATGGACCATAAAATTAATTTGCTGGGAAGGGTGCAAAAAGGCAACAGCCAAATAAAGTGCATGGTGCCTGTAAAAAACAAAATCTGTCCAGAGCCAATATGGCTGCAGCTGAGGAATTTGGGGTAAAAGTATTGAAAATTACCAAAGTTATGAGCCTACATTCACAAAATGTAATGTCTACTCATAACTTTGTTGTTTTTTTAATAGTTTTACACTAAATATTCAACATAGCTTCTTATGACCCTGCTTCATGAACAAGGGCAAAGAAGTTTTAGCTCTTGTCAGAAAGATGATTTTGTGCAGGGACTGTAAAATCACATTTTGGGATGTAAAAAACATTTTGGCCAGTATTTGAAAAATGACAGCTGTCACATTCATGAGGTGCTGTAAGGCTATGGCTATGTTTTTAATTTGGGGTAAAATATTGAAAATGATCAAAGTTACAAGGCTGCATGTGCAAAATTCAATGTAGGCTCATAGCTTTGTTTTTTAATATGTTTACACCAAATTTTTAACACAGCCTTTTTATAACCCTACATCATGA
Organism: Neoceratodus forsteri; assembly: GCA_016271365.2. Taxonomy (NCBI): domain Eukaryota; kingdom Metazoa; phylum Chordata; order Ceratodontiformes; family Ceratodontidae; genus Neoceratodus; species Neoceratodus forsteri. The sequence goes on along the minus strand of CM028132.1, from coordinate 1,158,398,205 downwards.
GCAAGAGCAGAGACAATTTTCAGCTCCTGTCTGAAAGGTTATTTAATGTAAGGACTGCAAAATCACCTTTTAGAATGTAAAAAAAACAAAAACATTTTGGCCTGTATTTGAAAAATGATAGTTTTCACATTTATGAGGTTCTGTAAAGACATGGGTATGTTATAAATCTGGGATAAAAATATTGACAATTACCAAAGTTACAAGCTTGTGTTGACAAAATTCAATGTAGGCTCAAAACTTTCTTGCTTTTAATATTTTTACACCAGATTTGCAACATAGCCTTATTATGACCCCACCTCATGAACAAGAGCAGAGAAAATATTCAACTCCTGCCCAAAAGATGATTTTTCACAGGAACTATGAAATCACCATTCAGGACAGATTTGCTTAATGTCAGTGCAATTGTTCATGAGGCAGGGTCCCAAAAAAGGCATGTTGAAACTCTAGGCCCAAAATATGCAAACATGGCCAAAGTATGCCTTTATGTTCAAAACACCATTGAAATAAATTGAACCACATACCTGTTTCTTCTGTTCTCAGTCTGGCTTTAAAGAGTGAAGATGTGTCTGTGGTCCAGCAAGGGTTATGGCATTGGACCCTCAGCCGGAGTAGTATGGGCTTGGTGTGTGGGGTAGTCAGTGCTGAGTGGGAGGGTTGGGTGAGGTCTGTAACTGCTGCAAAAGACATTGATGGTTGGTATTCTTTTTACAGGGTGAAACAAAAAAAAAGGATTCCTGCACTGGGATTGGGCACCCCAGTGTCACTGTAATGTTTCTGGGAGGGGTTGTGGGTGCTGGAAGGGAGGTCAGGAAGGTGGGAGGAGAAACATAAAAGAAAGGATTTCTGCACTGAGAGTTAGGCACCCCAGTGCAACTGACTGAGATCGCTGCACTGTAGGTTGGACCCCCAGTGTGACCATAACATTTTGGGGGGGGGGGATGGTGGATGCAGAGAGTGAGGGTCAGGTGGGCAGGAGGAAAAACATATTAACAACAACAACAAAAAAAAAACACTCATGTCCATGATCTTACTGGCGCAGGTCATGGCAGAAGACAGCATAGTCCACCATGACCAAAACGGCTGGCAGCCTCTATTCTGCATGCACAAGTAGTTGCACATGCACAATACAGGTTGTCAGCCAACTTGGACTGGACATGGTGGACTGTACTGTGATTTCCCATGACTTCAGCTGCAGAAAAATACTGTTGTGCGCTTGATAATGAACAGCGCGGAGTGCTTCACAGACATGGAGGTGACTGTGAGACAACTCCACTCTGTTGTTTAGTCGGAAAAAAATCTCCCTTTTTCAGAACGCAGGAGGTCTGCAGGGCTTCACCCACTGCAGTCTTAAAAAGTGACAGTGCTTTGGCAGATATACTGTGACATAAGCACCCACAATTGGGCACATACACAAATGATGATTCAATCACAGTGCATGTCATAAGGGCTACATACCAGAGAGGGTGAATGGATGGGGTGCATGCACATAGCAACAGGATGTCGCTACACATATATGTGCATGGGGAGTAAGTCGCTGACTGAGGGTGGAATGGGAGGGCAGGTATGTGAGGCATGTTGCCATGTTGGGCTGCTGAGCTGGCCCTGTGGTGTAGTGGGTGGGTAGTGGGCTGGGATTCTGAGGGTGCTTGGTTAGGGTCTGGGCACACATACATTTTGTTGTGCACGGCCCACATTTTTGGAGGGATTGTTTTGTACCCCCCAACATGCACCACCCCTGTAGTTGAGAATCCTTTAGTAGGTGGGTGTGGGGGGCATAGCCCCCAATATAAAATGGAAAATCAACCCCCCAGTGCCCTTTTCCTGTGCACCATGGGTACATTGCTGAAATTGATTTTTGGTGATATAGTCGCCCTAATGGCAATCGCCTTTTGGCGGTCATCATTATGACATAGAACCGTTTTGGCAGTATCCTGTAGATGAGTAAAACAGGCAGTTTCAGATTTCAGGTTAGAGCTAAAATCTTCAGGGGGTAGAGGGCAAATGCAGGAGGTGAGGTGAGGAGGTGGAGGCAAACAGAAGAGAAAACACATGTCCATTAAACTTTGAAATGTAACATAATAAATTTCCTACAGTGCTGACAGTATTTGGTGCTTTGAGTAGCCCATTATTTATTCAGCCCATTCATAGAATGTGTTCTAAAGATCTTTAGAACTCCCAAACATTTATAGCCTGGAAAAATGTCACAATGGCAAAGTGAAATCCAAAACAGACATTTATTAAATCTAATGGACAGCACAAGCACTGTACCCTATGCTTGTGATGTCTACTAGCTTTAATAAATGTCTATTTTGGATTTCACTTTGCTTTTGTGCTGTTTTTCCAGGCTATAGATGTCTGGGATTGTTAAGGATCTTTGGAACTCATTTATACTTTTGGCTGGCTGCCTTTCCGTAGCACCCGGTCCGCTCTGCAGTTCACAGCTTACTCTTTAGGAACTGCTTGTATTAATAAAATGTGGAGGACCTTACATTGGTTTCACTTCAAAAGAAATATGGTCCCAGGCCACAGGGCGAGATTCAGAAGAAGAACATCTGCCCCTTGAGGTTGTGTAGTGTGGAACAACATTTCATGGCCACCTACAGAATGGAATAGAAGGTCAACCGCAAAATTGATTTAAAACATTTCCATAGCATTGCTCCTTGGGCATATAGAGTAAGTATCATGTTTTCTGGGAGTTCTTGTTTCAACTTGGCTTCACATATAAATTAATAAAGAAGAGCTATGCCAGGCACCCCATGGCCTCCATCAGATAGTGAGGCTGGACAACCAGGTGTTCTTTCCATAGAGAGGGGAGCTTGACTGAGGGACAAGGGAGAAAATAGCCAGAGTACAAAACAGTAACAGTTTTCAACAAACAAATTGAGGAACGCACCTGCATAACAGTCAAGCATGCAGTCCTTATTTAACAGCTTATGCAAGCAATAATATATGACAAAATTATGGTTTAGGCTGGGATACAATAACTGCCCTTCCAGGATCAAACAGAGACATGACACCACAAATGGAGTCCCTTACAGCCATAGGAACAGTTGTTATTTAGTCTGACCCACTTCTAGAGTATTTTATTGTGCTTATAAAATGGGTAGCCATGGATTAAAATAAATTCAAATTATAAAAATTAAAAAAAAATGACATTTCTTGTAAACTAGTTTCTCCTAAAACAGATGACAGGTGCTACAGGCTGGACACATTATGTTTGAGGGTTCACCTTGAAGTACCAATTTCCCATCCAGAACAGTTCAGGGTCTAGAATGGGTTCTGGATCCCCATTCACTTCAGATCTCTGAGCCAGACAATAATGGATATCTTGAACCCGCATGCCCTCATTGCAGAGCAAAATGGTCATAGTATGAACTGTCAGTTTCATCAAAGGTGTAGCCTGAAATGGTATGGGGGGGGGTCCTTTAAGGCTTTGTACCATACCCAGAACCTATCAAGAAAAATGTCTGATCAAAAGCTGAGATCAAAAAAGGATGCAGATGGAGGATGTATTAATGCATACAAGCTATGGGGCATAAAATGGAGGGAATCTTTCAACAAAAACCTACCAACATAAGCCATGTCTGGGAGGGTGTCTTAACCCCCTCCGTATAGAGCAGTTGGACTGCATTTCTCTGCTGCACAGGTGCTGGAGAATTGAGAAACACGTCCATTTTTCTGAAGGATGTCCAAGCCTGAGCAGGGGTAGGAAAGGGTGACAGGGATAGAGGGGAATACTCCTCCACCATAGAAGCCTTGTCCACTGCCTTGACTCTGTCAGCCCAAGATAAATGAGGCTGGTTCAGGGAGACAGCAGTCCTGACAGCCTCCTGTAGTGATTTAGGCAACTGTTGAGTAACAGCACATCTGCTCTTGTTCTATCTGTTAGTACATGAAAAGGAGACTGAGCTCTGTCCTGCTGTAAAAGGGTTTGAGTCACGGGATGCATAGCAGCTGTGCCCTGTGATGGTGGTACTTCAAGGGATGCCAAACAGGGTGACAGAGGACTCCCAGCAGAAACTGAAAGTTCTGTGAGCACAAGATGAATGTCCTCTATTACAGAAATCAAGAAATTATCAAAAGGGGAGTCCTGAAGGCCCTGTCAGCCCAGAACTCAGTAGCTGTTGCAAAGGTGAAGGGCTGGGCATGCTATTGACCAATGGCATCCTAGGACCACCCTGCTTCTTCCAGATCCTATACCAGAGACCAGTCCTTTAGGGGGGTACAGGTGTGTGCCACTGTGTGGATCAGACTTGGCAGGAGAGAATACACTGGAACCAGTGTTGCATTTGGTGGTGTTGCCATCAGGGGAGTTTTGACAGCTGGACTGGAAAAAGGGTCTGTGGGCATCAGGATCATTGGAAGCTGTGGCAGCTTGCCAGAAGCACAAGCAGCAGCTTTTCCATTGTTGAGCATTGCAGTAGATCATCAGATAAGGTGGTGGACATCAAAGCTACAGGCAGTGCAGCGCCAGGCTGGGAAACATCCTCCAAACTCTTCAGAACACTGGGATAGGTCTGAATGTCTGGCTCCCACTTGTTCATTCCCAGTTGCTATGGCTGAGTTGGAAGTACAGGGGAAGGAATCAGTAGGGTACATCACTCTTGCAAAGGTAATGTCCCAATAACTACCTGATTGGTCCCATGTGTGGTAATCAGCTTTTCTTTTTCAGTCTGATAGTTGAATCTTCCATTGCCAAAAGTGTCAGTAAATGATTTTTCTTAAATTTTAAGGCATTTTGCAGATGTTTGACTACTTCATTAAATTCAGGAGGCATTTGCAGAGGTATCTCCATGGTTGGAGAAGCAGTTGGCATCCCAGTAACAGCAGTTTTCATATATTCCATTTTCTCCATTGTAAATCTGTTAGAAATGGCATCAGTGACCCTAAAACATGTGGTGGAGGGGAATGCTGCTTGCATTCCCTTGCCTGAAGCATCCTGTGCACCAACCAGCACTTGGTCAGCCATCATAGCAAATGCCAAGACCTCAGTATCTCCTACTGCAAAGAATAGGGGAACTGTTTATTTATAAGAAACAATTAATTGGAGTAAAGAGTGCAAGCCAAATCCCAAGGAAAACATACAAAATCAAAAAGGTAAAAAAATATATATTCCATTACCTCATGCAGAAATCAAAATTAAGAGTAGGGGAAATGTGTATCATCAATAAAAAAATGTGTGCTGAAGCAAAAAAAAAAACAGATCAGAGACTTGCAAAACAGAAAATTAAGCAAGAATCATGAATGTTAACCAATAAGAATGCTTCTCAACATAGAAAGGATAACAAAATAAAAACAAAGTAAAAAAATACCTGTAAAGGTAACAAGAGGAAGGAAGGGGAGGCAAAAATGGATAACAAGTGCAAGAAAACTGCAACAAAATGAAATTAGTATCAAGCAGAAACACTCAGTTCAGTGAAGATGGAAGGAGGGTAAGTGCAGTAAAAAAGCATCCAACTGCAGTACCTTCAGCATCAAATCCATGTAATTTGAGGGAGTCTAGTACGTTCTGTTGCACACAGTCTAAGCAGGTTTACTTCAGCCATTTGCAAGAGTGTGATACGATCAAACCACTGCTGTTGTAACACATATTTATAACAGACCTTCCAAATCATTACTTTAAGGCAAGAGAAAATCAGAAGCAACATGGAAGAAGCATGCATAGGGGACAGGCCAGTTAATGAACCATAAATAAGAGCAACAAAGGTAAGAGAATGCCAAAATGGATCCACCCAAATAGTTCCCAAGAATGACCAAAAAGGCCAAATATAAGGTCAATCAAAGAAACAAGTACCAAATTGAGTCTATGGTATCCTCTCAACAGTCTCTGGGGCAAAATCTTTCCGTGATGCTCTTATGTTTGTTATTTCCTTTAACATTAAGCCTGCTGTGGCAACACAGCCAGGTCACATCCCAAAACTGGAGAGGAAAATGTGAGTTGGTTATATATAATAAAACCTGTTTCCAAAGGGCAGGTAATACTCCTGGTAAAACCTCCACATTTGTGGGAAGCAAAGCCTTATAAAAAGCCTTCCTATACTGAGCGTGAATTAAATCCCATGACAAATGATGACGTTTAATAAAATTAATAAAAAGGTAAGAAAAACTCTGGAAAATTACTTGCTGGTTGGAAACAGGGGCTCAGCCTACTTCACTCCAGTTGAAAAGATTTCAGCCAAATGGATGCCCAATCCTTCCAAATGGGAGGGGGGCCTGTGCTCACAGGAACTGTATTATGCTAAGTAAAAATACTATAAAAAACCATTAGATTCACCATGTTCAAACCTCCCTTGTCGTAAGAAGATACAGGATGTCCCTCTTAATGGAGTTGATCCTACTCCCCCCAAACCATAGTAAAAAAAAATGCTATAAAATCTAGTTACTAAACAGTGAGGAAGGGAAAAGATAGTACTTTCATAAGAAAAATGGGGATCAAAAGAGTTTTAATCACCTCAACACTTTTCTTTTTAGACAGTGGCCATAATTTCCAGATTGCCACTCAGGAAGCCTTAATATCAAAAAATCTGACTCCAGTTCAAGTCTGGCAAGTTGGAGCCCCCAAGATATATATATATACACACCCAGGATCTTGACCAGTTCTGAGATGACAGTAATATTTCCAATTTCCTTGGGAAAGGTTGTATGGGTCCCAATGGGAAGCACACAGTATTTGGAATAATTAAAACTAGACCCTGTCATAGGGACAATAGTAGTAATCAGCTATATAGCATTCTCACCAGAAGAGGCATCCTTAATAAATAAACAAACATCATCGGCATAAGCTGACAGTTTTACAAATGAGGAAGTGAGGGGGAAGGGAATACCTAAAAAATGGGATGCTGCAGTCACAGCTCATGACAATGTATCCAAGGGAAGGATGTACAAAATGGGGCTTAACAGGCTGCCTTGTTGGACTCCCCTGTGCAAGTGAACATGATTTCTCTGCCACCCATTAATAGTGGAGAATATTGAGGAGTGGAAACATAGCAGACAAATCCAGTTTATAAAAGAGAGGAGACAGCAAAACTGAGCAACAAGCAGTATTTATATTCACTGTGGAGCAATTAAAAATCAGGAAGTGAAGTAGAACGTTGATAAAGGGGACTAGAGATGAAAGTCTAAGATGCGAAAAAAAAAACCATGAGAAGAAATGAGGAGGGGACATAGTAAGAACAGGTCAGTAGGAGATCAAAGGAAGCTCAAGGGAAGACAAAAGCATGCAGATAGGATCTGAGATCAGAGGCTGGCTGAAAGGGTAGAATGGACAAGAGATGCCTAAAGATGCAAGGAAATCAAGAAATTAGGAGAAACCAAAGAACAAAGGTCCATCTAGTCTGCCTATTTATTTTAGACCTGTTTTGACACTCTAGTTGCCCTTTGTAGTCATGGCTCCCTTGTGTCTATCCCATGCATTCCTGAATCCCCAGCAGTGTTGATCCCCACAACCATTTGGGGCAGGCTGTTCCAGGCATCCACCACTCTTTCTGTGAAGAAAAACTTCCTGGTGTTGATAGAGAACCTCACTCCTTGAAGCCTGAGGTCATGTCCCCTGGTCCTGGACCCCTTCATGAAGTGAAAAAGTTCCTGTGCCTGTACTTTGTTAATGCCTTGTATGAACAGTACATGAATATTTTAATCATGTCCCATATCTCTCTTCTCTGCTTCAGGGAGTACATATTCAGTTTCCTAAGTCTGTCCTCATAGGACATGTACTGCAGATGGTGAATCATTTTTGTCACCTTTCTCTGTACTGTTTCCACCAAGTCAATGTCCTTCCAGAAGTGAGACCTTCAGAATTGGACTCTGTATTCCAGGTGAGGCCTAATCAGTGATCTATATAGTGGTAACACCACCTCTCTCCTCCTGCTCATGATCCCCCTCCCAATGCAGCCCAGCATTCTGCTGGCCTTCAATGGTGCCTTCTCACAATGCTTACTCACCTTCAAGTCATCTGAGATTATGATTCCCACTTCTCATTTCTGGTTTGTGGAAACCAGTCTTTCGCCTCCTTGGTAATACTCCTTTCTTGGATTTTTCTTTCCTACTGTATGTGCATGACCTTGTACTTTTTGGCATTAAAGATCAGCTGCCACACTACAGACCATTCTTCTAGTTTCTTGAGGTCAGCTTCCATCTTGCTCACTTCTTCTGAGGTGTCTACCCTGTTACATATATTGGTGTCATCTGCAAATAGGCACACTTTCCCTTTCAGTCCATCAGTGAAGTCTGTTATAACAACATTGAAGAGCAGAGGCCCCAGCACTGAGCCCTGGGGCACCCCGCTGATCACCCTGCCTTCTACTGATGACATTCCATTAACATGTACCCTCTGGATTCTGTCTTGTAACTAGTTTTGTACCCATTTGACTACTTCTGGACCAACTCTTGTGTGGTAAATCTTCTTTACCAGCCTTCTGTGTTGACAGCAGTTCTACCTGGCCGAATTCCCCCTTGGAGTGTGCAGTTCATGCTCCTATCTCCACTGAGGCAACTTCTCTCCTTGATTGCTCTGCTCAGACCCAGCCAGCAGCTGCTCCCTCACCATAAGGAGCATATGGAACACTTACCCAGAATTTCTAGCTCCTGTATGTAAATCAGCATTTGTACCGCTGTACCACTACTGAAATAGTGGTCGACTAATAGAAAACTCTCAGCTGGCAACAACAGCTCAGATACAAAGGGCACCCCTAGGAGGCATACACCATGAGTGATCAAGCCCCTAGCCCTATTGTCTGCTGTATCCACTGCTGAAATAGTTGTTGGCTAACAGAAAGCTCTCAGCCAGAAACAACAGATTAAACACAAAGGGCAACCCTAGGAGGCATATGCCAAGTGCAGTTCAGCCCCTAGCCTTATTGTCTGCTGAGCTTCACTGATCTTTATCAACTGGGCGAGAGACCTCATCTCCTCCAGTCTCTAGTTGTGCTACTAAATGGCAGACTTTAACAAACTGATTGTGTTTTCAGCAGGAAGGAGAAACAAAGGTTCTGCCCAACCCACTAACCCCAATCCCACCCACCCCAGGTCCTCTTTCTATATAGGTTCTGCATGTCACTGCCATTTCCTACCTGAACTGACAAGAAGGAAAAAAAACTTTAGAAAAAATGTTTTTCCTACCTTTCAATTCTCTCCAGTAGAACAGCTCAGACACATAGGGCAACCCAAGGAGGCATATGTCAAGTGCAAGCCAGCCCTTAGGCTTACTGTCTGCTGAGCTTCACTGATCTTCACCTGAGGGAAGTGCAAGTAGGAGATTTAAATTCTCCAATGCTCTTGCCTGCAGATCTGCTGACTGAAATGCCATGAGCGGAATTCACAGAAGCATAGCTGCATTGAGGTGCCATCTCGATGGCGGCTTCTACGCTCATTGGTAGCTTCTGTTGCAGCAGTTCCCTGGGAACTCCAGCATTTAAGAAGAGCAGGTATTGCCCTGCAGCCAGTGGATTGATCCCCTCTCCCACACAGCAGCAGGGAACCAGGACACACAGACCAAAGGCAGGTTTTTTTTACTGCAAGCAGCATGGACTCCATGGTGATGTTCTGAGCCAAAGGGCAGAACAACTGAGCTTATAACCAGATTCCTTCTTACCTTACAAGAGTACAAACTAGAACTCATCTGTTCAACATCTACCTGATTGTTTTCATTCTTGTGGCATGCAGGGATCAGTCAGTGGCCATTTGTTTACCACAAGCTCCAGCTGGGGAGCTAAAGGAAACATCACAGTGTGATGCAGCCTGTGCTTCAGTGGCCCAGCAAATCAGCTGCTAAAGGGCAAAAGAGTGTGACCCGCAACAATACCAAGTGAGCTTAAAAGATCCCTTGGAACCACAAGCAGCAGACTCCACCTGAGGGAAGTGCAAGTAGGAGATTTAAATTCTTCCATGCTATTGCCTACAGGTCTGCTGACTGAAGTACTATAAGCAGAACTCACAGCAGTATAGCCACATCCAGGTTCCATCTCATCGACAGCTTCTACTATCATCTTTGGCTTCTACTGCAGCAGTTTCCTAGGCACTCCAGCCTTTGAAAAGGGCAAGTATTGTCCTGCAGTGAGTAGATCAGTCCCCTCTCCCTTACAGTAGCAGGGGGACAGGACACATAGACCACAGGCAGGGGTTTTTACTGCAAGCAGTGGGGACTCCACAGAGTGGTTCTGTGCCAAAGGGCAGAACAACTGAGCTAGTAACCAGTTTCCTTTTTACCTTGCAGGAGTACAAGCTGGACCTCATCTATTCAACAGCTGCCTGATTGTTTTCTACAGCATGCAGGGAACAGTCAGATACACACACCAACCCTCCCCTGAGTGCTCTTGCTTTATAGGCATGTAGCACTGCCCACTGTGATGCTTGGCCAGCTGGTTATGATTGCTGTATGATATTGAATATGGAATGTAGTATGTGTTTGTCTCTCATGAGACATCCTGTGCTCCTGGGATGACCCCCCCAAGGGTTCAGCTACAGGATATATTAACCTGAAACCAGGAGGTAATTAAAAAGACTAGAGAGACTTAATTAAGGGTCTCCTGTTTATCTGACTTAATTGGAGATGACCAGCAGCCAGGATATAGGGATCATAAACTTTTATGATGTTTTAGAGGAAAAAAAACATGTTTATACCATGGTGTGAAAAGTCATAAAAGTCCTGTGATGTCCTTGAAAACAGGAAGCCACACAAGATCAAAGAGTCATATTTGAGAAATGAGTTTTTGCTGATGTCACCTTAATTAATATGCCTCCTGATAGGACATCCTGTTTGTATAATTTTTTTATATTCTAAATGGAGGAGCTAGGTTACATCATCGAAGGGGTGAAAGCACAGCATTTTTATCTGTATTCTGTTTCCACTGAGATGCTTCTTTTTTGGACTCTTAGAAACAACATCTAACTTTAAGCACTGTGTAGAGGTATACATTACGTAGAAAAAGTCTAACCGTATGTTGGTAGGAGTTTGTATGTAATTGTCTTTGTTTTCTTTTAAGAGATTGTATGCTTTGTGATAGATTGTTCTGTGTTTACATTTTACATATTTTTATCCATTTAAGTAAACCTTTTATTCCAAATACTGCCTGGGTATTCCAAGTGCTTCCTTTTGCATGTGATGTATTGAGAATTAAGAGTTTGACAAAACTGTTTGGAAGCTTGAATGGTGTTACCAAACTGAGAAAAGTTTAGAATATACCTAAGGTCTTTTATAGAGTTTTAAGGGTACATTTTGGATACCTGGTTAGGTGCCCTTAGACAAAAGATTTCTGGCATCCCCAAAGAACAGATTACCTGAGCTTGTACATTTGGGTATGATAGCATAAGGTTCACAGTTTGAATCCCCCCAGAACTTGAGACTAAAGGTGATTCAGACCCACAAGCAGACAGGAGGGTTACCCTGTTCTGTTACCTGTTCACAATCCTGCACTCGGAGGTTTGCACTGTGGGAGCAGAGGGCCTGACCTGCTAAGCGGGTTTGTGACACCCACAACACCTGATAGGAGGGAGCAATGTACAAAAAACCCCACCTCACTGTTCTGTTTTCTTTTTTGTCCACACTTACTGCCAAGAAACAGGAATCAGCACTGCCTCTCAAGTAAAAGAAAATAAAAGTAAAAAGAAACGGACCATGTCAATTGTGAAAACTATAGTGCACTGTACAATAGTATCTACAAATGGCAACCGGGACCCCACCGTGCATGTTGTGCCATAGAAGATCTTGCAGCCCAACTACGGGATACTTGCACTATAATATATAACCTCTAATACAGGAAAATCTATAGCACACCACCTCAAACCCCCATCACCAGTACCAGCATGTCAGCCAGGGGCCAGGACTCAAGCTAGGGCCCAGATACTGGCAAGTGGTAAGGAAAAAGAGGCATTATAGGAGGCCCAGGAAGGAAGCCAAAAAACCAGGAGCATTTTCCAGCCTTCCAAACCAAAAACAGGTTCGCTCCACTGCTACCTACCACAGGCAAAGTAATACAGGTAGAGAAAGCAAACCACCAAAAAGGCTAACATGCCAGTTCAAACTAACACAAACTAAGACAAAAACTAAAATACCAGTACTCAAAATATAGCCAACGACAATACCAAAACCAAATACAATAAAAACAAAAATACTAAAACTCAAAATAAAAATGACACAAATATAAATAAAAGCAAAATTCTCATAATCAGATATTCCATGATCCGAGAAGTGGAACACCACCTAACACAAAATGTTAAAAGTGACATTATGGTAAAGTATCTGCCAAAAGCCTTTGCAAGTAGGGATACAAACTGCATAAAGACAATTGTGCAGGAATCAGGGGATGTTACAGATATAATAATACACCTTGGTACCAATGACTTGGCAAATCACATAGTTCAGGAGGCCAAGAAACATTTTGAGAACCTGGTCAACAAACATTCTTCCTTTCCATCCAAATTAGCCTTCTCAGACATGCTGCCAGTGTGGGGAAAAAGGAATAAGCATCAAGTGAGTCAGAGAGATTGAAGCAGGTGAATTGAACTCATGGCTGCATGACTGGTGCCAAGATAAGGGTTACCACTAGATAGGGAGGTGGCACAACTTTTGGGAAATAGCTTTTTTTAATACGATGGATTGCACCTAAACAGAGAAGGTGTGCGAGCACTCGGACAAAAATTTGATGTCCATATAGGCAGTTTAAACTAAATAAAGGGAAGTATGATACAACTCACACCCTTGCTATCGATGGGCTAGTCATCACTTCCCAAAATGCCAAATGTGCAGATACATAACATCTTCAGAAAACAAATCAGAACCAATATCCTCTCAAACCAGTAACCTCCATAATCTCTCGGCTGGAAACAGCAAACTGGAGCAGTCCAGGTAGAGGGTACAACCTTGTGCCAAATAGGATGTATATTCCTGGAAGGCGATTGTTGCAAATACTAGGAACCTAACCAACAAACTTCCATCTTGGAAACAGAAAGGTTGGACTGGGTGGCTGTAACAGAAATGAGGTTCATGGAAAACCACTGATGGGATTCAGCCATTCCTAATTACAATCTGTTCAGGAAATATAGGAGGAAAAAAAGAGGGGCATAGCCATTTACATTCAGGAGGAAATAAAAGCCATAGAAGTAAAAGGGCAACCTGGGGACTTCGAGTCACTGTGGCTAACAGTAGACACGGGCAAGGGAAAACCCTTCAGAATTGGCATCGTGTACAGGCTCAAATCAAGGAGATAAAGGAGACAAAGACCTAATAGAGAAAATCTACAAAATGTCTGATAAAGGTGAAGTAATACTGCTGGGGGACTTCAACCTACCAGATATTAACTGGAGCACACTAACGGCAGCAACAAGAAATATTGTCACTACAAGGTGTGGGGCAGTGCCAACTTGTTAAAACCCCAACAAAGGGAGATGCCATTCTTGATCTTGTTCTCATAAACTCAGAAAGGATCAAGGACATTGAAGTGGGATGCCATATGGGCAACATGACCATTTAAATATAACACAGGACACCAGCCACACAAAGATAAAGGTGCTAGATTTCAGAGAGACTGACTTTCAAAAAATGAGGAACAGCATAAGTAGCCAGTTAATGGAAACAGAGGTTGAGGAGGTGGAGATCACCTGGGGAGACTCAAGATAGCAATAAAGACTGCCACAGATCAATTTGCTAGATGGGTCAGCAAAGCAAAAAGAACTCCTCTATGGTTTTCCAAGGAAGTGGCTACCACAGTCAAAGAAAAAGAGTATGCATACAGCATATATCAAAAAACCAAAACTGAGAAAGACTGGGAGTCGTACAAGGAAAAAAAATGAGAGAGTCTAACAAACAAATTGAGAAAGGCAAAAGGCCAGACAGAAGAAAAGATAGCAGAAGGGCCAAAGAGAGGAGACAAATCATTTTTTAGATACATTAGGGAATGTAGGAAGGCAAAGGGGGGATAGTAAAGATGGCTACTGAAGAAGGGGCAATGCACCAGACACGACCCAGTGAAAGTCAAAATCCTTAGCAAATACTTCCACTCTGCATTAACCAAAGAGGACCCAGGGGATGGCCCAGCCCTGAAAAAACACAACACCCCAGGACCAGATGTAGACACAAGTCCTTTTACAGAAGCTGAAGTATGAGATGTGCTAAATTAACTAAAAGCAGACAAAACCATGGGACCAGACGAGATGCACCCCAGAATCCTTAAGGAACTGGGGGCAGAATTAGAAGCCTGTCTTGCACTTCTATTCACAAAATCCTTGAAGAGCAGTGTGGTACCTGAAGAATGGAAAAAGGTAATAGTGGTACCACTTCACAAAACAGGCAGTTGTGAAGAGGCTAGTAATTACAGACTGGTGAACCTCACGCCCATAGTAGAGAAACTAATGGAGACACTACTCAAACAGAGGATCATAGCATTCCTCATTTAGTGGCCAACAAGACTCTAAACAGCATGGTTTCACAGCAGGTATGTCATGCCAGACAAATCTACTTGAGTTTTGTAACTATGCTGCAAAAATAGTGGACAACGGTGGGGCAATAGATGTGGACTAAGGGAAAGGGAATATTGTTTAACCAGGAATAGCACACTAAGCCGAATCTTGTTTTCAAATGTGACCTAGGAGCACAAGAAAGTTAAGTGACTTGCTCAGGATCACACAGTATGCACCTATGTGGTTGTGGGATTCAAACCCAGGTCAGGCTACCTAGACTTTAGTAAGGCCTTCAACTCAGTTCCACACTGAAGGTACAGTACAAGTCACATTGAACTGTCCCACAAATGAGCTGGTTTAGCATTGTTTTTAACAGTTGGTTATGCACTGCCAGCTCATACTGCATTGTTTTTTAACATTTGACCAGCTGTGGAGCAATGTTTATTAAATGTTTTTGCTACTCATTTGGAATGCAGCTTAATCCCAATCACAATGCAATTCAAAACTGAGATGGAACTCTTAAGAAATGGTTTGTGCAAGGTTTTGTACTGAATCCAGCAACCTTTATGCAACTCATAGCTCTTAGATGGGTGGTGGGCAAGTAGAACACCCTGCCAGAGGAAGTGGTGGGGGCTGAAACAATAACAGGATTTAAGAATGCATGGGATAGATATAAAGGAATTCTGTAGGTCAGGGTTAAGGGGCAACAGACTTCTAGGAAAACATAAAGTGAACTTACAGGCTCAAATGGGCAGACTGGGTGGGCCATAGCAAAGTGTGTGCTGACACTGTCTATGTATCTATGTAGATCAGCCTCCCTCCCTTTTCTCCAAGTGCTCAAACTGTGGTTAACTGTGGCCTAGAGATCATTTGCCTACTCAACAGTATTCAACTGGAACTCCCTACCTCCTTCCCTCCTGTCCTGTACTTCTCTCATCATGTTTCAATCCTCTTTGCTAACCTACCTCTCTGATTTCTCTCCTTGCTCCTGTTTCTGATGACTCAGGCTTCAGCTTCCAAACCTGTGTGCTTAAGCTCTTCTGAGCCTTATGTTTCTCCTATAGTTAAGTAATCTTGCCCTGTGAACCACATATGCAAAAGTGACTACTGTAAGGAAGTCTGTTTTGTTCATGCTTTAACTTCAGCTAAGCAATGACTGTTGTATCTGGCACTATTGTAATTATAGTATACTTTTGTTCATTCCGCTGCTGAATAACCAGATGTAATATGGGGAATTCTAAACATTGGAACGTTGAAGATCACTGTGAGTTGTAAACCCATCCTTTATATATACTCTGACATTTTGTATATTCCCCGTAATTGTACTGGTCTATTGGTGTACTGCACTTCCCAGGTCACCCATGAAAAAGGGACTGCAATGTTTCAGCATACCCACCCAGTTACCACAATTCAAACAAATAAATAAATAAATAAATGCTAAAGCAACTCATTGGTGGAACAGTTTAATGTGACTTGTACGGTATACAATCTAGTTGCTATACCTTATACTGAGGGAGGGAAAAGATAGCATTTATATAAAGAAAAAAGGGGATAAAAAAGTTTTAAATACCACAACACTTTTCTTTCTAGAAAGTGACCATGATTTCCAGACCACCACTCTGGCAGTACCGGTATCCAAGGCCTGACTCCAGTTCAAGTCTGGAAAGTTGGTGCCACCACAATATATGCCCAGGATTTTGACCAGTTCTGAGGTGACAGTAATATTTCCAATTTCATAGGGAAAGGTTGCATGGGTCTTGATGAAAAGCACACAACATTTGGAAAAATTAAAACTAGACTCTGCCATAGAGTCAATAGTAGAAATCATCTGTATGGCATTCTTACCAGAAAGGACATCCTTAATAAATAAACAAACATCATTTGCATAAGCTGACAGTTTTACAGATGAGGAAGTAAAGGGACAGGGAATACCCAAAGTATGGAGTGCAGTAGTCACAGCTAGCAACAATGGATCCAAGGTAAGAATGTATAAAATGGGGCTTAACAAGGAGTTTTGTTGGACTCCCCTGTGCAAGTGAATGTGAGTTCCCTGTCACCCATTAATGGTGGGGAGTATTGTGGAGTGGGAATACAGCAGATGAAACCAGTTTAGAAAAAGAGGCAAACCATACTTTCTAAACACCAAGTAGAGATAATCATGGGAAACCTAATCGAATGTCTTTGCTTGATCCAACACAAAGAGGTAATGCCCCACATTGTGACAATGACATGAGGTGATTAAGTAACTAATCAACACTAGATTATTCTGAATCTTAGATCCAGGGATAGAGCTGGACTGGAGGGGGTGACTAAGCAATGTAGATTTAGGAGCCAAACACACACAAAAATATTTTCGTAAAAATTTTTGCATCCGTATTAAGGAGGCATATTGGCCTCCAATTTGAAAGGTGTTGTTTAACACCAGATTTGAATAAAAAAAATTTGAAGAACCTCAGTAATAGAACCCAATAGGGACATAAAGCCCAAAATCAAACTAATCGAAGAGATATGGCTATCCTAGATCTAGTACTGACTAACAGGGAAAGGATCACAGATCTCCAGGTAGAATGGGGCCAGTGACCATCACATGGTATGGTTCAGTTTGACCACTAGAACTAAATCATCCCATTCCAAGGCAAAAATATGGGACTTCAGAGGAGCTGACTTTGATAAGATGGCCAACACAGTTAAGCTAGCCCTGGCAAAAAGAAATACAAGTGAAGGGGTACAGGCAAAGTGGGCAAGAATTAAAGGTGCAATACTTGAAGCAACATCCCATTGTGTTAGAGAGAAAAAGAAGTGCAAAAGAAGGAAACCACTTTGGTTCTCAAAAACAGTAGCAGAAAAGGCCAAAGCCAAAAGGCTGGCCTTCAGGAAATATAAGGGAAAGCAGCAGGATGAAGATAGGGAGGCATGCCAAACTTCCCTAAGGGAAACACAGAAGGCAATAAGGCAGGCAGAGGCCCAAACTGATGAAACACTAGCACAAATAGTAAAAGAAGGTGACAAGACTTTCTATAGATACATTAGTGAAAGAGAAAGTCCAGAGGGGGTATTGCTAAGATCAATGGGGATAATCGGGCATGTAAGGAGGAGGACCATGTAAAAGCATCTATCCTGAATAGATACTTCTGCTCAGTATTTACTGAAGAAAAGGTAGGGCAGGTCTCACAGCTCAGCACCATGGATACAAGGGGGGGAGGGAGGTGTGCACTAGTCCCTTCACAAAAGAAAGGGTCCTACAAGAGCTCGATAAGCTCAGGGTGGACAAGGCAATGGGACCTGATGGCATACATCACAGGGTGCTAAAGGAGCTAAGGGTGGAACTAGTAGAGCCATTATCAGAACTGTTTAGTGAGTTTCTGAGCACAGGAGAGGTCACAGAAGACTGGAGAAGGGCTTATGTGATCCCGCTTCACAAAAGTGGTAGCAGGGAGGAGGCAGGGAACTAGAGACCAGTCAGTCTTACCTCAGTATTGGGCAAGATTAAGTAGGCAGTCCTTAAGGAAAGAATAGTACAACACCTGGAATCCATAGGAGCACAGGATCAAAGACAGCATGGGTTTACAAAAGGAAGGTCCTGTCAAACTAATCTCATAGATTTCTTTGACTAGGTAACCAGAGTGGTGGACCAAGGGGGAGCAGTTGATGTCACCTACCTTGACTTCAGCAAAGCTTTCAATACTGTTCCACATAGATGATTGATTAATAAGCTGGGTAGGCTCGAGGTGGGTCAGAAGTTGGTCAACTGGGTGGCAAACTGGTTGACAGGAAGAAAACAGAGAGTGGCGGTAGATGGTATACAGTCAGAAGAGATGCAAGTCACAAGTGGGGTACCTTAGGGATCAGTCCTGGGGCCAGTCCTCTTCAGTATCTTCATCAGTGACATTGTAGATGGACTGGAGGGTAAGGTTTATGTGTTTGCAGATGACACCATGATCTGCAGCAGAGTAGATGATCCAGATGTCGTGGGCAGAATGAGAAGAGATCTGGATAAACTAGCAAAATGTTCGGAAGAGTGGCAACTGGGGTTTATCGCAAAGAAGTGCAAGATCATGCACATAGGTAAGAGAAACCCTGAAGCCACCTATAGGCTGGGAGGGGAGTTGCTGGCAGTCACAAGGGAAGAAAGACACTTGGGCATCATCATCACCAATGACCTGAAATAATCCAAGCAGACCACTAAAGCAGTAGGTAAGGCTAGAGGGATGTTGGGGAGTATTAGTAGGGGTATCACAATTCGGAAGAGAGAGGTAATAATCCTTCTTTACAAGACACTGGTTAGGCCCCATCTGGAGTACTGCATGCAGTACTGGAGGCCACATCTTCACA
Source organism: Neoceratodus forsteri (assembly GCA_016271365.2). Classification (NCBI taxonomy): domain Eukaryota; kingdom Metazoa; phylum Chordata; order Ceratodontiformes; family Ceratodontidae; genus Neoceratodus; species Neoceratodus forsteri. Next base: position 1,158,379,482 of record CM028132.1, on the reverse strand, counting down.
AGGACATTAACCAAATCGAGGCAGTCCAGAGAAGGGCAACCAATATAGTGCAGGGACGGCATCAGAAAACATATAAGGACAGATTAACAGAGCTCAATATTTATATCCTAGAGCAAAGGAGGGAGAGAGGTGATATGATTGAAACATTCAAACACCTGAAGGGCATTAACAAGGTGAAAGAGTCTAACATGTTTCATTATTACAAAAATAGCAGGACAAGAGGACATAGTATGAGATTAGAAGGAGGATGATTAAGGGGTAATGTGAGGAAGTTCTTTTTCACAGAAAGGGTGGTGGATGCATGCAATGGCCTACCTCAGGAAGTGATGGATATGAATACAGTGCAGGGCTTCAAACAGGCATGGGATAGACATAAGGAAGCAATACAGATGAGTATGAATAGATAGTCCATTGACAGAGCAAAGGCCGATGGCGCATTCATAAGGTAGAAAAAGAAATGGGCAGACTGGATGGGCCTTGCAGTCCTTATCTGCCATGAACTTCTATGTTTCTATTTTTCTATGTTTCTATCAATTATAAACAAAAGTGAAAAAGGGGCCAAAAAGAAAAGGAAACAACTGAAAAAGCTTGGACATCAAGCCATCTGTCCCATGTGAAGTTTTTTTTGCACAGTGACTGTGCCGAGAGCACCTCCTCCTCCTCACTAATCAGTTGAGTGAGAAATTTGTTATTAGTGGGAGATACCTGCAGTAGGTGCAAAGAGTTCAAAAACCCGGCATCCAACTCCTTAAGAGGAAATTGTATTCCTATTGTATGCTGTAGGAAGTCCTGGACTACTCTCAGCATTCCAGAATGGGAGCAATATTCCAGTCCTGCAATATCCACCAAAGAAACCATAGTTCATAATTTGACCCTATGAGAACAACTCTGAAAATTATCACCAGTCAGATGTTTGCTTTGGGAACCATAAGACTGTTCAAATATAAGGGACTTAATGCTGACACACTGTCAGGACTTCATATGATCTGTTACAGACCTAATCTGGGCCTGAAAGAATACATTTCTTAAGTTTAAAAAGAGTATGATGCGAATCCAGATATGAATGGTAAGAGGATCTGCTCACGAATCAGGAACACCTCTTAGCTTGATCCCCAAAGGCAACCTTGGTAAGGTCTCACCAATGTAACACATTCATGTAAAAAGCCAGAACAGAGGAACAAGCCCATAAAAGGGATGCCAACAAAGAAAGAGTCCTGCAGGATGATGTTATTCAACCTCCAGCTGGGCTTTGCAGGCAGAATGAATTGGTCTGTGGTCAAAGAACAGCTTAAGAGAAAATGATCAGTAAATTCAATGGGACAAGTATCTGCAGTTAAAATGGAGCCCCAATGGGAAACAAAACAAAATCAATATTTGTTGCATACTGAGCTTGGTGGTAGGTAAAGCCACCTGAAGAATGAAGGGTACAATATGTATCAACCAGGCGGGACTCTGTACAAATGCCCTGCAAACATAAGGAATCACAAAATAATTTGAATGTCCGTGTCCCCTATCATGAAGATGAAGCGGGCAATTAAAGTCCCCTCCAAAAATAATTGTCTGGGAAGTACATAAATAAGGCTGGAGCAACTTAAGCAGTGTAATCCTGTCAAATTTGGATTGTGGAACATAACTAATCAAACGATAAGCAGATTGCTCAATGTAACAGTCAAGTAATAAAGCCTGACCTGGGTGCATATCAAGTTCCCTAGTCACTGTGAGAGAAAGATTGTTAAACAAGATAGCAACCCAAGATTAAATGTCAGTGCCCAGAGAGAAACAGAAAATACCAGGTTCCCAGAGTCACTGGGTGGTGACAATGTCAGCCAATGAACCTAACCTAGTGCCCTACAAAAACAGTAATTCAGCACTAGCATCTCATTTCACCTGCAGGATAACCTTCCTATAAAAAAGATTGATAATGCTGTTGCCATTCATTGTAGTAACCCTCATCCAAATGAGAAAGGGGATAAGAAGTCCAAAAATTAATGGAGAGGAAAGCTACAACTGAGGTGGTTGGGTATGTTTCTTTTTTAAATTTAACTTTGGATACCAGCGAGAGTCCATCTTCCCATTTGTGAGATGAAATCTGTCTCAGAGCATTGTTCTCCATGTCTGGAGAGCCAGAATGCCCAGTCAACATGGTAGAAGAGGATTCAGAATCTATATCAGTGTCTATAGAGCCTCAATTCTTCAGGGGTGCAAGCAGGTGAAATCTGTTCTGGAGGGGAAGAACCATAGTAGTCACCAAAGACATGCTCTCACAAGCTGAACAGCTCTGAAGAGACCATCTGTAAGGCACCACAATTAAGGACTGAGGAGGAGGAGGAATAATAGATATATCGGGGAGAGGGTGCAGGAACCTCTGGAGCAAGGACTGTCAAAGACAGAGTGGAAAGTGAGCCAGGTACAAGACGACATCAGGAAAAGGGTCTGGAGATGACAGAGGTGGCTGCCTAACAGGTGCTGGCAACTAGGAATCATTTGAGATAGGCAATGTGGTAAACAAGTTTCCAGAGGATGGCTGAGAGTTGGATGCTGAAGGCAGGCACACCTTGAATAGTTGTGACAAAATAGTCGAGTCGTCTAGCTGAAAAGAAGCAGGTTTATTGTGAGCTTCCCAGGGGCAGTCTCAGAAGGAGTGACCATCCATCTGACAGAGGTTGCATTTCATGCAACTGGTGCACTGAGTGACAATGTGGCCGTGCTCCAGACAAAAGTTGCAAAGCCGCTGGTCACAGACATTTCTAAGATGATTAAGCAAGACACCTTAAAACATGCCTTCAGTTGTCCTGAATAAAAGCAAACTCCTCTACCATGTCCCAGAAAAAAAGCTGTTAGGATGGGTCAGCCAACAGTCGATGGCCCTGAGTTGCACTTTGTATTTCCACCCCCCAGTCCAAATTCCATACTTGTTGAGTATTCTGTTCAGCTGACCAAGCTCCTCACAGCACTGCTGCAGCCAATATGTCATGTTGTGAACAACAACTCCCTCATTTTGAAACATCACCATCACCATTTGGGTGGTGGGTCTGGTAAGAGGAATTAACTGAAAAAGCAGCCAAAGTTCTGAATAATGCAAGGAATTATACTGAGTCCAAAACCTGTCCAATGAAGAATGAAATTTAAAACTGATATCATAGAACAATGAGTTAGAGATGTATTTAATGGCAAAAATATCTGTGGAGACAAACTCCAGGGAATCCATTAAAAACTTCTCAACCAAAAATGAGCAATCAGGTGGAAGTTCTTCCATTCCAACATACTTGAAGCAGACTGCATTTACTGGGGGGGGGGGAGATGGCCAAGCAAAAATGAGGTTGAAATGTTTGAAGGGTGCGTCCCATGGAAGTTCCCACTGCCAAGGAGAAGCCTAGGGACAGGCATCCTAGGTAGTCAAATCAGCCCTGGTGGAGGTGCTGGGGTGCACACCTGGGGGAGCTGGTGCATCTAGTCCTGACTTCAAGGATGGCTGGTTTGGGACTGGGGTCCACAATTTAGAAATTTGAGGGTGTCCAGGAATGAGTCCCTCACAAGTGTCAATGCAATAATTAGGCAAGAATGTTGGATCCAGGATTTAGGCTTTTCCATAAGGCCCAATCTTACAGCCTGCTTTTCTGATGGCCCTTTCTGGGCTCCAACCAGGTTTTCCAGCTGCAGGGTACTAGTCAGACCAACTCAGGGAAGTGGCCTGACAATCCATGGGCACGCTCTCTGTGGATGGCTGCTCACATCCAAAAGAAAAATCCACAAGATGATATACCGAAGATGAATCTAAAGGAACCTTAGGAGCAACATTTGCTGCACTCTGCAGGGGCAAGTGAGTGTCAGAAGCCAAGTTACAAGGCTGAAGTAACACAGTCCCCTGTGAGAGCAAAACCAGCTGTACCAGGGCTGAGGCAGTTATCAAAAATGTAGTCCTGTGTGGCAACAAGTCAGACACCAGAAGCCCTGTACCATTAATGAAAGCCAAACTTTGTTGTCCAGGCAGCATACTGGGGCAGCTGGCAGTAGTAACTGCAGACCACTCAGTCCTCAGGGAAGGCAATGTCTGAAAGGGGAAGCCATTCTGCACTGCTCTTCAGGGAACCATAAATTTGGTTGTGTCTTGCATGGCAGTCAGACTGTATAGGTCATTGTAGAGGCTGTGGGAGTAAACAATGGCAGGTGTGACTCACTGGGGGCTGCCAAAGCTGCAGCTACAGTACAGGAAACTCTTGTCCAGGAATGGATATGGACACAACAAAAGCAGTACTAATATAAACAAGCTTATCTGAAGGAGAATCTGTCCCGTACTGTTCTGCAGGCAGATCTAGTTGTTGAGGAAATTCTGTAGGTACTTGGAGCAACAGTGGAGCTGTGCCAGATGGAGAAGAACCCAGTATGGGGTCCACGTTCACAATACTGGAAGGACTTTGTAGAGAAATCTCAAGGGGTTCACTGAAAGGACAAGCATCTACCCAGTGCAAGGGCCTGGGGAAGTATTGTACAGCAAAGACTCAGGGCAGTCTCTATCCAAAAGTTGCAACAAACTGGTCAATTGTTCCTGCAATTCTCAGAGCAACAAAGGGTCAACTAAAAATGGAACCAGAGGATCAGGGTCACAAGACTGGTGCACAAAGGAAACAAACTCCAGTGCTCCAGATGTAGCTTGATCAGTTTACTGTCCCAAATCTGACAAAACAATAGGCAGAGAGGCCTCAGTCAAAGAGAAGCAAATCAGTGTAGACATAGGAACTTCAATGGGGGAGCCCACAAGGATGGCATTCCTCCTTGCACTCCAACACCCAGGTCGGCCATCTTTCTGGTGGTTAGCGGTTCCCCCTACTGGTAGAGTAGGGTTCTTCTTCTGGTGTCCTGTCTAAATTTCTCCCATTCACCAAAAATATCACCCACAGCTTCATCTGGTTCAATGTCAGTTGTCATTCATCTGTATCCCACTCCCCGGGATGAGGCTGAAAATAGGCATAATTGTCTAGTCTTCCTTTCCCAGTCAACAAAAACTGAATAAAAATAAATAAATTGGTAAGATTTCTTCATAGTACCACAGTTCATTATGAGGCATATACATTTTCACTCAACAGGTCTTGAGTCATAAACCAGCTTGCCCCTTATGTAACATGATGAACCAGAAAGAGAAGCTCCCTATGCTTTACCAGTGAGATCAAACAAGCCCTGAGGGATAGGGATATGCTATGGACTAAAGCTAGACCCTCCAAAGTAGAGCAGGATTGAATACATTTTAAGCAAGAGAAACTGGTATGCAAAGTTCATTCAAATGGCTGAAGCAAATCACTGCATGACCCTACCGAACAATGGCAAGTGGGACTCTTTCAACTTTTGGCAAGTCATGAAGAGTATAGAAAGTGGGTCATCCCTTCCCCCATTGCTACCCAAGCAGTTGCAAGTTAATAATAAGCAATGAATGGATAGACAGTTAATCTTGGAGGAGCTGACCTAACACTGCCTCACTGGAAATGCTTTTGATAACTCAGCTATAGCTCAGACCCCATTAACATTACAGAAATTGCCTAGTCCCTCACCCAATAGCTCAAATGTATTTGAATTCTAGCAGGTCTCCTATAAGCAGGTAGAGCAGTTCCTCCAGACACTGGACCCCTCCCCCAAAAAAAAAAGTGCTGGAGCTGATAATATCGACCTTCACTTTTTAAAAGTAGGTTACTAGATCCTAATTGCACCTCCAGGCTGCAGCTATAGCCCATCTTTTCAACATATCAAGAGTAAGTTGTGATATTCCCCTATTATGGAAAACAGCCCATATAATTCCGTTATTTAAATTGGGTGATAAAACTTCTGTCAACAACTACTGGCCCATACTAATTTTACCTGTTCTAGACAAGCTGCTTGACAATTTGGTACATGAGCAGATTACAGAATACCTGGAGAAATTTAACATCATCACCCCTATGAAATCAGGCTTTTGAGCTAGACATAGTACTCTGTCTGCATTAGTAAAGGTTGCAAATGATGTTCTTATTACTCTCGGCCAAAAACTCAACTATGTGGTACTATTTCTAGATCTTAACAAAGCTTTCCACACTGTGGACCACAGTGCCCTACTGAATGAGCTCAGGAATGACAGTGTAGGTCCTAATATTATAGTGTGGTTTAGATTTTATCTCTCCAGGTGATGCCAGGATGTATACTGGGACCTTTGTTATTCATGATGTATACTAATGACTTAGGTGAAAACATTGTAAATGTGAAACTGCGTTTTTAAGCAGATGATACCAATCTTTATATGGCACATCCCCCACCTAAGATGGCCAGATGGCAAGGAATTCACTACAAGAGGGGATTAGGAAGGCAAAGTAAGATTTCTCACTGGTTATCAGAACATAAAAGATTACATAAACTGAAACCATATCTGGTTAAAATGACCAAGCCAGATTTGTGAAAGATAATTACCAGACTTAGGTTTGAACTATTTTCAAGTAATTGGAAATCTAATTTATATAGTAAAGAGAGAAAAAAGGAGAAGGAACTCTGTAAATGTGAAAATTATGTGGATGATTTAAAACATCTGTTGATTCTATGTCCTCTTTATGAGGATGTAAGGAAACATTGGGACCATATTTAAGCCTATTGGAATATGAACCTGTAACTATAGAAACATAGAAACGTAGAACCGCTTGGCCCACCTAGTCTGCCCATTTTCCTATCTAATAGATAAGCTGCAGAGCCTAGTTAACCAACAGCCTACTTCCTCCTACCCCCCTTTAGGACTGCCTTATATCTGTCCCATGCATTCTTGAATTCCTCCACTGTTCTTGATGTATTTCTCAAAGTCAAATAATGAGCAGCTATTAAATGTGATGGCCTCTTTCTTTAAAGTCGTAGAGATGAAGCAATTGCATTTGAGAAAACCAGAAAAAACATGAGGGCATGCTTTTATGGCCCCCACCTCCAATTTTAAATATGTTATGAGTATAGTGCAACATGTATATAGATCACAGGAAAACTCTTTGTGAATTTTAACAAAACGAAAAGTCTATACTGTGAAAATTAAATGGAGTTTTGCCATGAATATATATATATATATATATATTCATGGCAAAAAAATCCATTAATACATCAGTTAGGGTTGCTCCACAGCAACAAAAGTGAGGAAATTCGGTATTAGGATTGCCAACTCCCTTGCACCCCACCCCACCCCCACCAACAGGCATCGGGGTGTGTGTTGGGGTCATTGGCCGTAACACTCACCCCATCCCATGTGTAAACAAGCTGAGGTGGTGTAGTGTAGGAGAATGTAACCTAACTGATGCATTAAATGAATGTTTTTGCCATGAATTTCCCTTCTTTTTGAAAATGAGCACTATAAGGGCCCCGCGCTCCCACCATGTGATTTTTTGTCACATAGTAATGTTAACGGTAAAGCAAATGTAGACGATAATGCAAACGGTAAGACAAATGCCAGCGCATGCATTAATGAAAGCAGAAATGGTAATGCAAATGGTAATGCAAACACTTACAGCTGTAGAAATGCAAACATTAACGGAAATGCTAGCGCTAACAGAAAACCAAACGGTAACAGAAACGCTAACAGAAATGCAAACAGTAAAGGCAACGGCACTGCAGAATGAAACAATAATGCAATCGAGAGCGGAAATGCAATGAGAAATGTAAACACTAAGGTGAACAGAAACGCAAATGGCAGCGAAGACACAAACAGTAATGGTAACGCAATTGGAAACATAAACAGGTGCAGTAACAGCAACGATGATGCCAAAGTGAACAGTAAAGCACATAGAAATGCAAATGCAACTGCGTACAGAAACACAAATGGTAATGCACACGGTCACAGTACCGCAATTGGAAACACAAGTGCTAACGTTAACACCAACGATGATGCCAAAGTAAATGCAAATGTAAGTGTGTACACAAACACAAATGGTAATGCACATGGGTACACAAAACAAAACACAAACATAAACCAGTAATGGAAATGCAAATGGTAACAGTAATGCAAATGCAAGTGCAATCAAAAATGCAAAGAGTAAAGCACAAGGTGGTGTAGACAGCAACGGTAATGCAAATGGCAATGGAAATGCAAGTGGAAACGCTAATTGTAACAGTAACGAAAGCACATACCCTATTTTTCCCCAAAAGCTCCATTGAGAAACACAGTGAAAACAAAGAATGTACTGTATGCATAATAATGGGCCTCAGAGCAGAAAATGAGGACTTGGAATACTAAATTGGTTATATCTCAGGAACCGTATGACGTAGAAAAAAAAAATTAAAATTTCATATGATTTATGACTTTCCTGGCTAGTTTTGTTCTTAGCCTCCATTATGGGGGCTAAGCATTTTTCCGATGAAAAGTCCGTATCTCGAACCGTTTCTGAGATACGGGCCCCGAAAGGCACGGTAGATGCCGTAATGTTAGTCTATGGGAAAATGTGTTAACTTCAGAGTGCCATAACTTTGCAGCTGTCATAATATTTTGTCACTAAACCATAAAAAGGCACATCTATGGCATGTTGGCTGTCTTCCTTCCAAATTTCAGCCCAAAACACCAAACAGTTGTTTTGCAGCAGGGTGGCAAATAATTCCTGTTATTTTGGCCATAGTGTCTCAAAGTAGTGTCATGATTTGCGACACTTTCGAAAAAAAAATCATGAAAGTGTCACAAGTGTGACACTACAGTTTTCAAAAATTTGAAAAATATATTTCTGGTGTGTTTAACCCCTCAAAAAAGACATGGCTAGCATCCTCTGGGCTCGACTAGGTGAGCACAAAAATAATTGTGTCCCTAGAGGGTCCCAAATTTAAATGCCAAGCAATTCTGTGACCAGTAACTGAAAATAAAATGGCTGACTCATGACACTACAGGGGTCATTTGTGACACTAAAAACTGCATTTGTGACATTGTTGAACTTTTTGTTAACTTTTTCCATTGATTCTAATGGGAAACTTGTGTTTAGAATAACCTCTGAACCGTTTAATATTTTTCACAAAACCTTCAAAAGGCACAGGCGGGACCCGGCTGCATTTTCCTGAAGTATTTGGACCAGTCGTGCAAACTGTGCGACCTGTAGGTTCGAGCAAAGAATGCACAAAGAAACGTAAATGTGCTATGGAATCTCACTTTATAACTCTGCAACCATATACACAATCATTACAAAATATGGCAGATCCAGAGATCTATGGTACTGCTCTGTGCCTGCCAAATTGCAGGCAAATCTGTCATACAGTGGCAAAGTTATTAAGTTGCAGATTTTCACACTTTAACCTTAAATGGGGTACTCAACCCTAACTATGGTGGCATTACCGTGCCACCATAATATAGATAGATAGATAGATAGATAGATAGATAGATAGATAGATAGATAGATAGATAGATAGGTAGATAGATAGATAGATAGATAGATAGATAGATAGATAGTAGAGGCAAAAAAATCTGTTTAATGCATCAGTTAGGGTTGTTCCACAGTGGCAAAGCGAGAAAATTCGGTGTTAGGGTTGAAAGACTCCTTGGGCCCCCCAGCCCAACCCCCAAATGGCTTCAGGTGCACATTGGGGTCATTGGCCTAACTCTCACCCCCATCACATGTGTAAAAGCAAATGTATAGGAGAATGGGATAAGAGTTAGGACGATGACCCCAACATGCAAAGCCATTTGAGGGATTAGCTGAAAGGGTCTTTCAACCCTAACAATTCTACTTTTCACTGTGGAACAACTAACTGATGCATTAAATAAGATATTTTTGCTTCTATTTCCTTCTTTTTGAGAATGAGGACGATAAATATTGAATGGAATGCTGTGGCAGGAAAGCGGGGCCCAAATGTGATGTCTTGTTACATATTAACAGGAACTGCAATGCAAATGAAAACAACAATGGTTCGCTCATGGTAAAGCAAACATAAAATGGTAAAGCAAAGCGTTAATAGAAGCATGAAGCATAAAGTGACACGAGGCGAACAGTGATGTGCAAACAGACACGCATAGCGTGCGTGAAAACGCAAATAGTAATGTGCACAATGACTGCACTGGTATTGTAAATGCAAATATTAAGTATTACAGCAACAAGAATGCCAAGGGAACAGAAACAAAGACGCAAACAGAAGCATGGACTTAAATACAAACCGTAATGCGCATGGGCACGGTACCACAATTGTAAATGCAAATGGTAACATTAATATGAACAATAATGTGAAAGGAAACAGAAGCGTAAATGCAAAATGCAACAGCGTATATAGCAAAAGCAATAACGTATGTGAATGCAGCCGTCATATTCCACAAAATGCAAATGGTAATGGTAACAGCAACAATAACTCAAAGGACACAGAGCGCAAAAGGAAATGGAAGCACATATGGAAATGGAAACTGTAATATGCACGGGCACAGTAACACAAAAGGAAATGCAAATGGTAACAGTAACAGCAACAAAGACACAAAATGAAAGACAAACACAAACACAAACAAAAGGGCTGCCGTAAATGCAAGTAGAGATGCACATGGTGACACAAACCGAAACACAAGCCAAACAGTAATGGAAATGAAAATAGTAACAGTAACACAAGCATGAAGTGCAAATGATAAAGAATGCAAAGAGTAGCGCACATGAGTGGTGTACATAGGAGCAAGTAGCATAAAGTGAGTCCATGCATAGGAAGTAGAAACAGTAACTAATAACATTAACAGAAGCCCATACCTATTTTCCCCAACAGCTGCATAGAGAAACACAGTGTGCACAAAGAATGTATGCATAATAATGGGCCTCAGAGCCGAAAATTAGGTTTGGAATACTAAATTACTTGTATTTCAGTAACCGTACAGCGTAGGAGGGAAAAAAAATTCACGATTCGTGATTTTCCTGGAAGCGTTTTAGTTGAAAATTCCGTATCTCGCACCGTTTTTGAGATACGAACCCCGAAAGACATGGCGGACGCCACCATGTTAGTCTATGGGAAAAAAAGTCGACTTTGGAGTACCGTAACTTGGCATTTGTGCGATATTTTTACACCAAACCATGAAAAGGCACATCTGAGAGATGTTGGCTGCTTTCCCTCCAAATTTCAGCCCAAAAGACCAAACTGTTCTTTTTTGCAGGGTGGCAGAGAATTCCTGTCATTGTGGCCATAGTCTGGAAAAGTACTAACATACTAAAATGCCAGCAGGATAGGCCTAATGGTCTTTCATGTCTGCTCGTTTGGAGCAACCCCTACCAAGAGCTGACCTGCACACCCCTCGCCTTCTATGAGCTTCTCCCTTCCAGTTCTGGATATTTTGTTGCACTGGTTTGCTTCCAAAACCCTTCCGCTGTACCTGTCCCACCCTCTTGAACTCCCACCACCATCTGTGCCTCCACCAGCCCCTGGGCAGCGCATTCCATGGCTCCACCACCCTCTCAGTGAAGTGCACCTCCTCCTTTCTCCTGAATCTTCCCCCTCCACTTCCACCCATGCCTCTAGTTGCCCCTCCTTCTTCCTTGAAGCACCCTGACTGCTCCTCCCTATTTACACCCGTTCATGTACCTGAAGACCTCTATTACCCCCTCGGTCCTTCTGTCTTCCAATGTGTACATATTAGCTCTCCGAGCCTCTCCCCATAGATCCTGTCCCTAAGCCCCAAATCATTTTGGTTGCCCTCCTCTGTACCTCTCCAGAGTTTAATGTCCCTCTTTAAGTGTGGCCTCCAAAACTGCACGCAATACTCGAGGTGTGGCCTCACCAAGCAGTTATACAGATGGAGTATCACTTCCTCCCTTCTGGAGGTGATCCCCTCAGCAATGCATCCCAGCATCCTGTTGGCCTTGGCTGCCTGCCCTCCACAAGTCTCTGAGTTGTTCACCTTGACATCCACCACCACCCCCAGGTCCCTCTCAGCCATCGAGACTTGTAGCATTCCCACCCCAGGGTGACACTTGGCCTGGGTTTCGGCCCCAGGCACAGTAATTGCATTTCCCTGCATTGAACCCCAGCCTCCACTTTCTAGACCATCTTTCCAGAGCCTCAGGTCCCTTGTGGGCCACCCCCCTCCTCCCCATCCACCACCACCCCATTTTTGAGTCATCCACAAAGAGACTCATCTCACTCCTGATACCTGTCCTTATGTCAGAGATGTAGGCGTTGAACAAGAGGGGCCCAGGACTGATCCCTGTTGGGACCCCACTAATGACTGTCTTTGGGGATGAGGCTATCCCTCCAACACAACCCTCTGGGTCCAGTCTTGGAGCCAATTGTCTATCCATCTGATCATCTGGTTCCCCACCCCCATTTCTCCCAGCTTATCCAACAGGCCCTCATGAGGAACAGAGTCAGATGCCTTGCTGAAGTCTAGAAAGAGGACGTCCACAGGTCTACCCAGGTCCAAGGCACTTGTTACCCAGTCATAGAACTCCACAAGGTTTGTCTGACATGATTTCCCTGTGATGAATACATGCTATCTATCTTCCAGGCACCCTGACTTTTCCAGGTCCCCCCTTAGCCTCTCCTTGACAATGCCGTCCATCACCTTGCCCACCACCAATGTCAGGCTGACAGGCCTATAGTTCCCTGACACCTCCTTTGATCCCCCCTTGTGGATAGGCACCATATGCGCCACCTTCCAGTCCTGGGGCACCCACCCTGTCCTCAGAGAGATGGTGAAAAGCTCCACCAGGGGTTTTGCCAGGACATCCGCAAGTTCCTTCAGCACTCAGGGATGTAATTCATCCAGACCCGGTGCTTTCTCTGTCTTAAGGGATCTGAGGGCTTCCCTCACTCTCTCTGCTGTGATTTCCACCTCCGCTACCTCTTCTCCCTGCTTAGCCTTCCCCCCCTCCTGCCAGTGATGCCTCCCCCTCTCCCCAGACCCGCTGATTGGTAAGGGTCCCCCCTCCTCAGTATCACTGTCTCCTCCCATGTATGATGCAGCACCCCCATTTTCCTTAGAGAAAACTGAGGTGAAGTACTCATTTAGTGCCTCAGCCTGCTCTCCCCCGGGTCTTGTGCCCATCTCTCCCCTGTTTTAATCCTGCTAATCTGCCCCTTCACCCTTCGTTTTTTCCTAATGTATCTAAAGAACCCCTTGTTCCCTCTCCTAATTTCCCTAGTCAGGTTCTGCTCCTTTCTTGCCTTAGCCACCCTCACCATCCTAGTGGCCCTTCTAGCTATCAGTTCGTACCCCCCTCGATCCCTTTCACTCCTTGAGCACTTGAATTGCCTATAGGCTGCCTTCTTTCCCGGCACCACCTCCTAGGCCTCCCTGGTCCACCAGCAGGGTTTTCAGGCCCTACCACATTTTTGTCTTACTCTGGCGCAGGTGCTGGTAGCATCCTGCACCCCTCTCCTGATTATTTCCCACCTACTGTCAGCGTCCATTTCTGACGCAATCACATCCAAATGCTCCTTAAGGATCCTTCCCATTTCCTTAAAATCCACCCCCCTGAAGTCAGTTACCTCCACCTTTGTGCAGCCTTCTACCCCTCCTAGGTCCAGGCAGAACCAGACCATGGCATCGTCACTCCCAGCCAACGGTTCCCTTACTTCCAGGTCCCCAATCTGGTCACTGTCTGCCAGGACCACATCCAGTACCTGTGCCTCCCTGGTCAGTTCCCCCACCTACTGAGTTACTTTCACAGTTTGCAACACCTTTCACAAAATTTGCGAAAGTGTCACACGTGTGACACTACTTTGCAACACTACTGTTTCCAAAAATTTGGAAAACATATTTCTGGGGTGTTTAACCCCAAAATAAAGACATGGATAGCATCCCGAGTGTCCAACTAGGTGAACACAAAAAGAATTGTGTTCCTAGAGGGCCCCAATTTTAAATGCCAAGCATTTTTCTAATCACCAACTAAAAAAATGGTGGATTTGTGACACTACTAGGGCCATTTGCGACACTAAAAAGTGCATTTGCGATACTTTTGAACTTTTTGTTAACTTTTCCCATTGACTTATAATGGGAACTTGTTTTTTGAATAACTTTTGAACCATCTAGTATTTTTTCATGAAATCTTCAAAAGGCACATTGAGGACCCTGGCAACACGTTCCCTGAAGTTTTCAGACCAGTCGCATAAACTGTACGACCTGTAGGTGAGAGCAAAGAATTTGCAAAAAAGCGTAATTGCGCTTTTCGTTTGCTTAATAACTCCGTAGCTGTATATCCGACCAGTGCAAAGTTGGCAGATCCCAAGATCTACCATGCCCAACCATGCCTGCCACATTTCAGGCAAATCTGTTGAACGATGGCAAAGTTATTATGGTGCAAAATTTCACCCTTTAACCTTAAAAGTGCTACTCAACCCTAACAATGGTAGCGCTACCATGCTACCTATATATAGATATGATATATATCTATATATATATATATATATATATATATATGTAGATATATATATATATATACATATATAGTCAAAAACAAAACAAGGTGCTGCGTCAGCATGTGGTCTAAAAGCAAAGAAAATGGTTATACTAAATGCATGCTGAAAATAGAAAATAGAGTTAAAATCTACATTTTGACCTTAGGTCTTCTTCAGGAAATATCTAAAAGAAAAAAAAAAAGTTAGTGCCACCTATAAAAACACATACATATATATATATATATATATATATTATGGTGGCACAGTAGTGCCTCTAGTTAGGGTTGAGTACCGCATTTATGGTTAAATCTGAAATTTGGCAGCTTAATAACTTTGTTCCTGTATGACAGATTTAGCTGAAATTTGGAATGCCTGGTCTGGTACCATAGATTTGTGGACCTGCCAAGTTACATTACGATCGGATATACTATTGGGGAGCTACAGAGCACTAAAAAATGTAGATTTTTTTTTGTGTGCGTTTCTTTGCTCATGCCTACAGCCTGCATATTTTGCACAGTCAGTCCAAAAACTTCAGGGAACATGCAGCCAGGGTCCCCGATGTGCCTTTAGAAGATTTCATGAAAAAATATTAAACGGTTCAAAAGTTGTTAAAAAAAAAACATTATAGTCTATGAGAAAAGTTAAAATTTGCAAAAGTGTCGCAAATGCAGTTTTTTGTGTCACAAATGAGCCATCTTGTTTTCAGCTAGTGGTTATAGAAATGCTTGGCATTTAAATGTGGGACCCTCTAGGGACACAGTTCTTGCTGTGTTCATCTAGTTGAGCCCTGAGGACGCTAGCCATGTTTTTGGGGGTGAAACACCCCAGAAGTATGTTTTTTTAATTTTTGTAAAAAGTAGCGTTGCATAGTAGTGTCACATATGTGACACTTTCGTGATTGTGTTTGCGAAAGTGTCATGATTTGCGAAAGTGCTTTGTGACACTATGCCCAAAACAATAGGGAATCTTTACCACCCTGCTGCAAAAGAACAGTTTGGTCTTTCAGGCTTAAATTTGGAGGGATGAAAGTCAAGATCCCACAGATGTGCCTTTTTGTGGTTTGGTGACAAAAAGTTACAGAACTCAGAAGCTGGTGATTTTTCTCATAGGATAACATTACGGCGTCTACTGCGACTCTCGGGTCCCGTATCTCAAAAACAGTTTGAGATACAGACTTTTCGTTGAAAAAATGCTTAGCCCCCCCAATAGGCGGCTAAGTACAAAACTAGCCTGGAAAGTCACAAATAACATGAGATTTGAAATTTTTTTCTATGTCGTACGGTTCTGACACATAAGCAAGTTAGTATTCCATGTGATCATTTTCTGCTCCGAGGGTCATTATTATGCGTACATTCTTCGAATTCACTGTGCTTCTGAATGCACCTTTTTGGGAAAAAAAACTGTGTGCATTTGTGTTACTGTTATCGTTAGCGTTTCCGCTTGTGTTTCCATAACTGTTTGCGTCATCATTTCCGTTTCCATCACCGTGTGTGTTACACTTTCTGTTTGCGCTTCCATTTGCATTACTGTTACAATTTGCATTTCCTTTACTGTTTTTATTTGAGTTTACTTTTGCGTCACCGTGTGCCTTACCATTTGCGTTTGCGTATGCATTTGTGCTTCCATTTGTGTTTCCTTTGGCATCATTGTTGGTATTACCGTAAGCATTTGCATTTCCAGTTGCATTACCATGACTGTGTACATTACCATTTGTGTTTGCATACATGCTTGCATTTGCGTTTCCATTTGTGTTCGTGTTTCCTTTGGCATCATCGTTGGTGTTACCGTAACCGTTTGCGTTTCCAATTGCGTTACTGTTACTGTTTGTGTGTTCGTCACTGCTTGTGTTTGTGTTTCTGTTGGTCTTAGCATTTCCATTGTCGATTGCATTAATGTTTCCTTCTGCGTCACCATTGCTATTACTGTTTTTGTTTTGTTTGTGTTACCATTTACATTTTCGTTACTGTTTTTTTCCATTGCTGTTAGCGTTTGCGTTAATGTTTTCATTAACTTTTGTGTTTCGGTTGCCATTAGCATTTGCGTTACTGTTTACGTTACCATTTCTGTTTTAATTTAAATTTGTGCTTGCGTTTCTCTTACTGTTTGTGTTATCGTTTATATTTGCATCACCATGTGCATTACTGTTTGCACTTGCGTTTGCGTTACCATTAGCATTACTATTTTATTTTATCTCACTGTTTCCATCACCGTTTGCATTAACACTACCGTTTGTGTTTTTGCATTTGCGTGATGCAGTGCAAAACATTATGTTTTTGCTATTATTCTGCACTGTCTTCCGCGACGCATAGCACAGTCAGTGTGTGGTTGATTGGTGTGAAAATTGGCAAGTAGAAAGACCTTTGTTCAAGGAACATGCCACCAGGTCTGCCATTTTAGCAGATTTTCAGCCACGATTTCTGCCATTTTGTGGTGGAAGACTTCTTAAAGGTGCAGAAACATAAACATTGAAAATCTCTGGAACAGTTTGGTCTTTTCACATGAAATCTAGAGGGTGTTGAGTGGATGTCCTGGAGATGTGAATTATGCTGTTTACTCATTTGAAAAATAATTTGCTGCCGAGATACTGTGTGACGCAGTTAACATTTTCCGCATAGTGTTCTGCATGGTGTTACTGCCTTGAAATTTATAGCATAGGTAGCTCTAGTGGCATGTAGGTGCCTTGCAGTGGTTTGGTGTGTAAAACATTAACAGGTGCATAATTATGCCACTCCAGTGAATACAAATTTGGTTCATTACACTTCAATAACTTCTGAACCATGTGTCCAATTTGCTTGACATTTGGAATATATAAAGATTTATAATTCCTCTTTCACAGTGTCAATTATTTGGACATCAGCACTTATGGTTGCTAAATTGTGCATGTTACATCATTTGCTCATGGCGCTGTATGACCGTAGAACAGATGCACACACATTATGGACACATAGTGTGCTATGGTACATGTCTTCTTTTCACAATTGTTGGTTCTGTTGGATCAGAAGAGAGCTGGAAGTCATGAGGGGGGAGGAATGGGGAAGAAAGGAGTGGAAAAAGTACCATGGAAGGAGGCGAGGCCACTACAGTGTACCCCAGGGAACAGGTAGACATGGGCCTTATGGAAACTCCGGAGGGGTAGGGCACAATACAAGCAACGATGGAAAATACTTCACAGGAGGGGGGCAGATCAGTGGGAGTAAAGGAGGGAGGGTGGATAGGAGAAAATGAGTCGGGGCAAGCATCACACTTAGTAATAGATACACCATGCTGTACCCAGGGAGGAGGTAGAAGAGGCTGATGGGAGGGGCAGATGGACAGAGAGGGTTCAGCCAGCAAGTTGGGAGTGGGGGAAGGAGAGGTTTTGGAACAGGAGGGACAGGCAGGCAGAGAAGGTGTGACTAGCAAGCCAGGGGTGGGGGCAGGGAGGTGACGAGGCCCGGGGTAGTACTGGAGTTAGCAGGCACTCAGGCTGGGGAAGTCAGCCAAGAAGAGGGGGTAGGAGGGGTTACTCCAGAAAGGTCAGTGTCGGGGTGGGAGAAATCTGATGATGTGGGGAGAGGAAGGGAGGGAGGGTAGGGAGAAACAAGGCAGATGGGATGGGGGAGACAAGACCGGAGGAGGGGTTGGAGGCAGGGAGAGAAGCAGTAGAAGGGTGTCTGGGTGCAGGACCTATGGATTCTGGCCCAAAAAGGGAACCTGGGGGTGACTGGGGGGCAATCAGTGCCTCCCAGGAGGTTGGGGGGTGAGAAGTAAACTGGGAGCCGCAATCAGAAGAAAGAGCATGGTAGGACATGAGCAGACTAGTGATCCCAAGACTGAAGGGGTTGGGAGGAGTAAGCAGGGGGTCAATGAAAGAAGGAAGAGCCTTGAAGGGATCAAAAGGGCCAGTAATTTGGGGGGTGAAGGTGATCCTGTTGGGAGACTCCATGACCAGGGGTATCCACTGGGAGGGGCTAGGGGAGGGGAAAAAGCAGCCCAGTCAGGGTTAAATGTATCCCAGGCCTATCCATTTACAAGGCCAAATTCCAGCTATACTCATTAGCATTGGAATGCGGGGGATCCCCAGATTTCCCAGTACATCTGAACACAAATGATTTGATGGGGAACAGCGATCTGGAAATCCAGGCGAGGTTTCAGGAACTGGCCAGATTCTGCCACTCTATAGGAAGTTCAATATCCTTCTTAGAAATTCTACCAGTACCTAGGAAATCCTGGGAGACCAAGCACAAACTAAGAGGGGTGAACCAGTGACTCAGGGACTGGTGCAGGGCAGAAGGGTATGGGCTGGTGGGGGACTGGGGGACACATGGGATTATAAGGGGTTATATGCTAGGGATAGGTTACATCTTAACCTAGATGGGAAGGCAATCTTAAAACTAAAACTCGCTGGATTCATAAACGAGAAGTGTGGTTTAAACTTGTAAAGGGGGGAGGAATAAGTTAAGAAATGGAATCAAGAGGGCTGACCAAGGTCTAGGGTGAAAAATGAGGGCAGGGGACTGCAATGTAAACAAAGCAAGAGCTGTGCAGGAAAGGGCAAATAGAGGTTTCACAGGGCCGAGACAATTGGGTAGGGAAGGGGGGATGAGGTGGAGGATGGTCCTGATCAATGCCAGGAGTATGGGCAGCAAAATGCCCTGAGCTCCAAGCGATGCTGCCGGAGGGATCAGTGGATCTGGCAACGATTATGGAAACATGGGCCACCCTGAAGAATGATTGGGACCCTAAACTGGAGGGCTACATGATATTCAGGAGGGATAGAGAAGAGGGTAGAGGAGGTGGTGTAGCACTGATATTCGAGAATGGCATAGTGGTTAGAGGAGTGGAGGAGGCTGATGGGGGAGTGGAAGCAATTTGGGTAACCCTGCAATCGAGGGGAGGCAAAAGATTGAAAATAGGGGTGTTGTACAGACCCCCCACAATGGATGAGGCCCTGGAGGAAAAATTAGCTGAGAACATCAAGGGGCACTGTAACTATGGAAAGGGTAGGGTGGTGGTCATGGGGGACCTAAATATGCCAGGGGCAGACTGGGACACTATGACATCAGCGGTGGCCAGGGAGCAGAGACTGATGGATGTGTTTCAGGATGCCTTCCTGGTCCAACAGGTGGGGGAACCTAGTAGGGAGAGGAGGATACTGGATGTTGTCCTTGCAGACAGTGACCAGATAAGGAGTCTGGAGGTGTGTAGCCCATGGCAGGTGGAGACCATGCCACAGTCTGGTTTCTGCTGTGTCTGAGGGGGGAGAACAACTGCTCAAATACAGTAGCAGTGGACTTCAGAGGGGCAGACTTCATGGGCATGGGCAGGATTCTAAGGGGGAGCTTGAACAAGATTAGGCCAGACATGGATGTTGGTAGCTTGTGGTAGACCATCAAAAAAGGGGTGCAGGAGGCTACTAGCTCATGTACAAGGGTAAGATGTAAAAATGGTAGATCCAACAAGCCATGCTGGTGGACCAGGGAGGTGCAAGAGGTGGTGAGGCATAAAAAGGCTGCCTATGCATGTTTTAAGTGCTCCAGGGGGACAAGAGAGAGAGGAGACTATGAGAAGACAGCAAGGAGAGTCACCAGAGTGGTGAGGGGAGCCAAGGTGAGGATGGAGCAAAACCTGGCTAGGGATATCCAGAGGGAGTGGAAAGGGATTTTATAGATACATAGGGGAGAAGAGAAAATGGAGAGCACAGATCTCCAGGATTAGGACTGGGGAGGGATGGGCTCAGGAGTTGGGAGAGCAGGCAGCGGTACTAAATGAGAACTTTGCCTCGGTACTTATGGAAGGAGACAGGGGATCCATTCAGCTGTAAGGGAGGAAGGGGATGACAGCTGAGCAGAGAGGTCAGATGGAGATGAGAGGACTAGAAGAGGCTGGGGCACTGGGGGTGCCAGACCTGGAAGGGGATGGGTGCTTTGTTGAGGAGAGGTTAGGGAGGGAGAAATCACAGAGGACAGCATGAGGGAGGCCCTTCGAGTGCTGAAAACTGATAAGGCACCAGGACCGGATGGGCTACATCTGAGAGTTCTGAAAGAACTGGCAGATGAACTAGCAGCTCCACTAGCTGCACTTTTCAACGCCTCTCTGCGGACAGGATGGGTGCCTCAGGATTGGAGGGTGGCTCATGTGGTGCCTATCCACAAAGGGGGGTCTAGGTAGGAGATGGAAAATTATAGGCCTGTCAGCCTAACATTGGTGGTAGGCAAACTAATAGAGGGCTTCATCAAGGAGAAGCTTGGGAGGTGACTGGAAAGGCTGGGGCACATGGATGACAAACAGTACCGTTCTGTCCCAGGGAGATCATGCCAGACCAACCTCATAGATTTTTATGACTGGGTGATGTGGAACCTGGACCGACAAAGACTGGTCGATGTCCTATTTCTGTATTTCAGTATGGCGTTTGACTTGGTACCGCACATCAGGTTATTGACAAAGTTGGGGGGATGGGGGTCAGAGGACAGTTGCTGAGATGGGTAGAAAATTGGCTAACTGAAAGAACACAGAGGGTAGTGGTTGGTCAGATAGTCTCCTCCCCTCGGAAGGTCTTCAGTGGGGTTCCCCAAGGTTTGGTACTGGAGCCACTACTGTTCAATGCCTATGTCTCTGATATAGGGAGGGGGGGTTAGGAGTAGGATGACCCTCTCTGCGGATGACTCAAAACTGGGAGCACTGGTAGACAGGGAGGAAATGAGAGAGACAGTCCAGAGGGATCTGGATACCCTGAAGGGTTGGTCAAGGAGGTGGGGACTGAGGTTTAATCCAGGGAAGTATAGGGTGCTGCATCTGAGGGTCAGAAACTCAGGTCATGTATACACCCTGGGAGAGGCTCATTGCAAGCCTCAATGAGTGAAAGGGACCTGGGGGGGGGTGGTGGCAGACACAAAAATGAATAACACTGAAAACTACAGAAGATCTGTGATTAAGGCAAACAAGATTCTGGGCTGCATAGCCTGGGGAATTACATCCAGGAAAAGGGAGGTGATCCTCCCTCTGTATTATGCCTTGGTCAGGCCGCATCTTGAGTACTGCGTGCAGTTTTGGAGACCACACCTTAGGAAGGACATAGCATTGCTGGAGAGGGTTCAGAGGAGGACAACCAGGATGATCCAGAGAATGAGTGAAAGGACCTATGAAGAAAGGCTGGAAATCCTTGGGCTGTACTCACTGGAAGAGAGGAGAGGAGAGGAGAGAAGAGGAGGGGAGAGGAGAGAAGAGACAGGGGGACATGATTGAGGTCTTCAAATATGTGAAAGGGATTAACAGGGGTAGAGCCAATGAAATGTTCAAGCTAAAGAAAGGGGGCATAACCAGGGAGCATGAGTGGAAGATGGAGGGGGAAACTACAGGGAAGAACGTAGAAGGCATTACTTCACTGAGAGGATGGTGGGGCCATGGAATGCACTGCCCAGGAGTCTAGTGGAGGAGGGCACAGTGGAAGGCTTTAAGAGGGGGTGGGGCAGGTGCATGGCTATACTGAAGCTGAAGTTGACCCTTTCGGGGGCTGGAGGAGTGGAAGAGCTAGCACCCAATAGGGGCTGGCTACTGAGCAGACACGAAAGACCATTAGGTCTTTTCTGCTGGCTTTTAGTATGTTAGTATATATGGTTCTTGTGTAGCAAAGTGGCAAAATGTTATTTTCTGCACCCCTGCACAGTTACCATTTGCGTTATCATTTATGTTTGCATTACCATGGGTATTACCATTTGCGCTTGCGTTTACATTACCATTAGCATTACTGTTTTATTTGACCTCACTGTTTCCATCACCGTTTGCGTTAACATTACTGTTTATGTTTTTGCATTTGCATAATGCAGTGCAAAACATTGTTTTTTCTATTTTTCTGCACTCTCTTCCACGACACATAGCACAGCCAGTGTGTGGTTGGTCTGAAACTTGGCAGGTAGAAAGATCTTTGTTCAGGGAACATGCCAGTTTTTGTTTGGTGAAAAGACGTTGTTCCGTTCCAGAGTTATGGCCATTTGAAGTTGGCCCGCTTTGCAGTTACTGTTTTTTCAGCCAACAGTTCCATCATTTTAGTGCATTTTTGGCTGTGATTTCTGCCAGTTTGTGGTGGAAGACTTCTTAAAGATGCAGAAATATAAAAATTGAATATCTCTGGAATGGTTTGGTCTTTTCACATGAAATTTGGAGGGTGTTGAGTGGATGTCGTGGAGATGTGAATTATGCTGTTTACATGTTTGAAAAATAATTCACTGAGGAGACAGTGCATGACACAGTAAACATTTTTGCTCATAGCATTATGCATGGTGCTACTGGTTTGAAATTTATAGCGTAGGTAGCCCTAGTGGCACAGAGGTGCCTTGCAGTGGTTTGGTGTAAAACATTGACAGGTGCGGAATTATGCCACTCTGATGAATGAAAATTTGGTTCATTATGCTTCAATAACTTCTGAACTGTGTGTCCGAGTTGCCTGGTGTTCAGAATGTATATAGATTTATAATTCATCTTTCAGAGTGCCGATTGTCAGGTCACTGGCACTTACGGTTGCTGAATTGTGCATGTTACATTGTTTGCTCATGGCGCTGTGAGACCGTTGAACGTATGTATACACAATTATGGACACACTGTGTGCTATGGAACATCTTCTTTTTACAATTTTTGGTTTCATCAGATATATGATTCTCGTGTAACGAAGTGGCAAAACTGTTATTTACGGCACTCCTGTGCAGTTACCGTTTGCGTTATCGTTTAAGTTAGCATCACCATGTGCGTTACCATTTGCACTTGTGTTTGAGTTACTGTTAGCATTATTATTTTATTTTACCTCACTGTTTCCATCACCGTTTCCATTAACATTACTGTTTGTGTTTTTGCTTTTGCGTAGTGCTGTGCAAAACATTGTTTGCTATTTTTCTGCATGGTCTTCTGTGATGCATAGCACAGCCAGTGTGTGGTTGATTGATCTGACACTAGGCAGGTAGAAAGACCTTCGTTAAAGGAACATGCCAGTTTTTGTTTGATGAAAACATGTTGTTCAGTTCCAGAGTTATGACCATTTGAATTTGGCCCACTTCGCAGTTACTGTATTTTCAGCCACCAGGTCCACCATTTTAGTGAATTTTCATCCGCGATTTCTGCCATTTTGTGGTGGAAGACTTCTTAAAGGTGCAGAAACATAAAAATTGAATATCTCTGGAACAGTTTGGTCTTTTCACATGAAATTTGGAGGGTGTTGAGTGGATGTCCTGGAGATGTGAATTATGCTGGCACTTCCGGCATGATGGCTGCCTGCTGAGTTGCTCTGATTTGTAGCTCCCTCGCTACCTCCACTTAAATTGCTTAATTTGCTATGTTTGGCCATCCCATTACTTGAGATCACAGGGTACAGTTGCCCATCTCTCTCCGGCACCTCATTTTTCTGCACATAGTCAACCATGGATGCAGAAATGAAAAAAGCCACTTTAAAACATACCCCGCCAACTATGCCAGTGAAAGAGAAAATGGCTAAGCAGGCTAAAGCAAAGGAGAGGACCCAGTTTCACATTCCTCACCACAAGATGTGCTTACTGAGAAAAAATTCCTGGTGGAATTAGCCCCAATGAAAGACACCCTGCTGATGCTCGCCTCCAATTTCGCAATATGAGGGCTTCAGTCAAACAACTTGCCACCTGGACAGCTGACAATGAGGTCTATATCTCATCATTAGATGACTGAAGGATCAGGCTGGAACCTGAAGTTGTCCACATTAGACAGAGGGTTAAAAAAGCTGAAGAAAAGCTAGAGGACCTCGAGGGACGATCGAGGTGCAACAATTTAGTAGTACTGGGTTTGCCAGAAGGGAAGAGGGCACCACACCTATACTATTTGCCCAAAAGCTCTGTGAAAAGCTGGTAGGGCCTTCTCCTAATGGCCCAGCGTACATTATTGAGTGCATGCGACTGGCCCTTGAGCTATGCCTCCTACAGGTTCCCCTCCTAGGCCCTTCCTGTTTAAGTTGCTGAATTTCCTCGATAAGCAGCATATATTAGCTAAGCTTAAAGATGTTAAGGAAATCCAATGGGCTGACAGGAAAATAAGGGTAGCACAAGACTTACCATTTACAGTCGCCAAAAGATTAGCACTTCACCCTACTGTCAACAAGCTCATCTCTGTGGGCATTAAATTCAGGGTCAGGTATCCAGCAACCCTGCAAGTTTTTAAAGATGACCACTGGAATTCCTTCGATACTGTGGGAGTTGCAACAGAGGCCTGCAAGCATATGTTCCTGGACCTCTTCAAGTGAAAGAATGAAGGGACACCCGCTGGCCATTTGCTGGTATTGCAAGACCATGTCTCTATTGTGAAGTGCTCGCAGAGACCACTCGTCCTTGCTCACACCCTTCTTGAATTGGATTAAAATGAGTATTGGTTTTAAGTGCCTGTTTTGCTAGTCACAACTGACTTTTCTCTTGACCCTTATTGCTTTGCACTCAGTTTTTACCCATTTCTGGGGGTAGGACGAGTGTAATAGTTTTCTTTTCCTGAACATGGGGGTGATTTAGGTTCATTAGGATATGATGGGGGGCTTTCCTGCTATCAAATCGGCAAATTGCAGGGATGTCTATGGCCCTTTCAAGTAGAGAAATATATCCTGCAAGTAGGTAATCTATTGACATTTTAGACTAATAGACACTGATTTGAGCAGTTGCCCTAATATCAGGGTCTCAAGATTATCATCCATTTTGTTTATTGGACTCCCATCATTTCTTTTTTGTCATGTGGCCGTATGCTAAACTAGTCGGCCAGCACTGTATTTTACATTGTTCTTAGTGTTATGTGATGTGTGGGGAACAATACTCTCTCTTTATTTCCTCTCATGTACACTGCTTTTGGATTCTGGTTTGGGTGGGGGGGGGAGGTATAGCAGACAGGGTTAGTGAGCAGCATGGACATCATCATGCCAAGCAAGGTGGTTAGAGTGCAGTCATTAGGACTGGGGGACTGGTTTACTCAACTATTTTTTGGTGTTATTTGCACGTTTATGCTGAATGTTCTTACAAGGGTGAGGGGTTGTTAGGATGTTTTCTATTTTTGCTTATTTGTGGTGGGGGCAGGAGATGTCATTGGGGGTGGGAGGAGAGAGCCATGTTGACAGCTGCAACTGGGGTATTCGATGTATATTTGCACCCAAATTACTACCCATAGCACCACACTTCCTCTATGAAAATCATCTCCTGGAATATTAAAGGAGCCCGGTCACGGGTCAAAAGACTCCAATATCAAACATCTGGCTTTAATGAAATATCAATTTGCACTTCTACAGGAGACACACTTGTTAGAGGTGGAAAATTACCTTTTTTGCAGGGGTTTCATAGGATCGGTGTACACTGCAAGGTCCTCCACATCACAATGAGGGGTGGCAATTTTGATTGCAAGAGGCACGCAGTTTTGAGAACTGCAAAAGGTTGCCGACCCACATAGTAGATTAATTTTCCTAAGGGGGGTGTTGGATCATAGGGAAGTTCTCATTGGTTCAATTTATGGACCCAGTAAGGATTCTCCTGACTTTTTTACTGACCTTTCCCTATCCTTAGCTTCCTTTAATGACTTGCCCATTATTCTAGCTGGGAACTGGAATCCTGTTATTGATACTGCCCTAGATAGATCCTCTCCTATGAGTTCTAACCCCTCCCCTGCTCACAAATCCCTTCAAGACCTTTAAGAAACTTATGGGCTGAGTGACCCCTGGTGCCTTTTGTATCCTAATACTAAGGTGTACGCTTTCTACTCACCCCTGCACAAATCCCTTTCCCAGATTGATTTCTTTTTGGTTAACCAGAAAGTGATCACCAACTTAATGGGTTGTTGTATCACTCCTAGAGTGATATCTGACCATTGCTTTATCTGGTCAGAAATTAACCTGGCCCCAGACATCCAGAAAGACACTACAGTATCTGGAAACTAAATTCCCAGCTACTTGCCCACGAAGATATAGTAACTCAAGTTAAAGACCTTATTAAACATTTCATGAACCATAATGAAGGCTCCATTCTGGCTTTTGATCAAATATGGAGTACCCTGAAATGTGTTCTTCGGGGTGAATTTATTAGGATCTCAGCCACTAGGAGGAATCAACAAGACAAAAAATCCAAATCCCTTCTTGAGGAGATAAGGTCTCTAGAGGCCTCCTTGTCCAATCCCCCTTCTCATGAAGAGGTGGTGAATCTGACACTGCTGAGGAACCAATATACAGAGCTCCTAAGAGAAAAAGCAGATTATGCTCTCTTTAAAACTCAGGCTAAGTACATTGAGCTGGGGAATAAAGCCAGTCACCTCTTAGAAATGAGGTTTCAGAGACAATAAGAATCTCACCTCATTGCTTCACTGTCCTCCCTGTCCTCCAAAGCCATTTTAATTACCACCAGAGAAATTGCAAAGGAGTTTGAACAATATTATAAGCAGCTCTATAGCCCCTCTGAGACTGCCCCTCTTGCTAGTGATATTTGGAATTATTGGAGGGCAGTTCCTCCCTTCTCTTGATGCAGTCCAGCAAAGTTTTTAGTTCATCCCATCTCAGAGCAGGAAATCATTCTGCAGTTGGCTGCCGGTTCACACTGTCCATCCTTACATTTTTCTTTGGGGGCTTTAGTACCCGGAAGCCACTCGTGGGGGCTGTGCCCCTGCAACTCTCCACTTAAGATCATCAGCTTTGAGTGAAGTGCTGATTGGGGGCAGGACCCCTGACAGAAAGTGCCAGGTTCCAGATGGTTTCCCACAGTGGTATGGCACTGTAGTCACTTGGGGACCTCACTGGCAAAACGTCACTGTCAAGGGGGTAACCGTATGGACTCAACACTCCTAGAAGCAATTATAGTGGTACTCCCGAAGCCAGGCAGACCTAAAGATAAAGTCATTAATTACCACCCCATCTCACTGATGAACTATGATATAAAGATTTTTGCTAAGATTCTAGCTTCTAGAGTCACAAAAGTTTGGGAGAGGCTCTTGAGCCCTGAGCAGATTGGATTTGTGCAAGGTAGATCCTCATT
This sequence comes from Neoceratodus forsteri, assembly GCA_016271365.2. NCBI lineage: Eukaryota > Metazoa > Chordata > Ceratodontiformes > Ceratodontidae > Neoceratodus > Neoceratodus forsteri. The sequence goes on along the minus strand of CM028132.1, from coordinate 1,158,352,183 downwards.
GGATCACATTCGCAAGCTTGCCACATTTTCTCTGTATCCAGGGAGGTGGATCAGCCAATGGCCCTTGTATCCCTGGATGCAGAGAAAACATTTGATAGGGTTAGCTGGCCTTTCCTTTTTAGTACCCTGACTAAGTTCGGTTTTCCAGACCCTTTCAGATCTTGAATTAGCTCCTTATATTCCTGTCCTACCACAAACGTATACTGCAACAGAGTCTTCTCGTCTACTTTTCCCCTGAAGTCTGGTACCCGGCAAGGCTGCCTCCTGTCACCCCTGTTATTTCATTTATACTTAGAACCTTTGTTACATCAACTGAATACCTCTCCACTCCTTCAAGGTATTGTGATAGGGCCATTCCATTTAAAAATGTCAGTATATGCAGATGACATCCTCCTTCACATCACTGATCCTTACAGTTCCATTCGAGCTGCCCTACAGATTATTCAAAAATTCAGTAAGGTTTCTAATTACAAACTTAATCTCAATAAAACTGAAGTGATGCCCCTCAACCCTCTTCTTATCAAAAATGAGATTGCCCCATTTTCTGTGGTCTGGAATATCCGTCTTAAATATTTAGGGATAACACTGTCCACCTCAGTATCATTGATGAAAAAACTTAACCTGGATAACCTCATTCTGAATATTCAACAGGATTTAGACAGATGGGCTCCTTTTATCTGTCCATCCAAGCAAGAGTTAGTGTGGTTAAAATGAATGTTGTGCCAAGAATGTTCTATCCACTGAATATGCTGAATGTCCATCTTCCCTTGACTTGGTTTCGTCAGCTACATAGTATAATCTCCCAAACGCCATATGGAAAACATAAAGTGTGTTATGCAATATTCGTGCAAGCAAATTAATTTAGCAGCAGCTAAACACCATAATTCAGATGCACAGGACATCCCTGACCCTACAAATTTCAATGTGAATGAGTGCACCATCTACTACATATAACATTTGAAAGTTTGAGATTTTCATTCGTTGGAGTAGCAAAATTCTGCAGCTGTTCACATGTTACACACCTAATGACTAAAAAGTACATCCATGTGTATAGGGGCAGCCACCCTACAAGTTTCAAGCCACTAGCACAATGGAAAGGTTCTGGTCAGTAACATCACAGAACAAAATAAGGTGGACAAAAATAAAGTGGCAAAAACAGTGTCAACACCAGTATTGGCAGCACATAATGTAGCATGCCAGAACACTGCAGGCCACATGACACGCAGGTAGCAAACAACGTCCACCACATGGAGGCACTGCATTGGAACCACAGAGGCCAGGATCACAAGCCAGCATGCCATCTCCCCTGTCCTGTGTGTTGTGTGTGTTGCTGGGGACATGCTGACTTGTGCTCCTGGACCCTTGCATTATACACAGCCATCCATATGGTGGTCATGGTCCACCTGTCCTCCAGTGGTTGTCCCAGTGCACGTTCTCCATCACTCAGCTTTCTGGGTGGGGGTACTCCACCATGTGGGTTCCTCTGCCATTAGATTACCATGGTAGGTGTCCAGTGGCATGCTTCCCCCAGTGTTGGTTGCATCCTGCCCTGTTCCATCTCCCTGAACCCCTGTGCTGTTCCTGTGCACAGGTGCCTGCTGCTGTATGTTCCAGTGCAGAGCCTCCATGCGGTGGACGTTGTTTGCTACCTGCATGTCATGTGGCCTGCATTGTTCTGGAAAACTACATTTTGTGCTGCCAATATTGATGGTGACACTGTTTTTGTCACTTTTTATTTTTGTCCACTTTATTTTGTTCCACAGTGTTACTGACCAGAACCCAATGAAAAGCACTGTTCACAAAACGTAAACCGCGCCACACAATATCTCCACAAAAAATATATTGTCCGACACATAAATATAATAAATATGATGTACAGGACATCCCATGAACACCCTCCAAATTTCAAGTAAAAAGACCAAACCATTTCCAAGATATTTAATGTTAAAGATTGTTAAAATTGCCTATCTGTTGCATTAAAATCTGGCCATCTAGTCCTTCCCTCGTGATCAAAGAATCTCGCGATCAAGGAATTTGCAGGCTCAAGGTCAAAAAATTTGCAGGCTCACGATCAAAGAATATAAAATGGTGAAATTCAAATTTTAGACATAAATACATGAAACCACTAGCATGGTTCAATGAAATGGAGCCTCCTGAGCAAAACACACCTTGATTTGTGTTAATAACCCATTCCTGAGCTGAGAAGTTTGCTTTTTTAATCTGGTCATCACCTCGCGATCAAAGATCGCGGTCAAAGAATCTTGTGATCAAAGAATTTGCAGGCTCGCAATCAAAGAATTTGTAGGCTCATGATCAAACAATAAAAAATGCTGAAATTCAAATTTTACAGATAAATACAAGAAACTACCTGCATGGTTCGATAAAACGAAGCCCCCTGAGCAAAACCCACCCTCATTTGTATTAATAACACACCCAAAGCTGAGAAATTATTTTTTTTTCAACTAGCCATCTTGTCCCTCTCTCAAAGATAGTGATCAAATAATTTGCAGGCTCACAATCAAAGATCGTTAGTGAGCCGCGATCAAAGAATAAAAATGTTTAAAACTCTATTTTTTGACCATTTGACCCCTGAGCCAAGATATTTGAATTTTTATGAGGGCAAAATGGATCCAAATAGCAGCCGTCGCGATCAAGGAATTTCTCGGGGTCAAAGATTCTTCGATTGTGAGCCTGCAAATTTCTATGTTCATGAGGAGGGACCAGATGGCCAAAACCTCATTCTTTGTTGGTAAAATAACCATGTAAATTTTCCCATTGACTTATAATGGGAACTTAAAAGTTTAATAACTTTTGAATGGATTAATATTTTTTTACCAAGTGAAAAGCGGCACATTCCTTGACCCAAGCACTTTCAGATGAGCCCAGTCACAGAGCAGCACACCACGACATGGCTGCACAGCTACAGGCAAAATCAAAAAAAACTGCCCACATAACTGGCAAAAGTGCATTTTTCAGCGTTTTGGTGCACAAAAATGGACCATATGTCTGACAGAAACAAAATTTGGAAAATCAAGGGATCTATCCTGCCCCACCGTGCATACCAAATTTCATGCAAATCTGTTGAATGGGTCTAAAGTTAATAACGTGCAACATTTCAAGTTTAACATGGAAGGCCTTCATAAATCTAAATATAGGAGGCGTGATTGCACCCTATAATATTTATATATATATATATATATATATATATATATACACACATATACACACACACACTGTGCAGTGAAGCTCACCAGGATGAAACCCAATTCTGCACCATTTTGTAGCATTCTGCAGCAGAGTTACTGTGGAAAACAATGTAATTTCAATTTCAGCTAGTCCTTTTTGTCATGCAAGAAACTGTGACATTCACTTCATCATGGCAGTTTCACATTTTCCTGCATGACAAAAACGATTAATTCCCATTGAAATTACATTATTTACTGCAGTAACTCTGCAGCAGCGTGCTTCAGAATGCCTTACAAGTGGGTTTCATCCTGGCAAGCTTCACAATATGTATAGAAACATAGAAACATAGAATTTGATGGCAGATAAGGACCGCTTGGCCCACCTAATCTGCCCATTTCCCTATCTAATGGATAAGCTGCAGATCTTAGTTAACCAACAGCCTATTTCTTCCTACCTCACTAGAATGGACTTATGTCTGTCCCATGCATTTGAATTCACCCACTGTTTTTGACTCCACTACCTCCTCAGGAAGGCTGTTCCATAAATCCATAACCCTCTCCATGAAAAGATACTTCCTCACATTACCTCTGAGCCATCCCCCTCTATCTTCAAATTGCGCCCCCTTGTTCTTGCACATCTACTGTTTTGAAAGATGCTACCCTCTTGGACTTTGTTGATTCCCTTGAGGTACTTGAAAGTTTCTATCATGTCCCCTCACTCCCTCCTCTCCTCAAGGTATACATATTAAGCTCCTTTAATCTCTCTCCATATGTCTTTTGGTGTAGACCCTGCATCATTTTAGTTGCCCTCCTCTGGACAGCCTCCATCCTATCTATGTCCTTGTGGAGATGGGGTATCCAGAACTGCATGCAGTACTTCAGATGGGGTCTCACCAACTGTCTGTACAGAGGGATAACAACTTCTTGTTTTCTACTGCTGATGCCTCTCCCTATGCATCCTAGTATCTCACCAGCCCTCCTTACTGCCTTCTTACATTGCTTGCCCACCCTAAGGTCATCTGATATGACTATCCCCAGGTCCCTTTCCATTTTTGTCATTGTTAGTATCTCACCCCCCACTGTGTACTCTTCCCCTGGGTTTTTATTTCCCAGATACATTACTTTGCACTTCTTTCTGTTGAATCTTAGCTGCCATACATTTGACCATTACTCTAACCTTTCCAGGTTTTTTTTTTTTTTTTATTATTTTAGTCTTTGGTAACCCGGTAAGGCCCACTAGGCACAAGTGCCTGTTTTCAGGGGTGGCCTGGGAGCACTGGGTGGTTAAGTGACTTGCTTAGAGTCTCACAGTATGCAAGTGGAGGTTGTGAGAATCAAACTCAGGTCTTGTCTGCTGGATGTATCAAGCTCATTCACACCTTGTTCCTCTAACCTCTAGGCTATACTGCCAGCCCCCCAAAAAGTTCATTTGCATCCTTTCCATATATATAGATATCTATCATCATACTTTTCCATATCTATCTATCTATCTATCTATCTATCTATCTATCTGTCTGTCTGTCTGTCTGTCTGTCTGTCTGTCTGTCTGTCTGTCTGTCTATCTATCTATCTATCTATCTATCTATCTGTCTGTTTATCTGTCTATGTATAGTTTGGGTTGACCAGGCAGTTTAATGTTAAGCCTCAAATTGTGCAGTTTAATAACTTTGCAGCTGTTCAATGTATTTGCACTAAATTTGGCAAGTGTTGCAGATAAGGGCAGATTTTGTCATGTGCCAAATTTCGTGTGAATCCTTTTTGTGGTTTTTGAGATACAGAGTGGTGAAAAATGCAACATTTACATGTTTTTTTTTTGCACTTTCTTCCTGCATCTGTTTCTTGGACACAGCTTTTAGTTGAGGTCAGAAATGTTCAAGGTTGAAAGCCTTTGCCTCACAGATGTGCCTTTTGAAGGTTTGGTGAAATATATTAATCTGTTCAAAAGTTATTCAGTTTTTAATTTTCAATTATTTTCAATGGGAAAAAATTAATGTACCATGTGAAAACAGTTTTATTTTCAAGGAGAGGCACTTTGTTCTTGTGGACAGGCATTTTGTTGCCACAGGCAGGGTGACAGATTGTTGAAGAGACATTTTTCCTATAGCACCATCCCTTGGCCAAAAAGACCCCAGAATCCTATTCCTCGACCCTCATTTTACCCAAACAAACCTTTTTTTTTTCCCTGCCCATTTTACTGACTTTAAGGGGAAGGGGCCAAGGAATATTTATTATAGTGAAAATACATGTATTTAATCTAGCTGCCGACAGTGGGGTACCCAATTCTCCTATCAGCAATGTAAGCCCCCCACAAGATGGGACACTGGTGAGTCCACCCCCAGTGGCCCCATTTTGTCCCTGTAAAAAATAAAACAGTCTCCTGATGTCTTTTTTAACCCTGTAAACTAGAAAATGGTCCCTCATCATCTCCCCATTCCACCTTCCCCATCCCAAGCCTCCCACTGAGAACCAAGTACCCCACACTCCCCTTGCTCTATACTTCCTATACTTATGAACAGAGGTCATCAGATGGTATCTTCTGTGGACCAAGACACAAATGCACTCTTCAAATCTGAAACGCAAACTAAAGAATCAAGGTAAGTGCTGTATAATGGCTGTCAATGGCATTTTCAGCTTATGCTGATATTGCACACATTTTAAGGTATTTTTGCACCACATTTTCAGCATGAGGTTTTTGGGGCCCCTCCTCATGAATGCTGTCACTGTTGTCTCATTAATTGGACCTATTAGGTGATTTTGTGGATACTGCATTAAAAAAACTTTAAGGATTGAGCAACAAAATGGCAGTACCAGTGTTCATTAGGTCGGGCCCCAAAAAGCACATGTTGAAAATTTAGAGTAAAATACCAAAAAACACTTGAGTTACACACGGTCATTGAAATTTTCATACATAAACTCCTAATGTTTCCAATTTTTATTATTTTCACTTCAAATTTTCAGCATAATCATTTTTTCATACCTGCTCAAGAACTGTACAGCTGTCATTTCTCACATCCTGCCTGAAACATGGTTTTGCACCTGTGGTGTGGAATGGCATGGTTGTTACATTAAATTACCTTTTGGGACTGAGTGATGAAATGACAGTGCCAGTGTTTATGAGGCAGTATCCCAAAAAGCTCATGTTGAAAATTTGGAGGAATAATACCAAAAAATGCCCAAGTTACCCACAGTCATAGACATTTTCCTACGCACGGCATAACTTTTCCAATTTTTCATATTTTCACTATAAATTTTCAACAGAGCCATTTTTTCACACCACCTAATGAACAGTATAGCTGTCATTTCTCACATCCTGCCTGAAATGAGTTTTCACAGCTGTAGAATGGAATTGCTTTTTGCCACGGATTAAGAAAGTTTCACCTATGGGGTTTATGAAGTGGGATGATAAGAAGTCTATGCTGAAAATTTGGGGTCAAAGTGTAAAAACATGACAAAGTTATCACAGCTCCATACATACACTATACACATCTCTAAAGGGATGGGAGTGCAACTACAGCCAGATAAGGATATGATTATACTATCTGAAATAGTAAGGAAATTAATTGCAAAAACCTTTGTTAATGCATTAGTCAGGATTGTTACTAAAGTGACAAAAGCAGGGAAATGGGGTGTTAGGGTTTTCAACCATAACTCCCCACCCCACCCTGCAGACACTGACAGGTGTTGGAAGTTGCCCTGGAGTCGTCAGGCCTGATGCTCACCCCATTCTTCTATACTGTATCCATCTCAGCTTATTTACTTATAGAATGGGGTGAGCATCAGGGCTGATGATGCTTTGTTGCTCTAGTAACAACCTAACTGATGCATTAATAAGTTTTTGTAATGAATAAATACATATATATATATATATATATATAAGTGTGTGTGTGTGTGTGTGTGTGTGATACAAAATCACACATGCCCCCACAACACAAAGCATCATGGGCTGCATATGCAAATCACCAAAGAATATTATGCTGGTTCAACTTTAAGCAGAAATGCACGGTGCCAAAAGGCCTCTCACACGGTTTGCAAAGGGTGCCAACAAAAGACATAGACATGTGTTTCGTCCTACCAGGACTCATTAGTATGCCTCATCTGTTTGACACCCCAGTGGAATGAACCAGCTACCCTAAGATTGTCTGTCTGGGTTATGTTGCGGTGAACCCAATTAAAACAAAAAACAATTTAAAAGACAAAGAACCTCTGTGCACAATATATATATTATATGTGTGTGTGTGTGTATATATATATATGTAGTATACATATACAGTATATTAATTATCTTATACTTTTTTTTTGAGAGTCCAACAAGTCCTAACTGTACTTGCCCAACCAGCAAAAGAGCAGCAAGTTAAGCACACATGGAGCAGCCAGTAAATGCTGCTGCTCCTCCTTCTCCAAAATCTGTTCCTCTGCACTAGCTCCCAGGTGGACCACCTAGGTTACTACAGAAACAAGCCCAATCAAATGCCATCTAAGGAAGATGGACATCTCACCATCCAGTGAGGAACCAGAGTCTTGTCTCTGGTCCCTCCTGTGCTCTCGTGCTTCTTGCACTGAATTCCTGCAATGGAACCACTCTAGACTTGATCTGAACAGCTGAAAGTGTTCAGAAGCTGTTAGTTTCTGAACACTTTCTCTTGTTCAGGTTGTTAACATTTTTGGAGAGCTGGTTTGCACACCCCTATATATATCATTGCCATAATCTAATAGGGGAAGAAATGTCTGGCTAGATTATATATGCCCTACCACAGAGTACTCCAATTTGTAATAGACCTACAGGCCAAACCCCATCATTGCCTTCTATATAAGGAAGTGGGATGGTCCTCTCTAGAAATCAGAGTGCTCAGACATCTAAATTCTTGGTCCTTTAAAAGGATGTGGAACTCCCCACCATTTTACATATCTAACCTCCTACAGATCCTCAGATTAATACAATCTTAGAAAGCATAGTGTTCTCTTGATCGATGTCCCTAGGCATTTTTCAAAATATAGGAAGAGGGCTTCAAGTTGGGCTGCTCCTATGGCCGGGAATGCCCTCCAGGCATCATGTAAGCTGATCTCATTTGTCAGTCCCTATTGACATAGACAGGATGGAGGCAGTCCAGAGGAGGGCAACTAAAATGGTTCAGGGTCTGCAAGAGAAGCCATATGAAGAAAGACTAAAGGAGCTTAATATATATGCCCTTGAGGAAAGGAGGGAGGGGGACATGATAAAAACTTTCAAGTATCTCAAGGGGATCAAAAAATCCAAGAGGGTAGCATCTTTCAGAAAAAGAGATGTGCAAGAACAAGGGGGCACAATTTGAAGATAGAGGGGAGATGGCTAAGGGGCAATGTGAGGAAGTATTTTTTCAAGGACAGGGTGGTGGACACATGGAATGGTCTTCAGGGAGTTAATTGGGTCAAAAACAGTGGAGGGGGAATTCAAGAATGCATGGGACAGACATAAGGCAGTTCTGGTGGGGGTTAGAAAGAAGGCTGTTGGTTAACTAGGATCTGCAGCTTATCCAATAGTTACAGAAATGGGCAGATTGGGTGGGCCAAGTGGTCCTTATCTGCTGTCAAAATCTATGTTTCTATGTCTATGTTTCTACTTCCAAACCCTGCTTTTTCAATATTGTGTGGATAAATGTGTTTGCTATTAGAACTTTCTTTATACTCTAGCCGGTACTACTTTTAAAAAACTGAAAGACTGTTCAGTTTTCCATGCTTTAACACCTACATAAAAATGAATTAATTGTGCTTGTCTTTGTAATTGAGTAGAACTGCTAACCTGTACTACAAGCTAATTTCTTACTTTATATTATACTAACTGTTTTGTATACTGTCATTTAATGTACTATGAGCTATTCTCTTACTCTATATTTTTTAACTGTTTTGTATACTGTCAGTTCATTTGCTGTACTACAATCTGTCCTACCCAAGACCTCCTTGTAAATGAGCCTTGCTCAATGGAGCTTTTTCCTGGTATAATAAATAAATACAAATGTTGAGACTGGTCAGGTGTGTTTAATATGGTCACTTGAACTGTAGTACTCGAACAAGTATCTGTACATCCTGATTGGTCAGACAAGCAGGCATAGTATAGGTAAGATTACTTTTATCAAAGAATAAATATCTGCAAATAAAATATATAATTGTGATGTGGCTTTTATTTTCCATAGGGCAAATTAAATGTATTTGTCTGTAAATGAGAGTAGAATGAGTGAGTCAGTGAGTAAATGAGGAAGGTAAGGAACAGATGGGCAGAAGTCAGAAAAGAAATTGTGTTAGTTTAAAAAATGAACATTCCAAAATTGGCAAATCTGTTTATTTTGTTATGTTACGGGCTGGCACTGGTAGCTTTTAACTGGGCATTAGGCTGAGGTGAATATGTGGTTGCCAGTATACTTTAATTGGTTTTACCATATTATTACATAAAGGTCTATACACACCCCCCCACCCCCAAGGTTAGCAAAAAGCTTACTATAAGCCTACAGAATAATTTTATGTGATATACTATTTCTGTAAAGCAACAAACTGGCTAGAATGTGATGTGGAATAGGAAGAATATGTATGAGGAAAATCATTGAAATTCTTAAAAAGGGAAAGCCCTCTATTATCTCTGTACTGTTCACTTGCTAATTTTGTACTCTGCATATGCCTAACTATGAATATTTTATACTTTTCGGCTGTCCTAAACAGGATCACCTTGTAAATGAGCACTGCTCTATGGATCATTTCCTGGTAAAACAAATCCAGAAGCAGATGACTTGATCCCTTTTAATGGACCAACATAGATGCTAACAACAGAACAAAGTGCTCTAGCTTTCGGACCAACCAGTCCTTCATCAGAAGCATAATGGACATTACACTTCTGAAGATGGACTGGTTAGTCAAAAGCAAACACCCTTACTGTTGTCACATCTATGTTAGTCTGATAAAAGAATCAAATCATTTGCTTCTGGATCTGTTTTTACAAGGACCAATACAGCAAATGCTAAATCTGGGAAAACAAATACAAACAGCAGTAAGCAGCTGCTAAATCAAGTGCAATAAGCAGTCACACTCCTAGCAGTACAGCAGCTTAAGAGAATCTGACCCCCCCAAAAGAACAAATAGATCCCAGTCAATGAGTGACACCAAAGGCTGCACAACCCCATCCTTTATAAGTGATCCAAACCCTGGTACCTATGAGGCAGGTGTTGCAGCCAAGAAGAGTGTGGATATGTGGTCATCCTTACATGCACCGCACAGCGGTTACAGCAAAGTGGCTTAGGAAGGGGAAAACCTCTTCATTTCATTTGATTTTTATTTGTTAACCAGGTTAAGGCAACTGGGCCAAAGCCCTTTTTCAGGTCCAACCCGGATGAATAGAAACATAATTCATAACAAATGCTTAAAAAAACCCCAAAAACATAAAACACAACATCACCTTCAGAAGGTACAGATAAGCTGGTTGGGTAAATGGGGGATGAGATGGAGGGAGCTGCTTCCATGTATTACCACTGAAGCTTGACACCACGGTCCTCCAGATGTGCCCCTTGTCCACCTCGTGGTGAGGGGGGGAATATCTTGGCCTTGTCAAGTTTCTGGAGTTTGTGCAAAAAGATGTGTAAGGACTTAAGTTTGTTACACTGTGAGTGGCCAAACACTCAGTTGTTGTGGTCCTGTATAGTGCAATGGCAGTACTGGCTGTATGCATGGGATCCTATCACCATTGAGAGGTGCAAGGGCTGACCAATATTGCCATGAAATGAAAGCTGACTAATATTACCATGAAATGAGGGCTGACCAGTATTGCTATGAGACGAGGGTTGTCCAACATTGTCATGAGATGACAAACTGTTGGTGGCCAGGTTGTGCAGCATGACAGCATTTAGGTGAGACTTTCACATTTGTATTTAAGGGATGGGGTGCATTTATCTGAGGCAGTGAGCAAAAGATCTCTAGAGGACCTGAGGCCTGACTTGGAGGAGGTTTTGATGTGAAGTGCTTGGTAGGGGAGCACTCACTGTTTGGCAGCATGGTACTTGTGCAGTAATATACATGGGGGCAGGAACTTAGCTCCTTTTTAGTTGGGCCCTGGGCCTGGGAAGAGGTGCGGCCTTTGCAGCTGGGGTCAGAGGGATGCCAGCCATAGGTGAAGAATAACTCTCTGATGGAGTTCACCAGTCATGGATGCCCTCCAAAAAGGGGAGGAGGGAGGACATCACTGGAACTGGCCTGCTTAACCCCCCCCATGACTCAGGGGATAGGGGTCTTGCCACTTGGGTAATCAAAAGAAAGGACACCTCCAACTGGGGGAGGGGTGGACAATAATGTTTTGGGTGAACCAAGGGGTTTTTATGTGCTGTGACTACCTTGCTGTGCACATCACACCAATATGAGAATTTATGTTGACGCTGAGTATCAACTGATGTAATTCTAATTGGCACATTAATAAAGGCATGGCTGTCCCCATGTCCTCCAAGCACACTGTTGGGCTTGTTTGCCTGGGTGGAGGAAGGGGTATGACCTGTAAGACAATGACAGAGGCTGCAGTGAATAGCAGCAAGTGGAGTGTTGTCTTGGGAACACACTAAATGAAACCACAATGGACAGGTGTGGGTTCCGCCTGGGGAGGGACATGCTTAGGAAAGGGGAATAGGTGGTGGATGGAATAGGTAACCTAGAGTGAGGACTGGTGGTTGCTGCAGGGAAGGGATTAAGGTTATTTATGAAGTGGCCTCAGGGGGCTCTGCCTTCTTTTGACCCTTTCTGCAGCAGATAACCTCCTAATCCCTTTCTTCATAAAAGCAGAGGCAAGGAACTAGGGCTTAGGGAATCTTCTGTCACATAACTGGTGGATCACCTTAGGGGTTGAGAAATAATTTTCCATTTTTTTCCCACTGGGCTTTCCAGTTCTTTACCTTCTCTTGGGGGTAGGGCACTGAGCAAGGCATTAGGTAGTAAGTAGGGTTTGTCACAGTCATGTGTGCGTGGCATCAGTGAGGTGGGTAGCATGGCAGTCATGCAGTAACATAAATGCAAAGGCAAGAAAGTGAGGAAACCACTATGGTTCTGGAGAGAAGTGTCACACAAGGTAAGGGCCAAAAGGGGGGACTTTCAGGAAATACAAGGAGATTCAAAGGGAGACAAACAGGGAGTGGTACCTAAAAAATCAGAGTGAAACAGGAAAGACTGTAAGGAAGACGAAGGCACAGACTGAAGAAAGATCAGTGCAGACAGTGAAGAAAGGGAACAAGACATTTTTTAAGTACAGTATGTGAGCAAAAGAAGGAAAGTCAGGGGAGGGATATTGTAAGACTCTGAGGGGATACAGGGGAATGCAAAGAGGAGACCCAGAGAAAGCAGAAATACTGAACAAATACTTCTGCTTTAGTATTCACTGGGGGGGGCGGGGTGTAGACCACAGTTGTATAGCAGACACAAAGGGGAGGGGGAGGGGTAAACTCTAGTCCATTTACAGTGGTGAGAGTCCAGAAGGAGCTCACAAAACAGAGGGTGGACAAGACAATGTGTCCTGATGGCATACATCCCAGGATATTAAGGGAATTGTGAGGGGAGCTAGTGCCCCCCCCCCGGCAGTCATGTTCACTAAGTCACATAACACAGGAGTGCTTCCAGAGGACTGGAAGAGGGCACATGTCATCCCTCTTCACAAAAGTGGAGCTAGGGATGATGCGGGGAATTATAGGCCGGTCATCCTCACCTCAATAGTGGGTAAGATCATGGAGACACTGATTAAAGAAAGAATAGGTGAGCACCTGGTATCCATTAGTGCCCAGGATCCAAGGCAACATGGATTCACAGCAGGAAGGTCATGTCAAACAAATTTGATAGACTTTTTTTATAGGGTTGCAATGGAAGTTAATCTTGGAGGTTGATGTTGCCTACCTCGATTTCACCAATGCCATCAACACATCCCACATAAAAGGCTGGTCAACAAACTAAGTAGTCTGGGCATGGGTCACAAGGTGGCAAATCAGGCTAGAAACTGGCTAACAGGCAGAAAGCAGAGGGTGGTGGGATCCAAACAAGGGAGAGAAAGATGACCAGTGGGGTACCTCAGGGATCAGTTCTTGGGCCAGTCCTGTTTAACATCTTCATAAGCAACATTGCAGCAGAACTAGAAGGAAAGGTCTTCCTGTTTGCAGATGACACCAAGATCTGAAAATAAGTAGATACTCTGGATGGGGTGGAGAGAATTAGGAGGGACCTGGAGAAGCTTGAGAAATGGTCTGAAGTGTGGCAAATAATGTTCAGTGCCAAGAACTGCAAAATAATGCACCTGGGGAGATGGAAACTTGGGGAGAGCTACAGAATGGGGGAAGGGGGGGAGTTACTGACTGTCACCATGGAAGAATGGAACCTGGGGGTTATCATTTCGGATTATATAAAGGTGTCATAGCAGAGTACAAAGGTTGCAGGGAGGGCAAGTGGCATGCTGGGGTGCATAAGTGGAGATATCACTAGCAGAAGGTGGGAGGTAGTGATGTCATTATACAAGACACTAGTGAGACCCCCACCTAGAGTACAGTCTGCAGTTCTGGAGGCCACACTTTCATGATGACATTGACAGGGTGGAGACAGTCCAAAGAAAGGCAACTAAGATGGTTCAGGGCTTGCACCAGAAAATATATGAGAAGAGACTGAAGGACTTTAATATGTACTCGCTAGAGGAGAAAAGGGATCAGGTGGACATGATATAAACATTCAAGTACATTAAGGGCATAAACAAGGTAAAGAGGGGAGATATCTTCCAATACAAGAGCTGCACAAGAAGGAGTAACATGATATGAGATTGGAAGGTGGCAGGCTGAGGGAAAATGTGAGGAAGTTTTTCTTCACAAAGAGGGTGGTGGACACATAGAATAGATTGCCACAGGAGGGGGTGGAGGCAAGCACAGTAGCGGGCTTTAAACATGCATGGGGTAGGCATAAGGGTACCTTGGAGCTGGGAAAGAGGGGTGAAAAGCCATTGAAAAGGTAGGTTCAGAGACCACAAACTAGGTTACGGCTTTCAAGCAGACTAGATGGGTTTTTCAGTCCTTATCTGCTGACAATTTCTATGTTTCTGTATTACATGAGGGGGGTCAACATGGTCACAGCTTCTTGTCAGGTGGACCCTGGGACTTGGTAGTGGTGAAGCCTTCATGGCTGTGACCGGAGGGGTGCCAGCCATAGCCGAAGGATAACTCTCTGATGCAAGTCACCAGTCATGGATGCCCTCCTAAAGTATCAGTGGGACTGGCCCATTTAGAGCCACCCCCTTATGTCTATGGGACTTGGGACCTCACCAGTTGGGTAATCAATACATCAGACCCTCCAACTAGGGAAAGAGTGACTGGATAAGGTTTCAGTTGGCTAAAGGATTTATGGCTGGTGACTACTTATATGCGTACATCTCACCAATGTGTGAATTTATATTGATGTTGAATATCACTTGATTCAATTTGAATTGGCACATTAGTAAATTCATGGCTGTGGCCATTTTCTACAAGCACACTGTTGGTCTCATTTGTCTGGGTGAAGGAAGAGGTGGGACTTGTAAGACGATACAACTTTGCTCCTAGTTTGTGCGTCTCTATCTTCTGATTCTGAGGCAGTGAGAGGCCAGTGTCACTTAAGAAATCCTGGAGGTGGCCCATCAGGGAAGGCTGTAAAACATTTATGTGACAAGAAGAATCCTTCCATCTCAATACGTTTGACAGTGCTGCTGAACAACAAATATCTATGATGAGGTAAAACTACTGTAAGAAAGTCACTTATTTGGGACAGACTACTGTTATCTTGACTCCTAAAAGGTTTATAGTGCAATACAGTATGTAGTCTCAGTGAACTGGTGCAAGCTGGGGTATAAAGGACAGCTTTAGCCTTTAGCCAGATGGAGAAGAAATTACTAAAGACTTCTTTAAAGCTTTGTACTACAGCAACAGTGCTAGATCGTCCATTATTGTATGCCAGGCTTGCAGAAAGCAAAGACAGTATGGTTATATTTAAGAGCTGTCTCATTTTCAGCACCTCACCAAGATCAACCTTTGATTTTTCCAGGCCCTGGTATTGTTGAAAATGTTTAATTTTTTGGGAGATCTTACAGTGCTTTCTATAACTGATTTTTCTAACTGCAGCTGGTATAGTTGTGTTTTCAGATGCCACTAGAATACAAGTAAATAATAGAAATTAGAAACTATATTTCAGTTATAGCAGTAGCTTTTCTTTTACAAAGCCTCTTTGATCATATACATCTACTTAGGAGGTAACCTGTTTTCTGTATTTTATTGTACATGAAGTTTATGCTCAAACTGCATCAGAAGGGAAACAACTACAGAACAACTTGGAACAAATATTGATATGGGCTGTAGAAAAAAAATTAAGTTTAATGAAAAGAAAAGTAAGGTAATGCAACTACGGGCTAAAAATCTGCATATAAAATATAAATTGAATAACATCATGCTCAAAAGCATGATGGAAGAAAAAGACCTAGAAATCTGGATTACAGATGACTTATCCTTTGACAAACATTGTGTAATAACCTTAAAAAATGTCAAAGAATTGTGATTTGTATTTTACAAAATATTAAAAGTAGGAAGAGAGATATGATTGTGCCCTTATATATGGATTTGGTACACCTCATCTTGCGTAATGTTCACAGTTCTGGGCTCCTCATACCATGAGAAGTTCCAAACATATAGAAGGAATCCAGAGGAAATTCACCAAAATGATATGTAACATGCAAAATCATAATTACATTGAGAGAGTAAATAATTTGGGTCTGTATTTGGCAAAATACAGACAACTGAGAGGGGGGTCTCTGTTTAACCTATAAAGCAATTCAAAATCACCTTATAACTGAAACAATAGGGTTTATACCGTATAAAACCAATAGATCTACTAGAACACACAATTTCAAACTAATTGGTGCAAGAAACATAAAAAAGAGTTAACTTTTTCACACAGAGAAAAACAACTGTTTGGAATACTCTGCCACAACAAGTAGTTGAAAGTAAACATGTAACAGTTTTCATTCAAGGAAAGGCTAGACCACTATATGGGAAACAAAAAATATGATTTCCACCCATAACGTCATGGGTGGAGTATTCATTTAAAGGCTTAACTGCCTACTGAATTTGTATCTTACTGTGAAACAAAGAAACATCTGAGTAGTTAAGCCTATAAGTGAAAAACAGGTTTCAAATATTTATTAAAATAAGGCTTTATCTGATAAACAGGGCAACTGCTTAATAGCATTGTAACAGTATTATCAGGATATTGTTAGTCATGATGGATTCTGGCACTGGTCACCAATGTACGAGACTATAACTTCAGAGTTTTTAGAACTGCAGTATCTGAAAAGAAATATTCTTTATGTTAGGTCTCAATATTACGTGCTCAATAAAAAGAAAAGGACACATTTTGTTTCCATACTCTTGCAAGTATCTCTGATTCATTTGCAGAAGTCAGGTGAGTTGGTCTCTCTACATATAGTACTGCTTTCTAGGATTTTTCCTTATCCTGTCCCCCCCATGTCAGTGCCAACTCTCTAGTTCATGCTGCATCCACCAGCTCCAACAGATGTTTATTCTCCACCTTTTCTATACCTTTTAGTGTTAGACTGTTATGATCATCTCCCCAAGCCTTCTCTTCATGTGCTAAATAATGTGAGTATGTTAATCTTTCAGCTTCCATCTTGCACCCATAGCCAATATTCAGCTTGGTGGAACTATAACAGATTTCTTTTTACTTTTTATGTTTGCTTACACTTGTGCACCAGCCAACATCTTGCAGTAGCAGCAGATTTTGAGATGCGGTCACTGTGGACGAATACAGGGCATGCATCAGTAGGTGCGTCCCACATTCCCCAATAAGCCAGCATACAAGCGCTGACACCAGCAATATGTAAAGTGGTTACCACATCTAAGAAAAGTGCTGCTGCAATGAGAGGCAAGCTCGTCATGCAGCAGCACAGTAACACACCTCCTGACATGCCTTTCCTGGAGAAATATTTATAAACATGGCAGCAGTGACTTCCACCACCGGCACCTGCCACAATGCTGACTTCAGGGGTGCCCAATCCCCCTGTCGGCATGTCCTGACCCAGTTCATGTGCTGATGGGGGGGTCCACTCCCCATCAGCATAATGCCCCCTCCCATTTCAATTGTGTGCCGAGGGGGTGCCCAATCCCCCTCGGCATCATGAGCCCCCCAACAGTCTTTCTTTGCCGATAGGAGGCCCAATCCTCTTTGGCTTCAGTCCCCATTCCCAGTTCAATTTGCCAGTGGGGGAGCCCACTCCCCATCAGCATAATGTCCCCCCATTTTTGTGTGTCGAGGGGGTGCCCAATCCCTCTTGGCTCTGGCTCTCCCACTCGGTATGTGTGCCGACAGGGGTGCCTAATCCCTGTCGGCTACAGCCCCCTAAAACATCTAGATGGCATGCTGGGAGCCCATCACAGCATGCCAAATGTCCCTGTAAAAAAAAAAAACCTTCCTATGATGTTTTTCTGTTTTTAAACCTCTAAAACAGAAAACAGTCCCTTATTGAGTCAGTGGCCCTCCTCCAACCCGCGCCACCCTCTGTGCACCCTGCCTCCCCACACACCCCCATCCCATACTTACCTCCGGAGCATGGTGCAATGATCTTCGTGGACCAGGAACATGCCTGCACTCTTCAAAGCAGACTGCGAACTAAAGAAATGCTGGTAAGCTATATAATGGCATAAATAGGGTTTTTTCAACTTTGGTACATATCTCGGTCATTTGGGGGAATTTTGGCAGCACATTTTCAACATGGGGTTATTGGGACCCCTCCTCATGAATTCAGTCACTGTCATGGTGTTATTCAGTCCCAAAAGGTGATTTTGTGACGACTGCGCGGAATCACCTTTCAGGACCGACTAATGAAATGACAGTGCCACTGTTCATGAAGTGGACTCACAAACAGCCTTTGTTGCAAATTTGGTGAAAAATCTAAAAAATGACTGTTTTATGAGCTTGCGTTGTGCAGTTTCAACGCATGCTTGTAACTTCATGAATTTGTAATATTTTCACTCCAGATTTTTAACGTTTTTCCACACCTCCTTATGAACAGTACAGCTGTCATTTTATATATCCTGGCTGAATTGTGTTTTCGCACTTCCAGTGCAGAGCAGCACAGTTGCTGTGGGAAATCAGTTTTAGGGACAGATTAAGACAAGCATTTGCCAGTGACATATGTTTGCTTGCTAGCATTGGCATTGATAGTGTAGGAGTTAGAGAGCTGCATAATAGGAATGGCAGTGAAGTATTGAACTGAAGCCAACCCCGCCACCATCCTGCAAAGACTGACAGGCATTGGGGTGTGCCTTTGGGTGGCAAGGCATAACAGCCATGTCATTTCACCACACCCTACCCTGCAGACACCGACAAGTGTCACGGTGTGCCTTGGGGTCTGTGGCCTTTATGCTCACCCTATTCCATCAGAAAATATGGTGAGATGGGTGCTGTATAGGAGAATGGGGTGAACTTTGGGGCTGAAGAGTCCAAGGCACACCTTGATGCCTCTCACTGGCTGCAGGGTGTGGAATGGTATGAGCATTACTGGCAAGAATCCCAGGTCACACCCCTGATGCCTATCAATCTCTACAGGGTGGGGCGTTGTGGTTGGAAACCCTAACGTCTCAGGCGTTCATTGGCATTTTCATCATAAATTTTCAACATGGTGTTTTTGTGACCCCCACCTTATGAACAGTTGCAATATAAGTTCGTTAGCCGAAAGCTGATTTTGCACAGCGACTATACCATTTGGAACCACAGGTGCAAAAATGCATTTCGAACAGGATGTGAAAAATGACAGCTGTACTGTTCATGGGGAGGTACAAAAAATGGCAATGTTGAAAATCTGCAGTGAAATATTAAAAAAAATGGTGAAGTCACCAGCATGTGTAGAAAATGCGCAATGCACACCCGTAATGCAATTAGACTGGGGATTTTTTACAGCAGATTGTCAACACAGGCATTTTGGAACCTCCGCTCATGAACAGTGTCACTGTGATTTTCTTAATCTGTCCCGAACAGTGATTTCCCACAGTGACCACGCATTTCTGCGCTGGAAGTGCAAAAGCACATTTTGGCCATGGTGTGAAAAATGACCGCTGTACTGTTCATAAGGAAGTGTGGAAAAATGCCACTGGTGAAAATCTGGACTGAAAATATTAGAAATCCATGAACTTACGAGGGTGCATGGAAACTGCACAATGGTCGCTCGTAACACAGTCACTTTATGGACTTTTTTCACCAAATTTTTAACATAGCCATTTTAACCCTTCTGCTCATGAACAATGCCACTGTGATTTTCTTAATCTGTCCCAAACATTAATTTCGCACACCGACTGCGCCATTGTGCGCTACATGCACGGAAGTACATTTTGGGCAAAATGTGAAAAATGACCGCTGTACTGCTCATAAGGAGGTGTGGTAAAATGGCAATGTTGAAAATCTGAGTGAAAATATTGAAAATTCGCGAACTTACTAGCGTGCATAGGAATAGCACAACACATGTCAGAAAATCATTTTTGGGAATTTTTTCACCAAATTTTCAACATATGGTTTTTGGGGGCGTACCTCATGAACTGTGACACTATCATTTCATAAGTTGGTTCCAAAAGGTGGTTCCATGCAGTGACAGCGAAATCACCTTCCGGGGCTGATTAACAAAATGACAGTGACAGAATTCATGAGGTGGGGTCCCAAAAACTCCGTATTGAAAATTTGGTGCAAAAATTCCCCAAAATGCCTGAGATATGCATCAAAGTTGAAAACCCCCTATTTATTACATTATACAGCTTACCGGCATTTCCTCAGTTCAAGGTCGGCTTTGAAGAGTGCACACGTGTTCTCGTCCACATAAGATCGCCACGCCAGACTCCAGAGGTAAGCATGGGGTGAGGGGTGTGTGGAGGCAGGGTGGCACAGAGTGTGGCATGGGTGGGGGAGCGGGGCTCAGGACAGTCAGCGAGGGGAAGGTTTTTTCTTTCAGGTTTTTTTTTTCTTGACGACGCTGGGACTTGTACCACGCTGGGTGGGCTCCCCAGTGGCAGCTGGAAGTCTGTTTGGGGGCAGTGAGTCGAAGGGGTATCGGCACCATCCCATCAGCCATACAGACTATTGCCATGTTGGGGAGGGCTGCCAGCATGGCACCAGGTTGTCTGTTGGTGGGATCATTGGAGCTGACGGAGATTGGGCATGCCTGGCAGCCATACATACTGCTGCCACGCTGGGGTGGGCTCCCAGCATGGCACCTGGAACTTTGTTGGGGGAGAGCGCAGCAGAGCTGATGGGGGATTGGGCACCCCCATCGGCCATACAGTGTGTGCAGGGGAGCACATTAGCACAATATGCGTGCTTGCGGTATGCGTGTGTGTGGGAGCACATTCGCATGCAGTAGCTTCTGCTGCTTACTGAAGTGGAGCTCTGCCTTTCAACTGTACGGCACTGCATTTTCAATTGTCATCATAGATAGCTGCAGTATTCATTAGCGAACTGTGGCTGCACTCCAAACACACTGACTGCATTGGAAGACAGGTGCCACACCTACGAAAACTCAGATGATGGCATTATGTTTTGCACATGCCTGCAAGCAAACATAAAAATGATAGTGACACGTTCATGAGCAGAGATCCCAAAGTGCCTATGTTGAAATTTGATGATGAAAGTCCATAAATGTATTATAAGCATGCGCTGTGCAGTTTCCATGCACCCTTGTAACTTTGCAATTTGCTATATTGTCATGCCAGATTTTCAAACTGGCATTTTTCACACCTCCTTATGAACAGTACAGCTGTCATTTTTCACATCCTGTGAAATGTGTTTTGCACCTGTGGCACACAATGGTGTGGTCACTGTGGGAAATCAACTTTTGGGACAAATTAACAAAATCACAGTGCCACTGTTCATGAGGGGAGGTCCCAAAATGCCTATGCTGAAAATGTGGTTAAAAAAATCCCACAAATAATTGAGTTACGGACGTGCGTTGCACAGTTTCTATGCATGCTCATGACTTCAATTTTTCATATTTTCACTCCAGATTTTCAACGTTGCCATTTTTTTACACCTCCTCATAAACAATACAGTTGTCATTTTCACATCCTGCCCAAAATGTGTTTTTGTACCTGTGGCTCCAAATAGGCGTAGTTGCTGTGCAAAATCACCTTTTGGCTAACAAACTGATAGTGTCACTTTTTATGACGTGGGGTCACAAAAAGCCCATGTTGAAAATTTGAAGTGAAAATACCAATAAAGACTACAGTGTTAGGGTTTCCAACTGTAATACCCCACCCTGTAGAGACTGACAGGCATTAGGGGTGTGACTTGGAATCATCGTTTGTAATGCTCAGGCCATTCCACCCCCCCTACCCTGCACCCAGTGACGGGCACGGTGTGCCTTGGAGTGTTTGGCCCAAGTTTACCCTATTTCCCTATACTACACCCATCTCAGCATATTTTCTTATGGAATGGGGTAAGTATAAGGCCCAAAGACCCCAAAGCACACTACAACACTTGTCAGTGTCTACTGGGTAGGGTGATGTAAAATGGCACGTGCATCATAGCTGACAACCCAAAGGCACACCCCAATGCCTGTCAGTCTCTGCAAGGTGGGAATGGGGTTGGCATCAGTTCAATACTTCACTGCCATTCCCATTATGCACCTCTAACTCCTGCACTACCAATGCCAATGCCAATGCCAGCGAGACAACATTCGGCACTGACAAATCCTTGTTTATTTTAGTTTGAGTTTTACTGCAGTTTAATTTATTTAGAAACCAGAGAAGTCATGTCCCCTGAGCCAAAGCAGATTTCAGTGGAGTCCAAATGATTACTAAGTTGCAGGTATTACAGCCACATTTCTTTCTTTCTTTCTTTCTTTCTTTCTTTCTTTCTTTCTTTCTTTCTTTCTGTCTTTCTTTCTTTCTTTCTTTCTTTCTTTCTTTCTTTCTTTCTTTCTCTCTTTCTCTCTTTTCTTTCTTCTTTCTTTCTTTCTTTCTTTCTTTCTTTCTCCAGCAGTGTTGGTAGAGCAATACAGTATGTAATCTCTGTGAAATGGTGCAAGCTGGGGTGTAAAGGACAGCTTTAGCCTTTAGCCAGATGGAGAAAAAAATTAACTAAAGATTTCTTTAAACCTTTGTACCACAGCAACAGTGTTAGAGCATCCATTACTGTATGCCTGGCTTGCAGAAAGCAATGACAACATGGTTATGTTTAATGCCTATCTCTTTCCAGCACCTAAGGTCAACCTTTGATATTTCCAGGCTCTATTATTCTTAAATATGTTTAATTTTTTGGAAGATCTTATAATGCTTTCTATAACTGATTTTTCTTACCTGCAGCTGGTGTAGTTGTGTTTTGAGGTGTTCCTAGAATACAAGTAAATAACAGAAATTAGAAACTATATTGCAGTTATATCAGTAGCTTTTCTTTTCCAAAGCATATTTGACCACATGCATCTAATTATGAGGTAACCTGTTTTCTGTGTTTTATTGTACATGAAGTTTATGTTTAAAATCTTGCAGCATTCATCACATGCTCGCATTCGTTATACAAAGAACTGATTTTAAAGTACAATTACAGGGGTGCCAGTATCTTGGTCCCGCATCTAGTCTGTCAATCAGCATCTTCAGTGAAGAACCATTTGAAATAGTCAAGGCCATCACTTTGCACATGCAGTGTTTCAGCTGACTACTAGAACACACAGAACAAATAGTTTGATGAGGCACCCACATGCACAGTACTCCTTCAGTACAATGCCACCTGCTGACTCTTGAACAATCTTGCAGATGGCCAGCCTGGTGGTGCTGAAGGTTAAGGCGCTGGACACCACGCCTCGTGCCATGCCGTCAATCCATATTCAGGATCAAGCTCGTGTTACCCATATCTTTCCTTACCAGACTGGACTCTCTTTTCAACTCCTTCTGTTGCTTTGTTGTTGATGTTCCATCTTGAACCCATCATTGTGACCTTTACGATGCTCTGTCCTTCCCTTTGCTTGTTAACAGACACCTGTCTCACTGTGCTAAGTTAATTTCTAAACTCTGGTTTGGTGTACTTCCTTCCTATCTCTCATGCTCCCTCCCTCCCTGCCTTCCTCCCACTCTCAGATCCTCCAATGCTTGCATCCTGCTAGTCCCCCATCGTACCACCCTCATCAGTCAATCAGGCTTTTCCCATTGCTTCCCCAAAATCTGGAACTCCCTCCCACCTCAAATATAACACTCCTCCTCCTTCCACTCCCTTGCCTCTACCTTATATAACTTTTTCTTTGCTAGCTGCTCCTACTACAATCCTCCTTAACTTACATAGATACATAAATACATAGACAGTGTCGGCAGATAAGGGCCTATGGCCCACCCAGTCTGCCCATTTAAGTTTGTAAGTTCAGTTTATGTTTTCCAGGAAGTCTGTTGCCCCTCACCCCTGCTCCTCCAGAATTCCTTTATGTCTATCCCATGCATTCTTAAATCCGTGATTGTTTCAGCCCCCACCACTTCCTCTGGCAGGGTGTTCCACTTGTCCACCACCCGTTCTGTGAAGAAATTCTTCCCTCCGATTTCCTCTGAATCGTCCCTCCTCCAACTTCATCCCATGCCCTCTAGTCCTGGAACATCTTTTTCGCTTAAAAATAGTGCATTCCTGCACCCTGTTCCTTCCTGTAAGATACTTGTATGTCTCTATCATATCCCTCTCTCCTCCTCTCCTCCAGGAGTACATGTTCAGTGCCTTCAACCTGTCCTCATAGGACTTGTGATGCAATCCATGCACCATCTTTGTTGCCCTCCTCTGAACCTTCTCTACCCTGTCTATGTCCTTACGTAGGTAAGGTCTCCAGAACTGCACAGTGTACTCCAGGTGCGGCCACACTAGTTCCCCTATGAGCCTGCTTCAGCTTCACACCCACCTCTTTCCTGCGGCACCCTTCCCCCATATCCTTCCCCCAGCACCACTTCCCTTCTGCCTTACTCCCACCCCCAGTTCCCTCCTCTGACACCCAGCTTACCCTTACTGCCTAGTCACCATTGCTTAGCCTTGGCCCCTGGCAGGGTTCTCAACATTCTGGAGGGGTCCAGAACCTAGGTAAATACCTTCCTCACCTCCTACTCCCACCCCATTCTTTTCTGAAAGGGCTGGGTCTCAGCCCCTCTTCTCTCCCACCTCTCTCTCTTAGTCCTTCTGAAGCCTATTTTCCATCCCTGCCTACTTCCCTCCTGTTGAGCTCTACTTTTGCTGCTTACAACCTGCTTCCCTCCTGTTGTGCCTTACCTCTGCCTTGTGCAGGCAGGATCCACAGCATACTGGAGGGGCCAGGACCTGGCAGAATCTTGCCTTCCCCCTCTTTTTCTTTCTGACATGATCTAACTCCCACTACCTACAACCTGCTTCCCTCCTGTTCATGCTTGACCTCCGTCTGGTGCAGGTATGTTCCCTAGCATTCTGGAGGGGCAGGCCCTGGCAGACCCTTCTCGTCCACCCTTTGCCTTCCCTCCTCCAAATACCCCTTTCCATCCCCCTGCTCTTGGCTACATGCCCTCCACCTCACCCACCTCCACCCTTCCTTGCTGTAGGTATTGGCAAATCCCTAATCACGAATGTATTTATAGTCAACCTTGTAATTTTGTTACACTTTGCAAATTTTATTCTATCTGAGTCTCTCCTCACAATCTTGCCCTAGTTCAGCCTTCTTGTATTCTATCCATCCATTTTCTAACTACAGAGCTATGTCCCCACCAAGTGTTTGCCAGAGATATGTGTGCTATCGTAGCCATCTAGTTCAAGACTGTTAGCATTGTATTCATCTAATTCATACCTATTAGCATTCTTCTTTTCAGTACTTCTGTATTGTCGGCTCACTTTATTGAATGTAATCAAATTGTTTATCTGTATTGTGTACCAAATCTCTGTATACTATCCTCATGTTCCCCTACCTCCCCAGGTCACACCAGGAGACAAGCAATGTGTTGCTCAGTGTGCCTTCCTGGTGAAACATTTAATAAATAAATAAATAAAGTTACCACTGGTTGGTTGAGATGGAGGGCAAGGAGCTGGACTGAGCTTTCAAAATGCAGCTCTCTTCTCCTGAGTCAGTATCTGGAGTCACTCGGGTTCTTTGCTGCCACCTAGTGCAGGCTTAGTTGTAGTGCCAAGTCCAGTGGGAGACTTAGCTCTAGGCCATGGGGGTGGGGCCATAACTGGATTCAAGGGTTGTGTGCTTGCCTCCAAGGGCATGCACAATGCGCATCCATGCTCTGGGGTCCCAGTTAAAGGTGGGAGAAAAACAATAAAATGCCTATGTCTTCCCCTTGCTGAAATGAAGGTGGGAGGCTGCAACAGGGAGCAAAAAAATATATAGAATATCAACAACCTTACAGATGACAATACAGTTCAAGCCACGTAAGCGTGATGTGGTTAATAGGGGTGTTCAATTTTATTTATTATTTATTTCTTACACTCTAGGATTATACCTTTGAGTCAGGGACTCATTTACAGAGGTTCCATGTCATAATAGATAACAGAAGAGATAAGGCAGTAGTACAATATTTTTTGTCTTTTGCTTTTGGTAACCAGTTAGGTGCTCTAGGCATAGAGGTGACTAATCTGAGGCATGACCCAGGAGGGTACTTGTTGACATATGTAACAACAAACAATGTGAAAACAGTACATCAGGTGGGTGAAACAGAGGATTGAAGGTCGAAACACAATTAACATAGTCGTTAGGAAAATACAGTTTGAGTCTAAATAACAAATAACATAACAAGTGTGACTTCAGCAATATTCAAAATACAAATTTGGCATAATGTATTTACAGAATACAATAGGGTGCCATTGAGAGTAGGAACACAGTAAGTCAACTAGCGAACAAACCAGGACTAAGGGTCCAAGAGATGAAGTATTAGTAGTAGAGAAGGCATTGAGCTACTCAGTGGGTTTGTTCAGAGTGAAGAGTAGGAGCTAAGAGGGAGGAGGAGAAGGTGGAAGGGGTATAGCATAGGAAAGTGGTAAGAGATTGAATATGAGAGTATGAGGGCAAGAAGATGAGGTGAGGGGAAGTCCTAATGAAAGAACAGCTGTTGCAATGTGGGGAGGTAGTGGAAGTGGATGATCTAAGGTGGATGAAAGCATGTGCAAGGGTTTGATACAAGTAAGTGATTACGGTAACATTTCTTGAAACAGGCATAAGTGGGTGCAAGGTGAATAGCTTGAGAAAAGGAGTTCCAATATTTAGGAGCTGCATAAGAGAAAGCTCATGCTCCCATAGAGGTTTTACATCTGGGAATGTGAAGAGGGGTTTGGTCATTTGCTCAGAGACCATAGAAGAAAGATTGGGTGTGTAGCATGAAGGCAAAAGATTGGAGGGGGGGACTTGATCTGGCTATACTATCAATAAGAGTTCCAAAGGATTATAGTTGATAAGCAGCAGGACGGGACCATTTTAAATTGGCATAGAGATGGCAGTGGTGCTTGAACTGAAGGGATGAGGAGGCATTGCGGCAGATGTTATTTTAGGTGATGTCCCATTTGTGCAGTGTGGTTTTGTTGGCACCTAAGTAGGTGACTGAACCATAGGCCAATTCCAGGAGCAGAAGACCTTGTGCAATAGCAAGCCTGGATGATAGGGTTAGGGCACAGCTGGGCCGGTAGGTGCCCTCAATACTAGCATTGACGGATTTACAGGTGGTAGTGATGTGTCGATCTAAGTCCAGTGGTTCATCAAGCAGGATGCCTAGGTATGTGAAAGAGCTAGTACTGAACAATGATGAACTATCTGCGCAAGAGATTTTGAGAAGGTCATGATTGGCTCGAAGTCAGGCAGCAGAGCCGAGGAGCATAGAGTGCATTTTGCCAGCATTAAGAACAAGGTTGTTTTCTGACAACCAGGACTGTATGTGGAGGAAATCTGAGGTGAGTGGTTTATGTTTGAGATGTTCTTAGCACTATAGTAAATAACAAGGTGATCCAAGTAGAGCAGAGATGAGCAAGCTGGGACAAGTGATGGGAGATTGTTATTGAATATTGAAAAGAGTAAGGGGACCAGAATGGATCCCTGTGGAACACTAGTGTGAACAGAGGAGAGATCGGATATGACAGAGTTGTAGTTCACAGTCTGTTTCCTGTTGGACAAGTAGCTGTTGAACCAGGCCACAGTGTCTGTGGAGAAACTGATTGAGTGAAGTTTTGTAAGAAGAAGGGTGTGGTTAACAAGGTCAAATGCCTTTGTTAGGTTGACAAAAACTACATTAGTCAGGAGTCCATTCTCCATAGTGGCATAGATATCATTCCTGAATTTTAGGAGAGCTATGGCCATTCTATGGCCTTTGCGGAAACCATGTCAGGAGCCAGAGAGGAGGTTATGTTCCAGAAGATATGAAATGGATAATGTTGCCACTAATTTTTCAAGAATTTTGTTAAAAAAAGGAAGGAATGGCTATGGGTCAATAGTTGACGATTTCATTGGAGTCTCCTTTTTTAAAGATGGGTGTAATTCTGGCTATTTTGCAGTTGTTAGGAACTGTGTTGTGGCACAGTGACATGTTAAAGACTTTGGCTAGGGGGAAGGTGATGAGAGGGGCAGCAAGTTTCAAACACCTGGGTTTAATACCACCTGTGCCAATACCAGTGCTACCAGGGATGGTACTTTATGTAGCATCTTTAGAGCTTCCATTCTGATTATGGTTCAAAACCGGAAAGGTGGGTGAGTAAGCGGGGGTTTAGTGTCCACAGGGGGGGAGTGGTTTGTATGGAGGAATAGCAAGATGAGTAACTTGATAAATCTGAAAAGTGGAGGTTAAAGGAGCTGGCTATAGTTCTTGGGTTGTTACAATGCACGCCATTTAGTAGCATGTCATTTGTAGAACTCATATGTCTGTCTCCAAGGAGTGTTTTGATAAGCAACCAGAATTTCTTGGAGTCACCTGCAGCATTTGTTAGTAAATCTTTGCGATAGGAGTTTTTGGTCAAGCGAATATTGCTTTTGCAGGAGTTTCTCCTTGCTCTGTAGTCATTATAGTCAGATTGATGCCCAGAAGCCTTGAAATGCCTCCAGCTTTTGCCCCTTGCCCTGATTTGGTAAGTAGGTCTTTATTGAGCTACTTTGTTTGTGCTCCATGGACACAGATGGTGTGTGATGTGGGGAGCATGGATGTTCTGGAGAGTTCCAAACTTGGTTATGAAGTAGTCTAGGGCTGCCTGGGTGTCGGTGGCAGAGTAGATGGATGACCAGTTAATCACAGAGAGGTTGTGCATAAACTGTGCCTGTCTAAAATTAGCTAGGTTGTGGAAGGTGATGAGTTTGGGGGGGAAGGTCGACTGGTAGAGTACCAGATGCAGTAGATTGGAGAGTGATCACTTATCACATTGGCGAGGGTTTCTGAGGAGACTATGCTATCAAAACGATTCGTTAGGGCCCAGTCAATTAGAGTGCTGAACCACGGGGAAGCCATGGTCCTGGTGGTGGCTGTGTTTAGTTGGTGGAGGTTGTAGCCTTGTACCACAGCGTGGAGGGATTTATTTTGCTTTGCCGATCCATTTCAAGGTTAGGTCCCCTAGTATGAGGACTTGTGTCCAATGGCAGTGTCCATCTGGAAGAGTAGTTCCTCGAGGTCAGTGGTGCTACCTGCAGGGAGATAGCACACACTATGTGAAGTTTATTGCGCTAAGTAGGAGAGTTGTATGAATTGATTCACAGTGGGGGGAGGGCAAATGAGACTTTTTTTTTGTAAAATTTCTTTATTGTGAATGTGGAAAGCTTAGAGTACATCCAGAGCATTACATATAAGAGAATACATCCTTCAAAGGTAAGGGTACATGTTAGGAACAACACATAATGATATACTGATCATATTTATATAGACATACAATTTGTGATATTGGCATGGAGTAGCTAATTTATTTGCCAGATAAGAGGGCAGCTGGATTTAGTTATAAACCATACTGATGTGTCTTGGTCTGTGGTCACTCTAATTGTGTGAATGAATGATTAATCCGGGATTATACCCGCCTCTACGGCTTGCAACCAAGGTTCTCATGTTGCCCAAAAAAGTGGTGTTTTGCCTTGAGCACCCAGCTGTGCTCTCTCCAACAACATACAGTTTTTTATATTTTGTACTCATCTTGCCACAGTTGGGGATAAGGTGGACATCCATAGCTGTGCTATTGTTCTTCTGGCATTTATTAAAGCTATTGACCATAAGGGGTTTGACATCTTCCGGTTTGGGTGAACAGGGTCAACCCCCAATAGTAATTCTAGAGGAGATTTAGAAGGAGTATAACCCATGACCTGAGACATAATATTATGAATCAATTGCCAAAATGGTGCCACTCTAGGACAAGTAAGTGCCAAGTGAAAGTCAGCCTCATCACTGCACATTTGGGACAAGTGGAAGGCCTATTATCGTCCAAATTGTGCAGACAGTTGGAGTCAAAAGGCCCTGTGGAGGAAATATAAATGAATTTGCCACAGTTTATTACTACGTGAACAGTGCAAGAAGTGGAGCAGGCTAGTTCCATATTTTCTGATCAATAGAAATGGAGAGCTCTGCACTCCACTTATGCTGACTCAGATTAGGTGTCTGAGGGAGTGAACCCATGAGTGCCCTATAGTAAGTGGACAGTGACTTGCTAGTTAGTTGTGGGCAGAATTATTCTTCCTTGAAGGGGGAAGGGGCTGTCCATGTATTAGTAGCATTTATATTAATACTACAGTGGTGACAAAACTGTTAGATAAAGGAAGAAATCTCCTGCTGGTATATCCCATTTGGCACATATTTGTGCAAAACCCATCAGTGAACCCCCTTCATAAAGTTCAGTGATTGCCAGAAGTTCCTTTTTCCTCCAAGCCCATAATCTCTGTACCATTCTGGCTGTGCACCCATCTACAGATTTCATAAAACCTAGAATGCTAGAATTAGGGGAGTTGTCTCCAGAAAACACAATCCTTTTGTGGGAGCTCATCCAGATAGATTGGGTAGTAGCTGTAAAGGGGTTGCAAAGATGCCTTTGTACTGAGTCTCTGAGGCTGCCTACTAGGGTGTCATTTTGGAGGTTCCCCTCTAAAAAGTCTTCCTCTAAGCCAGTCCAAGGACATCCCAATATATCATCCACAGCTGGTATAAATGCCAGTTGCACCATCCAATAGTAAAATTTAAAGTTTGGCAAACCTACTGCCCCTTCCCCAGGCTGCCTATGTAACATGGCATGAGGCATTTTAGCCCGTCCCTTCTCCCAGACAAATTTATGTACTGTTGCATCCACCTGCTTAAAATGTAGCTGGGGTATCTTGATGGGGAGGGTTTGATAAAAATATAGTAATCTAGGCAATATGGACATTTTAACCACCCCTACTCTACCCAACAGGGAGATCGGTAGGGTCGCCCATCTTTCACAGTCTTTTGCTGTCTCTTGCAGGATTGGTTTTAAATTTAGTTTGTACAGCTCCCCGTTAGATGCAGAAATTTGCACCCTCAGGTATTTCATTCTCTGAACTAGCTGAAGTCCCCAAGCTGGGAAATGAGCTGTGCCCAGTCCTTAGAACCAACTGGTAATAACTCATTCTTAGACCAGTTGACCTTATTCCCCAAGATGTCACCAAAAGCACTCATTAATCTGTGAACTAAAGGCAGGTCTTCAGCAGGATTCTGCAAGTACAGCAACTTGTCATCAGCATGCATTGCAATTTTGTGTTCCCTGCCCCCTCCCACGAAACCTCTAATCTCTTTATTTATTTTTATTTATTTATTTAGACAGCAGTTTGGAAAACCTTTGAGCCATAGGCTCATTTACAAAGGTACCTTGCCACAGTAAGACAAACGAAAATACACAGTATAACAGTATAACACAGTATAACAGTAACTTAAGACATAGATACAAACAAGCTGGTACAGGTAGGATTGATGCAAACAATACCAGTGTTATGTTGTCCTTAGCAGCTTAGTAGTAAGCTTTGTCCTAAGTATTGAGTACGTCTTTGACTAGTGACAATTACAGCTTCAGGTGTTAACAAGGTGGTTCCGTAAGGACGTTTTGAAGCATGATATAGTTGGAGCTTCGAAGATGGAGGGAGGCAGTGTGTTGAACCAGAGGGGCCCTAAAGCTGAAGGCTCTTTGGCTGTGAGAGGTCCTAGCTCTAGGGATAACAAGAGAAGTTTTCCCAGAGGTCCGAGTAGAACTAGTGGGACAGATCGGCGGATGGTGGTGGTCAATCCTGGCTGAGGATAGCCTGATGAGGTCTTTTGTATGGCAAAGGTCAGATATTTGAGGCACTCATCAAGATCAAGTACCAGCGCTTTAGCATACAGTAGACAGGGTGTGTGTTAGCCTAGGTGCCCCAGTAATTAACCTGCAGGCCTTATTCAGAGTAAGTGCGAATTTATGGAGTGTGGTCTGATCAGCAGCACCATACACCGCAGTCCATAGTCCACTAGAGACAGGATAGAGGAGGTGATCATGAAGTCAAGAGCCTCGGGGAGGCAGTGTTTATACCGATGTAAGATGCCCAATCGGATATTAGTGGCAGTGGCTAGGCAGCATGTGTCCATGGAAGGAGAGGGAGGGGTCAAAATGGATCCCTAGGTATTTATAGGAGAAAACTTGTTCAGTGGGAAAGAGGACCCAGAGTGAATGAGGAGTTTGAAGTTGCAGGACTTGTTTTGAGGATGAGTGAAGAACATAGTTTTGTTTTTTAAGATTTATCACCAATCTATGTTCCTTGAACCAACCCTCGGCTTCGCGAAGGACTTCTGCAGCGAGTCCTGGAGGGCAATAGGGTTACGACTTGAGGCAAAGATGACTGCATCATCAGCGTACAATAGAATGTTCCCTGAGCGAGAGTGTGGAAGGGTGTTAAGGTAAAGGGAGACTAGTAAGGGGCACAGAATGGAGCCCTGGGGAACCCCAGAAAAGATGGGACAGATGTCTGAGTAGGTCCCATTAATTTTTACACACTGTGAGTGGTCAGACATATAACTTGTGCACCAGGAGATAGGCCCAGCAACAAAACCAGAGAGACTAAGGGCATCAAGAAGGAGGGGGTGGGAGACAGTGTCGAAAGCTTTATAGCCAGTTGACATTTAAGTCACCCACCAGAATTTGATCAGCGGAAGGTGGTAGTGAGGAAAGGTATTCTGTAAGAGAGGCAATGGCCTGCGTTTGGTCCCTGGGGGGCATGTATGCAGTAGTCAGATAAAGGGGTACCTGTAAAGGGCCAGGGGTTAGTTTCAGCGTAAGTGCCTGGGCTCTGGAGTCAAGGATGGGAGCAGGCAGGGCTAGTACGGGGAGAGATTCCTTGACATAAATAGCGCAGCCGCTGCCCCATCTCCCAACACGGTCGGACCGGAAGAGGGTGAAACCAGGAAGGAGACTAGGAGTCAGGGGAGGATTTCACAGCCAAGTCACCAGAGAGATGACATCAGGTTAATTGATGTGACCAGGCATTGTAGTGAGTCAAACTTTTAGAAGGCTACAAGATATTCATGGAGACCATGCATAGGCCTGTGTAGGGGAGCTCCTGGGAACCGGGCCAGGGTTTGATGAATGTTCCCTGACAGGAGTAGTAGCATGACTAACACCCTGGCTGGGAGATGGTGAGAGGTTTTCCTACGATTGACACGGGGGGGGGGTTAAGGGAGCAGGGGGTGCGCAGGGTAGTACAGGAAGGGAAGGCAAGAAAAATAAGACACCCAGATGTGCCTGAGGCGAGGTGAAAGCTAGGGGGAGGGCAGGGAGGACCGAGACACACAGAGGTCCCAAGGGACAAGAGAGCAGATTCAGGAGCAAGGGGAGGGAGAGGTGCCAGGGCACAGTGCGGAGTAGTAGATGGGTAAGTGGGCAAGTGCACTGCTAGTGGGGATAGGCACAGGCAGAGCATGAGGCACGGCCAATTCATTGTGGTGAGCAAGATCCAAGGGAAGTAGTACTGTACAGGTAGGAGTAGGAAGTAGCAAGGGAGCATAGGTCCCTCTAGTGGCCAGCAGGTATAATCTGCAAATGGGAAAGTGGGGAGATAGGTTCCAGGCTTTATGTGCCTGGAGTGCAGCTCCCAGTGGTTCCAAGGATAGTACATACAACAACGGGGACGGGGGCACCCTTAGCGAGTTTCCCTGCCCAGCTGGAAGGGGCCTGACAAATCATCACCTACCATGACCTGTGCTAGGGGATCTTGGTACAATGCCAGAACCCATGCAGAAAAAGAGGGTCCCACTCCCATTCTGTCCAGGGTATACAACACGTACCCCTACTCCACACAGTCAAAGGCTTTCTCTGCATCCAAGGCTACAATTGCATCACTGTGAGATCTCTTAGTTGTAGCTCAGCGAAATATAATATTTAACATGCACCTGATGTTATGCTTACTCAGCTGCCCCTTAACAAATCTGGATTGATCCAGGTGTATAATTCCGGGCAACACTACCTCTAGTCTAGATGCAAGAGCATTTGCCAGAATATTATAGTCTGCTGTTAATAAGGAAATTGGTCTATAGGAAGAGCAGAGAGTTGGATCCTTATCCAGTTTGGGCAGCACTGTGATGGTTGCAGACCAATGTGGAGCGGGACAACCTTCCTTCCCATAACCCTCAACTAGTGCATCATATAGGGTCCAGCAGACAGCCTCCAAAGGCCATGTAGAAGTCTATTAGAAGGCCATCAGGACCCGGAGCTTTCCCACTTTTTAGAGATTTCATAGCAGCCCTGATTTCTTGTTTTGTTAAGGGTGCATCTTGCTCCCCAGCCCCCTCATCACTATCCTTTTAAGAGGGACCCCATGAAAAAATCTGTCATATTCATCCTGTGGGGGGCTGCAGTCAGAAGAGTAGAGGGATTTATATAAGGCTCCAAATGCATCTCCTATTTCCCGTGTCCCCCTTATAATTTCCCCTTGACTGTTCTGAACTTGACTTATTGATTTCATGGACTCCTTCCTTTTTATTTGCCAGGCTAGATATTTACCTGCCCTATCCCCATCAAAATACTGTCCTGCATTCGAGAGAAGAATTGCTCTTTCCAGTTGTGCACTACACAGGGTGTTGAGTTTCCATTTTAACTTCCGCAGAATCCCATAAAGGGAAGCTGTGGGATTCAGCATGTGTGCCTTCTCACAGGCCACAATTTTGTTTCTAAGAATTTCTAATTCTCTAGTGGCTGTGTGTTTTTCTTGTGAAGTGAAAGCAATAGTCTGCCCTCTCACATATGCTTTCAGGGTCTCACACAGTGCACAGTGTGAAGTATCCCCTCTATGGTTAAAGTATAGAAACTCCTGTAAATTCTCCCCCATATATGCAAGGTAACCTGGATTTCTCAGCAGTCGGGGGCCCAGTTTCCATGCTTTAGAGCCTACTGGAGAGCCATTGCGCCGAAGGGATAATAAAATGCAATGCATGGTTTGAAATCATAATCGGCGGGTACCCTGCTTCCCCCAGGCTGTCTACTAAGAGGTTTGACAGCAATAATCTATCTATTTGAGCATAGGAATTATGAGTGTAACCCCCCCCGCTATCCGGGGTTACTAGAATCCCAGTAAGACTTAGTGGTAGGCAGGGAAGGCAGCTTGTGAAACTCCAGTTAAATGGATTTCACACTGTCTCCCTCTATTCTCAGTCTCAGCTGAGACTGAGGGATGACATCACCATAGAACTTTCGCAGCTGCATGAGCCACATTGGAATCTGCAGTTGGCAGTTAGGTTAGAATGTTGGGAGTTTTTTGAAGAGAGTTGTGTGTGAACAGTCTTGAAGAGAGGAGCACAGCAGTCTGTGCACAGGCTCTTGGAGCCTAAAGCTCTGATAAAGAGCTACTGTAAGGGAGAGGTGTGTGTTTCCGCCAAAAGAGGAACACAGTAAGCTGCTCATGAAGTGATGGAGACTGCTGTTACTGGTCCCTGTGCCCCATCCCTGAGAGGATGGGTGTGAAGAGGTTTGCCTGTCATTCTAGGGGCAACCCTCCTGTTTCCTGCTAGGGAAGAAGCTGCCTTATTCCAAGCTGTGCTACAGCACCAGAATCTATGGGAAAGAGATTCCTGTGAAGAATCGCCTGTGGGGCACCTGCAACCAAAGGGTGAGTTCGCTCTGACATAGGGCCTATTTTTTCACCTGAACTGTTGTAAAGTGGGGATTGGACTGCTTAAGTGAGAAGCCTAGAGTAATGGGCTAAGTCAAGTAAAAGTATGTTCAAGTCCAGCACAAGGGGAAAGCCAAGACATGTAGAGGAAATGTGCCAAGCATTTACCCTTTAATCTACACTGCTAAGCTTTTCAGAAAGAGATGTTTAAGTATGTTCAAGTCTAGTACAAGAGGAAAGCCAAGACATGTAGAGGAAATGTGCCAAGCATTTACCCTTTAAACTACATTGCCAAGCTTTTCAGAAAGAGATGTTTAATGTCCAGAGAAATGGCCGGGTATGAATTGTGGAAGCGAGAGGTGGGAGACCCCCATCAGTAGTAACCAAATTCACCTCTACGGATTTGCTCTGTGGCCCTTTTACTTTCCTCAGGTGCTTGGCCAGTGCTGAGGAAAGTACCCAGACGTGGGACTAAAAAGAAATCTCCCTTATGGAGTCAAACTCTCTTAGCTGGTTTAGGGAGCCACCAGAAAATGTGTTCCATGTCAGAAGGAAGGTGCTCGAGGGGATCCGAGCCAGGGAAATCCCAGAATAGTGTACAAGTTCAGGCTGTGTACCCAAAGCAACGTATAAGCCTGGGCTGTGGGCCTGGTGGGTTCAGAGCCTGAGGGCTGAAGTGTTGAGGAAGTGTTCTGATTCTTAATCTGCATTACCAGAAGTGTAGCCCTGTGGGGGTCCGTCTATGCTTTTTTTGTTCTACTTGGATGTGAATAAAGCCACACTTTAGAATCTCATTCCTGGTATTGGACATTACAGTTATTGCTTCCTGTGTTCGGATTTACTTGGGTGCCCCTGTGCAGAGTAGCCAAACCTAGCCCTTGTGCCGGTGGCCTAGTCCCTCTCCTCAACCCAGTCCCCAATCTGGTGTACTGCTGTCAGCTTCAACAGCATACCACCCGTCATTTTGCAAGGTTACGTGAGCATATGAATAAAAACTGTATTCTCACCCCGAGGGGTTCAGGTGTCGCCAGGCATCAACCAAATCAAAGTCAGCTTGCATTGCCTCCAGAGCTTTTGCATTATGGGATTTAGAAACAGGGGCTTTATTTGATCGGTCTAAAATTGTGTCAATGACACAATTATAATCATCCCCTAGAAGCCAAGGGCCCTCCCAACATGACATGTCCAACGCAAGCTTCTGAAAGAAACCAGGGTTGTCAACATTGAGGGCATATACTGACCTAATTAGCGTTATCCCTCTGCCCTGGATTTCAACCCCAGCCAGTGCATATTGGCCATATTGGTCTGTTAAGGTATCTAAGAGTTGTACAGGGGATCCCGCAGGGATCCAAATAGAGGGTTCTCTAGCTTTAGGGGAGAATGTTGACAACACCCAGGTACCGCCCATAAATGCAGCAGTTTCCTGCGATTCAGTGTGGGAGAAGTGGGTCTCCTGCAAGAGAAAAATCACACCTTTGGTTCTGTGTACTTCTGTCATGACCATTTTATACTTTGTAATAGATTTAAGACCACTGATATTCCAGGACAAGCATTTAACATCATCCCCATCATGGAACAGCCTTCTAGAGTACATTTTAAGTCTGTCATATATCATAGTAAGGATCCATTCTTTCTCCCATTAACTCAGCTCCTCCCCCCCCACCCCCAATCTTAAAACTGATGTCCTCCAAGATAAACCCCAGCTGTGTGACCAGGCCAAATCATCAAGCAGTAGCAACTATATAAAGAGCTACAGTCTAGCATCCACCAGTAACAGCAAATTAAGGTGGGACCAAGCTGGACGCTCTCACTTCTCTCACAAGGGCAAGGGGTGCAAGATTATGCCTGACTTTAAATGCCCAGTACAACACTCTCCCTCACACCACCACAACCTCCTCTCTCCTGCAAATGCCACTCCCTTGGTTTAGTCCAGTTGGGACTAAACACCCCCCCAAGTAAAAACCTGCCAGCAATCCCACTACAAACAATCAGGCAGCAATATAACCTTCTGCCATACTGTTAGCCATTTTGTTGAGGGGGGTGACGGCCTGCAGGTTATATAAAAGAAAACACCAAACAGCTGAACAACATGAGATCGCAACCTCATATAACACCAACCAGTGAAAAATAAAGAAATGAAAGAGCCCAAGTGTATAGTTCTTAAATCAGTGGGTAGAGGCCTCAGTGCAGTAAGATCACCCCTTAATTGAGCTTATTAATAGCATTTCTTGGTGACAGGGATAAACTAGTATGACGGGTGCAACCAGGAAACACAACACTGACCCACTAACACATATGTCCCATAAGCATAGTCTAATACAGTTGGTTCTTGATATAGAGTCACATAGTGTACCACAAGCCCCAGAAGGAACAAGGCAGGGGACTGGGTGGGGACCCTCATCAATACATTCACTTGATTGTTTACCACAACTAGTGGGGGTTCACCCAGGTCCCCCCCCTCCAAAAAGTCAGAGCTGCTCTCTCCCACCCCTGCCCCAACGGGGGGGGAAGTCCCAGAGGAATAGTGATGAGGCAGCTTCCATCAGTCCAAAGGAGTCACAAAGATAAAGGAAACCACCCGCTGATACCCAGGTCCCTAGACTCGGTCGGGGGGTATACACTATGGCACGCTGTTTCTGATGTTAAGGTTCCATTAAGATAATCACAGTGTGGCAGCAATCGATATAAGTCCCATGAGGAGGAAATAAGAGACCTCGGCTAGTGTATAAAGGGCTCAACAATAGAAGCATGACAAAAAGACATTCTATTAATTTAACTTTCCAAGCACAATTATAAATAGTACACACCTCATTCTGCATTAGGTTTCGGACTTTCTCTCCTGCTCTTCTCCTCCTTAGGCCAGCTCTCTGCTGTTTTTTGGCACATGAAAAAACAAGGACTCTACCTCAGCCTATCTACTCATAGCCATGCAGGATATGCCAAAGATTATTTCTGTCCTAGTGGTACAGCTTACTTTTTACCGGGTTAAACTTCTGCCTCTTTATTTGTAGCTCTTGGCTGTAATCTTGATAGATATGCATTGTAGAATTCTCATTTTTTATAGGGCCCATCATCCCAAAACCACAAGTATTTTATGAGGCTGTGATGGGGGCGATCTCCTGGGTTTGGTGTTGGGCCCACTCAGTGAGCCTGCTCGATCTCAAAGCCTTCAGTTTCCTCTTCCAGGCCCAGTTTCTTAATGATTCATCAGTGAATTTCTACATTTGGGTTCCTCCCTCAAGCCCCTCGGAAGTTCAATGATCCGAATATTGGATCTCGGGAGTGATTCTCCTTATCATCTAAATGCTCTTTAGGTTTGCAATCATAGATAATAAGCCATTCCACTGCTGAAGCTCCCGCATATATGTCCTCCATGTCGCTAACTCCTGCGTCCAATCCCAGATTTGGAGGTGTGTGTGATGGTCCTTTCAGTTAAACTAGTAGCCACAGACTGCAGGTGGGTGAATTTAGTATTTAAATTTTGGAAACCTGCTTTCATGTCGCTCCGCATTTGTGCCAGCATTTCGGGGACCCCAGCTAATGATTTAGTTAACTCCATCTCAGTGCCTTCAGTTTACGTGCCATCTATGCTATCGGCTGTTGAGTGTGGCTGGCCCTGAATTGCGTAGCTCGCTTTCACTTTTTCTGACCGGTGTGTTGGCTCCAAACTGCAGTTTAGCCTGTCAGTTTTTAGATTTATCAAAAGCCATCAGGACTTAAGAATTAAAGATCGCCCGCAAGGTGGCTCAAATGCAATTGTTCAGCTTGATTTTTAGATTAACAGCCGTCACCACAGGGAACTGTGTTAACAAGCGTCCTCCATGCTTGCCAGCAAACCACGCCCCCCTCCAAATGAGACATTTTGAAATAGGTTTAGACATTTCATTGAAGGCCTGTCTTGCCTAATAGGTTTATAGTTTGGTAACGAGCAGACAGAACCAGAGGTAGTGGGTTTTAGCCAGGTCTCAGACAGACAAAGAATATCCAGGTTGAGAGTACAGATTGTACTACAAAATAAACAAATAGTTGAGGGTACAGTGAATAGGATAAACTATACATCACGAAGGAACAGACAAGCTATCATGTGCAAAATTTGGTACAGAAATATTAAACAACCAGAATGTATTTAATTAAATGACAGTTCTATTGTCAAAGAGCAAGGCGGGTAAGGCCATACATATTTTTGCCTCAGGTAACATAAAGTGCTATGATGAAGATAGATATAGCTGGATATAGGTAGCAGGGGGAACAAGGAGGCAAGCAGAGTAAAGTAGAATAGAGCAGAGAAAAGCTCAGGATAGGAGACAGAAATAGGAGGGAGAAGAAGAGCAGTAAGTGTGAAAGAAAGAAAAGAGATGGAAGCAAAGAAGAGGGAGAAGAAAAATGGTGGACAGGGGCAGGTGGAGCTCAGAAATGAGGTCAAGTAAGGGAGCAAGAGGGTGAGAGTGTGAGTAGGGGCAGATGGAGTGCAAAAAGAGGATGAAGTAGGTAAGGGTGGAGGTAAGAGGAGAAGGAGATAATCCCAGCTAAGAACTGCAGAATGCCAGTCATAAAAGGTTCTTTATCAAGCAAGAGTGGGGGATGGTGGTAAGTGTCAAGGAGGAGGGAGTTCATGGTATATAGGATGGGGAAGGCTAGTGGAAAATAGAACAAGGTGAGGAGTGACGGGGTGAAAATGGGAAACTGATATGGGAGAGGAGGGAAGATCAGGAGTCAAAGTCACAGACACTGGCTAGAGCTAGTGAAGATCCAAGCTTTGTTTTAAATGGTCCAAGTTTGGTTTCTGCAAGTAGTTCATTTTTGAGAGAGTTGAGCCAAGTAGGTGCATGATATTCATAGGACCTTTGACCTTGCAAGGTCCCCTGGAAAGGGACTTTCAGGGTTTGGTCATTTTTGACCCCTAGTGCACCAGGATGAGTTTTGCTGTATTAGAAGATCTCGTTCTGCAGAGGGGGGGCAAGTTCAAGTATTGATTTTTTGGCAAGCAAGCACGTTAGGACTCGTATTCAGCATTCCAAGTTAAGCCAGCAACTTTCGGTATTTAGTTTGCATGTGTGGGTAAGACATTGCGCACCCAACACAAGCCTACAAACCTTGTTGATGGTTGTTTTGAGTCTGCTGAGGGCCATAGAAGTTGCAACACTATACACTACCAGGCCATAGTCAATGACTGAAAGCACTGAGCTTGACATTGCTATCTTTAGGACCTCATTGGTAAAGCAAGGTCTGTTTCTATAAAGTAGCCCCAGTTTAGCATTTGCAGTTTTAGCGCCTTGGTCAATGTGCTGCGAGTAGCAACGAGCACTGTCTAACATTATTCCCAGATATTTAAAATGGTTAACCATCTCAAGGTGGGGATTTTGGTTGTTGACAAAGTGTAGGTGGAAAATCCTGTGTTTATTGTGAGTGGAAGCAAACATCATTATTTTCATTTTTTGTAGTGTAGGAGAAGCTTTGAGTCAGAGAACCACTTTTTTACTATGGAAAAATTGGCCTGCATCTGTATTTCAAGCTCGACAGAGGTTGTGTGGCATGAGTAAAGCACAGCATTGTCAATGTATAGCAGTATTTGATCGCTGACTGCTAAAGAGAGCCGGTTGAGAAAAAGACTGAAAAGCAGAGGTCCAAGGATGGAGCCTTGGGGCACACCAGTAGAGACACACTGGTTATCCAAGCAAAGGTCATTTGTTTTGACCTTTTATATTCTACCATGGAGGTAGCTTCTAAATCAGGACACTGCTTCTGGGGATCAACCAGCAATGGGTAATTGGCAGAGGAGGAGCTCATGATTAACTGTGTCAAAGGTCTTGGTGAGGTCAATATATCTAGACCCCACCAAGATCCCTCAATCAAGAGTGCTATGAATATAACCAGTGAATTCTATGAGAGCAGAGCAGTACTATGTTATTTCTGAAATCCGTGCTGCTGACAGCATTGTAGCTGATATTTGTTGAGGTATTTGACTAGTTAGTGGGAAACAATGCATTCCATCACTTTTGACAGAGGGGGGAGTATAGAGATGAGGCAATAGTTTGTGTGATTAACTCTATTACCACTTTTGAATACTGGTGTGAAAACCATCACCATCCAGATGTGAGGGAACTTCCCAGTTACGAGGGATAAGTTTAGAATTTTGATGCGGGGAGCGAGAACAACATCAAGTGTAAGTTCTAGGAACTTGAGATCGAGCCCATCATTATTGGCCCTTGATTTACCGAGCACTGTTTAGATACATCTTTTGGCCTGAGACGGGGTAAATATTTTAAGGTAGAAGGGTGTACAGAGCCTAGATGAGAGGAGGTGTTAGAGAGATTATTTGCTTTTGGAGGCATAAAAAAGTTAAGGGGTAGAACACCCCTCAGGTCAGTAAATGCTAAGTTGAAAGTTTTGATTTTCCATTTTTTACCAAATAGTATCCTTACAGGCAGCACCTGGGTGTAACACTTGGCAGTAATGAGCAGTAACATTTGCCCTTAGAGGTGTTCCTTCATATATATATTTCACAGCCACCCCCATGTTTTCCAAGTCTATCATGCCTGAAAGTGTTATACCCTGGTAGTCGTATGGCTGCGTCAAGGATCCTAGGACTTAGCCATGTCTCCACTACTGACAGGATATCAGGTTGGTGTTGTGTGGCCTACACTTGAATTGCATCAGATTTTGCCTGCAAACTGCAGATATTGATGGAAGCTACCTGCTTGATGTTTTGGCGTGCCCTGAGAGTGCAACACAGGTCCAGGGTTAGGTTGGACATTGCCTGACAGGTGTAAGAGTCAAACCTTTCCTGTGGTTTCTAGTGGTGGATTTTTGTAGTTTTGCTTTGATACAGGTAAAAACTAGGCAGGTTATTGGTGGTGGGAGGGGGTACGTATTTTGTTTCATTTCACCTAGAAAATCTTTGGATAAGGTCACATCCTTTAAGCTTGCAGACTTACAGTAGTAGATGAGGTGGATTTAGGGCACAACCTGATAAGGCATGATTTTGGAGATGTTGCTAACTGGGATGAGAAACAGTAGGGGGTGTGGGTAGATTAGGAAGGGGCAGACAGCCAGCATGACATTTATAAGGTGCAAGTGTCCAACCAAGAATATGTGATTTCTGGAGTGGTACTCTAGGGCACAGGGTAAAAGGTGTATCATAAAAAGGTGTTATGTGATCAGGTGACTCTGTGGTAGTGGCAGTAGCATAGCCAGTGGAAGAATGGAGGAGGGCTAATAAGAGGAGAGTAAGAATGAGGTAATACATGCTGAGTAAATATAGTGCGGACAGTATGAGAGATAAAATGGTGAGCAATTATTTAACTAGGAGAAACACACTAAGCTGAAAGCTTGTTTACAGGTGTGACCTGGGAGCACAGGGAAGTTAAATGACTTGCTCAGGGTCATACAGTATGCAAGTGGGGGCTGTGGGGTTCAAACACAGATCTCCAGATTTGCAGCTGAGAACCTTAAACCACTGCGCTATACTGACCCTCTTGTTTGTTAAGTAGCAGGTCTAGCCCACTCAGTTCCAGTAAGTAAGGGCAGTTATGCTCAGCAGAAGTATTGCAGCTACTGATAGGGTCTCTCAATAGAGGAGGTAACTGAGGTGTGCACCCAATTGTGGTAGGAAAGGCTAGTAGGCATCAATCTGTAGGAGGATGTACATTTAATAGAAGTCAGGGGCAGGGTGGTGGCGGTACAAAATACTCAGTCCCTGACAGAACCAGAGTAAAACCCATTTCAAATAAAGCACCAGAAATCAAGGAATTCAGAAAGGTCCAATTAGAAGAGAGCACAGAGAATGGCCAGCCAATGAAGTGGCAGGTTCGGCAGAATCCACCAATCAGTGAGGTAGCTTCGTGGCCGACTTATCCAAGTCCAAGAATCCATACATTAACTCAGGAGGGTGGGTTGGGGTCCTAGAGCAGCAGGCTCTGAGGAGCACCAGGGCCAAAGAGCAGCAATGTGCCCTGGTCAGGGGAGAGTTCCTAAGGGGAGAACAAGCATACAGTGGTCAAAGATAAGGGGAAAGTTCAGAACCTGAGCTACAGTTTCTGTTTAATTGGGGGGTGGCCAAAGGCAAACACAAAAAAGAAGGGAGGGAGTGAGGAGAAGTAGTAGGAGGAAAGGGGTAGTGGCACAGAGATTGCTAATTAGGCTAGGAGGTTCTTGCACCAAGGCTCATGGACAGGACAAAAGCAAGAGGGAGCAGCTGAAAAAAGCTTAAAGAAATGGAAGCAAGACTATGGGGGGGGAGGAATTAAGATGAGAGGAAAAATACACTTTTTTGTTTTTTTTTAACTTCTCTTTTATACTCCCCCGGCCATCGTGTACTTCTCTCTTGGGAGTCATGCCTCAGACGTCCCTCGTTTCTCCTACCTGACCAATCCGAGCAGTCTCATCCCTCAAAGAGCCTTTGGTTTACCTCACACAAGGGGGTCTAGGGGGGTCCTTTTTCCCCATTTTTTTCTGTCTCGTCAGGATGCCGGTTCGGTGGCAGGTAGGAGGCATTGGGGATCGGGGCTAGCTCTCCATCTACCGGAAATACCATAGCCATTTTCTTTGTTTTTCTGTAGACATTGTGTGATTCGTGACATCAAGCTGCATGGTGCCGACACCCACAACGTCCTCCCCTTGCTGCATCTTGGTGCATGCTATGCCCCAGACCTCCGTGTGGGGCCAGCCTGGCACCAGGATGTCGACCCCCCTCCCTCCCTGGAGAAGGCGAGCTGTCCTTGGGACATTCAAGCCTTGTCCCCCGGCTGGCCCTCCAGTGTCCTGGGCTTGTTCTTGAACCCATATCACTGGCGTCATGAGTGGAAATCCAACCGCTGTGCCGGCAGGACAGCCC
Organism: Neoceratodus forsteri; assembly: GCA_016271365.2. Classification (NCBI taxonomy): domain Eukaryota; kingdom Metazoa; phylum Chordata; order Ceratodontiformes; family Ceratodontidae; genus Neoceratodus; species Neoceratodus forsteri. The sequence continues at coordinate 1,158,308,109 of CM028132.1, read as the reverse complement.
GAAAAAACAGACTTTGAGTTAACTGGTTAGGAGGGGTAGTAGCCAAGATGCTCACAAAATGGAGGCGCAGCTACAGGGGGTGAGATGAGGAAAAAGATCAGGACAGAGAATTACTGGGAAATTGGGCTTAGCTTAATGGCAGAAAAGAAACTAGCTAGCAGGCTGCTAATTGAGAAAGCAGAGAACAGAGATGACCAAGGTAGATCAGTGTAATAAAACTTTAGTAAGCAATTTATCAGCTCTAGTATGAATACATTTGAGATACAGTCTTAATCACTATACAATTACTTTACTAAATACCCAGCCCCTGACAGAAATAGAATATAAATCCATTTCAAATAAAGTGCCAGAAGCACCAGAAATGAAAGAATTATAGCACACTGGTCTAAGGCTCTGAGCTGCTAATCTGGTGACATCCAGCAGACCAGACCTGGGTTTGAATCCCACAGCTTCCACTTGCATACTGTGGGACCCTGAGCAAGTCACTTAACCTTCTTGTGTTCCCAGGTTGCTCCTGTAAAAAAACTTTCAGCTTAGTGTGCTATACCTGGTTAAACAACTAAATAAAAAATAAAAAAATAAAAAATTCAGAAAGGTTCAATTAGGAGAGAGTACAGAGAATGGACAGCCAATGAAGAGCCAGGTTCGGCAGAATCTACTTATCAGTGGGGCAGCTTCTTGGTCAGCTTATCCAAGTCAAAGAATCTGTACCATAACTCAGGTGGGGGGGTTGGGGTCTAAGAGCGGCTGACTCGAAGGAGCACCAGGACCGCAGAGCAGCAATGCGCCTTCATCAGATGTGAGTTCCTTAATTCAGTTGGGTGGGTTGGAGTCCAAGAGTGGCTGGCTCCGAGGTGCACCAGAACCACCGAGCAGCAATGTGCCCTGTTCAGGTGTGACTTCCTTAACTCAGCCGGGCAGGTTGGGATCCAAGAGCATCCAACTCTGAGGAGAGCTGGGGCTGCAGAGCAGTAATTCAACCAGGACAGGGGCAAGTTCCTTAACTGAGGTGGGTGGGTTGGGGTCTAAGAGTGTCTGACTCTGAGAACTGGGGCTGCAGAACAGCAATGCACCCTGATAAGGGTGACTTCCTTAACTCAGGTGGGTGGGTCGTGGTCCAAGAGCGGTCGGCTCTGAGGAGCACTGGGTCCACAGAGTAGCAATGTGAAATGAGCAGGGGCAAGTTCCTTAACTCAGGCAGGCATGTTGGGATCCAATAGTGTCTGGCTGCATGGAGTGCTGGGGCCACAGAGCCCTGGTCCCTGGTCAGGGTCGAGTTTCTCATCTCAGGCAGGTGGTTGGGGTCCAAGAGCAGCTGATCTGAGAAGGGCCAGAGCCACAACTCAGCACTGCACCCTGGGCAGGGGTGAGTTCCTTAACTCAGGTGGGTGGGTTGGGGTCCAAGAACAGCCAGCTCTGAGGAATGCCAGGGCCGCAGACCAGCAATGCCCCCTGGTAGGGGCAAGTTCCTTAGCTCAGGTGAGCAGGTTGGGGTCCAAGAGCGGCTGGCTCTGAAGAAAACTGGGACCACAGAGCAGCAATGAGCAATGGTCAGGGATGAATTCCTAATGGGTTAATCAGAGCATTCTCCCAATAACCTATTAATGACCCTTTAGCTTCAACTACACCTGCTGTTCGATATTAGGGATGGCTTCTTTGGCTGACGGGCACATTTCCTCTGTAAACAGTACATTTTTAGTGCTTGACATTTTGATTGTCTGACTGATTTTCCTTAGCAATGGCAGGCAAACAGAACGAGCTTTCACATGCACAGATAGTAAAGGTGATTGAAGCTCTAGAAGTACCTACAACTTCACTCCCCAGTGTTACTAAGCAGCTTGGCATTTCTATAAACCAAGCTGGGACATCAGTCAAACATGGAGAAGAGTGGCAATCCAACACAAAATCCAAGAAAAAGAGAGCAGGAGGGGAAGGATTCAGAGGTGGAGGACACCATCCTTATCTGGCTGAACACTTCTGTCAGCAGAGGGTCTAGGATCTCATGTCCTATCCTGAAGAGAAAAAGCCAACGAATTGGCCAATAATCTCAGCTGTGATTCATTTGAGTCTACAGATAGCTGGCTATCTCACTAGAAGTTGAGGCATGGTTTAAGACCCCAATAAAAAGCAATGAGGAGAAATGTTACAGATGTTGACACTGCTACAGAATGTGTCAACACAGTCATGGAAATGAAGCATAAAAGGAGATACAGTGTATGGGAGAGGGCTGTTGTTTATAAGAATAGATGGAAACACAATGCTGTTGTACCATCGATGTAATGTCAACCATCTTGATCACGTCACATTGATGATACAACAGCATTAATCATCATTGCACGTGTACAGATCTTAATTGTGCTGGACTTGGGGAACCGGCTGTCGTTGGGAGTGCTGGCACCAAAGAGGAACCACATGGAGCAAATCCATCTGAGTAAGGGCAGCAGCCCCTTTTTATTTTAAAAAAATGTTTATGTGAGAGTGAGGGGTATCATTTCATAAAAAAAATCTTTATGTGAATCTGAGGTGGGAGACCATGATAGAAAAGGACTTGTTCTTGCATGGGGTTGGGGGGAGACAGTCAAAAACTGTGAAATGAGAAGCCGTTGATTTTATTGTTGCTCCATTCACAATACAAGATAATGGATGGACACCTGTAAACAACAACCTTGTTCACATCTTGAGGTTCTTATGATATCCGACAATCTCTCGAGCTTCGCTCTCAAGGTTTACATGGTTGTTATAACAACCTCTTGAAGTGAACAACATTGTTGTTGTTCACTGTTGTCCATCCATTATCCTCTACATGTCTGGGAGCTGAAGCATAAAAGGAGACACACATACCTCTCAACCTCCTGCCTCATAAATCAGGGACAAGGCTTGAAAAAATCAGAGAAAGAGTCAAAATCAAGGACACATTTTCAAAATTAATGATATCCACTTAGGAAGCTGGTAGAATAAGGGGCTTAGTGTAAAATTAGAGCAAGTCTGCAACTTTAATGTTTGACATTAATTTGTGCTTACAATCCCCACAGTTTAGTAACGGAAACAGAAATTTTAGGAGAGTAAATTATTGAGGTAAAATCAGGGACATCCCTGAAAATCAGGGACAGCTGAGAGGTATGGAGACATGTCATGCTTCTAGTGGATAACTGCTCTGCACACTCTCAATTCATTGTGAGAATGTATCCTCATTTAAAAGTTGTATTTTTACCACCTCAACACAACAAGCCTAATCACTTGTGTGGATATGGGAGTAGACCGGAATCTGAGGGGCATTTCAGGCTTTTGTGTCAACACTGATTCTTGGAATCACTATCAAAAACTGTTTCAGAAAAGCTGGATTTGCAGTTGAGAGGTGAACCCTGATGAGCCATCAACACCAGCAAATCAGAACAGGCAGGTGTGTTCATGTCAGGTTCATGGCCACAGAGGAGGTTTCTGAGTTTGTGGACATCAGTCTTGAGTTTGCTACAGATGGCGAGATTATCAATGCTGACATTCATTCCACTATAAAGGGACTTAGAATCAACCATGATTTGACTGCAGTGCTCGAAGAAAAAAGACAATGACTTTCTTCAAGTGTTAGTCATTAACCGAGAAGCACAGGATCATGTCCACTCTTTCATGTCCTGGTGCCAGCAGAACAGAGAAATGGAATAACAGAGCAGGATGCAGATGTTGGAAAGATGATTATCACTTAAAATCTGCTATAAAACCAAACAGAGTAGGAGCCTCTATATGAAGTATTGCTTTCTAGGGCTTTCTCTTATCCTGGCTCCTTCCCCCATGTCAGTGGCAACTCTTTTCTTCATCTTGCACCCACCAGCTCCAACAGCTGTTTATGCTCCACCTTTTCAGTACCTTTTCGTATTAGAACACCGTGATCATCTCCCCAAGCCTTCTCTTTATGTGCTAAATAATGTGAGTACGTTAATCTTCCAGCTTCCATCTTGCACCCATAGACATTATTCAGGTTGGTGGAACTACAATAGATTCTCTTGACTTGTTAATTTTAGTTTCATTTTTACTACAGTTTAATTTAGTTAGAAAGAGGAGAAGTCATGTCCCCTGAGCCCAAGCAGATTTTCAGTAGAATCTAAATTATTACAAAGTTGCACGTATTACAGCAACATTTTCTTCTTTCTTTCTTTCTTTCTTTCTTTCTTTCTTTCTTTCTTTCTTTCTTTCTTTCTTTCTTTCTTTCTTTCTTTCTTTCACCAGCAATGATTGTAGTGCAATAAAGTATGTAGTCTCTGTGAACTAGTGCAAGCAGAGATATAAGGGACAGGTTTAGCCATTAGCCAGATAGGGAAAAAAATTAACTAAAGATTTATTTTTTATTTATTTATTTAATAAATTCTCGGATTACAAATACCTTTGAGCAGAAACTGCTCGTTTACAAAGGTTCCACATCAAAGGATGAGGGTCAACATACATACAGAGGTAGTAAAAGAATGCACAATAAACAACCAAAACAACTAAAAGAAAAAATAAAGATACTCAGTTATAACATACTTTGAGATAATATTTATATAACGAGCAGCTTGAGTAGGCAGCTGGTCATGTAACAATAAGAAATAGAGGGCACCATAGGCAGTTAGTATTGCAGGTGTGCGACTGGGAGAGGAAGTTAGCAGGCTAATGGGCCACTGTCTGATGGTGGTGGAAAATGTCTTGTACCAGTGGAGATGCGGAGCAGGAAAGGAGTCACAAGGAAGGCCCAGTGCCAGAGGGAATGAGACTGGGAAAGGGCGGGCTGTGAGACATGAGTGAGCTGGGAGGTGTTTAGAGAGATCTCTGTTCAGAGAAGCAGTCACATTGAATGGTAGAGGTGAGGTAAAGTTTGAAATTCCTTTTGAAGGGTCCAAGTGTAATAGAGGAAAGTGCTTCTTTATTGAGGGAATTGAACCACTGAGCAGCTCTATAGATAAAGGACCGCTGACCCATGGAGGTACGACATCTAGGAACCTGAAAGGTCAGAGATTGGGCACCACATGTTTGTTGAGTGCCACTGTAGGTAGTAAGGAGTGAGCTAACACCAGGTGGCATGAGACCGAGGAGAATCTTTTGGAAGTAAGCAGGTCTGGTATTGTATTCTGCTGAGTACGGGTAGCCAGCTGGCCTGTGCATAGAGGTCACAGGTGTAAGTTTGTCGGGCCACACCCATTAGTAGTCTACAGGCTTTGTTGAGAGAAACTGAGATCCTGCAGAGGGCACTTGTTGAGGCAGAGCCATAGATGGCAAGGCCATAGACAATGATAGAGGTGACAGAGCTGTAGATGGCTAGTTTAAGGGCATCTGCAGTCATACAGTGCTTGTGTTTGTGTAGTAGTCCAATCCATATATTGGCAGTCTTGGCAACAGTGTCAATATGCTGAGTGTAGGAGAGGGTACTATCCAGGGTAATACCAAGTACTTGACCCTTGACATGTTCGAAAGTGGGTTCCCAGCGTGGTTCTTGATGGTGAGGGAGCAGAGTTGTGCCTGCTCTGTCGGTTACAGAAGGACATGGCTTTAGTCTTGTTGTGGTTCAGGGCAAGTTTATGAGAATTGAACCAGTCTTTGATGCACTTGAAGTTGAGCTGCAGCTGGGATTCAAGGACTGTAATGTCATGCTGGCTGGAAAACAGGACTGCATCATCTGTGTATAGTAATATTTTTTGGTGGCAGGCACTGGGGAGATTGTTGATGAAGAGGGAGAAGAGTAGAGGGCCCAGAATAGACCCCTGGGGGACTCCGGAGCAGACCGGTTTCTCATCCGAAGAGTTCCCTGCAATCCTTACACATTGGATCCGACTATCAAGGTAGCAGGTGAACCATGGAAGGTCATCGCTGGAGATCCCAATGGAGAACAGTTGCTTGAGCAGTAAGGGGTGGTTAACTGTGTCGAATGCCTTGGTAAGGTCTATAAATACTGCCCCTCCACAATTCCCTTTCTCAAGCGTGGCATGAATGAAGGTTGTAAATTCCAGTAGTGCAGTGGTGGTACTGTGCCCTTTTCTGAAGCCATGCTGCTCTGAGCACTGTACATTGTACTTATCCAGGAATTCAACTAGTTGGTCCGACACTATTCACTCCAGCGCTTTAGATAGTGGGGGGAGGAGTGAGATAGGTCTGTAATTGGTGTGGAGCATCCTATCTCCGCTTTTGTAAACCAGTGTGACAGTGGCTTTCTTCCAGAGAGAGGGGAAATGGCCCAATCTAAGCGAGAGATTGAAGATCTTTGTAAGTGGTTCTAAGATTTCATTGAGGACTTGTGCCAGCAGTTTCAGGTCAAGGGAGTCACCACTGTACTCTTGTTTGCCGATGGACTTTTGAATGTATTTTCTAGCTACCTGTGGTGGGACCTCCTTAAAAAAAAACTTTGGGGTTGTATGTTCTAATTGGGGGGTAACTTGGGAGGAGCTGGAGGGGAGGTCGTCATAATAATTTGGTGGAAGGACACTGTCCAGGTTTGTGAATGCATTATTGAAAGTGCTGGTGATGGTACCTAGGTCGAGTGTAGGAGTGCCATGAAGGTTGAGCATAATGGGTGGTGCTTTAGGATCCTTGCCTGTGAGTTTTTTCATGTTGTTCCAGAATTTTTTTCCCCTGGCCTCAAGATTTGGTCAGAGCCTCTTTGTAATAGCTGCATTTAGCATTCCGTATTTTTCGAGTGCAATCATTTCTGGCTGCTTTGTATAATTGTATGTTTACTTGCATCAGAGTTGCACGAACACAATGCCAGAGGTGGTCTCTGTGTTTAAGTAGAGTTAAAAGGTCAGTAGTAACCCAGGGGTTGGTCTGTCCTTTGACCTTCATCTTTTTCACTGGTGCATAGATGTCACTGGCTTCGTTGAAGCATTTGATAAATAGGTCCAGAGCTTTGTTGGTGTCACTGAGGGAGTCAAGCACTGCCCAGTTCAGCCTGGTTAGATGGGATTTTAACAGCTGGAGGTGCCCTTGTTTGATAACCCTGGCATAGATAAGCTTGGGAGGGGGCTTGTAGTATTTGTTTGACCAGAAGCAGATGACAGGCGAGTGGTCAGTTATTGTATCCGGGAGTGCAGAAACATTGGAAATGCGTTCAGGGTGGTTAGATAGAATCCAGTCTAGAAGCGTCTGTCCTATAGTTACACCTAGTGGGGGCATGGACCAGTTGAGTGAGGTGATGCGCCGCGGCTGTATCCTTATAGGTAGCGGCCTCAGCAGAGAGCCAGCTAATGTTAAAATCACCCATGATTATGGTTTCAGAATTATGTTGCTGGACCCTTAGATATTCCATGATGCTAAGCCAGCGGCCTAACCTCTTGGGGGTAGGTAAACTGAGATGACAGTGAGTTCCTTGTTATGTGCACCAAGGAGGATTTTGATTGTGAGGACCTGAGAGGAGTTGCTCAGGCTGGGGATGGGATGATGTGACCCATAGGGGTATCCTTAAGATAGATGGCGCAGCCCCTGCACTGTTCAGCAATCCTGTCTTGCCTGAAAATGCAGTAGCCAGGGATAGAGACTGAGGTATCAGGGATTTAGGGTTTAGCCATGTTTCCACAACTGAGAGGACATCAGGGTTGTGCTGTAGGATCCATGTTTGGAGGAATCAAGTTTGTTGAGGATGCTGCAGGCGTTGATGGATGCCATGGTGAGTGTCTCTGTCCTTCTGCTTGGTGTCACTGCTGGCTGCCCAGGTGGTCCTGGGTTGGGGTGAACATTTCCTGAGAGCAGGAGCAGCATAAGGAGAATTTGTAGGAGAAAGGATTTCAGCATCTTGTAGATACCTGGTGGTTAAGTCATAAGCAAAAAGAAATTATCAACAGCTGAGGTCCAGAGTCACAGAATGTGTTAGAATTCCTGAAGGTGATGAACTGTGCCTGCGCATATGCAGGATGTGAAATCCATTTGTCTGCATGCTTCTTTGTCATTCAAAGAGTTTGTTGAAAAGCCCACATACAGATCATGGAGCAGGTCAGACGAAAATGTGGATTCAAGCAGGACCTAGAGTCACTGAGTTTGTCAGACTTAGTTGCTTGACTTATGTTTTGCTTGGGATAGCTTCCAAAAAGTTGATTTTTAAATGAAAAATGCAGATACCTGGTGATGATGTTTTGCAGAAATCCAGTTCAGGAGACATTCATGGATGTAGTGAGCAAGAATGGTGTAGTTACTCCAAGCAGAAATGTAAATTCACAAAAACTAAGCTACAGACACAGACAAGCAGCCACCACACAGACCCAGGACACCCCTTAAACCTTTGTACCACAGCAACAGTGTTAGATCATCCATTACTGTACTCCTGGCTTGCAGAAAACAAAGACAATATAGTCTTGCTTAATGGTTATTTCATTTCCAGCACCCAAGATCAACCTTTGATTTTTACAGGCCCTATTATTATTAATTATGCGTGACACTTTCACTGCAAACTCTTACCTAAGTGTTGGAGCCCCTGCATGAAGCAGGAGATTGCTAGGGCACAGAAAAGGAATCGCAACGCTGCACTTGGGGGAGAATTTCTTAATCCGCATCGTTATCCCTGTTCTGGACTTTTGAATCTGCCTCTCTCCGTGGACCCCTGAATTCTGGCACCAATTTTGAAAATCCACAGTGTGCCCAATTGGATATTACCCACTATGATGCATTTCTCTGCCAGCTGAAAAGGCTAGAGCAGCATCCAGCAGTTTTCTGAAATTGCTGACTGCCTGCGTGTGAGGGGTGGTGTGGGTGACCTCTGCCTTGGTGGGTTCCCCCTTCTACCAAACGAACCAAAGGGCTTGGTTGAGGCGCCGACTTGCTGATCCGAGTTGGGCGGTCCTCCCCTGCATGCACCGTGGACACTTTCACTGCAAATCTTACCTTAAAGCGATGGAGCCCTGCATGAAGCAGGGATTGCTAGGTGGAAAGGAATCACAATGCTGCACTGGGGAGAATTTTTCCTCCCCCACCCCGTTCCCTCCACCCCTTAAATGGTACTTAAGCCACTCCCACTGGTCCTATGTGTCCACAGCAAGTGGGAATGGTTGGTAAACTCTCTACCTGTTGCTGCTGACTGTCACTAAACTCTGAACTCTCAGAAAATGGTTGCCCGCTGTGGCTAGTTCTCTCTAGCCCAGAACTCTCATCTGCTTCTGCTCATTCTGCATGGTGCTTATTCACTTGAACTGATGTATGGGAGGGACTTCTGGGTGGTTAATCGTCAGCCTCATAACCCTGCTGGATATTACTAGGAGGCTCATCATTGCCCAGTTATTTGCTTCTGTTATTTGGCCTGACTCTCTGATGAATAGATGTATACTGCAGCTACTACTCTTAGTGGTGTATATAGTTCTGTTTAATCTTTTATCTGAATTTGTTCAGGCCTCTGCCAAGCCTATCTTACCCCAAGTGGTGCTGGCTATGAACATGTTTTCAGCTGTTTTTGATTAGTTGACTTGAATCAATTGAGGTGCAAATTAACTGTGAATTTATGAATAATTTCTGCCTTTTCAACTATCTTGCTTTAGCAACCATAGCTAGGAATGTCTCTATTTGCTTGTCAATGTATTGTGATTTCTAATGATTTTCTATTAACCTCGACTCCAGTAGGGATCACCACCGCGGAACCTGATAATCCTTCAGTAGCTGGTAGTGTGCTCCTAAAAGAAGGGGGGCTATCTACTGACCAGGGTTGTGGCAGCATCTGTAGGAGAGACCGTCTGTTAATTGGTTGCTCCTCTGGGGCCCACCAGGACAGCCCAGTGGGATCTGGTTCGATGGCACTACTGTGTTCTCCCTCCCGGGGCCCTCGTAGTGATTAATATATTTGACCTGCCCTCCACATATTCTCCCTTCAGTACCTTGGTTAGTACCAGGGACAGATCTTCTTGACATGGGGGTGCCTAAGCTTCTCATAAGGGGGGTTAAGCCCTTCCCATCTACCAATGCCCTCACAATTGGTCTGCTCACTGCACTATGCCTCCCTCTACTCATTGCCGACTGTGCTCCTCCCTTGGGGAGCCCCTGGGTTACACTTGGACAGCTTGAGGAGCAAGATTTTACCTTCTCCAATCCAAAAGCCTGTGACAGACAGCCCCCCTGTCCTATCTGCTGGCTCGACCTCAGTCGCTTCCTGTATCCTGCCTTAGCAGTCAGGTGATCTGGTTGCAAGCCATCTGTTAGAGATGGCTCTCCCCATAATGCATCTCCTCTGGCTCCTATTGGTGACACTAGCCCTTGTAGGGGACATTGAGCTCAACCCTGGTCCTGCCTGCCAGCCCTCCTCATTCCCTGTGGGCTGGCTGTCAGACAAAGGGATGAAAATAGCTCACCTCAATATCCGCAGCCTTCTGCCCAGTCTGGTTGAACTCCCTGCCTGGGTCACTTACTACAAGCCTGACATCCTTGGTATAACTGAGACTTGGCTGAAACCTTCCACCCCGACTTGGCCTGTGCAGTCCCTGGCTTTGATCTCGTCAGGCAGTACCGCCCAAGGGAGAAAAGGGGTGGTATCTTGACTACTACAAGAGTCACCTCAACCTGATGGTTTTGTCCCACCAACAGCCATTGCAGTCTTCCTGTGAACTGCTGCACACAGTCCTGTTACTTGAGAACACCAAAAAGCTGCACATTATCTGTACTTACAATCCCCCCATGGGTGGTATATCAGGGTTATCCTACCTCCTGTATACTGTTGGTTCAAAGGCTGGGAATAATGAGCTAATGATCCTGGGAGATCTTAATGTAAACTGGCTTGGAGGAAATACCAAGATGTATGAGCCTCTGCTTGGTGGCCACCATAGATGCTGAATGGGGAAGGGCACCAGGGCCATGGTTCTATCACTTTCATAAGTGGCCCTATCAGTTTTTGCAATCACGTTAATGTATTTAATAGGGGAAAATTTACCTCTTACATTTTTGGCCTCTCCTTGTCCCAGCTCATTAAGGAGTCCACTAGGTGGTCTTCCACTGGTGGTACTAGCTCCCTCCTGGACTGGGTCCTGTCCAATAGACCTGAGAGAATTAGTTCTTCTCGTACCCTTCTTGACTCTATCTCTGACCACTCCCCTATGTACTGCGAATGGAAGATCTTCTCCCTGAAAATTCTCTACAAAATCATCCAACTTAGGGACTTCTCCAGGTTCGACCTGGGGTCCTTCCATAACGATCTGCAGCTTACTGACTGGTCTGCAGTGTGGAATGCCCAGGACTCCTCCACTGCAGTCAGTCATTTTATCAGCACCTTTGGGGCCCTGCAGGATAAACATGCCCCTCTCATTAGGTGGAGGATGAGGGGTTCTGCCACTACGTAGCTGCATGGGAGCCTCCTAGCCCTTATGAGGACTAGAGTCAAGTGCTGAGCCAACTTCAAGGTCACGATGGACCAGGCCATATTTCAGCAATATAGGAGGCTCAGAAATGAATGCAAAAAAGCAATCAGGGCTGCCAAAAGTGAATTCTGTAAAACTGCTTTACTGATTTCAGCTAAGGACCCAAGGAGTTTCTAGAGGAACATTAAAAACATAGTATGTGATTCCTCCAGTTGTGCAGCCTCTGACATGCTCATCAGTGGTTCTAGTTGTAACAATCCACTAACCATCACTGATGCATTTAACTCACATTTCTCGGACCTGTCCGCCTTCACCTCTCTATTCACCTCTAGTGGGTGTGATAGTCATGTCCAGGTCCCTGCTTCTCACCCGGCCCCTATGTCCCACCTATTATTCTACTTCAAGGCTGTGATGGCACTAGAGATGCAAAGACTGCTCTCTGGTCTCTCTCCCCCTACTCAAGTGCTGGCCATTATAGCATGGAACCTAAGCTCTTCCATCTTGATGCCTCTTATATTGCCTCCCCGGTGGCATATATCTTCAATCTGTCCCTAGCCTCTGGAGTTATCCCTGACCTCTAGAAGGTGGTGAGAATTGTCCCTGTTCTCAAACAGGGCAACCCAAGGATACTTCACAACTGCCAACCGATAGCCATTTTGTCTCCTATCAGTAAACTTCTCGAGAAGGTTGTGGCTGGGCAACTCATGGAGTATATTCAGTGCCATGAGCTGCTGTCTCCAATGCAGCATGGCTTTTGTAAAGGGCACAGTACATCCTCTGCCCTTGTCACTGTCTCTTCTGGGATCAGGGCAGCTATGGACCAGGGTAAACTCTCAGATGCCATCTTCATTGACCTATCCAAGGCCTTCGACTTAGTTGACCATGTCCTACTTTGCTCTCAACTTAGGTCCTTTGGTCTGCCCCAACCTCTGCTTAGATGGTTCTCCAATTACCTATAGGGCAGGTAGCAACTTACCAAATTCAGTAAGGTGCTCTCAGACACCTCTCCATGTCCTCATGTGTCCCCCAGGGTTCAATTCTAGGGCCCCTGCTCTTCTCCATGTTTGTCAGCAATCTACCCTCGACCTCTTCCTACTGCAGGCCATCCTATATGCTGATGACCTGGTCATCCTCACTCATTCCCGGTACATTGGGGTCATTAACCACCAACTGAGTGAGGATTTCAGGAATATCCAATCCTGGATAATGACTCACAAGCTGGTCTTCAACCTTAAAATCTCAGGCCATGCTCTTTGGGTCCCTGACCAAGATAAAGGCCCCCCCTGCCACTCTGTGTATCACTGGTCTTGGTGGTGCTCCTGTCCTAATCACTGACTCCATCAAATACCTTTGGGTGACCCTTGACCCTCAGCTTGACCTTGGATACCATATCCAAAATGTGTGCAGAGCTGTCAACTGCCAACTGGGTCTGGCCTACAGAGCAAAGAACAATCTCACTTCTGCTGCTCACCTTGCACTGGCCAGAGGTGTGTTTCTCCCTTCTTTCTGCTATGGGCTCATTCTGTTTGCATGTACCTCCAAAGTCCACTTCTCTAGGTGGACTATAGTATAAAACAATATTTGCTGTTTTGCTCTTACTGCCCCTCTCCTCACCCACCACTGTGACCTGTATAGCAAACTTAACTGTCTCTTCCCACCCAGTTACATAAATTTTGTCCTGGTGTGTTTCACGGGCAAGGTTCTCGGAACTGGCACCCCTCCATTACTGGTGGAGCTCCTCGAAACAGCTGCCTCCTCTTCTTACTCCCTCAGGTCTCTGAGCCCTGCTGTTCTTAAGGTTCCTGCCACTCGCACTCAAATGGAGGACAGAAATTTTGCCTCGTGTGCCCCCAGAGTATGGAACTCCTTTCTGGGTCAGGTCCACTCCTTTCCCTCCCATGCATGCCTTCGAACCTCCCTGTAGAATCAGTTGAAACTCTCTTCAGCATGTGGTTGTCCCAAACCTCCATAATTAATTTTGGTCCCCTGCACTGGACTCACATGTCCCACTTTTGAACCTCGGTGCAGGTCCTGCTGATGCAACCTGCCTGCTTGGGTTTGGCCCTGTATATAATATTTCCATGCTCTGTTTCAGGCGATGCTTTGACTGTGGCTCTACTTTTGGGGTCTGGAACTGTATAAAAATTGCATATACTGCACTGCTCATAGCTTTGGTGACTCTATGTATATTTTCTGTCCAGATTTTTAACTGTGTGTACTGACACAGAAACATAGAAACATAGAAGTCGATGGCAGATAAGGACAGCAAGGCCCATCCAGTCTGACCATTTCTTTTTTTACCTTATACATGTGCCATTGGCCTTTGCTCTGTCAATGGCCTATCTATTCATACTCATCTTTATTGCTCCCTTATGCCCATCCCATGCCTGTTTGAAGCCCTGCACTTTATTCATATCCACCACTTCCTGAGGTAGGCCGTTCCATGCATCCACCACCCTTTCTGTGAAAAAGAACTTCCTCACCTTACCCCTTAATTAGACTCCCTCTAATCTCCTACTGTGTCCTCTTGTCCTGCTATTTTTCTTATATTGAAACATGTTAGACTCTTTCACCTTGTTAATGCCCTTAAGGTGTTTGAATGTTTCAATCATATCACCTCTTTCCCTCCTTTGCTCTAGAATACACATATTGAGCTCTGTTAATCTGCCCTCATATGTTTTCTGATGCAGTTCCTGCACCATTTTGGTTGCCCTTCTCTGGACTGCCTCAATTTGGTTAATGTGCTTGTGAAGGTGTGGCCTCCAGTACTGCACGCAGTACTCCAGATGAGGCCTAACCAGTGTCTTGTAAAGAGGGATTATTACCTCCCTCTTCCAACTTGTGATACCTCTGCTAATACACCCCAACATCCCTCTAGTCTTACCTACTGCTTTAGTGGTCTGCTTGTATAATTTCAGGTCATCGGTGATGATAATGCCCAAGTCTCTTTCTTCCCTTGTGACTGCAGCAACTCCCCTCCCAGCCTATAGGTGGCTTCAGGGTTTCTCTTCCCTGTGTGCAAGATCTTGCACTTCTTTGCATTAAACCCCAGTTGCCACTCTTCTGACCATTTTGCTAGTTTATCCAGATCTCTTCTCATTCTGCCCACCCCATATGGATCATCTACTATGTTGCAGATCTTGGTGTCATCTGCAAACAGACAAACCTTACCCTCCAGTCCATCTGCACTGTCACTGATGAAGATATTCAAGAGAACTGGTTCCAGGACTGATCCATGAGGTACTCCACGTGTAACTTGCATCTTTTCTGACTGTATACTGTTTACCACTACTCTCTGTTTTCTGCCTGTCAACCAGTTTGCCACCCAGTTGACCAACTTCTGACCTACCCGAGCCTACCCAGCTTATTAATCAATGTTAACTGGAGCACATTTGCTGCAGCCACATCCAAGAGCAGTGCCATTCTTGATACCCTACAGGTGGCATGCCTCAGACAGCTAGTTTTGGAACCCACTCATGAGGGAGCAATCTTAGACCTCATACTCTCAAATGAGGACAATGAAAGGATCTCAGAACTAGAAGTGGGTAGATATCTGTGAAGAAGTGACCACCAATCAGTGTGGGTCACAATAAACTCAGCTACAGAGTTAAGCCATACAAAAGTGAGGGTACCGGACTTCAGGAGGGCTGACTTTGGCAAGATGGGAGAGTGCCTTAGAAAAGCACTAGCAAACAGGCTAGAAGGAGGGGTGGATCAACAATGGGGAAACATCAAAGCAGCCATCACAGAGGCAAAAAACCTTTGTGTGAAGCAAATAAACAAATCAAAAATAAAGAAAAAGCCACTATGGTTCTCAAAAGTGGTGACGGGGAAGGTCAGGGAAAAGAATATAGCATTCAGGAAGTATAAGGAAACACAGAAGAAGCAGGACAGAGAACTGTACCAGTTAAGGCAGAAGGAAGCAGGGAGGGAAGTCAGAAAAGCAAAGGCCCAAACCGAGGAAAAGATAGCCAACTCGGTTAAGAAGGGGCATAAAACCTTTTATAGGTACATCAGGGAGCATAGAAAGACAAAGGGAGGGATAGTGAGACTGAACAGAATGGACGGTGGGTGGGTAGAGAGGGACAGTGAAATAGCAGGGATACTGAATGAACATTTCTGCTCAGTATTCACAAAACAGGAGGAGGGGGAGGTGCCTAATCCAATTAACAGAAGTACTCTGTGTAGGAGGGTCGATCCCAGTCCTTTCACAGAAGAAAGGGTTCTAAAAGAACTCCCAAAACTGAAGGTGGACAAAGCAATGGGGCTTGATGGAATTCACCCCAGAATTCTAAAAGAATAAAGGGGAGAACTAGTGAAACCACTGCCTACCCATTTTAACAAATCATGGGAGGATGGTGTGGTACCTGAGGACTGGAGGAAGGTGGTTGTGATTCTCCTTCACAAAAGTGGGACTAAGACAGAGGCAGGAAACTACAGACCTGTCAGTTTGACCACTGTGGTGGGGAAAGTGATGGAATCACTTCTGAAGGAAAGAATTGTTCGGTACCTAGAGGCTAATGGGGCACAGGACCCAAGGCAGCATGGGTTCACAGCAGGAAGGTCATGTCAGATGAATCTAATTGATTTCTTTGACTTGGTGACCAAAGTAGCAGACCAGGGAGGGGCTGTGGACATGTTCTACTTAGACATTAGCAAGGCATTTGACACAGTCCCACACAAAAGATTAATAGTCAAATTAACCAGTCTGGGAGTGGGTCCCAGGGTGGTAGCCTGGGTAAAACATTGACTGGACAACAGGACACGGAAGGTAATTGTAAATAGAGTCCACTCTGAAGAAAGGAGTTACTAGTGCAGTACCTCAGGGTTCAGTACTGGGTCCAGTCCTTTTTAATGTCTTTATAAGTGACATTGCAGAGGGACTGGAAGGAAAAGTATGCCCTTTGCCAATGACACAAAGATCTGCAACAGGGTTGATACACAGGGAGGCATGGAAAGGATGAGAAGGGACTTGCAAGGTTGGAGGAATGGTCAGAAGTATGGCAGCTTGATTCAATGAAAAGAAGTGCAGAATAATGCACCTGGGAAACAAAACCCAGGGAAGATTACACAGTGGAGGTGGTAGTAACAACAACAAAATGGAAAGGGACTCATGTAATCATATCAAGTGCTCTAAGGTCAGCAAGCAATTGGAGAAGGCAGTAGGGAGGGAGGGCTGGGGGATACTGGGATGTATAGGGAGAGGCATCACCAGCAGAAAACAGGAAGTTGTTATCCCTCTGAACAGACAGTTGGTGAGACCCCATCTGGAGTACTGCATCCAGTTCTGGAGATCCCATCTCCACAAGGGCATAGACAAGATAGAGGCAGTCCACTTTTCAATCTCTACCTGGAAACGTTAATCCACAAGCTTATTTCATGCTTGAAGGTTCAGGGGATTACTATTCTTGGTATTGAGCTTAAAGTCGCTGCCTATGCAGATGACTTGCTCTTACACCTTTCTTACCCAGAGTCAACTATCCCTGCCATGTTGGACATTATTGAGCAATTCAGTCAATTATAAAATTATAAATTAAATGTAGGGAAATCAATCATTTTTCCTTTAAACCATAAAGTTTTTAAGAATGATGTTACTACCCTAGGCCTAGCCTGGTCCAAAGATTCCTTGCGATATTTGGGCATTATGTTAACGAGGGACCTGCCGAGCACCATTAAGTACAATCTGGAGGCATTATTGTCCATAGTGGCCTTAGACATGGCCAGATGGTCGGCTCTACTGATCTCTCTCTGGGGAAGAGTTAACTTGGTTAAGATGAACGTTCTCCTGCATTTATTATACCCTCTTCAGCTACTCGATATTTGTTTCCCAAACGGATGGTTTAAAAAAGCCCAGAGTCTGATAGGTAATTTCATATGGTCCAAAAAGAAGCCGAGGCTAGCCTTTTATAAGCTCGTAGCGCCCAAGTCTAAAGGTGGTTTATGGCTCCCATACATATGTATGTACTACTGTGCCTGTAGTGCGGCTAAATATCTAAGGTGGATGGACCCGAATCCCTCTGCTTATTTTCCTGCATGGCTTAAATTAAAGCTGGAAAGGATTCACTCAGCAAATATATCCCCCTCAGCATTATTATTCCTTAATACCACTTCTATACCAAAGGAATTAAAAGATACCACAATTGGAACCTCTATCAGGATCCACTCGCAGTTGTGTAGATTTTTAAAATATAAATACTGGTTGGATGCGGAGCAATCGATTTGGAACTCCCCTACCTTTAAAATAGATAATAAAATGTTATCCCCTAGATGGTTACCTAGATTGGGGGATGGAAAGGTGTCTTCATTTCTTAAGGAGGATGGTACCTGGTTATCAGCTGAAGATATAGTGGTGAAATTCAGCCTTAAGGGAAGTGATCATTTTAGGGTACTTCAGCTTAGGCACCTCCTCAATAAAAAGTTTGGAGATGCAATCCCTCTATCTTACAGATTCGCTTTCCTGTCTGAATTGGGACCACTTGCTAACACCCCTAGAGTATTTCTAAAATGTACAATATCTTGCATGATTGGCGTTTTCCTGATCCGTTTGGTCCCACACAGTTTTGGTCTGATCTTTTTCCGCACTGGGATAGAGATTGGACGGTTATTTGGAATAACTGCCATCGCTTTGTAACACAAGATAGGTTATGGTTAATGCAGTTTTACATCCTCCACAACCTTTATCATTATCCCCAGAAATTGGTTAAATGGGGAGTAATCCCCTCCAATATATGCACTAGTTGTGCCCAAGCAGAAGGCTCCCTAATTCACATTTTTTGGGATTGTCCTAAGATACTACCTCTCTGGAAGGCTATAAAGGACAAAGTTGATCCTTATCTTGGGCTGAGGGATCTGTTCACCCCAGAGGTTTGTATCCTCGGGGATTATTCCCAGATTTCTGTTAACAAGCGAAAGTTTCATATTGCCTTGATTTCTATGTCAGTTAAAAAACTGATCCTTAAATATTGGAAGAGTACTGAGCTTATCTCTTATTCTGAATGGCTAAGTGAGTTCCTATTTAATCTCTGAGTGGAGAAGACTATCTCAGTATTATTAATAACAAATCCAAATATGAATGGATTTAATAAGCTCATATATGTTATATACTATTTTCATTATTTAATGTTTAGACTACTAGCTATTATGGACTATTGCTCTCAGGACTGTGTGGGTGGGGAGGATTTGTTGGGGTGGTGGGAGGAGGGGACAGGGTCATGTAACCTGGACAGGGTCATGTAACCTGTTCTGTTGTATGTCTAAATGTGTTGGATGTCTTGGCCCTGTCCATTGTGTTTGTTAAACTTTCAATAAACTTTAAATAAAAAAAAAGGATAGAGGCAGTCCAGAGAAGGGCAACTAAAATGGTGCAGGGTCTGCAAGAGAAGCCATATGAGGTGAGACTAAAGGAGCTTAATATGTATACCTCTGAGGAGAGGAGGGATAGGGCAGACATGATGGAAAATTTAAGTACCTCAGTGGAATCAACAAAGTCCATAGGGTAGCATCTTTCAGAAAAAGAGATGTGCAAGAACAACAAGACACAATTTGAAGATGGGGGGGCGATTTAGGGGCAATGTGAGGAAGTATTTTTCACAGATAGGGTGGTAAATGCATGGAACAGCCTTCCTGAGGAGGTTGTGGGTCTAAAACTGTGGGAGAATTCAAGAATGCATGGGACCGACATAAGGCAATTTTTGTGGGGGAGGGGTAGGAAGAAATAGTCTGTTGGTTAACTAGGATCTGTGGCTTATACTGTAGGTAGGGAAATGGGCAGACTAGGTGGACCAAGCGGCCCTTATCTTCCATCAAGGTCTATGTTTCTATCTTTCTTTGTTTCTGTGTGGAACAGTATCAAAAGCTTTGCTGAAGCCAAGGTAGGCAACATCAACTGCTCTGCCTTGGTCCACCACTTTGGTTACCCAGTCAAAGACATCTATGAGATTAGTTTGTCAGGACCTTCCTTTTGTAAACCCATGCTGTCTTGGATCCTGTGCTCCTATGGATTCCAAGTGTTGCACAATCCTTTCCTTAAGGAGGGCCTCCATAATCTTACCCACTACTGAGGTATGACTGACTGGTCTGTAGTTCCCTGCCTCCTCCCTGCTACCACTCTTGTGGAGCGGGATCACATGGGCCCTTCTCCAGTCTTCTGGAACCTCTGCTGTGCTCAGAGACTCAATAAACAGTTCTGATAATGGCTCTGCTAGTTTCAACCTGAGCTCCTTTAGTACCCTGGGATGTATGCCATCAGGTCCCATTGCCTTGTCCACTCTGAGCTTTTCGAGCTCTTGTAGGACCCTTTCTTTTGTGAGGGAACTAGTGCACACCTCCTTCCCCCCTGTATCCATGGTGCTGAGCTGTGGGCCCTGCCCTACCTTCTCTTCAGTAAATACTGAGCAGAAGTATCTATTTAGGATAGATACTTTTACGTGGTCCTCCTCCTCACACACCCCCTAACCTCCTTTGATTTTAGCAATACTCCCTCTGAACTTTCTCCTTTCACTAATGTATCTATAGAAAGTCTTGTCATCTTCTTTTACTATTTGTGCTAGTGTTTCCTCAGTTTGGGCCTTTTCCTGCTTTACTGCCTTCCCCTGCTTCCCTTAGGGAAGTTTGGTATGCCTCCCTATCTTCATCCTGTTGCAATCCCTTATATTTCCTGAAGGCCAGCCTTTTGGCTCTGACCTTTTCTGCTACTGTTTTTGAGAACCAAAGTGGTTTCCTTCTTCTTTTGCACTTCCTTTTCTCTCTAACACAATGGGATGTTGCTTCAAGTATTGCAGCCTTAATGCTTGCCCACTTTGCCTGTACCCTCTCACCTGTATTTCTTCTTGCCAGGGCTAGATTAACTCTGTTGGCCATCTTATCAAAGTCAGCTCCTCTGAAGTTCCATATCTTTGCCTTGAAATGGGATGATTTAACTCTAGTGGCCAAATTGAACCATACCATGTGATGGTCACTGGCCCCCAGGTGACCTTTTTCCTGGAGATCTGTGATCCTTTCCCTGTTAGTCAGTACTATATCTAGGATAACCCTGTCTCCTGTGCATGTTGTACCAGTTGTTTGAGGCCCTTCCCCTGCAGGGAATCTACCATGTGTCTAGTTCTGGCAGATGTTCCTGCTGGTATTGACCAATCTGTATCTGGCATGTTGAAGTCTCCCATTATCAGAACCTCCCTTAGCTGTCATGTTTTGTATATCTTCTAACAGTATTGTGTCTATGTCCTCCCCTGATCTGGGGCCTATAGACAACCCCAGTTCGTATGGCTGTCTTATTTCCTGTTTCCAGGGTGACCCACAGTCTTCTGGCTCCTTATGCGTATTCTGAATTTCTGTAGCTTTGATATTTTCATTGACATACAGGGCCACTCCACCCCCCTTTTTGCACCTCAGTCTCTTCTGAACAGTACATAGCCAGGTATTGAAGTCTCCCAAGTGTGGTTACTGGTAAACCATGTCTTGTTAATTGCTGCTTTGTCCAGTTTAGCCTCTGTCATTATTGCCTGCAGGTCTGGGATCTTGTTTCCCAGACTGTGAGCATTTGTGTACATGATTTTCCACTGGCTAGATTTTGGTGTATTAGTTGTTGGGTGAGGTCTGGCATTTCCAGTCTCCATTGTATGGGGAGCCGGAGCTTTTTCCTTACCTGGGGATACAAACGAACTGCAAACATGCTGAACTCCTGTTTGACCACTAGCTGAGGGGGAGGAGTGTTCTTTCCATTCGACGTATGGGGTGCTGCACTCCTCTCCCCATTTGCTAGTTTAAATATTCTGCAAAGACATCAAACTTCTGCCCCAATGCACTGACTCCCTCCTTAGTCAGATGCAGTCCATCGAATTTAAAGAACTTTCGCTCCCAAGACTGTTGCCAGTTCCCTACAAATTTATGAATTTTTCCTGGTACCAGCCCTTGAGCCACCTTTTTATCTCCCCTATCTCCCCTTCTCTGACCTTCCGTCCATCTGCCCCCCTCTCTCAGACTGGCAGGATCTCAGAGAAGGAGATACCAGATGAAATGGATGATAGTTTGTCACCCAGCCTGGTCAGGTGTTCCTTGGTCTCCACAACTGACTGGCTAGCGAGATCATTAGTCCCTTTGTGTACCAGGACATCAATGTTTTCTCCTGCTTCCTGAACAATTTTAGCAATGCGGTCAGTGTGTCTCCATGCCAATGTACCTGGGAGACATCTGACCATTACCCCTGGCTGGAGATGGGTATCAACTCCCCGAATCATGGAGTGTCCTATGATCAGAAGTTTTTTGGATTTCCTTTTTGCTTTTTTTGTTTTGGTTCCTGTTTTGGGTGAGTTTTGTTGTGCTAGCTCCTGTGCTGCAGTATCCTGCTCTGCAGTGTCCTCTGCCCCTTTGTTTGATTTTGGAGATAGAGGCAGATACCTGTTTATAGTTTGTATATGGTTTGTGGAGGTAATATGTTGGAGAGCACTGAGTGATGGGGCACCCAATTTGCTCCTTCTAACTACCTGCCAACCTCCCAGACCAACTACCCTCTGCGGTTGAGGTGCATCTGTCGGATGTTGGGGAAATGGCAGGTGGTTCTTATAATATATTTCCTCTTGAATATGTAATTGGAGGCGCGCAATCTCTGCCCATGCTGCCTGGAGCTGAGTCCTTAGATCTCCAATGGCCCAGCATGTATGACAGTGTCCTAAATCCTGTAAAACTGCCCTTCTGAAAAGTGTTCCATAGTACCTGCAGTTAATGATATCCATTCCAGATAAGTTGCTGGGTTTATAACCTGGTCAGAGTAATTAGAAAGAAGAAAATGAAAGCAAAAGTTTAATTTTGTGTTTTGTTTGTTTGTTTTTGTATAACTTTTTAAACAAGTTAAATTACTAGTGTCCCTGTAAGTGAGGTCACCGTGTGGATACCCCACTGATCCACCCTCTTCCTGCTTTGCCACAGGAAATTTCATGACTGTGCTACTCTATAAAAGGAGTGTAGTGTGGGATGGTTGGGGATGGGGGTGGGTGACTGGGACCTTCCCTTGCCAAAAAAGAAGAACCACTGATGAAAGAAACAAGGAGGTAAGAACAGAAACAATCAGCCAGCAACAAATGCAGTAGCCCTGAAAGCTTATCCTAATAATAGATACAACTGTAAAATCTGTAAAGCTCCACCTGTAATAATTTCACAGAAGATATACCCTGTAAGAAACACTTTGCTACAGAGAAAAATAAAGCAGTAACAGAAGATATACCTTGCAAGACAATTTGAATCAGAAGATTACAACAGTAATCTGTTAGCACACACCTGTAGGCACACCCTGTAATAATGTAGCAGAAGGTATACCCAGCAACAACAATTTGAATCAGAAAAAAATAAAGCAATAAAATGTTAGCAACAAACAGTAACAATCCCTGTGAATTCAAAATAAAAATAACACACAGTAAATCTGCCTAGCCAAAAGAAGCCTTGCTCTGGTAAGGTTCTTTGCTCTGTCCTTTCAAGCAACCTAGAAGGAAAGAGCTCAGGTGCAGCTAGGTGCCTTGACCAGCAAACCTAGTCTTCCACTGAGTATGTTATGTTTCTCCTGACTCTGTGTAACTGCTTAGCTTGTATCATGTTGTCCTCTGAATTGAACTCGTATTTCCTTGTACTCACATGGGTCGTACCTGAAAATACGTCATGGGTGGAGAATTCATTAAAAGGCTTAACTGCTTACTGAATTTGTATCTTACTGTGAAACAATGAAACATCTGAGTAGTTAAGCCTGTAAGTGAAAAACAGGTCTCAAATATTTATTAAAATAAGGCTTTATCTGATAAACAGGGCAACTGCTTAATAACATTGTAACAGTATTATCAGGATATTGTTAGTCATGATAGAATCTGGCACTGGTCACCACTGTACAAGACTATAACTTCAGAGTTTTTAGAACTGCAGTATCTGAAAAGAAATGTTCCTTATGTTAGGCCTCAACATTAAGTGCTCAATAAAAGGAAAAATACACATTTTTTTCCATACTCTTGCAAGTATCTCTAATTCACTTGCAGAAGTCAGGTAAGTTGGTCCCTCTACATATAGTACTGCTTTCTAGGGTTTTTCCTTATCCTGTTCCCCCCCCACCGTGTCAGTGCCAACTCTCTAGTTCATCTTGCATCCCACCAGTTCCAACAGCTGTTCATGCTCCACCTTTTCTGTACCTTTTAGTGTTAGGATATCATGATCATCTCCCCAAGCCTTCTCGTCACAGGTTAAATAATGTGAGTATGTTAATCTTTCAGCTTCCATCTTGCACCCATAGCCAATATTCAGCTTGGTGGAACTATAATAGATTCTTTTGACTTTTTATGTTGGCTTGCACTTGCGCACCAGCCATCTTGCAATAGTAGCAGATTTGGAGGTGCAGTCACCGTGGGTGAATGCAGAGCACACTTCAGTAGGTGCGTCCCTCATTCCCCAATAAGTCAGCATACAAGTGATGACACCAGCAACATGTAAAGTGGTCACCACATCTAAGAAAAGTGCCACTGCAAAGAGAGGCAAGCTCGTCATGCAGCAGCATCATACCACACCTCCTGGCGTACCTTTCCTGGAGAAATATTTATAAACATGGCGGTGACTGACGCCACTGGCATCTGCCACAATGCCGACTTCAGGGGTGTCCAACTCCTGTCGGGCATGTCCCAACCCAGTTCATGTGCCAAGGGAGCCCACTCCATGTCGGCATAATGCCCCTCCCATTTCATCAGTGCCGAGGAGTGTCCAATCCCCTCGGCATCATGAACCCCCCAACAGTCTTCCTTTGCCGATGGGGGCTCAATCCCATCAGCCTCAGTACCCCATTCTCAGTTCAATATGCCAATGGAGGAGCCCACTCCCTGTCAGCTTAATGTCCCCCCATTTGTTGTGTGCAGAGGGTGCCCAATCCCTCCCTCAGTTCTGGCCTCCCAACTCAGTATGTGTCGACAGGGGTGCCCAATCCCCCGTTGGCTACAGCCCCCTCAAAACATTCAGATGGCATGCTGGGAGCCCATCACAGCATGCCAAATGCCCCTGTATAAAACAAAAACCTTCCCGTGATGTTTTTCTGTTTTTTTAAACCTCTAAAACAGAAAACAGTCCTCATTGAGACCGGTGTCCCTCCCCAACCCAGGGCCACCCTCTGTGCACCCTGCCTCCCCACACCCCTCCACCTATACTTACCTCCGAGCACGGTGTGATGATCTTCGGTGGACTGGGAACACATCTGCACTCTTCAAAGCCGACTGTGAACTAAAGAAATGTCAGAAGCTATATGATGGCATAAAGAGGGATTTTTCAACTTTGGTGCATATCTTGGTCATTTTGGGGAATTTTGACAGCAACGTATCAACATGGGGTTATTGGGACCCCTCATGAATTCAGTCACTGTCATGGTGTTCTTCAGTTCTGAAAGATGATTTTGCAGTGACTGCGCGGAATCACCTTTTGGGACCGATTAATGAAATGACAGTGCCACTGTTCATGAAGTGGGCTCTCAAACAGCATATGTTGCAAATTTGGTGAAAAAATCCCCAAAATGACTGTTTTATAAGCATGCGTTGCGCAGTTTCCATGCATGCTTGTAACTTCATGAATCTGTAGTATTTTCACTCCAGATTTTCAACATTGGCATTTTTCCACACCTCCTTATGAACAGTACAGTTGTCATTTTATATATCCTGGCCAAAATGTGTTTTCGCACTTCCGGCACAGAATAGCACAGTTGCTGTGGGAAATCAGTTTTAGGGACAGATTAAGAAAATGACAGTGACAGTGACATAGTTCATGAGCAGAGGTCCTAAAAATGCCTATGTTGAAAATTTGGTGGTGAAAGTCCAAAAATGACTGTGTTACAAACATGCATTGCACAGTTTCCCTGCACCCTTGTAACTTCGCAAATTTGCAATATTTTCATGCCAGATTTTCAACACTGTCATTTTTCACACCTCATTATGAACAGGACAGCTGTCTTTTTTCACATCCTGCCCAAAATGTGTTTTCACTCCTGTTGCGCACAATGGTGTGGTCACTGTGGGAAATCAACTTTTGGGACAGAGTAACGAAATCACAGTGCCACTGTCCACGAGGGGAGGTTCCAAAATGCCTATGTTGAAAATGTGGTTAAGAAAATCCAAAAAATAATTGGGTTACGGAGGTGCATTGAGCAGTTTCTTTGCATGCTCATGACTTCAATTTTTCATATTTTCACTCCAGATTTTCCACGTTGCCATTTTTTTACACCTCCTCATTAACAATACAGTTGTCATTTTTCTCATCCTGCCCAAAATGTGTTTTCATACCTGTGGCTTCAAATGGCGCAGTTGCTGTGCAAAATCACCTTTCGGCTAACAAACTGATAATGCTGCTTTTCATGAGGTGGGGTCACAAAAAGCCTATGTTGAAAATCTGGATTAAAAATACCAACAAAGACTATGGTGTTAAGGTTTCCAACTGTAACACCTCACTCTGTAAAGGGATCCGGTCAAAACAGCGTGTGCAAAATAGTGCAAGTCAATTGCGCGCGGTCAAAATAGCGCACTGTCATTAGCGCTTGTGACAGTATAGCACGAGGCAAAATAGCATACAACTTGTCCCTCCCCACCCCACCAGCTAGCAATTGTGGTACCTTATGATAGTGGAAGAGGAGATCAGTGCAAAAACAGTAACATATATAGCAAAATATCTTTAAAAACTAATAAAGAAAAATATAGTAGGTGAAGTCCTTACTGTCTTGTCGATGGAATTTTATAATGGCTGACCAATCTGAGGTGATATTCTGCAGCTCTGCTCTGACTCTTAGATCATAGTTCACACCAGCTGATGCAGTTCTGATCTAACTGTATCGAATATATGAGAGATCAGGGAAGTAATAATAGGATATGTTCTTTAATAGTAGGGCTTGCCATGACCAAGAGGATAATCCACAGAGTCCCTTCCTGGAGTGGCCGATGCTGAGGTGTAATACGGTAAGCCTGAAGTAATGCGCTATCTCTGGAGAAACCGAATGTAGACTGCAGCAGTGAAGCAACAAAGTCCAGTAAGTTGTGACTTTCTTAATCCTCCGAGATGCCCCAGATCCTCACATTAGCTAGTCGAGATTCATTTCTGGTCTGTGATCTATACACTGATGTGCACAAGGTTATAATAACCGGAGCCAGTTGTGGCGCTATAGCAGAGATGCGGTTATTGAACCGCACTATTATTGATAGACTCTATTTAGTACGCTCTATAGTTGCACACGCGATATTGCATGCGCGATTTTGACAGTGATCCTTCTGTAAAGACTGACAGGCATCAGGGGTGTGACTTGGGATCATCGGCTGTAATGCTTATGCTATTCCACCCCCCATCCTGCAGCCAGTGACAGGCATCGAGGTGTGCCTTGGAGTGTTTGGCCCCAAAGTTCACCCCATTTTCCTATACAACACCCATCTCAGCATATTTCCTTATGGAATGGGGTAAGTATAAGGCTCAAAGACCCCAAAGCACACTACAACACTTGTCAGTGTCTACAGGGTAGGGTGAGGTAAAATGGCATGAGCGTTATGGCTGACGACCCAAAGGCATACCCCAACGCCTGTCAGTCTCTGCAAGGTGGGGGTGGGGTTGGTATCAGTTCAATACTTCACTGCCATTCCTATAATGCATCTCTAACACCTGCACTACCAATGCCAATGCCAATGCCAGCGAGATAGCATTCTGCATTGACAAATGCTTTTTATTTTAGTTTCATTTTTACTGCAGTTTAATTTATTTAGAAACAGGAGAAGACATGTCCCTGAGCCAAAGTAAATTTTCAGTGGAGTCCAAATTATTCCAAAGTTGCTGGTATTACAGCAACATTTTCTTTCTTTTGTTTGTTTGTTTGTTTGTTTGTTTGTTTGTTTCTTTCTTTCTTTCTTTCTTTCTTTCTTTCTTTCTTCTTTCTTTCTTTCTTCCTCCAGCAGTAATCTATGTGAACTGGTGCAAGCTGGGGTATAAAGGACATTTAGCCTTTAGCCAGATGGAGAAAAAAAATCACTGAAGACTTCTTTAAAGCTTTGTACCACAGCAACAGTGTGAGCATCCATTACTGTATGGCTGTCTTGCAGAAAACAATGACAATATGGTCATGTTTAATGCCTATCTCATTTCCAACATCTAAGATCAGCCTTTGATTTTTCCAGGCTCTATTATTTTTAAATATGTTTAATTTTTTGGAAGGGTCTTACAATGCTTTCTATAACTCATTTTTCTTACCTGCTGCTGGTGTAGTTGTGTTTCCAGGTGCCCCTAGAATACAAGTAAATAACATAAATTAGAAACTATATTGCAGTTATAGCAGTAGCTTTTCTTTTACAAAGCATATTTGACCATATGCATCAAATTAGGAGGTAACCCATTTTCTGTGTTTTATTGTACATGAAGTTTATATTTAAAATCTTGCAGCATTCATTACATGCTCACATTCATTATACAAAGAACTGATATTAAAGGACAATTACAGGGGTGCCCATGTCCTCGTCCCTCATCTAGTCATGTCAATCAGTATCTTGAGTGAAGAACCATTTGAAATAGTCAAGGCCATCGCTTTGCACTTGCAGTGTTTCAGCTGACCACTAGAACCCACAGGACAAAGAGTTTTATGAGGCACACACATACACGGTACTCCTTCAGAACAATGCCACCTGTTGACTCTTGAACAATCTTGCAGGTGACCGGCCTGGTGGTGCTAAAGATTAAGGCACTGGACACTACACCTCATGCCATGCCGGCAATCCATATTCAGGAGCGAGCTCGGGTTACCCATATCTTTCCTTTCCAGATTGGACTCTCTTTTCAACTCCTTCTGTTGATTTGTTGTTGACGTCCCATCTCAAACTCATCATTGTGACTTTTACTTTGCCCTGTCCTTCCCTTTGCTTGCTAACAGACGCCTCTCTCACTGTGCTAAGCTAACTTCTAAACTCTGGCTTGGTGTACTACCTTCCTATCTCTCATGCTCCTTCCTTCCCCTCTGTCTTCCTCCCACACTCTCAGATCCTCCAACACTTGCACCCTGCTAGTCCTCCATCGTACCACCCTCATCAGCCAATCAGGCTTCTCCCATTGATTCCCCAAAATCTGGAACTCCCTCCCACCTCAAATATAACACTCCTCCTCCTCCCACTCCCTTGCCTCTGCCTTATATAACTTTCTCTCTGCTAGCTGCTCCTGCTACAATGTTCCTTAACTTGTTCCCCTATGAGCCTGCTTCAGTTTCACATCCACTTTTTTCCTACAGAACCCTCCTCCTACATCCTTCCCCCAGCACTGCTTCCCTTCCACCTTACTCCCAGCCCCCAGTTCCCTCCTCTGAACACCAGCTTACCCTTACTGCCCAGTCACCATTGCTTAGTCTTGGCCCTTGGCAAGGTTTTCTGCATTCTGGAGGGGTCCAGAACCTAGATAAATACCTTCCTCACCTCCTACTTCCACCCCATTCTTTCCTGAAAGGGCTGGGTCTCAGACCCTCTTCTCTCCCACCACCCTACCTCTCTCTTAATCCTTCTGAAGCCTACTTTCCATCACTGCCTACTTCTCTCCTGTTGAGCTCTGCTTTTGCTGCTTACAACCTGCTTCCCTCCTGTTGTGCCCTACCTCTGCTTTGTGCAGGCAGGATCCACAGCATACTTGAGGGGCCATGCCATGACAGACTCTTCTGTTCCCCCTCTTTTCCTTTCTGACATGATCTAACTCCCACTGCCTACAACCTGCTTCCCTCCAGTTCATGTTTGACCTCCGACTGGTGCAGGCAGGTTCCCCAGCATTCTGGAGGGGGCAGGCACTGGCAGACCCTTCTCATCCACCTCTTTGCCTTCCCCTCCTCCAAATCCCCCCTTTCCACCCCCTTGCTCTTGGCCAATATGCCCTCCATCCTCCCACCCACCTCCACCCCTTCCTTGCTGTAGGTATCGTCAAATCCCTAATCACTAATGCACTTATAGTCAACCTTGTACTTTTGTTACACGTTGCAAATTTTGTTCTATCTGAGTCTCTCCTCACAATCTTGCCCTAGTTCAACCTCCTTGTATTCTATCCAGCCATTTTCTAACTACAGACCTATGTTCCACAAAGTGTTTGCCAGAGATATTTGTACTTTCATATCCATCTAGTTCAAGTCTGTTAGCACTGTATGCCATCTAGTTCACACCTATTAGCATTCTTCTTTTCAGTACTTCTGTATTGTTGGCTCACTTTTTTGAATGTAATCAAGTTGTATATCTGTACTGTGTACCAAATCTCTGTATACTATCCTTATGTTCCCCTACCACCCCAGGTCACACCAGGAGACAAGCAACTTGTTGCTCAGTGTGCCTTCCTGGTGAAACATTTCAATAAATAAATAAATAAAGTTACCACTGGTTGGTTGGAGATGGGAGGGCAAGGAGCTGGACTGAGCTTTCGAAAGGCAGCTGTCTTCTCCTGAGTCGGTATCTGGAGTCACTTGGGTACTTTGCTGCCACCTAGTGCAGGCTTAGTTGTAGTGCCAAGTCCAGTGTGAGACTCAACTCTGGGTCATGGTGGTGGGGCCATAACTGGATTCAAGGGGTGTGTGTTTGCCTCCAAGGGCATGCACATCCATGCTCTGGGGTCCCAGTTAAAGGTGGGAGAAAAACAATAAAATGCCTATGTCTTCCCATTGCTGAAATGGAGGTGGGAGGCAGCAACAAGGAGCAAAAAGATATATAGAAAAACAACAACCTTACAGATGACAATACAGTTCAAGCTACGTAAGTGTGATGTGGTTAATGGGGATGTTCGATTTTATTATTCATTTCTTACACTCTAGGATTATACCTTTGAGTCAGGGACTCATTTACAGAGGTTCCATATCATAACAGATAACAGAAATCATAAGGTGGTAGTACAATATTTTTTTTTCATTTGCTTTTGGCAACCAGGTAGGTGCTCTAGGCATGGAGAAGACTATTTTGAGGCATGACCCAGAAGGGTACTTGTTGACATATGTAACAACAAACAATGTGAAAACAGTACATCAAGTGGGTGAAACAGAGGGTTGCAGGTCGAAACACAATTAACATAGTCGTTAGGAAAATACAATTCGAGTCTAAATAACAAATAACATAACAAGTGCGACTTCAGAAATATACAAAATATGAATTTGGTATAATGTATTTACAGAAAACAATAGGGTGCCATTGAGAGTAGGAACACAGTAAGTCAACTAGCGAGCAAACCAGGACTAAGGGTCCAAGAGATGAAGTATTAGAGTAGTACAGAAGAGGCATTGAGCTACTCAGCGGGTTTGTCAGGGATGAAGAGTATGAGCTAAGAGGGAGGAGGAGGAGAAGGTGGAAGGGGTATAGCATAGGAAAGTGGTAAGAGATTGAATGTGAGAGGATGAGGGCAAGAAGGTGAGGTGAGGGAAAGTCCTAATGAGAGAACAGCTGTTGCAAGGTGGAGAGGTAGTGGAAGTGGATGACCTAAGGTGGATGAAAGCATGTGCAAGGGTTTGATACAAGTAAGTGGTTACAGTGAAGTTTCTTGAAACAGGCACAAGTGGGTGCAAGGCGAATAGCATGAGGAAAGGAGTTCCAATATTTAGAAGCTGCATAAGAGAAATCACATGCTCCAATATTGGTTTACATCTGGGAATGTGGAGAGGGGTTTGGTCATTTGATCAGAGCCCATAGAAGAAAGATTGGGGATGTAGCATGGAGGCAAGGGATTGGGGGGCGCCTGATCTGGCTATACCATCAGTAAAAGTTCCAAAGGATTGTAGTCAATAAGCAGCAGGGCAGCACCATTTTAAATTGGCATAGAGATGGCAGTGGTGCTTGAACTGAGGGGATGAGGAGGTATAGCAGCAGATGTTATTGTAGGTGGTGTCCCATTTGTGAAAGTGGTTTTGTTGGTACCTAAGTAGGTGACTGAGCCATAGGCCAATGCCAGGAGCAGAAGACCTTGTGCAATAGCAAGCCTGGATGATATGGTTAGGGCATAACTGGTCCGGTAGGTGCCCCTAATACTAGCATTGACGGATTTACAGGTGGTAGTGATGTGTCGATCAAAGTCCAGTGATTCATCAAGCAGGATGACTAGGTATGTGAAAGAGCTAGTACTGAACAATGATGACCTATCTGCGCAAGAGATTTTGAGAAGGTCATGATTGGCTTGAAGTCTGGCAGTGGAGCTGAGGAGCATAGAGTGCATTTTGCCAGCATTAAGATCAAGGTTGGTTTCTGACAACCAGGACTGTATGTGGAGGAAATCTGAGGTGAGCGAGTGGTTTATGTTTGAGGTGTTCTTAGCACTATTGTAAATAACAAGGTGATCCACGTACAGCAGAGATGAGCAAGCTGGGGCAAGTGATGGGAGATCACTAATGAATATTGAAAAGAGTAAGGGGACCAGAATGTATCCCTGTGGAACACCAGTGTGAACAGAGGAGAGATAGGATATGACAGAGTTGTAGTTTACAGTCTGTTTTCTGCTGGACAAGTAGCTGTTGAACCAGTCCTCAGTGTCTGTGGAGAAACCAACTGAGCGAAGTTTTGTAAGGAGAAGGGTGTGATTAACAAGGTCAAATGCCTTGGTTAGGTTGATGAATTTCTATGGCCTTTGCGGAAACCATGTTGGGAGCCAGAGAGGAGGTTATGTTCCTGAAGATATGAAATGGATACTGTTGCCACTAATTTTTCAAGAATTTTGCTGAAAAAAGGAAGGAATGGCTATGGAACGATAGTTGGTGATTTCTTTGGAGTCACCATTTTAAAGATGGGTGTAATTCTGATTATTTTGCAGTTGTTTGGAACTGTGCTGTGGCACAGTGACAAGCTAAAGACTTTGGCTAGGTGGGAGGTGATAAGAAGGGGCAGTGAGTTTCAAAAAACCTGGGTTTAATACCATCTGCACCAATACCGTTGCTGTCAGGGATGGTACTGTATGTGACATCTTTAGAGCTTCCGTTCTGATTATGGTTCAAAACCAGAAAGGTGAGTGAGTGAGTGGGGGTTCAGTGCCCACGGGGGGATGGGGGAGACTGGTTTGTAAGGAGAAGTAGCAAGATGAGTAACTTGATAAGTCCAACAAATGGAGGTTAAAGGAGCTGGCAATAGTTCTCGGATTGTTACAATGTACGCTGTTTAGTACCATGTAATTTGTAGAACTCATATGTTTGGCTCCAAGGAGTGTTTTAATAAGCAACCAGAATTTCTTGGAGTCACCTGCAGCATTTGTTAGTAAATCTTTGCAATAGGAGTTTTTGGCCGAGCGAATATTGCTTTTGCAGGAGTTTCTCCATGTTCTGTAGTCATTATAGTCAGATTGATGCCCAGAAGCCTTGAAATGCCTCCAGCTTTTGTCCCTTGTCCTGATTTGGATAAGTAGATCTTTATTGAGCTACTTTGTTTGTGCTCCATGGACACAAACAGTGTGTGATGCAGGGAGCATGGATGTCCTGGAGAGTTCCAAACTTGGTTAAGAAGTAGTCTAGGGCTGCCTGGGTGTCGGTGGCAGAGTAGATGGATGACCATTTAATCATAGAGAGGTTGTGCATAAACTGTGCCTGTCTAAAATTAGCTAGGTTGTGGAAGGTGATGAGTTTGGAGGGGAGGTCGACTGGTAGAGTACCAGATGCAGTAGATTGGAGATTGATCACTTATCACATTGGCGAGGGTTCCTGAGAAGACTATACTGTCAAGATGATTCGTTAGGGCCCAGTCAATTAGAGTGCTGGACCGTGGAGAAGCCATGGTCCTGGTGGGGTCTGTGATTAATTGGTAGAGGTTGTAACCTTGTACCACAGCATGAAGGGATTTATTTGCTTTGCCAATCCAGTTCAAGATTAGGTCCGCTAGAATGAGGACTTGTGTACAATGGCAGTGTCCATCTGGGACAGCAGTTCCTCGAGGTCAGTGGTGCCACCTGCAGGGAGATAGCACACACTATGTGAAGTTTATTGCGCCAAGCAGGAGAGTTGCATGAACTGATTCACAGTGGGGGAGGGCAAATGAGACATTTGTTGTTTTTTTTTTTTGTAAAATTGCTTTATTGTGAATGTGGAAAGCTTACAGTACAACCAGAGCATTACATATAACAGAATACACCCTTCAAAGGTAAGGGTATATTTTAGGAACAACATATAATAATACACTGATCATATTTATACAGACATACAATGCATGATATTGGCATTGAGTAGCTAATTTATTTGCCAGATAAGAGGGCAGCTGGATTTAGTTATAGACCATACTGATGTATCTTACTCTGTAGTCACTCTAATTGTGTGAATGAATGATTAATCTGGGATTATACCTGCCTCTATGGCTTGCAACCAAGGTTCCCATGTTGCCCAAAAAAGCAGTATTTTACCCTGAGCACCCAGTTGCGCTCTCTCCAACAACATACAGTTTTTTATACTGTGTACCCATCTTGCCACCATTGGGGATGAGGTGCACATCCATAGCTGTGCTATTGTTCTTCCGGCATTTATTAAAGCTATTAACCATAAGGGGTTTGACATCTTCCGGTTTGGGTGAACAGGGTCAACCCTCAATAGTAATTCTAGAGGAGATTTAGAAGGGGTATAACCCATGACCTGAGGCATAATATTATGAATCAAGTGCCAGAATGGTGCCACTCTAGGACAAGTTAGTGCCAAGTGAAGAAAGTCAGCCTCATCCACTGCACATTTGGGACAAGTGGAAGGCCTATTATCGTCCAAATTGTGCAGACAGTTGGGAGTCACAAAGGCCCTGTGGAGGAAATATAACTGAATTTGCTGCAGTTTATTACTACATGAACAGTGCAAGAAGTGGGAGCAGGCTAGTTCCCATATTTTCTGATCAATAGAAATGGAGAGCTCTGCACTCCACTTATGCTGACTCAGATTAGGTGTCTGAAGGAGTGAACCCATGCATGCCCTATAGTAAGTGGACAGTGACTTGCTAGTTGGTTGTGGGCAGAATAATTCTTCCTCGAAGGGGGAAGGTGCTGTCCATTTATTAGTAGCATTTATATTAATACCACAGCGGTGACAAACTTAGATAAAGGAAGAAATCTCCTGCTGGTATATCCCATTTGGCACATATCTGTGCAAACCTCATCAGTGAACCCCCTTCATAAAGTTCAGTGATTGCGAGAAGTCCCATTTTCCTCCAAGCCCATAATCTCTGTACCATTACGGGTGTGCACCCCCCTACGGATTTCATAAAACCTAGAATGTTAGAATTAGGGGAGTTGCCCCCAGCAAAACCAATCCTTTTGTGGGCGCTCATCCAGATAGATTGGGTAGTGACTGTAAAGAGGTTGCAAAGATGCCTTAGTAATGAGTCTCTGAGGCTGCCTACTAGGGTGTCATTTTGGAGGTTCCCCTCTAACAAGCCTTCATCTAAGCCAATCCAAGGACATCCCAATATATCATCCCCAGTTGGTATAAAAGCCAGTTGTGCCACCCAATAGTAAAATTTGAAGTTTGGCAAGCCTACTCCCGCTCCCCAGGCTGCCTATGTAACATGGCATGAGAAACATAGAAACATAGAATTTGACGGCAGATAAGGACCGCTTGGCCCACCCAGTCTGCCCATTTCCCTACCTACTGGATAAGCTGCAGATCCTAGTTAACCAGCAGCCTACTTCTTCTTACCCCCACACCCTAGAATTGCCTTATGACTGTCCCATGCATGCTTGAATTCCACCACTGATTTTGACTCCACAACCTCCCGGAAGGCCATTCTATGCATCCACAACCCTCTCTGTGAAAAAATACTTCCTTAAATTACCTCTGAGCCTCCCCCATCTTCAAATTGTGCCCTCTTGTTCTTGCACACCTCTTTTTTTGAAAGATGCTACCCTCTTGGACTTTGTTGATTCCCTTGAGGTACTTGAAAGTTTCTATCATGCCTCCCTCTCCTTCTTTCCTCGGGGCTATACATATAGCTCCTTAAGTCTCTTCATATGTCTTCGGTGCAGACCTGCACTCATTTTAGTTGCGTCCTCTGGACAGCTTCCATCCTGTCTATGTCTTCTTGGCGGAGATTGGGTCTCCAGAACTGCACACAGTACTCCAGATGGGGTCTCACCAGCTGTCTGTACAGAGGGATAATAACTTCCTGTTTTCTACTGGTGATGCCTCCTATGCATCCCAGTAACCCCCAGCCCTCCTTGCTGCCCTCTCACATTGCTTGCCCACCTTAGGTCATCTGATGACTACCCCAGGTCCCTTTCCATTTTGTTGTTGTTAGTATCTCACCCCCATTGTGTACTCTTCCCTGGTTTTTGTTTCCTAAGTGCATTACCTTGCACTTCTTAGCATTGAATCTAAGCTGCCATACATTTGATCATTCCTCTAACCTTGCCAAGTCCCTCTCATCCTTTCCACCCCACCTCTGTGCATCAACTCTGTTGCAGATCTTAGTGTCATCTGCAAAGAGACATACTTTTCCTTCCAGTCCTTTCGCAATGTCGCTTATAAAGACATTGAAGAGGACCGGTCCTAATACTGAACTCCGGTACCCCACTAGTAACCCTCCTTTCTTCTCGAGGACTCCATTTACTATTACTCTCTGTGTCCTATTCTACAGCTAATTCTTTACCCAGGCTGTCATCTGGGACCCACTCCCAGGCTGGCTAACTTATATTAATCTTTGTGTGGGACTGTTTCAAATGCCTTGCATAAAGTCTAGGTAGGCCATGTCCACAGCCCCTCCCTGATCTGCTACTTTGTCACCCAGTCAAAGAAATCTATCAGATTTGTCTGGCATGACCTTCCCGCTGTGAATCCATGCTGCCTAGGGTCCTGTGCCCCCTGGCCTCTAGATACTCGACAATTCTTTCCTTCAGTAGTGATTCCATCATTTTCCCTATCACTGAGAGTTAAACTAACAGGTCTGTAGTTTCCTGCTTCTGCCTTGCTCCCATTTTGTGAAGGGGAATCACATCTGCCCTCCTCCAGTCCTCGGCACCACCCCATCCTCCCATGATTTGTTAAAAGGGGTCAGTGGTGTCACTAGTTCTACCCTTAGCTCTTTTAGAATTCTGGGATGAATCCCATCAGGCCCCATTGCTTTGTCACCTTCAGTTTTAAGAGTTCTTTCAGAACCCTTTCTTCTGTAAATGGGCTGGTATCAACTTCTGTATCCAGAGTGTTACTACTGTTTGTTTTATGTACCTCCCTCTTCATTTGTAAATACTGAGCAAAATATTTGTTTAGTATCTCTGCCTTTTCACAGTCTCCTCTGCCCACCCTCCCTCCCCTTATTAAGCCTCACTATCCCTCCCTTGGTCTTCCTTTGCTCCTGATGTACCTATAAAAGGTTTTATCCTCTCTTAACTGAGTTGGCTATCTTTCCTCAGTTTGGGCCTTTGCTGTTCTGACTGCCTTCCCAGCCTCCTTTTGCTTTAACTGATACAGTTCTCTGTCCTGCTCCTTCTACGATTCCTTGTACTTCCTGAATGCTTTCTTTTTTCTTGAACCTTCACTGCTACTTCCTTTGAGAACCATAGTGGTTTCTTACATCGTCTTGTTTTGTTTATTTGTCTCACACAAAGGCCTGTTACCTCTGTGATGGCAGTTTTATTATTCCCATTGTTGTTCCACCCTCCTTCCTGCCCATTTGCTAGTGCATTCCTTAGGCACTCACCCATTTTGGCAAAAGTCAGCCCTCCTAAAAGTCCAGATACTTTTGTCTTTGTATGGCTTGACTCTATTGCTGTGTTTATTGTGACCATACTGTTCTTATGGTCGGTAGTTCCCAGATGGCTGCCCACTTCTACATCTGTGATCCTCTCTCCATCTCCATTTGAGAGAATCTAGTCTAATATTGCTCCTTCCTGAGTGGGCTCCAGTACTAGTTGTCTAAGGCATGCCTCTGTAGGGCATCTAGAATAACTGCACTCTTCAAGTGGCAGCTGTAACTGCACTCCAGTTAACATCTGGCATATTCAGATCACCATCAGCAATATCTCCCCTTTTCTGCCATTCTAAGTATACTTTCATTTTCCTGTCCATTTCCTCCCTGAGAAGGTGGTTAGTATACAACCCTGTTGTGTTGTGGTGCCATTGCCTGTCTCCAAATTTCCACCCACAGTGCTTCTTCTCCTCCCTGTTTACCCTTTTGTTCTGTTGCTTTTGTTCCTTCCCTTATGTAAAGAACTACTCCTCCTCTTTTACCCTCCCTGTCCCTCCTGTAGACAGTGTATCCTGGTATGTTTATGTCCCAGTCATGGTTTTGTGTGTACCATGTTTCTGTGACTGCCACGATATCCAGATGTTCCTACTCCATCAAGGCCACTAATTCAGGAAGCTTGTTACCCAGACTACGGGCATTAGTACTCATTGCTCTCCATTTTTTGATGGTTTTACCTTCTGTTGCAGCATCCCCCACTGACCGTTCTACCTCAGTCTTTTTCTCATTTAGTACCCTGTTTTGTAGGGAGAAGCTGGGATTTTCCTGTTGCTTGTCAGTGCCTCCCCCTTTGACTAGTTTAAAAGCTTGCCAATGAAGCATTTAAACCGATTGCTCCAAAGACTTCTTCCCCTCCTGGATAGATGCAGACCATCCTGGTAGTATAGGCTGGTGTCCCCAGGTGGAACCCCAGTCCCCAATGAAGCTAAATCCATGTGTCAGACCATTTTTTTCAACCATTCATTAAACTGCATGGTGCCAATTACCCTCGCCTCCCCCATGCTTTTGACAGGCAGCACCTCTGAGAAGGATACTGTGTGTGCTACTTGTCTTAGGTCCCTCCCCAACTCTGCAATGTCCTCCTGCACTGCTCTAATCTCATGATGAGCCAAGTCATTTGTCCCTAGGTGGACAATTACATCCAGCTCAGAATCCCTTGCAGCTGTTCTCGTGATCCTGAGGATGCGCTTCCTGTCCCTCCAAGCCATGGCACCAGGCAGGCACCTTACTTCATTTTCCCAGCTCCCCCCAGTTCTATACCCTAATAATTGAGTCCCCACCAGGAGCTGCTTCCTTTCCCTGTGGTGTCCTCTGCCTCCTTCCTGTGGGCCTCCCTTGTGACAGTTATCATCAGTCTTCTCTGTTGGTGCATCCATGGGGAGCTATGCTCCCCAGAATGGTGTGTATGGATTGTGGAGTGGAACAATTGACTGGTGTGCCTCTCTATTCCACCCTCATCACCCTCCCTGAGCCTACTGTGGTCCAACAGCTGTGCTTTCTTCGCAACCTCTGAGGTAGTGGTGGTGGCGCTAGTGCTCCCTGGATGGGGGAGGTTCCCTTCCTACTGTCCAGTGTGGCCTGGGGGAAGGTTTCCTTACTACTGTCCACTGTGGCCTGAAGACGGGCAACTTCCTCCATCAGGGCAGATAGTTGTCTGCAAATAGGGCAGCATCTCAGCCTCCAGAAAGACTCCCGGAAGACTGCTGCCCACAGCCATTACATTGCTCTACTCCCCACATGTTTATCTAGTTTTTTTTTATTGTATTTGTGTGTGTGTGTGCATGCGTGCGTGTGTGATTTGTTATATAGAAATATATATATATTATGCAATGTGTATGCTTATATTATCAGTGCAGTGTGCTAGAGAGGATATGACAGTGAAATGCACCTTGCACTAGAGGAAATTATGTCAGAACCTCAGGTATAAAGGAACTATTTCCAGGGTGGGTGGGGTGAGGGTGGGAAGGGTTGGCCTAAACTGTGTCCTCACAAAACAATCAACTAAAAGCTCTCACCCACCGGGCTGATGAGTGCCTTCCTGTCAGCAAGATACCCTACACAACAATTTGACAGAGAAAGTACCCTGCTAATCAAACAGAGAAAAATCCAGACATCCAAGTCAGACACAGGTAAACCTCTCCAGCCCCAAAACAGCCTGTTGGTTTGTTAGCCACAAAGGAAAATCAAATATGCAGAAGATAAGCAGTTTTAAAAAAAACCCTTCCTGACTTAAAAACTAAAACAAACAGCAAGCAATACCACTTTAAAAGTGAGGAAAACTTCTCTCAGATGTAAGCAAGAGAGAGAGAGAGTTTAGTTACAGATATTTTGTCCAAAATAATATATTCCTCGCAGCTTCTCAGTTGTTTCCAAGCACTCCTGTACACAACTTGGAAGAAGATGGACTTCTGCCTCAAACAGGATCACACCACTAGTTTATAGTAATTGAATAATGCTGAAATGGTCTAGCTAGACAAATGGCTATGATGCTGAGCTCTGACTTGTGAAGACAATTACCCCCACCTCAGGTTATGTTTGGCATCCAATTACAACCTGCAGCTTTTTGCTATTTTGAATCACACAACCTCACCAAAAGTTGTAAAATATATTGATGCAGATTCTCACAGAATTCTAGTAATCAGTCCAGTTAGCCACAAAGGAAAATCAAATATGCAGAAGATAAGCAGTTTTAAAAAAACCCTTCCTGAATTAAAAACTAAAACAAACACCAAGCAATACCACTTTAAAAGTGAGGACAACTTCTCTCAGATGTAAGCAAGAGAGAGAGAGTTTAGTTACAGATATTTTGTCCAAAATAGTATATCCCACACAGCTTCTCGGTTGTTTCCAAGCACTCCTGTACACAACTTGGAAGAAAATGGACTTGTATTTTAACCCATTCCCTCTCCCAGATAAATTTATATACTGTCACATCCACCTGCTTAAAATGTAGCTGGGGTATCTTGATGGGGAGGGTTTGATAAAAATATGGTAATCTAGGCAATATGGACATTTTAACCACCCCTACTCTACCCAACAGGGAGATCAGTAGCACCATCCACCTTTCACAGTCTTCTGCTATCTCTTGCAAGATCGGTTTTAAATTGAATCTGTACAGCTTCCCATTAGATGCAGAAATTTGAACCCCCAGGTATTTTATTTTCTGAACTAGCTGAAGTCCCCCCCAGCTGGGCAATGAGCTGCACCCAGTCCTTAGAACCAACTGGTAATAATTCACTTTTAGACCAGTTGACCTTATGCCCCAAGATGTCACCAAAAGCACTAGTTAATCTATTAACTAAAGGCAGATCTTCAGCAGGATTCTGCAGGTACAACAACTGGTCATCAGCATGCTGCAATTTTGTGTTCCCTGCCCCTCCTCAAACCTCTAATCTCTTTTGTGCCTGGAGAGCAGCTCCCAGTGGTTCCAGGGATATACATACAACAACAGGGACAGGGGGCACACTTGGCGAGTTCCCCTGTCCAGCTGGAAGGGGCCTGACAAATCATCACCTACCATGAGCTGTGATAGGGGCCTTGGTACAATGCCTGAACCCATGCAGAAAAAGAGGGTACCACTCCCATTCTGTCCAGAGTATAAAACAGGTACCCCCCACTCCACATGGTCAAAGACTTTCTTTGCATCTAAGGCTACAATTGCATCACCGAGAGATCTCTTAGTTCTAGCCCAGCAAAATATAATATTTAACATGCACCTTATGTCATGCTTACCCAGCTGCCCCTTAACAAATTTGGATTGATCTGGGTGTATAGTTCCGGGCAACACTACCTCTAGTCTAGATGCAAGAGCATTTGCCAGAATCTTTTAGTCTGCTGTTAATAAGGAAATTGGTCTATAGGAAGAGCAGAGAGTTGGATCCTTACTCAGTTTGGGCAGCACAGTGATGGCTGTGGACCACGTGGAGGGAAGCAACCTTCCTTCCCATAACCCCTTAACTAGTGCATCATATAGGGGTTCCAGCAGATGGCCTTCAAAGGCCATGTAGAAGTCTAATTGAAGGCCATCAGGACCCGGAGCATTCCCACTTTTTAGAGATTTCATAGCAGCCCTGATTTCTTGTTTTGCTAAGGGTGCATCTAGCTCTCCAGCCTCCTCATCACTATTCTTTTAAGAGGGACCCCATAAAATAATCTGTCATATTCATCCTGTGAGGAGCTGCAGTCAGAAGATTAGAGGGATTTATAGAAGGCCCCAAATGCATCTCCTATTTCCCTTGTCCCCCTTATAATTTCCCATTGACTGTTCTGAACTTGACTTACTGATTTCAGGGACTCCTTCCTTTTTATTTGCCAGGCTAAATATTTCCTTCCCCTATCCCCATCAAAATACTGTCCCACATTTGAGAGAAGAATTGCTCTCTCCAATTGTGCACTACACAGAGTGTTGAGATTCCCTTTTAACTTCTGCAGAATCCCATAAAGGGCAGCTGTGGGATTCAGCATGTGTGCCTTCTCACAGGCCACAATTTTGGTTCTAAGAAATTCTAATTCTCTAGTGGCTGTGCACTTTTCTTGTGAAGCGAATGCAATAGTCTGCCCTCTTTCATATGCTTTTAGGGCTTCCCAGTGTCACAGTGTGAGGTATCCCCTCTATGGTTAAAGTATAGAAACTCCTGTAAATTCTCCCCCATATATGTAAGGTAACCTGGATTCCTCAGCAGGCGGGGGTCCAGTCTCCATGCTTTAAAGCCTACTGGAGAGCCGGTGCCCCGAAGGGTAATAAAATGCAATGCATGGTCTGAAATAATAATTGGCAGGTACCCTGCTTCCCCCAGTCTGGCTACTCAGAGGTTTGACAGCAATAATCTATCTATTCAAGCATCAGAATTATGTGCATATTAATAAAAACTATATTCTCGCCCTGAGGGGTTCAGGTGTCGCCAGACATCAACCAAATCAAAGTCATCTTGCATTGCCTCCAGAGCTTTTGCATTATGGGATTTAGAAACAGGGGCTTTATTTGATCGGTCTAAAATTGTGTCAATGACACAATTATAATCTCCCTAGAAGCCAAGGGCCCTCCCAACATGACATGTCCAACACAAGCTTCTGAAAGAAACCAGGGTTGTCAACATTGAGGGCATATACTGACCCAATTAGCATTATCCCTCTGCCCGGAATTTCGACTGTAGCCAGTGCATATTGGCCATGTTGGTCTGTTAAGGTATCTAAGAGTTGTACAGGAGAACCCACAGGGATCCAAATAGTGGGTTCTCTAGCTTTAGAGGAGAATGTTGACAACATCCAGGTACTACCCATAAATGCAGCAGTTTTCTGCGATTCAGTGTGGGAGAAGTGGGTCTCCTGCAAGAGAACAATCACACCTTTGCTTCTGCGTACTTCCATCATGAGCCTTTTATGCTTTATAATAGATTTAAGATCATTGATATTCTAGGACAAGCATTTAACATCATTCCCCATCATGGAACAGCCTTCTAGAGTACATTTTAAGTCTGGCATATATCAAGTAAGGATCCACATTCTTTTCTCCCATTAACTCAGCTCCCTCCCCCACCCCCAATCTTAAAATTGATGTCCCCAAGATAAACCCCAGCTGTGTGACCAGACCAAATCATCAAGCAGTAGCAACTTATATAAGAGCTACAGTCTAGCATCCACCAGTAACAGCAAATTAAGGTGGGACCAAGCTGGCGCTCTCACTTCTCTCACAAGGGCAAGGTGCAAGTTATGCCTGACTTTAAATGCCCAGTACAACACTCTCCCTCACACCACCACAACCTCCTCTCTCCCTGCAAATGCCACTCCCTTGGTTTAGTCCAGTTGGGACTAAACACCCCCCCTCCGAGTAAAAACCTGCCAGCAATCCCACTACAAACAATAGGCAGCAATATAACCTTCTGCCGATACTGTTAGCCATTTTGTTGGTGGGGGGTACGACCAGCATGCTATATAAAAGAAAACATGCAAACAGTTGAACAACATGAGATCGCAACCTCGTATAACATCAACCAGTGAAAAATAAAGAAATGAAAGAGCCCAAGTGGTATAGTTCTTAAATCAGCGGGCAGAGGCCTCAGTGCAGTAAGATCAACCCTTATTTGAGCATATGAATAGCATTTCTGGGTGCCAGGGATAAACTAGTATGGTGGGTGCAACCAGGAAACACAACACTGACCCACCAACACATATGTCCCATAAGCATAGTCTAATACAGTTAATTCTTGGTAGAGAGTCACGTAGTGTACCACAAGCCCCTGAAGGAACAAGGCTGGGGACTGGGTGGAGACCCTCATCAATACATTCATCTGATTGTTTACTACAACTAGTGAGGGCTCACCCATGTCCCCCCCCTCCAAAAAGTCAGAGCTGCTCTCTCCCACCCCTGCCCCAACGGGGGGAGGGGAAGTCCCAGAGGAATAGTGATGAGGCAGCTTCCATCAGTCCAAAGGAGTCACAAAGATAAAGGAAACCACCCGCTGATACCCGGGTCCCTAGACTCGGTCGGGGGTATACACTATGGCACGCTGTTTCTGATGTTAAGGTTCCATTAAGCTGATCACAGCATGGCAACAATCGATATAAGTCCCACGAGGAGGAAATAAGAGACCCAGGCTAGTGTAAAAAGGGCTCAACAATAGAAGCATGACAAAAAGACATTCTACTAATTTAACTTTCCGAGCACAATTATAAATAGCACACACCTCATTCTGCATTAGGTTGCAGACTATCTCTCCTACTCCCCTCCTCCTTAGGCCACCTCTCTGTTGTTCTGTGGCACATGGAAAAACAAGGACTCTGCCTCAGCATATCTAATCATAGCCATGCAGGATATGCCAAAGAA
The DNA here is from genome assembly GCA_016271365.2 of Neoceratodus forsteri. Lineage (NCBI taxonomy): Eukaryota > Metazoa > Chordata > Ceratodontiformes > Ceratodontidae > Neoceratodus > Neoceratodus forsteri. The sequence continues at coordinate 1,158,264,352 of CM028132.1, read as the reverse complement.
TATTTCCATCCTAGTGGTACAGCTTACTTTTTACTGGGTTAAACTTATGCCTCTTCATTTGTAGCTCCCTGCTGTAATCTTGATAGATATGCACGGTAGAATTCTCAGTTTTTATATGGCCCATCATCCCAAAACCACAAGTATTTTATGAGGCAATGACAGAAGCGATCTCCTGGGTTTGGTGGCGGGCCCACCTTGTGAGCCCGCTCGATCTCAAAGCCTTCAGTTTCCTCTTCCAGGCCCAGTTTCTTAATGATTCATCAGTGAATTTCTACATTTGGGTTCCTCCCCTCAAGCCCCTCGGGAAGTCCAATGATCCGAATATTGGATCTGCGGAAGTGATTCTCCTTATCATCTAAATGCTCTTTTAGGTTTGCAATCATAGATAATAAGCCATTCCACTCTGCTGAAGCTCCCGCATATATGTCCTCCATGTCGCTAACCCTGCTGTCCAACTTGCAGATTTGGGAGGTGTGTGTGATGGTCATTTCAGTTAAACTAGTAACCACAGACTGCAAGTGGTTGAATTGAGTATTTAAATTGTGGAAACCTGCTTACATGTCACTCTGCATTTGTACTAGTGTTTCAGGGACCCCAGCTAATGATTTAGTTAACTCCATCTCAGTGCTATCAGTTTGCACGCCGTCTACGCTAGCGGTTGGTGAGGGAGGCCCTGAATTGCGTAGCTCGCTTTCACTTTTTCTGGCCGGTGTTTTGGCTCCAAACTGCAGTTTAGCCTGTTAGTTTTTAGATTTTCCAGAAGCCATCAGGACTTAAAAATTAAAGATCACCTGCAAAGTGACTCCAAAGCAATTGTTCAGCTGAATTTTTAGATTAAGAGCCATCACCCCAGGAAGCTGTGTTAACAAGCGTCCTCCATGCTTGCCAGCTAGCCATGCCCCTGCCAAATGAGACATTTTGAAATAGGTTTAGACATTTCGTTGAAAGCCTGTCTTGCCTAATAAGTTTATAGTTTGGTAACGAGCAGACAGAATCAGAGGTAGTGGGTTTTAGCCAGGTCTTGGACAGACAAAGAATATCCAGGTTGAGAGTACAGATGGTTCTACAAAATAAACAAATAATTGAGGGTACAGTAAGTAGGTTAAAATATACATCAAAATGGAACAGACAAGCTGTCATGTGCAAAATTTTGTACAGAAATATTAATCAGCCAGAACATGTTTAATTAAATAACAGTTTTATTGTCAAAATGCGAGGCGGGTAAGGCCATACATATTTTGCCTCAGGTAACATAAAGTGCTATGCTGAAGATGGATATAGCTGGATAAAGGTAGCTGGGGAAGAAGGAGGCAAGCAGGGTAAAGTAGAGTGGAGTGGAGAAAAGCTCAGGATGGGAGACAGAAATAGGAGGGAGAAGAAGAGAGGTAAGTGTGAAAGAAAGAAAAGAGAAGGAAGCAAAGGACAGGGAGAAGAAAATAGGTGGACGGGGCAGGTGGAGCTCAGAAATTAGGTCAAGTGAGGGAGCGAGAGGGTGAGATGGAGGGTAGGGGCAGATGGAGTGCAGAAAGAGGATGAAGTAGGTAAGGGTGGAGGTAGAGGAGAAGGAGATAATCCCAGCTAAGAACAGCAAAATGCCAGTCATAAAGGTTCTTTATCAGGCAAGAGTTGGGGGTGGTGTAAGTGGCCAAGGGGGGAGTTCATGGTATATAGGATGGGGAAGGCTAGTGGATAGAACAAGGTGAGGAATGATGGGGTGAAAATGGGAAACTGATATGGGAGAGGAGGGAAGATTAGGAGTCACCATCACAGACACTGGCCAGAGCTGGTGTAACCCCCTTGCTCCCAGGGGTTACTAGAATCCCACTTAGAATCAGTGGCCGACAGGGAGAGGCAGCTTGTGAGATGCCAGTTAAATGGGTTTCACACTGGCACACTCTGTTTTCAGTTTCAGGTGAGCTGGAGTGATGATGTCACCTTAGAATTCTCACAGCAGCATAAGCCACAATGGAATGCTAGCTGCAGGGGTTAGCAGTAGAATGTTGGGAGGGAGTCATTAGTCTGAGTGGTAGTCTGTGTGGAGAGTCGAGAGAGTGAGAAGTGCTGCAGAAGGCAGCTCCTCAGACTCAGCTCTGAAAGAGAGCTACCTCAGGAGAAGGGGCTATGTGTTCTCAGCCTACAGAAGAACACAGAAAGCCTGTAGAAGGAAGTGGACCATTCCTAGAAGGTTTTCCAGTGCCCCACCCCCGGAGGAAGGGGGGGAAGAATTCCAGGATTATGGGGCAATCCCCTGGTCCAGCTTGGAGAGGGTGAAGCTGCCTGAGAGTTATTTGCTTTGTGGCTACCTGAGACTGTGTTATGGGAAAAAGCCCTGGGGAACCTGCATTCCCATGGTGAGTTTTTCTCTGACAAAGGGACTCTGTTCACCACAACCGTGTTTCTGTTAAAAGTGTCTGCCTACTGTGGGGTCTGAGGGAGACTAACCAAGTACAGAACTTTTAGACTGTGTCTGATTTTAAAGCATCTGCAAAAGTGGGGGTCTAGAGTAAAGACATAGCCATATTCAGAACTTTTAATTTCAGGACACCTTCGTGGTGTGAGAAGTATAATGTTAAATGTGCAAAACATTTCAAGAGAGCATCTACAAGAGTGTTTCAGAGAAAGGTGTTGTAACCAGATGTATGGCTGACTATAAATTTGGGAGCAAAAGGTGTGAGACCCCCACATCTGGAGTAACCAGGTTTACCTCTCTGGGTTCAGTTTGGGCACCTTTGTTTTCTCTCAGTGCACTTGGCCAGTGCCTGAGGAAAACACCCAGATGTGGGATTTTGGATTTCCCTGTGAGCCGGAATGTGCTCGTGGGTGGTTGAGGGAGCAACCAGTAACTTCCATGCAGTATGGAAAAGTGTCCTAGTACTGGCCAGGTGCCAAGTCAAAGGAAAGAAGAGAAGAGTACCAGTTTGAGCTGTGTGTGCCCAGATCCATTCAGAACCTGAGGGTTCACTGTGTGTGTGTGCTCTGTACCTCAGTAATCTGCATTACCAGTGGAAGTAACCCTGTGGGGGTCCATCTTTGCTTTGTTTATTCTCAGAGATGTGAATAAAAGCTACAGTCTAGAATCCCAACCTGGTTTGAACATTATTGTTATTGCTTCCAGTGTCTGGATTTACTTGGGTGCCCCTGACCAGAAGTACAAACCTAGCATAATGCTGAGCAAACGTTTTCTCCCAGGGACCCAGGTTGATGGCCATGCTAAATGGTCCCCCCAGGTGTGTGCAGGTAGTTGCCAAACTTGGTTTGCCTGTCTAAGGATGGCAGACTATGATGTAGAAGTATGGGTCACAGAACTGTTTAGTAGTGACAACCCCCACCCCTCTCATTGGCGCCTATGTGTGAGAGGAGCAGCCCTGCTAGTTGAACAGGGGGAGCCGGTGGGGGGAGGTTACACTAGTAAAGATCAAAGCTTTGTTTTAAATGGGCCAAGTTTGGTTTCTGCAAGTAGTTCATTTTTGAGAGAGCTGAGCCAGGTAGGTGCATGATATTCATAGGACCTTTGAGCTTGTGAGGTCCCCAGGAAAGGGGCTTTCAGGGTTTGGTAATTTAGACCACTAGTGCACCTGGATGAGTTTTGTTGTATTAGAAGATCTCATTCTCCAGAGGGGGGCAAGTTCAAGTATTGATTTTTTGGCAAGCAAGCACGTTAGGACTTGTATTCAGCATTCCAAGTTAAGCCAGCAACTTTCGTTGTATAGTTTGCATGTGTGGGTAACACATTGCGCACCCAACACAAGCCTACAAACCTTGTTGAAGGTTGTTTTGAGTCTGATGAGAGCCATAGGAGTTGCAGCACTATACACTACCAGGCCATTGTCAGTGACTGAAAGCACTGAGCTTGACATTGCTATCTTTAGGGCCTCATTGGTAAAGCAAGGTCTGTTTCTATAAAGTAGCCCCAGTGGAACGAGCACTGTCTAACATTTTTCCCAGATATTTAAAATGGTTAACCATCTCAAGGGGGGAATTTTGGATGTTGACAAAGTGTAGCTGGAAAATCCTGTGTTTATTGTGTGTGGAAGCAAAAATCATGATCTTCATTTTTTATAGTTTAGGAGAAGCTTTGAGTCAAAGAACCACTTTTCTACCAGGGAAAATTGACCTGCATCTGTATTTCAAGCTTGATGGGGACTGAGTGGCACAGCATTGTCAGCAGTATTTGATCACTGACTACTAGAGGGAGCCAGTTGAGAAAAAGACTAAAGAGCAGAGGTCCAAGGATGGAGCCTTAGGGCACACCTGAAGAGACACACTGGTTATCTGAGCAAAGGTCATTTGATTTGACCTTCTGTACTCTACCATGGAGGTAGCTTCTAAACCAGGACACTGCTTCTTGGGATCAACCAGCAATGGATAATTGGCAGAAGAGGAGCTCATGATTAAATGTGTCAAAGGCCTTGGTGAGGTCAATATATCTATCTATTTATTTATTTATTTATTGAATTTTGTTGACCGGGTAGGCCCACTGGGCCCCGGAGGTCCCTTTTACAGGGGCGACCCGGGGGTAAAAAATAACATACAGGTAAGCAGAAAGTACATACAGGTAAGCAGAGCAGTACAAATTATCTAGCCCCCACCAAGAGCCCTCGATGAAGAGCGCTATGAATATAACCAGTGAATTCTACGAGAGCAGAGGCACTACTATGCTATTTCTGAAATCCGTGCTGCTGACAGCATTGTAGCTGATATTTGTTGAGGTATTTGACTAGTTGGTGGGAAACAATGCATTCCAGCACTTTTGACAGAGGGGGAAGTATAGAGATGAGGCAATAGTTTGTGTAATTAACTCTATTACCACTTTTGAATACTGGTGTGACAACCATCACCTTCCAGATTTGTGGGAACTTCCAAGTTATGAGGGATAAGTTTAGAATTTTGGTGAGGGGAGCGAGAACTACATGAAGTGTGAGTTGTAGGAGCTTGAGATCGAGCCCATCATTATTGGCCTTTGATTTATCAAACGCTATTTAAATATCTCTCTTGGCCTGAGACGGGGTAACTATTTTAAGGTAGAAGGGGGTATGGAGCCTAGATGAGAGGAGATGTTGGAAAGATTATTTGTGTTTGGAGGCATAAAGAAGTTAAGGGGTAGAACACCACTCAGGTCAGTAAATGCTTTGTTGAAAGTTTTGGCGACAGTCTTAGGGCCCTGGCTATGAGTTCTGTAGATATTTATTAAGGAAGGTGGTGACTTGTTAGGTTTACCAAATAGAGTTTTGATATTATCCCAGAAACTTCTGTTGTCACCCCAGGAGTTTTCAAGCTCCCTTTTAAAGTGGTGGCTTTTGGCCTTACGGATTGCCCACGTACAACTGTTTCGGGCCACATTATATTTCTGGATGTCAGCAGCTGAGCCTGTACTTCTGTACTTATACCATAGATTGTCATGATGTTTCATGAGGTCAAGTAATTGCCGGGAGATCCATGAGTTTTGATGGCCCTTGATCTTGCACTTGGTAAGTGGGGCATAAATATCACAAGATTCATTAAATTCTTGGAAAAACTGTTTTAGGGCTGCATCAACACCAACAGTGGTGTTCAGCAAACCATGGTTGCTTAGATACCTTTTCAGTGCATCCAACTTACCTTTTTTAGCAGTTTTGTAATGACGGTTTTGGTTGGGACCTTAGAGGACTTATTAGACCAGGTAAAAAGGATATGGGAATGATCACTAAGGGAATCAGGGAGTACTGAAATGTGGCTTATTCTTTCAGAGCATTTGGTGACCAGCCAGTTGTACCAGTTTGGTAGTTTATCCCAGTGAAGGTGCTCACTAATTGATAGGCATTTACTTAGTATAGTGTATCATTATTTGAACCTATTTCTGAGGAGATCGAGTTGATGTTGAAATCTCCCAGCATAATAATTTCAGTGTTGGGACTGCTCCTAACAAGGTAATTGATAATGACTTTGAAACCACTATCTTGAGCCTTAGGAGGAATGTAGGTGGATACTACAGTAAGTGAATTTCCATTTTTACCAAATAGTATCCTTACAGGCAGCACCTGGGTGTAACACTTCGCAGTAATGTGCAGTAACATTTGCCCTTAGAGGTGTTCCTTCATATATATATATTTTTCACAGCCACCCCCATGTTTTCCAAGCCTATCATGCCTGAAAGTGTTGTACCCTGGTAATAGTATGGCTGTGTCAAGGATCCTTGGACTTAGCCATGTCTCCACTACTGACAGGATATCAGGTTGGTGTTGTGTGGCCCACACTTGAATTGCATTAAATATGCCTGCAAACTTCAGATATTGATGGAGGCTACCCACTTGATGTTTTGGAGTGCCCTAAGAGTGCAATACAGGTCCAGGATTAGGGTGGACATTGCCTGACAGGAGTAAGGGGAGGTAGGCCAGTCTTATTACCTGGCATTTTATGTGGGTCAAACCGTTCCCATGGTTTCTAGTGGTGGATTTTTGTAGTTTTGCTTTGATACAGGTAAAGACTAGGTGTGATCATGCCAGAGTTCATGACCACAAAGGAGGTTTCTAAGTTTGTGGACATCGATCCTGAGTTTGCTACAGATGGCGAGATTACCAATGCTGACATTCATTCCACTATAAAAGGACTTGGAATCAACCATAATTTGACTGCAGTGCTCGTAAAATAAGACAATGACTTTCTTCAAGTGTTAGACATTAATCTGGAAGCACAGGCTCACACCGCTCTCTCATGTCCTGGTGCCAGCAGAACAGAGACATGGAATAACAGAGCAGGATGCAGATGCTGGAAGAATGACTATCACTTAAAATCTGTTATAATACCAAGCAGAGTAGGATCTCTGAGGTTTTTTAGCTGCTAAATAACTCTACTTTTACTTAGCATGTAAAACTTAGTGCCAATTTAGATTTTTGTTTTGTTTGCGAAGGCTTACTGTTATTGGTATCAGCCAGTACTGTAAAATGCATAGCAACCTCTTTTATTTTGAACTGTACAGGAACAGTTTTGAAAAAAATATCCTTTAACTGTAATTTGTGCTGTTTCGACACATATGAGTAGTTAAGAATATGAATGAAAAGAGGTCTTGAATATTTTCGAAAATAAGGCTTCTTTTGAAAATGGGACAGCTGCTTAATAAAGTTGCAACAGGATGTCATTAGTCATGATGGAACCTAGCACTGGCCACCACTGTTATGAGACTATAACTTCTGAGTTTTTAGAACTACAGTATCTGAAAGGAAATGTTCTTTACATCAGGCCTCAACATTAAGTGCTCAATAAAAAGAAATGAGACATTTTATTTCCATATTCTTGCAAGTATCTCTAATTAATTTACAGAAATCAGGTAAGTTCACCCCTTGTATATGAAGTATTGCTTTCAAGGGTTTTTCCTTATCCTGCCCCCTCCCCCCATGTCAGTGTCAACTTTCTACTTCATCTTGTACCCACCAGCTCCAACCGCTGTTTATGCTCCACCTTTTCAGTACCTTTCAGTATTAGAACACAATGATCATCTCCCCAAGCCTTCTCTTCAAGTGCTAAATAATGTGAGTATGTTAATCTTTCAGGTTCCATCTTGCACCAATATATATTATTCAGCTTGGTGGAACTATAATAGATTCTCTTGACTTTTTTATTTTAGTTTCATTTTTACTGCAGTTTAATTTATTTAGAAACAGAAGAAGTCGTGTCCCTTGAGCCAAAGCAGATTTTCAGTGGCGTCCAAATTATTAAAGTTGCAGGTATTATAGCAACATTTTCTTTCTTTCTTTCTTTCTTTCTTTCTTTCTTTCTTTCTTTCTTTCTTTCTTTCTTTCTTTCTTTCTTTCTTTCTTTCTGTCTCCAGCAATGTTTGCAGTGCAATAAAGTATGTAGTCTCTGCTAACTGGTGAAAGCAGGGATATAAGGGACAAGTTTAGCCTTTAGCCAGATGGGGAAAAAATTAACTAAAGATTTATTTAAACCTTTGTACCACAGCAACAGTGTTAGATCATCCATTACTGTGTGTCTGGCTTGCAGAAAGCAAAGACAATATGGTAATCTTTAATGGATATCTCATTTCCAGCACCAAAGATCAATCTTTGATTTTTACAGGCCCTGTTATTATTATATATGCGTGGACACTTTCACTGCAAACTCTTAACTTAAAGTGTTGGAGCCCCTGCATGAAGCAGGAGATTGCTAGGCACAGAAAAGGAGTCTCAATACTGCACTGGGGGGAGAATTTCTTAATCTGCATCATTATCCCTGTTCTGGACTTGTGAATCTGCCTTTCACTGCAGACCACTGAATTTCAGCTCCAATTTTGAAAATCCACACTGCGCCCGATTGGATATTACCCGCTGTGATGCATTTCTCTGCCAGCTGAAAAGGCTAGAGCAGCAGCCAGCGGTCTTCTGAAATTGCTGACTGCCTGTGTGTGAGGGGTGGTGTGGGTGACCTCTGCCTTGGTGGGTTCCCCCTTCTACCAAACGAACCAAAGGGCTTGGTTGAGGCGCCGACTTGCTGATCCGAGTTGGGCGGTCCTCCCCTGCATGCACCGTGGACACTTTCACTGCAAACTCTTACCTTAAAGCGATGGAGCCCCTGCATGAAGCAGGGGATTGCAAGGTGTAGGAAAGGAATCACAATGCTGCACTGGGGGGAGAATTATTCCCCCCCCCACCCTGTTACCTAGACCCCTTAAATGGCCTTAAGCCACTCCCACTGGTCCGATGTGTCCAACCAGGAAGTGGAAATGGTTGGTAAACTCCTACCTGTTGTTGCTGACTCTTACGAAACTCTGAACTCTCAGAAAATGGTTGCCCACTGTGGCTAGCTCTCTCTCTCGAGCCCAGAACTCTCATCTGCTTCTCGTCATTCTGCATGGTGCTTATTCACTTGAACTGATGTATGAGAGGGGCGCCTGGGTGGTTAATCATCAGCCTCGTAACCCTGCTGGATATTGCTAGGAGGCTCACCATTGCTCAGTTATATGCTTCTGTTACTTGGCCTGACTCTCTGACGAATAGATGTATACTGCAGCTAACACTCTTAGTGGTGTATATAGTTCTGTTTAATCTTTTTTCTGAATTTGCTCAGGCCTCTGCCAAGCCTATCTTACCCCAAGTGGTCCTGGCTATGAAAATTGTTTCCACTGTTTTTGATTAGTTGACGAATCAATTGAGGTGCAAATTGACTGTGAATTTATGAATAATTTCTGCCAGTTCAACTATCTTGCTTTAGCAGCTATAGCTAGGAATCTCTTTATTTGCTTGTCAATGTATTGTGATTTCTAATGATCTTCTACTAACCACGACTCCAGTGGGGATCATCACCATGGAACTTGGCAATCCATCAGTAGCTGGTGGTGTGCTCCTAAAAAAGTGGGGACTATCTACTGATCTGGGTTCTGGGGGCGTCTGTAGGATAGACCATCCATTAATTGGGTGCTCCTCAGGGGCCCACCAGGACAGCCCAGTGGGGTCTGGTGGGCTAGCACTACTGTGTTCTCCCTCCCAGAGCCGTCATAGTGACTAATATATTGGACCTGCCTGCCAGATATTCTCCCTTCAGTACCTTGGTTAGTCCCAGGGACAGATCTTCATGACATGGGGGTGCCTCAGCTTCTCATGAGGGGGGGCTAAACCCTTCTCATCTACCAGTGCCCTCACCATTGGTCTGCTCTCTGCACTATTCCTCCCTCTACTCATTGCCAACTGTGCTCCTCCCTCGGGGAGCCCCTGGGTTACATTTGAACAGCTTGAGGAGCAAGATTTTACCTTCTCCAATCTAATAGCCTGTGACAGACAGACCCCCTATCCTATCAGCTGGCTCGACCTCAGGTGCTTCCTGTATTTTGCCATAGCAGTCAGGCGATCTGGTCACAGGCCATCTGTTAGAGATGGCTCTCCCCTATAATGCATCTCATCTGTCTCCTATTGGTGACACTAGCCCTTGCAGGTGATGATGAGCTGAACCCCTGGTCCTGCCTACCAACCCTCCTCATTCCCTGTAGGCTGGCTGTCAGGCAAAGGGATGAAAATAGCTCACCTCAATATCCACAGCCTTCTGCACAATCTGGCTGAACTCTCTGCTTGGATCACTTACTACAAGCCTGACATCCTTGGTATAACTGAGACTTAGCTGAAATCTTCCACACTTGACTCGGCCAGTGCACTTCCTGGCTTTGATCTCATCAGGCAGGACCACCCAGGGAAAAAGTGGGGGCTGGTATCTTGGTCAACAACAAGAGTTACCACAATCTGATGGTTGTGTCCCATGAACAGCCATTGCAGTCTTCCTGTGAACTGCTGCACACAGTCCTATTACTTGGGAACACCAAAAAGCTACACATTATCTGTACTTACAGTCCCCCCATGGGTGGTATATCAGGGTTATCCTACCTCCTGGATATGTTGGTTCAAAAGCTGTGAATAATAAGCTAATGCTGTATGAGCCTCTGCTTGCTGGCCACTCGTTGTCCCAACTCATTAAGGAACCAGCTAGGTGGTCTTCCGCTGGTGGTACTAGCTCCCTCCTGGACTAGGTCCTGTCCAATAGACCTGAGAGGATTAGCTCTTCTGGTACTCTTCCTGACTCTATCTCCAACCACTCCCCTGTGTACTGCATATGGAATATCTCCTCCCTGAAAATTCCCTACAAAATCATTCAAGTTAGGGACTTCTTCAGGTTTGACCTGCGGTCCTTCCATAACAATCTGTGGCTTACTGATTGGTCTGCAGTGTGAAATGCCCAGGACTCCTCCACTGCAGTCAGTCATTTTACCAGCACCCTTGGGGGACTGCAGGATAAACATGCTCCTCTCATTAGGCGGAGGGTGAGGAGGTCTGCCACTAAGTGGCTGCATGGGAGCCTCCTAGCCCTCATGAGGACTAGAGACGAGTGCTGGGCCAACTTCAAGGTCACGAGGGACCAGGCCGTATTACAGCAATATGGGAGGCTCAGAAATGAATGGAAAAAAGCTGCCAAAAGTGAATTCTGTAAAACTGCCTTACTTAATTCAGCTAAGGAGCCTAGGAATTTCTGGAGGAACATTAAAAACATAGTATGTGGATCCTCCAATTGTACGACCTCTGACATGCTCATCTATGGTTCTAGTTGTAACAATCCACTAACCATCACCAATGCAATTAACTCACATTTCTCGGGCCTGTCCACCTTCACCTCCCTATTCACCTCTAGTGGGTGGGATAGTGATAGATATATTTGACCTGCCCTCAACATATTCTCCCTTCAGTACCTTGGTTAGTCCCAGGGACAGATCTTCTTGACATGGGGGTGCCTAATCTTCTCATGAGGGGGCTAAGCCCTTCTCATCTGCCAGTGCCCTCACCATTGGTCTGCTGCTGAACTATACCTCCCTCTATTCATTGTCAACTGTGCTCCTCCCGTGGGGAGCCACTGGGTTACACTTGGACAGCTTGAGGAGACAGACTTTACCTTCTTCATTCTAATAGCCTGTGACAGATAGACCCCTGTCCAATCTGCTGTCTTGACCTCTGGTGCTTCCTGTATCCTGCCATAGCAGTCAGGCTATCTGATTGCAAGCTGTGTGTTAGAGATGGCTCTCCCCCTGTAACGCATCTACTTTGGTTCCTATTGGTGACACTAGCCCTTGCAGGAGACGTTGAGGTCAACTCTGGTCCTGCCTTCCAACCCTCCTCATTCCCTGTGGGCTAGCTGTCAGGCAACGGGATTAAAATAACTCACCTCAATATCTGCAGTCTTCTTCCCAATCTGGCTGATCTCCCTGCCTGGGTCACTTACTGCAAGCCTGACATCCTTGGTATAACTGAGACTTGGCTGAAACCTTCCACCCCTGACTTGGCCTGTGCACTCCTTGACTTTGATCTCATCAGGCAGGACCCCCAAGGGAAAAAGTGGGGGCTGGTATCTTAGTCAACTACAAGAGTCACCTCAATGTGATGGTTTTATCCCATGAACAGCCAATTGCAGTCTTCGTGTGAACTGCTGCACATAGTCCAATACTTGGGAACACCAAAAGCTACACATTATCTGTACCAACGTTCCCCCCCCCATGGGTGGTTTATTGGAGTTATCCTACCTCCTGGATACTGTTGGTTCAAAAGCTGGAAATAATAAGCTAACGATCCTTGGAGATCTTAACATAAACTGGCTTAGAGGAAATACCAAGCTGTATGAGATTTGCTTGCTGGCCTCTCGTTGTCCCAACTCATTAAGGAGCCCACTAGGTGGTCTTCCACTGGTGGTACTAGCTCCCTCCTGGACTGGGTCCTGTCCAATAGACCTGAGAGGATTAGCTCTTCTGGTACTCTTCCTGACTCTATCTCCGACCACTCCCCTGTGTACTTCATTTGGAAGACCTCCTCCCTGAAAATTCCCTACAAAATCATCCAAGTTAGGAACTTCTCCAGGTTTGACCTGGGGTCCTTCCATAATGATGTGCGGCTTACTGATTGGTCTGCAGTGTGGAATACCCAGGACTCCTCCACTGCAGTCAGTCATTTTACCAGCACCTTTGGGGCACTGCAGGATAAACATGCCCCTCTCATTAGGCGGAGGGTGAGGAGGTCTCCCACTAAGTTGCTTCATGGGAGCCTCCTAGCCCTCATGAGGACTAGAGACAAGTGCTGGGCCAACTGCAAGGTCATGAGGGACCAGGCCATATTTCAGTAATATAAGAGGCTCAGAAATGAATGCAAAAAAGCTGCCAAAAGTGAATTCTGTAAAACTGCCTTACTGAATTCAGCTAAGGAGAATAGGAATTTCTGGAGGAACATTAAAAACATAGTATGTGGTTCCTCCAACTGTGCGACTTCTGACATGCTCATCTATGGTTCTAGTTGTAACAATCCACTAACCATCACCAATGCAATTAACTCACATTTCTCGGGCCTGTCTGCCTTCACCTCCCTATTCACCTCTAGTGGGTGTGATAGTCGTGTCCAGGTCCCTACTACTCAGCAGGCCCCTATCTCCCACCAGTTATTCTACTTCAATGCTGTGACAGTTCTAGAGATGCAGAGACTGCTCTCTGGTCTCTCCCAATACTCAAGTGCTGGCCACGATAGCATGGAACCTAAGCTCCTTTGTCTTGGTGCCTCTTATATTGCCTCCCCAGTGGCCTATATCTTCAATGTGTCCATAGCCCCTGGAGTTATCCCTGACCTCTGGAAGGTGGTGAGGATTGGCCCTTTTTCTCATACAGGGCAACCCAGGGATTCTTGACAACTACCGACCGATAGCCTTTTTCTCTGCTATCAGTAAATTCTCAAGAAAGTTGCTTGGGCAACTCATGGAGTATATTCAGTGCCATGAGCTGCTGTCTCCCACGCAGCATGGCTTTTGTAAATGGCACAGTACATTCTCTGCTCTTGTCACTATCTCTTCTGGGATCAGGGCAGCTATGGTCCAGGGTAAACTCTCAGGTGCCATCTTCATTGACCTACCCAAGGCCTTCGAGTTAGTTGACCAAGTTCTACTTTACTTTCAACTTAGGTCCCTTGGTCTGTTCTCACCTGTCCTTAGATGGTTCTCCAATTACCTATAGGGCAGGCAGCAACTTACCAAATTCAGTAAGGTACACTCGGACACCACTCCCATGTCCGCAGGAGTCCCTCACGCTTCAGCCCTAGGGCCCCTGCTCTTCTCCATTATTGTCAACAATCTACCCTTGACCTCCCTCCTACTGCAGGTCCATCCTATATGCTGATGACCTGGTCATCCTTACTCATTCCCGAGACATTGGGATCATTAACCACCAACTCAGTGAGGATTTCAGGAGTATCCAGTTCTGGATAATGACTCACAAGCTGATCCTCAACCTTAAAAAAACTCAGGCCATTCTCTTTGGGTTCCTGGCCAAGATAAAGGCCTTCCCTGCCCCTCTGAGTATCACTGGTCTTGGTGATGCTCTAGTCCTAATCACTGACTCCATCAAGTACCTTTGGGTGACACTTGACCCCCAGCTTGACCTTGGACACCATATCCAAAATGAGTGCAGTGCTGTCATCTGCAAACTGGGTCTGGCCTACAGAGCAAAGAACAATCTCACTTGTGCTGCTCGCCTTGCACTGACCGGTTAGTCTGCTATGGGCTCCTCCTGTTTGCATGTACCTCCAAAGTCCACCTCTCTAGTTGGACTATAGCATAAAACAATGTTTGCCATTTTGCTCTTGTTGCCCCTCTTCTCACCCACCACTGTAACCTGTATAGCAAACTTAACTGCTTTCCCTGCCCAGTGACATAAATTTTGTCCTGGGCTGTTTCACAGGCAAGGTTCTCAGAACTGGCACCCCCCAGGACTGTCGGAGCTCCTCGAACGGGCTGACTCCTCTTCTTATTCCCTCAAGTCTCTGGGCCCTGCTGTTCTTAAGGTTCCTGCCACTCACACTCAAATGGGGGACAGAGATTTTGCCTCGTGTGCCCCCACAGAATGGAACTCCTTTCTGGTCGAGGTCCGCTCCTTATCCTGCCATGCATGCCTTCGAACCTCCCTGTGGAAACACTTAAAGCTGTCTTCAGCATATGGTTGTCTCAAACCTCCATAATTAATCTTGGTCCCCTGCACTGGGCTCACATGTCCCACTTTTTGAACCCCGGTGCAGGTCCTGCTAATGCAACCTGCCTGCTTGGGTTTGGCCCTGAAAATCTCAGAACTTGCTCTTCTGGAGCTTTTGTATGTATTTTATTCTTTAGTTTCATTCATGAATCTATCTGCCTAACTGTTAATCAATTTAATCAATTTACTGTAATTCTTGTATCATGAAAGTTTGCTTGTGTTCCATCACTGTATTTGCTCTGTGCCATGTTTTACCTGTATTGACGTGGCACCTTGAAAAAGTCTTTGACTCAAAGGTATTTTCGATTCCTCAATAAATAAAATAAGTAAATAAATATACTATTTTCACTCTGTGTTTCAGGCGATGCTTTGACTGTGGCTCTACTTTTGGGGTCTGGAATTGTATAAAATTGTATATATTGCACTGCTCATAGCCTTGGTGACTCTATGTATATTTTCTGTCCAGATTTTTAACTGTGTGTACTGACTGATTATGTTATGTTTCTCCTGACTCTGTGTAACTGCCTAGCTTGTATCATTTTGTCCTCTGAATTGAATTCATATTTCCTTGCACTCTCTCGGATCGTACCTGAAATAGGCAGATGTCTTCTCTAGTGTACTTACCTGGTTAGCAAAGCTAAATAAATAAATAAATAATTTTGTGGAAGGTCTTACAATGGTTTGTACAACTGAATTATCTTACCTGCAGCTGGTGTAGTTGTGTTTCCAGGTGCCCCTAGAATACAAGTAAATAATAGAAATTAGAAACTATATTGCAGTTATATCAGTAGCTTTTCTTTTCCAAAGCATATTTGACCATATGCATCTAATTAGGAGGTAACCTGTTTTCTGTGTTTTATTGTGCACGAAGTTCATTTTTTAAATCTTGCAGCATTCATCACATGCTCACATTCATTATACAAAGAACTAATATTAAAGGACAATTACAGGGGTGCCAGTGTCCTGGTCCCGTATCTAGTCTGTCAATCAGCATCTTGAGTGAAGAACTATTTGTGTTAGCCAAGGCCATCACTTTGCACTTGCAGTGTTTCAGCTGACCACTTGAACCCACAGACCAATGAGTTTGATGAGGCATCCACATACACAGTACACCTTCGGCACAATGTCACCTGCTGACTCTTGAACATTCTTGCAGATGGCCAGCCCAGTGGTACTGAAGGTTAGGACAGTGGATGCCACACCTTGCACCATGCCAGCAACCCATGTTTGAGAGTGAGCTCGGGTTGCCTTGGGCGATTGAGTATGGGTGGGTGAGGAGCTGTACTGAGCTCTCAAATGGCAGCTCTCTTCTCCTGAGTAGGTATCTGGAGTCACTCTAGCTCTTGACTGCCATCTAGTGCAAGCTTGGTGGTAGTGCCAGTCCCAATGGGAGACTTAGCTCTAGGCCAGCGGCTGCAACTGTAACTGGATTCAAGGGGTGTGTGCTCACCTCCAAGGCATACACATCCATGTGCTGGGGTCCCAACTAAAGATCAAAGAATTACAATAGAATGCCTATGTCTTCCAATTGCTGAATGAATGTGGGAGGCAGCAACAGGGAGCAAAAAGCTTTACAAAAACAACAATCTTGCAGATGACAATACAGTTCAAGTCACCGAAGCAGGATGTGGGATATTTAGTTAATCTGAGCAGTTTCCCCAGTAACTGATTAATGACCCTTTAGCTTCAACTACACCTGCTGTTCGATATTAGGAATGGCTTCTTTGGTTAATGGGCATTTTTCCTCTGTAAACCATACTTTTCTAGTGGTTGACATTTTGGTTGTCTGACTGATTTTTCTTAACAATGGCAGGCAAACAGAATGAGCTTTCACTTGCACAAACAGTAAAGGTGATTGAAGTTCTACAAGTACCTACAACTTCACTCCCCAGTGTTACCAAGCTGCTTGGCATTTCTCTAAACCAAGTTGGGGCATCAGCCAAACATGGAGAACATCCTTTTAGAGTGGCAATCCAATGCAAAATCCAAGAAAAAGAGAGCAGGAGGGGAAGGATTCAGAGGTGGAGAACACCATCCTTATCTGGTTGAACACTTCTGTCAGCAAAGGGGCTAGGATCTGGGGTCAACCTTAACATTCATTTACTAGCCCAGGTACTAGAGCAGATTGTTGTGGGCTAGTGCAGAATCTCTGTTACATGCCTGGCTGGGCTAGTGCAATTCCTCCTGTGGAAAGCTGCAGCTCCATTCTCAACCCAGGTATCAAATAAATAAACAAATAAATATAACTGTTATGTAATTTAAAGCCAGGTCCTTTTCATGGAGGTTTAACTATGTGCTGACTTAGCATTAGTGAAATGAAACAAAAAAATGTCTGTGTGTAGTGCATTTACAAACTGTTTCATTTTATACTAACTATTGCTTTTATTTTTTGCTGGTAAAGATCCTTTCTCCATTTCCTTTTCTTACGTAGCTCATTACTCATGGCAGGCAGATTTGTGACTGTGTCCAGGAGCAGCACAGTTCTAGGGGTGCCACCTGTCCAGTTGATAATCCAGTTTTCAGGCTTTTATCTAGTCATCCTGTTTTGATTAAATGTAGTACAACATTTGGGCCATTTTGAGTGCTCAGATAGTACTGACTGTGTCAAATCATTCACTTTTGCCTGCATGTCCAGGCTATAAACAAAGTTACAGGCCTTTGTTTGTAAAACCAGTCTGTCTAGGAGGTATAAAGTATGGCGATTAAGACCATTAGTAGTAAATCAGCCTAATCTTTTCAACTCTGAATTTTAAGTATGGTCATTTACTGCCATGACAGGAAACAGTTTGATACATGGTCAACGATCATTTGCCTATCGTGCCCCCAACTGGCTAAACACTCTCAGCACCTCTATTACCTCCTCTAACTCATTAGGTGCCTTTAAATCTAGACTATTCTCTCACCTAGCCACCTCAAACTCCTGTGACTGCCTTGATTAAATCCTAATCTATTCTCACTTCTCCTCCCTTGCCCTCTTACTTGACAAAGGCCTACTAGTGGATCCTCATCTCCTACAATGGTCTGCTCCTCCTCCCACCCCTCTTTCCTCTTTTTCTCACTTACACTACCTAACTTCCCTCCCTTACCTATCTTCCCTCTCCACTTGTTTTCTATATAGTGAAAGTGCTTAAGTGATTTATCTGCTGTTCATAAATGTCATTAGATTAGCTATTTTTTGTCTCTGTCTAGTTCCACAATGTTACCTAAATGTGCAACCCTGTACCCCTATTGTTTGTAACTGATTTTTAACGCGGAACCTTTGTAAAAGAGCCTTGGCTCAAAGGTATTTAATTCCTAGAATTTACAATAAACAATAAACCTTTATATGCTGAAATGGGTTCCTTTTGTTTTTCCTATATTCTCATATGTTTTAGACTCATTTTTTCAAATTAGTTTTCACATTTGTATTGCCCTTGTCACTGTATTGATTATTTCTCCCCTAAGTCCTCAGCAGCTGTTGCTCTATTTTTATGTTTGCTTGCACGCATGTGCAAGAAACATAGTGCCATGATCAGAGCTTTTGTAGGTGTGGCACCCTGTCTTCCAATTCAGTCAGTGTGTTTGCAAGCATGGCCACAGTTCACCAATGAATGCTGCAGCTGTCTATGACAGCAGTTGAAAATGCAGTGCCGTACAGTTGAAAGGGAAAGCTCCGCTTCAGTGAGCAGCGATAAGATAGTGCTGATTAGCATATTGTGTGCTCATGCGCTCCCCCACCACACACACATACATACTGTGTGCTCATGCACTCGCCTCACCAAAACACACACTGCATGGCCAACAGGGGTGCCCAATCCCAGGTCAGTTCTGCTGCACTTACCCACCCCCCCAACAGAGTTCCAGGTGCCACACTGGGAGCCCAGCGTGGCAGCGGTCCGTAAGGCTGATGGGGTGCCCAAACCCCATTGGCTCCACTGTTTCCCCCCCCAACAGACTACCGGGTGCCATGCTGGGAGCCCACCCCAGCATGGCAACAGTCTGTATGACTGATGGGGGTGCCCAGTCCCCCATTGGCTCCACTGCCCCCAAACAGCCTTCCAGCTGCCATGTTGGGACCCCACCCCAGCATGGCACAAGTCCCGCATCGCCTGGGAAAAAAATATCCTGCAAGAAAAACATTCCCTCGCTGACTGGTCTGACCCCTCTCCCCACCAGCACTCACCCTCTGCGCACCCTGCCTCCCCACATTCCCACCTCACCCCATACTTACCTCCAGAGTCTGGTGCGAAGATCTTCGGTGGACCGGGAACACGTCTGCACTCTTCAAAGCTGACCGCAAACTAAGGAAATGCCGGTAAGCTGTATAATGGAATGAAGTTTTTTTCAACTTTGATGTATATCTCAGGCATTTTTGGGATTTTTTTCAGCAAATTTTCAACATGGAGTTTCTGGGACCCCATCTTATGAATTCTGTCACTGTCATTTTGTTACTCGGCCCCAAAAGGTGATTTCATGGTCACTGCGTGGAACCACCTTTTGGGACTCATTTATGAAATGACAGTGTCACAGTTCATGAGGTAGGCCTCCAAAATCCCTATGTTGAAAATTTGATGAAAAAATTCCCAAAAATGACTGTTTTACAAGCATGGGTTGCGCTGTTCCTACACACGCTCGTAAGTTTGTGAATTTTCAATATTTTCACTCCAGATTTTCAACATTGCCATTTTACCACACCTCCTTATGAGCAGTACAGCTATCATTTTTCACATCTCACCCAAAATGTACTTCCGCACACGTAGCGCACAATGGCGCAGTCGGTGTCTGAAATCAATGGTTATGTTAAAAATTTTGGGAAAAAAGTCCATAAAATGACTGTGTTATGAGTTGCACAATTTCCATGCACCCTTGTAGGTTCATGCATTTCTTTTCTTTTTTTTGGTTCCTCTGCAGCTGGGGGGTGTTACCTATGGTTCCCCCTAGTCCAGCCTAACCTAGTAGCCGCTACTCTTCCCCAAACCCCAAGCTCTTATCCCTTCCTCAATCATGCACAGCAATCCACCACGGTGGGTATGCAACCACCACCGTGGGATCGGGGGGGGGCTCAATCAGAGGGAGCATCCAAGGTTGAAGCTGGGCAGTGCCACAAGGCCTTCCATCACGTGGCACGCCGAGGTATTTTTCCCTTTACTCCCTACCCCACAGCCATGCAGTGACATCAAAACGGAACTATCGTAGATGTCAACCGCATGCGTCCCCGATGTGCTCCTAGTGTCAGTAGTACCTCCGGTCTCCACCGGATGTCACCACTGCACCAGGATACCCCTGGATCCCACCCCAGGGAGAGGAGAGCTGTCCTCTGGACCCTCAATCCTACTCCCACCCTGCTGACCTGGGTCGCTGGCGTGCCACGAGGTGTGGCGTCCAGCACCTCAACCCTCAGGGAGGTTCATGTATTTCTAATATTTTCAGTCCAGATTTTCACCACTGGCATTTTTACACACTTCCTTATGAACAGTACAGCTGTCATTTTCCACACCATGGCCAAAATGTGTTTTCGCACTTCCAGTGCAGAAATACATGGTTGCTGTGGGAAATCACTGTTCGGGACAGATTAAGAAAATCACAGTGGCACTGTTCATGAGCAGAGGTTCCAAAATGCCTGTGTTGACAATCTGCTGTAAAAAATCCCCAAACTAATTGCATTATGGGTTGTGCATTGCGCAGTTTTTATGTACACTCATGACTTCACCAGTTTTTTTAATATTTTCACTGCAGATTTTCAACATTGCCTTTTTTTGCACCTCCCCCTGAACATTACAGCTGTCACTTTTCACATCCTGTTCAAAATGTGTTTTCGCACCTGTGGTGCCAAATGGCGTAGTCGCTGTGCAAAATCAGCTTTCGGCTAACAAATTGATATTGCCACTGTTCATAAGGTGAGGGTCACAAAAAACTCATGTTGAAAATTTGGCATGAAAATGCCAATGAACGCCTGAGGCATTAGGGTTTCCGACCATAACGCCCCACCCTGTAGAGATTGACAGGCATCAGGGGTGTGACTTGGGATTCTCGCCTGTAATGCTCATACCATTCCACACTCTGCAGCCAGTGAGAGGCATCAAGGTGTGTCTTGGACTCTTTGGCCCCAAAGTTCACCCTATTCTCCTATACAGCACCCATCTCACCATATTTCCTGATGGAATGGGGTGAGTATAAGAGCCAAAGACCCCAAGGCACACCGTGACACTTGTCGGTGTCTGCAGGGTAGGGTGTGGTGAAATGGTGTGGCCGGCTGGCCCGTCGGTGCAGCTGTGGGATTTCCGCTTGCGACGCCGGTGACCTGGGTTCGGGAACAGACCCGGGTTGTCAGAGGGCCGGCTGGGCGGAGAAGGATGGAGCATCCGATGGGCAGCTCTCTTTCTCCGGGGGGAGGGTGGGGACAACACTCAGAAGCACGGAGGACCCCTGGTGGAGGCTGGAAGACCTCGTGCTGCCGACGCTCAACAGTAGGGAGGAGGCGGGCAGACACTGGTGTCATTGCACATCCCGCCTCCTGTGGGGAAGAAACCAGGAAAAAGAATGGTGGGCCGGGCCAACGAGAGAATGAAGCCTTCCCCAGAGGTCCTCGATTCACCGCCGTCGCTGCTGGACCCCAACTAGTCATAGTTCTGTGACAGAAGGTGGCCAAGGCCCTACCCTCCGGGGGGCAAGCGGGGTGACTGTGGGTCCCTGGCAGCAATAGGCGGTGGTGGAGGTCTCCGGGGGCCGTGACCAGAGCAGATAAAGATCGGTGGCCCGCCAGGCAAAAAAGAGGAAAATAAAAAGAAATGGCGTGGCCGTTATGCCTGGTGACCCAAAGGCACACTCCAATGCATGTCAGTCTCTGCAGGGTAGTGGTGGGGTTGGTTTCAGTTCAATACATCACTGCCATTCTTATTATGCAGCTCTCTAACTCCTACACTACCAATGCCAATGCCAGCAAGCAAACATTCGGCATTGACAAATGCTTGTTTTATACTACAAACCTTAACATTCCATGATATTAGCTTTACCTTTAGAGGCCATTGGAATAAATAGCATGGAATGGTGTGTCTGAAATTGTGGAATGTGATGTCTTAGACATTTGAAAAAAAAACAGCAGTAGCTGATGAGGTGAAGGGAACACAATGTAGTATTCAGGATGCCACAAGCACTGATAGTTCAATTATCAAAAAGGTGGACCAAGCATATCAGAATACATGGCTGTCATGGAAAGGAAAACTGAAGACTGTTTAACAGAGAGAGCAACAGGTTGCAAATGGGCTTTGTACATCCAGCAGATCTGGGTTTAAATTCCCACAGCCTCCACTTGCATACTGTGTGACCTTAAGCAAGTCACTTAACCTCCCTGTGTTCCTGGGCCACCCCTGAAGTTGAGTCTTGTGCTCAATGGGAGTTACCTGGTTGCTAAAGAATAAAAATAAATAAATAACAGTATGGGTTGATGTTGTTGAATTTATCCTTACTTTTTTTGGGGTGAACATTTTTTAATAGAACTGGGACAATCACACATTTCTGGGATCTGTGGCGAAGGTGGAAAAAAGGAAGAAAAAGACACACACACACTTTTCATGACACAACTTTATTAACTACAAATCTGAAAATGTGGAACTATATTAAAGAAGTCAGTAACCCAGCTGACATTAATAGAAAGCATGCTGACAAAGACAAACCAATAAAAGATCATGAGTACGAAAAGACAAAGTGAAGCCGTTGGTTCCAGCAATGCTGACTAGAAAAATATGACTGGTTGGGATATGATGATGCAAAAGATCTGATGTTCTGCCATTTGTCTGTCAAACATGAAATACAGTTGGGTAAGGTGGGCAAAGAACTGGCATGAAATACAGTTGGGTAAGGTGGGACCTAAATCTCAACTGGAATGATGCCTGTGCCAATAGGCTTAAGGATTTCTGTGATGAGCATAGGTTAACTCAGATTACCCCTGAGGTCACATGACCTAATAAAAAAAAACTGGTCGTAGTTCCTTATTGGACCTTATGCTTGTCAATAGGCCACATAACATCTCCCACACAGGGGTCTTCCATAATGATCTGAGTGACCACTTTGCTGTCGCCTGCATCAAGTGCTAGCTACACCTCCCTTCTACCTCTACCTTCAGATTAAAGCACAGTCTAAAACACTTCTGCCTCCCTGCTTTCCTGACAGATTTTTGGAATATCATGTGGCAGGATTTCAATCTCACACCTTCTGTGACCGAAGCCTTCTGCATCATTCAGGATCTGTTAACGAGGGTAATAAACAAACATGCTCCCCTAAAAAAGGTCAAATCCAGAAAAAGGGCACCTGACTGGTTCAGCCCATCCCTAAAAAGGGCTTTGCAGTCCAGAGACACCCTATGGAAAAGGGCAAGAAAGTCACAGTCTGTTGCAGATTGGCTCTCCTTTTGGGTAGCCAGAACACCTGCACTAAACTGGTCAGGGCTGAAAAATCACGATTCTTTCAGTTTGCCCTTGAGGAAAACAAAAATTGCTCTGCCAAGTTCTGCCAAATCCTGAGAGAGGTTGAAGGACACTCCCCTGCCACCCCAATCCCAGGCAAAATTGTTGCGAACAATAACTCCTATACAGACAGGTCTGAGATCCTCGATCAACTCAATAACCATTTTGCTACTGCAGGCCTTGCATTCGGCGCTCTCCTGTCAGCAAACTGTGTGCTCCAAGCACCACTAGCATAGGTACTAGCCCTGCCCCTGTCCCCAGTACTGGCTGCCCTCCATTCAACTTCCAGCCAGCATCCTTTAAGCAGGTGGAGGACCTTCTCTTCTCCTTGGATACCAAAAAGAGTGCTGGTGCAGATTCATTAGAAACTTTCTTTCTAAAAGCAGGATTCTATTATCTAACAGCTCCAATCACTTATCTATTTAATAGCTTGCTTATGCAAGGGGAGCTACCACTCAGCTGGAAAATTGCACATATTTTCTCCTTGTTCAAGTCGGGAGACCCCACAGACTTGAACAATTACAGGCCAATCTTGATTCTTCCTGAACTGTCCAAGCTATTAGAAACAAATCATCAATTCGCAACTGAGGGAGCACTTGGATTGCAAAAACATCCTCAACCCAGCCCAATCGGGGTTTAGACCGAAGCATAGCACGTGTCGACTCTAGCCAAAGTGTCTAATGATTGGTTAGAAGCCCTGGACAGCAAACAGCACACCTATACTCTCTTCCTTGATTTCAGCAAAACCTTTGACATGGTTGATCATTCCATTCCACTTGATTGTCTGGATAACACTGACCTAACTCCTGCCGCATTAAAGTGGTTCCATTGTTACCTCACAAATAGAAGACAACAAATTAAAACATGAGGGAACTGTCCCCACTTAAAGTTCTGCCCCGAGGCATGCCGCAAGTTCCATCCTGGGGCCCATCCTCTTCGCACTCTACATTAATCGCATTGACTCTGGCATCCTTACAGGAAATGTTCACCTTTTTGCAGATGATACAGTCCTTTATACAACCAACCCCTCATTAGATATTGCTCACAAGGAGCTACAGCAAGACTTTATCACCCTTTAATATAATCTGTTGAACCTTGCTTTTGCTCAATGCAAAACCAAAAGCCAATATTTTCTCCCCACACCCCCTTCATAATATGGAGACATCTGGCCTTCCCCAGATTACCACCCTCCTTGGTGAACCCTTGGAAACAGTGGATAAGTTCAAATATCTGGGAGTCTGGTTGGATAACAAACTCAGTTTCAGCACATATCTGTGTGAGTTAACAAAAAAATTAAGACAGCGCCTTGGCATATTCTTCTGCATTATACATCTTCTCACTCTTGAAGCCAGGAAGCAGCCAGTTCAAACAACCTTTCTACCCCTTCTTGATTATGCAGATTTTCTATACAGCCACTGCCTCCAGTATGCACTTTAGAAGCTTGATACACTTTACCATGGAGCCTTGAGATTTATACTCGATATGCCATTCTGGACTCATCACTGCCTGTTGTATCAGGCAATTGGTTGGCCATCCCTCCTTCTAAGGAGGCAAATAAACACCCTTATGTGGATCCTCAGGGTGCTCTCCAACAAACTCCCACCCTACATCTATAATCTGTTTGAATGGTCAACAGGCATATATGGCCTCCGGAATTCCTTCCTTGTCCTCCTCAAGGTTCCACAAACAAGGACTCGCCATGGCGCAGCTGTCATGCCTTCCTACCATCACTTTGGAATAATTCACAAAAAGTTTTTAAACTCTCCTGCCTGCCCAGCCCTTATCATAACAACTAGTTGTACAAAGTTATCACTTATATTGTTTATTACTAATTAACTTTTTATGTGTTTTTATCTGCCAAAAACAAACATGAATGGATATTTTGGACATAATTTTACTTAAGCAGGAGATTTTCTTTCCCTGGAGGGAGAGAGGGAGTTCAATCAGAAAAACAGGAGTCTCCTGCACAAAGAGGGAGATATCACATGTATGCTTATGTATTCAAATAACTGCTTTTTAGATGCCTGAAAACTGCATGTGACTGTTTCAGATAATCTTTGATACACAATTTGAATCTACCTTTAGCTTATGGATCCGCCTGGCCTCCCTATTCCCCCTGTAGACCAGCAGCCCTTTTGGGTAACTACCCCTCCCTAAGCTCCCTCCCCTCTTCCCTCCCTGTGGCAACCCCACTGGGGGACTCTAACATAGCAGGGTTACCCCTCCCTGCTTCCCCTTATGTGTTTCTATCCCCCTTCCCACTGTATCCTAAGTGCTGCTGCCATCCTTTCATGCCTCACTCTTTTATTGTCCCCAAACATTCTATGATGAAGTATCTGTGTACGTATACAGCCTTTGCTACCAAGATTTATTCCCGTTATAATCTTATCCTATAATGTTATTTATAATTATACTGTTTTCCTGTATAATATGTCTTGACATGTTGTTGTAAATTGTAAATGAAAATTGTTCTGTGTGCCCAGAACCATCTTGCAAATGAGCTCGCTCAATGATGTAACTGCCTGGTTAAATAAAGTTTGATTGATTGATTGATTGATTGCAATAAAAATAATTTTCATGTTGGTACTGATAACTGCTGGCTTGACTCTGTCTTGTCCTGTAACATCAGTGAAGCTCATGCCAGGGCAAAGGAAAAGGAGGATGCCAGCACTGCTACTCAAGGGACAAGTAATGCAGAGGGAATGCTGAAAAACATGAATGAAGCAATCTTTGTCCATCTGGATAAATGATTTTGCACATGCAATTGCTAAGAAAGGACATCCTTTCACAGACTTTGTGTGGATGTGCAGCTTTGATGATATGAAAGGGCTAGATATCAGCTCAGCAACTTTATCCAATATGTAGCTGAGGTTGAACACATGGCACTACGAGAAAAAATAATGGGAACAAAGTTAATTTCAGTCATCAGTGACAGAACCACTGACTCTTCAGCCACAGAAGCTGAGATAATGCATGTGAGGTTTGCAGTTAAAGGCACAGGGCAAAATCAGTTGGTAGGTGTCCAGACTGTTGGCAGGACAAATGCAATTTTATTTGCAAATCATTTAACAAATCACTGTTAACCATACTGACTGCAGGCCATTGCAAACTTCTGTGGGATAGTCCAATCTCTGGTTCACTAGCCCGGCTGGTTAGTGCAAAAAAAAGTAAAGGTTGACCCCTGGCAAGGATCTCAGGTAATATCCTGAATAGAAAAAGCTAATGAATTGGCCACTAAACTCAGTTATGACTCATTTGAGTCTACAGATGGCTGGCTATCTCACTGGAAGTCGAAGCATGGTATAAGGCCCCAAGAAAAAGCAATGGGGAGAAATGTTACAGATGTTGATGCTGCTACAGAATGAGTCAACACAGTCCTGGAAATGAAGCATACAAGGAGATACAGTGTATGGGAGAGGGCTGTTGTGTATAAAAATCGATGGAAACACAATGCTGTTGTACCATCGATGTGATGTCAACCATCTTGAGTATATCACATTGATGGCACAACAGCTAAAATCATCATTACACATGTGCAGATCCTGATTGTACTGGACTCAGAGAAATGGCCATCACTGGGAGTGCTGGCACCAAAGAAGAACCGCATGGAGCAAATCCATTGAAGTTTATGTGAGAGCGAGGGGTATCCTTTCATAAAAAAAATGTTTATGTGAAAGTGAGGCGGGGAGATCATGATAGAGAGGGACTTGTTCTTGCATTGGGGGGAGGGATAGTCAAAAACTGTGAAATGAGCAGCTGTTGATTTTATTGTTGCCCCATACACTATACGAGATAATGGATGGACACTTGTAAAGAACAAACTTGTTCACTTCTTGAGGTTGTTATGACATCCTAAAACCTCTCTAGCTTTACTCTGAAGGTTTACATGGTTGTCATAACAACCTCTTGAAGTGAACAACATTGTTGTTGTTCACTGTTGCCCATCAATTATCCTCTACAAGTCTGGGAGCTGAAGCGTAAAAGGAGACGCATTATGCTTGTAGTGGATAATGGCTATGCACACTCTCAAGGCATTGTGAGAATGTATCCCCACTTAAAAGTTATATTTTTACCACCTCAACAAAACAAGCCTAATCACTTCTGTGGATATGGGAGCAGACCAGAATCTGAGGGGCATTACAGGCTTTTGTGTCAACACTGATTCTTGGAATCACTATCAAAAACTGCTTCATAAAGCTGTGTTTGCAGCTGAGAGGTGAACCCTGATGAGCCACCAACACCAGCAAATCAGAACGGGTAGGTGTGATCATGGCGATTCATGACCACAGAGGAGGTTTCTGAGTTTGAGGACATCGATCCTGAGTTTGCTACAGATGGCAAGGCTACCAATGCTGACATTCATTCCACTATAAAGGGACTTAGAATCAACCATAAATTGACTGCAGTGCTCAGAAAAAAAAGACAATGACTTTCTTCAAGTGTTAGTCATTAATTGGGCAGCACAGAATCACGTCCACTCTTTCATGTCCTGGTGTCAGCAGAACAGAGAAATGGAATAACAGAGCAGGATGCAGATGCTGGAAGGATGACTATCACTTAAAATCTGCTATAATACTGAGCAGAGTAGAATCTCTGAAGTTTTTTAGCTGCAAAAGAACTCTACTTCTACTTAGCATGTAAAACTTAGTGCCAGTTTAGATTTTTGTTTTGTTTGCGAAGGGTTATTGTTATTGATATCAGCCAGTACTGTAAAATGCATAACAACTTCTTTTATTTTGAACTGTACTAGAACACTTTTGAAAAAACAGTTCCTTTAACTGTAATTTATGCTGTTTTGACACATCTGAGTAGTAAAGCCTCCCCTGTGTCAATTCCAGCTCTCAACTTCATCTTGCACCCACCAGCTCCAACAGCTGTTTATGCTCCACCTTTTCAGTACCTTTCAGTATTAGAACACCATGATCATCTCCCCAAGCCTTCTTTTCACGTGCTAAATAATGTGAGTATGTTAATCTTTCAGCTTCCATCTTGCACCCATAGACATTATTCAGCATGGTGGAACTATAATGGATTCTCCTGACTTTTTATTTTAATTTCATTTTTACTGCAGTTTATTTTATTTAGAAACAGAAGAAGTCATGTCCCCTCAGCCAAAGCAGATGTTCAGTAGGGTCTCTTTCTTTCTTTCTTTCTTTCTTTCTTTCTTTCTTTCTTTCTTTCTTTCTTTCTTTCTTTCTTTCTTTCTTTCTTTCTTTCTTCTTTCTTTCTTTCTTCCTTCCTTCCTTCCTTTCTTTCTTTCTTTCCTTCCTTCACTAGCAATGTTTGTAGTGCAATAAAGTATGCAGTCTCTGTGAACTGGTGCAAGTAGGGATATAAGGGACAGCTTTTGCATTTAGCCAGGTGGAGAAAAAAATTAACTAAAGATTTATTTAAAGCTTGGCGGTAGTGCCAGTTCCAATTGGAGACTTAGCTCTAGGCCAGAGGGTGCGACTGTAACTGGATTCAAGGGGTCTGTGCTCACCTCCAAGGCATACATGTCCAAGCTGTGGGGTCCTAGTTAAAGGTCGAAGAAAAACAATAGAATGCCTATGTCTTCCAATTGCTGAATGAAGGTGGGAGGCAGCAACAGGAAGCAAAAAGCTGTACAAAAACAATAATCTTGCAGATGACAATACAGTTCAAGCAACCTAAGCAGGATGTGTTTAATTGGGATATTCAGTTAATCTGAGCAGTTTCCCCGGTAACTGATTAATGACCCTTTAGTTTCAACTACACCTGCTGCTTGATACTAGGAATGGCTTCTTTGGTTAATGAGCATGTTTCCTCTGTAAAAAATACCTTTCTAGTGCTTGTCATTTTGATTGTCTGACTGATTTTCCTTAGCAATGGCAGGCAAACAGAACGAGCTTTCACTTGCTCAAAAAGTAAAGGTGATTGAAGTTCCAGAAGTACCTACAACTCACTCCCCAGTGTTACCAAGCAGCTTGGCATTTCTATAAACCAAGCAGGGGCATCAGCCAAACATGGAGAACATCCTTTTAGAGTGGCAATCCAACACAAAATCCAAGAAAATGAGAGCAAGAGGGGAAGGATTCAGAGGTGGAGGACGTGATCCCTAGCTGGTTGAACACTTCTGTCAGCAGAGGAGCTAGAATCTCAGGTCCTATCCGGAAGAGAAAAAGCCAAGGAACTGGCCACTAAGCTCAGTTATGACTCATTTGAGTCCACAGATGGCTGGCTATTTCACTGGAAGTCAAAGCATGGTGTAAGGCCTCAAGAAAAAGCAATGGGGAGAAAAGTTACAGATGTTGATGCTGCTACAGAATGAGTCAATACAGTCCTGGAAATGAAGCATACAAGGAGATATAGTGTATGGGAGAGGGCTTTTGTGTATAAAAATCGATGGAAACACAATGCTGTTGTACCATCAATGTGATGTCAACCATCTTGAGCACGTCACATTGATGGTACAACAGCTACAATCATCATTACACATGTGTAGATCTTGAGTGTGCTGGACTCAGGGAAATAGACATCACTGGGAGTGCTGACACCAAAGAAGAACTGTATGGAGCAAATCCATCAGAATAAGGGTAGCAGCCGCATTTTCCTTAAAAAAAAAGTTTATGTGAGAGTGAGGGGTATCATTTCATTAAAAAAATGTTTATGAGAAAGTGAAGGGGAGACGATGATAGAGAGGGACTTGTTCTTGCATTCGAGGGGGGATAGTCAAAAACTGTGAAATGAGCAGCTGTTCATTTTCTTGTTTCCCATACACTATACAAGGTAATGGATGGACACCTGTAAACAACAACATTGTTCACTTCTTGAGGTTGTTATGACAACCTAAAACCTCCCTAGCTTCACTCTCAAGGTTTACATGGTTGTCATAATGACCTATGCAAGTGAACAACATTGTTGTTGCTCACTGTTGCCCATCCGTTGTCCTCTACATATCTCGGAGCTGAAGCGTAAAGGAGACACGTCATGCTTCTAGTGGATAACTGCTCTGCTCACTCTCAAGGCACTGTGAGAATGTAGCCTCACTTAAAAGTTGTATTTTTACCACCTCAACTCAACAAGCCTAAACACATCTGTGGATATAGGAGTAGTCTGGAATCTGAGGGGCATTACAGGCTTTTGTGTCAACACTGATTGTTGGAATCACTATCAAGAACTGCTTCATAAAAGCTGGATTTGCAGCTGAGAGGTGAACCCTCATGAGCCACCAACACCAAGAAATCAGAACAGGCAGGTATGATCATGTCAGGGTTCATGGCCACAGAGGAGGTTTCTGAGTTTGTGAACATCAATCCTGAGTTTGTTACAGATGACAAAATTACCAATGCTGACATTCATTCCACTATAAAGGCACTTGTAATCAACCATGATTTGAATGCAGTGCTCGAAAAAAAAGACAATGACTTTCTTCAAGTGTCAGTAATTAATTGAGAAGCTCAGGATAACGTCCACTCTCTCAAGTCCTGGTGCCAGCAGAACAAAGAAATGGAATGACAGAGCAGGATGCAGATGCTGGAAAGATGACTGTCATTTAAAATCCGCTATAATACCAAGCAGAGTGGGTGCTCTGAAGTTTTTTAGCTGCTAAATAACTCTGCTTCTACTTAGCATGTAAAACTTAGTGACAATTTTGGTTTTTGTTTTGTTTAAGAAGGCTTATTGTTATTGGTATCAGTCAGTACTGTAAAATGCGTAGCAACTTCTTTTATTTCGAAATGTATTGGAACAGTTTTGAAAAAAAAAACAGTTCCTTTAACTATAATGTGTGCTGTTTTGACAGTAGTTAAGCCTATAAATGAAAACAGGTCTTGAACATTTATGAAAATAAATCTTCTTTTGAAAATGGGACAGCCGCTTAATAAAATTGCAACAGTATTATCAGGATGTCATTAGTCATGATGGAACCTGGCACTGGCCACCACTGTATGAGACTATAACTTCTGAGGTTTTAGAGCTACAGTATCTGAAAGGAAATGTTCTTTATGTCAGGCCCGACATTAAGTGCTCAATGAAATGAGACATTTTATTTCCATATTCTTGCAAGTACCTCAAATTAATTTACAGAAGTCAGGTAAGTTCACCCCCTCTAAGTGAAGTATTGCTTTCTATAGCTTTCTCTTATCCTGCCCTCTACCCCCGTGTCAGTGCCAACTCTCTTCTTCATCTTGCACCCACCAGCTCCAACAGCTGTTTATGCTCCTCCTTTTCAGTATATTTTCCTAGTAGAAATCCAAGATCATCTCCCCGAGCCTTCTCTTTACCTGCTAAATAATGTGAGTAGGTTAATCTTTCAGCTTCCATCTTGCACCCATAGACATTATTCAGCTTGGTGGAACCATAATAGATTCTCTTGACTTTTTTATTTTAGTTTCATTTTTACTGCAGTTTAATTTATTTAGAAACAGAAGAAGTCATGTCCTGTGAACCAAAGCACATTTTCAGTGGAGTCCAAATTATTACAAAGTTGCAGGTATTACAGCAACATTTTCTTTCTTTCTTTCTTTCTTTCTTTCTTTCTTTCTTTCTTTCTTTCTTTCTTTCTTCCTTCTTTCTTTATTTCACCAGCAATGTTTGGAGTGCCTTAAAGTATGGAGTCTCTGTGAACTGGTGCAAGCAGGTATATAAGGGACAGGTTTTGCATTTAGCCAGATGGAGAAAAAAATTAACTAAATATTTATTTAAACCTTTGTACCACAGCAACAGGGTTAGCTCATCCATTACTGTATGCCAGGCTTGCAGAAAGCAAAAGCAATATGGTCATGTTTAATCTCTATTTCATTTCCAGCACCCAAGATTAGCCTTTGATTTTTACAGGCCATATTACTATTAAATATGTTGAATTTTTTGGAAGGTCTTACAATGCTTTCTATAACTTCATTATATTACCTGCAGCTGGTGTAATTGTGTTTTCAGGTGCCCTCAGAATACAAGTAAATAATAGAAATTCAAAACTATATTGCAGTTATCAATAGAATTTCTCTTACAAAGCATACCTGACCATATGCATCTAATTAGGAGGTAACCTGTTTTCTGTGTTTTATTGTACATGAACTTTATGTTTAAAATCTTGCAACATTCATCACATGCTCACATTCACTATAAAATGAACTAATATTAAAGGACAATTACAGAGATGCCAGTGTTCTGGTCCCTTATCTAGTCTACCAATCAGTATCTTGAGTGAAGAACCATTTGGAATGGCCAAGGCCATCACTTTGCCCTTGCAGTGTTTCAGCTGACCACTTAAACCCACAGGCCAATGAGTTTGATGAGGCACCCACATACACAGTATTCTTTCAGTACAATGTCACCTGCTGACTCTTGAACAATCTTGCAGATAGCCAGCTGAAGGTTGAGACGCTGAGTGCCACACCTTGCATAATGCCAGCAACCCACATTCGAGAGTGAGCGTGGGTAGCCTTGGGCGATTGGGTATGGGAGGGTGAGGAGCTGGACTGAGCTCTCAAAAGGCAGCTCTCTTCTCCTGGGTAGGTATCTTGAGTCACTCAAGCTCTTGACTGCCATCTACTGCAAGCTTGGTGGTAGTGCCAGTCCCAATGGGAGACTTAGCTCTAGGCCAGAGTGTGCGACTGTAACTAGATTCAAGGGGGTGTGGGCTCACCTCCATGGCATACACGTCTGTGCTCTGGGGTCCCAGTTAAAGGTCGAAGAAAAACAATAGAATGTCTGTCTTCCAATTGCTGAATGAAGGTGGGAGGCAGCAACAGGAAGCAAAAAGCTATACAAAAACACAATAATCTTGCAGATGACAATACAGTTCAAGCCACCTAAGCAGGATGTGGCTAATGGGGATATTCAGTTAATCTGAGCAGTTTCCCTGGTAACTGATGAATGACCCTTTAGCTTCAACTTCACCTGCTGCTCGATATTATGAATGGCTTCTTTGGTTAATGGGCATGTTTCTTCTGTATACCATACCTTTGTAGTGCTTGACATTTTGATTGTCTGATTGATTTTCCTTAGCAATGGTAGGCAAACAGAACAAGCTTTCACTTGTACAAACAGTGAAGGTGATTGAAGTTCTAGAAATACCTACAACCTCACTCCCCAGTGTTACCAAGCAGCTTGGCATTTCTATAAACCAGGCTGGGGCATCAGCCAAATATGGAGTGCATTCTTTTAGAGTGGCAATCCAACACAAAATACAAGAAAAAGAAGGCAGGAGGGGAAGGATTCAGAGGTGGAGGACACACTCCTTATATGGTTGAACACTTCTGTCAGCAGAGGGCCTAGAATCTCAGGTCCTATCCTGAAGAGAAAAAGCCAATGAATTGGCCACTACACTCAGTTATGACTCATTTGAGTCTGCAGATGGCTGGCTATCTCACTGGAAGTCGAAGCTGCAGAACCTGCAATCACCTCGAGTCCCTGTTTGGACTGCCTGATCTAAGTATTTCAAAGAAGCAGAACCTGCAATCTCCTTGAGTCCCTGTTTGGACTGGTTGATCCAAATATTCCAAAGAAGCAGCTTTTCCTAGATCTAGAGGACATGATGGAGCAAGAACCCACTATTTCCCAGAAACAAATCAACAAATGGATCTCACTTATTGACTTTTCTCTAAATTAAATAATGGCAAATAAAAAATGCTTTACTTCTGCTTTTCCTGAATTTAATTAAATACATCCTTATTACCAAGCATAATTCTGTTTAGTCAATAAATTGAGTGTGTCCTACTGTAAAATAGTTAAAAGATATATTTAATTCAAAAATTATTATAGCTTCTTTGCAATATTTGGTTGTAACATTCACATTTTACAGGTTGAAGAAAATGTCTTGTTTTAAAACTAGCTGTAGAATGGGGAAAATGTATCTGAGGAAGTGAAAAAGAACACTTTAAGAAAGCAGCATTGTAAAACAGGTTTCCTCTATAGCGCATAAGTTATATCATTAGCATTTGTAAGTTGCAAACATTATTATTGAGTGTGCCTTATAACCAGTTTGAAAATACATTTAAAACTAGAATGATTATAGCTTTTTTGTGATATTAACAGTCTACAGTTTGAAAAGAAAAAAATATATCTGTATGTCTTGTTTGAAATTAACTATAAAATGAGGAGATTTCATTTGAGGAAGTGCTAGACAGAATTCTAGCTGAACCACAGTTTCCTCAGTAGCAAAAAACAGCTTACAAAACAATGTTCCAGTAAAGCAAAATCTGAGATGACATTCCGCTTTTAAAATAAGATATTTTTGTTGATGCCTTGCATATTTAACACACTTCTACATGAAATGTGTCACGGTCATGGGGCATACTTCCACAAGAAGTCTGTTCACGGGGTATACTTCTGCAAGAGGTGCTTCATGAGACATACTTCTATCAGAAGTATGACACGAGGTACATCCAAAAAACATATAAATTTAGACTCATTTCATCTAAAGGAGGGCAGAATAGTGGAAGGAGCTGTGACAGCACATCATTCTGCCTAGGACTTCATTTGAGACCTCAAGGTATGGCACTGTGTGTTTATAATTTTCTATTATCTCTGATTATGAGCTGAGAAGGTTGATACTTGCATTTTATGTTTATTTTTACTTTTTTTAAATTATTGTATCTAAAAGTAGGAGAGAATTCCTCTCCAGTTAAAGATAGATTGTTTGCTTGCACTGCTGATCCAAATGATGTTAATTCTGTATACCTCTTTTAAGTAAAGAATTAAGACAATATGACATTTCCTGGTATTTATTTTCGGTTAAATATTTTTACTTATAAAGTTGTTGACTTACAATACAGGGGTAAAGCTTACTTGTGACTATTGTTATATATAATTTGTACCAGAATATTAAAAGAAAAACAACTATAAAGGTTTAGAATAAGGTAATTTTAATCAGACAAGTAGACTAGACCATGATTGAAGTAGTGTGGTTTTAACTGAACACGCAGCCAAGTGCATGCTATCATGCACATCCAGTTAGACTTCCCCATTCAAGCAACATTTCCAAATGGGATGGTTGCTCCCGCAGGTCTTGGGATGTCAAAAGGTCATCCCATGTACATGGAGTAAACCTAACAAGGCAAGCTGGGGATCAGGTGTGAACCCCAGCCAGCTCAAAGCATGGTATAAAGCTCCAAGAAAAAGCAATGAGGAGAAATGCTACAGATAGTTTCATGGTAGGATTACAAGTTCAGTGAGCACTAGGCCCTTTAATGAACTTGCCACCAATTTTACTTTTTTTATTTTATTTTGACAGCAGTTTGGAAAACCTTTGAGCCACAGGCTCATTTACAAAAGTACCTTGTCACAGTAAGACAAAGAAAATACACAGCATAACAGTATCTTAAGACAGCAATAAGTACATAGATACAAACAAGCTGGTACAGGTAGGATTGATGCAAACAATAACAGAGTTAGGTTGTCACTAAGCAAGCAAGTAGTAAGCTTTGTCATAAGTATTGAGTAAGGCTTTTGGCTAGTGGCAATTACAGCTTTGGGTGTTAAAAGGTGGTTCATGGGACTTTTTTGAAAACATGATATAGTTGGAGCCGGAGATGGAGGGCGGCAGCGTGTTGAACCAAAAGGGGGCCCTAAAGCTGAAGGCTAGCTCTAGGGATAACAAAAGGGGTTTTCCCAGAGGTCCGAGTGTGAACTAGTGGGACAGAGTGGCGGATGGTGATGGTCAGTCCTGGCGGGGATAGCCCGAAGAGGGTCTTTTTAGTAAGGGTACAGGTCAGATATTTGAGGCGCTCATCAAGATCAAGTACCAGCACTTTAGAGTACAGTAGATATGTATGTGTTAGCCTAGGCACCCCAGTAATTAACCTGCAGGCCTTATTCAGAATAGTGCTAATTTTATGGAGTGCGGTCTGATCAGCAGCACCATACACCGGCAGTCCATAGTCCACTAGGGACAGGATGGAGGAGGTGACTGTGAGTCGAAGAGCCTCAGGGGGGAGGCAGTGTTTATACCAATGTAAGATGCCCAGTCGGATATTAGTGGCAGTGGCTAGGGCAGCGATGTGTCCATGGAAGGAGAGAGAGGGGTCACAATGGATCCCTAGGTATTTATAGGAGCAAACTTGTTCGAGTGGGAAGAAGGACCCAGGGTGAATGAGGAGTTTGAAGTTGCAGGACTTGTTTTGAGGATGAGTGAAGAACATGGTTTTGGTTTTTTTAAGATTTATCACCAGACTATGTTCCTTGAACCAGCCCTCGGCTTTGGTGAAGGACTTCTGCAGTGAGTCCTGGAGGGCAATAAGGTTACAACTTGAAGCAAAGATGACCGCATCATCAGCGTACAATAGTATGTTCCCAGAGCAGGAGAGTGGAAGGGCATTAAGGTAAAGGAAGAAGAGTAAGGGGCCCAGAATGGAGCCCTGAGGAACCCCAGAAAAGATGGGACAGATGTCTGAGTAGGTCCCATTAATTTTTACACACTGTGAGCAGTCAGACAGATAACTGGTGCACCAGGAGACAGGCCCAGCAGCAAAACCGGAGAGACTAAGGGCATCAAGAAGGAGGGGGTGGGAAACAGTGTCCAAAGCTTTAGAGAGGTCTAAGAAAACAGCACCAGCCAGAGAACCAGTGTCTAAGGAGGAGTGGAGAAAGTTGGAGAACTCTAGAAGGGCTGTGCTGGTACTGTGGCCCACTCTGAAACCATGCTGCTCAGGACAGAGGACATTGTAGGTGGTGAGGTAGTCAGAGATTTGAGAGGCCGCCACCTTTTCCAAGGCCTTGGAGAGGAGAGAGATGGAGATTAGCAGATGGTTTCAGCCACAGACCTATCACCACCTTTAAAGATAGGGATGACTGTGGTGATTTTCCAGGCAGTTGGAACCTTCCCCAGGCAGAGAGAATGGTTGATGAGGCATGTGATCAGGGTAAGGACTGTGTCTAAGACCAGCCTAAGGATACACGGATCCAGGGAGTCACTGCCCATACTATTACTCTTGAGGGCAATGACAAGGTGCGGCCTAAGTTCTTGGGCAGAAACACGGCGGAGGAGAAAATATGGTCGAGAAAGATTTACGGCAGGTGCTGGGGGAGAAGGGTCAAAATTAGTAGGGAGGATAGGGCTAAGGTCAATGAATGAAGTGTTGAGGTGGTTGGCTATAAGGGCTGGGTCTGAGGAGATCACGCCATTAATGTTGATCTGGGAGGGTGGGGAGTGGCACTCCATTTAACTGTTTAATGTTATCCCAGAAGGTTCTGGGGTTCCCCATGAGGCAGTGGCGAGGACCGATATTGCTCAGACTTGGCCTTTCTGATGGCCAGTGCACTTGTTTCCAGGTGGCAGCAGTAAACTGCCTGTCACTGGCCGGCCAGTCTCAATGGCAGGGTGCCATAGGTTGTCCCTATGTTTGAGTTGGTGGATCAAAGCTGGGGTTACCCAGGGGGCATTCTGTCTTTTAGAACGGCAGGTTGATATTGGGGCAAAGATATCACAGGCATTATTAAAAGTCTGGGTAAAGAAGGAAAGGGCTGTGTCAATGTCAGGAGTTGCCTGAATAGGAGACCAGTCAATTTGGGACAGAAGTTCCTTAAGTTTTATCAGTCCACCAGGTATTAGGCACCGCTGGCAAGTGGACTATGCTATGGGTTTGGGGACTGAGGATGACCAGTGGAATAGAATGGGGGAGTGATCACTGAGAGACTCTGGGAGGACTTGTACATTGCGGATCTGATTAGGGCGGTTGGTGAGTACCACATCAAGCAGGGTACTGGAGCCTCTCTTGGGGTTAGTCCTAGTAGAGTGAGTAACTAGTTGTGTTAAGTCTACTGTAGAAAAGGAGTCACAGGTAGAGGAGGAGGAGGGGCTGAGCCAGTTGACATTTAAGTCACCCACCAGAAGTTGGTCAGCGGAAGGAGGTAGTGAGGAAAAGTATTCTGTAAGAGAGGCAATGGCCTGCATTTGGTCCCTAGGAAGCACGTATGCAGTAGTCAGATAAAGGGGTCCCTTTAAAGGGTCAGGGGTTAGTTTCAGTGTAAGCGCCTGGGCCCTGGAGTCAAGGATGGGAGCAGGCAGGGCCAGCACAGGGAGAGATTCCTTGACATAAATAGTGCAGCCGCCACCCCATCTCCCAGGACGGTCAGATCGGAAGAGGGCGAAACCGGAAAGGGAGACTAGGGAGTCTGGGAAGGATTTTGACAGCCAAGTCTCAACCAGAGCGATGACATCAGGGTTAATCGATGTGTCCAGGCATTGTAGTGAGTCAAACTTTTTTAGGAAGCTACAGATATTCATGGAGACCATGTATGAGCCTCGTGCTAGTTGGGGAGATCCTGGAACTGGACCAGGGTTCGGATGAATGTTCCTGACAGGAGTAGTAGCATGACTAACACCTGGCTGGGAGATGGTGAAAGGTTTTCCTATGATTGACATGGGGGGAGTTTAAGGGAGCAGGGGTGGGCAGGGTGGTACAGGAAGGGAAAGCAAGAAATAGAAGACACCCAAATGTGCCTGAGCGAGGGAGGAAAGCTGGGGGAGGCAGGGTGGAATATAAATTCATATCTCCCATATAACTGTCTAGATTTAATTTAAATGTTTTCATGTCTGGACTTTCTATAACATAACTTGGCAGCTTGTTCCATTGTGTTATTACCCTTTGGGTGTAATATTTACTTCTTTTAATAGTATTATATAGTTCTCCCAATAATTTCTGATTATTAGATCTTATAACAGATATTCCTGGATTACTTCTAAAGCCAAGCATTTCTTTCACATATGGATCTTGAAAGGTTTCATATACCAAACAGAGGTCCCCCCTCTCCTATCTATACTTACTGTAGTAGAGTAGATGTTTATGTTCTGCAACCTATTACCATAGCTCATTTTTTTAGTCTGTCTTATTACCCTTGTAATTTTCCTCTGTATTTTTTCATATACTGTAGAATTTGTGTCCTTTTAGAAGTTGGGGAACAGAACTGTGAGCAATACCCCATATGGGGTCTCACCAGTG
Source organism: Neoceratodus forsteri (assembly GCA_016271365.2). Classification (NCBI taxonomy): domain Eukaryota; kingdom Metazoa; phylum Chordata; order Ceratodontiformes; family Ceratodontidae; genus Neoceratodus; species Neoceratodus forsteri. The sequence continues at coordinate 1,158,225,509 of CM028132.1, read as the reverse complement.
CTGCATACAGTAAAACTATCACTGCCTCTTCTCTACTTTTAATATTACCAAGTATACATCCCATTAATTTCTAACATTTTTTTGCAGTTGTAAGTGCATGGGTATTGAACTTTAAGTCATCTATTATAATGACTCCTAGATCTTTTTCTTCTTTTACAGTCTTCAATAAGGTATTGTTGATTTGATAGCTGTGTATAGGGTTTCTTTTTCCTAAATGCAACACCTTACGTTTCTCTAAGTAAAAATACATTTTGTTGTCATTTGCCCATTTTGCTATGTCATTCAAATGTTCTTGTATTTCATTGGCATCTTCTTGGTTTTGTACCAGTTCTCCCAGTTTACAGTCATCAGCATATTTGCCAATCCAGACTTCATTTGTCTTAGGGAGGGATGAAATCAATATATTAAACAGTGTAGATCCCAATATGGACCCCTGAGGGACTCCACTGGTGATTCCTCCCCAGTCTGAAGAATGGCCCTTAATGGTCACACGTTGTATCCTATTACCCAGCCATGAAGTAATCCATTTGATTACCTTGCTGTTAAGTCCTATTTTGACAAGCTGTTTTAATAAGGCTAAGTGAGAGACCTTATCAAATGCCTTTGAGTAATTTAAAAAAATAACATTGACTGAGATGTTCTTATCCAGGGCTGCACTAACTGGCTCAAAAAAGCTTATTAAATTTGATAAAGAAGATCTTCCAGAAATAAAACCATGCTGATCTGGATCAATATTATTAGTATTCTGTAAATGAGTGACAATATGTTTTTGTAGTAATGTTTCCAATAGTTTGCCCACCACTGATGTTAAACTAATTGGACAATAATTATCTACCATAGTCCTTTTCCCACTTTTAAAAATGGGCGTAACATCTGCCATTCTCCACTCTTTCAGTGTAGTACCCTCAAGAATTGATTTATTATACAAAGCTGTGTAAATTTTTTTAGAAAGAGAGGTGTAATACCATCTGGTTCAGGTGAACTATTTGTTTTGAGACTGTTTATGCCATTAATTATGTCTGATGGTTCGAATTCTAATTAATCAGTATCTTATTCATTGTACAGGGTAGTTTGTTTTATGGGATTATGGACACTTAAGAAGTATCTATTAAACTCTGTTGCCATTTCCTTTACTTCTGTAATCACTCTGTCACCTACCATTAAAGGACCAGTTGTGGGCTGTTTCCCCTTTAAACTTCCTATATAACTATAAAACAATTTTTTTTTATCTTTAACCTTATTTACAAAATTAAGTTATATTCCTTGCTTTGCTTTTTTGTTTGCAGTTTTAATATGTTTAGCAATTGATTTAAATCTTTGCCAGTTTTCTGTTGTAGACTTCTTTTTATAGAACTTATAATGTGTATTCTTTTTCCTTAGGAGTTTGGATATCTTATTTGACCACCATGGGGGAATCATGGCTAAATTACTGTACTTTTCCTTATAGGGACCCATGATTTAATACAATACTTAATATGTTTCTCTATGGTATTCCACATTTCAGATAGATTTTACTCTTTTAGTTAATTTTATAAGCAGAGGGAGTAAACTACTATTGAAGTTGCTTTTCACTGTGTTAGGTCACTGGAGTAGAGAACTACTATTTGAAAGGATATTTTTGCACCTTTTAGAATTGTACTTTGGCTGAGGTTTGATTTAATTATTATTCCTGGGTTCAGTGGAGGGACTGTGTATTCAACCCAGACAGAGCAAACTACCTTCACAGAAAGGCCTGCTTATGTCACTGGTGAGACGCTAGTCAGTCAAGGATTTCTTGGTGGAGTTTTTCAGTACCAGTCTGCTCTAATCAAGCCACACAATTAGAATTCAATCAGACAAGCTTTGACTCTTTGGTGGAAAAGGCTGGAAGACTTTGCTGTACTGCAGAGAACACAATCATACTCATTTTTCAGAACTGGGAGCCTGGAAAGGCATAATATTGATTGGGACCTGTGAGGAAGGTTTGAAATAGTTTTACTGATACTTTCATTGTTGCTTATTTGAATTAAGAAGAGGCTTGCAGGATTCAATTTCAGGAGTGTTAATTTTATAAGCAGAGGGAGTAAACTACTACTGAAGTTGCTTTTCACTGTGTTAGGTTACTGGAGTAGAGACCTAGTATTTGAAAGGATATTTTTTGCACATTTTGGAACTGTTCTTTGGCTGAGGTTTGATTTAATTATTATTCCTCGGTACAGTGGAGGGATTGTGTATTCAACCCAGACAGAGCTGACTATCTTCACGAAAAGGCCTGCTTACATCACAGGTGTGACACTAGTCAATCAACGGTTTCTGGGTTGAGTTTTTCAATACTGCTTTAGAGAGTGGGAGTTTAAACTCAGAGGGATTGAAAAACTGTTTACTGTTTCTTTCCTGGTGCACGGCTGATATGTTTAGGGGCTGATTACTTTCAGAGCACAAATCCACCAGGCTGTACTGAGCCTGGGGAGGTTTACTTTGTTTGACTCAGCTGTTTTGTTTTCTCTGTTTGTTTAGCAGGGTAATTTCTCTGTTAAATTGTTGTGCATGTTGTCTTGCTGACAAGAAGGTCAACACTCATCATAGTGGTGGGTCAGAGCTTTCAGCTGATTGTTTAGAGGCGGCACATTTGGATCCAAATCCCCGTTCCCCTCACCCACCCACCCCTGGTACTGTTTCCTTTATACCAGGGGTTCTGGCATCATTTCCTCAAATGGGAAGGTGCATACCACTGTCATATCCGTTCCTGAACACTGCACTGACAATATAAGCGTACATATTATATAATATATGTATATGACTCTGTGTACAATACTGGAGAGATTCATACCTTATGCACAATTTTACCCTGTAATTTTCTTAAAACAGTATTATATTGCTTTTATTCCATCTCTGTTTTGTAGTGATCTATCATAAGACATACTGGGCATAACATGACCTGTTGTTAAATTTGATTTTGCTTACTATGGCCCTTCAACTGCCTTCTCACTATCTTAAATTGGCATCCATTTTGTGACATTTCTGCCTATCACAAATTGTGCTGTAATTATTTGCAGGCACACAGTGCTCTACTTAACAAACTTTGATTCCATTCATTGCTAGATAACATGTTGTATCCCCTACTTAGAGGCTTTGGTTAAATAAATGTGTTTTTCCAATTTATTCCACTTTGAATTGCCCTCTTATATTCACAACATGTGGTGTCCTTTATACGCCTTGCTGGACTGGTGTTATCTATTTATTATAGAGCTGGGCAATTTCAGTGCAGCTCTCTGTAATGATGCATGTTCATGTCCCCTTTCATATTTTAAAATTAATTTCTTTGTATAAGTTTTACTTTTTTGCTCATTTTTACAGTTTGCAGTGATCCCTTCTTAGTGTCCCATATTTACCCACATAAGGTACTGTCCTAGCTGCAGTCCAGACAAAAAAGAATTGAAAGTATACATCAGCACCTGGTTTTGTCATCCACCAGGTCTTTAAAAAGGCTTGACTCGCAGTTCTCAGTTTCTTTCAGTTGCACTTTTGGCCGGTGAACGTTCTGTCATCCTCACAGTGTTCCTTTGTAATGAACATACGCTACTCAGTCAGCCAGCATCTTCAAATGCACATCAGCTTTCTGGTCAACCCTTCCAGCCTTTTCAACAACTGTACTTTTCTGCATTGCTTGTTTCAACTGCAATAATTCTAGATGTAACTCCTTGGTGTACGGTATGCTTCACTCAAGGCCCTGCATGAGTGTTTTGGGGAAAAGAGATGTAAAATATTTTTTGTAACCTAGGCCAAGACTGACCAAAGACTCGCCCTTAGTTGCCTTCAATGCTAGTTCTTTTTTTGTATTTTGAGTTCTTTTTTTTGAATATTTAGGCTGTTTAGTTATTTCAATCTATGTTCAGCACAGGGGAAACTAAAACGGCTGTGTCCTTTGTACTGAACATAAGCTTGGGCAATCTCACAGCTTTAAATGCTGAATTTACATCTTTTTTCCCCAAGAGTTCTTACAAGTTTATCTGTAAGCACCTTAGTATTTGAAAGTTTAATTTTTTAATGCATTTCTGGGCATGTTCAAGTGCTTTTGAGTAAGTTTTTGGTCTACCATGTAATATGTGTAAGGCCCTGCATGGCCTTTTCTGGCAAAGAGAGATGTAAAATAATGTTTTGCAACCTGGCCCGGCTCTGGCCTGTAACTGGCCCATAGTTACCTTTAAAGCTAGTGTATTTTCACCTTTTTTTTTACTTTTTGTAACATTTGTGTTGTTTGGTTGTTTTATTTGATGTTCAGTACAGAAGAAACTCAAAAGGCTGGTTCCTTTGTACTGAACATAAGCTTGGACCAATCTCACATCTTTAAATGATTAATTTAAATTTATTTTCCTCATATGCCTGCAGAGTTTGTTTTTTTTTTAAATTTAAGTTTATTGAGTTTATATATACGAAAAACAAAGGAAAAAAAAGAAAAACAAGGTACAGATATTGGGGGGTTGTCTGATCATAGAGTACCCAAGTCCAGGATAAAGCACATGTAGATATGTACAATCGCATTGACATAAACAGGAACAATAAAAAAAGAAATACAAAATACAAAATATATCGCCAATAACCCCCCTCCCCCAGAGAGTTTCATAGCTGAAGGAGATGTCAGGTCATTAAGGAGAACTGTGGTTGGGAGCCTGATAAGCACATGTATTAATGCAACAGCAGTTACCTAAGGTACTACCAGTGTCTGGGTTACATTAGGTGGAAGCGATTAATTTACCCCATTTCTGATTAAAAGACTCCAGATTATGTCTAGAGAGCTATAAGTTTCTCGGTATTAAAGCAGAGGACATCTCCTTAAGCCATTCCTGATAGGTAATAATATCTTGATCCATCCAATGCCTGAGGACCAGCTTTTTTATAACTATTGAGATGAGAGCAATGTGATATCTACGTTCTTTCACCAAAATGCTCGAGTAAACACCCAAGATACAAATTTCTAAGGTAAATAGGTCTTTGAGCCCTAAAAGTGGGTCTAAACTGTCTCTAACAGTGATCCATAAAGGTGCCACTTTATCGCATTCCCAAAGGATATGCAACAAGTTCCCTTTGGCGGCTCCACATCTCGAGCAAATACTAAATAAGCATGAAATTTGACCAACTTAACTGGAGCATAGTAAAGATTATTTAAAATATAGTATTGGTCAATCTATGGTTGTCTTGGGATAAGTAACGACATCTTTCCAGATTGAATCCATGTAGAGGGGAGCTCAAACTAGAGAGTGACCAGATTTTGGAACCCTCAGGAGTCAGGAAAAGGTCATCAAGCAATTTGTTGTATATGTTGGATATATCTCACGCATCCACCGACCGCCTCCTGAATTTTCTCAAGGAATGGCCTTATTTTGGAGGTAAGTGAAACGCTTTAAGGATTTTGAGGATGAGGTGTCTCAATTGATAAACTTTGAAGATATTCTGTAGAATGTTAAGGGATGTTAAGATTTATCCGACTTAAGGTGTGCCTTGCTCATACAGAGATTCCACGGTAAGTTATGCAACTACGGAAGCCATTCAGAGATTAACCAACTACCTCCAATTTTTATATTAGGTTTGCACGAGAGGTTGTGCTGAATCCTTGGTCAGGGATATATTGAAAAAATTCCAGCATTGAGAAGAATTCTAATAGAGGCGGTAGCAGAGTCTTGGATGGCTGGGAGAACGGATACCAAAAAACACGGGGGGGGGGGGGCTGAAATTGAACTGGTCCAATAAGTTTAGTTCAAGCTGCAGCCATATGGGTAGAGGCGTGGTAGACTGTATGGTGGACCACTTACCTATTCTATTCAGGTGACTAGCCCAGTAATATAGCAAGAGATTGGGTAGACGAAGACCACCCTTGTCTCTAGATGCAGTGAGTTTAAGAAAGGCTCTACGAGGTTGTTTCCCCTTCCAAACAAAGTTGGATAGCATCAAGTTTACTTGACTGAAAAATTGCTTGGGTAGCCATATATTAAGGTGATTCAGGGGGTAAATAACTGGGAAGGATATTCATTTTGACAATATTGATTCGCCTCCAAATGGTTAATGGCAATTTTGCCATCAGTCCAAGTCTCTCTGGATTCTCGTTACAGTATTGTCTAAATTGAGGTTTTCTTGACCGTTTCCACCTCCTGACCACATGTATACCCAAATATTTAAATGAAACCGGGACCATTTCATACCGAACCGTCTGAATCGATTTAAAGGTAAGAGAATTTAGGAAAAATAACCAATTTAGAAACATTCAACCTGTAGTTAGAAACCTCAGCCAAAACGGTCAATAATTTTTAGTACTTGTGTTAAAGATGTTTCGGGTTTGGTAAGGTATAACAGGATATCATCAGCAAAGACCGATACAGTCAGGGGAGATTGAGCAATAGTACAACCTATGATTTGTGATGAACTTTTAATACTAACAAGCAGAGGTTCCAAATATAGGTTTAAGAGGTAGGAGAAAAGAGGACACCCTTGACGAGTGCCAGCACGTAAAGGAAAACTGGAATAAAAACCCCATTGCAGTAGACTTTTGCAGAGGGGGACTTGTATATTGCCATAATCATATGAATAAAGGAATCAGGGAAGCCCATTCTCTTCAAAGTGGCCCACAGAAAGTCCCAATTCACTTGGTCAAAGGCTTTTTCTGCATCAAGAGCGACTAGGACCATGGGATCTAGCAAAGTGTGGGCCGCTTGAAAGACGTGGACTAAGGTTCTCAAGTGATCAGCGGATGATCTACCCTGGATGAAACCAGTCTGTTCCGGGCTCAACAAGTGCTGCCAAATCTTTTTGATTCTGAACGATAGAATTTTAGATAAGATTTTGATATCATAATTTAAGAGCGATATTGGACGGTAGCTGGCAGGATCTATTAGGGGTTTATCAGGTTTAGGGATTAAAATTATTGTCACTTCTAAGAGAGAGGGGTCTATCACTTCCGCAGAGAACAAATATTCGTATAACTTAAGCAGTAGAGTGGATAGCTCTTTACAAAAAAACCTTATAAAAATTCAGGGGAAAACCATCTGGCCTGGGGGCTTTTCCTAATGGTAAATAATTGATTGCCTCTTCTACTTCACCTAGAGTGACCGGAGCTGACAATATGTCGCAGTGATGAATCTGGAGGGGAAGGGAGTTTGATACCATCTAAGAAGTGCTCTATCCGCTGAGAATGCGACAGTGTGGAACTCCTACTGTAAATGTCAGTATAAAAGGATTCAAAAATGTGGGCAATCTCCCTGGGTAACGTCTTAGTGGTGCCGTCCTGAGATTTGAGGGCCGGGATTATACGGGAACTCTCTATTTCTTTCAGTCTCAGAGCTAGCATCTGACCCGACTTTTCACCCTGATCAATATATCTAGTCCTAGTCTTGAACAATGCATATTCAGCTTTATCTCAAGTCAGATCGTTGTATTCATTTCTGAGTTTAATAAGAGCCATTAGATTAGCTGGGGAATTGGAAGAGAGAAGGTTGTCTTCAGCTGTCCTCAGCAGGCTAGATAGCGAATTAATTTTGGACTCCCTTACCCTTTTCCTAGTGGGCAGCAATCTTAATGAGTTCCCCTCTGATAAAACATTTGAAGGAGCACCACAGTACATCCTCTCAGTGTACAGATCCCTGATTCAGGTCGAAGTACAAAAGGATCATGTCCTTGATTTGGGAAACTGTGTGATCTTCCTTCAGGATTTGCATATTAAGTTTCCAAGATGTATCCCTTTGTCCCTGAATACCCAGGGAAACCTTGACTCAAACCAGGGAGTGGTCCGAGATGACTATTGGTTCAATACCTACTTGATGGGTACAGCTCATTAAAGAAGAACTAATTAAAATATAGTCAATTCTTGACCAAGTTTGGTGAACCTGGGAGTAGAAGGAATAGAGTCAATTGTCAGGGTTAAGGAGACGCCAGGGGTCACACAGACCCAACAGGTTTGTGAAATCAGAGAGAGCATGTTGTGCAGAGGACAACGGTTTTATTGGTCTAAAGGTTTTGTCTAACTCACTTGAAGGAGCCACATTCCAGTCGCCCCCTAGGATGAGAAGGGAAGGCAGAAATCTGCTCAGGTTATCTGCCAGGGACATTAAAAAGGACGGGTAACCTCCTACTGGAGCGTATATCGCCCCTAGAACCACACTACTATTATCAAGCTGGCCCTTGACCAATACGTATCTACCCTCGTGGTCAATAATACTGTCCTCTACTACGAATCTGACGTGATGTTTAATTATTATTGCTACCCCCTTACTAGCTTGCGAGCCGGAGGCAGTGAAAATTTGGGAGAACCCTAGCCTTCGTAATTTCTTGGCCTCTGAGGCAGCCAAGAGGGTTTCCTGCATGAAAACTATGTCCACATTTAAAAGGGAGCAGTTCAGAAACACCTGCTGTCTCTTAAGAGGATCATTGATGCCTCTGACATTCCAACTTGCAAATTTAATCATTCTCAATGCCATGGTAAATAATACAAGAATGAACAAGACATAGGAACTTCAGTCCCACCAGTACAGATAGTAATAAAGGAATTACACCAAGTTTGCCCAACAATAATAATAATAACCATAGGGATTGAAACTCTCTGAGGCACCCTCCCTCCCCAAACCCCCTAATAAAATAACCCACAAAAAATGACCAAATCACCAACAGACTTAAATGAAACTGAGCACTGAGAGCTCCCGAACCAGAGAGATGATTCCAAAAGGTGACTGGACTAAAAATTAAGACATACCCCCTACCCCCCAAATGACAAAACCTATGAATTAACCCTGTAATCGCTCAGAAACTATTTACAACCCATCCCTTTAAAACCAGAGAAACATGTAAGTACTGAATAAGTAACCTGTAAAGGGATCGGTCCCCAGAACTAGCAGGCCCATGACTAACTGTAAGAAATCCCTGCTTGATGCCCCCATTAACAAAGTGCATCATAGGGCAGAGTAGAAACAAGAACCAGGGTACTGCTGTCCCCCCCCAGTTCAGGTAGCGAGACTGAATCTCAAGGCTCACCATTCCCATCCACCCCCCCCAGCCAAAGGCGAATACTAGACAGAGTCGTTACATCATAACCAACATTCGGTGTACTGATCACCCAAAAACGAAACTGCAAAAGCTCACAACTCCAAAATGCTAAACGGATCTATCATGACTTGAAATATCTCACCGTGATGAGAAAGGAGTACGCCAGCTGGCCGCTGCAGCATTCGCTCCATTCCGTGTATGTCGGAGTCAGGAGCAAAAAAGTAAAACAGTGAAACAGAGCTCCATTCACACGAGCTGGCCATCACCTAGCCTGGAAAAGGAAGGGGAAGGGAAACTGGTAGGTACCCAGCCGGTCCGTCGGCGAAAACTATCTGCCTAAAACCACAAGCCGAATTATGGTCCTATCCCCCACCCCGGCCATGAGGCAGAGGTCTCTAGATGAAGAAAGCCTAGGCCTCAACCCAGTCCAGGCAAGCAACATTGCCCCAACCAATGCGAAAAGCTGGCCAGCCCCATCCCAACTCACAAAAAAACAGAAATGCAGGCATGCAATCAGTCCAAAATCACTCAGCGAGGTAAGCAAACTTAACACTGAACACTGATAATTATATAGATCAGTCAGCCAGATTTGAAAAGGTCAGGAAGTCTCTGGGAAAGTTCTCTTTTGGCTTGATCAGGATTCTCGAAGGCATACCAGACATTATTGAGTTGGACTTGCAGCCTGGCCGGGTAATTCATGCGGAACTTGAACCCGCAGCAATCAGCTTGGTCACAATCGGATGAAATTCTCGCTCCTCAGTCGGGTTTCAAGCGTGTAGGTCTTGGGTAATTCTCAAAGTGTGGTTCTCCCACAGGACCACCTGTAGACTCTTGATTTTACTCAGGATATGTTGCCTTTCAAGATAGCTAAGCAGCTTGATTAGTATGGGTCTGGGAGAGGAGCCTGGCGGAGGTCTAGGCTTCAGGGATCTGTGAGCACGCTCGATGTGGTAGGAGGGATTGATAGGCGAGGGGCCAACAATCTTGGTTAGAAGCTTTTGCACAAAAGACAGGATATCTGGCCCTTCCTCCGCCTCTGGTAAACCCAGCACCAGAATGTTGTTCCTCCTGCTGTGTCCCTCGAGATCCTCCGTCTTTAATTTTAATTTGGCTATTTGTTGTCTGAGCGTAACAATCTCGGGTTCACACTTGGCCTTCCAAGTCTCCAGGGAACTGGTACGAGCCTCCGAGATGCCTACTCGGGTAGTTAGAGAAGCAAGATCGCTGCACATGGATTTTAGCTCTGAGGAGATCTCCTGAAGAGTTTCACGGAATGGGATCAGCTCCTGGAGGAACTGATCCTCTGTGAGCGGGCTGAAGGGGACGTTAGAAAGAGCCAGATTTAGCACGAACCCATAGGCAGGGTTCTTGACTTTTTGGCCGCTTTTTCAAGAGTACTCATCGGCGTGTGCCTGGCCCTGACGGTCTTCATCTTGGCCTCCATTATCTTCACCACACCTTGTCGTAAGTCGTTAGGAAATCACTCAAACGCCGATATAAGGTGATGGTGGATTGAAGAGAACTGCGATTGACGAGGAGAACGTTAAAAATATTATTCCCGAAGTCAGTATCAGCTGGTTGAGAGGGGAGAGCTGTGGATTAAGCTGCCATTAAGAGCGCTGCCCCACGTGACTGCCTGCAGAGTTTTTACAAGTTCGTCTATAAGCACCATTGTATTTTAAAGTTGGATTTTTTTGTTGCATTTCAGAGCAAGTTCTTGTGCTTTTGAGCAATTGTTTGGTGCACTGTGTACTGCATGTAAGGTCCTGCATGGCCTTTTCCTGTGAAAAGAGATATAAAATAAAGTTTTGTAACCTGGTTCAGCTCTGGCCTGTAACTGGCCCATAGTTACTTTCGATGCTAGTGTATTTTCACATTTTTTCTTTTTTGTAACATTCGAGTTGTTTGGTTGTTTCAGTCGATGTTCAATACATGGGAAACTAAAAAGGCTGGTTCCTTTGTACTGAACATAAGCTTGAGCCAATCTCACAGCTCTAAATGCTCAATTTAAATCTCTTTTCCCCAAATGCATGCAGATGTTTAATGAATAAATTAATCTGTAAGCACCTTGTATTTGAAAGTTAGATTTTTTAATGTACTTCAGAGCATGTTCTGGTGCTTTTGAGTAATTGCTTGGTGTACCATGTGCTGCATGTAAGGCCCTGCATGGCCATTTCTGGTGAAAAGAGATGTAAAATAAAGTTTTGTAACAGGAGACAGCTCTGGCCTGTAACTAGCTCATAGTTACCTTCAATGCTAATGCTATTTTACTTATTTTTGCTTTTTTGAAACATTTGGGCTGTTTAGTTGCTCCAGTCGATGTTCAGTAAATGGGAAATTAAAGTGGCTGTTTCCTTTGTACTGAACACAGCTTTAATAATTTACATCTTTTTCCCCCAAGATGACTGCATTGTGCTAGCATAGTTATATATAAGGACACTTTTCTTTTTGAAAATTTGAGTTTTTTCTTCATTTCAAAGCAAAGGATGTTGCGTTTCAGTAATGTTTTGGTGTACCATGTGCTGCACATAAGTCCCTCATAGCTTTCTCTTGGGAAAAGAGATGCTAAAATAATTGTTTGGAACCTTGGAAAAGACTGTCATTTGTATGTGTGCATGTGCCAGACCACCAAGCAATGGATCAAGTTACTAAAGGCCCCAAAAGCACATTCACATGTATAACTTGAAGAGCTATTCAAACTCATCAAACAATTGAATCAAATTCCATTGATTTTATTCTTTGTTAATGTAAGGGCCCATCTAGCACACATGCCTGTTTGCAGGAGTGGTCTAGGAACACTGGAGAGGTTAAGGGCTTGTTAAGAGTCACAGTGCATACGCGGAGGTTGTGGGAATAAAATACAGGTCTGCTGGATGCACTTCAAGCTCATTCATTATCTATTATAGTTAGCATCCCAGTAAATGACCGAGATAAATGATATGTTAGAAACTATTTATTGTATAGGGCCTAGTAGTTAGCACTTCATACAATAACACGCAGACGTAGCCTACATCATCGTAGCTGGATGCTTTTTCAATGCATTGAAAAGCATCTTTCTGACATGAAAAGCACTTGTGTGTTATTGTATGAGTGCCAGCTGTTTTTTACTATTTTTGAAGGTTACAATAAATGGTTTTTAAATGAGACCTAGCTTATGGGTAATTTTTTCGATCGCTTACTGGGATGCCCAACTATATAATTTGATGGTTTGTCTCCTTTTTTGTTGAGGCTCCAGAGATGTTCGCTGGTGGCCACCTTGTGCTTCTTGTTCATTCACAACTTCTTACTCTAACCCCTATGCTATACTGCCAGCCCCATTCAGACTGAAAGCATGCTTTGACAGAAACTTACTGTGCTATTCAAAAGCAAGCTTTGCAGTTAATGTTCCATTAGGTAAATGGTACAAATCACACCTTTTCTCATACCTATCATTTCAGTCTCAGAGTAACAAACCTTTTTCTGATAGTCTACCCAACACAGATTAAAATTCTTAAAGCAGCAGTAACAGTTAACAGTAATTTAAATAATGTGGTGGGCAGTTAGGCAAACCAAAACCTCAATATATTTGACTTTCTTTTTGCTTTATTTCATTCCAAAGGTAAGAAAGAGGGGGTTTCAAGGAATTAAAGTTGACAGTCTTTTGCCATGTCAACAATTATGGATGTAAGCAAATAAAGGTGGTGTTGAGCTGCCAGCCATCAGGGTCACACATTACGCAAGCAGGGGCTGAGGGAATTCAAACACATGTCTATAGATTTAGAAACATAGAAACTGACAGCAGATAAGGACCGCTAGGCCAATCCAATCTGCCTGTATAGCCTACCTTTAATTAACTGCTACTGACCTTACTGGTCCACTGCTGCTGCCTCTCCATCCCTCTCTTGGGTTTCCTCATGTCTATCCCATGCTTGTTTAAACCCCCAGCTGTGTTTGCCCCAACCACCTCCTGGGGCAGGTCATTCCAAGCATCCACAACCCTTTTCATGAAAAAGTACTTCTTTACATTGCCCCTCTGTCTACTCCCTTGTAGTTTGGTGTTATGCCCTTTTGTTGTTTTAGGGCAGCTTCTGTCCTGAAAGAGTCTTCCCTCCTATACCTTATTAATTCCCTTGAGGTACTTGAAGATGTCTATCATGTCTCCCCTCTCCTTCCTCTACTCCATGGTGTACATATTGAGTTCCTGTAGTCTCTCCTCATATGATATGTGGTACAGACCCTGTACAATTTTTCTTACCCTTACTTGAACAGTCTCAGCCCAGTCTATGTCCTTCCTGAGATGAGGGATGCAATACTCCAAATGAGGTCTCACCAATGACGTATATAGTGGCATTATGATTTCCTTTTTTTCTGTTAGTGATACCTCTTCCATTTCACCTAAGCATGCCACTGGCTCTCCCCACTGCTTTGGCACATTTTTTGGCAACCATTAAGTTATCAGATATAACAAGCCCCAGATCCCTTTTCTATTTTGTGACTGCTAATATCTTCCCCTTCATCATGTAGTCCTTTCCTGTATTCTTGTTCCCCAAGTGCATGATTTTGCACTTCTTCGCATTGAATCCTAGTTGCCACATTCTGGACCACTCTTCCATTTTAGCTAGGTCCCTCCTCATTCTCTCAACCCCTCCTTGACTGTCCACCCTATTGCAGATCTTTGTGTCATCTGCAAAGATGCACGTCTTCCCCTCCAGCCCCTTTGCAATGTCACTGATGTAGAGTTTAAACAGCACTGGTCCAAGAACTGAACCCTGTGGCACCCTGATGATCACCTTCCCTACTTTGGATTTTATCTCATTTATCAACATCCTGTTTCCTACCTTTCAGCCAGTTTCAAACCCAATTCACCACCTTATGCCCCAGTCCCAGGCTGCCAAGCTTGTTCACAAGTCTCCTATGTGGAACAATGTTAAATGCCTTGCTGAATTCAAGGTAGGCCACATCAACTGTTCCCCCACAATCCACCTCCCTAGTGACCCATTCAAATAAATCAGTCAGATTAGTTTGACATGCCTTTCCTGCTCTGAATCTGTGTTGCCTTGAATCTTTGGCTCCACTTGATTCAAAGTTTTGACTATCCTTTTCTTTAGCAAAGATTCTATAATTGTATCTCCCACTGAGGTCAGATTGATAGTTCTATCATTTCCAGGTCATAGTGTGCAGCTCAGTGCCCCAAATGACTATGCTTTACTGCTTCCCAATGGAGGAAGTCATAGTGGTCAGATAACTGAATCTGACAGACATTGATTGGGAGATCCTGGTGGCCAAAGTCACCAGGAGTTAGACATTGCTGGATACCTCCCATGACTGTCTACTGATGCAGCTAGTTTACATGGAAAAAGAAACTGTTAGCAGATAAGGACCTCCAGGCCCACCGAATCTGTCCAAGTGTTCAATCTCCATTTTACTCAAGGATCCTAGGTGATCTGGGTAATCCCCCCATCTCCAGAATTGCCTTGTACCTATCCCATGCAACCTTGAATCCCATTGCTGGTTTGGCCCCCACCACTTGCTCAGCGAGTGGATTCCCCCCTTCTACAACCCTTTCTTTGAAGTGGTGTTTCCTGATGTTTCCCTAGAATCATCTGCTATCTATTTTCATGTCATAACCCCTTGTCCTTAAGAGCCTCTTATTCTGGAATATACTGCTATCTGGGATTATACTCTTTTGGTACGTAACAGTATCTATCACGTCCACCCTTTCCATCCTTTGCTCCAAGGTATACATCTTGAGGTCTTTCAACCTCTCCTCATATGTCAAATGGCTAAGTCCTCGCTCCATTTTCATTGCCCTCTTCTGGACCCTCTCTATTCTCTTCACTTCCCTCCTGAGGTACAGTCTTCAGATCTGGACACTATATTCAAGGTCTGACCTCACCAGCTGTTTGCAGTGGCATTGCCACCTCCCCCTTCTGCTCATAATACTCATGCCTATGCATCCCAACATTCTAGTGGCCTTAGCTTCTGCTCCCTTGCATTGCTTAGCCACCTTGAGATCATTATATATGATTACACCAAGTTCTCTCTCCTGCTCTATCACTTCCAGTACTCTGCTTTTAGATTACTATTCCCTTTGGGCATAACTTTGCACTTTTTGGCATTTAAGCTCAACTGCCACACTTTGGCCAATCCTCTAATTTGTACAAATCCATTTTCATTTTTTCTACCCCATCAACAGTGCTTACTCTGTTGCAGAGCTTTGTACTGTCTGTATAGTAAATAGATAGACTTTCCTTAAGCCCTTCCACAATGTCCCCAATGAAAATATTGAACAGAATCGGACCCAGTGCCAACCATGTGGTGCCACACTAGTCACCCTTCCCTACCCTGATGGAACTCCATTAATGATCACCCCTTTGCCTCCTTCCCTCCAGCAAATTTTTCATCCATCTCATCATCTCTGGAGCCTCCCCCAGGGCTCTTATTTTGTGCAGAAACATTCTGTGCATCATGATGTCAAATGCATTACTGAAGTCAAGGAACACCATATCCACTACAAAACCCTTAGCTGTGCCTTTAGCCTCAAACCCAACAGTCATTTTATCAATGCAATATTTTGATGGTTATTGTTTATTAATGTACTACATTGGATTCCATCACTCTTTTCTGGGTTTGGGACCAGCTGGTATGAGGATGGCTGAGACATATAAGGTGAAATTATATACCTTGTACATAGTATAATTAAGTGTATATAGTTCTTTGTAAGTAGCTTAGTTGTATGTTTGTCAATATGGCATTGTTTTATGAACAAGTAGTAGTTAGCTTTAGTTTGTATGGTGAGACAGTATCACTGTGATAATGTGGTGTCCCTGTAGCACATGTTAACTGTTGAAAAAAATTTCTAAAAAATAACATTTCCTTTTTTAACTAGGAGATGCAGAGTTGTCTGTCTTAGAAACAAAGGTGTTGAAGGCTGCACAGCATGGTTGTTCAGGAATATTAGAAAGATCCAAGTTACAACAAAACTGCTATATTCCAAAGTTTAACATACAATGGTGTCCTAAGTTGAATTGTTTATTTGTTTATTTGTTTTATTTTTATTTGTTTAAATCTAGGATTACAAATACCTTTGAGCCGAGGCTCTTTGACAAAGGTTTCACATCAGAAATGGTACATACATAAAAATAAGCAAAACTGCAGCAATTTACATAAATCAAATACATAAGTCAGTGATCACAAAGATGCAACAACTAGAAGGAATAACAGGGGGTGGCCCAGAGATGGCATCTAGGGGAAAGGAGTGTAAATGAGAGAAATGAGGGGGACACACACACACACACACACACACACACACACACACACAAAGAGACTAGCACATCACAATGGCATTGTCAAAAGGACTGCAGGGAGAGGTGTTAGTGGATTGGACCAGTTAGGGGTGGCAGTCACAGGAGCTGGAGGCAACTAGAAGGAGGCATAGTCTGGTTTTGAACATACCCAGGATGGTGGTAAGGGGGATGTCAGAACTAATGGCATTCATCCAACTGGGACCACGGTGAGCAAAAGAACATTGGACCTGTGCGGTGCGACAACAGGGAACCTGAAATAGCTGATGTTCAGCCCCACTGGTGTTGTGTGGATTTAAACTGGGGTTCAGGAGAGCTCAGACACCAGGGGGAGCAAGGCCTAAGGCTATTTTTATCATCATCAGACAGGTCTGGTACTTTATGCAGTCGGCAAGTTGTAGCCACCCCATTTGGGCAAATAGGTCACAAGTATGAGTGAGATGATAGGCTCCAGTGGTGAGCTGACAAGCCTTGTTTAAGGAGGTCACAATACATTTGAGAGCAGTAGCAGGTGCAGAGCCATATATAATGAGGCTGTAGTCAATGATGGAGACAACTAAGCTAAGAACAGCTGCCTTAAGGGCATCCGGGGTGAGGTGTTGTCTATTCTGGTAGTGTAAACCAACATGTGAATTGGCAGCTCTGGCAACATTATCAATGTGTGCTCCATAGGATAGGTTAGGGTCAAGTGTGATTCTAAGCTATTTAAAGGATGCCACCTGTTCCAGGGTAGTCCCGAGGTCTGTAGAAATGACCAGGGGGTGAGACCTATGCTTTTTTTTTGGGAGCTGCTAAAGAGAAACGACTTGTTTTTTTTTTTGTGGTTTAGGACCAGTTTGTGGTCACCGAACCAATTCTCAACTGCAGTGAATCCTAGCTGTAAGTTGTGTTGAAGGGTTTTTGGATCTTTGTGGGACGTGAGAAGCACAGTGTCATCAGCATAGAGGATGATTTGTTCAGGGCAGAAAAGTGGAATTGTTGTTTAAGCACCCCCCAGAATGAATAAGAAACAAACAATGAAAGATCCATACTACAGCCCATAAATAGAAGCAGAAGTCATGGTATTATAAAAAGATGCTTTTATTTACATAACTATAAATTAAACAAGTAAGACACCATGTTACTAACATTTGATTTTTCATATTCTAACTTTGAATACATTTTTCCATAACATAGACTTCATGAGCTATCTTTATATTTTGCATACCAACAGTAGCATATATATGCATCTTAACAGAGGCATAGTCATGAGAAACAAACAGACTTTATTTTTTGCCCTGAGAGTCACAACAGGTCTCTCCAGTAGCAAAGTTGTGCCTATATTTATATATATCATAACAATAACTGGAAGGAGAGGGAGAGAAAAAGACAAAATAAAAAAAAAACCTTGTACAGGATAAGCAGAAAGATAGACAGACATGTGGGGAGTAGTGCAATGTACTGGCTGTGAGGCAGCAGTCTTCCGGGAGCCTTTCTGGAGGCTGAGATGCTGCCCTATTTGCAGACAACTCTCTGCCCTGAGGGAAGAGATTGCCCGTCTTCAGGCCACACTGGACAGTAGTAAGGAAACCTCTCCCACCCAGGGAACACTAGGGCCACCACCACTGCCTCAGAGAGTGCCAAGAAAATTCAGCAGGTGGACCACAGTGGGCTCAGAGAGGGTGAGGGTGGTGGAACAGAGGCACACCCAGTCAGTTGTACAACTCCACAATCCATACACCATTCTAGGGGAGCATAGTTCCCCTATGGATGCACTCACAGAGGAGACTAAGGAGGCTGCAGACAATGGTCACAAGGGAGGCCCACAGGAAGGTGGCAGAGGACACCACAGGGAAAGGAGGCAGCTCCTGGTGGGGGACTCAGTTATTAGGGGAATAGAACTGGAGGGAGCAGGGAAAACTGAAGTAAGGTGCCTGCCTGGTGCCATGGCTTGGAGGGACGGGAAGTGCATCATGAGGATCACAAGAACAGCTGCACGGGAGACTGACCATGACATCATTGTCCACCTAGGGATGAATGACTTGGCTCATCATGAGATTAGTGCAGTGCAGGAGGACTTTGTAGAGTTGGGGAGGGGCCTAAGACAAGTAGCACACACAGTATCCTTCTCAGAGGTGCTGCCTGTCTATGGCATGGGTGAGGTGAGGGTACTTCGCACCATGTGATTCAATGAATGGTTGAAAAATGGTGTGGAGCACAGGGGTTTTGTCTTCATGGGGGACTGGGGTTCCACCTGGAGGGATACCAGCCTATACTGGCAGGATGGTCTGCATCTGCCCAGGAAGGGAACAAGTCTTTTGGGCAATCAGTTTAAATGCTTCATTGGCAAGCTTTTAAACTAGTCAAGGGGTGAGGCACCAATAAGAAGCAGGAAATTCCCAGCCTCCCCATACAAAACAGGGTACTAAATGAGGAAAAGACCAATGTAGAAAGGTCAGTGGGGGATGCTGCTACAAGAGGTAAAGCCATCAAGAAATGGAGAGCAATAAGTACCAATGCCCATAGTCTGGGTAACAAGCTTCCTGAATTAGCGGCCTTGATGGAGGAGGAACATCTGGATATCATGGCAGTCACAGAAACATGGCATACACAGAACCATGACTGGGCCATAAACATACACTCATCTACAGGAGGGACAGGGAGGTAAAGAGGAGGAGGAGTAGCTCTAATAAGGAAGGAATCAAATAGAACAAAGGTAAACAGGGAGGAGAAGAAGTAATTGGGTCAATGGAGAGTAAACACCACAGGGGGAGCCTGGGGAGGAAATGGACAAGGAAATGATAGTGGTGGAGGATTTGCTGATGGGCATCGAATATGCCAGATGTTAACTGGAGTGTGCTGTTGCAGCCACTCAAGAGTGGGCTTCGATGTTCTGGTGGCGCCCGATAACTAGTATTGGAACCCACTTGAGAGGAGCACCTTAGACCTGGTACTCAAATGGAGATGGAGAGAGGATCACAGTTGGTAGTGGGCGCCACTGAACTAAACCATCAAACAGTGGTTCACTATTAAACACAGTAGAGTCGCTGCCAGGGCGCGTACTGGACTTTGAGGGTGACTTTGCCAAAGGGTGAGTCCTGGAATACCAGCAAATGGGCAGGAAGGAGGTGGAAGAACAATGTGAATAATCAAACTGCCAATCCAGAGGCACAAGCTTTTTGTGTGATGCAAATAAACAAAACAATATAAGAAACACTATGGTTCTCAAAGGAGGCAGGAAAGGTTGAGAGACAAATTAATCTATCTGTAGTACAAGGAACTGGCAGAAGGAGCAGGACAGAGAATTTGTACTAGTTAAAGCAAAAGGAAGCTGGAAGATGATCAGAACAGCAAAGGCCCAAACCAGAGAAAAGATAGTAACCTTAAGAAGAGGGATAAAACCTTTATAGGCATATCAGGAGGCATGAATATCAAGGAGGGAAAGTGGGGTTCAATAAAGGTGGGGTAGAGGGTGACTTGAAAAGGCAGAGATACTGAAATAAATGTTTTTGCTCAATATTCACAAATGAAGAGGGAGGTACTAACCAAACAATAGAAGCATTTGATACAGAAGTTGATACCAGCCCATTTACAGAAGAAGGGTTCTGGAAGAACTCTTAGATGACTGGATCCCCGACCGTTCCAGGTGGCGCAGCTGCACTGGGACACCATCACAGAGGAGCACTCCCAGCCAACCCAGGTGTCATGGGGCCATATGCAACCACCAGTGGCTAAGGTAATAACCCACAAACACGCATGGACACACACCAGGAGCGCGATCAATGGAACTGGCTGGGCATGGAACCACACACACCACCAGGGATGGGTGAGGTCTCACATGGCACATGAACAGACACACACACACACACACACAATGCACCAGACATGCACAAAGGGTAGGAGGCACACTGACCCAGAATGCTACCCTAGCCACACACACATGTCCACAGTCCACCATGACCACCGCCTGTCATTGTGCATGTCAGATGTTGCACCATTGCAACATTGGTGTACAGCCGCAATGCAGGCATCATCATGCACGCAATGGTGGACAGCAGCCGGGAGGGTGTGCAGATGGACTCTGTGTCTATGCGTCGGCTGGTATACCCACCTGTGCATTGCCCGCTGAATGACTACAATGCACACAGAGCAGCATCAGACCATCAGCCGTGTTGGGAGACAGGTCGTCATGCGCCACAGTGCCCCGCCACCACGGATGCATGGCGAGCCCCACTGAGACCCACCAGCACCGACAGGTTGACCACTGGCCCCGGGTGGCACCGATGGTCCCCCAGGGTTCCACTGCATGAATACGATCCATGCTTGAGCAGAGGTCTGCGTAAGCACACCAAACATGCCCACCAGGTGTGCTCGGATGCCCACAGCTGAACCCGGTGTCGCATGATGGTGTCACACAACACGAGAATGGGGGTGGACAGTGCATCATGTGGTAGTTCGCGATGCATTTAGGCAACTAACTGTGTGCCCATTGTGGCCATGACAGTGCAGTGATTGCCTGTGTCTGCCTATCAACGACATCGGTCACATCCTTCCGCAAACGGTCCATCCCTACCAGGAGCAGAGCAGTGTTTCTGCTGTGACGCTCCTTTGCCCACTCCAGAGCCGCACGCAGTGCATCCACTGCCATCGCAAGCTGCATCTGCTGATTGACTGATGCTTGCAGTATGCAGGTGTGCTCATCCAAGAGGTCATCTGCCTGATTGGCATCCTGTCCCTCAGGGTGTGCATGGCCCTGATGCTCAGCACCCCTTGAGGGTGAGCGCTGCACACCAGGACCAGGCCTGGGCATGTCCACAGGTGGTGCACTGATGCTGCCCCCTTACACTGTACCCCCAAGCCCATTGGCTGACTGCTGATGCTTGCCCTCTGGCTGCCACTCCCCAGGACTCACTGGTGCTGCCGCAGAGGCCGCAACAGTCCCACTGTCCTGTACACACACCAGTGCTGCCCCACCGGTGCTGACAGGCACAGGCTGGGACTGTGATGACACACAGGCCTCCATGGTGGCACCACCCACAGCCATGGCTGCGATGTTACCTGCTGTGTGGCCATCCTGTGGCATACATATGTCACTGCCCATGACATTGGCAACATCATCATCGGTGATGGTCCCGGCACCAACCCGAGTCACAGCATGCTGGCATCCATGGATGCAGGCACACTGGGACACGGGCAGGGCCTTCTCTGCACCTGTTCCAACAACATCAGTCTGGACATCCAGGCGGGCCCACTGTCGCACTGAGTCGCATATTCCTGTGGAGGTGGATAGGCCCTCCTCCATCTCCATCTGACTGGCCTCAGTGGGGAGGCCCACTACCGCTGACCCATGCAGATGCTCAGGAGCTGTAAGGGAAAACAAAGTCATGTTACTGCATGTGACCTACCCTGTCCCCCAATAGACAGACCATGACCTACCATGCAGTGATGGGCTACTACCTATCTGGAATCCACCACCTGGAACACCCTCAATGGCACAACACTGCATGCTGCCAGCAACCCTCTCCTCCTGTGGGGTCAGGTGTGTAGCACCTCCGGCTGTCTCCCACCTGTCGCAGATCGTGCTGCCCTGATGGCAGCCATTTTCTCCTTAATCCTCCTCCTGTCTGTGCCCATCTTCTTCTTGCACTCCTGCACAGAGTGCTGGTGGCTGCCATGCAGGTTCACAGCATGTGCCACCTCCTCCCATGCAGCAGCATGGCCTGTGGTGTTCCCTGGTGTCTGCTGAGAAGTGGCTCCTTGTCCAGGTAGGCCTCAAACAGGTCATCCGTCTCGGCCTTGGTGAAATTTGGCCTCCTCCTCCTCCCACAACTCTGTTCCTCTTCTCCCACAACTAGCTCAGTCATAATTCAGCCTGTGAGAATGACAGTTGTTACCTGTGACTGTGCAGTCCCATGCATATCTCAAAATCCACAGTCCACACTCCCAAACAGCATGCAACTCACCAATAGACTGCAGTAACCGACTATGGCCAGTGCAGCCCAATGTCGCACTTTTATAACGCAACCCATGCAAATGAGGTGAGGCGCAACTTTAAGTGGATGCAAATTGCAGTGCTGTGCCATTGAATGGCTGATTAGTTGATTTGCTTATGACAGCTGAATATCGTGCTTTTGCGCATTGCGCAATTATGTTGAACGTGCTGAGCCAAGGACGCAGTTCTGTGACATGCACAGTACACATCTAACTGCACATGCCCAGGTTGATGATGCAGGCACCTGCCGCGTTGCTGACATGCTGTGTGTGGGAGGCAATGTAGGCATGGCCACCATTGTGCCAGTGGCGCTACAGCGATGTTCACCTATATGGCGCTGTGGCACTGGGGCATTGTAGGTGCACTGGGAAACTGTGTGCTAGGGCCGCTACTGGAGGTGGCACAGGCACCCAATTGTGCTACACACATTGGTTCCAATCATGCTGTGGCTGTCCATGTGCCAGAGACCCTTGACCCTGTGCCAGACCTTTGCCCCCTAGGCACCATGTGTCAGGCATGGGTGCACCACTATCATGCTGTTTGGTGACAGTGTGACAGGGAATGGCAGCACTGTACCGCAAAGCATCTGCTCATGGCAGAACTGTGTTGCAGAGCACCATTTTGACTCTACCGAGCAAGAGAGATGGCAGGAAGGAGAGCTGCCCAGTGGAGCCAGATTGAATTTGCAAACCTGGTTGCCATTGTGGAGCCACTTGTTGGCCCACTGTTTGGTGAGGCACCCCTGGACAGGTCCAGGAGTCAGGTGTGGCAGGAGGTGGCCGACGCCCTGGAGGAGGCCACAGGAATGGGGCAGATAGCAGAGCAGTGCCGCCACAGATATGGGGACCTGAGGCGGAGGGACCCAGACCTGCTTGCCCACCTGTGGGCAAGTGCCAGAAGGGACACGGTGCCACGGCCAGGTAGGTGTAACGTCCATACACTTTTATATTCCATATGGGTATCACGGTTGCATGTGTCCGGAACATGGGGGGGGGAACCGCCCGTGTTGGCTGTGGTGGTGTTATCAGGGTGTGGGTGGGTGAGTCTGGCTGTGTGGGATTGCACGTACATGGGGGGCAGGGACTTTTGCTACAGGATTGTACTGATGTTCCTCTTTCCATGTTTGCACCTTTAGGCCCAGAAGATAGACGGCTGGTGAGGAGAGGGAGGCACCAGCTGGAAGACTGGCATACCAGGGGGCGAAGGTCCACAGAGGCAGAGGGACCGGCCTGATGATGGTGAGTGCATTACATCCATGATTACTATTGCATGCTGTGTAACGGTGGCAGCGGGCCATGGCCACCATCCATTGACACCACTGCCATGCATGCAACTTGTTACAGTCAGCACTGTCCAGTTGCACTGCATGTCTGGGAATGCATCAACGGTGGTCCATGCGTGCACTGGGTACCTGGCTGTGCCACTGCCTTTGCACCATATAGCCATGCCACTAAACAGCCATCGTGGTGCTGTGCAGGACTTGGCCAGTGGGTGTGTGCAGTGGTCCACATGGCTGTGTGCACCTGGGTGGGCAGGTCTTGTGGACACGATCACTGTGGGTGGTCACACACCATCACAGAGGCATATCCCATGGCTGTATGCCTTGCACAGTGGGTGGGCTGTATGGGGCTGTGCATTCACCCCTATTGACTCTGCTATCTTGTCCTAGGTGGATGGCAGCTGCACATGATCCGGGTGGCATTGCAGGAAATACTGACTGTTGCCAGGGCATCGCTGGACATCCTGCAGAGGATCGAGAGGCTGGGGGTCAGGCGGCGTCATGGCAGGAGGAGCAGCTGGAGTGGGGAGCAGGGCTCCCACTGAGTGTCACAATGCCCCTGATTTCCCCTACCCCCTGGACCCACCTCACACCCCTCCTTCCCTGTACCATTTGTTCACCCCTTCCCCTTACCTGCCCCCACCTGTTATGTGGCCCTTCCCCCACTATTGTATATAGTTTTGTATGTGGTTTTACTGTACATAGTTTTAATATATACATTTTTTTATAACAACTGTGGTGGTCTCTGATTTGCAGCTGGCTACAGGTGCTTAGCTGCAGTGGTGTGCATGGCATCAGGGGTGGTGCATGCATGGGCGTGTGTGTGTGTGTGTGTGTGTGTGTGCAGAGGTGAACCACCTATAGTGTGGCCAGGGGGATCAGTCACTGTCTGTGGTTTGTGTGTTGTACTCTGTGCAATGGATGCCTGTGTGCAGTGGTCCACGGGGCCTGCACTCTGTGCATGGCACCCCTGTCAGACCATCCATGGTGTGTGCAGCTGAAACCCTTGCATATCTGTGACCTGCACGGTCCACTGGCATGTCAGTGGTGGCTGTCCATGCAGGACAGCCACTGTACCTGTCACAATTCTGGGTTGCCTCCTGTCAGTGGTGTGGTGCATGTCTGCCTTGGGTGACACTGTGGCCTCCTCTGTTGTTGTCCCACCTCCATGCTGTGGCTTGTGTGTGTTGCAGGGGATGCACCACTGTCTGTGACTTGTGCTCTGGGCAAATGCTGGTGGCGTACAGCTCCACAGTGCCTGCGCAGAGGGTGGCTGGCACTCCTGTGCCATGGAGAACTGCTGGCCATGTTTACACGTGTTTCCATGGCTCCCGCACTGGGGGCTTGGTTGCCCTGCCATTGCATCCCCTGTGTTGGTGTGCCCTTGCATGGGTGGGTGTTTGTCCATGCACTGTGTTGCATCCTGTGTGATGCATGCTTCCATGCACCACTGTGGGTGTCTGCGCTGGCTGTTGTGGCCAGTGCTGGGTCGGGGTGTGTCCTTGGGAGGGTGTGCAGGGTGCTGTACCACTGGTGGTGGGGTCCGGGGCATGCCCTGTCACATGTGGGGTACCTTGTGTGCTGACGCATGGTCTGTCTCTCAGCTGTACCTCGGTGGGGCTGTGCGTGGTAGCACTGTGTATGCCATCGTTGCATTGCTGTGTGCTGCCACCCGCTGATGGCCAGTGGTTATTCCAGCCCTCCCCCAGTTGTGCAGTGCATGGGGTGTGGGGGTACAATGTCTGTTCTGCTGTGTGTTCCTCTGCCCATCTGTGGCATGGGTGGTGGGCCCCTGCATCCCTGGTTGTGCTGTTGCATTGCTGCCCTGCTGCTGGGGGGCATCCCTGGTTGTGCTATGGTGCATCTGGACTGCTCAGCTGAACATCCCTTGTTGTGCTATGACACATCAGATATGCTCAGCTTCCCCTCCCTAGTTGCACTATGGCACAGGTGGTGCGATATTCAGTCGTCAGCTGTAGGCGCATCTTGGCCAGTGCAGTTTTTGAATATCATGCCTCTTGCACATGGGCACAATGGACTTGTGCTTGCCCCTGCTGTTGTGCACTTTTTGAGTGCAGTTTGAATATCTGGGCCACTGTGTTTAAATTATGTATAATGTATGTGGATGTATATGCATGTTTTTAATATATTTTGTATATAGTAAATTTTAAAGTTGCAATAACATTGTCTGTGAATAACAGCAAAGTTGATCAATAAAAACTGAAAATGAAAAAAACCAAACTGACAAACACTGTTGAAGTGTACTTCGGGGGAGGGCCATAAATGTAGTGGAGTGAGATTCACATGAGAAAGGCAGTTTTCCTAATTGTTTTGTACTAGTGTGTGTCAGTATTTGTGTGTTTATGTACATGCAGTAATTCTTGAATTAAAGTTTGATAATTATATTCTGTTTGTTGTGGTGCAGTGCATATTTTCATTCTGTTTAAAATATTTGGTTATATAGTGTACTGCACTCTTACGTTTTCTGCACATTACCTCATTGTAGTGTGTGTGAGTGCCATCAAGTCAGACACATCTTACTGTGACACACAGTAATCGCCACACTCTGAATTGGTTATCTGTCTGCAGTATTTTTTTACTGCTTCCTTCTATCTAGATAGTTAACTGCTACTGTAGCACTCCCAAATAGCAAAAGCTATAATTTATTTTTCCAGTTTTTGATTTGAGTGAACACTGGTTCAGGTGTTTTGGTGCCTCTGCGGCTGCATCTCTATAGTGTGCAATCTGCGTCTGTGTGTTTGCATCTGTTTAGTGCCAAATCAGCGTCTGTAAGCCACAGTTGCTGTTTTTTTGGCTTTCCATCCACCACAAATTTTAGAAATCTCAATTTGTTGTGAATTTTCTGTGTAATATCAAAAAATGCCTGCAAAGAGACATGCATGCAAAGATGCTTCTGGCCATGGCACTGCTTCCAGTGGCAAGAGTGGCTGTGGGTGCGGTAGTAGTATGTAGCAGAAGTGCATAGTTGATGCCAGTAAAGGAATTTCTCTGACTACGTTTTTCACAGTGCAATCTGTAGCTTCAGTCATGGTTGGAGATGCTGTTGCCCCCGCTGGTGGTAGTGAAATTGCTGATGGCATGAGTATTGCCCCATGTTCAACCTGTGCCAATGGCAACAAGTTAACCAGTTTCCCAAATATTGTGGAGTCTAAAGGCATGACAGTGAGTCAGAGTGTAGTAGATGCCACGCTCCCTGACATCCCCATCCCCATCCCCACATTGGTTGAACATGATTTTGATGCTGATGAAGAGCTGTTGCAATCTCATGTTTCCATGCTGTTGATGAGATCATGCCTGTACCATCCAATCCTTCAAATGTTGGAGAAAAAATATTGTATGATCATAATGATGCTGAAGTTAGTACTTGTACTCCACAGGACAGCAGCCAAGTTGACATTGTGTGCAGATGAGGAGTATGATGATGATTTTTTTTCCCATAATACATTTTATTGAAAGTTATCTTAACAAAACACAAATACATACCAAAAAAAACAGCTATTTAAGTATGCAAGAAAATTCTGATGGATATCATACACAGACAAACACACACACAACTAGTTATCTACTCCTCAACCCCCGTGGCATTTCTACTTAGGCCCTAGATTAACTAGTAATTGGAAATAGAGTGTCCGAATATGTTCCTAACTTATTTAAGTAAGTACTCATGAAGTTGCGACCAATGGTTATATACACGAGATGATAAGGAACCATAGCTTGCTACTAAACGCTCTGCAAAAATGGCTGTTAAGGATTCTTGAACCCATTTGGAGAGGGAAGGGGTCCAGTTACCTAGCCAATGTCTTATTAAAAGTAGGTTGGCCACTGCTGTGGAGAGTGCCATATAATATTTAAATTTAGTGCATTTTATTTCAGAATAGTTCCCTAAGAGACAAATTTCTGGTTTAAAATAAGATTCATGGCCGAATAAGGGAGCTAGTTTTTTTGAGATCCGAGTCCACAATTGCTTTGCAATGGGGCACTCCCATAGTTTGTGGTATAAGGTAGCCATCTTTGCAGAACATGATATACAGGCTGGACTGGATAGCCTTTTCATCTGAAATAGTATGCTCGGAGTGAAATACAGACTATGCAATATTTTAAATTGTGTAAATCTTAAGCAGTCTTGTTCAGATACATATAAACAGACGTCCAGACCGACTGCCACTGACTTTCTGTCCAGTCTAGTTTCATAAAGTTCTGCCAATACGGCGCCGAATTTTGGATATTGGACAAGCCATAGTTTCACAATAATTTGTAGAGATTAGATACAACTTTTCTCTTCCCCATATGTTGAAGAATCTGTGAAAAACTGAATTGGTAATTCCAAGCTAGGAAAGGGCTTTTCAGTAATTTCCTGATACAATTAAATAATTGCAGGACCTTAAAATAAGAATTAGGCAAGAGCTTATATTGTTTACATATGACTTTTATAGGTTTCAACTCAGACCCCACACAAAAATCTTGCATCTTAAGATGTGATAATGAAGGCAAAAGGTGGGTTGGATTGGATTTCCTGCTATACAAAATTTAGGTTTTGAAAAATAGGTTGTTCCTGCATTACAGTAGGATTTATTTTTAAGAGACAGCACAGTTGTTGATGGGCCTTAATACTCCAGCCAATAGGAGTATCTCAAAGTTCTCTTGGTAATCTAGCATATGGAAGAAACAATAATGAATTCAAGGAGACTTTATGCGCCCAGGCCAGACTTTGCTCTATAACCATCCAATTAGGAAGCATGGCTTCAGAAAGGTCAGGTATTCCCCACATATAGTATGAAGCACCATGAAATTCCAGACAATATTTAAAAAAATCAGGAACCTGTAAGCCCCAAACCCATAGGATCAGGAAAGTTTGGAGTATGCTCTCCGGGGAGGTTTGCCAGCCCAAAGAAATGAAGAGCACAGTGTTATAATAGTTATGATGATGATTTTACTGAGCCCAGTTGGGAGCCAGAGAAAAAGAAATTAAAGGTGACTGTGTGTAAGCAGTCTTAGTCTGTCAGTGTTAAATCATCCCCTCTTCAAAGTTGTGATGTGCCAGTTTCTGTTGATGATGATGACCCAGTAGTAGTCATCACAGATAGCGATGGGCTGGTACAGCCCAAGTGTGGCCAGCAACAGAAATCATGTAGTAGTACACCATTCGTGTCATTGTCTAAAACACTGGTGTCCAATCTGCAGCATCTGGGACCTGTGAAAACTAAAAGTAGGGATCAATATCCCTCGTTTGGGATTTTTTTACACAAGATCCAAGTGACAAAGCAGAGGCAGTCTGCCAGTTTTTCCAAGCGCGCGTCAGATGTGGCAAAAAGGGTAGTCATCTGGGCACCGGGGGCTTGCATACACATTTGAAGAACAGGCACATGGCACTGTGGATTCAGCACCAGAGGGGAGCTAATGCCATAGTGGGGCACTCACCCTCATCCATCTTATTAAGCATGTTAACCCCTTCCATGACTGTAAGTAGTCCAAGTAGCCATGTCTGAAATAGTGGTGAAATAGCAGCTGAGGATTACTATAGGCATGAGGAGAATGATGATTCTGAATTGTTGTCAAGTGGCGGTCAGAGTAGCAGCAGTGGTGGTGGTCTATGCAGCAGTATTTCTAGTCCAGCATCAACCCCTGTGCTTAAAACACATAATATAAAATCACTTGTGGACTTGTCATTGTCACCTGTGCACCCCTTTTCATCACACGGCAAAAGCACCACACCCATGGCCGTTTGCAGAGCAGACCCATTTGGCACACCATGTGCAAAACAGGTAACAACTCAGCCCACGTTGCAGAGTCATTTTGCCCGGAACATAAAATAATGCTCTAGCCAACACTTGGAAAGATGGGAAAAAGTTCTGGTCCAACCTCACTGAATTTACAGGAAAAGACAACAGAGAACCACTCTCTATATTAAACCTAAATGGCAACATCACCTCTGATCAAGTCACTATGGCTGATGCGTTCAATGCAGCCTTCACTGATCTCAGCCCTGTGCTACCGCCAACCTTCTTTGATCTGCCACCAGACACCCTAATTTCTGACAAAACAAGCAGTACACAGGGGCACCGGCATTTTTATTTTAAAACCATCTACAAGGACTTAACAAAAAAGCATCTTCTTAAAGCACACGGTAGGTCTAGATCCAGTGGTGATTCTCTTGATCTGAAACTCCTCGCTCTCACCATAGACGAAGTGCTGACCCCTATCACCAAAATCCTCAACCACTTACTCATGCTTTCATAATTCCACCCAAAACAGATATCCGCTGTGGTGACACCTGCCCATAAAAGTGGTGAAAAAACAATTACCAGTAACTACTGACCAACTTCCATTCTCCCCCCAAAGCCCAGGAGAGAAAGTTGACGACCAGCTTGCAGATTACCTTGCAAGCTACAACCTACTTTGTCCAGAGCAACATGATTTCTGCAAGGGGCACAGCACAACCACAGCTCTCCTAGAATTCAGCTCTTACATCCATAATGCCTTGGACCAGGGATAACTTGTGGGAACCACCTTTATTGACTTGACAAAGGCGTTTGATACTGTTAACCACTCATTGCTCCTGCAACAATTAACTTTCCTAGGTCTCTCAAATGACACCACACAATGGTTTCAAAGATACCTCAGTGACAGAACCCAACAGGTTAGAATTGGTGAAACCCTCCCAACCTCCCTCTCAGTCCGCTCTGGTGGTACCAAAGGTTCCATCTTAGGTCCTATGCTAGTCACTGTTTTTCTAAACAGTCTCCCTACATCCTGCCCTGATAAAATCTTACTTTATGCAGATGATGCAGTCATCCTCCCCTCCCACCCTGAGCTTTCCTTCCTTCAGTCACAACTACAATCAAGCTTTGCTGAAGTGGCGATGTGGTTTAAATCTCATAGACTCATTGTCACTACAAGAAAAGTAAATCACTGTTGTTTCATGGTGCCCACAGCAAACATAAAGACAGAGGTCTCTGTATCACTACAGGGATGGGGTTCCACTCGAACAAGTTCACCTGTTTAAATACCTGGGTGTGATCCTTGATTGTAAGCTTGACTACTCTGAACTCATCGATTACATAGTAAAAATCATGAATACCCTCATTGGCCTGCTCTATAGGCACAGGAACTGCCTCATGACCAAAGCACCAAGTACTGCCATCCAGAGGTCTGTCATCTCAATAATTGACTATGGGCTAGTGATTTATGGATCTGCCACTGACACTGCCCTTCAACATGTAATCATTGCACTAAACAAGGCATGTCATCTCCTGACATT
The DNA here is from genome assembly GCA_016271365.2 of Neoceratodus forsteri. Taxonomy (NCBI): domain Eukaryota; kingdom Metazoa; phylum Chordata; order Ceratodontiformes; family Ceratodontidae; genus Neoceratodus; species Neoceratodus forsteri. The sequence continues at coordinate 1,158,194,691 of CM028132.1, read as the reverse complement.
GGCCCACTGACTGTCACACACCTGCGACATCTACGAACAAGCAAACTGGCTCCAACTTTCTGGTAGGATTAGGTGTCAAACCTGCATCCTAGCAAAAAAGCTCACCTTGGCACTCCTATCCTCTGGGATTCAGACCCTGCTTGCTTTTCATTGTGGTACACGTCAAAGCAGAAGCTCTGAAAGTCTTACTTTTACCATTCCCCACTGCTGAACTACCCAAGGCCAATGTTCCTTCAAATCCAGAGCCTCATCCTAGTCTAACTCACTTGCATCAGAAATATTAAACAGCTCAACTCTGGGTGCCTTTAAGTACAGACTGCGACAACACCTTGTCACTAGGGCCTCTAGTGACTGCTTCTCTTAGCTAGCCTATTCCTCCCCCCATCCTGTCCTCCATTCTATGTTTCCCCATCCTCTCCCTTCCTACCCCTTCTACCTTCTCTCACTCTGCTCTTCACCTCTACCATCCTGCTTATGACTACTGACTCCCAGGTTCCCTGTCTCACCCTCAGCTGTTGACCTCAGGCTCACTATTGTATATATGCTTTGCAGTGTATTTTGCTCACTTTTGTATTCATAGAGTGCCAAGCTGGGGATTTTTGGATTTTCATTGGTGACACTTTCATTAAGTTCTGTGCTGAAATTTTGGACTTTTTGGTTTCTTTTATGTTATTATCTTTCTTTGATTATAGAACTGTCTTATGGTAGTGAGAGTACCATTACATTATCTCTGGACAAACAGTTCGTTGGTCACTGGCTAGTGAGAGTGCCTGGTGCCCAGGGACTTTTATTATTTTATTATTAGTGTATTGTTTTGATTATTTTATTTGGTTTTGCAGGGTTTGTGGGAATTTGGGGTATTGTGGTTTGTTCTTGATATTTTGTTTTTGATATGATTACTTTGGGGGTTTTACTTTATTTTATTTTTTAACTCTAGACTGCAACTATTTTAGGATCCTGTTATTTGGAATTTAGGATTACTTAGAGCTGATCCTTAGCCACAGTTTAGTGGTATTTGTAGAATGTGTCTGTTTGCTCCTCCAGACCTGTGCTCTTAAGCCCTCCTCTCTCCGCCCTCAGCCCGTTCCTCCCCTGTCTCTTTTATTTACCGCACTGTCACATGCTGGGGATTGCTCACAGGGGGGTAGGGGTAGGTGGGTTGGGGGGCACAGATATTGGAGTTCGAATGAGCGGACCTCTCACATGGGGTAGTTAGGTCCAGAAGATGCCCTGAGGCAAAATGGTGTCTGGAACGTGGTGGTTTATGTCTAGATCCCCATGTGAGGCACACCACCCCTTTGGGTGGGCAAATAAGCTGGGATGGCTCACAAACATCGTCCAACTCGGGCGTTGTTATGCAATGCCAGATCCATAAAAAACAAAACTGCACTTGTGCAGATTTTGTTGGAACAGCGGATCTGGTTGCATCACCCAAGACCTGGTTGGATGGAAATGCTGCTCAATTTTGGAGGCAGCTATCCCGCCCGGGTACTCGGTGATACACCACCCAAGATTGGATCACGGGGGGGTAGCGGTCTGTTTTAATGCCGAATTGGGCCTCATGGATGTACCAGTAGAGGAGGTCAAATCCTTTGAATGTACCATGGTAGCAGGTGTGGGGCGCAGGATAGCTCTCATCTATCGTCCACCTGGGGATGAAAAGCTATTCCTGCAGGAAGTAGCTGACTTTGCCGCTGAAATGGCATTGGAGTCACCCAGACTGATGGTTCTGGGTGACTTCAATGCCTGGGTCAATGACGAATCCTCCCTTTTTGGACAACACTATCTCCAGCTGATGATATCACTGGACTTCACACAGGTTGTTTCCTCAGCTACCCATAATGGTAGGCACTATTTTGATTAGTTCAGGCCTATAATAAGGCCATTTCCTCAGCTCTTGGCCTGATTGTCCCAGTCCATGTTCATCCCCTTCCTCTTCGCCCTTAGGCCCCTTGGTTTGATGGGTCTTTGAGGGAGCTGTGGAGGTTGGGAACGTAGGACAGAATGTTGCTGGTGGAAATCTGCCTTGGATGCTGACCGTCTTATCTTGTTGGAGCATTATCAGCTCTACCAATCAGTGATCTCCCATAAGAAGGCAAATTCCTGTCCAGGGAGATCACTGTCCTCAGAATCAACTGGCCCAACTCTTCCGAACTGTGGACAGGCTGGCAAACCCAGCCTGTCTGCAGCTCCATCGAGTTTTTTCCCAAATTGAGTGTGATGAGATTGATCAATTCTTTGCGAATAAGGTGGCCGACATCAGGTCAGAGATCTGTCAGACCCATTCTATGGGGGATGCTGTTGGTCAGTGCTTGGTCACTGTGCCTCTTGTTTCCTGGAGTATCTTTGACCTGCCAGAGTTTGTCGATATTATGAGGATTGTCCAGGGGATGCGCCCTATGTGCTGTAGTTTAGATCCGGGCCCTACTTCCCTAATTTTGGGTTGTAGTGATATCATTGGCCCACTTTTGGCTCAGATTATCCAGTGCTCCTTGGAATCAGGAGATTTTCCAAGCTCCCTGAAGGAGGCGGTGGTTACACCCCTTCTGAAGAAAGCTTCCTTGGACCTGGATAACTTAGCAAACTACAGACCTATCTCAAACCTTCCTTTTGTGGTAAAGGTTATCGAGAAAGTTGTGGCAACTCGACTGGAGAACCATTTGACCATCCATAGTATATACGAACCTCTCCAATCTGGTTCTCATAAGAGGCATAGTACTGAGACTGCTCTGGTTCGGGTGCTCAATGATCTCCTGATGGCGATAGATCAGAGAAACCTCTCCATCTTGGAACTTATTGACCTCTCTTCAGCTTTTGACACTGTGGACCATGGGGTGCTGCTCAAGTACCTGGGGTCCATATGTGGACTGATTGATACAGTGCTCAGATGGTTTTCATCTTTCCTCACCAGTAGAACTCAGAGAGTTGTCTCAGGAATTTATTCTTCCAAGTCTTTCTCTCTGCTTTGTGGGGTTCCCCAGGGTTCGGTGCTGTCCCTCATGTTGTTTGCAGTGCATATGTTGCCCCTCAGAGACATTGTAAGATGGTATGGGCTGAGGTTTCACTGTTATGCTGATGATACCCAGCTCAACCTGTCGTTTGCGCCCAACCAGGTTAGTGCTCTCTCAGTATTTAACAACTACCTTGCTGAAATCCAAGACTGGATGAATTCAAGTGGGTTAAAGTTGAACGCAGGTAGAACAGAGGTTTTGGTGGTGAACCTGGGACATAGGATAGAGGGGTTGAGGACTGATTTGCCCTCCAGTATATTCTTGGGGGGAGCTCAGATCCTTACCTCTGAATGGGTGCGCGACCTGGGAGTGGTACTTGATGATGGGCTGACCCTCTGTCATCAGGTGTTAGCAGTCATGAAGACAGCCTTTTATCATCTCTGGAACATTGCCAGGATCAAGCACCTTGTTCCGTCCAGTGATCTGCTCGTACTGGTTCATGCCTTTATGACCTTGTGCCTTGACTATTGCAACTCCCTTTACTTAGGGCTTCCTGGGGTTGATATCCACCACTTGCAGCTAGTGCAGAACACTGCTGTTCATTTACTGACTGGGGTATCTAGGTAATCTCATATTACCCCAGTGCTGCTTGGTCTGCACTGGCTGCTGATTCAGTGGCAGATCACCTTTAAGGTAGCTTTGTTAACCTACAAAGCCCTACACAGACTTGGTCCTGACTACTTGAAAGAGCTTCTGATTCCTTATGCCCCTGTGCATCAGCTCCGCTTGGTTGATGAGGGGTTGCTGGAGATTCCAAGGATTACCTTGAAATGTTCCGGAGCTCATGCTTTTATGTTTGCTGCCCCAACCCTCTGGAATTCTCTACCCTGTCAGCTTTGGGAGTGCAGGACTATGGGGAGCTTTAAGCAGGCACTGAAAACGTTCTTATGGTCTAAAGCATTTCCTGATATTTTGTGATTTTAATTGTGTTTTTATGAATTATCTGAGACTGTTGTGAAGCACCTTGATATTTGAAAGACGCTCAATTAAATAAAGACTATTATTATTATTATATGCTTTGCAGTGTATTTGCTCACTATTGTATCTGACAAGGCCCTCCTGCTGCCAATTTGTCTTATTTCTTTTCTCAAGTGTCTGTGTTTTTTCTATAGTACTTGTCCTCTGGCGTGGAATCTTTGCAAAAGAGCCTGGCTCAAAGGTGTATCTGAAATCTTGATAAATAAATAAATAAAATGAAATACCCACCCAGTCATGTAGTGTCACATGAACTGAATGATGCTGTAGCGGAAATGCTGGCAACTGACCTGTTGCCCATCTCCCTTGTGGAGAATTCTGGATTCTGGCATTTTGGGGCATGTGCATGTCCCAAATGGAAAGTCCCTTCCAGGACATACTTTTTCACCCGTGTGGTACTGGAGTTATACCAGACTGTGACAGAGTCTGTAAGACATGCCCTTCAACATTCCTCATCACCATTTATCCACTTAAGTATGGATGTGTGGACAAGTGGCAAAATGGCAGGCAGTTTACATTTGTGTATTACTACACACTGGGAACAGGTACCAGGGGTTGTCTCTGCTGGCAGTATTAGAAATCAGCATAGTAAGGCAGACTGTTGTGGTAGCAAACCTCCTGCAATTTGACAGCATGCAAAGCTTGCAATGCACAGTGTGGCTGGTTCCTACATTGGTGAACACATGCTTGACTTTCCACTGACCAAAATTGATGAGTGGCTGAACCCCCTGTCCCTGTAAGCTGGCTTTATAGTCAGTGACAATGGCTTAAACATTGCGAAAAGTATCATTGATGGTGGTTTTGTTCAGGTCAAGTAACCTGCAGCCAGCCAAAGCCACCAGTCACTATGACAGTGAGAGGGAATGTGTTCCCATGCCCATGAACACAAGTAACCTGCAGCCAGGCAAAGCCACCAGTTGCTATGCCAGTGAGAAGGAATGTGTTCCTGTGCCCATGATCACAAGTAAACTGTAGTCAGCCAAAGCCACCGGTCACTATGCCAGTGAGAGGGAATGTGTTCCTGTGATCAGAACCTGCCTGAAGGATCCTGCATCCAATCACAACCACCACACTTCTTATTATCAATAGTTTACAGTGAGTATGTACTAATTTGTCATACTAAGGAATTTCCTTGAGCTGTGTGAATGCTTCCTTTCACATTTTTAAGATGTACTTGAGAAGCACATACAGTAAAAATATTTTCTTTTTTTTTACAGGTTTACAGTTTTAAACAGCTTAATGGTCCGGAGGACAGGGGTACTGCAGTACTGTCTACTACCACCTATAGGATATCAATTTCAGGTAAGCATATCAATCTTATTTCATCACTTCTTTGAGGTATTTCATTTTTGAAGTCCAGTGTAAATCATACAAAGTAGGTGATAGGTATGGCAGATAATATATTTTTCATGCACATCAGTCACTGGATTACTTCAGCATAACATGGGGTTGAACAAAGTTTTATCCGGGTAATGACAAGACATCTTGGAATGTAACTTAAGACACTGGGACAGTACATGTCACACACACTAAAGTTGTTATTGGTCTTGATGTGGTTTACTAATAGCTCAGTATCTGTTAACCAGAATATAACAGACAGTAAAGTGCCACACTTAGCACAGAATTTAATAGTGAAAATTAAATGAAGGAATCATTATTTCTTCTTCATCTGTTTGCACATAACATTTCAGTGTTGTGTGCTGCCATCAGTGCTTTCTTCAAATAAGAACACATGATGCAACTGGTATGAATCTGGAGCCTCGGAAGATAAACAAAAAACCTGTAAAGAAGTAAAAATGAAATCATTCAAGAAACTTGTTTCCAAATTATTCCCTCCCCCTCAAAAAAAATACTTACCATTCATGGCTTGATAGTTTTCCTTCGGCAAATTTCTCAACAAGCCTTAAAATGTGCAACTGAAGTATGACTGGGTGACCTGTGAGAGAAAAAACAGCCATGATTACATGAACTGGTGGCCTTGATGGAAGAGGGATGCCTGGATATTGTGGCAGTCACAGAAACATGGTACATAGAGAACCATGACTGGCATGTCAACATACCAGGGTACACAATCTACAGGAGGGACAGGGAGGGTAGAAGAGGAGGAGGAGGAACTCTCTATGTAAGGGAAAGGATCAAAGCAATGGATCTAAAGGGTAAACAGGGAGGAGAGGAGGCACTGTGGTTCACCCTGGAGACTGGAAATGGCACTACAATCTGCCCAGGGGTTGTATAGGTTGTATACAGACCCCCATCTCAGGGGAAGGAAATGGACAAAGAAATGATAAAAGGCATCCTTATAATAGCAAAGAATGAGGAGATATTGCTGATGGGGAACTTGAATATGCCAGATGTTAACTGGAGCACCTTTGCTGCAGTCACATACAAGAGCAGGGCCATTCTTGATGCCCTACAGGGGGCATGCCTCAGATAGCTGTGTTGGAACCCACTCAGGAGGGACCAGTCTTGAACCTGGTACTCTCAAATGGGAATGGAGGGATCTCAGATCTAGAAGTAGGTCAGTTACGTATTGCTATCAGAGGCTGAATATAAATAGCTTTTAAGCTCGAGGCCCTTTTACAGTAACTTTAAACAGACAGATTTCTCTGTAGTTTTTGACATAATGATAATACAGTATCAAATATTTTAGAAGCAGAATGTGTTTTTCATGACATATGCCACAGGCCAGTCGGGTGAAACACCTCACGCAGTCTATATTCGTCTGTGTATTGGATCTTAAATCAACCAGTAACTGTCATGAGGCTTTTGTAGCATCTTTTAAAAGCTTCTAAGAAAAATTTTATCTGACCAGGATACATTTGTCTCAGCTGAGTGTTGTGATCTGAAGCTTGTCTCTGGGGTTTTTAAACAAAATCATGTTTTTTACTTGTGTGATGGTCCTGCTTTTTACCTTGACAGAACATTTCTGGACAATTAAAATATTGTCAATTGTTATGATGACTGTACTTGGTAAACCCATATTCCACTTTACTATTTTGACAGGCAGAGTCCATCAAATCATCTATAACGACAAAATTTACCTTTCCAGGGGTAAGAGTTTATTGTCAGCTAGTGACATCGGTAATCTCCACAAATTTAATCTGAGGGAACTTTGTAATAGCACCATTATACAAAGGTTGCCAACAGCCAGAACCAGACAATACTTAGGCTTGTGTGATAAAGTGACATCAGCATGTTCCAACAACTGTTTTATAAAGAAGCTCTTCCTACTATTAGAGGGGCCAGCCAACGAGACAAGTGAAGGGATGCTGCAACCTGATATCCATTTTTCACAATCAGTATCCGTAAGGAAGTGTTTTTAAAATTGTCTTGTAAACTCTCTTATCATAAACTACTCTCTGTGTCTTGACAGTGTTTTGTTTCAAGGGACCACTGCTTTTTATTCCTAACAATGCTGGGTTGACTACTTGTAATTTCTTTAGAGATCTGTGACCGTGATAGTCAAAGACCAGGTCCATGGGCTTTCAAAATTAATGTGTTTACTGCTGGCTACATTACGGTAAACCCTTTCTCTTTAAGAAACAAACTTCACCACTGGACAGCCTAAATCAGATTTTTGGGCTTCTGAATTGAACTCTGTAATGTGTTCTATCAGCAGGAACTTCTGGTCAGCTCCCCAATAATCACCAGAGGGAATGACTACCGTCTGACACAAAATGACAGAGTCTGTGTCGTCGGTAAAGGCACTCTGTCCTGTAACCTATTTAGCAGGTTGTAGAGTTCTACTCTTGCATATGCCGTTGTAAACTAGCTATAAATATGTTGATATTATTGAATTTGTGTAATGATCGCTGGTATATTTCCAGTTTAACAAGTTGTTCTTCCATCATCGATGAAAAAGCATGATGAGATTTCGTGGTATTTAGACAAATACATATTGCAATAATTTCTGGTGTGTCTACATTATGTTTCGTTGTTTGTAAATTAGGTCTCTGCCCAAATTTGTTCTAAAAGAGAATTCTAGAAACAGTTTAGATATCTGTCTCCTTGCAGGGTTAACAGTTATGGCTGCAGGGTTCAAATGTATATTTTCCTTTCAAAATACTCGTTGTATGTACCAATTTTATCCTCTTCAGTTTTGACCCATGAAGGAAACCAGATGTTTCTTGCTTGCTTTTTAGATGCAGCTTGATGTAATCTGCAAAAAGCTCTGTGCATGACTCTTAAAATGCCAAACTTCATAAATGTTAATGATTTTGTAGCCTTTTCCAGTGCCAGGTTTAGTTCTCATTGGAAAAAGGTACCTGTGCAAGTGATCGTTGCTCATCATCATGTGTGCATGATGTTGTTTGAAGTTCTATTTTCAGCGCATGCACGCATATAATGTAAACATGCTTTTTACCAACTGATGGCAGCACTGGAAAGAAAAGACCCTAGGGGGTAAGACTTACTTTACAAACCAAGTACTGAGTGAGATCATCAAAATTGTCATAAATGATGTCAGGATGACTGATCGATACTGTTTGGTTTTGTTAACAAAAGGGTAGAGTTGGTAAATCATAATAGTGTATTTTCTCATCAGGCTGTGTCTTATAGTACAGACAAATGGCATTTGTTCTCCCCAAACAATGACTGCCTAGGTTCGAGTGGCTGTGGTAGCTGCCTGTCCCTCAAAAATTATTCAAACCCTGATCCGTGGTCAGCATTGCTTTCCATTCATGTTCCCAACAATACTCTAACTGCAAAACCCTGTCTCTTTTAGAAATGAAATTTGTGCGTGGACCTATTGAATAACATGCCAAAAACTAGTCCCTGTCATGTGATTTCTATCTTTCTCACAGTAACAGATGTTGCAGCCATGAAAAAACAACCACTAAATTCAAATGCTGTGGGTATTCCATTTATGACTGAATAGCCATCCAAAAGTACAGACTCCACCTTAAATTCACCACTCCTTAGCGCATGCTGAATAGAAATGTTTTCTTTCTCAGATATGTACATAAGCCACTGAATAGCAGGTGTGGAGCTCCTCAATTGTCTGTGGTAGTTGTCTGGGGAGAACAGCAACAGTGCATTCTTTTCAAAATAGAAACCTGTACATCGCCATAGAAATTGAGGTTATGTGTTACTGCATTCTGAAGGGGTCTAAGGATATTGTTTCATACTCCACTGTATCGCCATCTGACTGTTTTAAAATACTTTTCCCTAGTCATCTCCAGTACTTCATTTCTAAATCTGACACAGGCTTTTCGAAGAATTTCAACATCTAACTGACAATAGTAGCAAAGCTGTCTCTTTTCAGATTAAATTTATGTCTGTTAGCTAGGTACCATTGCAAAAACTCTTGCTTTTCTGCAGGCAATATATATCAGAACCATAAAACTGAGCATCGGGCAGGGGCCTACATAATTTTCTATTAGCCTTGGTGTTAAAAATGGGGAAGTAACCTTTAGCAATCTCATTCTCAAATCCAAGGGCTGCGGGATTTTTGCTAGTTTAAAAGGAAGAAAGCAATGGCTGTCAATAAATCTGATGTGTAGGATGTCACTGTGACAAAAGTACTTTTCTCCTTGTGTGAGCAATTTAATATCAATTCTTTCCTTGAATAGCTGGCTAATGATAAGTAACTGTCATAGCCTCTTGCATTGTGCTATAAATGTAGTGTAAATGGGCATCAATAAAATGTCCTACAAAAATCTTTTATGCAATCTTCACCTTCGAATTCCTAGGACCTCCCCCATCTAATTGCTTAGCATACACAAAATTTGGTATGTGCATCCGGTTTCTTGTGTGGCTTCAAAATCAAACACTATATTTTTCAGTGCTTTTACATCTGTGAGTGGTGACATGTAACACAGATGCTTGTTCTGTCATGAAAGAACCACATCTGCTACACTGAATCAATTTACATGTATGAGATCCCTTAAAAATAAAACATTGTTCACACAGTTTCATGGATTTACAAGACCCTGTATCACCATCAGCTCTAGCTAAATGTCTTTCTAGGCACACTGAAGACCTACAAATCTTCTTACATTTGTGACAAGATACTGAGCAATTCCTTTTGAGACAACATCGGTTTAAACAAACTTGCTCAAGTAAAAAGCAGATATGATTTCTTTATGGCTGTAGGCTACATCACAATATTCGCAGAGGTACCGTATGCCTATGAATTTTTTTACATTAGTGATGCCATAAAAATGTTTTTCATGTAATAATACAAACAGTGTTTTAGGAAATCTTTCTGGACCTGTTGAAAATGTTTGCCAGTTTCTTCATTATGATATAAAATCTTAATTTTGACTCCTAAAAGCATTCAAACTGTGACATATCACTAAAAGTGACAGGTCTTTGGTCTGACAAACCTAGCTCAGCATATAATATTTTAGCCTTGTTCAACAACTGACTGTCACTATGTGGATTTAAGAGTGTGAGAATGGAGCCACCAAAACACAAACTATTGTCTCGTTACTTAAATCAATCAGGTATCGTCTCTTTTTTTGTAAAATCCTGCTATACAAGATGGAGCTTCAGTGTCCGTCTCCTCCACCCTGACCCTGGTGGTTTCTGATGGTCGTACCACAAGATGTATAGAGGAACTATGTAATTACTTTAGTATTGCTCTGTAGCATATCAGCTATCTGATCTAAGAAGGTTGCAGCATTTGTTCATTTGGTCTTGTCTTTCTTGGAGAACAAGGGTGATTCAAAGAAGCAGCATTAATCTTTCCTGTATAAAATCCCCATATTGTGTTTTTCTCTTCACACTGTCTAACAAACTTTCTATAGCCTGGTGCATTGCAGCAATAGCCTTCTGTAAAAGATTTTATTTTATCTAGATTTATAAACTTATATATTTGATGAAATTCTGTAGCATTAAATTTTTTTAAACTGCGTTCATATTCCTGTACAGCTTCTAAATACACTGTAGGGGGCACCCTGTTAGCCTGATCATCGTCATCATCATGGTTTTCTAATTCAGACTGTAGACCATTTGTAGCATTCTGTAACAACCTACGCTGTAATATTTTCCTGTCATGTTTTACTTTTCTTATCAACTTTTCACGGATTGTTTTATTTTTTACCCAGATTTTTCTTTTTTGACCACATTTGTTATTTTTTTTCATTTTGCTAGTGATGAAACCCTTTGTACTCAGTTTATGAGAGCTTCTGTGCTTTCACTTTGTATTTTGTTCTTTGTTTTTGGCAACTTTTTCCTCCAAGCCCTTGTACTTTTCATACATGTGGGCTGCATTAAGCATCATCTTCATTTCCCTGATTGAGAATTTTGAAATATGGACTAAAGCAAGCACACTGTTCAGTACAGTAGCTGAACTTTTAAAAAGCTCAGATTTAAGCAGCTGATGATCATAATCCTCACTAGATAATCTGCCCTCAATTACCAAGGCATTAAACAAACAATCAATTGTTTTAAAAATATAGGCTTTCTCAATATTGATCATGTCAATGTCACTTTCTTGAAACCTTTGGCAGAAAACTCTTGAGCCGCTGCTCCTCGATGGCTGTACAATGTTTATTGGCACATTTGGTTCATTTACAACTGCAGAGACTTTGAACCACTGCTCGTAGATGGCTGTACAATGTTTATTGGCACATTTGGTTCATTTACAACTGCAGAGACTCTTGAACCACTGCTCGTAGATGGCTGTACAATGTTTATTGGACACATTTGGTTCATTTACAACTGCAGACTCTTGAACCACTGCTGGTAGATGGCTGATATATCTTGTTCAGTTATGCTATATGTATTCTGGTCACTGACACCAGTTGAAATTCTGCCATGCCTTTGAAAACATCACATTCATGTAATGATCTCTTTTTCCTCTCACACCTGTAGGGTTTGTCTGTGAGGCTGTTTAAAACAGAAAATAAACCCCTGTCACTACTTCAGTATTTTAAAACTTTTATAAGACAACATTTAAACTCTAAAACCTGCAGCATCTACTATTTCTAGATAAAAAATACACACCTTCTGTAGCAGTAATTCAGATTAGCCAGCCTCACCCTCCAGGGTTTCTCTGTGCAGCTATTTAAAAAACAGAAAATAAGCCCCTGTCACTACTTTGGTAGTTTAAACTTTTTATAAGACAACATTTAAACTCTAAAACATGCAGCATCTACTATTTCTAGTTAAAATACACACCTTCTGTTAGTGTTCAACTGTGTATTAGCCAAACGATTAAATGTTTGGATAAGCTTTACTGCCAAGGAGTCCATGGTTCCATGGCTAATTGTTGAATATTTTAATTTTAGCTCAAGACAAAAAGGACAGAGCAAGACTACAACTAACTGCTACTTGAGCTTCCAGTATCTTGAAATGCTTATATAAAATGACTCAGACCCCCTCCCCACCCCAAGTACGTGGCAAGTAGTGAAAACATCTGGCACTGTCCATCAGACTAACAACCCCCCCATTCTCCCAAGGGGGATATATAAGAACCTATGCTAGTCAATGTAGGCTTTTGTTTCTCACTTCAGTGACAGCTGGAAGGCATTAAAAATTTTTCTGCTAATAGGCTGGTCACAGTCTAATTAAAACAGATGCTTTTTATCAATCTTAAAACACAGAGAGGCAGGAGTGCAAATGGTTATGTTTTGAAAAGTCAAACAGAAATTTTGTCTTTTTAAACAGCTGCGTCCTTTAAATTAGTAATTGATAAAACTGCTTGCATACCACTAATCAGAATATAAATCTTTGTAACATACCATTTATTTTTCTATTTAGTACTACATGACTTTTTAATTTTTGATAATGTAACTATAGACATATCATTTATTTTCTATTTAGTACTACATGACTTTTTAATTTTTGATAATGTAACTATAGACATTTTGCAACAAAAAGCATAAAAGCTACTTTTTACAGACCCCTGTAATCCCAAAAATTTTGAGACACACATTTCCAAGAGAATCAATAGGCCTTTGTAGCCATGGCTGTGTAAATGAACAACAGATGTTTTGTCACGCCTTAACAGACAAAGACCCCTACCACACAGCCAACAGGACCGTGAGCTGCAAAAAGTCCATCTATATTTTAAACATCCACAAAAGGCATTGCTTTTCCTACGTGCCTAATGAGGGACGGACACACATACACACACACACACAGCTACCAGGCTCCAAAAAACCCCATCTATATTTTAAACATACATAAAAGACATTGTTTTTCTACGTGTCTAATGAGGGACACACACACACACACACACACACACACACACACACACACAGCCACCAGGCTCCAAAACCCCACCATCTATATTTTAAACATACATAAAAGACATTGCTTTTCTACGTTCTAATGAGGACACACACACACACACACACACACACACACAAAGTGTGTATTTTCAAACAACTCTAAGCAAAGCTGTAGATACATTTTAAGACTGAGTGCTTTAAAATTATTTTGAAAGAGAAACATTATCATTTTACATTCTGTATTTTCATTGTAATATATCATTTTTTCAAAACATTATAAATATCACACACACATTTCATTTCAGCCTTCTCCTTGATACTACACAGAGCTGAGGGTGAACTATAGGTATGTGTATTCTTTTTTCTTATATAGTTTTATTCTTTCTAATTCATGACAAAAGTATAAATAATTAGTTTTAGCGTATTGTTGCAATGCTATCCAGAAAAATTGCTGAACCATCTTATTTACACAGAGGTCCCCCGCTTAGCTTATAAATGTTACATGCTTATACATAAAGCAATCCTTTGATGCAAGTTTGACACAGTCCTACAGATGCATGTTAAATAATTTTGTATACTGTTACAAAAACAGAAAAGGGTACTCACACAGGCAGATGAATTTCCCTGGGGTGGGGTCTCCACACAGATCTGTGAAACCTCTGCACGATCAGGTTCCTCCTAGATACTTCTTTCTGAAAATATCCTAATCAAAACACACACATGCCCCTGCAGTTATACAATAGGCCTACAGGGGCACACATCATACATAAACACTAACTGATTTTTTGGGGTGGGAGGAGCACGGTGGTGAAGAGGGACAGGGGTTCGAGCCAGGATGGTGGGGGTCAGGAGAAAGGGGGGACAAGTGTTCAAGCCAGGATGGTGGGGTGCAGGAGAAGGGGACAAGGGTTCAGCCAGGCCGGTGGGGGTGCAGGAGAAAGGAGGGACACAGGAGTTCAAGCTAGCATGGTGGGACTCGGGTTCCAGCCAGGATGGTCTGGCAGGGGATCGAGGAGTGTACGAGAAGGATGGGGTGGGGGACAGGGGTTTGAGCCAGGCTGGTGGGGGTGCAGGTGAAAGGAGGGGATGCAGGAGTTCAAGCTAGCATGGTGGGACTCAGGTTCGAGCCAGGATGGTCTGGCAGGGGATCGAGGAGTGTACGAGAATGAGGGGCGTAAGATGCTTACAAAATGGTGGTGTTAGGTCATTTCCTGCGCAAGGGGCGGAACATGGGTTCGAATGCATGTCATTTCCACCAGAAGGGGCGAGGCTAGTGCAATTTAGGGAGGGACTTCCGGTTTAACACGGGGAGATTCTGATTGGTCCATTTTAGGCCACGCCCACCTGTCAAATGACGTGGCACACGCTGATTGGCTGAAATTTAACATTTGACGAGATATATGAACTTATACTACTACGGCCGGCAGAGTTATGACCAAATAAACATGGGTGAGAAATTTCACAAAATTCTTCAAAATCATATGAAAGTTTACAAAGGTTCACCAAAATTCCACCAAATCTGAATTCTTTTAATTTACCCAGTTCTATCCCCTATCGCTTAACATCAAAATATAATATATCGTATCGGGAATTTTTAGTAATGATAATCTGGCTATTCTTAAGCTTTTTCCAAATAATAATCTAATAAATGGATATAAAAATATCTGCTACTAGGTTTGCCACCTTTGGAAGAGGCAAAAACCGGATACTAATCAACACCTATAACATTGCCTCTAGCCCCACTACTTATTCTGACTGATCATGCATTGCTCCTCCTCCTCCTCCAAAATCATTTGTCACATCAGTAAAGACTTTAAAGGAGCAGTAAGACCCAACACTTAAAGCAGCAATTCAATAACAATGCTAAGATACTGTACCTGTTCAATTTGCCTTTCTAGCTTCTTCTAATTAATTTATTTAGTTAGTTATTTATAGAAATTGTTTTGTCAAGTAAACATACAGAAATAAAGGCAGAAGAAAAGAAGACTGGGGCAACAGAACCAAGCTCCTAAAGGTCACGAATGCAAATGGAACCAGGCTGGAAGCAGCAGACAAATTAAAATACCTCAGAATGTGGCTTGACCAAGATCTTATGCTAAAACCACACATTGAACATGCCAAGAAAGCCACTCACCCAAAGCTAGGCCTGTTGTACAGACTAAGGAGTATCACACAATGAGACTTGCAGAGCTGTAACTAAATCCATCATGCTCCCGACACACCTCTATGGAGCCCCAAGTACTGGCATCCCTGTGAGAAGCTGAGCTTAACAAACTATGTATGCTATACCACAAAATCAGTAGATTTGCAGCTCAGGCAGACAGAAAGGAGCATCATTGTGCAGCACTAGCTACGCTAAACTGGCCTCACCTCGAAAACAGACCTAAACTTCCTACACTTTGCCTTACATACAAAATCCTGAATAACCACCTGCTTCACCTCATGAATCTAGTAACTCACAAGCAGCATGCAAGAACCCTTTGCACAACCTCCCAACTGGCTCTTGAGATACCAAGGATGCACACAGCAACAAGGCAAAGGTTGTTTGCATACAGAATAATGTAGTACTGGAATAACCTCTCTTCTAACATCCAGAATAGCCCCTCACTCCCATCATTCAAACACTCACTAAAAACCCATCTTCTCACTGGAAGCAACTGCACATGTGTGTCCTAAAAAAAGAACCTCCCCATAAATACCTGAGCATGTGCAGAACCCTCTGACCTGCTTAAACTACTAGTACTTTACAGTTAAACACTTGCACTACCAATGAATGACAGTAATGTTGTTATTATTCACTGCTGACCCTCTGTTGTACTACTGTAACTAATAACTTGTCCTAGATGTTAGGCTATGGCTTACAATGTCTCCAATGTAAATGAGCACATGTGTAGACCCAAATGTTTTCATGTAACTGTTGTCCAGTTTTCTGGATTAAGTATGACTCAGATGTTTGTGCTTTCTTTTCTGTAACTAATCTTGGGTTGCCCCTGAAAAAGGGACCTCTGGTCTCAGTGGGCCTACCCTGTCAACAAAATTCAATAAATAAATTAATAAATAAATGAATAAAGGAAATTTTGTTTACAGATATGACCTGGGACGGAGACAAGGGAAATTCTGTAAATAGTATACAGTGATATAAAATAAACAAATTGTTTGTTTCCTGTAGTGTGTACTTTACATTTTTTTCTGGATTCAATTCCTTTTCATGTTGACAATACTATTTAAAAACCAAAAGAAGTGATGATAGTTTTTTTCTTGAGGACATAGACTAATAAAAAAAGACACCTAAATTCTGTGTTAAAAGACAGAAAAGTTTACCAGCAAATGAAAGTGGAAGAAAACTGAATATTTTACTGTTACAAAAGGTAGGGAAAGACTTTTTTCCCAGCTTTGCTGCAGTGCTGCTTTAAGATGCAGACGGGAAAAAATAGGTTAAGTATCTCCTAATAGTCTTAATGGCCATACTTTACCCCTTCCAGTTTGACTGCTTTTACAAAGACAGGGCTATACTTGTTTGTTTCTTCGACATGCAGCTGAAACAATGAGTGCTATAACAAAAGCTGTTTCAGAATTATGCAAGCTCTCAAAATGGCTCAAAAACCTAGCACTAAGCAAAATTGGATTACCAGGTAGGGACCCAAAACTAGATTACCAGGTAAAATACCTGACAGCTGGCAACCCTAGTCCTACAGTACTTCAACAATTTCCTCTTCATCAATCAGCTACACCTCTCCTGAAGCAGATAGCCCACAAGCTGGCAGGAGAATCCTTGTAATTGTGTCAGTTGTATTATGTTATGTAACCCTCTGTGTCCCAAGGAGCACCACTCTACAGCATTAACTGCTGCCTGAAAACCTCTGGCATCAGAAAAGCAACCTGGACTAAACTCTGGCCATCCTGTAACCTTCTTTGGCCATCCTGTAAACTCCATCCCCACTCAATGACGTTTTCCCTTTTGTACAAAAATAAAATTCTGTATCTGTCTGGTAACAACATCTGTTCTATGGGGAAGTTTGATGTCATTGTCCATCTGGGGATAAATGTCCTGGCTGGAGACAGGGCAGAGATAGCAAGGGTGCAGGAGGAGTTTAGGGAGTTGGGAAGGGGCCCTGCATAGGTAGCAAGCTTTGTGACCTACTCAGAGGTGCTGCCTGTCCATTGCAAGGGGGGAGGCTAGGAACCTTTGGAACAAGAACTTCAGTGCTTGGCTGGAGTACCGGTGCAGAGAAAAGGGTTTCAGCTTCATTGGGAACTGCAAACCCACCTGGAGGAATATGACCTTGTACAAGGAGAGCAGCCTACACCTGTCCAGGAAGGGGACCACTGTCCACAGTGAACGGTTTAAATGTTTAATTGGCAAGCATTTAAATTAGCAAGGGGGGGTGGCCGAAGGATACAGGGAGAACCAAACTGCCCAACCCTACAGGATAATGAAGTCAACATGGAGGACCATAAAGTTGTAATATAGCAGAGGAAGCAATACCCATAGAGGGGGGAGCTGTGGAGGACAGGAGGAAGGAGGATGACAACAAGAAGGACAAACAGGAGGAAAAAAAAACAGCAGGGGGACAATAAAAGGATAAATGGTAGAACGTGAAAGGCTATGTACTGTATACCAACATCTACAGTCTAGGGAATAAAACCCCAGACTTGGTGGCCTTGATGACAGAGGCTGACCTGGATATTGTAGCTATTACTGAGATGTGGTATACTGGAAACCATGACTGGGAGGTAGCATTACCAGGTTATACTCTGTTTAGGAGAAATAGGGAGGGTACAAAGGGAGTGGGGTGGCTCTTTATTTTAGGAAGGGTATTAGAGTGACTGAGATACAAGGAATGTGGGAAGGGCAAAGGTAAGGTGGATCACCCTTGAGACTGTCAGTGGCACTGCTATTCACATGGGCATGACATACAGACCTCCAGCACAGAGGGAGGAGAGGGACAAGGTTCTAGTGGAATCCTTCCTCATGATGGCAGCTAAAGAGGTGGTGCTGCTGGTAGGGGATTTCAACCTGCCAGATTTGGATTGGGGTATCCCAGCTGCTGCCTCAGCCAGGAGCAAGGACATCCTTCACTCTGTGCAAGAGGCAGGTCTCAGGCAGCTAGTGCATGAGCCCACCAGGGAGGGTGCAATTTTGGACCTTGTACTTAACAATGGAGCCAGAATTGAGGAAGTCAGGGTGAGCAGGCACCTGGGATCCAGTTATCATCACACAGATGATGTGGTTCAGCATGAGTATAATGGTAGAGTCAAGCCACACAAAGGAGATGGTCCTGGATTTCAGAAGAGTGGACTTTACTAAGATGAGGATATGTCTCAAGCATAACCTGGCAGGGAGGGGCAAATGGGGCAGAGTGGAGGAACAGTGAGTTATCTGAAAGAAGCCATGGTGAAGGTGACAAACCTTTGCATTAGGCAAGCAAACAAAGGCAAGAGAAAGAGAAAGCCACTATAGTTCTCAAAGGAAGTGGCTGGGATAGTAAGGGCAAAAAGATGACTTCCAGGAAATACAAGGAAACACAGTGGGAGGAGGACAGGGCAGTGTACCTGGATAAACAAAGGGATGCAGGGAAAGCAGTCAGGAAAGCAAAAGCACAAAGAGGAAAAAATAGCACAGGAGGTAAAAAAAAGGGACAACATTTTTATAGGTACATTAGTGAAAGGAGAATAACCAGGGGTGTGAGAGTAAGGCTAAAATTAGAACAAAGGGGTGTGGAAGGGAACCTGAAAAGCATCAGTACTGAACAAATATTTTTATTCTGTATTTATGGAAGAAGGAGAAGGTGAGGTTCACAGTAAGGCAACATGAACAAATAAAGGAGGAGATGAACACCAGTCCATTTATGGAAGACAGAGAGAGTTCTAAAAGAACTCACAAAACTGAAACTGGACAAGGCACTGGGACCAGATGGACTGCACCCTAGAATATTAAGGGGAACTATGGGTGATGCTGGCAGCACCACTGGCAGGCCTGTTCAGAGAGTCACTCTATACTGGAATGGTTCTGGAGGACTAGAAGAGGGCCGATGTAGTCCCTCTTCACAAAAGTAGGAGTGGGGAGGAGACTGAAAACTATAGACTAGTCAGCCTTACCTCAATAAATGGGAAAAATTATGGAATCACTACTTAAAGAAAGGATTGTGGAACACCTTGAATCCAGCAGAGCACAGGATCCGAGGCAGCATGCATTTACAACCAGAAAGGTCATGTCAAGCAAATCTAATTGATTTCTTTGACTGGGTGACTAGGGTCATGGATCAGGGGAGCGGTGGATGTGGCCTACCTGAATTTCAGCAAGGCCTTCGATTCCATTCCACATAGAAGACTGGTAAACAAGCTGGGCAGCCTGTGAGAGGTCACAAGGTGATAAGCTGGGTTAGGAACTGGTTGAGTCATAGAAGACAGAGGGTCATGGTAAATGGAGCTCAATCTGAGAAAAGGAGGGTGACCAGTGGGGTGACACAAGGATCGGTTCTGAGGCCAGTCCTGTTTAATGTCTTTATAAGTGACGTTGTGGAGGGGCTGGAAGGAAGGTGTGACTCTGCAGATGACACTAAGATCTGCAACAGGGTAGACATGATGGAAGGGGTGGGAAAAATGAGGAAGGATCTAGACAAACTGGAGGAATGGTCTAGAGTGTGGCAGTTGAGATTCAATGAGAAAAAGTACAAAATCATGCGCTTGGGGTGGAAGAATACAGGGGTGGATTACGTGGTGGGGGATACTGATGGTCACCTAACAGGAAAGGGATTTGGAGGTAATCATATCTGATGACCTAAAGGTGGCCAAATAAGGTGACAAGGCTATGGGAAGAGCCAGTGGGATGCTGGGGTGCACAGGGAGAGGTATCACCAGTAGAAGAAAGGAGGTGGTGATGCCACTGTACAGATCATTGGTAAGGCCTCATTTGTAAGACCATGTCCAGTTCTGGAGGCTGCATCTCCTGAAGGACATAGACAGGGTGGAGGCAGTTCAAAGCAGGGCAACAAAGATGATGCAGGGCCTGCACCAAAAGTCTTATGGGGATAGACTGAGAGACCTAATATGAATACCCTGGAGGGGAGCAGAGACTGAGGAGATATAATAGAAACCTACAAATATCTAAAATGCATAAATAGCATATCAGAGGGTAGCATCTTTCAGAAAAGGAGATGTTCAGGAATGAGAGGGCATGACATGAGGTTGGAAGGGGATAAACTAAGGGGTAGCATGAGGAAATATTTCTTCATGGAAAGGGTGGTGGATGCATGGAATAGACTCCCAGCAGAGGTGGTGGGGGCAAATGCCATGGGGGAATTCAAACATGCATGGGACAGGCATAAGGGAACCTTAGTATTAGGAACAAGGAGGTAAAACCGGAGATCAGGTAGGGTCTGCGGCTTTTACAACAGGCAGGGAAAATGGGCAGATTGGATGGGCCTAGCAGTCCTTATCTGCTATCAATTTCTATGTTTCTATCTGACTGTAAGGTACAGAATTTCCATGCAAATGCAACTGATCAATGGAGATAGCTACAAAAAGCATTAGTTTCACCTTGAATGCAGTAACATATATGTGGATATATATACAAAAGTACACACCTACTGGCTTTATTTGTCAGCTTCCCCTACTTATGAATGCCAGTCACAGCCTTCACCGGCTAATGCAATCATATAGCCATCACCAATGTTGCTGCTGTGCACTTTTGAACCATTTTCTCCCAGTCCACTAGATTTGGTGCATCTGCTGAGCCTATAGGTACTATCTTCCATGACTCTGATTAGGCAACTCCTCCAGGTTGGCTCATTATCCTCAGAATCCTTCTCCTTCATGTCAACATGCAAAATGAAGCAGAAGGGAACAAAAACCTGAGGGGAGAAAACTCCCCAAAAGAACAGGTTCAAGGCAAAAGAAAGGAAACTGGAGACTAAGGGGAGAGGAACCAAGATAGTTATATGAGAGGGGGAACAGGGCAGGGCTAATTGAAGGAAGGGGGGTCAGCAGAGTGTGTGTTGGGGAGAAGTGGAAAATAATGTGCAATTGCAAAGTCTTGTAATAACATTCTATATCTTGAGAGCTATCACAGAGACAGACCTGGATATAGTGATCATCACTTAGTTATGGTCCATGGGAAACGACTGAGAAATAACTATACCAGGGTACATGTAGTTCAAGAAAGACAGAGGGGAAGGGGAGGGGAGGTGGTGGTGGTGGGGGGTTGTGTTATAGAGCAGGGAACATATCAAAGCAAAAGAAATACAGGGAAGTAGAGGTACACAGAGGTAATACAGAGGTTAATGACTGGCTCAGGAAGTGGGGTGAAGAGAATGGTTTGGGGGTGTTAGGGAACTGGAATGGAGTTTGGGAGGATAAGGGACTATATGCCAAGGACAGGTTTCATCTTGCCCCATTAGGGAAGGAAGTCCTTAAACAGGGATGGCTGACTACATACAAGAAAGGTGGGGTTTAAACTTGTAAGGGGGAAGGGATGAGGAGGGGGCTGACCAAGGCCTCTCCTCCAGATGAGGGAGTAGCCATCAAGTCCAAGAGGGGAGGAAACAGACTGGAGGTGGAGTTTCAGGAGGAGCAAGGGAGGATGGAAGTATAAGGAATCTGGGTGGGGTTTGACAAAGAGGATCAGGGATAAGGGTGGGGTTGGTGTTAGTAAATGCCAGGAGCTTGGGAAACAAGTTGCCAGAGTTCCAGGCCATGCTGTTAGAGGGGTGGATGTGGCGGCGTCACGGAGGCGTGGGCCAACAAACACCATGACTGGGACCTAAAGTACAGGGGTACACTGTAGCAGGAAGGATAGAAAGGAGGTCAGAGAAGTTGGAGTGGCTATGTTCATTAGAGATGATATAGAAATTGCTATGGTAGAAGAGGCAGAGGAAACGTGGAGGCCTTTGGGTCACCTTACAGTCCCAACAGGAGATAAGGTCAAGCTGGAATCACTTAGTCACCATTTGGGATGAGTGATGTTCTAGAGGATGGTTTGCTTGGACAACATCATTGCCCAGTGTGGTCCAAAAGGAAGGAGTGGTGTTGATGGGGGACCCAATACAGGTACAAACTGGGAACCATGTCTCTAAGGTGGCCAAGAGCAGAGGCTGCTGGATGGCTTCAGGATGTGTTCTTAACACAGCATGAGATGGAGCCCACAAGGGAGGGCATGTCCTGGATGTGGTTCTGGCAGATGGGGATCTGGTAAGGGACATAGTTGTACAGGACCCCTGACTGGAAGTGACCACAATACTGTCTGGTTTCAAATAAGCATGGGGGAGTGGGGTGAGATCTAGGACACTGGCAGTGGACTTCAGGGGGCAGACTTTATGGGCATGGGAAATATTCTCAAGGATCACTTGAAGGGATTACCTCAGCGACAAGTGTGGAAAGGAGATGGGAGGTCATAAAGCGGGGGACTTCATGGAGGCAGTCAGGATCTGCGCTAAGTTGAAGCAGTAAGGGGAGCAAGGTCAAGTAAACCATGCTGGTGGTCCAGTGAGGTACAGGTAGCAGTCAGAGAAAAGAAGAGGCTGGCCTACGAAAATATAAAACAACAAGAGGATAGGGATAAGGAAATGTCAACACTTGCATCTAGAAAAGTCACCCAGTATGGTGAGGGGAGCAAAGTCCAGTAAAGAGCAGCGGCTGCACAGAGGATACATGGAGAAAAGGGGTTCTTCCGGTACATTGGGGAGCAGGAGAAAACTAGGGCCATCTCAGCAGATTGAGATCAGAAGGAGGGTGGGTGGAAGAGCGAGGGACCAGGCAGAGTATTTAACAAAGTACTTTGCCTCTGTGTTTCACTAGGGAGGGATGGGATATCCACAAAGCAAGGCATGAAGGGGATAGAGCGGCAGGAGTGGGATCAGTGGAGCAACAGAAATGGAGCAAAGGAGAGGAAAGGTACCCAAGGTGTCACATCTGGATAAGGATAAAAAGACCAGTAAGGTGGAGGGATGGATGATGCTATCTCCACAAAAAGGGTGTGGTTAGCCCTCAAGGCCCTAAAAGAAAAACAAATCTCCTGGGCGGATGGCATTCATCACGAGTACTATGGAATTGGCGGACATACTGGCTGCACCCTGGCGGAGCTTTTCAGCAGGTCACTTGAGACAGGGAGGTACCTAGGAATTGGCGAGAGGCACTGTGGGCTACCAATCCATAAAGGAGGTCGAGGAAGTACCAGGTAACTATAGACCCATCAGTTTGACCCTGGTGGTGGGAAAATTAATGGAGAGTATACTAAAGGAACAATTGGGGTGTACTTGGAAGGTGGGAGGTCTGGATAGTCTGCAACATGGGTTTGTGCCAGGTAGATCATGTCAAACCAGCCTTGTGAGTTCTATGAATGGGTAACATCAGAACTGGACAGAGGTAAGCCTGTGGATGTATTATTCTTGGACTTCAGCAAGGCGTTTGACTCTGTCCCCACAATGGTCTGGTGGAGAAACTGATGGGGTTAGGAGTAGGCGCTGAGTGGTCAGATGGATTGAAAACTGGCTAGCTGGAGCGCACTCAGGAGTAGTGGTCTGTGGGAGCTCTGAACCCTAGAGATGTTGGTGAGTAGGGTACCGCAGGGCTCGGTCCTGGGTCTGATCCTGTTTAATGCATACATATCGGACATCAGGAAGGGTATAGGGTGTGAAATGAGTCTCTTCACAGATGACTCCAAGATGGGAGCAGTAGTTGAGGGAGAAGAGGGGAGGGTGGCCCTGCAAGGGGACCTGGACACCCTGGAAAGCTGGGCTCACACATGGAAATTAAATTTCAATATCACCAAGTGCAAGGTGTTGCATCTTGGTCGGGGAAACCCTAAACACAGGTACACCCTGAGAAGGGAGGAGCTGGAGGCCTCAATAGGGGAAAAAGACCTAGGGGTCATGGTGGATACATGTATGAATAACTCTGAGCAGTGCAGGAGAGCAGCTAGCAAGGCAAACAGGATGTTGGGATGCATTGTAAGGGGGATCACTTCTAGGAGCAAGGAAGTGATTCTGCTGCTGTACAAAGGACTGGTTAGACCACACCTTGAGTACTGTGTACATTACTGGCGACTACACTGAAGAGGGACATACAGCTCCTGGAGAGGTGCAGAGAGGGCAACAAAGATGATCACGAGGCTAGGAGATTTGACTTATGAGGACAGACTTGAGGAGCTCTGCCTGTTTTCATTGGAGGAGAGGAGAGACAGGGTGGACATGATTGAGGCCTTCAAGTACCTCAAGGGAATAAATAGGGTAAACATGGAGGGGATCTTTAGACTAAAGCAGGGAGGTATCACCAGAGGGCATGGTTTGAAGTTGGAAGGTGGAAGGGTGAGGGGAAAAGAGGAGGAGGTTTTCACCAAGAGGGTGGTGGACCCTTGGAATGCACTGCCTGGTGAGCTGGTTCAGAGATCCACAGTGGAGGGCTTCAAGAGAGGGTGGGACAAACACAGAAAGTGGATGTATCAGATGATGGCCTGTCAGGGGGTGGAGGATGGATGATGGGGTTTCTGGAGAACAAGGGATGGGAGGTCTCAGCACCCAACTAAGGATCTAGGTTCGAGAGCAGACTCTCGATAGACTGTAAGGCCTAATCTGCTGGCAAATAGTATGTAAGTAAGGAGGGCCTCAAGGTACTGTGCGTCACCCTGGAGACAGCAGCCAGAGTCTCCATCTGCACTGAGTACATTTACAGTCCACCAGGGGAAGCCATTAGCAAGATGGCAGATAAGGAGGAGGTGCTGCGGATGGGGGACTTCTATCTACCAAATATTGATTTGAAACTCCTGGCTGTGACCTTGGCTATAAGCAGGGACAGCATAGACTTCTTGCAGAGGATGCTTCTGAATAAACTAGTCAAGGAACCCACTTGTGATGGGACAATACTTGGCTTGGTGGTTACAAACAGGGACAGTGTTGTGGATGTCATGGTGAGATGCCACCTGGGGACCAGTGATTGCCAAACAATGTGATTTAACATTAGGATGACAGCAGAGGCAAACCACACAAGGATGAGGGTCATGAACTTCAGGAGGGCAGAATTTTGAAAAATGGGTGACTGCCTCAGAGACGCTCAGGCAGGGAAGGATTACCCTGATAAAGTGGAGGGACAGTGGGCCAGATTAAGTGATGGAATAGTGAAGGCAAAAAATCTCCTCCCAACAGGGGTGACCATAAGCAGAATGAAAAGGAAACCAATATGGTTTTTAAGAGAGGTGGCAGCAAGGGTAATGGCAAAAAGAGCAGTTTTCATAAGATACAAGGAAATGCAGAGGGAAGAGAGTAAAGAGGTGTACCCACAAAAATAGAGGGAAGCAGTGAAGGTGGTGAGGGGTGCTAAGGTACAAACTGAGGATAGAATACTTGGTGGAGTAACGGGGGGGTGGTGAGGCTTCTTTTAGGTCTATAAGTGAAAAAGGAAAGGCAAGGGGAGGATTTGAGAGGCTGAGGAGTGCAGAGGGAGACTGTGCAAAAGATGATCAGGAAAAGCCACATAGCCTAAACAAATGTTTCTATTCTGTCTTCAGATTGGAAGGGTATCCAGTGATATGGCGAGTCAAATTGAGTGACTCAGTATGAGCGACTTAATTTAACTGCCTGTCAGATGAGCTAATGTAACAAAATACTGAGGTGCAGTATGAGCGAAAGCAAAAGGGGAAGAACAGCAAGTGAGGAATAAAGTGAATGGTAGAGGGAGCTGTAGGGCAGAAGCATATGGGAGGTGGTTGGGTGAGGCGGTTTCCCAGCTGGCGAAAGCAATTGCTGTGGCTTGAGTCACTACCTGCTGCAGTGCGAGGAGGACCCCAGATGTGGGGCTCACCAGGGTGCGTCAGTATATTTTACCAGTGTGTGTGTTTGGGTGTTACATTTTTTGTGTCACAGATCCCTACCCCCGGAATAGCTCCTCAAGAGTTACCTCCCTACCCCAGTCAGGCCCTGGAGTTGATTATGTTAAAAACGCAGTACTTACTTTGTGTTTTGATTCCTTATTTGGACCCATAATCCATCGTAATTCACTGTCCTGCAGGTGAATTCACCGCAAACTGCGTGTTGAAAAAGAAAATTAATAAAAATTAAATTACTCTTCGGAAAAAGCCAAGGATATCTGAGAGAGGGACGCTGTGGTTTCCGGCTTGCGTATGATGTCAGTAAATGAAGTGATGTGTAACCGGAAATCACTATCCACCATTCTGTTTCACTGGAGAATCTGGAGTACAGTCTTCATTGCAAAGTAAGTTACCCACAGTGATCTCGCACTTTGTAATTCTTTTATCTGTGTCAGCGATTGTTAGTTAGATTGTTAGCATTATACTATATATCCCAAATATCACGGTGACGCTGCCACACATGAGGCTCAATAATCATTGCCTGGTATTCTTTACCATTATATACCCACTTTTGCTGTCTGTACGGGTGCTTCTTTACCTTCTGGCCAATCCATGGCTAGCAAAAATTATATCCACTTCTCACAGGGAACCAAGATGCTTTATTAGAGGCAAAAGTCGCCTTACAAGTCTTCTCTTGGAAGCCATCAAAAACTTCTTTTACTATTGCTCATCTGTGCAGGTAACGTTGAGCTCAGCCCCAGACCAGTTCTTCCAATTGCATCACTAACACAAATTAATCATCTGAATGGAATGAGTCTAATCCATATCAATGCCTGTAGCATGCTTAGGAAATTTGAATCAGTTCAGATGTGGGTAAATCACACCCACCCTGATGTGCTAGTGGTCACTGAAACTTGGCCTAAACCTGCAACCCAGGATCACGAAATTTCCATTCCTTCATATAAAGTGTTCAGAATGGACAGACCCTCGAGAGCCGGGGGTGTAGTGATCTACATATCTACATCCATGACAAATATGTCACCTCCATAGCAAACTCTACTACTCTGCCTAAGGAATTCAAATGTCTTACATTAAAAGTGCAGCTTACCAACACAACCACTATGCATATTATTGGCTGTTACAGACCTCCTGCTGCAGGTTTAAAATTACTGAACCACCTAAGTACTGCTCTTGAAACAATATCCACTAAAGTCATATTATTGGGTGATCTAAATCTGGACTGGCTTTCTGCAGCATCTAAACCACTTATTTATTTTATTTATTTATTTAGTTTTTGTTGATCGGGTGAGTGCACTAGACAAATCCTGCCTATTTTCAGGCATGACCCAGGGGAAGGAGATACAGATGAATGCCAACTGACCTTGAACCAGATTAAGCTGTTATGTGACACATTTGGCTTAACACAAATTATAACTGAAACTACTAGGCCTAACATCAAAAGCCAGAGAAAGAGTACTTTGCTTGATGTAATAATAGTCAATAAACGCACCTATTTACACACGCAAGCACATTCTTCAGCTGACGTCAGTGATCATTGTGTAATAGCCTCTGTGAGATCTGCTCTAAGGCAGTGTCATCCTCAAGTTTGTTCTTAAGAGATGCCAAAGGAATTTTGGATTAGATAGCCTTCTGCTCAGATCTGCAGCATGCTATCTGGCAGGATTTCTACCTGGCCCTAACTGTAGACGAGGCCTATGAGGAATTTCATAAAATAGTGCTCAGGACTATAGACAAGCACGTTCCCCTAGTAAAAACCAGAACCAAAAGGAAAACCCCTCCATGGTTCACTAGTGGTTTGAAAGCCACATTGTTGCATAGAGACTCCTTGTGGAAAGAAGCAAGAAAAACTAAACTTCCTGCGGATTGGACAGCCTTCAGGGCAGCTAGGAATCAGTGCACTAAACTTATCAGATTTGAGAAAGCAAAAGTAGTTCCAATCTGAAATTGTTAATGCTGTACTGACTCAGGAAATTTTAGAAAACTCTAAAGGACATGGAAGGTTATTCCTTTGCTACCTCCCCCAAAAAATCACCAAGGATGGTGATTCCTTTACCGACAAACAATCCATTCTTGAAGTTCTAAACAACCACTTTGCTACAGCAGGATTAGCCTTTGATGCCTCACTGGCCAGCACACTACGATCCCAGCTAGGTGTTGCAACATCAGATTGGCTCAACCATTGTCTATTAACACAAAAGGTGACCTTCACCTTCAAACTCGTCACTGTAAAACAAATTGAGGACCAACTTCTCACTCTAGATACTGGAAAAAGTTCTGGTGCAGACTATATAGAGCCATAGTATTTAAAGCTAGGATATTATGCTCTAACCACTCCAATAGCACATCTCTTTAATCTGTTCCTCATGCAGAGTTCCATTCCATCTATGTGGAAGACAGCTCAGGTGACTCCACTCTTCAAATCTGGTGACACTTGCGACTTAAACAACTATCGCTAGATTTCTTTACTCCCTATCTTGTCAAAGGTACTGGAGAAAGTAGTGAACTTAGAGCTGAGACAACACCTTGATATACACAACCTTCTAAATGAGGCCAAATCTGGCTTTAGGCCAAATCACAGCATGATCTCTGCACTTACCAAAGTTAAAAATGACTGGCAGATGGCATTAGATAACAAAAAATACATATGTAGCCTATTCCTTGACCCGAGTAGAGCTTTCGATACGGTGGACCATGACCTTCTTATTACCACACTGCATATTGTTGGAGCAGACCTATTGTCTGTCAAGTGGTTTACTAGCTATCTCACTGGACGTCACCAACAAGTCAGAGCTGATGGCAATCTCTCTACACTGAAAACTGTACAAAGAGGAGTGCCCCAAGGATCTATATCAGGACCCTTGTTGTCTGCTGTCTATATTAATAATTTAAATGATGGAATCTCAGATGCTAGTATTCACCTGTTATGAATGACACGGTGCTTACTTAGCAGGCCTTCTCCAGATCAGGCCTGCAAGGCCTCAACGAATTTATCCATCTTCAGGAAAACCTTCTGCATCTGAAGTTGCTCTTAAATGCTAAAAAAAAACAAAGCTATGCTTTTTGCTCCAACTACATGCACATATAACACAAAGGGGACCTCTACCCATCCTGTCATACAGTCGCTGCTTGGTGAATCCCTAGAGTTTGCATCAGTCTTCAAGTATTTGGGGGTCTGGGTTGACAACAGGCTTACGTTCTCCATCCACATTGAAAACCTCACCAAAAGGCTAAGACAAAGACTTGGTATATTCTTTACGCATAAAGCATCTACTAACCCAGGAGGCAAAAAAAAATCTCCTTACAAACAACGTTCATACCTCTCCTAGACTATTGCAGATATCATAACATGGTCATGGATCTAGTATTTGACTTTAGGGAAACTCGACACACTATATCATGGACGAATTAGATTCATCACAAATGCATCATACTCCACTCATCACTGCACCCTCTACTGTATTCTTGGCTGGTACTCTCTTAGTTACAGATGAC
This sequence comes from Neoceratodus forsteri, assembly GCA_016271365.2. Classification (NCBI taxonomy): domain Eukaryota; kingdom Metazoa; phylum Chordata; order Ceratodontiformes; family Ceratodontidae; genus Neoceratodus; species Neoceratodus forsteri. Next base: position 1,158,165,214 of record CM028132.1, on the reverse strand, counting down.
ACAAAAACACTATCCTTTGGACCCTAAGAGCATTGACAAATAAGCTTCCTAAATACATCTCTGACTGTCTCTCTCTCTGCCTACCAGGGAATTATCTCCTAAGAAGCCTTACTTATACTTCACTCATCATTCCTAAGGTCAATACACGCTTTGGCAAAGTGGCCGTAAGTCACTTCCTACCTGCCATTTGGAACACTGTGCAAAAAACCTTAAAAATAGTCCTCCCAGTGAAAGTACCCTTCTACAAATCTTTCTTTGCTACAGCCTTTAAAGAAGTATGCAACTGCCATCATTAGATAACCCACACTTGAGTTCCTCTTTTTCTCCCAGTGCCCAGCTCTCCTATTGCTTCTACTATCTGGAATTTGTGGTCACAGGGTGGTATATTGTCTTGTACTGTTTGACTCAATTTGACTTATTTGATGTGAATATATGTATTGTTGAAAAATCATTGCTCCTCTCTCCCTTCTGAATATGTTGTACAAACTATGATCCAAATTATAAGTTTGTATCGGTTATGTCATGTATTATATGCTTAACATAGTATACTAACTATACCCTATGTGTAAGACTGTATTTTATTGTGCCTTATATATACATTATCTACCTTTTGTATACCCTATAACTGTACCAGGTCCACCTTGCAAATGACTTGTCTCAATGGTGTTTTCGCCTGGATGAATAAAGATTGATTGATTGATTGATTGATTGATTGTGCCATGCCATGCTGCTTCTTTTCTAATTTCATTTGTTGAGTGTTATGCGCACATTGCAAAAATGCATCGCTTCATGGCTGTGCATGTCCAGTGCTGACGATTAGTGTTGTCTAATGGTTCCAGCTCCTACCTCATGCATTGTGTTAGTACTGTACGCTCCATGTGCTCGAGCTGAATGATGCTGTGTCCATACCCAGTAAACTAGATGAACATGTGGCAGATGAACAGGCAATGTTGTAGTGGAACTGTAATATTATCATTATGTTACAGTAACTTCATTCCCTGTATGTTTATGTCCTCCAATGTTGCATCTTAGCAGTGTTGCTGAGTGATGGAGAGGTATGACCATGATGTGCCTATACAGCATTTGTTGTGCACTGTCCATGTGCATGTCTGACTTGTAGTGGTCACACCATCTGCAGCTGTAGGTTTGTGTGTCACTGACAGTGTACTTTTCCATAGCTAATGCACACTAACAAGGAGCACTGTGGTTCTGGAAAGTGAGTGCCACTGTTGGTACTGGTGCCTTTAGATATGTGCAGCTAGTAACCTACTTATTATGAGGTTCTGCTTTTCTATTTTGCCACATTGCTGATCTTGTTGTTCCCAGTGGTGCTAACTGGCTGCTGTCTACATAAACATCAGCTATATTTGTTCCTGTGAATAGTGACGTATTTCATGACTTCAGTGCATCTGTCAGGTCTGCTACTTTATGTGTGTGTGTGATGTTACCCACTGTGGACTGTTTAGCATATGCTTGTATGTATGTTCGTGTGTGTGTGTGTGTGTGTGTGTGTGTATGTGTGTGTGTGTGTGTTTGTGTGCGTGTGTGTGCTGTGCATTGCGTGTGTGTGTGTGTGTGTGTGTGTGTGGCCTGTGTGTGTGGGGGCCTTGCATGTGCGTGTCTGTGTGTGCATTTCTGTGTTTGTGTGCTTGTTATTGTCATGTTATGTGTGTATGTGTCTGTACTGCCGTTTGGGTGTTGGTAATTGGTCGATGTAACTGTATTGTGTTGTGACCTTTCCTGTTTCTGCTTTATTGAAGTACTATTTTGATAATGTTATCATGGGGTGATGACTCCTTCTCAGAGGATGACAGTGTTTCCTCAGATGACGGTGCCCATCTAACCTCTGAAGTGGAGAACAGCAATCCTGACAGTGATGGCTCAAATAACAGTGCCCATGTTGTGGAGGAGTTTGACCCCCATGAAATACGTCCATACCGTTTTGAACCACCGGCTTGAAGGGTTGTTGATGTGCTTGCAAGCCAAGAAGATGCAGATGAACATGCAGACAGAGCTGGCAATAATGACTGGTAAGTAAAACTTTTGGTCACTCATCCTCAGTGGCATGTCCTTCATTACTTGGCACTTATGTAATGTCAACATGTACTGTTTCTATGCGTACCTATTTGATATGTAATAAAGTCTGCCATGGACATCCTATTCATGCACCCACTATTTCGGTAAGCTACCAAACAAGCATAGAAAGCTGAACATGGTCAGTTTGCCCATTAAGTGTGAATGAATTGCATGATCTACAGCTTGAGGTACAGGTCTTGGCCTTCTTCCATACTCCTACCATCCTCCCTACCCTTGTTCCTTACTTCCCGCTATGGCAACCTATCTTAATGCTTCCTAGTAATGAGATAATGTCCTGTACCACCAGATTGCTAGTGTCCACCACAGTATCTGTTAAGATGTTATTTCTGAGTCCCCTACTTAATGTTGTACACTACATGAAATGACTGTGCAACACTGCAATCACCCACCTAATGTCCAGGTAATGTGCCATCTCTCTGCCCTCTGTGTTCTACGTACTCTAACTGCACTTCCCTCAATCTGTCCTGTTATGCCTTACCCTGTGACCCCGCTATAATCTTTGCAGCCTGTCAATTTTGTGTCTGTGGATTGAGCCTCAGTGGTATGCACTGATCCTGTGTCTTTCTGTAGATTTAGTGCCTTGTTACCCTATGAATTTTTGATCATAAGCTCCCAAGATGCTCATCCGACCAATCAGAATGGAGCCACTGCATCGTATGTTTCTCCATATCAGATGGTGAATGATGGCCACTGTTCAACTCATAAAGGCATTGGTAATTTACCAGAGGCCATAATATGTTTTATTTAAACATGTGAAACATAACAAAATGCATTGTGAAATTGCCCCAATCGAAATTAATGGATCAGTCATGCAAATGCTGCACAAAAATTATTGTTGTGAGATGGTTGAGGCTCACATGCATTTGAATGCAGGTACATTGACATTTTCAGTGGACTCCCACTTATGGGCCATGGAGACCATAACGGTTTAATAGCTTGTCTGGAACAACAACACACAAATCGTACCAAGATACCTGGTTGGTGAGTGAGGTGATGTTTCTTCATGGTCAACACAACATTTGACCTTGAAGCAAAGACCCATTCTTTTAATTTTTGGTGGCTGTGGTTTGTGTGTTGCCATCGGTTATAGCACTATAAGTCTATGCCTGTACTTTCATGCTCATCCGACAGCAATGACACTAATACCATAGGTCATATATGATCTGCCGAACTGTGTCATCCGGTACAATTTTGAGTCATGTAACATGATACATTTCACAGTCATGTACAGAATTCCATCATGAGACATTCACGGCCCATCAAGCGCCGGTGTTGTGATGGGGGGGGGAATGTTGTGGTGCTGATAGGAGTTGCCGCTACACATCTCTCCTATCCGGGGCGGTGGGGTTGCATCCTTTGGCCATTGTCTGTGTCCTGCTGGAGGCAAAGTAGCGGCAGTATGGGAATGTGTGGGCATAAGGGGCTGTCACCAGGTCTGTTGAGTGCATGTGTGCCTCCACACGCATGCATCTGTAGTCCTGTGGCCCTGGTGAATGTGGTGAAAAGGTAGGCTAAAATCAACAGACATGCATGAGGATGCTTGACCCTCTGTAGGCACCCTTCTGTGGGTTGACATAAGGAACGTAGGTGTCCCAGCTCTTTGTACCCGACAAAACTCTCTGAGTAGCTCCACATCAAAAAGACAAAACTCCCAGAGTGGCTCTCCCCCAACTTATCACCTACCCTGTCCCATATCCACCTGTTTTACTGACCTAGCAGTATCTGCTCAAGTCTAATTGTCTACTTTTCTAATGTATGTTATCTCTCAATCTTATCCAAATAACTGTAATAACCTGTGAATGCCAACCTGTAACACTGTTATTGTAACAAAGTCATTACTGCATATTGTTCACTTGGGAGCTTAAGCAACAGGTTGGTAGAAAAGAGGCCAGGAGTTATATTTTGTTTTAAACTGAAATATTTGAATAGTTTGTTAGTGAAATTAGTTCTATGTGTTAAAAATTATTACCTTGAATTTGAACTGATACTTGGGCTGTGATATTGTAGGTTTGGGGATAGATGTTTGGCAGGGTAAATTAGAAGGTAATTTAAATGTGTTGTTTGCCTGGTGTTTGGAGGAGGGACATTAGCTGCAATTAATTTGTCTTTAAACAGGAATTACTGTGGCTTTCATTGTTCCTTGGGAGCTTAAGCAACAGGTTGGTAGAAAGAGGCCAGGAGTTATATTTTGTTTTAAACTGAAATATTTGAATAGTTTGTTAGTGAAATTAGTTCTATGTGTTAAAATTATTACCTTGAATTTGAACTGATACTTGGGCTGTGATATTGTAGGTTTGGGGATAGATGTTTGGCAAGGGTAAATTAGAAGGTAATTTAAATGTTGTTGCCTGGTGTTTTGGAGGAGGACATGGCTACCAATTAACTTGTCTTTAAACAGGAATTACTGTAGCTTTCATTGTTCACTTGGGAGCTTAAGCAACAGGTTGGTAGAAAAGAGGCCAGGAGTTATATTTTGTTTTAAACTGAAATATTTGAATAGTTTGTTAGTGAAATTAGTTCTATGTGTTAAAATTATTACCTTGAATTTGAACTGATACTTGGGCTGTGATATTGTAGGTTTGAGGGATAGATGTTTGGCAGGGTAAATTAGAAGGTAATTTAAATGTGTTGTTTGCCTGGTGTTTGGAGGAGGGACATTAGCTGCAATTAACTTGTCTTTAAACAGGAATTACTGTGGCTTTCATTGTTCACTTGGGAGCTAAGCAACAGGTTGGTAGAAAAAGGCCAGGAGTTATATTTTGTTTAAACTGAAATATTTGAATAGTTTGTTAGTGAAATTAGTTCTATGTGTTAAAAATTATTACCTTGAATTTGAACTGATACTTGGGCTGTGATATTGTAGGTTTGGGGATAGATGTTTGGCAGGGTAAATTAGAAGGTAATTTAAATGTGTTGTTTGCCTGGTGTTTGGAGGGAGGGACATTAGCTGCAATTAACTTGTCTTTAAACAGGAATTACTGTGGCTTTCATTGTTCACTTGGGAGCTTACAACAGGTTGGTAGAAAAGAGGCCAGGAGTTATATTTTGTTTTAAACTGAAATATTTGAATAGTTTGTTAGTGAAATTAGTTCTATGTGTTAAAATTATTACCTTGAATTTGAACTGATACTTGGGCTGTGATATTGTAGGTTTGGGGATAGATGTTTGGCAGGAGTAAATTAGAAGGTAATTTAAATGTGTTGTTTGCCTGGTGTTTGGAGGAGGGACATTAGCTGCAATTAACTTGTCTTTAAACAGGAATTACTGTGGCTTTCATTGTTCACTTGGGAGCTTAAGCAACAGGTTGGTGAAAAAGAGGCCAGGAGTTATATTTTGTTTAAACTGAAATATTTGAATAGTTTGTTAGTAGAATTAGTTCTATGTGTTAAAATTATTACCTGAATTTGAACTGATACTTGGGCTGTGATATTGTAGGTTTGGGGATAGATGTTTGGCAGGTAAATTAGAAGGTAATTTAAATGTGTTGTTTGCCTGGTGTTTGGAGGAGGGGACATTAGCTGCAGATTAACTTGTCTTTAAACAGGAATTACTGTGGCTTTCATTGTTCACTTGGGAGCTTAAGCAACAGGTTGTGGTAGAAAGAGGGCCAGGAGTTATATTTTGTTTTAAACTGAAATATTTGAATAGTTTGTTAGTGAAATTAGTTCTATGTGTTAAAAATTATTACCTTAATTTGAACTGATACTTGGGCTGTGATATTGTAGGTTTGGGGATAGATGTTTGGCAGGAGTAAATTAGAAGGTGAATTTAAATGTGTTGTTGGCCTGAGTGTTTGGTAAAACCCTCCCACCCACCTGTTTGTAGGCTTTCTTAAATACTGAAAAGCCACTGGGGTTGGGATTGAAGAGCTAGTATTTCTGTTTGGGACTGAAATTTGAAGCAACAGAGTTGAGTGAGGCCTGTGACATCATCGGTACCTGGAGTCTGCTTACACACACTGTTAGTGGGACTGAACACATACTGGAACTGTATGTGTTTGTGAGACTTGGGAACTTTGTTGGTGGGGTTGAAAATTGGGTTTGTTAATAACTTACAGTCAGTATAGAGAAACTGTACTCCAGGAAAGGGACTGAGAAAGGGGTGTGCTATTATAAACAGAGGGGATAATCAGGGTGGCCATATTCCACCATGCGACATCTTCGGAAGGTTGTAGGCTGCACAGGCTGTGGGATGGCAATAATTCTAAATTGGGCCTGGAGAGAGGCTGCCCTCTGTGACAGCTATCTTGATCAGGGTGAGGTATATTGGTTAAGGAGTAAGCTGTGGGAGCTGGGGGGTGTCCAAGGATAAGGGGTGTGGATATGGGCAGCAGAAGGGTGGGGCTGAGGGAGGCTGGGCAGCAGCTCTGAAATTACAGGACATTATGCTACAGCAAGCAGAAGGGGATATTGGGACAGAGGACCCTTAGATAGGAATTGATGCTAAGGGAAAGCGTACAGGGTGAAAATTCTAAATTCAAGGAGACTGGAGGAAGAGTCAGGAGGGGCTGTTGTGCGGAAGCCTAAAACAGACAGACTGTGGGAAGGAGCTCCTAAGGTGAACAGTGCAAGAGAGGAAGAAGAGGGTCAGTTGGGAGATGCAGTCAGAAACTCGGGTTACTGATGGGCTGACATAGAGTGTCACAATAATTTGAGATACTAAGCATCCTAGGGGAGGAAGGGTTGGTGGAAATGAGGAAACTTATACAGAGGCCGAGGGAGGAGTCAGATACCCATAGGGCATCACAGAACAGCTATGGAAAGGATGAACATAGTCCCAGAGGAGAAGAAACATATATGTTAAGCAAATGGGGAGATGCAACATATTCCAGACATGAGGAGGAGAGCATGATTGAAGGAACTGGGAGACAAGGAGGTGGGAGAGGAGCCCCCTCGGCAGGAAGATCAGTACCAAGGATGGGGCCCTAGCTAAGGGGACCCACAGAGACCTCTGGAGACAGGGTACTATTACAAGGGGGATGAGGGTGCGGGGAGGAAACCATCAGGGCCAGGATAAATGGTTCAGATAAGAGAGGTTAAAGGGACACACCTATTCAGAGGAGTTTGAGTTAAGTGGGCAAAATAGCAAGGGAGGCAGAAAGGGAGGGTGACAAGGGGTCTCTAATAAGGTAGGAAGACTCCCATGAGAGTGCGATCATGAATAAAGTGGGGAGGGGGACTGAGAGGGCATAGTGGAGGTAACCATAAGGATGATGGCGGTGTTAAGGTTCTGTTACTGGGAGACTCGATGATTAAATGTTATCCATTAGGAGGACAGGGGATGGATGCCATAGCCAGGTGAGTAGTAGAGGTATCTCTGGGCTGACAGTGCACAGAGCAAAGTTCATAAGGGTATATGAAATGGTTAGAGATGTGTGGAGGAACCAGTTTCCTGGTGCATTTGAGAACTAATGATCTAGAAAATAGCAGTATGAAATCCAAGCAAGGTTCAAGAACTTGCCAGAGTCTGTCGGATAATGGATGCAACATTTCCTTTTCGGAGAATATTGCCAGTACCAAAAGCCTCAGTGGGAAAAAATGAAGCTCACTGAGGGTTAATGAATAGCTCAGGAAGTGGGGTGAGAGAATGGGTTGGGGGTGTTAGGGAACTGGAATGGAGTTTGGGAGGATAAGGGACTATATGCCAGGACAGGGTTCATCTTGCCCCCATTAGGAAGGAAGTCCTTAAACAGGGATGCTTGACTACATACAAGAAAGGTGGGATTTAAACTTGTAGGGGAAGGGATAAGGGAGGGCTGACAGACCCCTCCCTCCAGATGAGGGTAACCTTCAAGCCCAAGGGGAGGGAGACAGACTGGAGGTGGAGGTTTCAGGAGGAGCAGGGGAGGATGGAAGTATAAGGAATCTGGGTGGGGTTCGACAAAAGGATCAGAGATAAGGGTGGGGGTTGGTGTTAGTAAATGCCAGGAGCTTGGGAAACAAGTTGCCAGAGTTCCGAGCCATGCTGTTTTCGAGGGGGGTGGATGTGGCGGCAGTCACGAAGTGTGGGCCAACAAAAACCATGACTGGGACCTAAATGATGCAGGTACACTATGTAGGAAGGATAGAAAAGGAGGGCAGAGGGGTGGAGTGGCTATGTTCATTAGAGATGACATAGAAATTGCTATGGTAGAAAAGGCAGAGGAAGCGTGGAGGCCTTATGGGTCACCTTACAATCCCAGCAGGAGATAAGAGTCAAGCTGGGAGTAGCATATAAGCCCCGGGATGAGTGATATTCTAGAGGATGGTTTGCTGGACAACATCATTGCCCAGTGTGGTCAAAGGGAAGGAGTGGTGTTGATGGGGGACCTTAATATGCCAGGTACAAACTGAGAACCATGTCCTCTAAGGTGGCCAAGGAGCAGAGGCTGCTGGATGGCTTCAGGATGTGTTCTTAACACAGCATGTGATGGACCCCACAAGGGAGGGCATGTCCTGGATGTGGATTTCTACGGCAGATGGGATCTAGTTAAGGAACATGGTTGTACAGGACCCCCTGACTGGGAGTGACACAATACTGTCTGGTTTCAAATAAGCATGGGGAGTGGGGGTGAGATCTAGGACACTGGCAGTGGACTTCAGAGCAGACTTTATGGGCATGGAAAGTATAAAGGATCACTTGAAGGATTACCTCAACAACAAGTGTGGAAAGGAGATGGGAGGTCATAAGCAGGGGGACTTCATGAGGGCAGTCAGGATCTACGCTAAGTTGAAGCGTAAGGAAGCAAGGTCACATAAACCATGCTGGTGGTCCAGTAGGGTCAGGTAGCAGTCAGAGAAAAGAAAGGCGTTACAAAAATATAAAACAACAAGAGGATAAGGATAGAGAAATGTACCAGCTTGCATCTAGAAAAGTCACCCGTATGGTGAGGAGCTAAGTCAGTAAAGAGCAGCAGCTGGCACAGGGGATACATGGAGGGAAAAGGGTTCTTCGGTACATGTGGGGCAGCGGAGAAAAACTAAGAGCCATCTCAGCAATTGAGATCAGAAGGAGGTGGGTGGAAGGCGAGGACCAGGCAGAGGTATTGTGAGTACTTTGCCTCTGTGTTCACTAGGGAGGATGGGATATCTACAAAGCAAAGGCACAAAGGGGATAGAGCGGCAGGAGTGGGATCAGGGAGCAACAGAAATGGAGCAAAGAGGGAAAGGTACCCCAGGGGTGTCACATCTGGATAAGGATAAAAGACCAGTAAGGTGGAGGACGGATGATGCCATCCCCACAAAGGGTGTGGTTTGCCCTCAAGGCCCTAAAGAAAGACAAATCTTCCTGGGCGGATGGCATTCATCGAGAAGTACTATGGAAGTGGCCGGACATACTGGCTGCACCCTGGCGGAGCTTTCAACAGGTCACTTGAGACCCAGGAGGTACCTAGGGATTGGCCCGAGAGCACATGTGGTACCCAATCCATAAGGGGGTCGAAGAGTACCGAAACTATAGATCCATCAGTTTAACCTCGGTGGTGGGAAAATTAATGGAAGTATACTAAAAGACGATTGGGGGTTTACTTGGAGGTGGGAGGTCTGGATGATCGGCAGCATGGGTTTGTGCCAGGTAGATCATGTCAAACCAACCTTGTGGAGTTCTATGAATGGGTAACATCAGAACTGGACAGAGGTAAGCCTGTGGATGTATTATTCTTGGACTTCAGCAAGGCGTTTGACTCTGTCCCCACAATGGTCTGGTGGAGAAACAGATGGGGTTGGAAGTAGGCCCTTTGATGATCAGATGGATTGAAAACTGGATAGCTGGGACGCACTCAGAGTAGTGGTCTGTGGGAGCTCGAACCCTACAGAGGTTGGTAGTGGGGTACCACAGGGCTCGATCCTGGGTCAATCCTGTTTAATGCATACATATCAGACATCAGGGATGGTATAGGGTGTGAAATGAGTCTCTTCGCGGATGACTCAAGATGGGAGCAGTAGTTGAGGGAGAAGAGGGGAGGTTGGCCTGCAGGGACCTGGACACCCTGGAAGCTGGGCTCACACATGGGTAAATTTCAATATCACCAAGTGCAAGGTGTTGCATCTTGGTCAGAGAAACTCTAAACACAGGTACACCCTGGGAGGAGGTGCTGGAAGCCTCAACAGGGGAAAAGACCTAGGGGTCATGGTGGATACATGTATGAATAACACTGAGCAGTGCAGGAGGCGCTAGCAAGGCAAACAGGATGTTGGGATGCATCGCCGAGGGGATCACCTCTAGGAGCAAGGAAGTGATTCTGCCGCTGGTACAATGGACTGGTTAGACCACACCTTGAGTACTGTGTACAGTACTGGAACCACATGAAGAGGGACATACAGCTCCTGGAGGGTACAGAGGAGGCAACAAAGATGATCTGAGGCTGAGGGGATTTGACTTACGAGGACAGACTTGAGGAGCTCTGCCTGTTTTCATTGGAGGAGAGGAGAGACAGGGGGACATGATTGAGGTCTTCAAGTACCTCAAAGGGAATAAATAGGAGTAAACATGGAGGATCTTTAGACCTAAAGCAGGAGGCATCACCAGAGGGCATGGTTTGAAGTTGGAAGGTGGAAGGGTGAGGGGGAAAGAGGAGGAGGTTTTCACTGAGAGGGTGGTGGACCCTTGGGATGCTCTGCCTGGTGAGCTGGTTCCAGAGATCCACAGTGGAGAGCTTTAAGAGAGGTGGGACAGACACAGAAAGTGGATGTATCAGATGATAGCCTGTCGGGGGTGGGGATGGATGATAGGGGTTTCTGGAGCACAAGGGATGGGAGGTCTCGGCACCAACTAAGGATCTAGGTTCGAGCAGACTTGATAGACCATAAGGCCCTAATCTGCTGGCAAATAGTATGTTAGTATGTTAGTATATGTCTGCCTAAACTGTGACCGCAATGATGTAAAAAGCTGTAATCTACAATGATGTACTAAATGTTGTACTGTGTTTGTCCTCTTTGTGACGAGGTACCTTTGGAAATGAGCATCTGGCTCAAAGGTTGTAAACCGATGTACAAATAAAATAAAAATAAAATAATCCCTGTTAATTCCATGTGTTAGACCTGGGTGAGGGGGCTGGTGTTGTTGAAGGGTGCATGTTGGAAAGGAGAGGAATGTGACATGATAAAAAAAAAATCCTCCATTCTAGAAGCTAACTTTTTGTTATAACTACTAAAACCAAAAAAACAGATGAGAATTGTGTAATAGCAATATACCATCACAGTGAATGGTTATACGGATGGATTTACCACTTGCTGTGCTATTAACTCAGTGTGCCATGCCTCGTGACAGAAGCATCACAGGTGTGGTAAATCAAGCAGTATAGGCAGTTCCTGTCATGGTATATTACTGTCATCTGATGGCTAAACAGTAGAAGGCACTACTTCATTGTACAGTTAGCTGAATGTCACAGTAACTGTATGTGTACCAGTGCCTCCTGTTTATCCACGTTTACTGTCATCATACGCTTGGAATTAGCGGTTGTGCCATACTGAACTGTAAAGTGTTAGGTGCACTGTGTGTGGTCACAGTTTGTGATGCTTACCCAGTGTTTGTAACATGACACATACACACAATTAATTTTCATTCACCTTTCGTACTGAAACCTGAAAGGAAATTGCTTGTAATGATTTACATACATATGTATTGTGGTACTTGGTGAGACACTGCCAAGATGTCTTTATTGACACCTGTCCCTTTGCTATTCACCTTTCTAGGTGCACCTGTGGAAACGGTGTTGCCATGACAGATAGCATCTCAAGTACCTGCTGAAGAGAGTCTGAGAAATTCCGACAGAAGATTGATATCTATAATGATGAAGGCGACGGACAACATGTCTCCTGTATCATCAGCCATCTTGGATTCCATGGAGTATGCCTTGACAGATGGGTGCTTGAAACAGCGTATTATCAGTTTTGACAGCAGTACCCCAAAGAAGAAGACACCTTGCACTTTCAGCATGATTAAGTACAACAATTTCAGTATGAGAACTGTAATTGCCTGCTCAGTCATTAATCATTGTGTTATCAACTATTAAAATGTGTCACGTGCTGGCACAATGGTGCAGAGGGATGAGGCGCTGGTGCCTTATGCCACAGCACGCCAGGGATCCTGGTCCATGAATGGACTCAGTGAGGGGGGGCAGGCAGGGGAAGGAAAGGATTGAGTGTTTGGATTAGTGCTCTCTCTCCTCTTCTGGGGTTCTTGGGTGGAAGCCATGATCTGTATTGTCCCCCGGTGCAGACCCAAGGATATAACAAGAACGCACAACAGGGAACCTGAACAGCATGGAAATGGAAGACTGTGCAGATGCAGATGCTCCTGTTCTGTTACTCCTCACACACTCTGGATCCATGTGCCCTGTGCAGTCACATAACCATTCCTAGCAATGCCCACCATCATTACTATCCATAACACACAGATGTGCACAGCTACCACACCACATGTTAGTAGCAGGTTTCCAGTAGTGATGAGGTTTCATGCCATGTACGGCACAGTACTTACCATGCTCAACTCACGTACACACAAGACCTGTACATTCCCTGTTGGTGACCACTGGCTGTCATGCATAATGACTGACATGTGGTGTAGCATGCTGTGGTTCTGTATTACCCATGGAAGGGAGTGTTCTGTGGTACTTCTTTGCATGTGCACGTGCATTCACACACAAACTTCCAGCATGTGACAACCATCAGATGGAAGTTAGCAAATGGTACTCAATAGATTCAGCAGCACTGTATGACTAACAACCATGGTCCCGTTCTGCACCCTTTCATTTATCAACATCTTGGTATGTGAAGGTTATGTCATTGTGCCACTGTTGGTGGTGTTCCCTGTAGTAACGCTGATGGCGCGAAGTCCATTGGTGGCATGCTGAGTGTACATCACCAAAAATAATGTCTTGATGATTCATTATCGCAGTGAGGACAGAAATTGTGCCTGCGGAGCGGTTGGATTTCCGCTAGTGATGCAGGTGACCCTGGTTCCTGAAGGGATATGGGTCACTGGAGGGCTGTCCGGGGGAGAAGGCTGGAGTGTCCTATGGACAGCTCTCCTTGTCTAGGGGGAGATTAGGTATCTAGTGTGTCACTCAATGGACCACTGGTGGAGGCCTGGGGACACTGCAGCTACCGTCAAACAACATCACCAAGTGGGCAGTGTGGATGCAGGACATCATTGCATGTCCCCACCCATAGTCAAAAAAATATGGGATAAAACTCCCTCTGTCTCCTGCCTTCGTGAAGCCTGCCTTCAGCTTCAATTAGCCTCCTGACTGGCTCTCCCCAATTAGACACAAGGATCCGCTGCTTCTTCCCAGTGCCACGACCCCATCCTCTGATGGGTAAGTTGGGGGTTTGATATGGAGAAGCACAGTGGGTAGGTGGAAGGTATACGAAGGTGCTGTGACTAGGTGGATCATCATCGTTGAGACAGATGTGGCAAAAAAGAATACATTGAAAAAAAATTGTGTCTGCGACCTACAGGTGTAACTTTTAATGTTCATTGCTGCATTACCCTCAGCCACCTACTTCTTTAATTTTAATACCTGGTGGTACAGAGTATTCAGTTGATGGATTTCACAGATGCATGTGGGACATGCATGTCATGAGCATGACATACACACATCGATTACTGTCAGCTTTTAATTCCTACCAGCACAACATTGCACATGCCACACTGAAACTGTCATTTTTTTCATATGTAGGAATTCCGTGTGACATCTTACTAGTTGTGGCCAAAGTTTTAATATACAATATGCATAACATGTTATTTCACATCTGTTTAATTTTTTTTCATTTTTTGTTCTTCTAACCTTTTAACAATTGTCGCTGAAACCTCACAATACATCTGTTACCTTACTACATCTTTTTCAGCAGTACAGTTACAGTAAGATGACATGTTGTTAACAGATGCATCCGTGGAGCACAGAGAACTTAAGTGAGTTGCATTATATCAACATGGCACTTTATCTGACTCAAATTCTCAACATAATAGAACCCTAACTAAAGCAAACGTAACAAGTTACACCATAGTATAATGCCATTATACAGTTTTGTGTCACATGCAAACAAAACAATATAGATTGCCATATGTACACTGCTTACCTGCTTCTAAAATCAGTCACATGTCATGTCACTTTACCTGATATGTACTTCAAGTGTACTTCACTTTACTGAATGGCAACATTATTGAACAGCACAGTGCATTTACTCCTGAAAGTCTAAACAGGGGACACAAACATGCATCAACTGAATATTTTCATGGCTTTACACACCAAACACACAAAGTGCTGAACTATACCCTGCAGCATACAACAACACAGAACAGGTACTGCAGTGCTACCAAGAAAACAACATCAATTTGGAGAACAGTGACACTCACACACTATTAACAACATTATGAATGGACATGGAAGTCAGCAACATTGCTTTGGTCTGTCACAGTAGAGGCACATGTAATGGGTGACACAGTGTGTCACATTTGTGCATGTAGGTACTCAGGCCCGGATATTCAAACTGCGCCAGGCTGTGGTGCAAGCATGGGCGCAGCTCAACATGGCTGCGCAGGGGTGTGGCCTGGGTGATATTCAACGGAGCTGCGCTATGGCTCAGCAGTTTTGAATATCGCACCCTGGCCACCCTCACTGTGCATGGCGCAGTGGCACTGCACCAGCACAAGAGGCCAGAGTGGAGCATGGAGATGGCTAGCACAAGTGCCATTGTGCCATTCACAGCACCTGTGATGTTCAAAGGTGACCGCATAAATGGGGCCATAATTTGTACAAGGCGCACATGGGCCATTGCATGTCATTATGCCCCATTGCATCCCATTATCATATGATGCTCGATCCCGAGGACTTGCACCTGGCACCCTGCCAGGCAGCAGCCATCGGGGACCGATGCCCCCTGCAGCCTGATCATGGGCATTTGTTTAAATATAAAGTCCTCGTCCAATATCCCTGGTGGTCCAGTGGACCTCTCTGTGCCTGATCGCGGGCATTTGTATAATAAAAGGAGAGTTATTGAAATATCCTGGTGGTCCAGTTGACCACTGTTCACTGTCAGCGGGCATCTGTATAAAGAAAATTATTGCACTATCCTGGTGGTCCAGTGGACCACTATGTGCCTGATCGCGGGCATCCGTTTAATAAACCCCATCAATATCCCTGGTGGTCCAGTGGACCACTTTCCGCCTGATTGCGGCATCTGTACCAAAGAAAGGACCAATATCCCTGGTGGTCTAGTGGTACCCCCCTCCCCACCGCCCACTGAGCCCACCACCCGTTCCCCGTCAGCCAGCGGGCGGCAGCACCCCCGCCTGCCGCCCTGCTGCCTGGCGACTGACAGCTCGAGTGAGGTTGCATGCCCATTGGTTGACAGCGTGAGCCAATGGGCATGCAGCCCACTATCGTACTACACATTCCAGATAGTGAATGAATCATATACCTGGAATATGACTGCGGTGTGGGCTTCTGCGCCCGTGGCTCACGCTGGCAGACCAATGGTGTGCAACTTTCTGAGCTTCAATCGGCTAAAGGCAGCGGGGTAGCGAAGCGGGTGGTGGTGCCCGCCCGCCAACTGATGGGGGACCGAGGTGGTGGGGCTCAGTGGGCGGGTGGGAGAGGTACCACTGACCACCAGGATATTGGTCCTTTCTTTGGTACAGATGCCTGAGATCAGGCGGACAGTCCACGGACCACCAGGGATTGGACGGGGGGTTTATTAGAACAGATGCCCACGATCGGGCACGTAGCGGTCCACTGGACCACCAGGGATATTGGATGGGGGGGTTTATTAGAATGGATGCCCATGATCGGGCACATAGCGGTCCACTGGACCACCAGGGATAGTGCAATAATTATCCTTTTCTTATACAGATGCCCGCGATCAGGCATGGGGGGGCACTGCCAGATGTAGCCGGAACTCGGGTGGCCACCCACAGGTGGCAGCTGCCGTGTTGCGCCCTGCAATCGTGACAGCTCACCTGTGGGTGGCCATCAGTTGTTCTTTTTTGAGCAACTTTGTGCAGGCAAGTAGGGTTGCGCATGCATGGCTCTGCACATCCGGGCTGATGTCGGGCTGTGCAGGTTATGCAAAGGAACCCCCCCTGCCTGCATACACATTACTGATGCGCTCCGTTGCAGCCGGGATTTGTCTGATGCACTTTCACTGAATATCGCTCAGGGCGCATCAGTGGGTTGCACATGGCACAACACTGTTGCGCCCTGTATGCACAATATCTGGGCCTCAGTGTACAAATCATGTCATCTGTAGATAATGCATGCAATACATAACTATACATCTGTTCATCGATGATCAGTGGCATGTGTGCTTTTATCCCCTTTTATTTTCTTTGGTTGGGTGAAGGAGCATGTCAGTCAGCATAGTTAAACTTGGTCATGAAGGTTCACTCTCAGCATAGTAACAGTATGTTTTCTGTACTTTACCTTTCAGCCATTTCAGATACGTTGCCTATTGACAATTGGTGAGGTGGTGCTATGGATGACTGGGACGTCACAACCATGTTCCCTTACCGTCATGTGCTGTTACCAAGATTCATTCAACGTACCCTGAGGACAACAACATCTACATCGGCTTTTAGTTTACATAATGTTGTTCTTCTGAACTCTGTTTAGGTAGTGTTCTTAAAGCGACTCACAAACAGCTCAATGGCATTGACTTTATCTGGGTGTTCCATTGCTGAACAGAGGTGAGCTGGTACTGATGTCCTTATGTCAGCAATTGATGTTTCCAGTTCAGTTGGGGAATTGAAATAAGAGTCCAGTAGTCTCTTTTTCAACATGTTGACAAAATCTGCAATTGAGAACTGTGGTGGTGAATGTCTGAACAGTAATGTTGTATGTAATGTGTTTAGACATCTTGATTCAAGTCACAACTTATGTTTTTTTAATTATGACTCCTCGGCATGTTTCTCAGTCACCATGTGCACCGCACTTCTGGTATATTTCTAATGTTTCTCTTTCAGTTATGATTGTATTTAAAATCTGCTGTTCTACAGATTGTTAATACTGTCTGCGTAACCTTGTATTTCACCTCTTGTAGCATAATGTGGACAGTTCCACGAGTCACAAAACATTGCTGTCCAATTACCAAGTCATGAAACAGCAGATTTCAAGTATCCATGTCTGTTCTGTACTGCACACTGTTTCTTGGCTTTCCTTCTTACAGCTAATGCCAGGAACTTTGATACAAGTGTTTTTTTTGGTAAGAGGATATATCACATGTAAACGTCACAAGTGGTCTGCTGCAACAAGACACAACGACGTCAACGTTGGACAAGCAGGACCCCACATAGGTCCATGCAGCACTGTTTTGTGCAGTCATCAAACAAAGGATGTGGAAACACATTGCATTACCTTCTATGGTGTCACTATTTTCCTATATATTTGTACCCTTTAGACTGGTGATTTTATTCCACCAAAGCAATCGATCGACTAATGTGCACAGAATTAGTAGAGCGATTGCTTAGATTGAGTAACATACCAGCTACGAAGGCCATAAAACTGAATGAAAACAGTGTCACAATGTAAATCAATGTTGTGCACTCACGCAGCACTCGAGTCATCCAATAACAAAAAATGGCTGCAAGGGTTGACGTTGTGGTGTGTTGCTTGTACCATCAAGTCTGTGTTTTGTAGGCCAGCTGACCAATTGTGATGTTTACGTGGGGTATATCTTCTTGTAGGAAACTGCTTTTTAAGCAATACTTTATCACAGTACTTCTGGTAAGGTAAGACCAAGAATGGACTTGGTGACATAGGTACTAGAAAAGCTTGTCTTGAAGCATTTCTAGGAGCAATTCAGTGTAAGATTCTGAGAACCATACCTTCATGTCATGCATTTGAACAGGCCATGTTGTTCTGTAGACAATCATGACTGGATTGACCCTGCAAAGCAACAATCACTACCAATATGGCCAAAGCCACACCATATGCAATCTATGACCACCCAGCACAGATTCACAATCAGCCACTGTCATCGCTGAAAGGTATTGCCGAAAATGGATTCACAGCACAGAAACTTGACATAGTTATCCATGTCACAGTAGTCATGACATCACCTCCACACATTACCTGCTGATGCCACAACAGAACTTACCACCACCCAGAACACCATGTTCAGTGCCGCTTCAAGTGATGGCAACCAGATGCAGAAGCAGACTGAGGTGTATATCACAGCAAGCACTACTTTATATATTTTGTGATGAATTTATCACACCACCATCATTCAGTGCTTGCTATATACAGTACTGCACACTCACTGGGAGCTCACTAAGTGGGTGTACACGTGGCTGAAAGATTGGATGGCTCACCACTTTGGTGGTTGCTGCCCTTCTGTTCATGAGGTGGTGGTGTACTGCTGGGTACTTGTGTTGAGGTGACACCGCAGTACATGGGATAATGATTTCATAAATCTGACCGACTAGAGTTACCATTTGTGTGCAGTTTTTCAATTGCTCATGGATGCTGCAATGAGCCATGTCTCTATGGTTTTGTTTGTCACGCATGGTCACCACTGTGGTCACTTGCACTGTTCCATCACTCATCAACGAACTTGTCAATGACTGTCCGGGTACTCACTCTGTGCCATATGGTGCACTTCTGGGCTGGTATTGCAGCTTGTTCTGTGTGACATCAGCAAACAGTACTGCAATGTGGCACATTGTGTTTGCCACAGTCACCATAAAGCTTTGACAGTGTTGCATTTGAAAAAAAAAGTCCTGGTGTTCAACACTTACCATACGTAGGCCTCACCATGTCCTTCCACACAGAGCATCCCTCTTTCTTGAATTTAGGGAATCGAATGGAGTACTTTGGCCTTCCATCCACAGTGACTGCCTGAATGTGCTCACTATTCTCATTGAAATGCATTGCAGATAGAATCAACCTGTTGATGTCAGAAAGAATATGTGTTGGCATGTGCTGAAACATAGAAAACAGACAGTTTACTTCACTCTCAACTGTTTACTTCTCTGTGTAGCACCTTAGTCCCTCATAGCCATCCAGTCCTGACACCACAGTAGGTGTCCGTGCAATGCTGTCTTACAACTCAGTATAAAATGTGGTGTGCCAATCATGCTTCCTGATTTATTGGATATGCATGAAATGTGTCTCATGCACAGGCAATGAAAAGTTAAGAGTAGCAAGATAGCATTTCACAGAGCAATGAGGAGTATTTACAACTGCTCCTACTGCAACAGCAGATGTTACAGAAATATGTGTCTGTTACCATATCCCTGCCTGTCTGCAGTTCCCTGTCAACAGCTGTGAGTCTCCCCAATGGAGCCTATCAACTGCTCCATGAATGATAAGGTAAAGTGTAGTTCTCCTCCCTCGCATTTCCCAAATGTAAAAAAATGCAACAAAACAGTTATCTGTGTTTCACACTCTTTCTTTCTGTTGTGCATAGATGAGAACACTTAGGTGTGTCACACTCTCTCTGTTGTGCACATTGCAGCTCAGTGAAGTAACGTAGCTGAGCAGTTCTACATGACCATTTTTTGTGCAAAAGTTGTTCCTTTCTTTCCCTCTGAATCAGCCACCCTCTACCTGCGTCGTATGCACCCTTTCTCATCTTCTGTACTTTTTTAAAAAGTCCCATCTTCTGTCTCTCTGTCCATCCCCTTACATACCCACTAATCTGTTAATTCCTTAACTAAGTACAGTCAAAGTACACTGCAAACTTGAATTCATTTCACAGTACCTACCTTCTCTGAATCGATTAGGAGGCCTATAATTACCCTACTCCTCTGTAGCACACACCCCCATTTGGAGTCACCACATGTGCCCTCCTTTAATCCTGTGGTGCCTTCCCTGTGTCCATGGACCAACTAAATAGAGTTCACAAGAGATGTGCCGCATATTACTGCTTACCGTATATGCATTCCCACATTTGAAAAGAATGTATGCTTAGGCACGTAGGGTAACATGAGGCTGTGAAAGGCCTCTAAAGAAGACGTCTGATACAGGCTGGACAGTCTCTACATGGCCTTCAGTAGGATTCTAGAGTTTAGGATACCTTCAAGCTTAATTGCTGCATTGCTGTCTGCAAGAGTCATGCAACAGTGTAAGAAACAAGTGGAGCATACTGTGAACTGCAGGTTCGTGCAATGCATGGTGCTGCTGTCCCCCCATCTGCTCAATGACTTACCCCCCTCAGTAGCATTGTTAACAACTATGGCATCAGAAGTCTTTGTAGTGTAAAACATATGACCCTCGTAAAATTGGAATTGGAACCCAGGTCGAAAAACACACTGACTTCCTGGTACTGAAAAGATGCCCCTATGTTGGCCCATGCAGCCCCATTTTGTGATGTCACAAAACAAAGGCTGCGTGAGCACCCACCATGTACATGTATTGTGCCTTTATTTTGTAATTATATCATACCATTTGGTGTAGGGATTTTATACCATCAAACCAATCTATTGAGTGATAGGGTCCCTATTAGTCAATTGATTGCTTTGATTGGATAAATCACGACGCAAAGATATATATAGTTAAAAATAGCCGCGTAACAACTCCATGTGGCGTGCTCATGCAGCCTTTGTTTTCTGACATCACGAAAGAACTACATGGGCTGGCGCGAAGATCGTGTTTTCAGGACCAGGAAGTTGGTTCATTTTTTGAGCCGGGTGCCAATTTCTATTTTAATAGGTATATGTCTTTCACACTACAAAGACTTTTGATGCCATACTTGGTGACAATGCTACTGAAGGGGTAAGTCAATGAGGAGACTGGGGCAGGCAGCTACCCCAACGCTGCTTTTTCATATGACATGGCATACAACTAGGAACCACTGAGCCAACCGCCCACACATCCCCATTTATAGACCAGCACTACCAGTAAGGTGTTCACCATGCATGATATGTAGTGAAGATCAAGGCAAATTATTAAGTTACTGCCAATGCTTTCTCCCAAGCCTACTTTGACCAGCCTCTCCATTACCTCACTATGCATATGTGCTCCTCTCCCTTTCCTTTTACCCATGACATACCAGATCCAACCTTTGTACCTCTTTCAGATCCCCTATGGTAGTCTCTGCCAACCTGTACTACGTCCTGGAATAGGAAGATGTCAACACCCTCACAGATAAAACCTTCCTTTTACTGCTAAGGCTGGAGCTACATTGCTGAGCTTTGATGCCAGATGATAGAATGGAAAGTCATTAATGACAGCAAAGTGAAACATCGGTCTATGATTGATCGCGGTGTGATCACTACAGCATGCTAATCCATGGGTGTATTTCACTGACTGTCGGTTAGGCGTGTGAACAGGACCTATCTAATTCAGCAGTGTTTGACACTGGTATGATGCCAACCAGCATTGTGATGCATATCTCCATAATTTCTTAACATCGGTTGCATGTGCACGAGGACATCTGCACATGCATTACAGTGTACAAAATTTGTCATGGGTGAAATTGTGGTTGTATGCATGTGCACCCACTAGTCCACAAACACATTCAGTGTTGGCTTCATGGAGAGTGCACATAACATAGATTCCAAAACAACACTGTTACCCAGGCAATTCATGTCAGTTTATATTCCACGTTTTGGTATTCCTGTCCAGGACCTATGAACAGTGCAATGAAAGCACCATGAGCAACTAAGACAAATTAAATATCAATGAAGAAACAATGTGAAATGGACTGTGATGGGTATTCACAGCTTCCTTATGTTGCGTTAACCACTCCTTCTCACGGTCTGTGCCTGTAAGTGGCTCATGTGTGCATCTTGTGTACATGTCATTTGGAAGATTGTCATACACATTCAGTATGTGGTGCATTAATGACTGCCACTTGGCAGCAATCAACTCCCCATTGCCTTGTTCTGTTGAAACAGCCGACCAATAGAGATGGTTAACTGCAGATTGATTCCATAGGGCTACATCGGTGTACTCCTTTTGAGTGGATACTGTGTCAATTTTTTTGGCTACACCTGCAGGACAATAGAAAAACTTGGTAACAGTGACATACCACTGACATTGTGACTGTATGGATTAGGAGTACTGTGCTGGCATAATAATAGAGAAACTGTACCTTTGGCAACATGCCAAATGTCAAAGAAATGAGTTGTTGTGGTTAGGTTCTCCTGAATCCATTTCTCGTTTTGTCGATTCCTGTCAGTGATCATTGCATTGATGTTCGGGCCATTTTCATCTTTCAAAAAGGCTACCACCCTCTTCAGTCCCTCGTGCTCACACCTTGTACTATGTTTAACTTTGTTACTCTACAGGATACAAGAAAACGCAAGATGGTAGTGCAACTCTGTTGCCCATGCTATAAACAGTACAAATATTATACATTTGCAAGCAGACAACAAAGCTATTTGGGCATGTCAACACTGATGAATGTGTCAGCTTCAAACCATATTATGCAGCTGGACCTCCATCACCCAAACCTTCCTTTAAGAGCCCTCTTGCATTGGCAGTGCCACATTCTGAGCAGCACAGTTTTTGGACCGGACACCATGTGTGCTGCTATATAAATAAAGTACCTTCCCATCTGCATCTGGAACAGTACCCCCAGCAATATAATGTCATGCACCCCAACGACCGACTTCAGCATGCGAAAAACAGGATCCCAGTTTGGCTGACTCAGAACTGTTCTGTCATGTCAAAAAACAACGGTGGCATGAGCGCGCACCATTCATCTCTATGGGGATGGTCTTCTAAA
The DNA here is from genome assembly GCA_016271365.2 of Neoceratodus forsteri. NCBI lineage: Eukaryota > Metazoa > Chordata > Ceratodontiformes > Ceratodontidae > Neoceratodus > Neoceratodus forsteri. The sequence goes on along the minus strand of CM028132.1, from coordinate 1,158,142,469 downwards.
ACATATGTGTACCCTTCAATGGTTTAATTTAACTGTACACAATACAGCGATCAACTAATATGGTCCCTGTTAGTAGATCGATAGGTCTGATATAGTAAAATGACAGCACCAAAGGGTATAAATATGTTGTGAAAGTACCAGCCACATGGAAATGAATGGTGCACACTCTCACATCCTTTGTTTATGGACTGCACAAAACAGGTGTGTGTGTGCTGACGTCGCTTCCTTTTTTTCACATGGGGACATCATTATTTTTTTGATCCAGTGAGGAATAAACACTGGTGGAGAGTAGCAGTCCCGAAGGTACCAACCTGCAGTTTCAAATGGAGCCAGTTAGTGATTGTCTTACCTGAACCACAGATACAGTTTAACATGGCTAGCGCACCTTGGCAGTGCAGTCACATCACTGTATTTTATGTTCATATGGTTTATTTAAATGTACTTTGGTGCCATGTTAACCGTAACAACTGCTTCTGAACCTCAAACATGCACCAATTTCTGGTAACTGAGTAACATCACTTCCTCCGCCAACAGTCCATCCATGACAACTGAAATATGCAACAGCACTGTGTAGTACAACTATACTGCTTAAATTGAATAGGCATTGAGATGACATACCTGCACCACTTGAAGATCTACAACTTTTCTAATTCACTGCTCTATTACCTTAAAGGCACCATATTTGGCACAGTGGCTGGGGCTATCTGAACATCCATCATTGGCCAGTGCCAACCCACCATCCATATTTTTCAGTCTTGATATCATCTGCTTTTGATAATGCTTCCATGTTGTTAACACAGTTGGCTCCAGGTACAAATGTTGATGTTTGAAGTAGGTGCCCTTGGCAATGGTTGCTACATTCAGAAAGTGGAATAACTTCATTATCTTGCTGGGAAATTGTTCAGAGAATAGTATTGAGGCAGACATCAACATGTTACCTGCTGTCATCTGCCTAATATATGGCTGGCTGCGCCACTGGCCATCATATCCACAGTCATGACAGACCTGTGTCACTGTAATGGCAGTTCCACACCTGTTTGTTATCTTCCCCCTTGAAGGAGCAAGGCACCGTGGACACATTGCAAACAACTGTAACAATTGAGAGTGATACACAATGTACTTTGGCTCATTGAACTGTGACAGAACATCAGTAGTTGATTTTTGCTCGCTGTGGAAAAACAAAACAGCACAGTCACTCAAGTGCATGACATTGCCATGTTCATGATGATGAAGTTTTGATAGTAGGTATTGATCTTACTTATAGATGTTCCCAGAAGTTGTTCCTTATGTATATGTCTGCTCACACTTGCATCAGAAACACACACAAAACTGTAATGGCCTATGTATTGTGGCTTGTGGTACTCAGTATCACCTGCCTGACATAAGCAGTTGGACAACACAGGTTCTGTGTTACCCAGTGTAACACAATGATCGGAATGAGTACATGATGAAAAGCAGGTGAAGTGTGGGTGCTGTCATGTGCCTGACATAGCTAGACAAAGTTGTGGTATGCTCCAGATGCAGTGACATCCACTAATGTATGTAACGGCATACTGATGGAACACAATTGTAACATGGACTGTAAAATGAAGTAATGTTATGTAACCGGTAGAGTCATGTGATTTTCACACATCAACACTACTTCATGGTTTGCTTCCATTTAGCAAACATTGTAAGTGGCAGCTTTAGCATAATCACTGCACAGTGTCATTACTGGACCCTTTTCCTGTGTGTAACAAGGAATGTCACACAGGTCTGGACAAATCAGGATGCCTACATTCTGATGCCCAATTCATAAAACTAGTAATTTGGACAGAAAAGAAAAATTGTTAATGGCAAACAACTTCGGGAAAGGTGATGTATCGCATATGTTGAGGTGACAACAAAGTAGGAAGCTGCTCTTTAAACAGCATGTTTGTACCCCACATATTGTGCCCCCCCAAGCCTAATCGATGACCTATGTCCTCAGTACCGCCGTTCCCAAATGTGGCATAAATACTACTTCGGTTTTAAAAGATGCATCCCTTGCAAAACAGAAATATGCAGCCTGGGCTAAAAGGACCAATGTCCCAATCCTGACACAATCCACATCGCCCCACACTGTCAAGTTTGGTGATGTCAGAAAAGGAATGCTGCATGAGCGCACACCATTTACTTCAATGGGACCAATATGTAAGTAATAAGACAGGGAAGGTGTGCATGAAACACATTTACCGCATGGCCAGGGGTGTAATAAGGCATGAGGCCTTTGTCGAGTGCCTTTAGCACCTGGCATGCTGTAAATGTGTTCCATACACACCTGAAATGTCTTATTGCACTTATAAAATGGTTGCAGTACTAGGGTCCGAGAAGCAGTCCTTATTCAGCAACTGCCATCCGTACAGAGGATAAAAAAAGTTTTGGTTGCGTTGCTTTAGCCTACCCATTTTATAATTTGTAATAGTTTAATACCCGTTGGTGTTGCGATTTTATTCAATAAAAGTGATAGATGGAATAATAGGTTCCTTATTAATGGGACGGTTGCTGTCATTGAATAAAATCCCAACACCAAACGGTATAAAACTTTTACAAAAAATCGGTGCAGTCAAAATAAGTGGTGCATGATCAAGCATTCTTTGTTTTGTGACATCATAAAAAAGCCAGGCTGCGTGGGCCGACGTATGGCCGTGTTTTCAGGACCGGGAAGTGGTTCTTTTTTTGTCACCCACTGCATATTTTGGTTCTACAAGGGATGTGTATTTGGAAACAGGAGGACTTTTAATGCCACATTTGAGAACAGCGCTACTGAGGATGTAAGTCATGGATTAGGCTGTGTCAGTCAGCCACCACGAACCTGATGTCTAACAATATCATGCAGAACTGCTTCTAAACTGTGTAGTAATGTAGAAATGAGTAATGTATGTTGACACAAACCTCAACATAATTTCATCATCAGTAGTGTCTGTGTCACTGTCATCCAAACTGCTATCATTGGGTTGGTATTCTGGGTCTCCATTATCCATGTTATTGTCTGACTCTGCATCAGTGTCGTTATAACCATTGCTGTTTACTTGATGATTTTTGTGTCCCACAATGTCCGCCAGGCTTCCACCAATGAGACTGCACATGACAGCCTTATCCTCCAAGTGAGCTTTCACTTGGACACCTTTTGAGTAAACGTTAAAAATACATTGTGAATAACAGACATGGTTACATGTCACAATAAAGTGTTACACAGCAGACTGTCATGTTTGTTGCTTGTCTTGTCTGTCAGCATTGTTTCAACGTGATGTATGTTGTCATTATTTTTGTCAACAATTGCTGATTTCAGAGATCTGCAGCTCACCAACACAATAGGTAGCCTTGAAGCATGGCACATGTAACCAACACAGTGATACTGTTAAGTGGAATGTAGTGTACAGGGTATTGGTAACATGCCTACTATGTTGTTATCAAGGAATCACAGCAATGTCATGTACTATTGACATGAGATAGGAAAACAAGGCCACACACAGTACAAATAAGAAGTACCTGCCCTGTCAATTATCGTGCCATGATCCAGCTTTATATCCTATCCCTACCCACCCCTTCAAAACCCATTATACGGCAGTTAGATAAGTGGCCTTTACAGTGGTGTTGTGATAAAAATTGGCAATGTATTCCCATACCAGTTGAAAGTTATTTGCGCCTTGCAATTGCATTTCTGCATACTACCGAGAAAAAGCCCAAGTTATCGCTACTAAAAAGAAAGCATCACGCTGCTCAACGCAGCACTGTTTTGTGATGTGATATCAGAATCACCCACATTTGAGTCATTGGTGCATAGTCACGCAGCCTTTGTTTTGTGGCAGCACAAAACACGTCTGCCAGGGGCAATGTTTTTTTTGCACTGGGAATTCGGTCTGTGTTTCGCGAGTATGCAGAAATCCACATGGATGGAGGAACTAACTTTTAACTGCAATGGAATTAAGTTGCACAGTTTCATCAAACCACCACTGTGAAGGTCACTCGTCAACAATGATGGGTGTGGACCCGTACTGGAAAGGAGCTGTGGAACAGTGATCAGTAATTCGTATGTAGCTATTCTATACTGCAACAAATAAGGATTTTTCATTTGCAGTGGACTTGAAGCATCATAATTTCCTTTCATGTACAATAGCAGGTGCAATGACTGATTTGGGGATTATTGAAAAAGTGAGCTGTTGCTGTGCACTCAGGTGTGTGCAAGGTCATGTAAACCATAGCACAGCAGTAGTTGCTATAACAATCCAAAAGAATCGAGTCCTACATACATCTAACACAGACCATAGTTTGGTGATATGATTTATAAACGATATTACTGCATGCTCTGATTAACTGAGCAACACAATACTGGAAAGGTATGACTGAGTTAAGCAGTAAGGCACGACAGTTACTGGGTGCTTACCCACACCGTGTGTGGTGTGTCACGAGGCGCAGTTGAGTGACTTAACCACACAAGAACTGTGTTTATCACCAGTGACTGCAACACTGTAGTGCATTAGTATGCCTTCTTGTGATTATAGAATGGACACATTTGTGAAATACTTGTAAAACATGTTTAATTATGTTTATTATAAATGAAATTTCTCAACCATGGGTAATGCAGTATGTACCCAAGGTGGTGACATGTTTTCACAAATGAGGTTTTAGGATTTTTGCACACCATTCTATGATCATAGTGTTACAGTGCTGCACAGGGTAGGCGTGAGGGACAGAGGGCTGATAAACACTGGCATGTAGAAGGAATACCGGGACTGGTTCTGAGCAGTAGACATATGGTCCATTTCACTCAATTCATGGAGAGGACAATTAACATGGAGGTATACGCAGTTTACCATGACATGTTATGAAATTAAGAACAGCATTATTGCTCTGAACATCAGCTTGCATTTTAACAGCGGAACAGTGGATGTATGCCACTGCCTGGACATAGGGTGGAAACTAAAAGACAAAGATACTGCTGTTATATTTTTGGTCAGTACTCCCATGAGATGATGATATGCAAGGACAAAAACAGAACAGTATGCGACAATATGGCTGCGAGGGGGAACATACTGGTCCAGTAACAGAATAAAGAGTTGTAAACAAGTCCTGTAACAGGTAATAGTGCACAGTGGCTTCAAACAACAATTTTACAAAGGAAAAAAGGGAAAACTAATGACACGACTATGATGATGGTAGGGCACCTGATGAGTACATATGGGCATACGAACATAAGAATGTGCCACCAGAAACAGACCACCCGGTCCATGTAAATATGTCCCAGTGTGCAGCTTGCACCCCTAATTTGCAGCTGACTCATCCCCCTCACATTTGTCATCCCACTGCCACCCCACACCTCCATCACCCTCACTCTCCCGTTACCTGTCCCATTGCCTTTTGAAACTGTTCAGAGATGTACATGATACCACCCAGTCTGGTAGGGTGTTCCATTTTGATACCACACTGTCTGTCAAATAGTGTCTGCTCATTTCCTTACTAAATCTTCAACCTCTATTGTTAGCGCATGCCCCCTGGTGACCCGCCCCATCCTTATTCATTCTCATAAGATACGTGAATGTCTGTATCATGTCATCTCTGTTCCTTCTTCCTCCAGGGTCTATATGTTCAGGTCTCTCAGCATGCTGTCATACTCTGTGCCTTCCATCCCACATACCATCTTTGTTGCCCTCCTGTGCACCACCGCCAGTAGCCTGATATGACGCTTTAGGTATGGCCTCCAAAGCTGCACACAATACTGTAATTCTGGCCTTACCTGTCACCTGGACAAGGGCAGAATAACTTCTCTTCACCTGGGTGAACAAACTGCTCGCTATGCACCCCAGCATTTCATTTGTTTTTGCAGCTGCAGTCCTGCACTGGGCAGTGTTGTCCATAGTCCTTGTTATCATTACCCCTAGACCCTTGTCCTCCACGCACACCTAGTATTCTCTCCGCAGTGTTCTTCACCTCAAAGTGTATAACCTTACAGTTTTTTGCATTGAACCACGGCTGACACCTCTGTGACCACTCCTGTTGCTTGCTTCTGTCACCCTGTAGCTGCTTCCATCCCTACTCTCCATTCACCAATGCTCCGATTTTGCTGTCATCAGCGAACAGACTGATCTTGCTCACAACACCATGTGCAATGTCTGATATGAAGAGACTGAACAATACTGGCCCCAACACACAGCCAAAGTCTGCCACCACTGAAGTTTACTACCTCACTAACTGATATCTGTGGCTATACACACATCACGATATTAAACCACATGGTTTGGTGACCGCTGTTGGCTAGTGTGTCCTCCACCTTTATTTCCCTTACTGCCTCCCCAATCGACAACACAAGATCTAAAGTGTTCTTTACCCTACTAGGTACACTAACCAACTGTGTCAGGATACCCTCCTTCATTTTGTCCAGGAGCACTTTCTCCGTAGCAGTGGAGGTGACTAGAATGCTCCAGTAAAACCATGGCAATTTTAAATCCCACATGATGACCAGGTGGTTGTGATACACATTCACAAAAGTGGGATCAATGCACAAAATAGTTAAGCAGTAAGCCATGATGGGGTGTGGGTTATCAGGAGATTTACCACGGCTGCAGTGGTTTGACCATGAGGCAAAGCCCAGTTGGTAAATCCTTGACCGCTGTGGTAAATCACCCAATAAGCAACATCCTCTGAGTGGCTTATTGTGATCATACCAAGATTAATGTTGTACTATAATTATGATTATGCCATCGACATAAGTGAACAGCTAATGAAATGGTCAGACTGGCAGTTTAACAGTAGTGTAAATCCTATGATAATCAGTGGCTGATGAGCAAATACTAATGGTAATCTAAATCATAATCATGTGCAGCACAGGAATAAATACAATAAAAATAAAATCAGAAAGAAAACTCTTTAAAAGTTGTATTTTAGTATAGTAAAAAATGAACATTAGTATAATCACAATAAGACACTTTGAGAATGTGGGTTATCAGGCGATTTACCACGGCTTGCAAGGATTTACCCACTCAGCTGCACCTCACGGCCAAAGCACTCCAGCCATGTCAAATCACCAGATAACCCACAGACCCTTGGGGCTTATTGCTTAAATAAATGGCAGTGGATATTCGCAAGGGGAGTAAATAAAGGTTAGTTGACACATAAGCTGTGGAATACTACATTGATTGTTTCAATTTGCATTGAAACAGTGCTACACACATACCTTTACTACATCGTGACACCTTCAAGCGGCACTGTACACCATGTATCGTGGTCTCACTCCTTGAATTCTGCAGTTCATCGGTCAGATGACTGATATGTGTAAGCTCTGGAGAACAACCTTCCATTGTGGACAGAGACATGCAATCATTTGTCACACAGGGTGTATCAAGGGTAAATGATGCATCACATTGACTGGATGAAGTATCATGCGGATCTGGACTCAACTTAGAGTCAACACCATTCAGCTTCATACCAGAGTCTACCTCATTCACCTCCATCAGACAGTCCACTGTGCTGACTTCCATCACATTGCTGAATGCCAGTGACATTCTCCTTAGCTCAGAAAGGTCCTGATGATAGAGTCGTTGAAATGAACATTTATATTTCTTTTCCTATCAACAGTAGTACTGCAATGTATTATCAAAATGGTTACACTACCACTATATGACTGCTACTGTCTGTTGCAATACCTGATGCAGACCGTTGACATGTGTGTCAAACCAACAAATGTTGCAAGTATAACTTGCTACCATGTATTGCGACAGTTGGTATTCAGTAGAGCAGCATGCGACCAGTTGTCAGCTGCTTGCAAAAAGGTAGACATTGTCCACCACTTGTGCCATGCATCATGATTAGACATGGGTAAAGTAGGTTCATGGAATAATTGGAACAGTATTCATAAATGTTGCCTGAAAGGTACCAAGTTTTTGATTCACAAAACACACACAGCAGAGAGCCTTAAAACAGCATAGCACGTAACACTGTTTTCCATCCCCTGGTGCTTGCCAAAGTGCAAACCTTATTGCAGAACACATACACCACATGGGGTGCAACACAGAACAGCATCACCACAAAGTCTACCTCACATGAAGCATGTGTGGCCTTCCGGTCCCCCACCCACCACAACCCTGCTGACCACAACACCCTTGCACATCTGTTGAGTGACACAGTCCACCTCTCTTAACAAGCATGTGCTTGGCTATGAGCATGTACTGAAAACATATGAGGTCAGCAACTGACAGAAGCTGTCATTCAGTGATGACATATGCTCACATATGTTACAAACAGCATTGGCACATTGTTTGGCAACCACCTTTGGGTTATTGAATATCATTAACACTAAATTTTTATCATGATTATTGAGCATCACTATCCGACACCCACCCATATGATATAATCATGACCTTGGTTGATGTGAGAAACACTGATTGGGTGTGTCATGAATGAATTATTATTATAAGATGGCCAAGAAAAATGCTGTCACCTAATTGGCAGACAGCCACCAGGTGACCATACATTAATTTATGTTAACTTTACAGTTTGTGGCACTCGGGCAGCCTTGCCACATTATGGACCACAGTTGCACTCATTATTTGTCAGCCACTTCATGTCTCAGTGGCAGCCATTGAACTGTCTTCCTAAGCGAGGCAGTGTTTAACACAGAATGTCTGTGACAGGAAATGCTCTGGTCATCAGTTGCAAATTGGGGGACTCAGTGCACATTTCCAGGTCATATACACATGTCCCTGTGATACTCCCTAGTTACCCACCTGGCTCACATCTGCCTAAGACTCTGTATAAGACTCAGTTCACTGTAACCCTGACACCGAGACCACTACACAAATCAACATCTCTGCGTGTTTCCACTCAGTGCAGGAAGTGAAAATCCATCAGTTTTCTCTGTTGCATTGACACAGAGATAGTAACTTCATATTTTTCCAGTGCATTTTGTGGTGCAATCCACCACCCCCCACCCCAGATACGGGTCTGTGTTCATGATTCTCCACTTCCCGATGCAGGCTGTAGTGACCCATGTCTCCATCCCCAAGAGCTCCTGTTGCTCCTGCTGTGTTTTCTGCTCTCTGAGTCAGCTCGCCGTGCTGACAGCAGGGTTTGGCACAGACCATGTCCTCCCAGCTCTCTGCACTGACAGTCAGAAGGAGCAGGCTTTTCTTTGAGCCTGCTACCTGGTGTAATGATATTGCCTCCTCTGCCATTGCTCACCATGTGTGCAGTATGTGAGTGACAGAGAGAGCTAGAAAGAGAGACAGCATGACACTGGGACCGGTATATTGAACTCTGAGTTGCACCAATGTCCCCTGTCTTTCTTCCTCTCTCTTTACACAGTGATAGTGCTGCTGCTCACTGACAAGCCATGGTGCATGTAATGTGTCTCTTGCTCTTTGCTCCCCTGTGCCTCAGTGTATGTTTGGATCGATGCAATAGTTGTGCTGCTTTCCTAAAGGTAAGGCACAAAGTGGCAGATGCATGCAGACACACACAGTTCGGGACCTGGAGTACACCTAGAGAGAGAGACAACCAGATACATGTTATAGTTCTTCTCAGCAACTTCATTCACAGATGAGACAGAGAGAGAGCACACAACACTAAGTATAGCAATAGATAATTACAGGAGCCTGTGTAGTTTTGACAGCATAATAACAAGTTCCACCAGCTCCTTGATTGTATTATCTATGTCCTCTTCACCACAAACTTTTCTGTGAGAAGCTATTGTTAATGTGGCAGAACAGAGAATGGTGTGGTGCTGCAGCCATAAATTGTGGAAGAACACAAAATAGTTCCATCAATTTTTCCCTGGTATTCAAAGAGTTTTTGTCCATTTGTCTCCACATGTGGCAACATGTTTTAAGCACAATAACCCACTACAAGGTGTGTGTTATTGTGGATTAATCAACACCCTGTGTGCTGTGAGGACACTCGGCCTGCAGCCTCCTGCCTCACAACACACCCAGGGTGTTGATTAATCCCCAGTAACCACACACCCTGTCATGGGTTATTGCTTACTTCAAGACAGTTGCACACTGCAGACCCAATGTGGGACAAGTGCAGCATTGCGGACATGTACCTATCACAGTACAAGATGTGAGATGGGTGACAGAAGGTCCACACTCCAATGTTTCTGTCACATTCGGTGCCTGACATGATAGAAACTGCATAGTAAGATCAACCACTGTTACTTATTGAGGTACACCACAGATGTCAGCAATCCATCATTATAGAAATGCAGTACTGAGTGCTTTCATTACAGATTACAATAGGAATTAGTATCACTATGAAAGCACCACATTACTGAGTCTGCTGGCATGTACTGTAACCCCTATGGCAGTTCAGCATTGCACAACTCACCCTGGGAAAAAGTTGGCATACAACAATACACACATGAATACACTGTTTGTACATCTGTGGAACTGTTACACCAACAGGAGAAATGAAGCACTGCACGATACACATTTTTGTTCACCCATATATTGCATTACTAGAGGTGCCACGGCACACATGATTGACACTTACACACTGAATTTTTAGTTTCAGTGTAGTCTTACTACTACGAGGCCAGACACCACCTGAAGAGGATGATTGACTGCCACTGTTCTGAGAAGTCAGTCTGGGCTTACATGTGGGGACAGCACTTGGGACAAGGTCTAGTTTACACTTGAATCCCAAAGACAACATATTGTAGTTCACAAAATCATCCAGTGCATTGAAGTGGGCACCACAAATAACACTAGTTTTAGAACCAGTCACCCACAGTTTACGTGTTGATCCCACAAAAATATCCCACTGTTTATGCAGCACCTCGTCTTTTGGCCAATAATGAAGACTAATCTTATCAGCATTAGTGTTGCTGCACCCAACCACTACACAACGTTTGGGCATTTTACTCTGATGACAAGACAAAAAACACAGAAACAAAACAAGTACAGATGTTATTGATATATATGTGTATATATATATATATATATATATATATATATATATATATACATATATATATGTTATTAATAAATGAATGACAGGTTCATACACACAGAATGAGAAAAGAAAGTCACAGGATTGGTAGATATTTTATTGTTAATTCACAGCAATGGTAGGTTCTGACTAACCGTTTTATGAACAGTAGGATGCAATAAAAGTAGTGAGGGAATGCAGAAAAGAAAATATTAACAGGGTAAGTTATGACAGTGTTACAGCTAGATGTGTGTTATACAAGTCCAAGAATGCAGAGTAAAGCCCTAATATCAGTGGTGAACAAAATAGAGGATTCAGTGCATGGCACTATAATAAACATTATACTGACATAATGAAAGTCCAACCTCTTGGTGTTATGACTACTAATATGCAATGCTGAATACTTCTGTGTGTGTGTGTGGGGGGGGTCAGTCACAGAAAAATAAGCAGTTTTTTTTAATTTAATACCACAAATCATTGACTGTCACAGCACTAAAAGTATGGTTATTTCAACACATATCAACATGGGGCTGTACATCAAAAAAAAGCCTGTGTACCCTAATCAGCTTACACTTCAGAGAACCTAATTCTGCACTACATACATATTCGCAACCACAAAGAAACCTTTTGAGCTTTCAAGACAGTAGCACACTGGCATAAATAACATGAGGCACACAGCACAGGCACTAGTAATACATATATACAGCTGCTACTACACATATGCAGAGACCAGAGAATTACTGATGCTACAGACAGACATAAAATTTGCCCAAAAGCTATGTAACTTCAGGTTACCATGCTGTATTACCAATCCAAAGCCTGATGCACAAAATAAATGAATGTGAATGCTGCGAGCTATCAAGCTGTCAGATGCTTTTCCCACTGACAGCAAGGAAAAAGCATTCATTTAATAACGTGTGAAGAGACATCTCAAGATGCTTTTGGTTGGCACGGAGCGTAGCGGGGTTTCCACACACAAACACACAAATGAGCATTTACAGGTGAAATATATTTAATTTGGATTAAAATCAGTGCAAATGCAAGGCACATCACTCTGACGTACGCCACTATGCAGCACCTCAGCAGTGGAGATGACAACTAAACAAAGGTAGGAACCTGCTCTTTAAGGAAAGGAGGTGCTGGGGTGTGCACCCCACATAAAATGTTAGGAAATATTGATTCATAGTGTGTTCCACTGCTCACTGTTGGTGTTGCTGCAGTACACAGGTGCTGTTTTTGCCTTCGGCATTGTGCACTCGCTGAACTGTACAACACTTTTCTTTTTTTGCTGTTATATGGAACTGATTGGAAGGGGATAGGCCACATAAAGGTTACAGAACCACTAGAGGGAGGAAAGTAGACACACGCCCATTTGAAGGGGAGAGACTTACAAATGATCTTGAGATTCTGAGAGTGGACAATGCTATGAGGCCAGATGCAATACATCCAAGAGCATTAAAAGAACCCACGGGGTACTTTCTGCACCTCTGACTGCCCTGTTTAATAATTCACTTGATAAAGGGGTAGTCCCAGAGGATAGGAGAAGGACAAATGTATTTCTGCTTCGTAAGAGCAGTAGTACAAAAGATGTTGGCAACTACAGGCCAGTCAGTCTGACATCAGTAGTTGAGAAGCTAATGGAGTCACTTCTAAATAAAAGACTAGTAGATTATCTTGCATACAGTGGGTTATAGGACCTAAGGTAGCACAGATTCACAAGATGGGGACAACATCAGACAAACCTGATAGATTTATTTTAGTGAGAGACCAGAGAGCTAGATTGGGGGGCAGCAGGGCCTTTAACACAATGCTACATAACAGGATCATAGAAACTGTGAAGCTTGGGAGTGAGAACCAAGGCGGTACACTGAGTATGGAATTGGCTGATGAATAGGTAACAGATGGTGGTTTTTAATGGTACTCACTTGGGGGGAGGAAGAGTAACCAGTGGTGTTCCTCAGGGCTAAGTACTGGGTCCAGTCCTCTTTAATGTCTTTAAGTGACATAGTAGAATAACCGGAAAGGAAGGTGTGTTTCTTTGCAGATGACACCAAGATCTGCAATATAGTGTACACTCCATAGAGGGTTGAGAGGACAGAGACATAAGAATGGTCAAGGATATGGCAGTTGGGTTTTGGTGCAAAAAAAGTGCAAAATCATGAACCAGAGGCAGAGTACAGAATGGGGGAAGGGGGGCATATTTTCACAAATAATTTTTATTTTCAATTTAAATATGTATATTTACAGAACAGGTAGTCATGTGGATACAATCCATTTGATTAAGAATAACATAATTTTAAAATCACATATTGTTGGTAGATCCTGAATACAAATTATATCTCATATAAACAGAAGAATATATTAATAATTCTATACAAAGGTTATTAATCTGAGAAATCTTGCAGTACTCAATCCTCCATTTCTTTATTATACAATTTCCACAGTCTTTAAAATCCCTAAAATGGTTATAATTGTATAAAGTGCTTAAGAGGATTTGTTTCCATTCCATTTATGGAAATGGCCTATGGGCTGAGTCACATTTCTAGTTTATAACGAGCAATCTTTTGATTGCCATTACATTAGCTTTCAAAATTGATCTGTACTCTGATTTAACTCTGTGTTCAATTAACATTTCTAGAATCACAAATTTAGAATCTTCCCACTATGGGAAGACAAAGCCGCATCTTTCAAAATCTTAAAGGATTGGGTCCACCAAGAATAACTCAGCCTACAGTCCTGCAATAGATGCAACATAACTGCATTGTTTGCCCCACAGTGCCAACATGTGTTTAGCATTTCTGGGTTCATTTTATGTAACCAATGCGGTGAATACTAGCTCTATTGAGTATTTTATACTGTATAGCTTTATCCCTATTTAGTTTATATTTTACAGTTGAACTACAGGCCAGCTGCCATTTTTGTTCAGTACATTGATGGTTAAGTTCATTTTTCCATTTCATGAAAACTTTTTTTACGTAAGATATTGAAAGGCTTCTGTAACAAATTAATTTTCCAGGCATGCAGTTTTTTGGATTATTGTCCAGAATATTTATCAATTCCTTCTCTATAACTCTGTTGTTAGGTGATCTTTCCAAACGACTATAGTCTTTAGTGTATCTGCTAGTAAGTCGTTTAAAATATAACAAGCATTTGTGAATGCTGAATGTTTACTTGCTGACATTGGCATCGGTAGTGTAGGAGTAAGAGAGATGCATAATAGGAATGGCAGTGAAGGTCACGTGATGGCATCTAGCTAGGCGGCTGCTTGACTCTGAGCTCTCCCCTCCAGTCACCATTTTCTGCCAGTTTTTTGTGTCATCTGGGCACCAAACTCTGAAATTTGCACCGGAGGTGTTTGGATATCGTGCCTACTACCAGTAAACCGATTTTGTCCTCGGAGAAACTGATTATTTTGAAGGGATGGAGGTGGATGGGAAGCAGGCCTCGGTTAAACACACTCCCCCTGCATCCCCTGAGAAGTTATCAAAGAAGCAGCGCAATCAAGGCCCTGCCAAATTGGAACGGAGTGGGACAGACCGCAGCTGGCTACTCCTCTGACGGAGGATAAATTTCTCCAGGAACTGACCCTGTGAAGGATATTCTTAAGGAGCTGGCTGGTGAGCTGAAATCACTGCGTAGTGATCTGTCGTCAGTCTCCACCAGAGTTTCAGACATGGAAGCCAGAGTTATCTCATCAGAGCAATGGAAATCCAGAACTGATGTGGAAGTTGCTGAGCTCAGGCAACAGATTAAAAAGTTACAAGCGAAAATGGAGGATTTGGAGGGACGTAATCGCCGGAGCAATCTACTAATTTTAGGCCTGCCGGAGATGGAGGAAGGGCTGGACCTAATGGCCTTTCTGCAGAAGTTTCTGGTGAAGATCGTAGGCCCATCTCCTATCAGTCCCTCCTATCATCTGGAGCAGGCCCATCGTTCGCTAAGGCCCAGGCCCCATCTAGTTCTCCCGTGACCTATTATCGTTAAATTCTTAAGCTATATTGAGTGGCAGCATGTGTACTAAAATCCGAGAACTAAAGGATAACTGTGAGGCTCATCCAAATTGTGTCACGCGAGGACCTTCCTAAAGAGACTAGAAAAAAGGGCAGCCTACCATCCGGTTGTTCAGAAGCTAATAGCACCTCCATTCCCTTCGGATGATCTACCAGCGATTTAAAAGTCGATGGGAGGCTCAACACACATTTCAACTCTCCTGAAGCGGCTTCAAAGGAGCTAGCCTCAGACTACCAGAGCTGTTTAAATCTGCGGATGAATGAGTGACTTTCTATTTGCTATGCTATGGCATTCGGATGATCCTGTGTTCGAATTTCATTGAATGGACTTGTTTTATTATTATTATGTGGTTGGAGCCTTCTTTCTCTCTTGGCTGGGCTGTCTGGACCGGATGAGCCTGCGGGCTAAACTTTCATGAACCTCTCCCTGACTAAATTATCTAACACCCTATTCTATTCCCTCTCTCCTTCTATTTTTTCTTACCTTGGCTGTTTCCCATGGTCTGAACGGGTGAGGGATGTTCTCTGGGTGGTGTTGGGATCCTTCTCGAGGGGCCTGGCCATTTGTGCTTGAGGCGGAACTTTTTTTCCGTTTGTCCCTGTTTCCTGGGGGGACTTCCTGGCGGGAGGACCGATCCCGGTCTGGCTGG
This sequence comes from Neoceratodus forsteri, assembly GCA_016271365.2. Taxonomy (NCBI): domain Eukaryota; kingdom Metazoa; phylum Chordata; order Ceratodontiformes; family Ceratodontidae; genus Neoceratodus; species Neoceratodus forsteri. The sequence continues at coordinate 1,158,126,868 of CM028132.1, read as the reverse complement.
TTTTTGGGTCCCCTCGGAGACAGCATTCCAATGTTGAGAATGTTTTACCAGTTGGAGTTTTCGGGGTGTGGGACATTCCTATGGGCTGTTTCGGATGCCTGGTAGGTGGCTTTCTCAGTTCTTTGTCTCTGGGCTGTCGAAGGGGTGTGCTTTCTATGGTATGTATTTCAGTGGATGGTGTTTTCTTTTATAGTGGGGGGGTGCCTTTTTTGGCTCTATTTTTTTCTGATTGCAAGCCTTTATTGCCTTTCCCCTTGCTAATTCACCTCTTCATAATTTATCCCTGTCATTGCTGGTGACTGGCCGGGGGTGGGGGAGTGGCTCGGGTCTGCGGTGCTTGTTTGCTGGATGTGTCATGAGCCAAATGAAGGGGTTCACTAACCTCTCCCAGTGGTGGGGCTAATGGGTTTCATTATAGAGAAATGTATCGGTATATTCTCACTGGCCTGTTCTGGAGTGTTTCCTTATTGCTGTGTGCATCTTACACTGGGGTTTCGGGTTCCTAGTAGGGTTGAGGGTCAGAACCTCTGTGTTTTGGTTTGTTTAAGATTACTCCTGTTCTGGCCTCTTGTTGTAAATAGTTACTTGTGGGTTTTGGGGTTCTTTTGATTTTGGGGGTGGGTTGGTGGGTTTTGTGAGTGTTATTTGCTGGTGGATTTTTAGAGTTGGGGTCGGGGTTGATCTTTCATTGAAGATTTTGCATTGGGCTTTTGAGGCTGGTTTTGATGGGTGGGCGAAGGGAATGGTGATCCTCTCCTCTGTATTTTACATGTCATCTGGTTAAGTAGACATGCTGTTATGATGGGGATTATGCTTTTTGTAATCCTTGTCTGGGGTTGTTTGGGACTGGGGCTTATTCTGGGGTTAATAATATTGGGCTGGGGAAGTCTAAGGGGGCCAGCTTAGTCTACCAATTTAGCTCAGTGTGTTGTTTCTGGGGGATTAGAATGGTGGGGCCCTCCCTGTGGGGACTAAAGCTTGGTTTGCTTGGGTATTATAAGGTATTCCCAGCCTTTTCATTTGGGGTGCACCTTTTTTCTCTCTATAATCCTGAATGTGTCTGGATATTTGGTTTTTGCATACTGTACTTAAAATGGCTATGAACACTTTCAAAATAGCTTCTTGGAATGTACGCGGACTTAGGGATCGGGTCAAATGGTTGCAGATGTTTAATCACTGTTCACTATTGCAAATTGATATTCTTTTTTTGCAAGAAATGCATTTAAGCCATGATGACACCAAGCTATTATCTCGTTCTGTTTTTTCTCAATCCTATCTAGCGGGTAATTCTTGTTTTAGTAAAGGGGTGGTGGTTCTCGTTAAGAAGCATGTTTTATTTATGAAAGAAACGATTATATCAGACCCAGAGGGGAGGTTTATTTTGGTCAAAGATACTCTTAATGGGGGCAATGTTGTTCTGGGCTCTATATATGGTCCGTTGGGGGGAAATCCGGGATTTTTCATGTCCCTTGCTGATAAATTGTCTAACTTTCTTCCTGCCCAGTTTATATTGGGAGGGGACTGGAATATTCCCTGTTCACCTATTCTAGATAGAGACCCTCAGGATAGGCGCCCCCCTTCTCTGGCTCATAGATCCTTTCTGGAACTGAGGTCGCTGCTAGGTTTATGTGACCCCTGGAGGCTTGCTAATCCTTCTCTCCGAGCCTTTTCTTTCCTTTCTCAGTCGCATGGTACCAAATCTAGGTTAGACATGGTTTTAGTTAGTATTTCCTTTCTCCCGAGTCTCTGTTTATCCGGCATTGACCCAATTATCCTATCAGACCACGCCGTCGTCTGGATCAAGCTTTCCTTAGCCCCGGATTTCTCCCGGGATTCGGTTTGGCGGTTGAATACTCAACTGTTGAAGGATCCTCAAAATGTGTCAGATATCAGCTCCCTGACTTCCCTCTTTCTGGCGGATAATCTTAATTCCACTCCAAGGCTGGACATGGTTTGGTCTGCCTTGAAATGCTATCTCAGGGGTGAGCTTATTAAAATGGCTTCCTTAGGAAGAAAAGAAGCTACAAACTCTTTATCTTTGATGGGTAAAATCAAGGGTTTGGTGGTCCAGTATTCTTCAACTTCTTCTCTAACTGATCTTAAGAGCTTTTATCAGTTAAGAGTGAATATATGGATCTTTTGAAGGAGAAAACAGAATACTGCTTGTTAAAACTCAAGCTAAATATTTTGATCATGGGAGAAATCCGGTAAACTCTTGGCTCTGCGTTTACGGGCATTTGCAAAGCTCTAGGATTATTCCTCTTTGCTCTCTTCATCCAGTCAGTTGTCTCTTCACCCAGAGGAATTGCCCATATTTTAAGGAGTACTATCTGGACCTTACAGTAAGTCTCCTGTATCTCACTCATCTCGGAGTAAAACGAATATTTGAGGAGATTGACATTCCCTGCTTATCAGAGGCCAGCAGGCTATCTTGTTGGCCCCTATCTCGCGGAGGAGATTGAGAAAACCATTGCTTCCTTGCTTCTGACCGAACACCGGGTCCACAGCGGGTCTCCCTGCTAATTTTATAAGGTCTTTTGCCAGGACTTGGTACCTACTCTCCTTAAGTTATATGAATACCTATCTGTATCTACGGATGTGGACCCCACATTGTTTGAGGCTATAATTGTTTTAATTCCTAAACCTGATAAGATTCTCACGGATCCAGCAAATTACAGACCTATTTCTCTTCAAAATTATGATATGAAAATTCTTGCTAAAATATTAGCTGAAAGAATTAGGATGGTTTGGTCCGGTCTGCTGAGCCCTGAGCAGGTTGGATTGTCCCTAGTAGATCTATGGCCAATCATTTGAGGACCCTGTCATATTCTCATCATGCCCAATCCGTTTCATATCCGGTTGCTCTGGTCTCTCTTGATGCTGAAAAGGCCTTTGACCACGTGGATTGGTCCTTTCTTTGGTCAGTTATGGAGAGAATGGGTTTTCCGCCTGCTTTTCTAAATAAGATTCGGATGTTTTATAGTTGCCCTTCTGCTAGGATCTATTGTAATGGGGTGTTTTCCTCCCTCTTTCTTTTATATACTGGCACCAGACAGGGATGCCCTCTCTCCCCTCTGTTATTTAATTTGTATTTGGAACCATTGCTCATAAGGCTTAAGGCTTCTCCCAGGTTAGGGGCTCAGGTTACATCAAAGGAACTGGTTCTTTCTGCTTATGCAGATGACATTCTTCTACATTTAACAGATCCGCTGAATCTTTGAAGGCAGTGATTGGAATTATTGAGCGTTCGGTGTTTCTCTTGTTATAGATTGAACATCTCCAAATCTGAAATCTTTCCTCTAATGTATATACTAATAAACACAAATTTTCCTCCTTTGGTTGAGATGGACCCTAGATCTATTAAATATTTAGGGATTTATTTTCCTACTGATCTTTCTCTTTTGAAAAAGTTAAATTTGGATAGAGTCAAGGACTCAGTCTGTCAGGATTTACAGCGATGGTCAGCTCTTCCCATCTCACTTTGGGGTTGAATAAACATTCTTAAAATGAACGTCCTCCCCCGGATTTTTTACCCGTTGAATTTGGTTAACCTCTGGCTTCCCATCTCCTATTTTCAGCAGCTTCATGCACTTTTTTCTAATTTTATCTGGCAGGGGAAGGGGGTTAGGCACTCCTATGCCAAACTATCACTTCTAGAGAGAGGGTGGTCTTAGATTACCTAATCTCCTGTTGTACCATTGGGCATCTCACCTCTCTAAGCTGGGAAGATGGTTCTCTACAGAACCAGACTCATCCTGTCCAATCTGGCTCCAGCTCGAACACGCCTCTCTCTCTGAGACTAAACCAGACAGGTATGCTCTATTTTATGTACCCCCAAAGGTACTCTCACATTGGGTGCCGGATAGCGTAATGATGGTTGCTCTTAAGTCACTCGCGCAATGTTTAAAGTCCTTCCGTATCTCCGCTGTCTCAGACCTGGGACAACCAGTAGTTCGTAATCCCAATGTTAAGCTGGGTACTTCATGGATTGCCTTGGAGTGGCTCCCGCAAATCAGGAGGCCAGACTTGAGCATTTTTTAGCAGGACTCACTTCTTTCTTCCAGTGATATTCTGGGAAATTTGATATACCTAGGAGATATCTTCAAAGTCTATCAACTGAGGCATCTGATCAGTCGGAGATTTGGTACCAATTTTGGGACCTGGTTGCCTATCCTTTCTTTTCTGGAATTATTAATCTCACTTCCCAATCCCATCCTATTTCTTTGATATATTCTTTCCTTTTGAATTATAATTCACAGGAGACGGTTGAAGGCTCGGGTGTGTGGGCACACCTTTTACCTGATATTTCCCCAGAATGGTCTGGTGTATGGAAAGATCTCCATAGATACCATACCCAGGATAGGTTGTGGTTAATGCAATATTATATTGTCAATAACCTCTACTATACTCCTGCTAAACTCTTTCAGCTCAAGAAGGTCTCTCACTCAAAGTGCTTTAGGTGTTTGCCAGGTGATGGTAACTTAATCCATATGTTCTGGGATTGCCCCAAAGTTGCCCCCTTGTGGTCTCTGATCCGGGATTATCTTGATCCTCTTCTGGGTCTGTCCATTTTTTTCTGTCCTGAGATATGTATTTTGGGTGAATTCTCCCGTATAGACAGTGTCGAACGTAGATACCATATGGCTCTGGAGTAAATGGCTGTTAAAAAACTGGTTTGAAGACATTGAACTGACCAATTGGCCTTGTCATTTGCCGATTGGTTGACTGAACTGGTTTCATACCTTCAATCAGAGAGGTTGATTGCTAGTCTTAAAGGTCATTTGGACCTGTTTCAGAGGAGGTGGAGTAAACTCCAAGCCCTGTGTCTGCTTTAATCTATATAATTCTGGGACCCGATTCCTTCTGTCTGCCTTTTATTTTAAGATTTATTAATTCTTGTTTTCAGGACTGTATTGCTCTTTTTATAGATGTCAAGTTTTGAAGTTTTATGATGATATGTTGTTATATCCAGACGACTTTGTTTTTGTTGGTGCACCGGTGGGATGGGGGGAGGGAATGGTTGTGGGAGGTTGGATGTTCAATGTTGAATAATGTCTTGTTTATTTGTGGTTGGGTGGGTTGGATGGGACTGTGGGTGGGTCTGGGGTCTGGGGGTTGGTGGGATTTTATTTTATGCTTCTTTTTCATAGGGGGGATGGGACGTGGGTGGTGGGAGGGTGTAGCTCTTTGGTTGTACCGTTCATCTCAATGTTTTCTTGTACTTCCTTGGTGTGTTTTGTATTATGGTGTTGTTGTTTTGTTTTTTTCAAACTAAATAAACTTAAATTTCAAAAAAAAAAAAAAAGGAATGGCAGTGAAGTATTGAACTGAAGCCAACCCCACCACCACACTGCAGAGACTGACAGGCATTGGGGTGTGCCTTTGGGTCATCAGGCATAATGCCCATGCCATTTCACCACACCGTACCCTGCAGACACCAACAAGTGTCATGGTGTGCCTTGGGGTCTTTGGGCCTTATGCTCACCCCTTTCCATAAGGAAATATGGTGAGATGGGTGTAGTATAGGAGAATGGGGTGAACTTTGGGGCCGAAGAGTCCAAGGCACACCTAGATGCCTGTCACTGGCTGCAGGGTGTAGGAGATGATGGAATGGCATGAGCATTACAGGCTACAATCCCAAGTCACACCCCAATGCCTGTCAGTCTCTACAAGGTGGGGCATTATGGTTGGAAACCCTAGCACCCTGGGCGTTCGTTGGTATTTTCACTCCAAATTTTCAACATGGGTTTTTTGAGACCTCCACCTCATGAACAGTGGCAATATCAGTTTGTTAGCCAAAAGCTGATTTTGCACAGCGACTATGTCATTTGGCACCACAGGTGTAAATACACATTTCAAATAGGATGTGAAAAATGACAGCTGTATTGTTCATGGGGAGGTGTAAAACATGGCAATGTTGAAAATTTGGAATGAAAATTAAAAAAAAACTGGAGAAGTCATGAGTGTACATAGACACTGCACAATGCACAGCTGTAATGTAATTAGTTTGGGGATTTTTTACAGCAGATTGTCAACACAGGCATTTTGGGACCTCCGCTCATGAGCAGTGTCACTGTGATTTTCTTAATCTGTCTCGAACACTGATTTCCCACAGCGACCATGCATTTCTGCACCAGAACTGCGAAAACACATTTCAGCCAGGGTGTGAAAAATGACAGCTGTACTGTTCATAAGGAGGTGTGGAAAAATGCCAGTGTTGAAAATCCGGACTGAAAATATTACAAATTTGTGAACTTACGAGGGTGCATGGAAACTGCACAATGCACGCTCATAACACAGTCATTTTCTGGACTTTAGTCACCAAATTTTCAACATAGCCATTTTAGGACCTCTGCTCATGAACAGTGTCACTGTGATTTTCTTAATCTGTCCCAAACATTGATTTTGCACACCGACTGTGCCATTGTGCGCTACATGCACAAAAATACATTTTGAGCAAGATGTGAAAAATGACAGTTGTACTGCTCATAAGGAGGTGTGGTAAAATTGCAATGATGTAAATCTGGAGTGAAAATAGTAAAAATTCTCAAAATTATGAGCGTGTGTAGAAACTGCACAATGCATGCTCGTAAAACAGTCATTTTTGAGATTTTTTTACTAAATTTTCGACATAGGGTTTGTAGGGGGCTACCTCCTGAACTGTGACACTGGTGTTTTGTTACTCAGTCCTGAAAGGTTTTTCCATGCAGTGACCACAAAATCACCTTTTGGGACCAAATAACAAAATTACAGTGACTGCGTTCATGAGGTGGGGTCCCAAGAACTCCATGTTGAAAATTTGGTGAAGAAATTCCCCAAAATGGTCAAAATATGCACCAAAGTTGAAAATAAAACCCATTTATAACATTATACAGCTTACCGTTATTTCTTCAGTTCGCGGTCGGCTTTGAACAGTGCAGATGTGTTCCCAGTCCACCGAAGATCATTGCACCAGCCTCCGCAGGTAAGTATGGGGTGAGGGTGTTTGTGGGGAGGTGGAGTACGCAGAGGGTGGGTGCAGGTTGGGGAGAAGGCAGAGAGTTAACAAGGACCGTTTTCTTTTGTTCTAGGTGTTTTGTTTTTAAAGATGATGGGACTTTTGCCATGCTGGGTAGGCTCCCAGCATGACACCTCTGGTTGTTGTTGGGGACAGTGGAACCGTCTGGGGATTAGGCACCCATCGGTCATACAGTGTGTGGGGGTGGAGGGGAGGGTGCATGAGCATGCCTGGGTGGGCTCCCAGCGTGTACATGACATGGGACTTTGCCATGCTGGGAGCACCAAGAAGTTTGCTTTTGGGGGCAGTGGAGCCGACGAGGATTGAGGCACCCCATTGGTCATGCAGTGTGAGGGGGTGGAGGAATGCATGAGCAATCTGGGGCTCCCATGCCACCTAAGTATTTCTCAGGGGGCTGGATCCTGGGGATCAGAAATGAACTGTCTATGACAGTTTAGATGCAGTGCTGATATGTAGGCAATTTGCATACTGCCGATGGCAGTATGTAAATTGCCTGACGACAGCAGTATGCAAATTGCCTACACGTTACCACCTCTGATTGTAGCGATGTTTTTCTCAGAACTGTATGCCACTGCATCTGAACGGCTGTCATAGACAACTCAGACATTCATTGGTGCGGTGCAGCCGCACCTGCAAAAAGGAGCAAGGCACTGGAAGTGGGGGAGGCACACCTACGAAAACTCATATGGTGGCACTATGTTTCTTGCACGTGTGCACGCAAACATAAAAAGTGGTAATTTATTAATTATTTCCCATTAAATTGATCCCATTGTAGTTTAACTCCTTCTTCATAAAAGTCCTGCCATTTTATTTATTCCTTTACTTTCCCAGACCTTGGGCCAGATATACAAAACTTTGCCCCAGGGCTAAATTAGCACTGCCCAGTGGGAAAAGTTAGCCTGGAGCAAAAAGCATATATTCAAAAGGAATAGCCCAGTGCAAAACCAGCTGAATAAAGGAAGCAGGGCCAGGAGTGCAGGGCAAAAATAGCCCAGGAATAAGACAGCACTGAATATAGCAACAGGGAAGTGCACACTGCTACTGCAGCTAATTAGACCCTGGAGAAAGCCAGTGTTGCAGGTGGAGAACATTGTGGATGACTGCACAGAGATGTTTCACATCTACTGCAATGTAAGCCACACACACTGCAGAACTGTGCTATGATTAAGTGAGGTTTGCCTGGGGCTAACCTGATTACACATTGTCAACACATTAGCCAGGTGCAAACTGGTTAGCCCAGGCAAACAGGAGCTATATTCAAAGCTCCCATGCAAATGAGCCTACTTAGGTAATCTGTGGTCAAACAGGTACATTTGCATCTCATTATGTGCTGCTTAGCATATATTACCATGCAATTTTCCCAGTGCTACTGCATGGAGTACAAAGCTCCCCCTATTGGTCGGAGTAGAAGTACAGGTACAGCAGCAGGAACTGTGTGCTGCCAGACACAGTCGGTCCATACATACTGCACAATCCCTTTGCCTCCTGAATCAGGGACTAGGCTTAAAAGAATCAGGGACAAAGTCCCATATCCAGGGACACAGTTTCAAAATTGGTGATACTCTCAGGAAGCTGGCAGAATAAGGGACTTGGTACAGAATATATTTCCGGAAGAATAAGAAGTCTGCAACTTTGTTGCGTGATAGAAGTTTATTCTTACAATCCTCACTGTTTAGTCACAGGAACACAACTTTTAGGAGGGACAGAGTAAATTTTTGAGGTGAAATCAGGGACTGTTGAGAGGTATGCTGTTCTGTCTGTTGGGATTCATGCTGGGGAGTGGGGGGACCAGTAGACTACCAGGAAAAAGTCATTTTTTTAATGTGATCAGGGTCAGGATTTGTGCTGGGGGGTGGGGAGACCACTAGACTAACAGGGTAAAGATGTTTTATTTTAATGTGAATGAGGTCGGGATTTGTGCTGGGGGTGGGAGGACCACTGGACTACCACGATAAAGACATTTTATTTTAATTTGAATGGGATCAGGATTTATGCTGATGGTAGGAGGGGGGGCCACTAGACTACCAGGGAAATGACTTTTTGTTTTAATGTGAATGGGGTCGGGATTCATGCTAAGAGGTGGGGGGACCAGTAGATTACCAGGGAAAATACTTTTTTTTTAATGTGATCGGGGTCAGGATTTGTGCTGGGGGGTGGGGGACCACTAGACTAACAGGGTAAAGATGTTTTATTTTAATGTGAATGGGGTCAGGATTTGTGCTGGGGTTGGGGGACCACTGGACTACCAGGTAAAGGACTTTTTGTTTTAATGTGAATGGGGTTGGGATTCATGCTGGAGGGTGAGGGCGGACCACTAGACTACCAGGGAAAAGATGCTTTATTTCAATGTGAACAGGGTCAGGATTCTTGCTGGTGGGTGGGGGACAACTAGACTACCAGGAGATTACTGACATACTGTAACTCTGGGGTCTATGATGTGGGGGGCACATACATTACCGCCAACTTATTTTGGTGATATCTAGCACTGCACTTCACAGGTCATGCTATGCCTGTGGTGCTGCCTTCTCTAACTGAATATGCCACACTGCTGGCATTCCTGGGCACTCCCCTAACCCCGCCCCTGCATACCATTCTCTATTAGCGTCGGTGCTACTGCACAGCACCGGTGCGAATAGGGCTATAGTGTAAGGGAGAGGGCTGTTGTGTATAAAAATTGATGGAAACTCAATGCTGTTGTACCATCGATGTGGCAGCAACATGTTTTTGTACCATCTTGAGGACGCCACATCGGTGGTACAACAGCATGGAACACACATGCGCATGTGTGTAAGTTCACCACATTTCTGGAAAACAGCCATGGCAGTAAGAAAGGACCCAAAAAGCAAGGAACGACAGACAAAAGTAAAGGAAATCAGATCATATTCTTTTCCTATGAAACCGCAGCCCTGTTTAAATGTGTTATCTGTGAGATCGGAGAGGGACGGGACTGATTGTGACTCATGGGGGGGTCAGTGTTGGAAAGCATACTTTTAAAAATGTTTTAAACAAAAGTAAGCCTCAGCAGTGAATTCTGAGATAGTGGAGATTATCGGACCATCAATGGACGTACACTATTAGTGTGGGATCAAGTTACGCTACTGTCTTAAATCAGTCTTTGGGTCATTTTTAGTAGTTTATTTGAGTTGGTGGGTATCACCCCCAACACCCCCCATAAAAAAAAAAAAAAAACACCTGGGGTGGGTGGATTGCAAAGCCCCCCCCAACTCAAACTGACACAATAAACATCAACAGTAAGCGCAAGTACGTGCTGTATTCACGAAATTTTTACGCTACTAGCATAGCGCTGGTCCGATAATCTCCACTATCACCATGAATTCTTGGTGTACTGAGCCCATACACTATACAAGACAATGTATGGGCATCAGTTAACAACATCGCTGAATTCACTTCTTGAGTTTACCAGGCAACAGTAAACCTCTCGAGCTTCGCTCTTGAGGTTTATACAGTTGCCATGGTAACCTCTCGAAGTGAATACAGCATTGTTCTTAACTGATGCCCATACATTATCCTCTATTTTGAATGTTGCAGCCTCGCGCAAATCCAACACTATTCCAGTGCTAAAGTTTTGGGCTAGGTGCAATGGTTTGAATATCTGGCCCAAAGTTTTTAAGTGTTTTCCCATTAATCCTGAAATTTGGATTTTGCCATATTCTATTTAATGGTGATAGCTGTGTCATCCATTTAATTCTGCTAGTAAACCTAAGAGTCATTTCCACCAGATTTTTAACTAAAGGGCTCTTTATTTTATTTATTTATTTATTTAAGGGACTCAGATACACCTTTAAGACAGGGGCTCTTTTACAAAGGTTCCACTTCAGGTTACTTGAAACATTAGGACAAGCAGTGGTATTGTGCAAAAAACAAATAAACATATGTAACTGGAGGGCTTTGTCAATTGCAAAACATCACAATTGTGCAAATGCAACTATAACAATTTAAACAATATAAGATTAGTATGGTAGCCGTCCGACAGAGGGAGGTGAGGCCAGAGGCTAGTGTAAGAGGGAGAAAGAAGGAGTGGGGGTGGGGCAGGGGCAGCGAGGAGGTGTGGAGGGAGTAGAGGAGGAGGGAAGGAGTAGGGAGAAGTGTGGGGTATGGGGGTGGGGTAATAAATCATTTAGGTGTAGCAGTCACAGGAAGCACAGGAGAAGAGGTATTGACGCAAACTGAGCTTAAAGGCACCCAGAGTTGCTTTGCTGGTAACTTCTGATGGCAGGGTGTTGAACCAGGAGGAGGCTCTGAAAAAGAAGGATTGTTGGCCTTGGGAAGTCCTGCAAAGGGGAACATTGGAGGAGAGGTTGTTTGAATCCCTGGTTTGTCATGGGCCACTATATGGTCTCAGCAGTGCCTGTGATCGAGGGGGTAGTAGGTCCAATGTTTGCTTTTTTGCTAGGATGCTTGATATTTAATTCTGCCAGACATTTGGAGCCATTTTGCATGTTCATAGATCTCGCAGGTGTGTGTAAGGTGGTTTGCAGATGTTTGGAGACGACATGCCTTGTTTAGTGTTGTGGCGATGCGTAGGAGAGCTGTGTCAGCTGCAGACCTGTAGATCACAAGCCCATAGCCTATTTTAGAGATTACTGAACTGTGAATGGCAGTGCTTAGGGCTTCTACTGTGAGGCAGTTCTTAGGTCTATAGAGCAGGCCTATGTGGGTATTCACAGTTTTTGCTACGTAGGTGTTATGTTCAGAGTACCCAAGTGTTGGGTCAAGAATCACGCCAAGATATTTAAATAGCTGTACTTGTTCAAGGGTGGCATCTTTGCTGTTTGAAATAGAGAGGTCTCTGTTTTTATGTTTGTTGTGGGTACCATGGAACATGGGCTCTTGGATTTGATTATTTGTTTTTGCTGTAAATATAATGGCCCAGATATTCAGACTGCACCAGGCAGTGGTGCAAGCCTGGGCGCAGCGCAACTGGGCAGCGCCGGGGCCAGGTCCAGGCGATATTCAATGGTGATGCACCATGGCGCAGCACCATTGAATATGGCAAGGTTGGTGCACAAACTGCACATGGTAAGTGGCACTGCACCAGCCCAGGCCACAGATAAGGAGCATGGGGATGCGCCAGCGCAATTGCAGTTGCGCTAGGTGCATCACCCATGATATTCAGCAGGGAGCATGCAAATGAGGCCATAAGATATACAAGGCACAAATGGGGCCATTTGCATGTCAGTATGTCCCCATTTGTATGCCTTGCGCAGGGCAGCCCGGCGACTTGCACCTGGTGCCCTGTACAGCATGATGTGTGCAGTGGGGATCCCAGGGCATCCCCCACCCATAGCCATGATCACTGCAATGTATACCACACAAGCCCTGATAGTCTAGTGCCCCCCTTCCTGAGTCCCCAAATCCCTGCATATTGTAATGAAAGATCATCCCTGGTGGTCATGTGGTCCCCTCTCCAACCCAAGTCCCCGAGTAATGTAAAATGACTGTCCTTGGTGGTCTAGTGGACCCCCCTGCCCTTAGTCGCGATTGCAGTAATCCTCCATAAGGAACAGCCCTGGTGATCCAGTGTCACCCCCACCTCCCACCACACCAAACCCCTTGCCCCGCTCCCCTGTCATCAGCAGGCAGCTGCAACCCACTCGCATACCACCCCTAGCCACCCGCCGAATGACAGGTACAGTAGAGCTGTAAGCCCATTGATCTCATGTGTGGACCAATAAGCTTGCAGGGCATACTGTACTAGACACTCCCCAAATATGTGAATGAAGTCATTCACATAAACTCAGACTGTCTAGTACAGTATGCAGTGCAAGCCTCATTGGTCCACACTGGGGACCAATGGGCTTAAAGCCCATACTATACCTGTCATTACATCGGGTGGCCGGATACATCGCCATGGTTGCAGCTGCCTGCCACTGATGATGGGGGTGGACAAGGGGTCTGAGGGGGGGGGTTGGGGATGCCAGTGGATCACCAGGTCTGTTCCCTACGGAGGATTACCGAGCCGTGGCTAGGATAGGGTGGGTTCCATTAGACCACCAGGGATGGTCTTTCATTACAATATTCAGGGATTTGGGGACTCAGGGGGGCACTAGACTACCAGGGCTTGTTTGGTATACATTGCAATGATCACCGCTAAGGGTGGGGGAGTCCACTTGACCACCAGGGATGTGTGTGCTTGCCAGTGGTGTTCTGGGTGGGAAGGTGGCAACCCACGGCTGGGCTGCTGTGTTGCACCCTGCAATACTGCAGCTCACCTGTGGGTGGCCAGGAGTTGTGCCATCTTTTCTGGAGCTCAACTTTGAGTCCCCCTATTCTGCACAATGAATATCGGAATGTGTCACATATACATGGGCATGCCCTCTGCATTTGCGCTGCATACATTAGCATTGCACCCTGGCACTTCGAGATTTGTGCTGAGCCAGGCAGCCTTCTCAATATCCTGCCGGGGTGCAATGCAGGGTTATGCCGGTGCAACCCCTTTGAATATCCTAGCCAATTTGTTTACTGTCTACTATCTTATTATGAATTTCTTTTATGATTGCATTATCATTTCACTATCAGGGTCATCATCTAATAAAGCCCACTTAATTGCCAATTTTGCTAGATAAACCAGCTAGCAAGCCTCACTGTCTGGACATGCCAGACCTCCTCTTTCTTTGCTTAGACCCAGCCTGTGCCAAGCAGTCCTTGTAGGTTTATTATTCCAGATAAATCTCTTGAACAAACCATTAATCTGTTTAAACAATTTAGAAGGGATGGGGATAAGAATTGTGTGCATCTTATATGACAAGAAAGGAATCACCACCATTTTAATGATCTGTATCTTGCCCCATAAAGAAAGGGAGATTTTACTCCAACCATTGAATTTGTCTTTTAAGGAATTATTTGCACAGTTCGCAAACAGTTTGCGCGGGATTAGTGTGGGTCTGCCATATTCAAAAGGCCAACTAGTGCGTACAAACAGCATTAGCACTGGGCAAAGCATAATGATATGCAAGGGGCAAAGTGAACATGAATACAGACTTTATGAGATATTCAGCGACTAGCGCCACGCAAAGGTGTTTAGTGTGACATAGCGTGACCCTTAATGCGGGTACGAATTACTGCCCAGGAAAAGCTGGTCTTAACACTGGGCAAACACCTTGTCACATCATTGGTGCATTGTATGGTGTTAGCATGGGATTTACACAGCTTGCGCGACCCTAACATAACAGCATGACACTTAGAGAATGCCAGACATGAAGTACACATGCTGCTCACTGATGGTACCACCATGATGCCAACAGCTGCCACCAGTCCCAACCAAGTACAGACAGTAAGGGGTGATTCAACCCACGGGGGACATCATGGTAGTGTGGCCATTCAGCACTCACATGCAGACCATTCATCTGTGGTGACCAGCAGATGCCAGTACACACAAGCAGTGCTGTGGGCATGGTGGCCATTGATGGAGGGTGTACGGGTGGCCAGACCTCACCACAGCCCCAGGTGTGGCCACAAGGCTGGGATACATCATGCAGTGCACATGGGCCAGTAGTGAGAATACCCCACCACCTGTGTGCCTGTCGGAACTTACATGCCCCCCCAGCCACATACCGCACAACTGTACAGATGCCACAGCACACACAGCCGGCCATGTATATGTCACTGTGAGCATCCCATGCCACAGGTGCAGCATCTGTGGAGCACACAATGCTGATACAGTACTGTCCACTGTCAGTAATCACCTGCAAGCTGGGCCTGTCACTGTGTACAGTGCAGTGGTCATCACTGCCCTACATACCATAGGCATTGCTGTGACCCTCACACTACCAGCCCCTTTGCTACTGTAGTGTCTACTGTGCACTATAGCATGGCCTACAGTGTGATGGTTGCATGCAGCACCACCACCACCTGTACCTATGCTGTGTTTTCCCCTGGGACACACAATGCTATGCTGTACTGCATACATATAGCCTGCAACTATCATCATGCACTGCCTAACTGACCTACAGGTGGAGCTGCAGTCGGACCTGGCCAGCCCCTGTACTTCCAGAATGACCTACAGGTGGAGCTGTGGGACCCTGCAGTAACGCTGGGCAAACTGCATGCAAATCAGGGCATGATGAGATGCTAAATGGCTGTTGCCCAGAACTACTGAAGTAGGCTCATTTGCATGTCATTTTGAATATGGCACAGTTAGCTTTAGCCGGAAAAAGCGGGTTTGCACTGGGCAAACAACCAGCGCCGCTAAAAGCCGATGCTAACGTGTTAGCATGGCGCTAACGGTTCGGGGAATATTGTAGGTTTTGATCACTGTTCTTTCACAACTGATGCTGCCTGCAGCTGTACTGGGTCCACACATTTGCTGGCACACACATTGGCCACATAGTTCCTCTCTACCTACCCTCACATCACTGTGCACTGTGTTGTTGTGATTTGCACTTCCTGGTTGCTATATTCAGTGCTGTCATATTCCAGGGCTACGGTTGCCCTGCACTCCCAGCCCAGTTTGCACAGCCTCTTTTCCATGCTATATTCAGAGGCTGTTTGCCCCAGGCCATTCCTTTTGAATATAGCTTGCTTTGTGCTCCTGGCTATGTTTGCCCGCGAGGCAGTGTTAACTTAGCCTAGGGGCAAAGTTTTGAATATCTGGCCCTATATGCTTATTTATGGTTTGAATCATAACATTTTCTTGCCTATTGCCAATATTAATTCCCAAATATTTAAATCCATTTTCCTACATATTTGCTGATATCATTCTGTTAAGTTCTTCTGGCTGGGCTATATTAAACATCAGTATTTCTGATTTATTTTTCATTTATTAGCCTGCAATTTTGGAAAACCTATTTATTACTGTTTTTAATTCTCATAAGCTTATTTCTGGATCTTGTAGCACAAATAGCACACCATCTGCATATAAGTTCAATCTGGTTTTAAAAGAGGCTATCTGGACACTTTTATTTTATTATTCATTCTTATTTCATTTAGTAAAGGCTCCAACCCGATAATAAATAGGGCCAGGTTAGAGGGCATCCCTGCCTTACCCCTCTGTAAAGGTTTATTTGTTCTGAAAAAGAGTTGTTAACTTTTATTTGTGCCAAAGGGTTCCGATATAGAGTTTGATATGTTCAATGAATTTATCTGGGAAAACAAAAATTCTTAAAGCTCCATAAAGGTACTCCCATTCAAACATATCAAAGGCTTTAGTGGCATCTAAAGCCAAAAAAATTGCCAGTGTATTAGATTTTGTTAAATATTCAATAATATACTGAATCTTCTGAAGGGAAGAATTGTTGAGTACCTAGAGGCCAGAGAGGCATAGGACCCAAGGCAGTATTGATTCACAGTGGGAAGGTCATGCCAGACAAATCTAATAGATTTCTTTGACTGGGTGACCAAAGTAATAGATCAGGTATGGGCTGTAGACATGGCTTACCTAGACTTTAGCAAGGCATTTGACACAGTCCCACACAAAAGATTAATATACAAGCTAGCAAGCCTTGGAGTGTGTCCCAAGATGGTAGCCTGGGTAAAGAACTGGCTGGAGAACAGGACACAGAGGGTAATAGTAAACAGAGTCCACTCTGAAGAAAGTGGGGTTATGGGATACAACAGGGTTCAGTACTAGGACCGGTCCTCATCAATGTCTTTATAAGTGACATTGCAGAGGGACTGGAAGGAAAAGTATGTCTCCTTGCAGATGACACAAAGATCTGCAACAGAGTTGATACATAAGGTGGGGTGGAAAGGATGAGAAGGGACTTGGCAAGGTTGGAGGAATGATCAAATGTATGGCAGCTTAGATTCAATGCTAAGAAGTGCAAAGTAATGCACCTGGGAAACAAAAACCCAGGGGAAGAGTGCGCAATGGGGGGTGAGATACTAACAACAACAAAAATGGAAAGGGACCTGGTGGTAGTCATAACAGATGACCTAAAGGTGGGCAAGCAATGTGAAAGGGCAGTAAGGAGGGCTGTGGGGATACTGGGAGGCACAGGGACAGGCATCACCAGTAGAAAACAGGAAGTTGTTATCCCTCTATACAGACAGCTGGTGAGACCCCATCTGGAGCATTGTGTGCAGTTCTGGAGACCCAGTCTCCTCAAAGACAGAGACAGGATGGAGGCAGTCCAGAGGAGGGCAACTAAAATGGTGCAGGGTCTGCACCAGAAGTCATATGAAGAGAGGCTTATAGAGCTTAACATGTATAGCCTTGAGGAAAGGGGGGACATGATAGGAACTTTCAAGTACCTCAAGGGAATCAACAAAGTCCAAGAGGGTAGCATGTTTCAGAAAAAGAGGTGTGCAAGAACAAGGGGGCACAATTTGAAGAAAGAGGGTGGACAGCTCAGAGGTAACGTGAGGAAGTACTTTTTCATGGAGAGGGTTGTGGATGCATGGAACGGCTTTCCTGAGGAGGTTGTGGAGTCAAAAACAGTGGTGGAATTCAAAAATGTATGGGACAGTCATAAGGCAATTCTAGGGGGTGGGGGTAGAAGGAATTAGGCTGTTGGTTAACTAGGATCTGCAGCTTATCCATTAGATAGGGAAATGGGCAGACTGGGTGGGCCAAGCAGTCCTTATCTAATGTCAAATTCTATGTTTCTATGTTTCTATGTAATCCTGACTCTATGTCTCTTTCAGGAATAAATCCTGTCTGATTATGTTGTATACTTTTATTTAATAATGGTAGTTATTTAGAATTTTTGCATATATTTTATAATCTGTATTTAAGATTGTTATTGGCCTGTAGTTCTCTACTTTATTTTTATCCTTTCCCTGCTTTGGTATGAGTGATATGTATGCTTTGAGAAAAAAGAATCTGGCATTTTATTTGTTTTCTGTATCTAATCAAATAAAATTTCCAACAAGGGTTTCAAAGTAGATTTAAAAGCAATGTATAATTCTAGTGTACTAGATATCCATCTAATGCTGGACATTTGGATTTTCCCATCTTATGCATTGTATCCATAATTTCAAAGGCTGAAATAGGCTCTGTCAAATTCTCAGCTTCTGAATCCGTCAACCTGTTTAAACCTTTTTTGTAATACCTGATATCTTCATCTGTAGGGTTACACTCTGAAGTATATAGCTTAGCGTAAAAAGCTGCACATTTTCCTAATATTTCCTGTTGCTGGATCAATGGGTTCTCCTCTTTATTAGTTATTGAAGTTACCTCTATGTTTTCTTGTTCTACTGCATGTATCCTCTTTGCTGACATTTTCCCCACCACCTCACTGTTAGTTTACAATTTTTACTATATCTAGCCCAGTTGTATTTTACCCTTGTTATATCTGTATTGGTTAACATTTTTTTTAAGTTCAATAAGTTCTTGCTCCTTAGATGTTTCTCCTCTCTGTACTGCCTGCTCTAGTTCTTTAAGTTGCTCTTCTATCTTTTTATCTGTCTGGAGCTTTATTTTGTTCCTCCAAGTTGCCTCTGAAATTATTGTTCCACTTACTGTTGATTTCAGAGCGCCCCAAGAGGGTATTATATTACATTCTGTAATTGTGTTATCTATTATAACATTCTGTATAACGTTAGTAATTTTTTCTTTGAATACTGGGGGCCAGATATTCAAAATTTTGTGCTGGGCATAAACCATTTGTGCAGGTTTAGCGCAGGGTAAGTGTGAGTCCGCTATATTCAAAAAGTCAAATAGCACACACAAAGTGCATTAGCGCCAGCCAAAAGTATAATGTATGCAAGGGACAAGCTGAGGGGGCATGTCAGCACAATGCTATATTCAGCGAATAGCGCTGCACAAAGTGATGCTGTGTGATGTTAGCGCAACACTTTGCAAGGTGCAAATTACTGCCCAGGAAAAGGTAGTCTTAACTCTTGGCAAACCAGCTTTGTGTGATTTTGTGGCTTTGTGTGGCCTTTGTGCTACTTTGTGTGGATCTGTGTGACCCTAACCAATAAGTATGACACATAGAAATAAGCCAGACATAGGGAAACATGCTGCTCACAGATGGCATCACTCTGATGCCATCATCTGCCACCAGTCCCAGCCATGTCAGGTAGTAAGTGGTGACCCAGCTTCCAGTGAAGACTATGGCAGTTTGGCCATACAGCACTCACCTGTAGACCACCCTTCTGTGGACACCAACAGATGCCAACACACACACATGCTGCACTGTGGGCATAGAGGGAGTTGAAGGGAGGGTGTACAAGTGGCGAGGCTGAACCACAGACTGGTTGCGGCCACAAGGCTGGGACATATCACGCAGTGCACATGGGTCAGTATTGGGAATACTCCAACACCAGTATGCCTGTCAGATCATATGTGCCCCCCCAGCAACATACCACACCTCTGTACAGACACCACAGCACACACAGCCAGCCGTGTATATGTCACTGTGAGCATCCCATGCCAGTGGTGCAGTATCTGTGGGTCTATAGGCACTGCTGTGTCCCTCACACTACTAGCCCCCTTGCTACTGTAGTGTCTACTGTGCACTGTATCATGACCTACAGTTTGACAGTTGCATACAGCACCACTACCTGTGCTGTGTAGTCCCTGGAGCACAATATGCTATGCTGTGCTGAATAAATGTAGTCTGCAGCTACCACCATGCCCTGCCAGACTGACCTACAGGTGGAGCTGTGGGCAGACCCAGCCAGCCCCTGTATTTCCAGACTGACCTACAAGTGGAGCTGTGGGACCCTGCAGAAACACTGGGAAAACTGCATGCAAATCAGGTCTGTAGTGAGATGCTAATCTGGATGTTTGCCCAGAGAGACTACCTGAGTAGAGCTCCATTTGCATGTCACTTTTTAAATATAGCAAAGTTTAGCCATGAGCCAAACATGATTACATAGACAGCGGCTTAGCTCTGTGCCCCAAACCTATGCAAATGTTTTACTTTTCCCTCAAACATTCTGGGAACATTGAACATTTTTGGACAATGTTGTTTCACATCTCTGCTACTTGCAGCTTTACTGAGTCCATGCCTTTGCTGGCACACACATTGGCCACATAGTTCACTTCTACCTTCCTTCACGTCGCTGTGCACTTGGCTGCTGTTGTGGTGTGCACTTCCAGGTTGCTATATTCAGAGCTGTCTTTAGCATTTATAGTCACAATATTCTCAGTTAGACTTTGTAAAGATTCTGGAATTTTTTGCAATTTGTCTAAAGATTCCTGAAATGTACTGACATTTTTAAATACTTTTTGGGCCCAGGAAGGTGGAGTGTCTTTATCCTGGTCTTGCCTGCTGGTCCCTTCTTTATCTTCTGGTTTATTTTCCATTTCCTCATTTTGTTTAGTGCTTAGGTTTGTGTCTTCATCTGAATGGTGCAAAGAATCAGTGGAAGCTGTTTGGGGGTTCAATACTGTGGTGTCAATAATTGTATTATTGGTCACTGTCCCCTGTTCAACTTGTGCAGTTTTACTTGAGCTGGGTAGTGCTCTTCCTTTTTTTTCTTTTTTCTATCGGGGTCTGAATGTGCTTTTGGTCCAAATTTGATTTAAGTCCCTCCTGATATGGTACAGCAATTCCTAAATGCTAACTTTGTTTACTGAAGTCTCTTTTTAACTGCCTCTGGTGTACTTTTTTTATCCTGTAATTGGGCCTCTTGATTATTTTTACCTGAAGTCTTTTGTTTAGGTTCCGAACTTTGAAATAATTTGGAAAGTCTTTTTTTAGCACCTTCTGTGTTCCCGTCCCCTTCCAACAAGTACTGTAATTAAATCCACATTTAATTTTTAGGCTCCATTTGTTTTAAGTTAAGTCTTCCAATTACAAGCAGTTCAAACCATATTTTTAGTCTGCCTTACACTCTTCATTCCTCAATGCAGCCCAATTTTAGCAATTATGTCTGTAGGGGGATCAAATGCTAAAAATAAATGAGAAACATTTTGTGCTTATCTCTGGCAAACACTTTTGTTCTTGAAATGTCTGGCTGGAAAGATTTCACACAGGTTCCATTTAAATCAGCTTTACATTTGCTGTTTACTATTGGACTGAACAGTTTGTGCTTTAAAATCTCTCTTTGATGTACTGCTCCTGATTACACCTTCTAATGTAGAGTGTTTGCCGTTACTGTGGCCTAGCGTCTACTTTTCATTTTCTCATCCTTTCAGACCAAATCCGAGAAGCTGGTTCTTTGACCGCTAGAGTCACTGACAACTCATTCAGAACATTGGCGTTTTTACAAGTTGGTGTTGGAAACCAGCACCCATCCCTTTGGACTGAATCCAGCAACAGCAATTACTGACCACCAACAATGCTGCAAAGGTAAATGGCTGACTTGCACTAGCGGGTCACATCAAGTTATGCAGCCACAACAGTGAATGGCTGGCACACTTCTCAAGTTACCTCAAAGTATATTACTGGCATTTTTGAAACACCAGGATTTTTGTGAGTTGATGTTTCAGACCAGCACCTGTCCCTTTAGACCGAATCTGGCTTCAGCAATTCCGGACCGCCAACAATGCCACAACAGTAAATGGCTAACTTGCATTAGTGGGTCACATCAAATTATACAGCCAGCACCAGTGAAGATTTTCTTTATCCAAAAATAACATTCATCTTGTGCAATCCTGGTGGTGCATCTGTGAGGAGGAGAGTAGCTTCCTCATGCTGCCTAACCACCGGTCATGCATCTTGCATTACCACGCTCCAACCCCCCTACAGAATGGAGGGGTATTGATGGTCACTATACAGGAAAGGAACCTAAGGGCAACCATAATGGATGACTTCAAGGTGGCAAGGCAATCTGACATGGCAGTAGGGAAAGCAAATGTGATGCTGGGGTGTATAGGAGGCTTATCACCAGAAGAAGGAGAAAGGTGATATTGCCACTGTATTGGTCATTGGTGAGATCACACCTGGAGTTCTGGGTCCAGTACTGGAGACCACACTTCAGACAGGATATAGACAGGGTAGAGGCCATTGAAAGAATGACAACAAAAATGGTTCAGGGGCTGCACCAAATGTCCTGCAAGGAGAGCCTGAGCCATCCAAACATGTACAGCCTGAAAGAGAGGAGGGAGAGAAGAGACATGATAGAGACTTTTAAATAATTCATAGGGGTTAATAAGGTACAGGAAGGGAGCATTTTTCAGAACAGAAGGTGTACAAGAATGAGGGGACAGGCAATGAAGCTGGGGGGGGAGGTTTAAAAGGGGTGGGAGAAAGTATTTTTTCACCGAGAGGATGGTGGATGCTTGGAACAATCTTCCATTGGAGTGCTGGGGATGAATACAGTGGTTGGCTTCAAGCATGCATTGCATAGGTATAGAGAAAAAACAGTATTAAACAAATTCTATTCAAAGCCAAAACAGCTGCTATACATTTATGTGATATTGTTGCAGCTGTCACGGAAGTCAGTGGCAGTGGGCGGTGGGCGGACCATGCACCAGCTCTCCCCAGTATTGCGGGGGGTGGAGAGAGGGACACACAATCACCAGCCACCGCAGCAAGATCATCCAGTGCCAGGAGTCATCTGGAAGCTACATGCTACTTTAAAATCACTAAAACAGGTGGTGGGGCAGTGGCGTCAGGTGGGAACTGCATCAGCTCTCTCCAGTATTGCGGGGTTGGGGAGACCATTACGGCCACAATACTGTCACATGTGTGGCACTAGCACATGTGCACTGAGCTCACGGTGGCCATTTTGGGTATGGCAGCCTCTTTTTTTCACCCACAACTGTGCAAGTGCAACAGAAGTGATGGCAATCAAGAAAACAGTGTGCCCACAGAGTGGTGGGGCAAGTGCAGCTGTGAAGGGGAGTGACAGTGGAGAAACAACAGAACAGCATGGACCACACCACTGTGGAAGGTCATAGTGGTGGAAATCGGTCACATGCTTCCAGACTTCCTTTTCACTCTCCTAGGAAAATGTCATCATGACTCTGCCCATACAGCCATAAAAAGGGGGTGAAGTAAGTGGCTGGAGACCAGGTAAGGTCTGGGGTGGCAGAATAGGCTAGGAAAAGAGGAGCAGACAATGTGGACCAAGTGGTCTTTAACACATTCTATGTTTCTATGTCAGCATGACCTGCAGTTCTCCAAGTCCAAGTTAACATGACTGTCTAACAGTGCCCACTCCACCCCCCCAACAAGGCTGCTCTCTCTTTTTCTCTCTTTCTATCTCTCTTTCCTTCTCTCTCTCTCTCTCTCTCTCTCTCTCCTTTCCTTTCTCTGAAGTCATGAACTTCGCACCTGCTTCCTGGTTTGGTGCCCCAAACCAACTTCTTGCTGAGTTTTCATGGCATTGAGTCAGACCAACCTCTCATCTCCTCTGACTATTCCTCTGCTGTGTGCTACAGTGAGCAGGATGATGATCAATGTGATAAGCATGAACACTGTGGAAGAAAAAAAAAAGAGCAAAGCATACCCATCCATAACTCACTATTGCAGAGCCATAGACAGGCCACACTCACAGATCGGTGGCAATGGCATTGCCATAGTGACACTCCTCATTGCCCCTTTGGCAGTCAATCAGTTTTTCTCCAGCAGAAGGGCACTTTAAACTCCTTCTGTTCCTCTTGCTCAAAAAACAAAAAGTTTTAAAAAAACAAAAAACATAAGAGTTTATGAAATTAAAGTACAAAATGTATGTACCTCTATTGACCTGGTGGCAGTCTTGCAAGCCCTGATCGAACTGGCTCCCCTTTTCCTGCCACAAACAGCAGATGTCTCTCCTGGGGACTCCTGTCTGGCAATTGCCATGTTATTTGTTTTTTTATTCTTAGAGTAAAACTAAAAAGTTATGTGTAAAATGCCCCCCCTCAACATAGGTCCCTGGATAAATGTCCCTAATATCCTTTCACTAATCCAGCTCTGACTGTATTGTCACAATAGTAATTCAAATAATATCACAGAACCTCTCATCAGACGTGAGCACTGCAGAACCATTTAAGTGAGTCAACCTGGCCAACAGCAGCAACATTTTGATTCAATAAAAACTGCCAGGTTACAAAGGTGTTGTTTTGGATCATAAGTTGTCACTTGAAAATTAAGTGGCAGTAGTTTTTATTTATTTATTTAGTTAGTTTTTGTTGGCCGGGTTAAGTGCACTAGACAAATCCTGCCTATTTTCAGGCACGGCCCGGGGTAGGGGAATACAGATGAATGCCAACTGACCTTGAACCAGATTAAGCTGTTGGTGGTATTTTTAGTGAATGAGGGAAATTTGGCCAGGACACTGGGGACATTCCCCTACTCTCCACTGGGTGTTTTTCCTTGTCCGACTGCTCTGCTTCTAGGTGGAGATAAATGCAGACGTGCGGGTGGCTGGAGTACAGGACTCTACTTCAGCCAGGAGCCCACTGGAGTCCATTCCTATTACACTGTACCTGCCTTACGAGCGGATGCAATGGCTGACCAGATACGACGTGTACAGACAGTAGGTAAGACCACATCTGGAGTACTGTGTACAGTTCTGGAGACCCCATCTCTTTAAAAACATAGACTGGGTAGAGGCTGTCCAGAGAAGGGAAAGCAAAATGATGCAGGGTCTGCACCAGAAGACATATGAAGAAAGACTAAAGGAGCTTAAGATGTATAGGCTTGAGGAAAGGAGGGAGAGGGGGGACATGATAGAAACTTTCAAATATGTCAAGGGAATCAACTAAGTCCAAGAGGGTAGCATCTTTCAGAAAAAGAGATGTGCAAGAACAAGGGGGCACAATTTGAAGATAGAGGGGGGATGGCTCAGAGGTAATGTGAGGAAGTATGTATTCACAGAGAGGGTTGTAGATGCATGGAACAGCCTTCCTGAGGAGGTCGTAGAGTCAAAAACAGTGGAGGAATTCAAGAATGCATGGGACAGACATAAGGCAATTCTAGTGGGGGGTAGGAGGAAGTAGGCTGTTGGTTAACTAAGATCGGCAACTTATCCATTAGGTAGGGAAATGGGCAGACTAGGTGGGCCAAGTGGTCCTTATTTGCCATCAAATTCTATGTTTCTATGTTTCTATGTTTATAACCCAGACTACATGCACCAGCAAGGTATACCTGCTATACCTGCTATTTCTTCTGCACTCCGTAAAGAGGATGACGCTCCTGTTGCTGGTTTTTGTGCTCCGCTCCAAGACGCTGGTGCAGCTGTTGAGATTTCACCCCGATTTGACTCTTCTGATAGGGACAGTATGGCTGGGATGCACCCAGAGGATGGCCAGTGCATCATACCTAACCCCATGCCTTCAGTTTCTTCCTCAGCTAACCCAGAAGTGGATGCTTGTTTGATGTCCTGGACGGATCCTTTTACTCAGAATGCTGCTGTGGCTGCTGCTCCCCAGTGTGATTCGAGTTCTAACACTCTCCTCTTTCCTGAAATGACTGTTGAAGTTGATCCTCTACTTTGACTGGATGAAAAACGGAAGCTTTGGGAAGCAGCTGTTGCTGAATATCTGGTGGCGCAACTTACGGCAGATGAAGCTTTAAAAAAACAAAAACATCCTGCTCTAGATTCCCCTCTGGGTATTTCAGGTACTGGTTCAAAACTCCTTAAATTTACTGTTGCACCTGTTTCCCATTTCCTCACCCCTAGAGCCTGAGTGGGCATTTTGGCCACTGCTGACTTCCTTGGTCACCAAAAACTGCGCTTTGAGAAAGTGGGATGGGTGCAACTTGAGTCGGGTCAGTGGATTGTGGATCCCATGTTGCATATCCCGGGGGTATCTGGGGAGGGTGAGCCACAGCCTCATGGATCTACCCCTCAATCACTGTCAGCAGCTCCTGTTTTGCCCACTGTCTTGGGACCTTGCCCTAAGATAATGTCTGTTACAGATGCAAGTATTATTCCACTGGGTGGTTCACATAGTAGTCATGTGGAACTTGAGACTAGGGTTGAACGCCCTTCGAGTTCTTCCCATAACCAGCCATCATTTTCCCCTTTACTAGACTTGCCTTCCTCTAATGATGATTCTTCAGTTGTTGCCCTAAATCCTGCTACTAGTGTACCATTAGAAACAGAGGTACTATTGGAAGACGCAATGGAACAGCCCCATTTAACAGACACTAAACCTTCCTATGCCAGTGCCAGGTTATTTCAGAAACCTGTGTCCTTAGCAAAACGCCGAAATGCTGTACGTCACTGTTTCTTGGGACCTATGGATAATATGCCTGATAGGTTTTATGTTGGCAAAGTACTAGTGAAACAGATGCTTGGCTTCTCACCTACTGAAGTGTATGCTCTTATCCATACACCTGGTGATAATACCTTTGATATTAATTTTAGAACGCCCGACCTCTTAAACAAATTTTGGATGAAGTATGCTGTCTTGAAAACTAATCCTGCCTGGTCTCATTTCCAAGCTTTCCCTCTTACGAAGCGATCATTAAGGTCATTACAGTCCTCTTTAGAAATGAGGGTGTTAAT
The DNA here is from genome assembly GCA_016271365.2 of Neoceratodus forsteri. Classification (NCBI taxonomy): domain Eukaryota; kingdom Metazoa; phylum Chordata; order Ceratodontiformes; family Ceratodontidae; genus Neoceratodus; species Neoceratodus forsteri. The sequence continues at coordinate 1,158,100,554 of CM028132.1, read as the reverse complement.
GTTGAGGACATTTCTTATTGGTTGGAAAGGAAATGTACCCTTAAAGATAATCCAGAACCAATTCTGGATACAGAAGGCTTTTGGAATGGAGGTTGGAGATATAAAATTAATTTGTTTTACAATGATGACGGCTTGCAACACCACCCAAACTGCTTTTATTTAGGCCGAGATAAGGGCTTTATTTTTTATCCTCGTCAACTGAGACACTGTTATAAATGTAGCTCAGGCAGACACCGGAGCAGAACTTGTGAAATCATCAATTGTGTCCAGTGTGGGGAATTGGGCCATGTTATGTCTGATTGCTACTACCCTGTTAAATGTTCCTTGTGTGAAGAGACTCACTCAGATGTGGACTGTCCTTGGGCTGCCCAAAATAAAACAAATGGTGACTTCTGTATTCAGGACTATTATATTAATACGGCAGTTCATGCAGCCCAAAGACAATTGGCCCAGTCCCCGGAGAGTTTCCACTTGTTACCTGAGAAACATGACCTGAGTCCCTGATGGTGACCCTGAATCTGCCTGTTTCAGAGTCTGAGCCCGTGTCCCAGACCTGGTTGTTTTGGCCAAGGATTCTATCCTCCAGCTTTATCTCCATTGTGAACTTTGATGCCCACTCCCCTTCTGCCTGAAGAAACCTTTACTCCTGTCTCTACTAGACATAGTAGTCTCTAATCTGGGAACACTGCGAAGGTTGTGCCTGAACAGGCACAGATCTCCTTACACAATACCTTCATGATTTTGCAAGATGATGTTGGCACAGAGTCGGATTCTGCCTCTGTCCACCCCTCTCAGCCGGAAGGAACTTCAGATGCTGAACCTTCCCTAGAAAATTTGGATTCTGTTAAAAGAAGAAAAATCGTTTGGGTACTAGAAAATGGTCAAAAAAGAAAGTGACTTGATGTTTTTTTCCCCATGCCTATGGGATGTCTTTATGTCTTTTGTGCCTGGTTTTAGTATCCATGGCTGTACGGTACCAACTGTGTATTGCATCCCTTAATGTTAATAGTATTCAATCAGATAGGAAGAGAATATTGATTTATTCCCTCTTTCAAAATTATCAGGATATTGTTTTCTTTCAGGATACTCAGTTAGACACTGCCTTTGATATAGAATAGGCAACAACTGCTTGGACTTGGGGGGGGGGTCACCTATTGGTCTGTAGGTGATGACCTGTGTTCTAGTGTTGGTATAGCTGTTAATGATCTGACTGCGTGCCTCATTCAGTTGGTGGATGTTCTCCCTGTGCGTGTGTTGTTATTGGATTTGGTTATTTGTGGACTTCATTGTAGATTTATTAATGTGTATGCTCCACAACTTAAATCTGCTCATATTTCAGTTTTTCAGGAAATCCAACCTTATCTTTTTACTGCTAAATATGTCTTTTTAGGAGGTGATTTCAATTGCAGTAGATATCATACTGATAGAGGTTTTAAAACCAGAAAACTGTATTGCGATGCTAATTGCTTGCATGACCTGCTTTTACAGACAAGTTTGGTGGATGCATTTGATAAGGTGGGAAATTTACAAAAGACATTTTTTCAGGGTAATAAAGCCACCAGGATTGATTTCTGGTTTTTATCTGACTCATTGAAAATTTTGAAAACACAGGCACTCCCTTTTGCACCCTCTGATTATGCTCTGCTTGAGGTTTTGGTAGGTAGTCACTAGACTATGCATCGTGGTCCGGGTTATTGGAGGCTCAATTTGGAGCTTCTTACTCTCCCTTCTGTAGATGATGGTTTTATGGCTTTGTTAACTGCTAGGAAATTGGTGGTTTATCTTTATGATGCCAGTAGAGATTGGTAGGAAGATACTAAGCAGGATATTAAACAGTTTTTTTCAAATTATAGGGAAAATAAATGGTAAATCTAAAACTGATAAATATTTGGAATATCGGAGATGGTTTTTAGAGTTGTACTTTCAGGTTGCTCAAGGTAATTTGATGGCTCTTTCTGCATTGGAAAAAGTACATAAATTAATGAATACTACCCAATATAATCGTTTGAAGTCTCTAGACACTGAACTTCATTTTGGTTCTCAAGGCTGTAAAGCCTTTATGGACCCATTCCATTTTGGTGCCCATCAAAGACAACATAAATATATTATAAAGTCTCACATGCCCCCACACTGCAAAGCATCATGGACTGCATATGCAAATCACCACAGAATGTTATGCTGGTCCAACTTTAAGCAGAATTGCATGGTGCCGAAAGGCCTCTCACACAGTTTGCAAAGGGTGCTAACAGAAGACATAGACACGTGTTTCGTCCTACCAGGACTCATCAGTATGCCTCGTCTGTTTAACACCCCAGTGGACTGGACCAGCTACCCCTAAGGCAGTTTGCCTGGGATATATTGTGGTGAACCCATTAAAATAAAACCATTTAAAAGACAAAGAACCTCTGTGCGTAAACACTGAGGCAAGGGTTACCCCAAAGGGCATTTGGCTGGGAAGCCAAGTTTCAAGAAAATACAAAGTCTCACATACCCCCTATGCAAAGCATCATGGGCTGCATATGCAAATCACCACAGAATGTTATGCTGGTCCAACTTTAAGCAGAATTGCATGGTGCCGAATTTTTTAATGGGTTCACCACAATATATCCCAGGCAAACTGCCTTAGGGGTAGCTGGTCCAGTCCACTGGGGTGTTAAACAGATGAGGCATACTGATGAGTCCTGGTAGGATGAAACACGTGTCTATGTCTTCTGTTAGCACCCTTTGCAAACTGTGTGAGAGGCCTTTCGGCACCATGCAATTCTGCTTAAAGTTGGACCAGCATAACATTCTGTGGTGATTTGCATATGCAGCCCATGATGCTTTGCATTGTGGGGGCATGTGAGACTTTGTATTTTCTTGAAACTTGGCTTCCCAGCCAAATGCCCTTTGGGGTAACCCTTGCCTCAGTGTTTACGCACAGAGGTTCTTTGTCTTTTAAATGGTTTTTTATTTTAATGGGTTCACCACAATATATCCCAGGCAAACTGCCTTAGGGGTAGCTGGTCCAGTCCACTGGGGTGTTAAACAGATGAGGCATACTGATGAGTCCTGGTAGGACAAAACACATGTCTATGTCTTCTGTTAGCACCCTTGCAAACTCAGTGAGAGGGCCTTTCGGCACCATGCAATTCTGCTTAAAGTTGGACCAGCATAACATTCTGTGGTGATTGTATATGCAGCCCATGATACTTTGGCATTGTGGGGCATGTGAGACTTTGTATTTTCTGAAACTTGGCTTCCCAGCCAAATGCCCTTTGGGTAACCTTTGCCTCAGTGTTTACGCACAGAGGTTCTTTGTCTTTAAATGTTTTTTTATTTTAATGGGTTCACCACAATATATCCCAGGCAAACTGCCTTAGGGGTAGCTGGTCCAGTCCACTGGGGTGTTAAACAGGCGAGGCATACTGATGAGTCCTGGCAGGACGAAACACGTGTCTATGTCTTCTGTTAGCACCCTTGCAAACTGTGTGAGAGGCCTTTCGGCACCATGCAATTCTGCTAAAGTTGGACCAGTATAACATTCTGTGGTGATTTGTATATGTAGCCTATGATGCTTTGCATTGTGGGGGGCATGTGAGACTTTTGTATTTTCTGAAACTTGGCTTCTCCCAGCCCAATGCCCTTTGGTAACCTTTGCCTCAGTGTTTACGCACAGAGGTTCTTTGTCTTTAAATGTTTTTTATTTTTAATGGGTTCACCACAATATATCCCAGGCAAACTGCCTTAGGGGTAGCTGGTCCAGTCCACTGGGGTGTTAAACAGATGAGGCATACTGATGAGTCCTGGTAGGACGAAACACGTGTCTATGTCTTCTGTTAGCACCCTTTGCAAACTGTGTGAGAGGCCTTTCGGCACCATGCAATTCTGCTTAAAGTTGGACCAGCATAACATTCTGTGGTGATTTGCATATGCAGCCCATGATGCTTTGCATTGTGGGGGCATGTGAGACTTTGTATTTTCTTGAAACTTGGCTTCCCAGCCAAATGCCCTTTGGGGTAACCCTTGCCTCAGTGTTTACGCACAGAGGTTCTTTGGTCTTTTAAATGGTTTTTTATTTTAATGGGTTCACCACAATATATCCCAGGCAAACTGCCTTAGGGTAGCTGGTCCAGTCCACTGGGGTGTTAAACAGACGAGGCATACTGATGAGTCCTGGTAGGACGAAACACGTGTCTATGTCTTCTGTTAGCACCCTTTGCAAACTGTGTGAGAGGCCTTTCGGCACCATGCAATTCTGCTTAAAGTTGGACCAGCATAACATTCTGTGGTGATTTGCATATGCAGCCCATAAATATATTACAGACATATGAGATTCCACGGGAAGTGTTGTACAACTAAGGTTTACATTATGCGGGCCATTGAACACTATATACAGTATATATCAACTGTTTGGTTCCCCTACAGTTCCAAAGCAGGACTATGATTCCTGGTTGGCTCAGTGTCAGGCCCCTCAGCTTGATCCCACTGAGAAAGCCTTGTTAATAGCTAAGATTCACCCTATGAAGGTATCTGCTCTTCTTAATCATACTAAAACTGACACTGCCTCTGGTAAGGATGGTATCCCTTATGAAGCTTGTAAGTTGATATTTTCTGTTTTGTTACAGGAATTCACTGCAGTTTTACAGGAAATTTTGGATTCTGGGAAATTCCCTACCAGTATGACTGAAGGTATAGTAATTTTTTTATATAAAAAAGGTCAGACCTAGCCAATTGGAGACCGATAATGCTGCTTAATTCGGACTTTAAATTTTTAACTAAATTGCTGAATAATCAGCTTATGCTTCATGCTGCTACCTTATTACATGTCTCCCAAGTCTGTTCAATTCCAGATCATAGGATTACGGATGGTCTTATTATGCTTCATGAAAATTTGCATAGAGGACATACTGGTGAACTTACTGGCCTTATTTTTAGTTTAGGTCAAGCTAAGGCCTTTGATAATGTTAATCATGAATATTTATGGGCTTGTGTGGCTATGTATGAGACACTGGCATCCTTTATTTGTTGGATTAAGTCCTGCTATATAACTGCTATGGCCCAAGCTTATTGTAATGGTTGGTTAGGGCAACAATGTAAATTACAGAAAGGGGTTCACCAAGGATGCCCATTGACAGCCTTGTTATATCTATTTTCTATAGATCCCCTTATAACGGCAGGTACATAATAGTTTGGATATTCATGGTGTTTCCTTTTCTAGCACTGATCCTGGAATAAAATGTATTACCTATGCTGATGATATTTGTTTTATAGTTAGTGATTTTCAATCAGCAAATTGCCTTGGAAATATCTTGCATGACTTTATGACGCATACGGGTGCTAAAATTAATTATGATAAATCCCATTGTCTCCCCCCCTTCGAGTAGCTGATGTTCAGACCTCACATATAATAGGTGGTCCCGTGATTACTGGAACATGTAAAATACTTGTATTATTGTTTGGTACAGGTGATTTGGCATACCAAAAGTGGGTACTTAAATTACAGGAGCCTCAACAGAAGGTCTCCCTTTGGAATAAATGAAGATTGTCCAAATTAAAGCGGGTTTATATGATTAAAATTATTTCTACTTCCTGGTTTTCTGTATTTGAGTACTGTATTTAGTCTTCCTACTACTCTAAACAAAAATTTATAGTTGTTTTTTTTCTTGTATACGGGGCAGTAGATTGAACCCCTTAAAGAGGTGTCTCTTATTATGTGAGATACAACACAGGGGTTTAAAGATGTTACAACCAGTTGTTTGTTTTTTTACTATGTTTCCCTATTCCAACCTCTCTCACCTATTGACTAAAAGTGCTAAACAGTGGATTCCTTGGATTCTTGATTCCTTAGGATCTATTTTCCCATTTTGGTTTGCGCACATTAAACTACCTAGACAACAGTCTCTCCTTCTTTCCCCTGACTATTTCAGGATTTGTTTCGGTAAGATCAAGACTTGGGGTGTTATGGTTCTACAGTTGTCTACCTTGACCAGAAAGCAAATGTATGATTATTTAATCAATACTTACTTTCAGGACACTGCTGTTTTTGATAAATATTCTCAACAGGATAAAATTTTGATGAGTAAGATACTGATTTCTCCCCATATTCCTGTCTTTATGTGGGATGTTATGTGGTTGGCCCTCCATGTCAAGTTAAATGTCAGGGTAAATCTAAAGCATAAACCACTTTCGGAAAGATATTGTCAGAGAGATACTTATCCTGACATTCTTGAGACATTTGACCATTTATTTTTAGATTGCCCTTTTGTACACAGCTTTAGGCAAATTATCAGGCAGAAATGGCCTTCATCCCCCTTTTACCCCATGACTCTTGAGATTTTATGTTTGGGAATTCTGCCTTTTCTGTGGACAAAACATGATAAACCAACTTTATGGTTGTTTCTTGTTTGCTTTAAGTTTTATATCTGGTATGTGCGCTGTAGATTGACCATTCAACAGTTACACTATACAGCTGAAGAATTGTTCTTTATGGTTGAGAACACTATTAAAAACCTGAAATTACAGGACTTGCATACAGTACCTGATACTCTTTTTGAGACTCAATGGGGTTCCATTGATTGGATCCTATAATATCCTTCATGTTGAACTGTTCTTTTTCCTATTCCTTTGTAAGAACGAATCAAGGGTTTTGTATACATGTGAATTGTTTTTGTTTTTCATATGTGCTATAATATTTTTCTGTTATTTGATTTCTTCTTATGAACTTGTATAATGTACCTACATTTCTGTATGTTTTGTTTTTTGTTTTTCAATAACATATTCCTCCTACTCCTTTTGGTTGGGGAGGGCCTGTTGTTGGCTTCGGCTAGTGGGTTTGGGATTCCATGAATGTTAGTTTGTATTAAAGTATTCATGTATGACAAAATACTTATTTCTGTTTACTTTTCCTTTATATTATGATTTTGTGTGAAGTAACACGATTCTGTATATATTTTTTTCCTTTTTTGTTCTGATATATATTTCACTATTCTTCTATTAGGGGGGTTCCAGCAATATGATTTATTTATGTTTATTATTCCTGTCTGTTGAAATACCTATTTCTGTTTTTTTCCTTGCTTTTCTTGTTTTACTTTATGATTTGTATGCTGTATTGCATTTTTTTGTATAATTTTGTTTTGAAGTTTTGAATAAAATTCCCGCTACTCTTTTTGATAAGTGCCATGGGATCTTTAACATCCACCTGAACTACCACCAATGCAGGCAAATGGGACCTCGGTTTAACGTCTCATCCGAGAGATGGCACCTCAGAAGTGCAACCCTCTTATGCTGCACTACAGTGTCAGTACTGGGATATTAACCCAAGTGCCAGATGTGGGAACTGAACCCACAGCCCTCTGATCTCCTGGCCTCAGAGGCAAGTGTGCTACCTACTGAGCCACTGACACTGATCTTAGTTGTCAGAAGCAGATTTTATCATCTAAAAAGATTTCAATAAAATGGTCCTTTCTGTGACCTGAAGATTGCAACAATCTCATTCAAGCTTTTTCAATGGTGCTAGAATTATTATAATGTGATTCACTGGAGTGATTTATAAGAGTTTGCCTGCAACTCAACTTTGTCAAGCTTTGTCAATTACAGCTAGTGCAGAATGCAGCCATTATACTAGTGATGCCAGCTCAGTTGTAACACCATGGGACAGATTTTCAAAGCATGGCGCAGGGCGTGCACCAAGCCCTGTGCCATGACATTTAAGTTCTGGCAGTGAGCTGAACCCCTTTGCTGCAACTGCACCTGGCTTTAGTGCATTGGATGCAGTTGTGACACTTTACCCAATTTAAGGCATCTTTTGCCAAATATTTGGTGCAAGCCCAGTGAAAAGGGTACCTGAGATTGATGCATGCTAGATCAGCAAAGAGTTGATCTAACTTGTGGCAATCAGCACATAGGAAAGAAAATCCCAATTGCCAGCTGGGTGAATGCCACAAGCTCCATGGGCCATATGTACGACACACCTGGGACTTGCGGCACTCACAAGCATTAGAAAATCTAGCCTGATATCACAAATGCATAGGCTGCTGATTGATGGGGATCCATTTAAAGTTTCTGATGTTGGCATACAAAGCTCTTATGGGTTTAAACTAGCCTGCCTCCTGATTAACAGAACTACATTCCTACCCATTACCTTGCTTGGCACACTACAACCAAAGGGCAGAAAGTAGTTAGAAACAGAAACATAGACACACAGAAACACAGACACTTAGTGGGTCAAAGGTTCTCTTAACTCTACCGACTGAGACTCTCTCTTACAATGACAGCATGGTAGGGGGGAGAGGTCAGAATCTCTACATAACAGAAGGAAACAGATGAGTGAGTGTGGCTCTGTGGAGAGGATATTCTTGAAGATCTGGAGGTATAACAACTAACTTCCCTACCTTCCAAAAATCAATCTGCTCCACACTCTTTAGTCCATGGGCAAGTTTCCATGATGAGGGTGGAGTGCATACCTCACACATCTATCAGATCAACAATCTTTACTCTTTGAAGGGGAAAAATGAGGAGAGAGGGTAATGGTGCTTCCTATCTCATAGGTGAAGCATGGTAGGTGAGTGCAGGAGACCCCAAAGGGACTGGAAGAATAACTGGCTCTGACAGCTCTTGTATCACCTTATGGGAAAATAACAACCTCCCCCAGAAAGGTGCATTTAGGGACTTATGGGAGGCAATCACACCTCGATGGGACATGTGTAGCCAAGGCATCCATATGAGGCAAACAGCAGATGCTACTGAGTGGGAAGCCACCTCAAAGGTATCACAAGGCACTATGATCAGGTGCCACATTGTCTTCACACCTTTGGCAGCAATGCCTAGGCTGGCCCATTGTTGGTCACATGCAGACCACTCAGAGAACTTAAAGTGTAGCCAGGTCAACAGATGCACTGGTATGTTACCATGTGCATGTAATATGATGCTATAGAAACATAAAACCATAAAATCTGTCAGCAGAGAAGGACAGCTTGACTCACCCAGTCTGCCAGATTTGTCCTTGGCTGTACTGTCACTGCTGACCCTACCTGATCTCCAGCTAGTCCCCCCTCCAATACACACTTTCCTAATAATATTCCTTTGTGCCTATCCCATACATACTTGAAGTCCATCACTTTTTTTTTCTCCCATCACTGCTGCTGGTAGGCTGTTCCATGTGTCCACCACCCTTTCAGTGAAGAAGTAGTTCCTGGCATACCTCCTAAACTTCCCCCCTTCCAGCTTCATTGCATGCCCTCTTATCCTGGTTCACCTGCTGGTCTAAAAATTACTCCACTCCTTTGTTCATCCCAGTGAGGTACTTATACTGTAGGTCTCTATCCTGTCACCCTTCTTCCTCCTCTCTTCCAGGGTGTACATACTGAGATCCCACAGTCTCTCCTCATAGAGCTTTTGATGCAACCCCCAACACCATTTTATTTTCCCTCCTCTAGACAGCCTCTACCCTGCCCAGGTATTTCCTGAGATCTTTTCTCCAGAATTCAACACAGTACTCCAGGTGGGATCTCGCCAACGATTAATACAGTGGCAAAAAACACATCTCTCCTTCTGCTGGTGATTTCCCTATGTACCCCAGCATTCCACTTGCCCTGTCTACTATCTTTTTGCACTGCCTCTCCACCATGAGGTCATCAGCTACAATAACCCTAAGGTCTCATTCTCGCTTTGTGACCATCAATACCCCTCCCCCATTTATACACTGCCACTGGGTTTCTGTGCCCTAGATGCATGATTTTAAACTTTTTTGCATTGAAACCTAGATGCCATACCCTTGACCACTTCTTGAGATTTCTCAGATCTCTTCTTATTCTCTCCATCCCCTCTGAAGTACCTACCCTTTGCAGATTTTGGTGCTATCTGCTAAGAGGCATACCTTCCCTTCAGCTCTTCTGCAATGTCACTTGTGAAGACATTGAAGAGGGCTAATCCTAGCACTGAGCCTGAGGTACCCCACTGGTCACTCTCCCCTTATTAGAATGACTGCTGTTTACTGCAACCCTCTGTCACTTATCTAGCAACCAGTTCCTTACCCAGTTTACCATCCTGGGTTCCACCTCTAAACTGACTAGCTTCCTTATAAGCCTCCTGTGCGGTACTGTGTTGAAGGCCTTGCTGAAGTCTAGGTAGGCTATGTCTTCCCCTGATATATTTCCCTGATCACCCAGATAAAGAAGCCAGTCACGTTCATCTGACGTGACAGTCTCTCCCCCACACCCTAGGTGAATCCATGCTGACTTGGGTTTTGTAACCCACTGGATTCAAGATGCTGTACTATCTTTTCTATTAATACAGCAGTGTTTCCATTAACTTCCCCACCACTGACATTTGACTGACAAATAGCAGCTATCTTCCTTCCTGCTGCCTTCCTTATGGAATAGGGCCACATATGGCCTCCTCCAGTCCTCTGGAACCACTCCTTTTTCCAATGAGTTGTTTTATAGGGCTGTTAGAGGTGCAGCCAGTACCCCCGAGCTCCTTTAGCACCCTTGGATATACAGTACTGTGTCCAGCTCCATAGTCTTATACACCTTCAGATTTGCAAGTCCTCTTAGGACTTTTTTCTGTGTGAATGGACATGTGTCCGTCTCCCTCTCCCTCTCTCCATATTCCTGCTGCTTCTGTGTGGACCCACCCCCTCTCCCTCCACTGTAAAGACTAAGCAGAATTATCTGTTTAGGATGTCCACTTTTTTCCTGATCTTCCTCTGCATAATCTCCCTCTGCCCTGTCCTTTCCTCTGTTTGTGATTTGCACCCCTCACTCCCTTCTCTGCTTATCTCTGCTTTACCTGGTGCACACCCCTATCCTCTTCCCTCTGCATCCCTTTGTACCTCCTGAATGTCACCCATTTAGCCTTTACTTTCACAGCCACTTCCCTTGAGAACCAAAGTGATCTGTTTTTCCTCCTGTTTTTGCTCAATTACTTCATGCTAAGATTTGTTGCCTTCACTATGCCATCACATAATTTTCCCCACTGTTCCTCGCTCCTCCCTGGCAACCCCCTTCCCCTGCTAGGTTGTCTCCGAGGTATTCACCCATTTTTTTATAAATCAGCCCTCCTGAGGTCATGGACCCTCATCCTTGGGTGGTTTGTCATGGAGGCCTAGCCAATGTAAAAATCTTTCTCAAAAAGGTGTCAATCATCCTACAGTCCACTGAGGGAGGGACTCCAGAGATATAACAATCCAGGCACAGGGTGACAAAGTTCTTCAAGAGACCCAGCTGGAGTCTGATATCTGTTGTGGAGTACCATCAGAGCAGAGAGGGTGGACTAGAGATGCCTCAAAGTGCCACAGTAGCCTCTCCCAGTGAAATATGCCAGGGATGGATCCCAAATGAGTATACGCTGGACAATGTCAAGAAGCCCATTATCAAGTTAATTGGAATATCCATCCCTGTTTTAGCAAAATTTTAGATCAATTGTTTTAGCAAAAACAATTGGATCAGTTATAAGCAATGACTTCAAATGTCTGTATAGTCGATGTTGCAATATTAAATGTATAATATTACGTTAGATTGAGGTTACCTGTAATTCTAGCTTTGGAAGTGAGAGGTTTGTTTGTATGTTTTCCATAAATGTCTAATACAGTACATTTACAGAGATGCCCTGAAGCATGGATTTAGGGCTCATACCCACCAGATAGGTCCATTTCAGCACCTTTTGCATTTCTCTCATGTTTTTGAAACAAAATGTCTGTAGTTGGAAAGGAAAAATGGATGGCAGCTTCATTGTCCACTGAGAAGGATGTCAAGGGCAAGGAGGCTGACTACCATGAGCAGATGGAGGAGGGGATCTGAAAATGTATTGCAGCTAGGTCTGGCACAGGACCCTGCTGCTCACTTGGAGTCATCGTCCTAGAGGAGGAGTAAGTAAATCCTCCCAGCTCAGTAGTTCAAGTTCAAGTTTATTGCAGGAAAAAAAAACTCCATTGAGCAAGCTCATTCACAAGGATGTCCTGAAACACATATACAGACAAGGCTAATACTACATACATACAGTAAGTGCTTAGTAAATACATTAAGTGCTAAACAGATAACAATGCATCGAATAACCTATCAAGCATGCTGGTACAGACATTTTAGACCAGTGGGATTAAGTAAGTCCTGACAACACGGATGTTAGCAGCAGTTACACACATCTTTTATTTTTGCATTAGATAGCATTTTTAAAAGGCTGGCGAGACTAGCTTGGGAAGTTTCAGGGATGTTTGTAACTGGTTCCAGATGGTGGGGAGGGTGACTGAGAAGGCAGGTTTGCCCAGATTAGTGTGAGTATTTGGGGCCTTTAACATTATAAAGTCTGAGTTCCTGAGTGAGTAGATGCTGTGAGCAGTCTGGATAAGGGGAGTTAGATAACTAGGAAGTTTGTTGAGAAGGAGTTTTATGGTCCAGGTGCCAGCATGGAGAATACGTCTGGTAGTGAGTGACGTCCAGCCTGCGGTTGCATAAAAATTGCAGTGATGCATCTGTATCGGGGAATTCATGATGAAGCGCAATGCCCGGTGATAAAGGATGTCCAATTTCCTTGGATTTGAAGTTGGAGACAAGGTGTAAATTTGGTCCCCATAGTCAAGAAGTGGGAGGAACATGGCCTGTACAAGTCTGGTTCTGATGTCGAGTGGAAAAAGTGACCTGTTTTGGAACAGGAAGCCTAGGCATATTTTTAACCTTCTGTCAAAGTTATCTATATGTTCTGAGAAGGTGAGCTTATTGCCAATCCAGAATCTGAGGTATTTAAATTTCGGGGTGACTTCCAGAGGTTCGCCTAGGGATGTAATTAAGAATTCTTTCGGCAGAGTGGAAGTTAATGAGGGCACCATTTTAGAAGAAAAGATCATAGCTTTGGTTTTTACCATTTAAGAGAAGTCTGGCATTAATGAGATTAGTTTCGAGTTGGGCAAAGTCGGCTTGAAAGTCTCCCTAACCTTAGATAGAGATGCATCAGAAGTATAGAGAACCGTGTCGTCGGCAAAGAAGTGGAGTTTCAATTTGGTTATATGAAAGTCAAGTTCATTAATGTATATAGAGAAAAGGATTGGACCTAATATAGAGCCTTGTGGGACTCCTCTAGTGATTGGTAGGGGTGAGGAGAACGTGCCACTGGCTTTGATTTTTTGAGTCCTCCCTGAAAGGTAACTGCTAAACCACTGTACGGTTGTTGGAGTAGCACCTATATTGGCAAGGCTGTGTTCGATTATGGAGTGGTCTACTGTATCGGATTCTTTACTGAGGTCTAGGAAGACAGTCCCTGTTATCTTCTTAGAGTCCATGGCGGTGATCCAGTCATCGGTTACTTTGGTGAGAGCAGTGACAGTACTATGGTTGAAACGGAAACCAGATTGAACTGGGTTCAGGAGCAAGAAGGTTTCCATGTGTTGCTTTAGTTGTGCATAAATCAGATTTTCGAAGACTTTGGAGAGGACTGGAAGAATCAAAATAGGTCTGTAGTTTTTTAGATCACAAGGGTCACCTGATTTAAATAGTGGAAGGATGTGGGCTAGCTTCCAGCATGATGGGACAGTGGAGGATGAAAGAGGAAGGTTGAAAATGTGGAGGATAGGGGCAGTGAGGTGGAGGAACCTGAGTTTTAAGAAGAGTGGTTCGATTCCTTCATTTCCTGCACTTTTTTTGGTATCTAGATAAATAACGGCATCTTCCACTTCTTTAAAGCTGATAGGGAGGAGCCGAAAAGGGCAGCTTGTTGCTAGCATGGCGAGGTTCGAGTCAACCTGTCTGTTCACTTGTGCTGCAAAGGGGGATGAATCAAATGCTAACCCAGTGCTGGTGAAGTGAAAGTTAAATTCTTCTAGGATCTGGCTAATATTTTCAATGGTCACATTGCTTTTAATAATTTTAATTGGTAAGGGAGATGCCACTGGTTTCCGTTCGATTGACTTCAGGGTCTTCCAGATTTTCTGGGCATCCCCTTTGGACTGTTCAAGTGTGGTAACATAGAAATTGGCTTTGACGGGGTGGATGAGCTTGATGCAGGCATTCCTCACAGTTCTAAAGGCCTGCCAATCTACCGGACTCTTAGTATGCCTAGCCTTTGCCCATAGCTTGTCGCGCTCAGAGAGAGCAGACTTGAGCTCTGGTGAGAACCAGGGGTGAGAAAACTTCCACGTCCTAACTTTGATGAATGGTGCGTGTTTATTTACTAGGTGGTTGAGGTTATCATTTAAGACTGTGACCGTCTCATCTGGTGGTGTAGCGAGGTATAAGTTCTGCCAACTAACCTTACTAAGGTCACTTAGGAAATTTGCTGGTAGAAATTTTCTAAATGACCGTTTGATTATGAACTTAGTCTGGTTTTGCATTTTTGCTTGGGACCTGGTACATACTACTATTCCATGGTCACTCATATCATTGTGAAATACTGCTGTGCAGAGGAATTTGTTAGGATGGGTAGTAAGAATGAGGTCAAGAAAAGAGCTATTTGCAGTGTTTACCTTGTTAGTCTTAGTTGGTTTGGACACTATTTGGGTGAGTCCCAATTCATCACAGAGAGATTTGAGTGTTTGAGATTTATGTGCGAGCCAGTTGAGGTTAAGATCCCCTAGGATTAAAACTTCAGTATTCGCAGAGGTGGTTAGAGATTTCAAAGTCTTGAAGATGTCTGTTCCAGCGTTAGGGGGCCTATAACCACCTATGATCATAATACATTCCGTAGATGGGAGGTGTAGTTTAAGGGAAACTATTTCATATTCCTTGTGCTTAGTGCTACAATAGATGTCGCTAATTGAGAATTTGTTTTTGCATTTATAACTACTCCCCGGATACCCTATCTGCTCTATAAAGATTGTATCCCAGGAGAGAGACTTGTTGATCCAGATTTGATTTTTTAACCAGGATTCCATAATGACATTGAAATCAGGCTTTGTGTTAAGGGCCCAAGCTTGCAATTGGTCAATTTTTTTTGCAAGGCTTAGGATATTAACTAACATTATTTTAAGGCCTGAGGCTGACAATGTCAAGAAGCCCATTACCAAGTTAATTGGAATATCCATCCCTGTTTTAGAAAAATGTTAGATCAATTGTTTTAGCAAAAACAATTGGATCAGTTATAAGCATAGACTTCAAATGTCTGTATTGTCAATCATCATTAGTGGCTTCAAGTGTTTAGTGTGTCCAAGGGGGTGCCACTGGCCAGGCAATGACCAGTCAGCCTCTGGAGGCCCTTTCAGCAGGGACTGTAGCAGTGCTGAGATCAATGCTGGGTGATTGCAGTGGTGGTAGCACCAGTGCTGGTGAAGTCATCGCCAAGGCTCATGTTGATGCTGGCACTAACAGCCACAGTGACTGTAGCACTGGCACTGACTACAGCACCAATTCCATAATGGAGTTAGCTCTGAGGCTCATACTGACACCAGTGCTGACAGCCATACCAGCCTGGACAATAGTGCCACTAGCAGTGCAATAGTCAAGGCCAGCACAGAAATTCATTGCTGACATCAACAAAGCAGGCAGCACCAGATGATTTTTTACCATAGGGCTTTTTGGCCCAATGGTAAAACATTGCCTGTATAAATAAAGTTGTTTAACTACTACTACTACTGACTCTGGCAATGGGATGGCCCAGTGGTGATGGCTACCAGCCCATAACAGGTTCTCAGTTGGCTGACCAGAAGGGATCAAAGATCCACTGATACCACCTCCTGAGATTCCATCACAACTCCAGCATGATTTGTTATCTGGTTAGTTAGCATTCTCCTTCAGTTTACACCTCTCTCTGGTCTAACTTCCACCCAGACATTCCCTCTGCTTTGACCCCTTCTGCCCTGAAATCTCTATTTCCTGCTCAACATATTCATACCTATCCAGTACCTTATCAATCTTAGTTGGTTTAAAATGTATTTAAATGCTCTCTGCATCATTGTATTGCTGAGGATCCTCTCACTACTAGCTCTGCTTAAGGGCAACTATGGCCCCGAAGTCAATTTTATGGGTGGCCCCCTTTTGCTCGACACCCCGACAGCAAAACATGTAAAAAGACCACTACAGCGACAGTCACTGTAATGATCCATTTCCGTGTTTCACTTTCCCCCAGTATTCTGCTCCTCCCCGGACCAGCTCCGACCTGGAGTTGAGAATCGTAAAGTCCGGGGGGCAGAACCCACCACATGGGGGGTGTGGAGGGCACAGCCCCCCACAGAAAACACTGGGGGATTGGGTGGCACAATACCTGTGTTGGTATTGTGCCATCGCTGTGCAGAAGGTAGGCATTTTTACTGTCAAACTCACTTGGTGCTTCCAATTTTACTGATATCCTGTGTTGCATTCCATCTAGTGGCATTTTATTGTTTACTAATATCCTGTACATTTGTCCTTCTGTACCTTAATGATACTGCTGCACTGACTGTAATTGCATTATGTTCATTATTGTACTATTACTTTGTTTATTTCTGTTTTATCTGCTCCCATGTGGGTTCTACCTTGCCGGTTTGATATCCTTTATATCGACTGGCATCTCAGTGACAGGAATCATGTTGACAACAAGTTGCAATTGTCAAGATTTCTTTAAGTCTCCTGGTTCCTTTTTTTAATTAAATTTTGATATGATCTGCAATTTTCAACAGATGAATATTTTGACAATGAGATATTTTTGGAGGACACAATTTGTATCTATATTTATACTGTTCTGCTGTTTCTCCCCCCCCTTCCCATTTCCTTTTGTTGTTTTGTCCTTTCTGGGTAAACCCAACTAGAGTGTCAGCATCATCTCCTCTTTGTAATGTATGATGGTGTAGTTTGTTTAATTGACCTATACTTGATCCAATTAATTTTAGTCCAATCAATTCAAATGTAAAATGTGATGACATTACTTTGTCAGTTAAATTTTTACTATTTCAGATGTTGGTCTAGTATATTGCCTTAGCCTTTGATTTTTTTTTTTTTTTTTTGAAATTCAAGTTTATTAAATTTCCAGACTAGGAGACAAAATCCACAATAACATTGGACACAACCAATCAATAATTAACATCTGGTATAAAACAAAGTAAATACAAGAAGGAAAAGAAAACCCTACCCCTCCCCACAACTGCCCCTCCAACCCCTCACCCCCTCTCATCCCACCTACCTCACCCCCACCCCTCCCACCCAAGTGTGCCAGCTAAAATATATAGCAGAGCAAAGTAGAGTTATTACATCTTTACTAAGGAGAACCATGCTCAGAAGAGCTAGGGAAAAAAAGAAAAAAAGACACAGAGGAAGTTTTCTGGGCACCAGAGAGAAGGCCAAAGAGATCAACAGTGCAAATAAAGAGTGTAGAGCTTACCCCACCTCTTCGAAATAAGTCCATGCGATTCCACACACTGGCAGCTAGCCTTTTCAATATTAAGACATGTCAAAGCTCTGTCAACACTCCGGATAGGTTAAGGACAGTTGGTCAGTCCAATGCCTAAGGACTAGCTCTTGACTGCCCCCTGCCACCAAGGCCATATGATATCGACGCTCAGCACAATCAATAGCACTATAGTCCCCCAAAATACATACTTCAGGAGTAAAAAAAGTAGTAAGGCCCAATAGGGGGTCTAAAATAGCTTGGATGGCCGACCAGAGCGGGGCTACTTTGTTACATTGCCAGAAAATATGAAGAAGATTCCCCTCTCCCTGCAAACATCTGGAGCACTGAGAGAGAGTCAGCCTTTTGAGCTGGAGGAGTTTCTTAGGCGTGTAATACATATTGTTAATAATATAATATTGGGTAAGTTTAAGCCTGTCTTGGGTATGGTACCTATGCAGGTCCCTCCAAACCCGGGCCCAATTTAAGGTAGCGTTCGGAAGTAGAGAGGGCCAGATACTGGATCCCGCGGTGGGATCTGGGAACTTATAGTCCAATAGAAAGAGAGTATATAGTCGAGATGGAGTGAGGCTTAAAGCTGAGAGTAAGAATACGAGACAGGAAAAGTTGACTGGGGATTCCCTAAACTGAGTACCAAACTTCTCAACAATGAGATGTCTTAGCTGATATACTTTAAAAACTCTACCAATGGAATACCAAATTTGGCAAGAATGCCAGACATCGGGAGAAGAGGCCTTGATCATAGTACTGCTCCAAATTAGTATTTTGATATGGTGGAGCCAATTGGGAGTAATTATCGAGTTATCAAGCTTGATGTTAGGATTTAATACAATAGGTTGTCCTAAGTCCAATTTAGGAGGATTTTTAAAAACAGTAGACATTGAGAAAGGACCTCAGAGATGTAAGGTTGTTTGGTTCGTTAACCACTGGAGAGGTGGGGAATAGGAGTGTACAAAATGGCGTAAGGATCTAAATTAGACTCCGAGAGAATTAATCTCAATTCAGAGCCAAAGGGTAGAGGGATCATGCTGAGATGAGATCCATCTTCCTATTTTGGATAGATGAGTGGCCCAGTAATACAATAGAGGTTAGGAGCCTAAGACCACCTTTATCTCTGGGAGGGATAATTTGAGGAAGGAACATCTAACCACCTTCCCATGCCAAATAAATCTGAAAAGGCCATGTGAAATTGTTGCAGGTAAGAGAGCTGAACCAGAGACCCAACAGGTTAAGAGGATAGAAAATACGAGGAAGCACGCTCATCTTAATAATGTTAATCCTCCCCAGAGAGAGAGGAAGATCAGACCATCTCAGCAGGTCTTGCTTAACCTGGACTTTGACAGTATCTAGGTTAAGTTCTTTAAGCTGGGCGGATCTGAAGAGAAATGAATACCCAGATATTTAATCAACCTTGGGACCAGCGCATCCCAAACTTAGCAAAGTCAAATTTATATGTATAGGCATTTAAGGGAAAAATTACAGACTTGGTTACATTTAGTTTGTATTGAGAAAATTTACCGAACTGGTTAATGAGAGTTATTGCCTGTTCTAGAGATTCAACAGGATTGGTAATATGCAGGAGTACATCGTCTGCGTATGCCAAGAGGACCAAGTCCTGCTGACACACTTGGCACCCTTGTATAAGTGGGGAGGATTTGAGTTTAATGAGAAGAGGTTCGAGATATAGATTAAAAGAAAGGTGATAGGGACAGCCTTGTCTAGTTCCAGTAAATAATTGAAACTTTGAGGATAAAACCCATTACAGTATATCTTAGCTGAAGGACAGTTGTAGAGAACCTGTATCCATTTGAGAAAAGAGACTGGAAACCCCATCTTGGCCAACGTAGCCCAGAGAAAGGACCAACTTACACAATCAAAAGCTTTCTCAGCATCTAGTGAGACCAAGGCCATAGAAAATTGAGATGTTTGAGCTAGATGAGAGATATGGGAAAGGGTTCTAAGGTGGTCCGAAGGGAATGAGAGGACAAATCCTACTTGCTCAGGGCTAAGAAGGTAAAGCCATATCTTCTTAATCCTTTCAGCCAAAACTTCAGGAGAATTTTCATATCACAAATTCTGAAGGGATATAGGCCGATAGCCATGCGAGGTCCGTAAGGTTTTGTCCGGTTTAAGAATAAGATAATTGTAGCCTCAAGTAGTGCGGATCTACCATATTAGCAGAGAAAAGATACTGATAAAGCTTAAGAGTATAGGAGCAAGTTCCTTAGAAAAGGATCGATAAAAGTTGGCGGAAACCATCCAGACCGGAGCCTTGTCCGAGCCCATAGAACCAATTGCAGCCTCAATTTCAGAGAGTAGAAGGGGGCAGTCAAGTAGATAATGTGCGAGGGCAAAAGTTTGAGATATCAATATCATTAAGATATGCCGATATATCAGTTAAAAAGTCGGAGGGAAGGCGCTATAGAGATTTTATAGTACCTCCTAAAACTCCAGCTATATGTCTAGGGAAGGATTCAATGGAACCTGAAGAGGATTGTATAGCGGAGATCAACCTGGAACTTTCCAATGTTTTTAGTCTCAGAGCCAAGAGTTTACCAGCTTTCTCACCATGCTCAATATATTTGGCCTGAGTCTTAATGAGGCAGTACTCAACTCTTTCCCTCAGAAGATTGGTATATTCATTTTTGGCGACTGTTAGAGCTTCTAAGGATGACAAGGGAGAGGAAGGGGAGCGAGCGTTCTCCAACTCTAATTTTAGTCATAAGGAGGGATGCTGTAGCCAATCCGAGCCTTTTTCTAACTGAGTGCAATCTGATTAGTCTACCTCCTGATATAGCATTTCAGGGAGCCCCAAATACAGTCAAATCTAGGTGATCCAAGATTCTTCCAGAAAGGGACAAAATAAGGGATTTAATCTGAGACACAATTTGAGTATCTTTTAGAAATTGGGTATTAAGCTTCCAAATGGTGTCCCTTTGAAATTTAGAACCAGGGGATATATTTACCCACACAATTGCATGATCAGAGAGAATGATTGGTTCAATACCAGACTGGAGAAGATCTGGGAAAAGGGATTTACTAAGCAAAATATAGTCTATTCTAGACCAGGATCCATGGGGCTGAGAAAAGAACGAGAAAGATCGGAAGGATGGGTTGGAAGATGCCAAGGATCACAAAGCTCAAGCATGTGAATAAAATCTAATAGCGATCATTTGCCAGAGTAGGTGGGAATTGGAATTTAGGATCCTTGTCTAGTAAATGGGAAGGTGGAAGATTCCAATGCCCCCAATACAATTTGAGAAGGAAGCAGAGCACTGATTTTATCTGCTAAGGACATAAAAAAGGTGGGACTGCCCCCTATTGGGCCATACGAATCCTAGCACTGTAGTATCCCCTGCTAAGAGAACCTTTGATCAGCACGTATCTTCCTTCAGGGTCCACTATTGTCTTGTTGACCAGAAAATTGACATATCTTTTAATGAGTATTGCCACACCCCTCTTATTATTGGTTCCACTTGCTACTGAAACTCACGAAAACCAGATCTAATCAACCATTTCGATTCTGCATTGGTTATATGAGCCTCCTGCAAAATAGAATATCACCTGAATTAAATCACAGTGTTGAAAAACCTGAGTTCCTCTTGGCCCTTCCCTCTGAGCCCAATGCATTCCACGATGCAAATTTGAGAGCACCAAAGTCATTTTAAATATATGTCAAGTACTAGAACAACCAGGTACAATGTAGTATAGCAGGCACACTTACTCCCCCAGTTCCAGCTCCCCATAACATACTAAATAGTATTTGCCAAAGGAAGGATATCCTATCAAATGGAAATGTTTAACACTACTAGAAACACACATAAGCCCCAACAAGCTGGAGCGACCCACCCACCCCCAATACCCTGGCAAGAAAAAACATCCAACTATATACAACTTCGGCCCCAGACATAGACAAAGCCAAAAATATATATAAACCATGATATTCTTGGCAGCCACTTCTCCAATGCAAATCCATAACCCATCAGGCTGTAGGGGTCTGAAGCTTGGAAAATACCCAAAGTCTGGATGAACCAAACACAGGAAACCACCCTTACTCCACCCCAAACCATTTAGTAGAAGCCTAGGTCCAGGGATATGAATTGCAACCCCCCATCCATCAGCGCGAAATGCAGCTGTGAGCAATCCTACTAGACCTAGGAGTACCCCTCCCCAACAGCAGTACAATATCAGGGTCCAAAAACTAACAGATCTAAAATTACACCTGCACCTCTATCAGTCAGGAGATTGCAAAACTAATAATTAGAACTAGCTCACCATCGGGTGATGAGAAGCAAAGGTTAAGAGGCGACAGCAAGCCGCAGTATCATGGCACCATAATAAGTACAGGCGGTTTCCAGGAGCTAATTACCACTAGACCAAAACGTCCCTCCCTAAATCGAAGGGCGTGGTAGGAAACAAATGTCTTCAGGGACGCTCTGTAAACCACCTTAAGGGAAAGAAAGACAATGAAGCAAATGGCCCAATTCACCCTTCTGCCATCTGTCTGAAGCCCCGCCCACCCAGCCGACCTCAAGAACAACCAGGCAGGTGAGTCAAAACTGGGCAGCAGGCAAACTAGCTCTCAGGAGAAAACCAGAAAAGACAGGGAGAAAGGAAAAGATCAAAACCAGCATTAATATTTTAAGTCCAAAACCAACTCGAGAAGCCTGTTAAGATTCCAGATCAGGATAGCCACTCAACCATTAGTTGAAAAGGCTGAGGCATTTTAGGCAGACAGGTCTTTAAGTACAGTCCGAGGATTCGTAGCTGAGGGATTTCCGTTGATCGTGACCTTGAGAGTAGCCGGGTAGAGCATGCGAAGGAATACCAGCAGCCACCAATTTCTGATCCACACGATGGAAAGCAGCTCTTTTAAGTCTGACTTCTTTGGTAAGTCCTGAGCAATGCGTAACTTGGAAGTATCCAGATTATAGCCTGCAGCTCGGCCTTATTAAACACATGCTGTCGCCAACATAGCTCAAAATTTCAAAATGATGGGACGTGGAGGAGGCCGGGTGGAGGCCTGGGCCTAAGAGCCCGATGTGCCCACTCTAAGTGATATTGCAGGTTGAGAGGTGAGGGGCCCACAGTCTTGAGCAGGAACTTCTGGAGAAATGCACAATATCAGCCCTTCCTCGAGCTCCGGGAGACCTAGGATCACAAGATTATTCTCCGACTTCGGCCTCTAGGTCTACCATTTTTGTTTGCAGCTTTTTAACTTGCTGGGCCAAGAGACCATCTCGCCTCTGCATTAAGCTTCCACTTCTCCAGCGAGTGTATCCTGGCCTCCGAGGTCAGTTACCCTCGTGGTGGGGGCCAGAAAAGATCCCCGGATAGACTTCAGATCAGTTGTAATGGACTGTAGCACATCCTTTAACGGCGCAATCTCTTCCAAAAATCTCCTCCTGATAGGGATTGGTTGTTGAATTTATCCCTGTTTTATCCGAGGTGGGCCCGGCTGGTTTCAGGTTTTTTAGGGTCTTTTCATGAAGCCGGGCGGCGTAGGTCTTATTGCAGCCTGTTTTCTGTCCACCTCCATCCTGCTGCAGACTTTGAGGTCGCCTCCGACGACTCACACACAAACCGACAGACAAAATGTAAGCGTGCCCGGTTTTGCCGCGTTCAGCTCCTGATTTGATCGAAGAAGCGCCAAAAAAAACTTAATTTGCTAGCGGGAAGGGAGAGCTCCAGACCTCAGCTGCTACTCAGCAAGCAGACATCACGTGACCGCCTTAGCCTTTGATAAAGAACAGTAGTCTACAATGTATCATGCAGGCACAGATTGTGTTTGTCTGTTGGTCAATGTGGATGATCTGTAAACAAAAAAGACAACTTAGTTCAAGATTTATAGTTGTTGGTGTCCTGTTTACCACTGTGGTGAACGGCAAAGATTCTTCATGACTGGCAAATATGTTCAAAGGGGTGCATTCCACATTTAATTTCATTTCATTTTATTCATTTAATTTTTTTATTTTATACTAAACAGCCTATGAGCAAAATTGTGCATTTTCACAAATGTCCAATTATGATCATACAAAACTTACAATTACAAAACCAGTGGGAACAACAAAAAACAAACATAACATTCAGTATACAAAAAAGTAAAATCATATAAACCATTTACATACTGACCTGGTTAGCAAATAGTTTTTGAGAGACCTCTTAAAAGATAATGGGAGCAATTCTAGAAGAATGGTGTGCCAAAGGTGACATGCACCAAACTCATTTGTGGCAAGAACACTGTGCCTGATTTTAGAAGGGGCAGGGTCCCCATGGCTAAGTCATGCAACTTGTGACATTCCCACAGGTATGCCCAACAAAGGGTGTAGTTGCAGGGTATGTCGCAAGCTGCAGCCTGAATGTGTAGGGCACAAGTGCCCCATCATGTCATGATCCCCATAGCTCCAATGGGTTTGATACTGTCCCAACCCCCTCTACCAACCCAGTAGCCCCAAACCTATTCCTGCACATATGCCCCACAGGGTTTGCCTGCTCCCAGAACCCCTGCAAGTCACAAACCCTGCCTAACCTGATCCCATATCCCCGGTAGTCTAGTGGCCCCCCAACCCCTCACCCAAAGTGCTAGTCCACTCCACAACCCTCTCGAGCCCATACTCAGCCAGCGAATGGCACAGCCCACCTCTCACCACCACAGCCAGCCACCAACTGAGCTCCATATGAGCACATACTACTGTACAGTGTACTTTCCCAATGAATGAACTGTTTGAATGTAAATGTTTAAATGTGTGGATGCCATTAGCAATGCAAGGGGGATTGAAGGATCCGAGATGTGTCCCGGAAGAAATGGCAGAGGCTAGCTGGGACCAGGGTGGGCAGACCCTCGCCTGGAGCCCTGGTTAGGACTAATCTTAGATGAAGTTGATTCCACTTTGAATGTTGTTGGGCTAGTAACGCACATGAACTGAGGCACAGCAAACAGAAATCTGGAATTTAAAACCTTTTTGCCTAAACCTGTAAATTTTGAATGTGAAAATACCTTCAGGAATAGGGTACAGGAAGTGATATCTGCTTAGTAGTCTCTAGCAGATATCTGGGGACTACAACTTTGTATAAAGCACATCTTTTTTCAGTTAGGCCACAGTAAAATTGTTTGTGGGACATAGGAGTGCTACAGATATTATGGGCTGCAAAATATAGTGTGAGATTAAAAATTACTTGGGATTTGACTCGCAGGACTGGGGAGAGCACTTCCAGTCCATCAGGCATAAATCAGCTGTGCCACAGAAAGCAGCATGAGCGTGAGCACATAGCAGCACGTGCAGAGATATGCGCATCCTGCACATGTCTTGTGTGTCCTGTGGGGCCAAGGAGACAAGGTAGTAATCCAAACCAAAACATGAGCACAAACCAAAGTAAGGGAACACTGCAAGGTGGCAGTTCAAACAAACAGTTCAGCGAAATGGATCCTACCCAGGATGTTGAAATAATATTAAGGCAGATGATGGAGAGAAACAAAATATTTCAATGCATAACATGTCAAATGTGTACTACTGTGCTAGCAAACATCTCTCAGGAACAAGGAATATGTAAACATTGCAGACAAATCAAACAATTAAAGGAAGATTTAAATAACATTCAAAGAATACTAGCAAATAGAAATGAAACAGAGCTACTAGGAAGTTCCAGGACAGAAGCTGTGCAAATGGAGAAACAGGGAGGCCCTACACAGGAGGGAACCATGGGGGAACAAGATATGGGGTGGACACAGGCCACAAAAGTGGCAAAGACTAAAAGGAGAAGAGCTTTCGGTAGTAGGGAAATATCTCTTTATAACCCATTCGCTTCATTGGCAGAAGATAGTAGGGGAGAGGAGGCAGATGAAAACAGCATGCAGCAGGAGGCATTTTATACTGAATACACCAAACCAGCAGAGCAGGATAAACAGGAAGAAAAATGCATAATTGTTATAGGGGACTCAATATTAAGGACAGACACTATAATTTGCCAAGGAAATAAGAAAAACATAGAGGTTGTTTGCCAGGTGCGAGAGTACAGGACATAGCAACAAGACTACCAAAACTACTGAGTTTGTAATCCAGATAGTCAAGTTATCATCATACACATGGGGACTAATAACATTGGAAGGTACCATGAAAAAGACATAGTGTATGAAATATGGAAGTGTGCACAATGGGCAAAAATGGCAGGGCAGGTACCAGTTATGTCAATAATAATACCTAGGATAAAATGTGATAGTGAAAAAAATAACACAATACAGTGAGTAAACATCAGGATAGCAAACAAATCTGCAGTGGGGGGGGGGGATATCCTATATTGATACATGGGAGACCTTTTATCAAAATGAGGTACTATATGTGAAAGACAGCTTGCATTTAAGTAGAAGTGGGGACTACTACACTGGCTACTGGTATTCTAACCACAATCAGTAAACATTTAAACTAGGTAAGGAGGTCGGGGAGAAACAATAACAGTAAACCCAAGAGAAACATGCATGGGGCTAAGTCAGATAAACACCTAAATCACAGTAACAGAGGCAAGAAAAATAGGCACAAAAAACAGCCTGAGTTGTGTACTTGCAAATGTTAGAAGCATTCAAAATAAAAAGAAGAACTAGAAGCACTGCTCTCCTTACAGAAAGACACAGATATCATTGGCCTAACAGAGACTTGGTGGACTGCCAGAAATGAGTGGGAAGAACATACTGGGATACACACTCCATTTTGGGATAGGATGGATAAAAAGGGTGGGGTAGCAGCATATATATCAAAACAATATTGAAGTATAAATATCTCAAAAAAAATTAAAGAGGCTGGCACACCTACAGAAACTTAGTGGATTAGAATTTGAACTGAAACCAAACACCTTTATTATACTAGAGATTATTTATAGACCCCCAGGTACAGAAGATGAGGTCAGTCATATCATAAACAAAGAAATAATAAAGGCATGTGAGAAGGGAAATGTGATCATCCATGGGTGATCTAAATTACACAGATATTGACTGGGGACAGGAAATGGCCCCAAAAATATTAGTAAACATTCTTGGCTACAATAAACCAGCTAGGGCTCACACAAAATGTAGACCAGCCTACTAGGGGAGAACATATCCTTGATATTATATTCTAACAACAAGAGAGTTACAGATACAGTAAGCAGATGTGTAGTCGAACCACCCCGGGTAATAGTGACCATAATAGTGCATGTTGTACAATCAAAGAATACGCACTAATAATAAAGCGATGTAGAGAAATCTATAAATTGAAAACAGCTGATATCCCAAATATTCAGAGAGAAGTTCTAAGTATAAACCGGGAAGCAGAGTTGGGGGATAAATCAATAAACGAAACGTGGGATAGTATCAAAAAACACATAAAAGAAATATGTAATAAAAATATCAAAAAAATCTAAAAGTATAACAATGCAGGTATCAAACCTAAATGGTTTACTAAAGTAATAAAGAGAGTGTTAAAAGAAACAATGGTTATTTAGGAAACACAAAGAGATAGGAACGCAGGAAACCTGGGAAGAATTCAAAGCATGCAGAAACAATAGTAAGACATTAATAAAGAAAAGTAAATACCGAATGGAAAAAAAATTAGCAGGGATGGCACAAAAAGATAATATGAGGAAATTTTATGACTACGTAAACTCCTTGCTAAAACCAACACTAATCTTTGTTCAATATCAGTATGGGATGAAATCATAAATGAACCTAGGGAAATGGCAAATGTATTCAATTAATGCTTTGGCTCTGTTTTCTCACAAAAACCAAAGAAAGGGCAAATAAAGTATTAAACCTTAGAACCCGGTATAAACATAACAGAGGAGATGATTATAGAAAAAATAAATGGATTAAAAAAAACACATACTCTGCAGGACCAGATAATATATCCAATACCCTACTTAAGACACTTTCCCCAACAATAGCCATACCACTGAAAATAATGTTTACCAAGATATTTATAGAAAGCGAGGTACCATTGGACTGGCAAATGGCCAGTGTGGTGCCGATACACAAGGAGGACAGAGCTGATCACACAAACTACAGACTGATGAGTCTGACATCAGTGTCAGGTAAACTAATGGAGTCAATTATTAGAGATTATATAAATAACCATCTGGAGGCCACAGACCAGGTAGATGGAGATCAGCACGGTTTTTGTAAGTGGAGATCCTGTGTTACAAATCTGCTGTGTTTTTATAAATATCAGCAGCTCTGGATAGGGGGCAGCCTGTGGACTGTATTTATTTGGACTTTGCTAAGCTTTTGATAAGGTGCCTCATCTTGAGTTTATTAAATGTTTGCAAGATAGAAATATTGGGAACAGATTATAGGTTGAGTGGATGCATGGCTGGGCACAGGACCCAGAGGGTTAGCATAAATGGATATATGTCAGAGGCAGTGCGGTCACCAGTGGGATCCACAGGGTCGATTGCTGGGCCCGGTGCTGTTCAAGATATTTATGGATACTATGGGAGGGGACTCCTTGAACTGGATCAGTAAATATGCAGAGATACAAAATTAGCTGGTATAGCCACAACTATTGATGATGTAAACTCCATCCAAAGAGATCTGGATAGCATTCAAGATTGGGTAAATAAAAGGGGCATGAGCATAAACCAAGAGAAATGCTGTGTCATACACCTTGGTAATAAAAATAAGAAACATGATTATGGAAGGTGGGGGGTGGTCCAGCCACCGAGAAAATGGCAGCCTAAACCCCGAGCTCTTCCAAGTCTGCTGGCAATCCATGATCAGCTGGCCTAATCCCTGGATGTAACTCAGCAATCTGACCTCCACATTGTTCGGGTAACCATCCCCAACCGGCCCAGTGAGCTTTTTATTGGGTTCTATGATGCAGCAGTGTTATTATAGGCCCTGGTTCTCTCAAGTTGCTTGCTCTAGGTAGGCCAGCCACGGCTATATTTTTTTTTGAAGGTCCACAAGCCACAATCTCTATGCCTGCCTAGCCTCCACAAGTCTCTGAAGTTACAGTTCTACCTAGTCGAGATGGCATCGGGAGAATGTCACCAGCTGTTGTCTGTGCCGCCTGCAGCCCCATCATCTACTTCAGTGGGAGATTCACTAAGTTATATTACCCACATGCTAGAGGACCTGTTGTTGAGCATGGATGATATAAACTCTGCTCTCACAGGCACCACTGCCGATGTGCGCGAGCTGCAAGATCGACTAAATGTGGCGGAGCAGCATGTGGAAACCCTAGATCAACAACAAGCTAATTTAAAGCAAAAAATGAAGATACAAGATGAGAAACTGAGGGTTCTACTAGCTAGAATGGAGGACCAAGAAAATAGAGGGCAATGCAACAATCTCCAAATTATAGGCATTCCAGAGGGCTCTGAGGGGGGCATCTATGGAAAGGTTCCTTAATGAAGTGCTGCCCATGATCTTAGGGGAGTGCTGGAGAGGCCCAGCAGAGGTTGAAAGGGACCATCGCATCACTGGGAGGAAAGATAGACTGGCACAATCACAGAGGCCCATAGTGACATACCTACTCAGATACTCCACTAAGGAGCGTATTGTACGGGCAGCCCATGACCCGGGGGGGAATAAGGTGGCAAAGGGCAACTATTTCTTTTTATAGAGAATTTACACAGGAAACAGCCAGTAAATGGCTTGTCTATGGTCCCTTGAAAAAATTTCTGGCAGCTCACAACTTCCACTATAGTTTGAGACTCACACAAGCTCTTGGTGTCCAAGGAGGAAGGGAGATACTTGCAGACAGTCTGGATGAAGTGGAGGGTTGGATTTCTGAAGTTGTGGCCTAATCTCCCCTCCAGCCTACATCTCCTAGAAGGCTATGGGACCCATCTGTATTGCCTGTAGCTGCTAGGAACTCTGTATTGGGTGGGCTGTCTCCGGGGGACCGTTATGCAACTGGATCAGGTCCTTCCTTTAATGATTCCCCCAGGACAAGGAATATACCACGTACAATGTACTTGGCCACATCGAGTCCTATGGTTTCTGCTGAGAAAATATTCCTTCCTCCTAGATCCTCAGGGACTACCCCCCGCCTGCGACAACATTCAAGAAGTGGCCAACAGCTTTCCTTGGAACAGCAAGAGGCTGCACCTCCTGCAAAGATATTTCAGGATGATTCCCCCACAATCTCAGTGGACCGCCACTCTCCACATCCAGATCTTTCCTCTATAGACACTGAACTCTCTATGTACTGGGCTGACATACCAGACTCCTCTCTAGTTGAAGCAGTGGCTCTTACTGGAAAGCTTAAGCCTAGGGAAAAAACATATGCTGCTCCTGTCCTTACAACATCTTCAGAGCCTGCACTGGCTCCCCCGGAGTCTCAGAATACTCCTCAGATGCTCCCAAGATGCAATGCGGATCCTACTAGCTGAACTCTGAAATGAGGATTTGTGCTAGTCTCTCTTTTAACACTTCTTTAGAAGTTTATTCTCTGCTCTAAAGCTACATATCCACTCAGGGGTTATACGTGTCAGGCTGATTTCCCACTTGATTCCTCATTTTGTAGGAATATGCATGCATGTTATGCTGCCAATATTAATATTTGGGCATGTAATTATGCTCATGCCACCTTTCTTACTCCCTGGGACTAACCAATATATATATTTTGTAGTACTGGCACCATCATATTGGCAGGCCCTAACTAAACATATTGCAGCCACGATATAATTCATTAAATAATATGGGTTCACCATTAGACCAGCTCTTATAGTGCTCGATTGGGTGGTTACTCAATCCCCCTTTCCCTTTCTTCCTCTTTCTCTTTCTCTCCTTTCCCCCTCTCCCCTGCCCTCCCTACTTCCTCCCCCCCCCCAGGGTTGTGTTAGGTACCCAGGGATTGTTACCGGATGAGGAAAGTGAGTTCTTCTTGGATGTCTTACTCATCTCCTGCCCTTGAGCATTGAAACTTGCATAGCTGAGGGTACTCCTGTCCTGGTACCTTATTTTGCTAAAGCCTACTTCACTCTTAGCGTATGACCACTGTTAGAATTGTTGCATTGTTCCTACCAGTCAGGTACTCTGAGTTAGGTAGGACTACAATAACTGTTTAATATTGTTAGAATTATTGTTCCTAAATTCTTTTGTCTTTGTCTCTTTACAGATTTTGTGAAATTCCTGTTACAGTTTCATTCGGCATTTAAACTGTTCTCTGTCTGGTACACCCTCTGTATATTCCTTGTATAGCAATGCAGTTATACCTCCCTGATATCCAACAGCAACCTATTCGTGTCAAGAAGCAGGTTTGCAACCTCCTGAGTTTTACTTCCTGGGTCCCCCCTACTTGTCCTACCTATAGGTGGGTAAGTACCCTGATATTTCATACCTGTGTCCCACTATGGCTGCTTCAAAGGTTCAAGGTCTACTTCTGGTATCATGGAATGTTAAAGGTCTCAATCATCCCATAAAACGTACCAAGGTCATTCAGTATCTCCGTTCTCTTCACACTGATGTAGCCCTTTTACAGGAAACACGCCTCCTAAGTAGATCTGTTCCCTGGCTTAAAAAATCTTGGGTTTATGCTAGCTCCACCACCTCCAAATCCAAAGGGGTTACTATCCTCATCCGCTGGTCCAGCACGTGGGTAGTCAAACAGTCTCGATCTGACTCTCAAGGCTGATGGGTTTTGGTTAAATTGGCCTCCCTCCCTGGGAAACTGATTCTGGGCAACATGTATGTCCCCAACACTTATCAGGCAGACTTTTTTCCTAGCCTGAGTCAAGCCATTTCCACTTTAGAGCAGCCCAACACCATTACTCTCTTATTACTGTGAGGATTACTGGGAGGAGTCTTTAATCTAGTATTCAATATTTTTTTAGATAAGTCTAAAGCCACCCCCAGAAGCACAATAGAGCTCATGCTGCCCTACAAGAGTTGCAAGCAGAGTGGGGTCCAATAGATGTCTGGAGGTGTGACAACCATTCTGGGAGAGATTACTCCTATTTTTCTGCCTCTCATGGGGTACACAACCGCATTGATTACTGTCTGGCCAACAACACAGCGTCAGGTGGAGTTTCTAATAACTCCATAGGCAGCATTATTATCTCAGACCATGCAGCTGTTCTCACCACCTATACTCCCATTAGGCACTGACCTACCAGTAGCAGATGGAGATGTAACCTCATATTAGTCAAGGACTTGAAATTTAAGCGAGCTATGCTCAAGCTACTCAAGATTACTTTGCTCTTAATTTGGCTTGTGGTGTATCTCCGAGCACAGTATGGGAGGTCTTCAAAGCTTACCTCAGGGGCCATGTTATAGCATTTGCAGCCCACCAGAACAAAGCCTGGGAAAAAATCTCTGGGTATGTTACAATCGGAACTTATGGGTCTAGAAATGCGCTTTAAAGCCTCATCTGCTGCTGCCGGGGATGCATCTCTAAACCGTAGAATAGTAGGGCTCAAATACTAAATTAATGCTCTATTACACAATAAAGCAGAATGGCTTTTGCTATGATCAAAACATTCCTACTGGGGGGACAAAGGTGGTAAGCTTCTTGCTTTCCAGTTGCGTAAACAACAGACCTCTGCCAAAATTCATGCCCTCCGCACTACCTCAGGCTCGATTACCACTGACCCTGCTGGTATCAATGACACTGTGAAGCTTTTCTATCAGTCACTATACAAATCCCAAGCCTCCCAGTCACCCACTCAGTTGTTCCAAGACCTAAATAAGTTTTGCCAATGGTTCGCTATACCTGCCCTGTCACCTGAACAAGCCACTCTCTTAAATGCCCTAATCATTGTCCCTGAGATACAACAGGCCCTCTCTCAGATGGCACAGGGGAAAGCCCCTGGATCTAATGGGATGACAGTTGAATTATACCAGGCATTGGCACCCAAGATTGCCCACCCACTGTTGTTAGCATTACAGAATGCCCATTCCTCAGGCTCCCTTCCTACCATGATAAGAGAAGCCCTCATTATGCTTCTACCCAAGAAATCCACTGGCCTCCTTATTTGCACTAATTTTCATCCCATATCTTTATTGCCTGTGGACACTAAGTTTCTGGCCAAGATCCTAGCCACCAGAATGCACAATATCCTTGCCGCCTTAATATACCCGGCTCAGGTGGGATTTATGCCAGGCAAGGTGGGCTCTGATAATACCAGGCTACTACTTAATTTGAAATGGTTAGTGGCTAGGGCCAAGATCCCTATGGCTGCTTTAGCCGTTGACTTTGCCGAAGCATTCAATTCTAATGAATGGAACTATTTATATGAAGTCCTCCTTTTATATGGCTTCAGACCCCAATTTCGCCTTTGGGTCTTGACACTTTACAACTCCCCTTTAGCTAGAGTCTTAACAAACTCAGATATCTCCCCTCCCTTCCCACTCTATGGGGTACTCTACTATTGTTATACTTTATACAATTGCTATTTACTGCATGTAACTTTATCCCATAAACCACTTTTATATTGTGTTCTTTTTGTTATCTGTATTGCACCTTTATGTTACCACTGTTGTATTTCACACAGTAACTATGTCTACCCTCCGTGCAACGAGGTGCCTTTGTAAATGAGTCCCTGATTCAAAGGCTGTAAATCTGACTTTCAAAAATAAATAAATACTCATCAAGGGTGCCCTCTGTCCCCCCTTCTTTTTTTGGTCACCCTCGATCCGTTGATTAGGGCACTGGCCAATGCTGAAGGTCTCTTGGGCATCCCAGCACATGGCAACTCATATGGAGGTCAGCATACGCTGATGACCTTCTACTCACCCTATCTCACCCTCAGCAGTCTCTCCCAGTAGCCCTGTTAGTCCTTCAGGACTTTGCATTACTATCTGGGTTACAGGTTAACCAGCGGAAAACCATGCTGGCCCCCCCTTAATACACTTTGTACACAGGGATGTTTAAGGGTCACAGAACTGAGTTGGGCGCCTCACGGATTTACCTACCTTGGAATTTATATTCCCATTAGGTGGGCAGACTTTGAATCCTCCAATTTTTCCCCCCTCTTAAGGCAATTGAAAACAGAGGTGGAGAGATGACGTAAGTTACACCTATCACTACCTGGTAAAGTGGCTGCCATACGCATGCTTCTCCTCCCCAGAGTCACATATCTATTCAATAACCTTCTGATTCATCTTTCTCCTGAATTATTTTTCTCCCTCAAGAAGTTGGTAGCTTCCTTTTTCTGGGACAGAAAAGTGCACAGATGGGGGAAACATAGACTTAGAGCACACTGGTCTGTGGGGGCATAGGCATCCCCTGGTTCCAGGACTACCATATTGTGAGTGTAGCCGCCCAAGCCACAAAATGGTTTACACCCCCAAGCACATCTCCTCCTTTGTGGGCAAATCTCAAATCCAATATGATGTCCCCTACCCCACTTAGGTCCCTGTTAGGACCAGGTAGCCCATCTAACAAGGGACTTTCCCCTGTCATGTATGAGTCTCGCTATGCTTGGTGGCATATCATGACTTTATCTCATACCCCCAAAGAAGCTTGGTACCCCCCACTGTGATATGCTGAGCTCTGGCAGAACAATTATATCACTCTTGGGGGGAACCCAGTAAATGCCATCCTGGGAAGCTATAGGAATCCACTACATACAAGACTTAATGTTACCTGACTCAGATACCATGCTACCCTTTAATCAGCTAAAACAGAAATTTCACCTCCCAATACTGACTTTTGGTGGTTCCTCCAAATATGTAGTATTATCAATGATCTCACCTCTCAGTACAAAAGAAATGGGCATGGCTTGCCTCTTTGCATAAGTCCCCCTCCTCTAGGGGCCGCATAGGCAATTTTTATGCCATTTGGCGAGACTCTCAAGCTGACCCCACTGAACATTGTAGGGACAAATGGGAAACAGACATGGGTATAGCTATGTCTGAAATGTCTTGGTTCCATTGCCTCAAGGATGCCCATGAGGTGTATAGAGACTCCAAAAGCCATTTTTTACAACTTAAGATTCTTTTGCAGTGGTACAGAACTCCTGCTGTCCTGCATGCCACTGGAGTCCTGCCCCATTCCAAGTGTTGGAGATGTCAGCAACCAGATGCTCACTTACTTCACATACTGTGGACTTGCCCTTTGATAGCAGCCTTTTGGTCCACCATTGCCCATGAGTGTTCCAGGGTCCTTGGCATTAAGGACCTACCTTTAGACCCCAAACTGCTGTTGGATGACTCCTCCAGGCTAACCCCATTACCTAAGGCACATAGGGAATGGACCATGTTAGCACTACTGGAGGCCAAAAGGCTGCTATCAATGCATTGGAGACAGCTCAATAATCTGACTATAAGTATGTGGTATGTGGCTCTGGCCTGTTTGGCTCTTTTGGAGTGGCTCTCCTACTCACATTGAGGTCAGCTAGACTATTTTTTTCAAGAAATGGGAACCCTAAATACACTCCTCACTTTCCAAAATCCCTTTCCCCCCGGGAAGCCATCCCTGACTAAGACAGTCATAACTGTACAATAACTCTATCTCTGTCTGCTGCTTTATGGGTAGTTATAACTGGCACTGCTATGCTTTCCAGCAATGTTCTGTCTTTTATCCTTATTGATTGTACTGTTTCTCTTACTATCACTTGCATAATACTGTTATATGGAATGTACATCCAATGTACTATGTGTAAGCATTTTGTCCTGTATGGCAATATAATGTATATGTGTGTGAGGTGTACCACTTTAAAAAAAAATGGAAAACCTTAATAAAACCTTCTATGATAAAAAAGAAACATGATTATGTTCTGAATGGTCAAAACTTAAGAAAATCTGAAGAGGAAAAGGATCTGGGAATTATTATAAATAATAAATTAACTTTTGAGGCACACTATATCAACCAAATAACAAAAGCAAATATGGTGCTGTGGGAAATTAAAAGAAATTTCATGAGCAGAGCTGAGGAGGTGGTTATACCTCTGTATAAAGAGAATATGATAGACCAATATTGGACAATAGTATATGGTTAGGGCTTATTGTTGATGAAAACTGGTGGCTTTCCAAATCTTGTTGTACGGCAGTTCAAAGGTCAAAAAAGTTGTTGTACCATCAACTTGACGTCAGAACAATAGTACAACTTTTAGCTTTGAACTGCCTTCTGATTGGCTCATACTACCAAGACTTGATTTGCTGGCCAAGGCACCTAGCTTCACCTGAGCTCTTTCCTTCTAAGGCTGCTTGAAAGGCAGAGTAGAGAACCTTACCAGAGCAAGGGAAAAGGATTAAGACTTTTTTGGCTAAGCAGATTTACTGTGTGTGTTGTTTTATTTTTACTCACAGGGATTGCTACTGTTTGTTGCTAACATTTCATTGCTTTATTTTTCTCTGTAGCAAAGTGTTTCTTACAGCGTATATCTTCTCTGAAATTATTACAGGTGGTGCTTTACAGGTTTTACAGTTTTATCTAACATTAGGATAAGCTTTCAGGGTTACTGCATTTGTTGTTGACTGTTTCTGCTCTTAACTCCTTGTTCTTTCGTCCATGGTTCTTCTTTTTGTAGAGGAAGGGCCCAGCCACCCACCCATCCCCAACCACCCCACACTACACTCCTTTTATAGGGTACCACAGTTGTGACATTTCCTGGAAGAGCAGGAAGGGCGGATCAGTGGGGCCTCCACAAGGTGAGCTCATTTACAGGGCACTAGTAATTTAACTTGTTATAACAAGTTAAACAAAAACAAAACACAATCAAACCATTACTTGCATTTTCTTCCTTCTAATTACTCTGACTAGGTTATAAACCCAACAACTTATCTGGAATGGATATCATTAACTGCAGGTACTGTGGAACAATTTTCAGAAGGACAGTCTTACAGGATTTGGGACACTGTCCCACATGCTGGAGCCATTGGAGATCTTAGGGCTCAGCTCCGGCAACATGGGCAGAGATTGCACGCCTCAAATTTCATATTCAAGAGAAATACATTATAAGAACCACCAGCCATTTCCCCAGCATCCAACAGAAAAACCTCGACCGCAGAGGGTAGTTGGTCCAGGAGGTTGGCAGGTGGTTAGGAGGAGCAATCAGGTGCCCCATTACTCTCTGCTCTCCAACACATTACCTCCAAAAACCATATAAACACTACAAACAGGTATCTGCCTCTATCTCTGAAATCAAACAAAGAGGCAGAAGACACTGCAGAAACAGGACACTGCAGCACAGGAACTAGCACAACAAAACTCACCCAAATCAGGAACCAAAACAAAAAAATCAAAAAGGAAATCCAAAAAACTTCTGATCATAGGAGACTCCATGATTCGGGGAGTTGATACCCATCTCCAGCCAGGGGTAATGGTCAGATGTCTCCCAAGTACATCAGCATGGAGAGACACTGACCGCATTGCTATACTTGTTCACAAAGCAGGAGAAAACATTGATGTCCTAGTATACATCAGGACTAATGATCTCGCCAGCTGGTCAGTTGTGGAGACCAAGGAACACCTGACCAGGCTGGGTGACAAACTATCATCCATTTCATCTGGCATCTCCTTCTCTGAGATCCTGCCAGTCTGGGAGAGGGGGGCAGATGGACGGAAGGTCAGAGAAGGGGAGATGGGGGAGATAGGGGAGCTAAACACGTGGCTCAAGGGCTGGTGCCAGGAAAAAGGACACAGATTTGTAGGGAACTGGCAACAGTTCTGGAGGCGAAAGTTCTTTAAATTTGATGGACTGCATCTGACTAAGGAGGAGAGTGCATTGGGGCAGAAGTTTGGCGTCTTTGCAGAATATTTAAACTAGCAAATGGGAGAGGGTGCAGCATCCCATACGTTGAATGAGAAGAACACCCCTCCCCTCAGCTAGTGGTCAAACAGGGATTCAGCATGTTTGCAGTTCATTTGCATCACCAGGTAAGAAAAAGGTTTGTCTCCCATAGACGCACAGGGTAATGCCAAACCTCACCCAACAACTAACACACCAAAATCTGGCCAATGGAAAATCATGTACACAATGCTCACAGCCTGGGAAATAAGATCCCAGACCTGCAGGCAATAATGTCAGAGGCTAAACTGGACATAGTAGCAATTAGTGAGACGTGGTTTACAGTAACCACACTAGGGAGACTTCAGTACCTGGCTATGTATTGTTCAGAAGAGACCGATGTGCAAAAGGGGAGGAGTGGCCTTGTATGTCAATGAAAATATCAAAGCTACAGAAATTCAGAATACACATAAGGAGCCAGAAGAACTGTGGGTCACCCTGGAAACAGGAAATGGGACAGCCATAAGAACCGGGGTTGTCTACAGGCCCCCAGACCAGGGGGAGGACATAGACACATTACTGTTAGAAGATATACAAAACATGACAGCTAAAGGGGAGGTTCTGATAATGGGAGACTTCAACATGCTGGATACAGATTGGTCAATACCAGCAGGAACATCTGCCAGAACTAGACACATAGTGGATTCCCTGCAGGGGGAGGGCCTCAAACAACTGGTACAACAACCCACAAGAGACAGGGCTATCCTAGATCTAGTACTGACTAACAAGGAAGGGATCACAGATCTCCAGGTAGAAGGTCACCTGGGGCCAGTGACCATCACATGGTATGGTTCAATTTGGCTACTACATCTAAATCATCCCATTCCAAGGCAAAAATATGGGACTTCAGAGGAGCTGACTTTGATAAGATGGCCAACAGAGTTAAGCTAGCCCTGGCAAAAGAAACACAGGTGAGGGGTACAGGCAAAGTGGGCAAGCATTAAGGATGCAATACTTGAAGCAACATCCCATTGTGTTAGACAGAAAAGGAAGTGCAAAGAAGAAGAAACCACTTTGGTTCTCAAATACAGTAGGAAAAGGTCAGAGCCAAAAGGCTGGCCTTCAGGAAATATAAGGAACACAGCGGGATGAAGATAGGAGGCATACCAAACTGCCCTAAGGAAGCAGGGAGGCAGTAAGGCAGGCAAAGTCCCAAACTGAGGAAACACTAGCACGAACAGTAAAGAAGGTGACAAGACTTTCTATAGATACATTAGTGAAAGGAGAAAGCCAGAGGGGTATGCTAAGCTTAATGGAGAAAAGGAGCATGTGAGGAGGAGGACCCTGTAAAGGCATCTATCCTAAATAGATACTTTTGCTCAGTATTTACTGAAGAGAAGGTAGGGCAGGGCCCTGGCTCAGCACCATGGACACAGGGAGGGAGGTGAGCACTACTCCTTCACAAAGAAAGGGTCCTACAAGAGCTTGCTAAGCTCAGGGTGGATAAGGCAATGGGACCTGATGGCATACATCCCAGGGTACTTAAGGAGCTAAGGTGGAACTAGCAGAGCCATTAGCAGAACTGTTTAGTGAGTCTCTGAGCACAGGAGAGGTCCCAGAAGACTGGAGAAGGGCTCATGTGATCCCCTCCACAAGAGTGGTAGCAGGGAGGAGGCAGGGAACTACAGACGAGTCAGTCTTACCTCAGTAGTGGGCAAGATTATGGAGGCACTCCTTAAGGAAAGGATAGTGCAACACCTGGAATCCATAGGAGCACAGGATCCAAGACAGCATGGGTTTACAAAAGGAAGGTCCTGTCAAACTAATCTCATAGATTTCTTTGACTGGGTAACCAGAGTGGTGGACCAAGGGGGAGCAGTTGATGTCGCCTACCTTGACTTCAGCAAAGCTTTTGACACTGTTCCACATAGAAGATTGATAAATAAGCTGGGTAGGCTCGAGGGTGGGTCAGAAGTTGGTCAACTGGGTGGCAAACTGGTTGACGGGCAGAAAACAGAGAGTGGTGGTAAATGGTATACAGTCAGAAGAGATGCAAGTCACAAGTGGGGTACCTCAGGGATCAGTCCTGGGGCCAGTCTCTTCAACATCTTCATTAGTGACCTTGCAGATGGACTAGAGGGTAAGGCTTGTCTGTTTGCAGATGACACCAAGATCTGCAACAGAGTAGATGATCCAGATGGGGTGGGCAGAATGAGAAGAGATCTGGATAAACTAGCAAAATGGTCAGAAGAGTGGCAACTGGGATTTAATGCAAAAGTGCAAAATCATGCACATAGGGAAGAGAAACCCTGAAGCCACCTATAGGCTGGGAGGAGTTGCTAGCAGTCACAAAGGAAGAAAGAGACTTGGGCATCATCATCACTGATGACCTGAAATCATCCAAGCAGACCTCTAAAGCAGTAGGTTAGGCTAGGGGGTGTTAGGGGTGTATTAGTAGGGGTATCACAAGTCGTAGAGGGAGGTAATAATCCTCTTTACAAGACACTGATTAGGCCCCATCTGGAGTACTGCGTGCAGTATTGGAGCCACACCTTCACAAGGACATTAACAAATTGAGGCAGTCAGAGAAGGGCAACCAAAATGGTGCAGGGACTGCATCAGAAGACATATGAGGACAGATTAACAGAGCTCAATATGTATACCCTTGAGCAAAGGAGGAGAGGTGATATGATCGGGCATTCAAACACCTTAAGGGCATTAACAAGGTGAAAGAGTCTAACATGTTTAAATATAAGAA
The DNA here is from genome assembly GCA_016271365.2 of Neoceratodus forsteri. NCBI lineage: Eukaryota > Metazoa > Chordata > Ceratodontiformes > Ceratodontidae > Neoceratodus > Neoceratodus forsteri. The sequence goes on along the minus strand of CM028132.1, from coordinate 1,158,060,872 downwards.
AAATAGCAGGACAAGAGGACACAGCATGAGATTAGAGGGGAATAGTGATGTGAAATTCTTTTTCACAGAAAGGGTGGTGGATGCATGGAATGGCCTACCTCAAGAAGTGGTGGCTATGAATACAGTGCAGGGCTTCAAACAGGCATGGGATAGGCATAAGGGAGCAATACAAATGAGTATGAATAGATAGGCCACTGACAGAGTAAAGGCCGATGGCACATTTATAAGGTAGAAAAAGAAATGGGCAGACTGGATGGGCCGTGCGGTCCTTATCTGCCATCAACTTCTATGTTTCTATGTTTCTCAACGTAAAAAAATACTGGAAACATGGCAGCAGCAGTTTAGCGAGCGCCGAGTAGAAAACTGCCTGTTTTGACACGAGGAGCTACCATCGCTCCATGTCACAAAAATGTTTTATTTTTATTTTAGAAGTATTAATGCCAACACCAGAGGGAGCTGAAGCGGCAACAAGCTGAACAAGTGCCAGCGGGAGCAGGGAGAAGCAGGAGTGAGTAGCAGCAAGAGTGGGACAAATTTCAAGTGAGTGGGAGTGGGAAGGGCATACGGTCGATTCGTCGTGGTACAATTAGTCGCGGTCAAACCGTAGCGCCGATATAATCTTGTCACCTGTACAACAGGAAGCGGGCACAATGTAGCCACTGCAACCAGATACCCGCAACATTCTGTCCACTGATGTACGGCGACAATATGATCTAACCTCAACTTGCGGTCTGCCGGTTCTCCCCCGATTGTCCCTACCCTGTGCGAGTGTGAGTGTGTGAGTGTGTGAGCAGAGGTCCTAAACACAAACTGAGACCAACGGCATTAATTTCAATGGCTTTAAAGGCCTAGTATTTCAACAGTGATTTTCAAGTGTCTCTCTCTTCCTCTGGCTTCTGATTAAAATGAAGCGCTTTACAACCCATAAACTGTAGGCAGTATATATTGGATAAGACTTAACTTTCCCATTGACCTAATTTTGCATTCCAGTGCCATTATCTGTCAGATAGCCACTTCACAGGGACAGGGACAGAAGGTGAGGTGCGTGTGAAGCGGGAGTAAAACTGACGTGCAAGCAAAGTTGTGGTTGGGATCTGTGGTGTTTGTGAGATGGAACAGTGGGCAGTCAGCTGCAGGCTCCCAATGTGTTGCTTGGTGGCAGTCACTGCAAGGGAATGAAGGGTTCTTGCTAGTTGGCTGATGTTCTGGCCACTATCTGTATTTCTGTGTGAGCTCACACCCTGTCATGCGACTATTTGTCAAGTTAGATTTTTTTACGGCGACGACTTCACCGATCTACGAGTTATGTTGACGACAAAATGTACGGCTTTTATTTGTCCCCGCAATGAAATGCCCACGTTATTTTGATTGCAGCATTTTGTCCGGGGACCAATCGACCGTACAAGGTGGGGAGATGCCCGAGTGAGAAACATGAGGTAAACAAGCCAGCAACTGAAACAAAAAAATGTTCATCAACAATAAGCCTAACCACACTATTATAACAACAGTAGATAGCGCCTATCCATTGCGACTGAGGCTGGTTTTCTTCAGAGTTGATGATACTCAGAGAGGACCTCTTGAGCTTCACTTTGAGGTCTTGATGATGTCATCAACTCCCTTGAGGAAACACAGCCTTGTTGTGGATAGGCACCACCCACTATTCTATATATGGTAGTTAAGTGGGGTCCATATCAGGGGCAAAAAGGGAGGCACTCAAGAGTGCAGAGGCACAAAATTGAATTGGTATTCAATGTAAGAGAGGACCCATATGATTGGAAAGATTGGAAAAAATGAGGTTAATGTCACTGGTGACTAGAAGAGTGAGAGGGGATCTATTAATGTGTTATGATTTAATACACAGTGTGGATATGTTGCAGGTGTAACCTCCCCCCTCTGGCCCCCCTTGTTTCTCTCTCAAAGGGGTGCTCCTCTCACATCTAGGCATCACCGAGAGGGGTGAGGGTAGTTCTACAAATTATTCTTGCAACAGAACTGTGAACCCATTACTTCTACTATGGAGCCTGCCCTTCTGAGACAGGCAACCCAAATATGGCAACTACCTGGCTCACACCTGGGGGCACCATTTAGCATGGCCAACAACCTGGGTCCTTGGGAGTAGAAATGCAGCGAATTTAAATTCTGCCAGCGAAGTGAATGTGAAGTGACCACTTCACATTGGTGCTTTGCTACATGGAGTAGCCCACAGGAAATGCTCACTTCACCTTGTTACTATTACTTCACGTTGTCATTTTGCCTGACACACGAAGTAAGGTGGAGTGACAACAATATTGACAGCATCCCACCCACACTGTCACCAGAATGAATGTGCATCTCCAAGTGCTACTGTCGTGTCCAGAAAACTCCCCAGTGCTGATGAAGTGAAATGAGAGTGTAACAAGAAATGCAAAGTCTCCCAGAATTAATGGCACACTCAGTCATGTGCGCAGTGGTCAGGTCACACTTACACACAGAGTCACCAGAATTAATGTGCATCCCCAAAACGCTACTATTTTGCATCCAGAAAATTCCCCAGTGCTGATGAAGTGAAATTAGAGCATAACAAGAAATGCAGTCTCCCAGAATTAATGGTGCCATGCAAACGCACGGGCAGATTAAGATTGCACTGGACACTCAAGGGATGTATACGAAAAGGCACAACAACACCTAACCAGTGCTCAAAAATCACAAATCCAAATCTGGAAAGAAATACATTTTGCCAGTTGTGGGATTAGTGCATGGCAGTAACAATCCACTACCAGAAAAGCAGTATAAAAAACTTATGCAGGTGCAGTGGATAGCAGGTTCACACTAGAGATGCAGCAAATTTAAATTCTGCTGGTGAAGTGTCCGCTAAGTGGGCACTTCACGTTGCCACTCCAATGCAAAGTGCTCACTCCACCTTGTCATTACCACTTCGTTTTATGGCTGAATAACAATGTGAAGTTCAAGTGAGGCAAAGTTGTTGTTTTCAATAGACTTCGCCCTGCTCTTTAGTCATAGCCAGGCAGGAAAAGGAAGGAAGTGCATCATACAAGCAGACACTTTCACTTTCTCCTGTACAGACAGAGACAGAGAGGGGAGTGTGTTGTTTTGTTACTGCTGAGGAAACTTGGAGATCAGAGCGAGGAGATTTAAACTTTGATTTATAGACACAACAGCTTTTTTATAACTAAGCTACTTTTTTTTTGTATTTTCTGTGCTCTTTTATTACTTAATGTGTTCTTTCTGTAAATTTATTTTTCTTACCTTTATAAGTAGTTAGTTGTTTGTCTGTGTCTGTGTGACTGTGTGTGTGTTGTGTGACAGTGTGAGTAGTCATTGCTCAGACTGAGGGAGAGCAGTATAAGAGATGGACCAGGGTGAGGGTCTGAGGGAATGTCTGGGGCGGGGGCAGCTCTGGGAGAGCATGGTACTGATAGGTGTCGTACCATGCGGATGCGTGGTGAGCATGGACACCGGTTGCTGTTGGACCGATCAAAATTCTGGAGTGTCCCCTGAAGCAGGACCAGCACTGCCTCCTGACTCTGAAGCAGTTGAACCACCACCACCACCATGTCCAGTACCAGCCAGCACCAGGTCCTCTGGAGCAGGAGTGTATGTGCCCTGGACCCAGTTATGGATCCCAACCCTGCTGATCACCATGACCAGCCAGCTGCCAGTTTATCTGGCCCTACCCTGCCTGTGCCTGGTCCTCCCCACACCTCCATTGTTTGGCAGTTTGTTGACTGTGTTGGGGAGGACAGCAGTGTGGTCAGGTGCCACCTATGTGAGGTGGAGGTGCACCGTGGCCCCGGGGGACTCACCTGGGGACTGGGGGCCAGTGCACCCTGACCCATATGCTCAATCACCACCATTGGGAGTCACAGGCTGCCACAGAACAGGCCATACCTGCACCCACTGGCCCTTCTGTGGCAGAGGGTGCAGCTGTGCATGGCAGCGGCCCTAAGAAGAGGAGGGCAAGAGCAGCACCTGCTGCTCCACCAGCACCCAAACCACCACCACCAGCAGGTCAGCCTGTAGAATGTGTGGACCCCAGAGAACTGCATGTAATGCAGGCTGACTTGGCAGTTCTCTGGAGTGCTGTTGAGGAGAACAATGAGAGGGTGAGTGCTGTTGAGCAGCAGTTGGATCGCATAGAGGAACATCAGTTGCAAATTATGTCCATGCTGGAACTGCTGCTGGATCACCATGAGTTCCCACATTAGTTTTTTTTTCCTCACACCATGCTGTGCCCCCCAACCCCTTCCTTGCTGTGTTATAAAATGTATTCCTCCACCATCCCTGACCCTTGTATGTAATAATGCCCTTTTTTGTTGTCTTCCATATGCGTGACACTTTGTATTCTGAGCAGTACAAGTATACTGTGTGCTAAACTGCATGCGTGCAGTCAGTCTTCTTTCCAGTCTGTGTATGTACTGCAGACACTGTCCAACTCCCTGACTTGAAAACACTTATTAATGAGTACAATGGTGGTATGGTGAAGCATGGAGAGATACTACAAAACAGGCTTACAAAAATTACAATACATCCAAGTAACCAGTACAAAAAAATAATGTTGTGATTCGTGACATGATCATAAATCGCTATTTGTGACTGCTGCATTTGTAACCATGATGATGAAGAAACATGAATGTCTATGGTTGTACTTCCCCGGGCCCCGATGAGGTGTAGCACAAAACTCCCTGACTTGAAAACACTCATTAATGAGTAGAACGGTGGGGTGGTGAAGCATGGAGAGATACTACAAAACAGGTTTACAAACGTTACAATACTTCCAAGTAACCAGTGAAAAAAAATAATGTTGTGATTCGTGATGGGATCATAAATCGTGATTTGTGACTGCTGCATTTGTAACCATGATGATGAAGAAATGCGAATGCCTATGGCTGTACTTCCCCAGGCCTTGATGAGGTGTGGCACAAAACTCCCCGACTTGAAAACACTCATTAATGAGTACAATGGTGGGGTGGTGAAGCATGGAGAGATACTACAAAACAGGCTTACTAAAGTTACAATACATCCAAGTAACCAGTAAAAAAAAATAATGATGTGATTTGTGACGTGATCGTAAATCATGATTTGTGACTGCTGCATTTGTAACTGTGATGATGAAGAAACGTGAATGCCTACGGCTGTACTTCCCTGGGCCCTGTTGCGGTGTGGCACAAAACTCTCCAACTTGAAAACACTCATTAATGAGTACAATGTTGGGGTGGTGAAGCATGGAGAGATACTACAAAACAGGCTTACAAAAGTTACAATACATCCAAGTAGCCAGTAAAAAAAAATAATGTGATTCGTGATGTGATCGTAAATCGTGATTTGTGACTGCATTTGTGACCGTGATGATGAAGAATGTAATTTGTATCATTCACGAGTGACTCGTGAATTTGATGATTGTCGTGACTTAAAAATGAATATTAATGAGTGCAACTTTTATGCAGAATTATGCACCACACCAGTCCAGTACTCTGAAGGGAAGCCAAAGAAACAACTGTGACTTGAGTTACAGATGGAGATTGGGCCCTAAAGAGATGCAAATGCACAGACAGATTAAGATTACGCTGCTCACTGAAGAGATGCAGAAGCAAGGCACAACACTTAACCAGTGCTCATCATCAGAAATTCAAATCTGGAAAAGAATACCTTTGCGGTTTGGGGCGAACACGTGGCCCGGGGGGGGGGGGCAGTGTACTGCACTGCTGCAGTAACAGTCACTAGTACTAGTACCAATACCAGTAAAGATACCACAAAGAAGTACAAAAATCACACAGCTGCAGCGGTTAGCAGGTTCACATTGCTGAAATTACTATGTGGCACAATAAAAGGTGTTTGATTTGATGACACGCATCACACTCATACTCACAAACGCACTAAGTAATACATAGCAAATTGAAAACTTCAGTAATGTAACCACATATTTTAAACAAACTAAAATTATGCAATGCTGTCCCACAACAATCAGCAAAAAAATGGCAAGAATTATTGAAAATATTACCGTGTGTATGTTAACACAGTTATTATACAAGAAAAATATCACCAAAAATGAAAGAACTGTCTTTCTCTCCGAGTTAATCTATCTACACCACAGTCAGATACACCCCTCCCCCAAAGCACACTTTCACTGTCTCCTACACTATAAAGACCCAATGTTGTACATTAATATTCAAAATCCACACACTAACAATAAACGCTCGATGATATGAGCACAGTAGGGTTTCCCACAATCGATGAACTAAGTTTGAGCAAAAAAAAATTACTCAGAAAGGCTTTTTCAACAACTTTTAGAAGGTTTGAATCACAGAGATCTCTCAGCACACTGTCTCCTACAACTTCCTACACACACTACCCTGAACTGAGGCTGTGCAGAACAATCTAGAGCCCATGTGACCTGAAATCCTATGAATCACTGCAAAATTGCCTTTGGAGCTTAAAAAACACTGTGAAGTGAGGCAAAGTACATTGCATTCAATGCACTCTACCTTAAATTGGTGGAGTAGTGATTTGGGAAGGCAGAGTAATGCAAAGTCATTGTTTCCAATGGACCGCCTTACCCATCATGTATGATACTCGATTAGCATTGTGGGCCTCTGCCGTCCTTTCACTCCGCATTTTACTTCATAGGCAATTAGGGCCACTCGCCCATCTCTACTTGAGGAAAACATTTGCTTAGCATTATGCTAGGGTTTGTACTTCTGGTCAGGGCACCCAATTAAATCAGACACTGGAAGCAATAACTGAAATGTTCAAACCAGGGAATGGGATTCTAGAGTGTGGCTTTTATTCACATAACACAGAGAATAAAGCAAAGATGGACCCCCAAGGACTACACTTCCTGGTAATGTAGATTACTGAGGTACAGAGCACATTTCCTCACAATGAAACCCTCAGGTTCTGAATGGATCTGGGCACACATGGCCCAAACTGGTACACTTCTCTTCGATTCCTTGACATGACATCCCGGCCAGTACTAGGACACTTGTCCATATGGCATGGAGTTTAATGGTGCTCTAAACCACCCATGACACTTTCTAGCTCTAAGAGAAAATCCAAAAATCCCACATCTGGGTGCTTTCTTCAGACACTGGCTATAAATTACCCAGAGAGAAAACCATAGGTGCCCAAACTGAACTCGGAGAGGTAAACCTGGTTACTTCAGATGGAGGGTCTCCTACCTCTTGCTCCCAAATTTATACTCGGCCATTCATTGGGTTACAACACCTTTCTTCAAAACTCTGGTTGTAGATGCTCTCTAGAAATGTTTAGCACATTTAACATTCTACACATTACTCAGGTGGTGTCCTGACTTTAAAAGTTCTCTAAGTGGCTATGTCCATACCCTAGACCCCCACTGTTTCAGATGCTTCCAAGCCATACACAAATTAAAAGTTCTGTACTTGGCAAGTCCTCTCCTGACCCCACAGTAGGCAGATACTTTTACACTTATCTCTGTCTCAGTGAACATAGTCTTTTTATCAGAGAAGAACTCACCATGGTATGCTGGTGCCCCAGGGCTTCTTTCCCACAAACACAGATTCTCTGGTACTTTTAGTACAAATCGATTCTCAGGCAGCTTCTCTCTGTCCAGGCTGGCAGAGGGTGTTGCCCCTGAATTCCTGAAATTCCCCCCCATCCCTCCGGTGATGGGGCACTGGAAAAACTCTATGAACAGTCTCTACCACTTCCTCTGGTCTCTTCTGTGTTCCTCTCTAGGGTGAGAACACACAACCCACTTGTCTGAAGTAGCTCTATATCAGAGCTAGGCTCTGAGGGGCTGCCAACTGCAGCACACCTCTCACTCTCTTGACTGCTCTCTCAAGACTGCTTTGAATTCCCCAGTGTTCTACAGCTAACCCCTGCAGCTAGCATTCTATTGGCAGCTAACAACAACAGGGTCTATGGTGACATCCGCCACTCAGCTTGGCCGAAACTGAGAACAGGGTGAGACAGTGTAAAACCCATATGAGCAGTATCCCCACAAGTTGTCTTTCCCTGCCTGCCACTGGCTCTAAGTAGGATTCCAGTAACCCCTGGGAACAAGGGTGTTACACAGGAATTACTGCTAACATTTAAAAACCAAGAAATCAATACTAGAGGTCAGCCCTTATAGCTTAGAGGTAAACATGTTTTTACAAACAGAGGAAAGACATTTTGACACAGAGGGTGGTGAGACCATGGAATGGGCTGCCCACAAAGGTAGTGACCAGTAATACAAAGGAACAGTTTAAAAGAAGGCTAGACAAGTATATAGTAGAAAGAAACAGAATAGCATATTATGGGTAAATGGAAAGGAGCAAAACATGGGCTTTTGGGACCTTCTAACCTCTTCAGACCTTAGTATGAACCTGACAGGTACAGTTTGCCCTGCAAGTGTGAACTCAGCCCATCTTGTCAGGAAGATTGATGCTGAAGTTAAAGTGTGTGGCACCCCCCACAAAAAACACTAAAGAGAAAGTCTAGAGATCCCTGAACAGAGGGGATGGACTATTTCATTCTGTAGAGAGTGGATGCGTAAATGCCAATGCTGCCTGTGTTTTTGAAGAAAACGAAGTGTTCCTGATGCAAAGTGCTGTTTCTGTAAAGTACAGCATACAAACTAACCCTGAGCCTTCAAATCTGAACTGAAGCAGATCCTACTTAAAAAATGTACCTGTGAATGTCAGACCTAATCCTGGCTTTCCTCAGTGCTTATCTTACTCCTGGCAACAAATGACTTTGCTTGAGCCCCTGACCCAGCCAGCACTGCCAGACTCCCTGGCCTCCAATCCTTTGCTTTATCCTTCATACTCCTCAGCTTGTCCTATCCCCACTGCACTTCTCTCCTCCTACCTATGATCTTTCCCTCCCCTGCTCTCTGTCTCCCACTCTCTGTCTTCCCTCTCTCTCTTTCCCATGCTCTTCCTCATGCTCTCTTTCCCTCTCTCTCTCTTCTATCTCTTTCTCCCCCCATTTCACCATCCATCCCAATAACCCCCTCTTTCTCCATCTCTCTCTCCTCTCCCCTTTCTCTCTCTCCTGCTCACACAACCACCCACCAATGCCCTACTCCCCCAATTTGCTTCCCTGACAAGGCCCTACTGGGACTGCTTATCTTTCCTGCCCCATACCATCTACTATTGTCCCCCTTACCTGCTAATAATCTAACCTCCTTTCCTCCTACATTATTGTAGCAAAGCACTTAAGAATGGAACCTATAACTGCAACAGCTAGATTCTACATAAAATCAATTGTCTAACTTTTATGTTTAGTGCATCTATTATCTGAATTTGTATTTTGTATTGTATATTTGACATGGAACCTTTGTAAAAGAGTTCATACTCAAAGGTTGTTTCTGAAACTCAGAATATATTAAAAATAATAAAACAAACTTGTGGGACCACCCATTTCTGCCTTCCCATCATTGTTCAGAAAATAAAGACATATGATACAATCTCATTTTCTGGTTGTGGACATTCCGTCTGTGCCTCCAAGAGTTCATTGTTATGGGCCCCCTCTGATAGGAGACATAGCATAACCCTGGCACCTCTCTCCCAGAACTCGGTGTAAATATAAATGTTATTTTGCACTGTAACTCTCTTGCCCTCTTAGATGCTGAGCCAGGTATTCACCCTAAAGCCAGGGGTGGGACCTTTGTTTATACCAACTTGTGGTTTGTTGCCTTGTCTGTGGTACAAGTTAGGGAGGGTCTTGGTTGCATGATGCCACTGTTGGTCAGAGTAAGGGTTGCACTTGGGCTAGAAAAGACCATTAGATTTGTTTTAACTGATTTTAAAACCAGTTTATGTTTGTCAAACCAAGCATGTAATAAACTAAAGTCCTTTTGAAGGTTTGTTTAAGGTTTGAAATATTGTTCCATAAGTAAAACAAAACAGCATTGTCTGCATATAATATAAGTTCAGTGTAACAGCATATATCTGAGAGAGAGTTTACAAAAATCAAAAATAAAACGGTCCGAGAACTGATCCCTGTGGAACTCCACATCTCAGAAAAGATTCTTTGGAGGAAAGATCATCAATCAAAGTTCTCTGTGACCTATTTTCTAAGTAGTGATCAAACCATATAATGACTTCTTTTAATATATTAACCTTAGGCAACATCTTTAGTAGCTCCCCATGATCCACTAAATCAAATGCCTTGGTGAAGTCCACAAAAGGCAAAGCAACATATTTGCTGTCATCAAGTGCTTTATAAGTTTGGCTGGTGAAGTTCACCAAGGCAGTTTCAGTGTTATGTAGGTTCTGAAACCATGTTGAGATTCTGACCAGAGACTGTACTTATCAAGATGTTCAGTGATCTGGTCTGAGACCTCTTTCTCCAAAATTTTTGATAATAGTGCCAAGAGAGAAATGGACCAATAATTATTTAAATTTGACCTTAAACCTGATTTATAAATTGGCCTAACAGTAGCACACGTCCACTTTGTTTGAAAAACACAGTGACAAAGAGAGTAATTGAATAATTTTGATAAAGGAATAGCAATACAGTTGCTAACTCTTTTAAGTATCCTAAAATCAATATTGTCCAGGCCAATATAAAGTCTAGGATTAATTTTGGTAACATGTTGGTATACATCATTGGGGAAAGAGAATGAAAATGCAATTTAGGTACTTCAGAAACTATGGGTTTAGTAGGGAAATGTTCCTGTCCTAACTCTTGCGTATCTTTAGAAACATTGATGGGAATTTGTAATGTAGATCCTACTTACAGGCCCAGAATATTCAAACTGTACCCAAAAGTGCAACCAGTAGGAGCAGAAACTACCAAGTCCATTGCAGCCCACTGTGCAAGGTGAGATATTCAAAACTGCGCACAGGCCAGATAGCCTACAGATGACGACTGAATATTGCACAACCTGAGCCATAATCGCAACAAGGAGGGAAGCTGAGCATATCTGATGCGCCATAGCGCAACAAAGGGATGTTCAGCTGAGCAGTCCAGATGTGCCATAGCGCAACCAGGGATGCCCCCCAGCAGCAAGGCAGCAATGCAACAGCACAACCAGGGATGCAGGGGCCCACCACCCATGCCACAGATGGGCAGAGGAACACACAGCAGAACAGACATCATCCCCACACCCCATGCACTGCACAACTGGGGGAGGGCTGGAATAACCACTGACCCATGGCAACCAGCAACCAACCCACAGCTGGGCCATGGTGCTCCATCACACCACCTGGCAAGCTGTGACTGGCACACAAGGAGGGCAGACCACCCCGTGCCACCCCATCCCACCAACACAGAGCACACCCTGCACCGTGACCCCCAGACACCCTGCCCCGGAGCAGCATCCACCAGTGCAGGATACCCCATGCATGCCACCACCCCCACTGTGACAATGCAACCCTGTGCACCACAGAACCACGTAAGGCAGCCCCAATATGAGCACCCATCAGTGGGTGGCAGCACACAGCGATGGAATGACTGCATACACAGTACCACCACACACATCCCCCCCGAGGTACAGCTGAGACCGACCATGCATTGGCTACAGGGTACCCACAGGTGACAGGGCATGCCCTGGACCCACCACCAGTGGTACAGCACCTGCACACCCTCCCAGGACACACTCCGACCCAGCACTGGCCACAACAGCCAGCACAGACACCCACAGTGGTGCATGGAAGCATGCACCACACAGGATGCAACACAGTGCATGGACAAACACCCACCCATACCCAAGGGCACACCAACACAGGGACACAGTAGCAGGGCAACCAAGCCCCCAGTGTGTGGCCATGGAAACCGTGTACACATGGCCAGCACTCCTCCATGGCACAGGAGTGCCAGCCACCCTGCGCAGGCACTGGAGCTGTACGCCACCAGCATTTGCCCAGAGCACAAGTGACAGACAGTGGTGCACATCCCTGCAACACACACAAGCCACAGCATGGAGGTGGGACAACAATAGCGAGGCCACATGTCACCCGAGGGCAGACATGCACCACACCAGTGACAGGAGGCAACCCAGGATTGTGATGGGTACAGTGGCTGCCCTGCATGGACAGCCACCACTGACATGCCAGCAGACAGTGCAGGTCACAGACATGCAAGAGTGTCAGCTGCACAGGCCATGGACGGGCTGACAGGTGCACCATGGACACAGAGCATGCACCATGGACCACTGCACACAGTCATCCAGTGCACAGGGAACAACACACACACACACATCACAGACAGTGACTGATTACTCCCACACCATAGTCACTTCCCCATGGACACACACACACACGCACATGACTGCACCACCCCTGACGCCATGCACACCACTGCAGCTGAGCACCTATAGCCTGCTGCAAATCAGGAGACCACCACATTAGGTATATAAAAGCAAATGTATTGTAAAAACACACAAAATGTTTACATATATTTACAAAAGGCTGGGGAGGGCCACAAACAAGGTGGGTGGAGTGCAGGGCAGAGGTGAACAAATGGTAGAGGAAGGAGGGTGGAGAGGGTGGGTCCAGGGGTAAAGGAAAATCAGGGGCATTAATATGCTCATTGGAGCCTGTCCCCGCTCTGGCTGCTCCTCCCGCCATGCCGCCGTTGGACTCCCACATGGTCAATCCGCTCCAATATCTCAAGGGAGGCCCTGGCCACCTGCAGTATCTCCTGCAGCATCTTTTGGATGGCTTACAACTGCTGTCCACCTAGGACAAGGGAGCAGAGTCAAAAGATGTGAATGCACAGCCCCATGCTGCCCACCCACTGTGCATGGCATACGGCCATGGGACATGCCTCTGTGATGGTGTGTGACCACCCACAGTGATTGCGTCCACAAGACCTGCCCACCCAGGTGCACACAGTCATGCGGACCGCTGCACACACCCACCAGCCAAGTCCTGCACAGCACCACCATGGCTGTTCAGTGACATGGCTATGTGGTGCAAAGGCAGTGGCACAGCCAGGTACGTGGTGCATGCATGGACCACCATTGATGCACTCCCAGACATACAGTGCCACTGGACAGATTGGTGGAACATCTGGTTGTCAATGGACTACAGGACCCAAGGCAGCATAGTTTCACCAGGGGGAGGTCATGTCAGACCAACCTCGTTGAATTTTTTGACTGGGTGACTAGGGGTGGATCAGGGGAGGGCAGTGGACATGGCCTATCTGGACTTCAGCAAGTCCTTTGGCACTGTGCCACATAGAAGACTATTACACAAACTGGAGAATATGGGTGTGGGCAGGACAGTAGTGTGGTGGGTAGGTAACTGGCTGGGTGGCAGGACACAGAGGGTGGTGGTAAATGGCTGTCACTCCACAGAGGGAAGAGTGATCAGTGGGGTACCACAGGGATCAGTGCTGGGACGGTCCTATTCAACATCTTCATCAGTGACATTCACTTGGGACCTAGAAGGCAGAATTTCACTGTTAAGCTGATGACACAAAGCTCTGTAACAGAGTAGACACACCAGAGGATGTAGACAGAATGAGAAGGGACCTGCAGAAACTTGAAGAATGGTCAGGGGTTTGGCAGTTGAAATTCAATGCAAAGAAGGGCAAGATAATGCATATGGGGCACAAAAACCTGGCACGATATATCAATTGGGGGTGAGGATATATCATGCACCAAGCAGGAAAGGGATCTTGGGGTTATCATCTCTGATGACCTCAAGGTAGAGGCTCAGTGTGGCAAGGCAGCAGGTAAAGCAAATAGGATGCTGGGATGCATAGGCAGGGGCATCACCAGCAGGAAAAGGGAGGTCATAATTCCACTATACAAGACATTAGTGAAGCCCCACCTGGAGTACAGTGTACAATTCTGGAGACCATACCTACGTAAGGACATAGACATGGTAGAGAAGGTTCAGAGGAGGGCAACAAAGATGGTGCATGGATTGCATCACAGGTCCTATGAAGACAGGTTGAAGGAACTGAACATGTACTCCCTGGAGAGGAGGGAGGAGAGGGATATGATAGAGACATACAAGTATCCTACAGGGAGGAACAGGGTGCAGGAATACACTATTTTTAAGTGAAAAAGATGTTCTAGGACTAGAGGCATGGGATGAAGTTGGAGGGAGGATGATTCAGAGGAAACATGAGGAAGAATTTCTTCACAGAGCAGGTGGTGGACAAGTGGAACACTCTGCCAGAGAAGTGGTGGGGCTGAAACAATCACGGATTTAAGAATGCATGGGATAGACGTAAAGGAATTCTGGAGGTCAGGGGTAAGGGGCAACAGACTTCTAGAAAAACATAAACTGAACTTACAAGCTCAAATGGGCAGACTGGGTGGGCCAAAGGCCCTTATCTGCCGACACTGTCTATGTATCTATGACAGTGCTGACTGTAACAAGTTGCGTGCATGGCAGTGGTGTCAATGGATGGTGGCCATGCCCCGCTGCCCTCACTGTTACACAGCATGCAATAGTAATCATGGATGTAAGGCACTCACCATCATCAGGCTGGCCCCTCTGCCTCTCTGGACCTTCGCCCCTCCCGGACCGATGATCCTCCTGCTGGCGCCTCCTCTCCCTCACCAGCCGGCAATTGTCTGGGCCTAAGGTGCAAACATGGAGAGAGGAACATCAGTACAATCCCGTAGCAAAGTCCCCCCCCGCCCCATGTGTGTCCAATCCCACACAGCCAGACCCACCACCCACACTGTGATAACACTACCACGGCCCAACACGGTTGGTCCCCATGTCCGGACATGCAACCATGATACCCCTGGAAGATAAAAGTGTATGGATGTTGCACCTACCTGGCTGTGACACCGTGCCCCTCCTGGCACGTGTCCACAGGTAGGCAAGCAGGTCCAGGTCCCTCCGCCTCAGGTCCCCATATTTGTGGCAGCACTGCTCCGCCATCTGCCCCGTACCGGTGGACTCCTCCAGGGTGTCGGCCACCTCCTGCCACACCTGATTCCTGGAACTGTCCAGGGGTGCCTCACCAAATAGTGGGCCAACAAGTGGCTAAGCAATGGCAACCAAGTTTGCCATCTCTACCTGGCTCCAGTGTGCTGCTCTCCTCCACGCCATCTCTATTGCTCGGTTAAGTCAAAATGGCACTCTGCAGCGTGGTTCTGCCACATGCAGATGCTGCGCAGTACAGCGCTACCATTCCCTATCACACTGCCACTGAACAGCGTGATAGTGGTGCACCCATGCCTGATGCATGGTGTCTAGGGGCAAAGGTCAGGCACAGGGTCAAGGGTCTCTGATGCACAGACAGCCACAGCTCAATTGGAACCCAATGCATCTAGCACGATTGGGTGCCTGTGTGCCACCTCCTGTAGTGGCCTACCGCGCTGTTGCCCCAGTGCACCTACGATGCCTCAGTGCCACAGTGCCATATAGGTGAACAACGCTGTAGCGCCACTGGCACAATGGTGGCCATGCCCTGCATTGCCTCCTGTGCACAGCATGTCAGCAGCACGGCAAGCACCTGCATCATCAACCCGGGCATGCGCAGTTAGGTGTGTACTACGCATGTCACAGAACTGTGCCCTTGGCTCAGCACGTTCAACACAATTGCACAAAGTGCAAAAGCGCAATATTCAACTGTCATATGCAAATCAGCTAATCAGCCATTCAATGGCACAGTCATTGCATTTGCATCCACTTAAAGATGCGCCTCACCTCATTTGCATGGGTTGCACTATAAAAGTGCGACATTGGGCTGCACTAGCCATAGTCAGTTACTTCAGTCTATTGGTGAGTTGCATGCTGTTTGGGAGTGTGGACTGTGGATTTTGGGACATGCATGGGACTGCACAGTCACAGGTAACACCTGTCATTCTCATAGGCTGAATCATGACTGAACGAGTTGTGGAGGAAGAGGAACAAAGTTGTGGAAGGGGGAGGAGGACAAATTTAATGAAGGCCGAGACAGATGCCCTGTACCTAGACCAGGAGCCGCTTCTCAGCAGACGCCAGGGAACACCACAGGCCTGTGCTGCTGCATGGGAGGAGGTGGCATGTACTTTAAACCTGCATGGCAGCCACCAGTGCTCCATGCAGGAAGTGCAAGAAGAAGATGGGCACAGACAGGAGGAGGATTAAGGAGAAGGTGGCTGCCATCAGGACAGCACAATCTGCGACAGGTGGGGGACAGCTGGAGGTGCTATGCCTGACCCCACAGGAGGAGAGGGTTGCTGGCAGCATGCCGCATTGTGCCATTGAGGGTGTTCCGGGTGGTGGATTCCAGACGGGTGGTAGCCCGTCACTGCATGGTAGGTCATGGTCTGTCTGTTGCGGGGGGCAGGGTAGGTCACATGCAATAACGTGACTTTGTTTTCCCTTACAGCTCCTGAGCATCTGCATGAGTCAGTGGTGGTGGGCCTCTCCACTGAGGTCAGTCAGATGAAGATGGAGGAGGACCCTTCCACCTCCACAGGAATACATGGCTCAGTGCAACAGTGGGCCCGCCTGGATGTCCAGACTGATGTTGTTGGAGCAGGTGCGGAGGAGGCCCTGCCCGTGTCCCAGCGTGCCAGCGTCCATGGATGCCAGCAAGCTGTGACTCAGGCTGGTGTCAGGTCCGTCACTGATGATGATGTCACTAACATCATGGGCAGTGACACGTGTGTGCCACAGGATGGCCACACAGCAGGTAACATCACAGCCATGGCTGTGGGTGGTGCCACCGTGGAGGCCTGCTTGTCATCACAGTTCCAGCCTGTGCCTGTCAGCACCAGTGGGGCAGCACTGGTGTGTGTACAAGACAGTGGAACTGTTGCGGCCACTGCAGTGGCACCATTGAGCCCTGGGGAGTGGCAGCCGGAGGGGCAGCATCAGCAGTCAGCCAATGGGCTTGGGGGTACAGTGTCAGGGGGCGGCATCAGTGCACCACCTGTGGACTTGTCCAGGTCTGGTCCTGGTGTGCAGCACCCACCCTCAAGGGGTGCTGAGCATCAGGGCCACGCACACCCTGAGGGACAGCATGCCAATCAGGAAGATGACCTCTTGGATGAACCCACCCACATACTGCAAGCATCAGTCAATCAGCAGTTGTGGCTTGTGACAGTGGTGGATGCACTGAGTGTGGCTCTGGAGTGGGCAGAGGAGCATTGCAGCAGAGAAACTGCTCTGCTCCTGGCAGGGATGGACCAGATGCAGGAGGATGTGACCACTGCCATTGACAGGCTGACACATACAATCACAGCTGCCATGGCCACAAGGGGCACACAGTTATTTGCCCATGTGTCGCAGACACCACACAGTGCAATGTCCACCCCCCATTCCTGGCGTCATGCAACATCATCCTTGTTGACACTGGGTTCAGCTGTGGGCATCCCAAGCACACCTGGCCCAGGCATGTTTGGTGTGCTGCAGACCCCTTCACGAGCACGGTCATGTTCACGCAGTGGAACCCCTGGGGGACCATCGGTGCCACCCCATGAGGCCAGTGGTCAGCCTGTCAGTGCTGGTGGGTCTCGGTGGGGCTGCCCATGTATCCATGGCAGCCGCGGCACTGTGGCACATGACTGACCTGTCTTCCAGCGTGGCTACTGTCTGATGCTGCCTTGTGTGCATTGTGTCATTCAGCGGGCAATGCATGGGTGAGTATCAGACCCTGCACGCACACACACAGTCCATCTGCACACCCTCCCAGGTGCTGTCTGCAGTTGCGTGTGCATGATGATGCCTGCATTGCACTGTACACCAATGTGCAATGGTGCCCAGTGTCTGACACATGCACAATGACAGGCAGTGGGCCTGGTGGTCTGTGGACATGTGTGTGGCTAGGGGTGGCATTCTGGGTTGGTGTGCCTCCTACCCTTTGTGCATATCTGGTGAGTTGTGTGTGTGTGTGTGTGTGTCTGTCTGTGTGCCATGTTAGACCTCACCTGTCCCTGGTGGTGTGTGTGGTTCCATGCCCGGCCACTTCCCTTGATGGCATGCACCCCTGGTGTGTGTCCATGCATGTTTGTGGGTTGTGCCTTTGCCACTGGTGGTTGCACATGGCCCCATGACTTACCTGGGTTGGCTGAAGTACTCCTCTGTGATGGTGTCCCAGTGCAGCTGTGCCAGCCGGAGCAGTTGGGGGTCCTGTCTCCCGAGGGGGGCTGCCCATCACCATTGTCACCAGCATCCTCATCATCCCCATCGCTGTCCCCCTCTTCTACCTGTACGGCTATCCCACATTCGTTGGCCATGTTGTGCAGGATGCAACAGGACAGGAATAGCCCACAGGCCTTTGAGGGGTTGTACTGTAGGGCACCTTTGGAGGAGTCCAGGCAACGGAAATGTGCCTTCAGCATCCCCGAACACCCGCTTGATGACATTATGTGTGGTGGCATGTGCCTCATTGTAGCATTGCTGTGATGGGGTCGCGGGATGCCAGTATGGTGGGAACAGCCAGGGAAGAGTGGGTATCCACTGTCACCTGTGTGTAGAGGGTGGAGGTTAGTTTGGTGATCAGCATTGCCCTGCCCCGGGCCATGTAGGCCACTGCCCATGTCACCTCTGACCATGCCCCTCCCAAGCCCTATGTTTGTCCGTATGGTTTGCATACTCACCCACTAAGTGGCCAGTATGGATGTCCCCACTCTAAATCTGTGGCACAGTGCTGACTGGTGCCAGATGAAGGCATTGATGTGCTCCCCAGGGTGCGTGGCACAGACATTGGATATGCACCCCTGGCATCGACACCATCTGGCAGTTGATGCTAGCTAGCCCTTGAGATTCATGTATATGGCCCCCTCAGTGCCAGGTGGTGTGCAGATGGCCACATGGCTGCAGTCTATTGCCCCTAGCATGCCAGGCATACTTGCTACCCTGTGGAACTCCTGTATGTTTGCTGTGCGCTCCGCTGGTGTGCTGGGGAAATGGATGTACTCCTCAGCATGTGGCAGCAGTGTGCTGAGGAACTAGGGTAGGTGGCATGATGTGGCCGACTGGGTTATGCCTGTGGTGTCCCGTGTTGGTCTCTGGAAGGTACCCGTGGCGAGCAAGCACATGCAAGCTGTCACTTTAGTCTCCACTGACAGAGCATGGCTCTGTCTTGTGGGTGCCTGCATCACATCACTGCCCAGCTCGCAGAGCCACCTCAGAATTGCCCGATTCAGGCGGTACCAGTCCATGATCTTAGTATCACTGTTGAGCTTGAACCTGGTGCGGGCTTGGTACTGCCTGTTGGGGGCATACTGCCGACGGGCCCTTCCACGGCCACGCCCCCCTGCTGCCCACCTTCTCACCCCCCTCATTACTGCCTCCATCTGGATGGTGGCACTGGCCATGTCCCTGGCTTGTGTTCATCCCCCCTGGCAGCTGTTTCTGTGTTCCCCCCGCTGTCCTGGCTGCTACTTCCCCTGCAATGGGAACACCTGACTGTGCTGGCCTCAGTGCTGTGTGGCACTTCCCCCTTCTGCACTGTGGCTCCCCACACCTTCCCTGAGCCTGTGGGTTCCAGGTGCCCTTTCACTGTCCTGCCCTGTGTGTATGTGTATTGCCTGTGTGGCTGGCTATAGTTCAGCAACTTGTGGCTTCCCTGTAGTGAACTTGCACCTTTTCCTTGTTCCTTTTTATTTTGACTCATTTCCGCTATGTCGCAACTTCCGCTTGCTCCCCTATTGCGCATGGCACATGTTGTTGAATATCGTACTGCGCCATTTATGCATGGTTCTTCCCCCTTCAGTTGCACATACATTCATTATCATTGCGCTATTGCTCAGCGTGATTTGGGGGCACAACTGCCTCCGCTGAATATTGCAGAATGGCGCATTTTCAGACTTGTACTAGCGCAACCCTATTGCGCATGGATCAACCCTTTTGAATATCTGGGCCACAGTATCTTAGTTAGAAAAATGTAAATTAAAAGCATTAGTGACTTTAATAGGATCATTAATAAGATGGCCTTCCAAATCAATTGAGCATGTTTCAGATTTATTTTATCTTCCCATCACTGAGTTCAAAGTGCTCCAAGTTGATTTTGAGTTCCATCTTTCTTCATTCAATTTCTTTAAAATAATCAATTGTAGTAGTTCTAATCACAAATCTGCCTTTATTACATGAGTTTTTATACTCAAGCAAATGGGTATTAAGTTTGGTCTTTCTGTATTTATTCCATAATTTATTTCTGGACCTAATTAATTTAAGCAGATTGAGTTTAATCCATTCATTGGTTTCACCTCTAGCTCTGGCTCTCTTTAGAGGTATTAACCTATAACAGATAACAAGAAACTGTAAGCAAAAGGAATCAAAGGCTTCGTGGGCTGCATATTCAAAAGGGTACGCCATGCTATAGGGTTGCTCATGCAGTTTGAAATTGCGCCCATTCATGATATTCAGCAGGAGGCAGTTGCACCCCTCCAAGTCATACTGAGCACAGCACAATGCTAATGAAGGCATGCTCAACCAGAGGGGGAGGAGCGATGAGCAAACTGCACAGCCCGACATATTCAGCCAGCTGTGCAGAGCTGTGCAGTGCAACCCCTTACCCGCGCCTGCACAACTTTAGCCAAAAAAAAAGGATTAAGTCGAGGGCCACCCACAGGTGAGCTTGACACATTGTAGGGTGCAACACAGCAGCTGCCACCTGTGGGTGGCCCTCCACTTGTTCCCTGTATTCCAGTCCGATCATTGCGGCATACTAGTAACCCCCGTAGCCCCGATCGCGGGCAGAACACACTTCCGACTGGCCCATATCGCGGGCATAACAGAAATGAACCTCTGACTGGCCCGATCTGGGCATAACAGAAATGAACCCCCAACTGGCATGATCAATGGGCATAATATAAATGAACCCTCTCGAGTTTAGGACCGATCGCAGGCAGAATGGAGTTCAACCCCCAAAGACCAATTTCCTGGTGTGTCCAGTGGATCAGAAGCCTGATCACGGGCATAAGAGTCAAACCCACCCCCAAGTCCAATTTCCCTGGTGGTCCAGTGGCCCCCCACCCACCACGGAGCCCCACTCACCCCGATCCCCTGTCAGCCGAATGGGCGGCAGCATTCTCATCTGCCTGCCGCCCCCACTGCCTGCCAACTGACAGCTCAGTAGGGGCTGCACGCCCATTGGTTCAGAGCAAGAGCCACTGGTGTGCAGCGCCCATACCGCATAAGGCAGTCCAGATATGTGAATGAATGAATGAACTTCATTCTGCTCGTGAAGGTATCGGGGGCTAACTCCATTCTGCCCGCCATCAGGCTAGTCGGGGGTCATTTATGTTCTGCCCACAATTGGGCTAGTCGGGGGTTCATTTATTATATGCTTACGATCGGGCCAGTGGGGAGGGGTTCTTTACATTATGCCTGAGATCAGCGCCGACATGGGGGATTTACATCATGCCAGCGATCGGGCTGCAGGGGCGTTGGTCCCTGATGGCTGCTGCTCTGGCAGGGCGCCAGGTGCAAGTCATCGGGATCGTGCACTCCAGACAAGATGTAGACAAATGGGGCTCATAATTAATTGCAAGTGCCCCCGCGCGCCTTGCCTGAATTACGGCCCCATTTGCATGTCACCTTTTCAATATCGGAAATTTGCACATGGCACAATGGAACTTGCGCCACCGCATCTTGAATGCTCCACTCTGACCACTTGCGGTGGTGCAAGTTCCACTGCGCCATGCATAGTGGCTGTTGCTGGGGGGCGATATTCAAAGGAGTTGCTCAATAGCACAACTCCATTGAATATCGGTCCGGCCACACCCCTGCGCAACTTTTTTGAGCAGCGCAAGGGCTTGCACCACAGAGTGGCGCAGTTTGACTATCCAGCCCCATGTATGTAATATATTCTAGATAAATATGGCAAATCAGTTAATACTATGTCCTCAGAAAATTTCTGCACAACCAAATCCTTTAAACTATGGTATGTTATAATCTTAGGTTCCACCCTACACAATTTAGTTGACCAATTACAGAACACTGCACTGTGATCACAAATACAATCTGGTAAAACACCAGATGAAACAATATGGAAAGGATTATTAGTGAGCACCCGATCCAAAATAGATTCATATCCAGTTCTGTAGTTGGTACGAGTTGTATTAGAGATTAGTTGATGAAAGCCCAGATCAGTAATTATATTCTTAGCTTCAGTAGTTTGAGGAGAAACCCAATTTATTTTAAAGTCTTCAAGAATTATCAAGTCCTCTATTGGATGGTAAAGAATGGAAATTTTGAAAAAAAATGAATTAATACCCTGATTAGTGTTGCCTGCAGGAATGTAAGCACTAGAGATGTGTGAAGTCAGCAACATTCATTCTTTGGAGTAATCAACGAATTTAGCGCAATTTACGGACCTTGAAATTTGCTGTGAAATGTGAACTTTGGCCCGCAAATTTTACACTTCTTGACCAATTTCATGTTCTACTGTGAAATTCCTTGTGAAAATTCTGCAGTCTGCTTGAAACTGAAGTTTGCCATGCTGGAGCAGACTTCGCAGATTCAGCAAAGTGCAAATCTTTGGTTATTTGTGTGGATTATTCCCACAAATTTTAAATTTGCTGCATCTCTAAACAGCCACATAGTATGTCACAACATCTTAGTGATGGACCTAAATGACAAATTAATGATGCAACCTGAAACCACAGAATGGCTTGCTTGAGATTGCTGGGATAGGTCCTCATCTTAATGCCATTACAAAAGGACAAAATAATGGAGAACAAATTGTTTGCACAATGCACATATTTGATCCTTGCTTATGAAGTATAGCACAGTCCAACAAGATGGCCCTGCATTCCCTTTTATTCACAGCTGAAATTATCATTGATATTCAGTATTGCATAAATTTCATACCTGTACCTGAAGGTCGGTCAGTGGGTTCTCCTTAAGACTTGCCAGCATTGGACCCTGCTGCACCACTATCTGTTCCTGTGCTACCTTTCTCCTTCAACTGACAATTAGTAGCAGCTGACGCAAATGAACAAGATTACATCTGTAAGACATTATGCATTATTATGTCTCAATTGTCTATCAGATATATAAAATATTTTCTTATACACTGTCAATTTTTGTTAAGCTACCTGTGAAAGCTGGGAGGTGCTTGTCACTGACGCATGTCAGATCTACCAGGCACATGGGCATGGTGTCAGTTTCCAGTGCCAAAACTACACAGGTGGCCTGGGAGATGGCTATGACCTCCACAAATTTTCTTCTGTATACATACAGTACTGCACAGTGACAGATTGACTGTGGTCACTGGCCACTAACAGGTGTCATGGAGAGGTGGATGAGAGGACAAATGAGGGAATAAAATGGCAAACAACCTTCAGCCAAGTTCTGCACTGTTGACCACCACCACTACTACTGGTATATAGATTGATGGTAGTCTTAGTAGTGAATGGGGCTTGTGGAGTCTTGCATGTGGATCAGAACAGAGACCAAATTAATTATTTTCATGAACAAAAATAATGAATAGGCACTAAAGGCAGCAATAGGACAATACCAGTCAGCTTCCACCAGTTGTACCACTATACGCACAATACACCAGCACCACCCCACCACCTGATAAGCAGTACTACTTTAGTGCTCAGTTGTACAATGTTCTTAAAACAATAAATGTTTGATGTTGATTATAACTGAAAGTTCAGTAACACTCATCAACAGCAGGGTGTTAATGTTTTCATCCTGACATGGTCACATACACCCAAGGGTCTCAAGAATATATAAGATCACAACTTTGCATGTTGTCTTAGCTGTGCTTCAGTTGTCTGGTGGTCCAGGTGTCTCTCTCTTTCTCTTTCTCTTTCTCACCCTCATCACTGACGGCAAGGCTAATATCTGCTCAGATCATTTCCTGGGAAAGAAAAACAGCCTGTTCACCCCAAACTTATGTGTAGCAGTTTTGCCCACTTCAAAAACCAGGATGCCATCTCAAAACATGGAAATTTTAATTGAATTACTAGCCTTCGACTACCCACTCTCTCTCTCTCTCTCTCTCTCTCTCTGTCTACTCTCACACTATTAAAAGTCAAACTGAAATGTATGGGTGTGGGTGCCAATACTGCAGAATTTGAACCCATGGAATAACTCAAATTTCACAGTTTTCATGGAAACCCTTTAAAATGTGGAAAGCACATGTAGAATATAATCCATGGTTCCATTATAAAACCTAGGGTAACGCTAGTTTTTGTGGTTTTTTTGGTGGTTTACAATCATGTAATCATGATGTTAAAAAATACACGTGGAATCATAGTAAGTGGTTTAAATGTTGATTTCAATAAATGCTGTTGGAATTTCATGGAAGTTCCATTAAAATTCCCAAATCCATTTTGGAAGCAGACTTGCCATTCTACCATAATTCCATTGGCAGAATGATGCTTTTTGTAACAGCTCTAGTCTCTGGATGAAGGTTTTTTGGCTGTCACTCAATGTCTGTATGGTTGTTAAGCTGTGGGTAAATTAATGAAGTTCTGCATGTGCTCATGAGTCTTTCTGGCCTGGCTGCAGGGTCTTATGACCTGATTGGGCATGGTGCTGCCTTCTGACATCACTGTCATACTGACAGGGGGGCCATGTTAATGTGTGGGTACTGGCACCAAAGTTCTTTATGTAAATACAGTAGGTCTCCTGTTTGTGTGGCTTGCACTGCAGTCTACCTATTAGGACAGTGTTGGGGGAAGTCCCCCATCACAAGTGCATGATCATGCTTCTCTCATCAGTGGCAGTTTCATGCAACCACAGAGCTGTAAATGTAAAAGGGGCTATCTGCACTGAAAATCTTGTGCACTCTTCCTTCCTTCTCCCACTGAGGTCCAAGTCCTTTGGAGGTAATAGAGGGATCATGGGTGTGGCAGCAGCTGGCAGCAAGCTCCATGGGGCCATATACTGTAGATAAGCTCCACCATAGGAGGTTTACACACTCCTCCTACTAGATGCATGTTAGTCTTGTCATATCTGGTACAACAGAGTCCAACAGTATAACAAACATATTTACTTATGTTCATGTAGTCTAGACAACAATGTTTTTATAGAGCATAGGCCATCAACAATAACAGACATTCTGTCTAGACACACAGTTCCTTTGCAATAATTTTGGCAGTAACACAGCCCTGCATTTTGGCAAGTATCACCTATGGACACTAATGAAAGCAATACAGGGCATATAGCTGAGGTAACATCAATAGCCTGGTATACTATGTGCATGAGCAGGTTGGTACTGGCAACCAGAGAGTCATACATATGGCAGATGACAGGCATGAGGTCTCTCTCAGCGCAACAGAGTGTAACATGCACTTTTTCATGAAATGATCTGAATGCACCTCTTTATTCTCCTTGACTAGAAAAGGAGCACTATCAGTCAAACTGAGTTCCACAGCATCCTCTAGTTCCATAGTGCCTCCTTCTTCCTCCTCTGGGACTATCCATGGGCACAATTTTTGCATTCAGCAGTATAAACAATCCAGCATTTATTTCCCACTGTGGTTCTGCAGGGCTTGCAAGCAGGCTGGGGAGATTCACAGCAGTGAACAATCTCATCAGATTGGGTACTTCAACATAACTGTCCTGAGCTTCAACATGAGCATCAGGCAAAGGTTGAATACTTCCTCTAGGGGCTTTATGAATTCAGGTAACAACTCAAGGTTCAGGACTGAAAGATTATCTGTATCTTTAGTACATTTTTTCTTCCTCTGGGCTGATCATTTGAACTTTATTGTCTTTTCAATGGCAAAGTACCGAGAATTAGTCTGGGCTGAGCATATGTTGCTTCTGTGGATTATTGCCCCAAAGGCCAGACAGATAGATATTCTTCTTCAGTGGCTTCCTTAATGTCAAGTGTTCCAACACCCTCTATTTTTTTTTTTGAAATTCAAAGTTTATTGTTTTAACTCATAATTAAACCAGACTTATGATACAATTGGTAAAGCAGAACAGAACCACAATCCATTTGTATACATTGAGTGTACAGAACAGTGAACCTATTCCCTACCCCCACCCCTGGAAGGTGCCATCTTTATCTCCAGGTGGGCCCTAAAGGCTATACATTAGTGCCATGGAGACATACTTGACATAAATAAAGACATCACATAGAACCTTCTCTTCCCAAATCCATCAGGGACATTCGTTCACTAAATCAATGAAGGTACAATGCGTATAACTTGCCCCATTTTTTCCGGAAGGTAGGCATGGCATGCCTAAAGTCCGCAATTAATCTTTCCATCTTGAAGCATAAGGAAATTTCCACCAGCCAATCAATATAAGAGATAGCCACTTGGTCTAACCAGTGTTTAAGCACTAATATTTTAACTGTCATTGAGACTATGGCTATATGAAATTTCCTTTCAATACATCCGATATTGGAATATAACCCAAAATGCAAATTTCGGGGTAAATAATTCACCTAAACCCAGAATTGATCCAGACTGTTAGCTTAATTATGTACATAAAGGGGCAACTTTGACGATGACTGTAATATATGTATTAAATCACCCACTTCTAGGCCACATCTGGTACATCTGTCCGATTTGGTACTGTCAAATTTGGCCTACTTCTGTGGTGTGTAATACATATTGTTTAAAATGTAGAACTGAATTAACCTGTTCCTATCCAAAGTAAGGTATCTGTAAACATCACTCCAAATATGAGTCCAAGAGAGGGATAGCCCAGGGAAACACGAAACCCATGTTCTGGATCCACTCAAGGGGTCAGGAAACTTCATGGTTAGTAAATAGTTGTATAGCCTGGCTATACAGTGGGAGTTAGTAACAGAATTCTTGAGCTGCTCCAGGAAAGGCCCAACCTGTGAGGGTATCTTTCCCAGGTCGAATTTTTACCTATTAGGTGTCGATTTGATAAATCCTAAATATATGCTGGGAAGATAGACCCAAATAGATAGGATATCGCTGGAGGAGCCAAGAGATTCCTGAAGGTAGAGGTCTTCTACCTTGAGATCCTGGGCATGCGGGAGCCAAGCCACTGGCAGTGTGGACCCACCTAATCTGATGTTGGGGTTGAGAACTAAAGGTTAGGCCTGATCCCTAGTGTAGGGGACTTTAAGGAAATCCCAAATCTGTGATAAGACTTTAATTGACACCCCTATCACTGAGTTACGGAGAGCCTCTGGAAGAGAGGAGAAACTGTAATAGAAAAACATGTTGAGGAGAAATATTATGTTCCTTCAGCAGTCTAAGCTCCAGATCTAACCATATGGGTCCAACACCCTCTATAAGTGGAGCTTAAACTATCCAAAGCAGCTATGATCACACCTCTGTTTTTGCCACAGCTGGAATTCACACTGTGCTTTCTTTGGTGCTTCTAGAACTCTGATGGCTTGAGCCTTTCAACATTTGCCATTTACTTCCTCCACCATCAATTCCCAGAATGAAAAGTACTCCATTTATCTCTCATGGGACCTATCTTTTTCATGTATTGACACAATACAGTGGGATTCTTGTGCACCTGAGGTCAAATTACTGTCAATCACATTGGTGGTGTAGGTGCTAGTATGTACCTTTACTGGGTCCCTGCCACAATTTTCCTTCTTGGAAACTCTTTTCTAGAACTGGTGGATGCCATTCCTTAGATCTTCTAGGCCTTGGTACTGTCTTCCCCACAACTGTAGAAGAAGGTGTCCTCTCTACTTATCAAACCATTATGTGGCTCACTGAGGGATTTACAGTTCCACTCCCATTGTTGTGGGGATTTTCACCTGACACCTTAACTGAGTCCCTTACCATAGTAGATCTTTGCTCAGTAAGTCCCTTCATAGCACCCCTACCAGCTGTGAGTTGCAGTTATTATCCTGAGCTCTGCCACTACCTCCTTCAATTCACTAATCTGTATCAGCAGATTACTAGTTACTTGCTCACTTGAAACAGAAGATGATGCTTGCATAGTCATCAAGCTATGAGCTACCCTCTGGGGTACTGAGGGTGTCTACCCCTTGGGCACTCTGTCATCTTACTCATGTACCTAACATTTGAGCTCTCCATTGGATGGCAGGTGGTCAATATGTTCCATCAGGTGCAGACTGGCCAGTATCTGGTCAGAGTACACTGCTCATTGAAGTACTGTAGCTGCTCCACTTGTTCAGAATTTCCTCCTGAACATAGAAGCTCTGGGCCTTGCACAGGTGATTATTTCTGGATCCCACCTACATGGTCATGCCCTGTGCCTGGTGTTCTTACTGGGACTTGAGATTATTGCTCTTGAGATCGATCTCACTTGGTTGGATCATTGCATTATCAGGTTTAGTTTCAGGGCTCCCCCTCGTAGTGCATACCCTGTGGAGGTTGTCCAGTTCTGCCCTTTGAGAGAGCTTCATCCTGAGGGACTATTATTCGCACTGGACACCCTGGAGGTGTTGAGGCTGGAGGTTCAGAAGCAGCAGTGGCAGCTTATAATACAGCCATTGCTGAGGCCTCTGACCTTCTAGCACCAGCCTGTGTATGCCTACTGGTGTCACGCCTTGGCTCACTTTGGTTTGCTAAGGAGTTGAGGACGATAAAGACCAAGTGGTGAAGGTTGGAACATTGTTGGAGAAAGTCCAGGTCCAGGAAGATAAATGAGTTCTGATGTCTCATTACAATGAGTATCAGAAAGCAATCACCTGTTAGAAGGTAGCTTTTCTGTCTAGGGAGACTGCTGGTGAGAAGAACTGAACTGACCAATTCAGCTCTTCCCGATGGTGAACCGGCTCTTACATCCAGCCTGTCTTGATTCTGCTAGATCTTTTTCACTTGCAAAGTGTGAGGGATTTGCTCAGTTCTTCTCAGAGATGGTGTCCTCCATTAGAGCCAGGATTTCTCCAAGTGGGTTGAAACAAACCAGCAGGGTGAAGCCTGGGAGTCAGGGTCAGGTTCTGTGTTCCTGGGGATAGTTTTGATCTGTGTCAGTGAATGAGGTATGCAAGGTGATCTCTGAGCTGTAGCCAACCATGCTGTTTAAGATCTTATTGGCTGCTAGTTTCAAGGAATGCTTCGATCCTCTGTGTAGTGTCTCCATTAGTTTCCCTACTATAGACGTGAGGTTCACCGGTCTGTAATTACTAGCCTCTTCGCAACTGCCTGATTTGTGAAGTGGAACCACTATTGCCTTTTTCCAGTCTTCGAGTACCACAATGCTCTTCAAAGATTATTTGAATAGAAGTGCCAGAGGGGCAGCTAATTCTGCCCCCATTTCCTTAAGGATTCTGGGGTGCATCTTGTCTGGTCCCATGGCTTAGTCTGCTTTTAGTTTATTTAGTGCTTCCCATACTTAGGCTTCTGTAAAGGGACTCATGTCTACCCCTGGTCCTGGGGTGTTGTGTTTTTTCAGGGCTGGGCCATCCCGTGGGTCCTCTTTGGTAAACATCTAGTAGAAGTATTTGTTGAGGATTTTGATTTTCTCTGGGTCATGTTTGGTGCATTTCCCTTCTTCGGTAGCAACCTTTAATATCCACCCTTTTGCTTTCCTACGTTCCCTAATGTATCTAAAAATGATTTAACATAGAAACAGAATTTGACAGCAAATAAGGACCGCTTGGTCCACCTAGTCTGCCCATTTCCCTACCTAACGGATAAGTTGCAGATCCTATTTAACCAACAGCCTACTTCCTCCTATCCCTCACTAGAATTACCTTATGTCTGTGACATGCATTCTTGAATTCCCCCACTGTTTTAGACTCCACGACCTCCTCAGGAAGACTATTCCATGCATCCACCACCCTCTCTGTGAAAAATACTTCCCCACATTACCTCTAAGCTGTCCCCCCTCTATCTTCAAATTGCGCCCCTTTGTTCTTGCACATCTCTTTTTCTGAAAGATACTACCCTCTTGGACTTTGTTGATTCCTTTGAGGTACTTATACATTTCTATCATGTCCTCCCTCTCCTCCTTTCCTCGAGAGTATACATATTAAGCTCCTTTAGTCTTTCTTCATGTCTTCTGGTGAAGACCCTGCACCATTTTGGCTGCCCCTCGTCTGACAGCCTCCATCCTGTTCATGTCCTTGTGGAGATGGGGTCTCCAGAACTGCACACAGTACTCCAGATGGGGTCTCACCAACTGTCTGTACAGAGAGATGACAACTTCCTGTTTTCTACTGGTGATTCCTCTCCCTATGCATCCCAGTATCCCCCAGCCCCTCCTTACTGCCTTCTCACATTGCTTGCCCACCTTTAGGTCATCTGATATAACTACCCTCAGGTCCCTTTCCATTTTTGTTGTTATTAGTATGTCACCCCCCATTGTGTACTCTTCCCCTGGGTTTTTGTTTCCAGGTGTATTATTTTGCACTTCTTTGCATTGAAACTAAGCTTCCATGTATTTGACCATTCCTCCAACCTTGACAAGTCCCTTCTCATCTTTTCCACCCCACCTTGAGTATCAACCCTGTTGCAGATCTTTGTGTCATCCACAAAGAGGCATACTTTTCCTTCCAGTCCCTTTGCAGTGTCACTTATAAAGACATTAAAGAGGACCGGTCCCAGTACTGAATGTTGTGGTACCCCACTAGTAACCCCCTTTTCTTTAGAGTGAACTCTGTTTACTATTACCCTCTGTGTCCTGTTGTCCAGCCAATTTTGTACCCAAGCTACCACCTTAGGACCCGCTTTGAGGCTGACTAACATGTATATTAATCTTTTGTGTGCCACTGTGTCAAATGCCTTGCTAAAGTCTAGGTAGACCATGTCCACAGTCCCTCCCTGGTCTACTACTTTGGTCACCCAGTTAAATAAATCTATTAGATTCATCTGACATGACCTCCCTGCTATGATTCCATGCTGCCTTGGGTCCTGTGCTCCGCTGGTCTCTAGGTACTCAACAATTCTTTCCTTCAGAAGTGATTCCATCATTTTCCCTACCACTGAGATCAAACTAACTGGTCTGTAGTTTCCTGCCTCTGCCCTGCTCCCACTTTTGTGAAGTGGAATCACATCTGCCCTCCTCCAGTCCTCGGATACCACCCCAACTTCCCATGATTTGTTAAAGAGGGTAGTCAGTGGTGTCACTAGTTCCACCCTAAGTTCCTTTAGAATTCTTGGGTGAATCCCTTCAGACCCCATTGCTTTGTCCACCTTCAGTTTTAAGAATTCTTTTAGAACCCTTTCTTCTGTGAATTGACTGGTATCGACCCCCTCTCCAGAGTATTTCTCTTGTTTGGTTTAGGTACCTCCCTCTCCTCTTCTTTTGTGAATACATACAGAAGTATTTGTTCAGTATCTCTGCTTTTTCACTGTCACCCTCTGCCCACATTCTCTCCCCTTTATTAAGCCTCAGTATCCCACCCTTGATCTTTCTTTGCTCTCTTATGTACCTATGAAAGGTTTTATCCCCCTTATTAACAGAGTTGGCTGTTTTTTCCTCAGTTTGGGCCTTTGCTATTCTGACTGCCTTCCCTGCCTCCTTCTGCTTTAACTGATATATTTCTCTGCCCTGCTCCTTCTGTATTTCCTCATATTTCCTGAATGCTGTCATTTTCTCCTTAACCTTCCCCTGTCACCTCGTTTGAGAACCATAGTGACTTTTTCCTTCTTTTTGTTTTATTGATTTGCTTTACACTAAAGCCTGTTGCCTCTGTTGGCAGTTTTGATTTTCCCCATTGTTCATCCACCCCTCCTTCTTGCCTGTTTGGTAATGCTTTTCTGTGGCACTCTCCCAAGTCAGCAATCCTAAAGTCCAACACTCTTGCTTTTGTATAGTTGGACTCTACAGCTGTGTTTATTGTGAACCACACTGGTGGTTGCTTGTTCCCAGATGGCTACCCACTTCTAAATCTGAGATCCTCTCTCCGTCCCCATTTGAGAGTACCAGGTCTAAGATTGCTCCCTCCTGAATGGGTTCTAACACCTAGCTGTATGAGGCATGCCCCCTGTAGGGCATCAAGAATGACCCTGTTCTTGGACATGGCTGCAGTAAAGGTACTCCAGTTAACATCTGGTATATTCAGGTCCACCCTCAACAATACCTCTCCTTTTTCTGCCATTCTAAGGATCCCTTCTGTCATTTCCTTGTCCATTGCCTCCCTCGGAGATGGGGATCTGTAAACAACCCCTGTGCAGATTGTGGTGCCATTTCCTGTCTCTAGGGTGACCCACAGTGCCCCCTTCTCTCCCTGTTTACCCTTAGTTCTGTTGCTTTGATTCCTTCCCTTATGTAGAAAGCTACTCCTACTCCTCTTTTACCCTCTCTGTCCCTCCTGTAGATTGCATACCCCGGTATGTTGATATCCCAGTCATGGTTCTTTGTGTACCATGTTTCTGTGACTGTCACAATATCCAGGCATCCCTCTTTGATCAAGGCCACTAGTTCAGGGAGCTTGTAACCCAGACTATGGGCATTGGTACTCATTGCCCTCCATTGCTTGATGGCCTTACCCCTTTTAGGCCCATCCCTGTCCTTTTTGCCTTTTCCTTTTTCTGGATTTACCCCGTCATGTTCCCTATAATCTTCTTTACCTTTGTCTCTACTTCACTTAATACCCTATTTTGTGGAAGGGGGGCTGGGATTTCCCTGTTTCCCTTCACTGCCTCCCTCCTTGGCTGGTTTAAATGCTTGCCAATGAAGCATTTAAACCTATTACCTAGGATCCTGGTCCCCCTCCTGGACAGATGCAGACCATCACACCAGTATAGGCCTGCATCCCTCCAAGTGGACCCCCAATCCCCAGTGAAGCTGAATCCCTGAGCTCTGCACCAGTTTTTCAACCAGTCATTGAATCCCATGGTGCTGAGTACACTAGCCTCATCTATACCATAGACAGGTAGTACTTCCAAGAAAGTTACTGTGTGTGCTACTTGTCTAAGACCCCTTCCCAACTCCACAAACTCCTGCTGCACTGCTCTGATCTCAATCCCAGCCAGGTCATTTGTCCCTAGGTGGATAATGACATCCAGCTCACTCCCTCATGCAGCTGTTCCCACAATCCTGAGGATTCATTTCCTGTCCAACCAAGCCATGGCATCTGGCAGGCACCTTACCTCCCTTTCCCTACCTCCCTCCCTCCCTCCCCCCACCCTACCCCCTAATGATTGAGTCCCCCACCAGGAGTTGTTTCCTTCCCCTGTGCAGTCCCATGTCACCCTCCTGTGGGTCTCCATTGTGGAGGTTCCCAGCATCCTCCTTGGTCTCCACTGTGGGTGCCTCCATAGAGGAACTATGCTCCACCAGAATGACAAATGAATTGTGGAGAGGCACAACTGGAGGGATGTGCCTCTGTTCCACAACCCTCACCCTCCCTGAGCCCACCGTGGTCCAAACTGCTCCTCTTCCTTGGCAACCTCTGAGGCAGTGGTGGTGGTGTCCTGGGTGGTCCCTGGGTGGGAGAGGATGTTTTCAAATCCTCCCAAGGTCAGCATGGAAGTGAGCAACCTGCTCCCTCAGACCAGAGAGGTGCCTGCAAATAGGACAGCAACACAGTCTCCAGAATATCTCCCAAAAGACTGCTGCTCCACAGCCAGTGCATTGCACCACTCCCCACATGTCTGTCTCCCTTCCTGTTTAAGATGTTTTTCTTTTTTTGTGTGTGTGTGTGTACAAGCTTGTGAGAGTCTTTACCCCCTATTCAGTGTGATGTGCTTTTAAGGACATGAACAGGTGTATGTCTTTAGTAGTTTTGGGGAAGTGATGTCAGAACCGATGATATAAAGGAAATTATGTGCTTGAGGCAGGTGGGTGAGGGGCAGGGTGGGTGGGTGGAGTAAATCTGTGCCTCCAGAAACAATCAACTACAACTCTGACCCTCCACCCCAGAGAGTGCCTTCCTTCCTTCCTTTCAGACACCTGTTTCACAGAGGTTAAGTAACAGGTCTAGTCACAAATGTCTGCAAATATCTCCCAGCTTGATTTCCTCCCTGGCAAATAACAGTTAAACTAAGAAAAGTCATCCCCAAAACCAGAAGATCAAAACACTGACTCCTACTTACTTGCACAGGCCCAAAAATTAATAATTCAGTTCTGTATAGTCTAGTAAATCACCTTCTTGCTTTAAGGAAGCTGGTGGCTGCTTTCTCTCTCTCTCTCTCTCTCTCTCTTAGCTACAGTAGGATTTGTCTCCTCTCTTTGACTCTTCTGCTATTTTTTCCTCTGTCTGTGCTTTTGCCTTTCTAATTTGTTTGTTAGACTCTCATTTTTGCCTTGTGTGACTCCCAGTCATCCCAGTTTTGGTTTCCTGGTATAAGCTGCACGCCTTCTTTTTTTCTTTGACTGTGGTAGCCACTTCCTTGAAAAACTATAGAGGATTTCCTTTTGCTTTGCTGGCCCATCTGGTACATTGATATGTGGCAGTCTTTATTGCTTTCTTGAGCCTCCACCACATGACCTCTGCCTCCTCAACCTCTATTTCCATTAACTGGCTACTTATGTTGTTCCTCATTTTTTGGAAGTTAGCCTTTCTGAAATCTAGCACCTTTATCTTTGAGTGGCTAGTGTCCTGTGTTATGTATACCTTAAAGCTTACCATGCGATAATCGCTGTTGCCCATATGGCATCCCACTTCAATGTCCTAGATCCTATCTGAGTTTGTGAGGAGATCAAGAATGACATCTCCCCTTGTAGGGTTTTAGCCAAGTTGGCACAGTCCCGTGCCTTGTAGTGACAATAAGAAGTCCCTACTTCTTGTTGCCACCGTTAGCGTGCTCCACCAGTATTACTTTGCCTTTATCAGACATTTTGTGGATTTCCTCTATTAGGCCTTTGTCTCCTTTATCTCCTTGATTTGGGGGCCTGTACATGATGCCAATTCTGAAAGGTTTTCCCTTGTCCATGTCTACTGTTAGCCACAGTGACTCAAAGTCCCCAGGTTGCCCTTTTACTTCTGTGGCTTTGATTTCCTCCCGAATGTAAATGACTATACCCCCCTCTTTTTGTGCCCTGCTTATCATTCCTTAGACAGTTATTAGCTGGGAATAACAGTATCCCATCCCAGCGGTTTCCGGTGAACCTCATTTTTCTGTTACAGCCACCCAGTCCAACCTTTCTGTTTCCAAGATGGCTGGGAATTCAGGATTGGTTAGGGCTACTAGTATTTGCAACCATTGCTTTCCAGGAATGTACATCCCTCTTTGTGTAAGGTTGTACCTCTTTCTGGACTGCTCCAGTTTGCTCTTTCTGGTGAAAAGATTATGGAGGCTGCTGGTTCGGGTG
This sequence comes from Neoceratodus forsteri, assembly GCA_016271365.2. NCBI lineage: Eukaryota > Metazoa > Chordata > Ceratodontiformes > Ceratodontidae > Neoceratodus > Neoceratodus forsteri. Next base: position 1,158,025,917 of record CM028132.1, on the reverse strand, counting down.
GATGTGGGCTCTGATTTGTTTTCTGAGGATGTATGCGCACATTTGGCATTTTGGGGAGTGATGACAAGCCCACCGATGACAGGGGTGTGAGTTGCATCATACTCCCCTTTATTTAGTTTAAACTAACTGTATAGACATTGAATATTTGTCCAAGTGCTTGCACACCTTCTCTGTTTAGGTGCAATTCATCATATTTTAAAAAAGCTCTTTCCCAAAAGCTGTGCCAGTTCACTATGTAGTGGTATCCCTTGTCTTGGCACCAATCACACAGCCATGAGTTGAATTCACCTACTTCAATCTCTTTGTCTCGCTTGATGCTTTTTCCTTTTTCCCACACTGACAGCACTTCTGAGAAAGCTAATTTGGTCGGAAGGGAAGAAATTTTGTTGGCCAGGTCCTTGAAGTGTTTCTTGGCCTCTCGAACTATGTGATTTGCCAAGTCATTGGTACCAAGATGTATTGTTATATTTGTAACATCCCCTGATTCCTGCACAGTTGTCTTTATGTGGTCAGTGTCCCTACTTGCAGAAGCTTTTGCTAGACACTTTCAATCAATCAATCAATCAAAATCTTTATTTATCCAGGTGGGCACCATTGAGCAAGGCTCATTTGCAAGGTGGACCTGGTCATGAATACATCAAAGTACAGTACAGAAGTAGGTATACAAAAAGCAATAATATACAAGGAAGAAAAAGTATATACAGTGTATACAGTACAGTACAAGGTTGAAATAAATAATTAAAAAAACAGCATTATTTTACAATTAAAGAAGTCAGCAGATGTACAATCAACCTTAGGCATACAGGGGTTATAAGCAGTGATCTTTTGAATGAGGCAGCCGGCAACTACACATATAGGGGAAAGAGGCCATGTATGGGGTGGCAGGTTAGAGAGGTAAAGAAAAAGAGTGATATATCACCGACGACTGGGGGAAAAATTCAGCTAAAACCACAGAAAGTGATGATGGCTGTCATGTACTTGTTTATTATGATAAACTTTTATGACTTTACCACGATGTCACTTTTAACATTTTGTGTTAGGTGGTATTTCACTCCTTGGATCATGGAATTCCAGATTATGAGAATTTTGCTCTTGTTTATATTTGTGTCATTTTTATTTTGAGTTTTAGTATTTTTGTTTTTGTTGCATTTGGTTTTCGTATTATTGTTGGTTATATTTTGAGTATTAATATTTTTGTTTTTATCATAGTTTTTATTGGTTTTAATTGGTGTGTTAGCCTTTTTTGGTGGTTTGATTTCTTTACCTTCTATTACTTTCTCTGTAGTTGGCAGCAGTTGAGTGAACCTGTTTTTTGTTTGGATGGCTGGGAAATGCTCCTGGTTTTTGGCTTCCTTCCTTGGCCTCCCATGATGCCTCTTTTTCCTTACCACCTGCCAGTCTCTGGTCCCTACCTCAAGTCCTGTCCCCTGGCAGACATGCTGGTACTGGTATTGGGGGGGTTGTAGAGGTGTGCTATAGAGTTCCCTGTATCGGAGGTCGTATATTACAGTCCAAGCATCCTGCAGTTGGGCTGCAAGATCTGCTATGGCACAACATGTATGGCAGAGTCCTGGATGGCAGGGTCCAGGTTGTCAGTTGTAGATCCTATTGTACTGTGCAATGCAGTTTCACAACTGCCAAGGTCCTTTTTTTTCATTTGTTTGTTTTAGTTGAGAGATAGTGATGATTCCTGTTTCTTGGCAGGAAGTGCAGACAAAAATGAAAACAGAACTGTGAGGGTTTTTTTTTGTATCTTACTTCCTCCTATCAGGTGTTGTGGGCAACGCTTACACACCCACAGAGCACGAGCACTCTGGGAGGGTGGGTGGGTGTAGCCGGCTATTCCTTTGTGCTGTAGGAAAGAATCAGGTAGCTGTTGAACAGACGAGGTCTAGCTTGTACTCCTGCAAGGTAAGAAGGAGTCTCGTTATTAGTTCAGTTGTTCTGCCCTTTGGCACAGAACAGCTCCATGGAGTCCCCACTGCTTGCAGTAAAAACCCTACCTGTGGTCTGTGTGGTCCATGCATCCTGGCTACCTGCTGCTGTAAGGGGAGAGTGGACTGATCCACTGACTGCAGGACAATAAAAAACTGAAAAACTAAAACAAAATAACAAAAAAGACAACCTTTGTGTTTTTCCAAAGTGCCCATGTTTCTTACATAAACCATTATTATTTATTTGATTTATGGCAATGAGAGTTCATCTGAATGCTCACTACATAACACCCAGTGAGTCATTTCCAGTATATGAGGAAACGGAAACATTTCAGTTAAATGGCATATGACATATCAGTGCCATATATTCTGTTAAGAAGTAATACTATCTTTTTTACTATAGTATTAGAAATAATGCATTTATAACTACAAAACACAGATACAAACATGGGAGTCAGCCTTTGTTATATTTATTGCTTAGTGTGTGATGTCATATGTGAATTGAGTTTGTTACATTGACTATGCTATGGATTTTACTCCCATAATCTCCGCTTGACTGCATTGTTGTAAATCTGAGCAAGTAAACTAGATGCCTTCTTTACAGGTTAGACACAGGTGGCTGTGCGGGGGAGGGAGACTAGGACTGAGAAACTATTAAAATGTTTAATATGTTTTTGCTCAATTTTTTACTTATACTAAGAATGAATACACAAGGTAGATGACTGATGACAGCTTCTTTAGAGAGGTTATTTGGATGACTGCTGGGGGAGTTGAGTACAGAAGATTTCTGATCCAAATGACATAATGATAACATTTAGAAAGTTTTATCCAGAAGGCTTTTTAGTATTAGATTCAGAGTTTTACAGCTGCAGATCTACAACATATAAATATGAGATGGCTTGTTTCTATTTGTAGTTTGGGTTCAGGGCTGATGGGTGGAATTGTGACTGTTGCTGACCTATTTTTGCAATAATTCAATCTGACAATTCATTTTTACATCAGGACTCAGCCCGAAAAGGAAAACAACTTTGTTTGTAGCTAGGAAAAAAAATTGTTTCCTACTAGAGAGCAGCCTACATACAGCCATATTCTATCAGCCCCCCCCAATCTCTGTATGATAACAGAACTGCTTCCATCTCCATACAATGTGTAGCTCACTTTTAATGCTGCATTTTGTTTGGATCCCAGATAGTTTAATTTATGTACTGAAGCTGTGTGTGTGTGTGTGTGTGTGTATGTATGCGCGCACGTGTGTTTTGTAGTGTGAGGTTGGGGGATGGGAGTTGCATACACTGGAAATGTATCAGAGAAAAAATATCGCTCCAGTATGTAGATTTAAATATATGGGATCCAAACAAAATTCAGAATTTATAGTGAGCTACACATTGACAGGTAAAAGAAGAGGTTCTTTCAGCATAAGGATATTTTTTTTCACACAGAATGTGATAGTTTGTGGATGGCTCCACAGTGGGGCACAAAAAAGGTTTCTGTTATTCAGCCCAAGTGCCTATTAATCAAAATAAATCAATTGTTGCATTACAGACTACTTTGGGGGAACAACCCAATAGCTTTATGTCTGGGAGAGGCAGACGAGTGAGCAATGGAGCCGATTATCAAACTTCAACAATCCTACAGAAACAACAAAATGGGATTTATATCCTCATTTTTTAGTTAATCAATTGTAAGTAGAATGTGTTTCATTCATGATTTTTTCAGAAAGGACATAAGAATGGTGTCGGTAGACGGGGACCATTTGATCCATCTAGTCTGCCCAAGGTGGCTACCCACTCCCCTTTAATTGTTCAAGCCAAGCTGTCCACACTGTCTGTCCCACACTAGTTTAAATTCTCTTACTGTCTTCACCCTCTCATGAAGAAGTACTTTCTATAGTTGCTCCTGAACTTGCCTCTCACCAGATGCAAGATGTGCCCCCATGTAGAGGTAGGTGAAAGGCGTGGATTCTGCTTTCATAGAACTTTTGCTGAAATTCCTAAATTTTGTGGAATTTTCCAAACTTCCGCCATTGGCAACATTAGAATCTTCTGAATGTGTTTGGTGGATTTTTGCCCTGTTCCGTGGAATTTTTTGGCTGAACTCTGGAACAATACACATGAACTGTAGAGTAACAGTTCTCAGGAATTTCTTTTCTGCAGTTTAATTAATTATTCCTCAGTACATGTAATTATTCTGCAGTTCAGTGATCAGTTCTTCATATGTTTTTCTCTCTGGTTTAATGCAGTGATCTGTAATTTATACATATTTCCACTGTTCTAAGTTGGAATTTCTGCAAAAGTTGCTAATTTGATTTCCACACTTTTGCGGAAGAGAAAATCTACCTTTCACCGCAATTCCTCCAGTAGAGGTTTTTTTCACACACCTCTACCCCCATATATGATCTCCTTTGTTTACTTGAAAGAGATTCTCCATCTTGTTTATTCTCTTGATGTATTTGAACATTTCTATCATGTCTCCTCTATTTCTTCTCTGTTCTAGTGAGTACAATTTTAGCACCTTGAGCTTAGTTTCATGTGTCTCATGTTGTAGCCCTTACACCATTTTAGTAACCCTTCTCTGCACTGTTTCTAATCTGTCTATGTCCTTTTTCAGGTGGGGCCTCCAGAACTGGACACAGTACTCCAGGTGTGGCCTTACCAAGGATCTGTACAGTGGCATGATATCCAACTGACATTATACAGGCTATCAAAAAACTAAAAAAAAATACTAATCCGGGCCCAGATGGTATTCACCCATGGTTTCTGATTGAAACCTCTATAAATATTTCTATACCTTTGTCAATTATCTTCAACAAATCCTTACAAGAAAGCATTGTACCAAATGATTGGCATTCAGCAATAGTTACTCCCATATTTAAAAAAGGAAATAGAGGTTCTGTGCAAAATTATCATCCAATTAGCCTGACCTCAGTGGCTGGTAAATTAATGGAACGAGTAATACAGTCTCTAATAGATCATGATTGTAAAAAATTAGGAATTTATTATTCAAATCAGCATGGGTTTACTCCCAAGTATTCCTGCACCACCAATCTGATATCTTTTACAATAATATAAGTACTTACTAGATTTGGGAACTCCTACTGATGTAATTCTTTGACTTTAGTAGAGCTTGATAAAGTCTCACGAAAACTCATTACTAAAATGCACAATCTAGGTTTGTCACTTGACATTGTCAACTGACTTTAAACTGGTTGACAAATCATTCTCAGAGAGTCAGAATTAATGATATCTTGTCTGATTTCAGTAGTGGACAAGTGGTGGTACTACAGGGCTCCAGTCTTGGGACCAACATTGTTTGGAATCTCTTTATCAGCGATTTACAAAACAGGGCCAATAACTTCATGGTTAAATTTGCAGATGATACTAAATTAAAGGTTAATAATCAAGAAAATATTTCTGCATTAAAGAAGGATTTGGAAAAATTAACACTTTGGGCAAATGAAAATTATATGCAGTTTAATCAAGACAAATTTTTAGTAGTGCATTTCGGTGTAAATAATCCAAAAACAATATATTATATAAACGGATTACCACTTCACTCATCAAATTGTGAAAAAGATTTAGGGATATATGTTAATAATAAACTTACATCAAATGATCACTGTGTTAGAACTGCTTGCATGACCAACAGACTTTTGAGGCAAATAAATAGCACTTTTGTTAATCGTGACTGAACAATGCCTTATTCCATTGCATAGGGTATACATTAGACTGTATCTAAACTATGGCTCCTTTCTGGAATCCAAACCAAAAAAGACATAGCAATTCTTGAACAGGTTCAAAGGAGAATAACTAGAATGATTCCAAGATTAACAAACTTGGATTATCAGAACAGATTAAAAGCTACTGGTCTCTTTCTCTTCAAACTAGAAGATTAAGAGGTGATATGCTTATGGTTTTAATTTAATAAATTCACCAGATCTAATGGAAAAAATGCGGTCTAACACTCTCCAAAAGGAGACATGTTCTGAGATTGCATAATAAACAGCTTGAAGTGAAAACTTATAAAACCAGCAAAAGGGGAAACTTTTTTCCAATAAGAGTGTGAAAGAGGAAGTACCCCCACATTTTTTTTCTCTCTTCCTTACAGGAATGATAATGGGCCTGGAATGTACCTCTGCTTCTTGTCTTTGTCCTGTGGGTTATATGTTTGTTTGTTGGCCTGGCCACCCACTTTGTTGTATATATATGTTTGTCTATTGTTTGCATTTTTGTATCTTTTCCAGTACATTAAGTTCCCATTGTCATGCCTGTAATAAAGGAAAAGTGGCATTAATCATAGTTGTAAACAGTTGCTGATGTCAGGACTAATTATGTTAAAGCACATCTCAGACTTAAATAATTATAAAAGATTGGTTTCTGCAGAGTTTTTTTTTTTCCTTATTATAGTATAGGGTTTACAAACCCCTTTATATGGTACAAGCACTCTTCAGTATCAATTAAAATAAATAAATATATATAGGCAAGAGAAAGTTCCATATAAATTTAATAAAACCTTTTTTGTTTTAGTATAGCAGGGCTCTGCCTCTTTAAGATTCCCCTGTCTCAGGTTCATTATTCCATTTTCATTCCGGCTGGTGAAAGAATGAATTAATTGTGTAGCCTGTTAGTTTTAGCTCCAGTAAGCTCTTTTCTTAGGAGCGCTGAAAGCGCTGTCCTTCCCTGGTTGCATTGCTGAAGTCCTTCGGCGCTATGATCAGCGTAAATTTACTGCTACGATCGTATATATTCGTGAAGGTGCTTTACTCGCTTATTAGCCCAAATAGGAAGAATTTGCTTTCTATTGAATTAAACTGTCTCTGCATACCTTAAGATGTGGAATTCAAGACTGCATCCTTTTATAAACTGCCTCAGAAATGAGGACTTTGTAGCATTGCTGGCTCCTTACTAAAGCTCTGTATGTCTCTTTCTACTGCAGTAAGCTCTCTAGGAGCTGGTCGCCTTAGCAGCTGTTTTATGCACTGGCTTAAAGGGGCGGTACCTGCTTCAGCTATCATTGATTCTAAAATCACTTAAAAGAGCTGTACATCATTTGTTTTCTTTGTAATATATTGCTATATTGAAATAAAGATGTTGTAATGTTAGAAATAATGTAAATGCATTGTAATTAAAGAACTTTTGTGCCAGAAAAGGCTCAGGGAGGAGTTGAGTAGTCACATGACCTCTGGACTGTATACAAATCCTGTGTCCTCAGCCTAATTCAGTTCAGTTGATTTTATGAGATCAGACCTGGAAGTGCTGTTGTAAGCATCCTAGGATGCTAGTACTTGCTAGCTCATGATTTTTGTTGTATTTGCTTTGCTCCTCTTAATTTTGTCATGTTCAGGTCGCTCTTTATTAATGTTTGAATAAACATTTTTTTTGAGTTTACTACTTCAAAAACTGCCTCCTTGGTCCATCATATCCCACAGCCTGTGACAGATGGTGTTAGAAGTGGGATGCTGTGGTGGATTTGAGCGCAGATTCCAGTGGACCTGAATGCAAGAAGAAGAGGCAGTCTGGAGTGGAACGGCCACATGGTCCCGTGTCCAGAAGCTACAACTACCCTTATTGGCTGGTGTGGAACCAGTAGTAAGAAGGAAGACAACTAGAAGAGGAGTGGAAATGGAAGACAAGAAGCCTGTGGAGGGGGCCCAAGCAGCTGACCCTGAGGTGGAAGAACCCCCTGAAGACTTGAGAGAGAGTTATTACGCTGGCTTTGTGTTCACCAGATGGAGATGAAAAGAGAGAATCAAGCAAGATGGGCAGACACATTGAGAGGGATCCAGACTATAGGTACTGCTAGACCCCCTGCTACACCAGGGACAGTACAAAAGGACATTAAATTAGTCAAACTTTCCAGTTCTGATGATATTGAGGCATTTCTAATGGCTTTTGAGAGGGTAGCAACTGCTTGCGCCTGGCCCAGAGATCAATGGGTCATACGGTTGGCCCCCTATTTAACTGGAAAGGCTCAGTTGGCCTATAGTCACGTCAAAACAGTTCATGTCAATGACTATGACCAGGTAAAACAAGCCATCCTGAAGAGGTACGATATCAGTACTGAGACTTATAGACAGTGTTTTAGATCCTTTAAGTTTCAGATTGCAGACAATCCCCAAGATGTATATACTCAGTTGAAAGACCTGTGCATGAAATTGTTGCAGCCAAATACTCAGACAGTAACCCAGATATTGGAAGTTATTGTACTTGAACAATTTATCAGTATACTTCCAGAAGATGTACAATTATGGGTGAAGGAGCACCACCCAGAAACAGCGGAAGTGGCTATAAGACTGGCAGAGGACTATATTGCAGCAAGGCCTCATAGAACTCGACCTTTAAGAAGTTCCTGGATACCTCAGTCTATGGTAAGATCACCCTCTCATACTCCTATACCCAATGTAGCAGACAGTAATACCACAGGGACTAAGTTAAGTACTAGGCCTGTGAATGGATATAAACCAGATATTGTGTGCCATAAGTGTAACACCAAAGGGCACATAGCAAGATTTTGTCCTAAAAAGACATTAGAAGATGTGCATCTGGCTCTGGCTAATTGGGGACATTATATAAGACCAGTAAAGATTGGAGAAAAGGTGGTATCAGGACTTATAGACTCTGGCAGTAAACAAACTTTAGTACAAGCCTCAGTACTGGATACTAGCTTAAAGACAGGAGGGTCTACGACTAGCGTTATATGTATACATGGGGATGTACATCATTACCCTCTAAAAGAGACAGTTGTACAGGTGGATGGACACAGTCAGAAGATGAAAGTGGGTGTGGTTCCCCATCTCCCTGTCCCAGTCATTATTGGACATGATTTTGTGAACTTTGAAGCTTTACTAACAACAAATCTTACTGCTATGACAACTAGAGCACAGACCAAGAGTGAAGAAATATTGGGAGAAACATATCCTTTTGAGGAAGACCTTTTTGAAGTTGTGGGTAAAGATAGGAAGAAGAAAAGTCAGAAACGAAAAGAAAAACAACTCTGGACTAAAAATAAGAAAACCTTTGATAAACAGGACTCTAAAAACAACTTAGACATATCTGTTAAGATGTATGATTCAGAATTTAAAGAAGCACAAACAAATGATGTGTCACTAACCCCATTTTTTTTCACAGGTGGGAAAAAGTGATAAGTCAAAGGGTCCTATTTTTAAAATCATAAATGGATTGTTACACCAAGTCTGCACTAATACACAAACTGGGGAAGTGGTAGAGCAGTTAATGGTGCCTCAATCTTTTAGAACACAACTGTTAGAACTAGCCCATGGTATACCCATGGCCGGACATTTAGGAAGAGACCATACATTAAGTCACCTCCTATGCAGATTTTATTAGCCAGGTATACATGAGCAGGTCACTGAATACTGTAAAAGTTGTGAAGCCTGCCAGAAGGTAACCAAAGTGGGGCGGAAAGATAAGGTACCTTTACTACCCATGCCACTGGTAACAACTCCATTTGAAAGAATAGCAATGGACATAGTAGGTCCTTTGCCCAAAAGCTCGAAGGGTAATAGGTTTATTCTAGTGGTTGTGGACTATGCTATGAAATACCCTGAGGCCATACCTTTAAGAACTGTCACGGCCCAAAAGATAGCAGACAAATTAGCAAAGATTTTTAGTCGGGTAGGCATACCTATAGGAGACAATTAGTAAAGATTTTAGTTGGGCAGTACCTACAGAAATTTTAACAGACCGGGGTGCCAATTTTCATTCAGCACTACTCAAACGGCTGTACCAGGCTTTAGGAATAGAGGCTCTGTTTACAACACCCTACCATCCACAAACCGATGGGCTGGTAGAACGCTTTAATCAGACTCTGAAACAGATGTTAAAAAAATTTGTAGCAGATGAAAGTAAGAAATGGGACACCTATCTTCCCTATCTTATGTTTGCTTATAGAGAGGTCCCTGCAAGCATCTACAGGTTTTTCTCCTTTTGAGCTACTATTTGGGCATAATCAAAGGGGGCCTTTAGACATTGTCAAAGAAGAGTGGGAGGACTATAAATATACAAAAGAAACATTTCCACTGGAATTCTGGCAAAAGTTACGTCAACGCCCAATGTCATATGTTCAGAAGGCCCATAGCAGTAATTTGCAACAACAAATGAAACAAAAGGCATATTACAACAAAGGTACAGGAAACAAAGAGTTTAATGAAGGAGATAAGGTTTTACTATTATTACCATCCTCAGAACACAAGTTATGGATGAAATGGCAAGGCCCTTATGTTATTACTCAAAGAACTGGTCCTGTGACATATGAAATAACAATACCAGACAAGAGGGATAAGAAATGCATATATCATGCCAATCTATTGAAAGCCTGGGTAGAATAGCCAAACTCTTTTTGTCCAGTTATGTCCTTTCTGAGTCTAATAATGAGTTAGACATAGCGTACCAATGTTTAGAAGGTATAGGGAAGGTGACAGATTTGCTGATCAACCCTGAGTTGATGGCAGCCCAGAAATCTGACTTAGAGAAGGAGTTGTATAAATTCAAAGATACGTTTACGAGTACTCCTGGGAGGATTAGAAATGTTAGTCACCACATCAGAGTTACCAAAAATCAACCCATTAGACAAAAGCCTTATAGACTTCCTGAAAGGGTAAGACAGGATGTGATTCAAGAAGTGAAAAGAATGTATCAAATGGGAATCATTGAACCATCTCATAGTGAGTGGTGCTTCCCTATTGTGGTAGTTGGAAAAAAAGGAAGGGGGTATACGTATTTGCCTGGATTTTAGGAAATTAAATGCAGTATCACAGTTTGACAGTTATCCAATGCCACGTATAGATGACATTCTGGATCATCTGGGTAGTGCCGTGTACTTTAGCACTCTTGACCTGACCAAAGGGTACTGGCAGATCCCATTAGATACTGCTGATAAGGACAAGACTGCATTCAGTACACCTATCGGTCTGTTTCATTTTATGGTCATGCCATTCTTATTAGACGGTGCCCCTGCAACTTTCCAGAGAGTAATGGATACCCTGTTAACTCCCTACACAGCTTATAGTGCGGCCTACCTGGACGATGTTATTATCTTTAGTCCCTCCTGGGAAGAACATATAAAACATTTGTCAGCAGTATAACTACAATCTCGGAGGCTGGTCTTACTATAAACCCACAAAAATGTGCAATAGCCATGCAGGAGACTCAATATTTGGGTTTCCAGATTGGTAAGGGATGCATTAAACCAGAGATAAACAAGGTTGCCGCAGTGGCACACAGTCCTACACCCAGTACAAAGAAAGATGTAAGATATTTCTTGGGACTTGCTGGCTACTACCGCAGATACATCCCTAATTTCTCCACATTAGCGGGCCCTTTGACAGATTTAACTAAGAAAAGGAACCCTGAGAAGGTTAGATGGACCGAGGAATGCGAAGAGGCATTCCAGTCCATTAAAGCCAGATTGTGTTCTTCTCCTGTGCAGCGCACTCCTGATTTTTCACAAACATTTATTTTACAGGCTGATGCATCTAAGTATGGACTTGGGGCTGTGTTAACCCAGATTGTGGATGGGAAGGAGCACCCTGTAATCTACATAAGTAGAAAACTTCATGAAAGGGAGACACACTTTCCGTCATAGAGAAGGAACGTTTAGCTATTAAGTGGGCCATAGAGGCCCTTTTGCTTTTATCTGTGGGTGTGGAGTTTGAATTATGGACTGACCATAATGCATTATGTTGGCTACAGGTAATGAAAGACAAAAGCACTCACATAATGCGATGGTATCTTGCCCTACAACCCTATAGATTTTCCATTAAACATAGAAAGGAACAGCACATGGTAATGCCGATTTCATGTCAAGATATGGTATGGAGAATAAGAGTACTTGTCATCAGGCTTGGGGTAAAGTTGTATTTTATTTTTAAGACTTCATCTATTTAGGGACCCGAGGTGGAACCCTAGGCGAGGTGGGCTATGGCTCCATCTCTCGTATTGAGAGATCTGATGACGAGTACATTAATAATGCTTTAACAGAACCAAATCTGTAGGTTTGGTTTTGGGTGGGGAGGAATGTGAAAGAGGAAGTACCCCCACATTTTTTTCTCTCTTCCTTATAGGAATGATAATGGGCCTGGAATGTACCTCTGCTTCTTGTCTTTGTCCTGTGGGTTATATGTTTGTTTGTTGGGCTGACCACCCACTTTATTGTATATATATATGTTTATCTATTGTTTGCATTTTGTATCTTTTCCAGTACATTAAGGTCCCAGTGTCATGCCTGTAATAAAGGAAAAGTGTCATTAATCATAGTTGTAAACAGTTGCTGACATCAGGACTAATTATGTTAAAGCACGTCTCAGACTTAAATAATTAAAAAAAGATTGGTTTCTGAAGAAACGTTTGTTTTTTTTTTCTTTATTTTAGTATAGGGTTTACAACTTCCTTTTATATGGCACAAGCACTTTTCAGTATCAATTAAAATAAATAAATAAATATAGGCAAGAGAAAGTTCCATATAAATTTAATAAAGCCTTTTTTGATTTAGTATAGCAGGGCTCTGCCTCTTTAAGATTCCCCTGTCTCAGGTTCATTATTCCATTTTCATTCTGGCTGGTGAAAGAATGAATTAATTGTGTAGCCTGTTAGTTTTAGCTCCAGTAAGCTGTTTTCCTTAGGAGCGCTTGTGAAAGCAGCTCTCCTTCCCTGGTTGCATTGCTAAAGTCCTTCTCGGCATTGTGATTACCGGTAAATTTACCGCGCGATCATGCGCACATTCATGAAGGCATTTTCTCGCTATTAGCTCAAACAGGAAGAATTCTGCTTTTCATTGAATTATAACTGTCTCTGCATACCTTTAAGATGTGGAATTCGAAGACTGCATCCCTTTATGAACTGCCTGAGAAACGAGGACTTTGTAGCATTACTGGCTCCTTACTAAAGCCCTGTATGTCTCTTCCTACTGTAGTAAGCTCTCTAGGAGCTGGCCGGCCCTTGAGACAGCTGTTTTTATGCACTGGTTAAAAGTGGTGCCTGCTTCAGCTATCATTGATTTCAAAATCACTTAAAAGAGCTGTACATCATTTGTTTTCTTTGTACTATATTGCTATATTGAAATAAAGATGTTGTAATGTTAGAAATAATGTAAATGCATTGTAATTAAATCACTTTTGTGCCAGAAAAGGCTCAGGGGAGGGGTTGAATAGTCACATGACCTCTGGACTGTATATAAATCCTGTGTCCTCAGCCTAATTCAGTTCAGTTGATCTTATGAGATCAGACCTGGAAGTGCTGTTGTAAGCATCCTAGGATGCTAGTACTTGCTAGCTCATGATTTTTGTTATATTTGCTTTGCTCCTCTTAATTTTGTCGTGTTCAGTTTGCTCTTTATTAATATTTGAATAAACATTTTTTTTTGAGTTTACTACTTCAAAAACTGCCTCCTTGGTCCATCATTTCCCACAGCCTGTGACAAAGAGCATTCATTGTATGGAACACCTTGCCACAAGAATTGGTAGAGGCAACTAGGGCCACTGTCTTTAAAAACAAATTAGATGTGTGGTTGAGGGATAATAGATACATAATGTCCCACATAGTGTGGAGAACAGTCTTGATGGGCTCTGGCCTTCTTCTGTTCTTTCATACCAAATAATACCAAGTAATGATTACCTCTTGCTTTCTGCTTGTAATGCCCCTACCTATACATCTGAAGATGCCACTTGCTCTCTGCATAGCTTTTTTGCACTGTTTTTCTGACTTTGAAGTCATTAGTGATGAGTACACCCAGGTCCCTTTCCATCTTTGTCACTTCCAGTTGGTGCCCATCCAGAGTGTACTTTACACCTGGGTTTTGCTTTTCCAGGTGCATGACTTTACAATTCTTGGCATTAAATTTTAACTGCCATTGTTTGACCATTTCTCTAGTTTCCTGAGGTCAGCTACCATGCTTGTGGCCTCCTCCTGTGTATCCACCCTGTTGCAGAGCTTTGTATTGTCTGCAAACAGGCACACCCTCCCCTCCAATTCTTCTGTGATGTCACTGATGAAGATGTTGAACAGGATTGGACCCAGCACTGGTCACTTCCCCCTCTTGTGACAAAGCACCATTGACCAAGACTCTCTCCTTCCTATTCTGTAGCCAGTTCCTAACCCAGTTAACTATCTTATGTGCTAACCCTGCTTGCTCTAGTTTGTTTCCCATTCTCCAGTGGGGGATAGTGTCAAAGGCTTTGCTGAAGTCTAAGTGCACTATGTCCACTTCACCACCCTGGTCTATTAGTTTGGTAACCCAGTCAAAGAAATGAGTGAAGTTTGTTTGACATGATCAGCCTGCAATGAAGCCATGTTGCTTGGCATCTAGTTTTCCATTTTCCCTTGGGTATTCCACTATTCTCATAGATAGATAGATAGATATTTTTATTTATAAAGCACCCAATTCCTGGAACTCTGAGCACTATACAGCAAAACAACAATATAATAATATAATTTAAAACCATGCAAAAGTCATTCAGACAAAATAAAACCATCATAAATACAAATATATAAATAACCAATCTGTAATTCATAGCTAGAATTCAGTCAATAAAAGCCTGCTGGAACATATATATTTTCAATCCTTTCTAAAGTTTTTTTAGCAGTGCCTCCATATTTTATTCCACTATAGAGGTTAGGCTGACTGGACAATAGTTTCCAGTATTCTCTCTGCTTCCTCCCTTGTGCAAGGGCACTACTGTTGCTGTTCTCCAGTCCTGAGCTACTGTGCAACTCTCCAGTGATTTACTGAATAGTTCTGGTAGTGGTGCTGCAATTTCTTCCCATACCTTCTTCAGCACCCTCAGGTGAATACCATCTGGTCCCATTGTCTTATCTACCCTAAGTTTGTTTAGTTCTTCTAGGACCCTTTCCCTTGTGAAGGGGCTAGTGTCCAACTGCTTGTTATTGTGTTTCTTCTGCTTAAGTGGAGATCCTTTACTACTATCTTCTTTTGTGAATACGCAGCAGAAGAATTTGTTTAGCACCTCTACTTTGAGTTTGTCTTCATCTACCACCTGGCCATTTTGTGCTCCTAATCTGACTATTCCTCTCTTACTCTTTCTCTTTTCACTCATGTACCTATAGATTTTTTTATCTCCCCTTCTGACTCCCTGTGCTATCCTTTTCTCTGTTTGTGATTTGGCCCTTCAAATGGCCTTTCCTGCCTCACTGAGTTTGTTACTGTAATTGTCCATGTCAGCTTCCTTCTATGACTTTTCTATTGTAAAGACCCTCTTCTTTTCCCTTATTTTTGCTGCTATGTCCCTGGTGAACCAGGAAGGGTTCTTCCTTCTTTTTGATTTACTGATTCAACATGCACATTGTTTAGGAGCAGTAGTTATGGCCACCTTAAACTGTTGCCAGTCTTCTTCCACATTCCCCAAGGTACCATTGGATAGCATTGATCTGATTCTTGATCTCATCTCTGGAAAGTTTGCTTTATGGAAATCAAGGATCTTGATTTTTATGTGACATATTCCCTCTGCTTTGTTGATTGTTAACCAAGCTGAGCTGTGGTCACTGGTCCCCTGGATGACACCCACCTGTACATTTATTTTACTTATTTATTTATGTCTTTGGTGACCAGGTAGGTACACTGATCCAGAGGACCATTTTCAGTCATGACCTGGGTCACAGAGTGGCAAAAAATAGGTACAGGTACAAACAGTCAATTACAATGTGCAATACATGCACACCCAACAGCTGGTGGCGAGGGTGGAGAGAGAGAATGGTGGTAATGCAATTACAGTGTGCAACCAGGGTAGACAGGTAATGCTATATCAGTATGTACTTAAGCATAGCCACAGGCAAAATAATACAGATGATGCAAGACACAAGCAGTAATGGTATACAGGCACATGGTACAATTCAAGTACAAGTAAGAAAACACAGTTGCTGTAATGAAAATTTAAATAGGAAAACAATCACCATTCATAACATCAAAAGGGCAAGACAGGAGGAAAGGGTGGCAGTGGTAGGCTTAAGGGTGAGGGCAGGAAGGAGAGAGGTGGAAAAAAGGGCAGGCTAGTGGGGGCAGGAGGGGGGTATAAGTGCTGTAGGGCATCAGGAAAAGTTTGAGTGCTATTAGAGCATAGTCAAGTTGTAGACCCTAACATTGCTGTATGGAACATGACATTTTGCAGCAGTGTAGAGCCAGGCCTTCAGGTTATGCTTAAAAGCTAGGTGGGGGGGGACACAAACAGATGGTGGGAGCTTGTTCCATAAGGAGGATGCTGTGACTGAGAAAGCTTGGGTTCACATGGTGGTGGAGGCATGGGGAACCTCTAGCAGGGGGACTGAGGATGCCCTGAGATTCCTACAGACCACTCTACCTGTCAGGAAGGGTGAGAAAGGGGACATATATTGGTTCCTGAGGGAGTTGTCCACCAGACAGTCCATCACATAGTCAAAGCAACCTTGTAGATTGAACCACCCAAGTGACTGGTAGAGTGAGCAGTGGTGGGAACAGTAAGGGGCTTAAAGGATGAATCGACAGATACAGTTATATGTCAAGTTTAGCTGCTTGTGCAGGGTGGTGGATAGGTGCAAGTAAACTGGGGAGCAGTAGTCAAGGAGGGGAAGTAGGTTGCCATGTGCAATGGCCAGGTGCACTTCAGCAGATAGATAGTGTTTGTGGTGGTACACAGCGCCTAGCTTCTGGTGGATCCAGCGCACCATATGGTTGACATGTTCTGTGAAAGAAAGGGAATGGTTAAGGATAGCACCTAGATATTTGAAGTATCTGACAATTTCAAGGGGAGGACCATCAGGGGTGAGAACTAGGAGGGAGGAGTTGGCTTTGGTGGCTTTGGATAGGAAGGGTTTGGAACCAAACAGCATAGATTTAGTCTTTTTTTCATTGACTAGGAGCTTGTTTGAAAGGAACCAATGATGGGTGGATGCATAGTTTTATATGAGGGTGGATGAGATTGAGTCAATAGATTTGTTACTATGATAGATGACCAAATCATCAGCATAGAGAAGAGATTTACAGTTGAGGCTGTCATTGGGGAGTGTATTAATAAACATGGAAAGGAGCAGTGGTCCAAGAATGGAGCCCTAGGGAACTCCACTGAGTACAGGAAGGGGAGCAGAGGAAGCCTTGCCGATGATAACTGACTGAGTCCTGTTTGATAGCTGCAGAGCCAGGCAGTAGGTCCTGGGGAACAGCCAAAGCAAAGCAGGGTTGAGTTGAGGAGGTGGTGGTCAACCAGGTCAAATGCTTTTGACAGATCAATAAAGACCACACCAGTAGGTTTGCTGTGGTCCATATTTCTTGGTACATGATCGGAAAAAAGAGCCAGGGCAGAGGATGTACCATGTTTCTTACAGAAACCATGTTGGGGGGGCATAGAAGGCTATACTTTTCCAGGTGCTCTGTTAGCTGAGAGTGTATAGATTTTTAAAGCAGCTTGCTCAGGCTGGGAAGGAGGGAGATGGGTCAATAGTTGTCAGGGGAGAAGGGATCACCAGCTTTAAAGACTAGTATAACATTAGCGTGTTTCCAGGAGTCGGGTACAGCAGCAGTGGTAAGGGTGTGATTGAGGATGAAAGTGAGTGGTTTTACGACTGAGGGAAAGATGAGTTTTAGAAATGCAGGGTATAGACTATCATTGCCAGGGCTTCCTTTGGCTGGTAGGGATTTTAGTAACTTGGCAGTGTTCATATGCCTGATGGTTCTTAAGAGGAAAGGAGGGGGCAGAGTGGTGATTGAGGAGGAGGGTAAGTTGTTTGGTTGATGGTTTCAGGCAGGGAGGACTAGGTTGGGAGCCTGCTGAGATAGTGGGATAAGTCTGTGAATTTTAAGTTGAAAGCATTTGCAATCTCACTTGGGTCTGAGATAAGACATGGGGGGATAAGAGCTGCATTATCTGCCTGCTATTTTTGGGGTTTAGGAGAGAACCAATGGAGGTCCAGAAATTTTGAGAGTTACCAAGGTTGTTGATTTGTTGATTTAGATAATATTTATGCTTTAGCAACTTGACTGTCTGTGTGCAGGAGTTGTGCAGCTGTCTGTATACATTCCAGAGTTGGGGGAGGGGGATGCTTTGTATTCCTTCCACTTACAGTCTCTGTCTTTCATTTGTGTCAACAGTTCCTTGGATAGCCAGCTGGTATAACTTCCTCTAATCCTTCTGGTTTTGAGAGGGAAGTATGTATCCTGGATGTGAGTGAGGACGGAGGTAAAGAGAGTGCCACCTCAGAGATGTTGTGGTGGTAGAGTGCAGACCAGTTTGCTGCCCAGACCTCTCTGAGGACTGGCACTGGGTCTTGATGGTCAAACATTCTGAATGTTAGTAGCTAGTATGAAGGGTGGCTCAGTTTGAAAGACAGTTTGGCATAGACTGTGGTGTAGTCACTGACTGAGTCAGCCACTGTACCAGCCTGGAGGACCATGTCAGCATGGTGTGTGGCCACCCAATCAATGAGGGAGTGATTGAGTGTTTTGAAACCCATGAGCTGTTTGTGAGCACCAGGTCTAGGGTTATGTTGTCTCTAGTTGGTGAGTTCACTAGTTGGTTGAGCCCTGCACCTTACAGTTTGATCAGAAACACCCTAATCCTTTCAGTGGATGCCCTGTATGAGGTCCAATCTACATCGGGCAGATTGAAGTCTCCAACTAGTAGTAGCTCACCTTTGTCAGTCATCATTGAGATGGTTTCTATGAGTTCTTTGTCAATGTCTTCTTCCTGGAATGGGAGTCTATATAACCTCCACTCAGATGGGGTCCTTGTCCCAAGCTCCCAGGGTGATCTGAGGACCTCTGCATTTCTGTGTTTTCCTGGATCTCTGTTGCACTGATCCCTTCCTTACACAGAGTACCCCCCACCCTTTTTCCCCTCAGGGTCTTTTCTGAAGAGTGTGCAACCTGGTATGGTCACATCCCAGGTGTGATTCATGGTGAACCATGTTCCTGTGACTGCAACCCAGTCTAGTCGAGTCTCTGCCAACATGGCTGTGAGTTCCAAGAGTTTTCTTGGTAGGCTACAAGCATCAATGCACATTGCCTGCCATCCCTGGAATTGCCTTTGTTGGGTCTGGATATGCAGTTTTGGTTTACATCGTTTGTGTTTCATAACCCTACTGCTTCTCCTTAGTGGATTACCCTTTTTTGTTTCATTCTGATTGAAGGTTTCACTTTCCTTATGGTGCTGAGATGCCATTTTAGCTGAGGATGGGGTGGGGGTATATGGTGTCTTCTTTGATGCGATGGTTGCCATTGTTTCTTCCCCCTACACTAGTTTAACTGAGAGATATGGACCTCGAACTTTTGCCCAAGTGCTCGAGTCCCTTACCATGTGAGGTGTAGGCTGTCGAAGGCAAAAAATCTCCCTCCCCCAGAAGGTGTGCCAGTCTCCTACATACAGTAGTGATGTCCTTTTTCCATGTACCAAACCTTTAGCCAATTGTTAAGCTCGGTTATGTCTTTCTTTCTGATCTTCTGCCTGTTGTTCCTTTTCTCCCAGACAGGCAGAATCTCTGAGAAATATACACTGGATGAAAGGGAGGCCAGTCTGTTGCCAAGTTTGATTAGGTTTTGCTTTGTTTGCTCCACTGACCTACTGGCTAGGTCATTTGTTTCTATGTGGAGGATAACTTTAGTGCCAGGTTCCCTACTGTGCATGATATTTTCTATGCAGTCTATGTCCCTCCATGCCAACATCCCAGGAAGGCACTTGACCATGAGCCTAGCCTGGTCATAATGCTGGAGTTCAGACTCTACTTTCCTAATCATAGAGTCTGTAATTATGAGTACTGGCTTTGTGATGTTTTGTTTCATCCTTTTCTTGGCAGCTTGCACAACCTTGTGTGGTGCAGGTTTCCTAACCATCTCAATGCACTCCTTGTTTTCAGAATGCATGACTGACAGTGGTGCTCATTTATTTAATGAGTATGTAGGAAAGAGTACATAACTTTTTATGCAATTTGGTTTTATACCGCAATTTCCAACTCTTTCCAACCCCCCTGGATGGTGTGTTCTTTGTGGTAGGGGTGCCTCTGTGGGAGGGAAGGTAGCCAGCTGCTGTTGTAGTGTTGTTGTTCCTAGAGAACTGAATGAGCATGTGCTGAAGGCAGTGTATCTCAAACCATGCTGCATTTAGCTGAGTTGTTATATCCTTTATAGCAAAGCATATAGGACTGTGCCTACCCTTTGAATAAATGCCCTTGCAAAGAGTGTTCCACAGGTTTTGCAATTAATGATGTCCATTGTGATAGTATTCTAGATATGTTGGTAGGGAAGTATTATCCACCCCCAGATGTGGGAGGGACAATGAATGAATTAAGATTGGTGACTTGTTGTCAGAGAGGACAGAAGACAAATGTACATTTTTTTCCCCTCTGGTACAGTCACCTGCGAGGTAGGGTGATGTCACAGGCTCTGCCTATATAAGGAATTAGTGCTATTTCCTTGCAGGGTAAGTTCTAAAACATCTGAAATTTTGCTTTAAAGAAAGCATCACTTTAAAACAGGCATCACATCTTTATTTATAGAAACACAAAGAATGGATTGCAACAGAGAAAAAAGGTTTATTAAGATGAGGTAGTTGTGGAGGGGTTGTGGGATAAAAGATGGACCAGATGCAGAACTTCACGTTCAACACACAATCTTTTTGTGATGTTTATTTAAAATACAGGAGATAATTAGAGGTGGGCAAAGTACTCCCACTTTGCTACACAGAGCAATTCACATATTGTTCCTTAATCTGTGTAGCGCTCCACAAAGTGAAGCGGAGTACTCCTCCTTTACATTTGAACATGAAGTGTATTGTTTTCAATGCACTATGTGTTACTTCACCTTGTAATATAGCATTCCCATTAATTTTAATGTGAAGTGCCATTGATTTGAATGGACTTCACTTTGCTTCACCTGTTTATTGCTATGTGAGGCAAATTTTGCATTGATTCACGAGTTGGCTGGTCACATGGGCTCTATATTATCTTGCACAGCCTTAGTTCTGCATAGCGGGTGTAGTGGAAAGCTGGAGACAGTTTGCTATCAGAGCTCTGAGAATCAAACCATCGAAAAAGCTTTAAAAAATCACTTTTGATCCAATTATTTTGGACCAAATTTAGTATATCAATTGTAGGAAACCCTCCTGTGCTTAGATCATTGAGTGTTGATTGTTTTTGTGTGCATTTTGAATGTTACTTTTAGAACATTCAGCCTGTATACTGACAGAATGATCTTAAAACTTAAAAACAATAAAGCAGCAGGAGAAGATGGAATATCCTCAGAAATTTACAAGGAACTGTGATGTGGACAGCCAGTTCTGAGTGCTGTAGTATCATTTTTTGTAATGTCAAAATGGGTTATGGACTGTCTGTCATGAGAGATGCTGAAAAATCTGGTGCTCTTGGAGTGACCTCGCTCACCACCCCCAGGGTTCAGCTGAAAGATGAAAGCCATGAGAAACTGCTGAAACAGCATGTGAGATCACACACACACAGGTTTTAGATACAAGATGTCATATGGCAGGTCAGAAGCTAATTACATACTTTTCTAAGTTAATTTTGTTAAGAGGGAAATCATAAAAAAAGTTTATGATGTTAGAGGGGGAAACCAGATTTAGCAAACTGATGTGAAGTTGTAAATGTTCCTCTGATGCCTGTGTGAGAGAGGATACTGATTAAGATCAAAGAACTGTCATTTGAAGAAAATGAGATGCTGAGGTTGCAGAATTTAATACTTGGAGAAGGCATCCTGGTTTTAATAGATATCTTTTTCTAAGTATTCTGACAGGAAGGAGCTAGGTGACCTCATGCAAAATAGGTGAGGAAAACCAGCTTGTAAAGATTATTCTTTTTTCCTTCAGTGACACAAATGTTTAGACTCTGACAAAGAAACTTCTACAGCCCTGTGAGATAAGAATTACCTTAGAACAGACAAGTCTAAGACTACAAGTGGTAGGAATCTGCACTGTTAAACCTGTTTTGTTTAAGTGATTTGTATGTTTTTGGTGATATATTAGTTCTGTATTTTATGTGTTACATATTTATCTACTTTAGCAAAATTCAATTTTTAGAGCTTACTTGGTCTGTCTTTGATTTTGTTCCTGTACAAGTAGAGTATATATGGTTAAAGCAGACACTGTGTGAATAAGCTTGAATAGTGATACCAAACTGGAAAAAGATAAGAATAATCTGAGGTCTTTATTAAATTTCAAGGGTTCATTTCTGTACACCTGGTTGGGTGCCCATAGGCAAAGATATCTGCCCCCCCAAAAACAGAATTATCTGAGCCTGTGCATTGGGTATGCTAGCAAGAGGTTCACAGTTTGAATCCCTCCAAAACTGAGACCAAAGGTTGATTTGGAACCCACAAAACAGACAAGAGGGTTACCTTGTTCTGTGAAACTGTTCACAAGACTCTGCTCAGAGGTTGGCACTTTGGGAGTAGAGGACTGACCTGCTGAGTGTGTTTGTGGCAGGAACATCTGGATTTTTGTACACCCTTGCTAACTCACTATTTTAACCTGTGTATTAAACACAAGTATATTCTGACTGCATGGGCAAAAAACATCATAATCCCTTTGCATAAAAATGGGTCAGTTTATGATCCATCTAACTATCACCCAATTAGCTTGCTGAATATAGTTTCTAAAATATTATCAAGACTTATATTAGATAGACTAATAAATTGGGTGGAGAAAATACCATTCTTTCACCTACACAAGCTGGGTTTAGACAAGGGTCCTACACTATAGACAATGTATTTGTTTTTCCACAGTTATTGGAGAAATATGTTCACTGGAGGAAAATGAAATTATATGCATTGTTTGTAGACTTCTCATTTGCCTTCGATTCTATAAATAGACAGAAATGTTGGATAATACTTTTAGAATTAAAGATTGACAAATCTTTGTTGTTATGATCTGTCTTCCATTATGGAATCAGATCCTCCATAAGAATTGACCATAAAGGAAGCACAACTGTATATTTTAAGACACATAGAGGCATCACGCAGGGATGCTTATTGGTTTCTTTATTGTTTAACCTTTATATTAATGATCTCCTGTATTTTGATAAAGAGACCAAACTGGATTCTCCAAAATCAATAATAATCCCCTTCATCATTAGCCTATGCTGATGATATTGTTTTGTTTGCCTTGTCAAAAATCAGATTGCAAAAGAAAATTGAAATTTTTCAAAGGAAATGTAAGCATATGGCATTATCTATTAATCTGGAAAAAAATTATGACACTCAGCACTCAAAGAAATTATCAGGCACTGACTAATTTCCTTCTTGGAGAAAGTAAGAACAAAAATGTTGATAATTATCTTTACTTAGGGGTAAAGTTTACAAACTCAGCTAATTGGGTGTCCCACCAAAGGGATCAAAATTTAAAGGCAAAAAATATAGCAAGAGAATTGCTGAAATGTAATTTAAAGTATAGGGACAACCCTATTATTCCTGCTTTAAAGGCTGGAGAAGTTAAAATAAATCCTGTCCTAACATACGGAGCTGAAGTTTGGGGACATTAAATAATAAAAGGGTCAGAAAATGTCTTCTAGTATTATAAGGCTTTGTTTAGTGTTTCCAGCTCCACTGCATAAGCAATGGTTAGAGCTAAGCTGGGAAGGATTACAGCTGAATCAATAATTGAGTTGTGTTTATTATCCTACTGGTTAAGAATAAAAAATAATGACTTTAATAAACTACCCTAGACATGTCTAAAAGAAAAAAACTGAATGGTCAAGAGAGGGTAATAACTCACAATGGTTAATAGCCTTGGGCAAGTATCCTAAGAAAGTGAATATGACTCATCTATGGAAAGATTAAAATCGAAATATTGACATTTCATTGAAATTTAGGACCTTAATGAAGGAAAAATTATATGAAAAAGCAAGCAGATCAGATATATGTAAAATAAAAGATCAGAAGTGCTCTGAATGGTTTAGACTTAATAAAACAAGTCACTGTTTGGAGGGTTATTTAACAGTTCAGATTATACCATGTGAGAGGAGGTTAATCACTTGAACTAGATTTGAATTAATAACATCTAAATATGTATATTATAATAGTATCAATGAATTAAATGATAATTTAAGTAAATCAAGTCAACAGTGTAGATGTAACAAAGGACAACAGGAAACACTTACACATATCATTAACATATGTCCGCTTTATATTAAGCCTAGGAACAATTTCTTAATGAATTTTTTTAAATGATATGCAAACAACAATTATGATAAGGTATGTATACTCTTTCACCCAAGAAACCAGACTGATGCCTCTATGACAGCCACATTCATCTCCTCAGTTGTTAACGTTAAGAAAAACTTCTATAGAGCTCAGAAAAATAAGTTGACTCAGTTGCTTGATCCTCTTCCCTGTTAGTTGATGAGTATTGTTTGTGCCCTGTTTTACTTTCTGTCATGCTGATCTCCTGCATTAAATTTTTTCCAATCAAGGAATTAAAAACTTAGTGGTTGATAAATTTAGGGTTAGTTTTATGTGCTGGAATGGATGGTTCACAAGTTAATGAAATGAAAAGTGAAAATACAGTGCAATAGTATGTTACTTTCTAAATGGTTTATATGTATACTGGCCCAGATATTCAAAAGAGTTGCGCCACACATAATAGGGTTGCACCAGCGCAAGTCCGAAAATGCGTCATTCTACGATATTCAGCGGGAGGCAGTTGTGCCCCCCAAATCACACTGAGCAACAATGCAATGATAATGAATGTATGTGCAACTGAAGGGGGAGGAACCATGCATAAATGGTGCAGTGCGATATTCAACAACATGCGCCATGCTCAATAGGGGAGCCAGTGGAAGTTACGCCATAGCGGAAATGAGCCAAAATAAAAAAGAGCAAGGGAGAGGTGCAAGAACACTACAGGGAAGCCTCAAGTTGCGGAACTATAGCCAGCCACACAGGCAACACACATACACACAGGGCAGGACAGTGAAAGGGCACCTGGAACCCACAGGCTCAGGGGAAGGTGTGGAGAGCCACAGTGCAGAAGGGGGAAGTACTTACCACACAGATGCCTTCATCTGGCACCAGTCAGCACTGTGCCACAGATTCGAGAATGGGGATAGCCCCACTGGCCACCTTGTGGGTGAGTATGCAAACCACATGGACAATCATAGGGCCTGGGGGGCATGGTCAGAGGTGACACAGGTAGTGGCCTGCATTGCCCCGGGGCAGGGTGATGCTGATCACCAAACTAATCTCCACCCTCTACACACAGGTGACAGTGAATACCTACTCCATCCCTGGCTGCTCACAACATACTGGTGGCCTGCGACCCCATCGCAGCAATGCTACAATGAGGCACATGCCACCACATGTAATGTCATTGAGTGGGAGTTCAGGATGCTGAAGGCACATTTCTGTTGCCTGGACACCTCCGGTGGTGCCCTACAGTATAGCCCCTCAAAGGCCTGTGGGCTATTCCTAGCCCGTTGCATCCTGCACAACATGGCCAACGAATGTGGGATAGCCATACAGGTCAAAGAGAGGGACAGTGATGGGGACGATGAGGACACCAGTGACAATGGTGATGGGCAGCCTCCATTGATGACGGGACCCCGACTGCTCCAGCTGGCACAGCTGCACTGGGACACCATCACAGAGGAGCACTTCAGCCAACCCAGGTAAGTCATGGGGCCATATGCAACCACCAGTGGCCAGGTACAACCCACAAACACGCATGGACACACACACCAGGAGGCGCATGCCGTCAAGGGAACTGGCTGGGCATGGAACCACACACACCACCAGGGATGGGTGAGGTCTAACATGGCACATGAACAGACACACACACACACACACACAATGCACCAGACATGCACAAAGGGTAGGAGGCACACTGACCCAGAATGCCACCCCTAGCCACACACATGTCCACAGTCCACCATGACCACTGCCTGTCATTGTGCATGTGTCAGATGTTGGGCACCATTGCACATTGGTGTACAGCGCAATGCAGGCATCATCATGCACGTGCAATGGTGGACAGCAGCCGGGAGGGTGTGCAGATGGACTCTGTGTCTGCGTGCCGGGCTGGGTACCCACCTGTGCATTGCCCGCTGAATGACACAATGCACACAGAGCAGCATCAGACCATAGCCGTGTTGGGAGACAGGTCAGTCATGCGCTACAGTGCCCGGCCACCACGGATGCGATCGGATTCACCCAAATTCTAAAAGAACTAAGGGAATAGTAACACCACTGACTACCCTTTTAACAAATCATGGAGGATGGTGTGGCACCTGGAGGACGGAGGAGGGCAGATGATCTCTTCACAGTGTGGAGCAAGACAGAGGCAGGAACTACAGACCTGTCGGTTTGACCTCAGTGGCAGGAAAATTATGGAATCATTTCTGAAGGAAAGAATTATTGAGTACCTAGAGGCCAGTGGAGGCTGGGACCAAAGACAGCATGGATTCGACAGCAGGAAGGTCATGCCAGATAAATCTAATCAATTCTTGACTAGGTGACCAAAGTATTAGACCAGGAAGGGGTTGTGGACATTGCCCACTCTGTGACTTTAGGAAGGTATTTGACACAGTCCCTGTACACAAGATTAATAAACAAATTAGCTAGCCTGAGAGTGGGTCCCAGGGTGGTAGCCTGGGCTCATTGATGGCTGGACAACAGGACACGGAGGGTATGATAGCGAGTCCACAGGCTGAAGAAAGGGGTTACCAATAGGTGCACCGCGGGGTTCAGTACTAGGTCGGTCCTTTTAATGTCTGTATAGAGTGAGATTACTGAGAGGGACTGGAAGGAAAAGAATGTCTCTTTGCAGATGACAAAGATCTGCAACAGGGTTGATACACAAGGTGGCTTGGAAAGGTTGAGAAGGGACTTGGCAATTTTGAAGGAATGGTCAAATGTATGGAAACTTAGATTCAATGCAAAAAGTGCAAGGTAATGCACCAGGGGAAAAAAACCCAGGGGATAAGTACACAGTGGGAGGTGAGATGCTGACAACAAAAAAATGGAAAGGGACCTGGGGGTAGTTATATCAGATGACCCTAAAGGTGCAAGCAATGAGAAGGCAGTAAGGAGGACAGGGGGATACTGGATTTGCTAGGAGAGAGCATCACTAGCAGAATACAGGAATGTTATCCTCAATACAGATATTGGTGAGACCACATCTGGAGTACTGCATGCAGTTCTGGAGACCCTATCTCCACAAAGACATAGACAGGGTGGAAGCTGTCCAGAGGAGGGCAGCCAAAATGGTGCAGGGTCTACACCAGAAGACATATGAAGAAAGACTAAAGGAACTTATAAGTATAGCCTCAAGGAAAGGTGGGAGAGGGAGGACATGATAGAAACTTTCAAGTACCTCAAGAGAATCAACAAAGTCCAAGAGGATAGCATCTATCAGAAAAAGAGATGTGCAAGAACAAGGGGCACAATTTGAAGATAGAGGGGGTGACGGCACAGAGATAATATGATGAAATATTTTTTCATGAAGAGGGTTGTAGATGCATGGAACAGCCTTCCTGAGGAGATCATGAAGTCAAAAACAGTGGGGGAATTCAAGAATGCATGGGATAGACATAAGGCAATTCTAGTGGGGGTAGGAGGAAGTAGGCTGTTGGTTAACTAGGATCTGCAGCTTATCCACTAGGTAGGAAATGGGCAGATTAGGTGGGCCAAGTGGTCCTTATCTGCCATCAAAGTTTATGTTTCTATGTATCAATTTAACATCTTCTTCTGTGTAAAGACATGAGCGTGCAAGATACAGTAACTTGCCAATGGTAGTATGACTATACATACACATAGGGCATCATGTTACAGCCAGCGCAGCAGGCTTTCTGACCGATATTGCATCATCACATCATTGTTTACACAATGGTCTGCTGTGGCTATCATCATTTGAGAAGACACTGTTCATCTGCATAGGTAGCGCAGGCAGCAGAAGATAGAAGTTCTGCAGCAGCAGGGGCCATAGTTGTTGTGGGAGTGTGTGTACACATACATCAGTGCATCAGGAAATAATTAAGAATTTTTTTAATGTTTAATCTGGACTTTGACATTTTGGGACATTACATAACAATTTCTGAGGCCACACACTTATGCAAGTGGTAGATTTACATCGGGCATAAAAATAATTAGATTTTCTG
Source organism: Neoceratodus forsteri (assembly GCA_016271365.2). Taxonomy (NCBI): domain Eukaryota; kingdom Metazoa; phylum Chordata; order Ceratodontiformes; family Ceratodontidae; genus Neoceratodus; species Neoceratodus forsteri. The sequence goes on along the minus strand of CM028132.1, from coordinate 1,157,997,896 downwards.
ACCATTTGATCATGTTATTTCTCTTCATCTGCTTTGGCTTTTTCAGAACACATGACATAAGCAATTTCTGGAGCCACATGTATGTGGTATGGGTAATTCTACATCAGTGTGTTAGAAATAATTGAGAAATTTTTGAACATCTGAACACATCATTTCCCTTCCTCTTGGCTCTGGCATTGTTGGGACATTTTGACAGCAGACAAAAATTTGTAAGAGCACTAGTCAAAAACAATTTAAAGAAATTAACAAAACAAATTGTGTCCTTCCCTTCCTTATATTCCTACTTAATAATCTCTGTTTACTAACAGGAAATATATTTTTGTGCTCAGTAATATTTTCTTCCTGTCTTGGGGTGTTTCTGGAAAAGCAGCAGTGACTTTGAGCAGTTCAATAATCTGATAAACGGCATGTGCACACTGTCAGGTGCCCATTGCACAGCCCCTTGAAAACATATATGATGGCTGACTTGGTCCAATTTTGATGGTATAAATATTATATACCATATATATTATTTGCACCATCATCAACAGTGTACCGAGTAATCAATCATATATGTTTTTATGGGGATGGGCAGTAGGCACCTGACAGTGGGCACATGCTGTTTAACAGATTATTACACTGCTCACTGCTGGTTTTCCACAAACATCCTACAACATGAAGAAAACATTAATGAGCACAAAATATATTTCCTGTTGGTAAACAGAGATTATTAAGTAGGAATATAAGGAAAGGAAGAACACACTTTTTCTAGGTTATTTTCTTTAAACTGTTTTTGGATGGTGTTCTTACACTTTTTGGGGGCTAAACAAGGTTATGAGAAAGAAAGACGGAACCATACCTCTCAACCTTTTGTCCCCCAAATGTGGAACATTGCCTGTCAAAATGTGGAACAAATGGGCAAAATGTGGAACACTTAATCAAATCTTTTCCTAAGAAGCTCAAAACCCTGTTGAAATGTTGCATTTATGTTCAGAATGTCTGTTATTAATTGATTAAGTTATTTTTTCCATCATTTACTATAGATTTTTGCTTTAAACTGTTGACTTTGAATGTGGAACAAGTCCTCACAATGTGGAACAGGGACCTTTCTGGAAGGAAATGAGGAATGTTCCTCATAATTTGGAGGTACAGTTGAGAGGCAAGGAGCGGAACACAGACTTAACATTATACACCAAACAGTGCACAATTGGGGGATTTATTAACAACAAAAATGGAAATGACCAGATTGTAGAGAAACATAAAAGTTAGCCAAGAAATGACAGAAGGCAGTAAGGAGGGCTGGAGGAATACTGGGATGCACTGGAGAGGCATCACCTTAAAATCAAGTACAAAACCAGAAGTTCAAATCACTCTGTACAGATATTTGGTAAGACCTCATCTGGAGTACAGCGTGCAGTTTATGGAGACAGAGCATATCTCTGCAAGGACATAGACAGGATAGAGGCTGTTCAAAGGAGGGCAACTAAAATGTTCAAGAGTATGCACCAGAAGCCAGAAGAAGAGAGACTAAAGGACAGTACATATAAATGCAAGGAAAGGGGGGCATGATAGAAACTATCAAGTACCAAAGGGGAATCAACAACATACAAGAGGGTAGCATCATCCAGAAAAAGAGATGTGCATGAAGAAGGGCCCAAAATTTGAAGATGGGGAGGCAGATCAGGGGCAACATCAGGATCTATTTTTTTCACAGAGAGGGTGGTGGTGCAAAAGTAGTTGGACAGGGTTGCCACCGTCACCTGCTACAGGTTGTGGTGGTGGAGCAGTCACTTGATCCATGGCCCTCCCCTGCTTTACACCACCACATGCAGGTGGATGCCGTGCTGCCCCTTCTTCCCCAGCAGGGTCAGCAGGTGTATCACTGCCCTGTTCTGCAACCTTGGCCTGCCACTGTACATGATGTTGGTTGTACAGGTGGATGCGCAGACCACCTGTACCAAGATAAGCTCCTTTGGGACCATGGCGCACCTCCACACCATACAGATTACATTTCACTATACTGCTGTCCCCAGGCACTGTAGTAAAGAACTACCACACTAATGAGGTGTGGGGAGGACTGGACACAGGTGGGGGAGTAGGTGTTGGAGCCAGGGGCTGCTGCAGCACAATTGGGGAAAGGGGTGTGGAAACCTGCTGCTGCTGCTCCTACTGTGACTGCTGCAGCTCTTCCTCCCTGACTTCCTGCTGCTGAACCACTGGTGCAGGGGCCATAGCAGGTGGTGGCACTGGGGGGGGGCACTAGTGGGTGTTACAGGAGGTGATGCTTCCATGGCAACAAGTCCACCATCTCCTGCTTTTGGGGGGGACCATTAGTCAAGATGGTCCAAATGCAGCCTGTCACTATGTGTGCGTACATCAATGCAATCTCCTCTGCTACGTCTGCAAAACCACCTTTCTCCACCTCCATTCTGGTCTCTCTCACACACAGACACAAATACATTTAGAAATTAATAAATACTACACTGAAATACTGCACAAACACAAATCTAGGCAACAAATAGGCTTTCAAAATACAAAAACAAAAAATCAGCTAATTAGCAAAACAATAAAAAGTTTTATGATAGTTTTAATTTCTAGAATTAGTCTCCTCTCTAACTCACTGTTCAATCAGCTCTTTCTCCTCCAAGACAAAAGTCAAACTCACTTTCAAGCATGATTCACTTCCTGCCTGCCTGAAGCGTGTGTCCTAGACTATGTAAACCATGTGATGTGTGTGGGCTGCCTGTAAATTCTCACTCCGCCTTTAAAGTGAAGTAAGGCGGAGTGAGCAATGCAAAGTCATTATCATCATTATCACAAGGCAAAGTGGCAAATTAGTAGTTTTTAATGGGCATTTTGCATGGCTGCGGAGTAACATGAAGTGGGCTATTTCGCGTCTACTTCACAGGCGGAATTTAACTTTGCTGCATCTCTAGGGATAACCTTCAGCAATGGCATATCCTGTCTTCAATACATCAATTTGCGGCAACAGACTGTGCATGTCCTTCATCTGTACTTTGTCAGCACTTACTGATTTAGCTTTTAAGCTGAGATTCAGCTTCCCCTTTGTGGGCTTGTTTGCTTTGGTGGTGGTGGCTCAAATAAAAAAAACAAAAACAAGCTAAAGACAAAGAACCTCAGTGCAGAAGCACTGAAGCAAGGATTACCCCAAAAGGTATTGGCAATAAAGCCAAGTTTCAAAGAAACACATCACACATGTCCCAATAATGCAAAGCATCATGGGATGTATATGGAAATCAGCATGACAGTTCAGACTGGCTTTAGTTTACAACATGGACATGGTACAAGAGGGATTTCAAACAATCACGACAGATTAGCTGCTACTGACCAGGGGATTTTCTGATATCTCTACCCCAGTAACTTAACTGCTATAATACAGTCACCTAGTGCTTTTCACCTTTATCAAAAATACCTAGTGCCATGGCATTATCAACATTTACAGGTTTCACACACATAAGTTATATACATCAAGGTATCTTATGACATAGTGCCATTCCATACTAAATCCAACAATGAGGAACGCAGCCTGTTGTTTTACATCAGCTCGGAGGTCACAACAATAACCTCCCTGTACGTGGACCTGAGAGGGAATAAGAATATTATAGAGGCATTATAGCATAGTCAAGAATGGGAGGAGTGCCCATAGGTGGCTAAACCTTATGGACTAGAAATTGTAAAGGACAGATTAGGCTAAGAAATAGAAAAACTGTTGCAACAGATTTAAGAAAAGGTCAGTCCTCCAAGGTGGCAGGATCTCCCTGTCATATTTATTTTAGTCTTTTGGTAACCAGGTAAGGCCCACTGTACTGGAGTGCCTGTTTTCAGGGGTGACCTGGGAGCACTGGGTGGTTAAGTGACTTGCTCAAAGTCACACAGTATGCAACTGGAGGTTGTGAGAATCAAACCCAGGTCTGGTCTGCTAGATTTACCTCGCTCGTACACAGCTCATTACTCTAACCTCTGGGCTATACTACCAGCCCAGTATCCCCCACCTTAAAAAGGAAGCAGTTATTGCAGACTGCTTACCACGTTCCTGTCCCAGGAAGGGATGGTGCTTCCACCCATCAATCTTCAGAAGCTCTTTCTCAGGGTCCCTATTAATGATAAACATTCCATCATAAACATAGTGGCTATCATCATTCTTTACCCTGAGGCATTAACACATTTCTCATCAGAGACTAACGGTATAGTTTGGCAACATTAGCATATTTAGCCTGCAGTATACCATAGTCAATACTATTAATAGATTTAGTTGTTTCAATACAAGAAAATGTCCCTTCAGCCTCATAGGCTTCTTCTTGCATGCTTGCTTGGAGTCTTCAACCACAGCGCAATATCACTAGGCACATTCTTATCTGGGGTGTCACATTCATGTTCCATACTTGCATCCCCAACCTCCAACAGGTAACATCCTGGGAATACAGGCAACGAAGGAATATCCTGCTCAGTCAGTGGGGTCCTCCTGTAGTTGAGCCCATGATAAATCCTCCTCTGATTATTTATCCAAACTCTCTGGCAGGGACCTCTCAAGCACCTGGCACCAGTGTTCTGCCTCTCTACATAGTTGGCCTGCCTCGACCCCACAGTAGTTCCTTATCCCTTTGCATCTCCATCCTCTTCAGGCTTGGCCTTCTTCCAAGCTCCAGGTCCAGTCCAGGCAGCAGCTTCTCTCCATCTGTCAACTGTGGTTCTGGTCAGAATTCCACAGACTTTCTTCTCTGGGTTCTCCTCTGGCAACTTCTGGTGCATGGGTCACCTGGGATATCTGGGTGACATCCTCCAGAAAACATCCCTCTTGGGCCAGTCCAGATATTTCCAGCAATTTATATAATTTTTTACACCAAGTTTGTGGACAGGTTGTGGGATAACAAATGGACCAGATGCAGAACTTCAGGTTCAACACACAGTCTCTGCGTGATATAGATTTAAAATACAGAAGGTTATTAACAGCAATGGCATATCCCTTCTTCAATACATCAGTTTGCTGCAACAGACTGGGCATGCTCTTCCTCTGCACTTAGCACTTTCTGACCCAGTGATCTAACTTTTCAGTTGTGATTCAGGTTCCCCAATGTGGGCTTTGTTTGCTTGGGTGGTGGGGGCTCAAATTAAACAAAAGAACAAGCTAAAGACAAAGAACCTCAGTGCAGAAGCACTGAAGCAAGGAATTACCCAAAGGCATTGGCATAAAGCCAAGTTTCAAAGAAACACAACATCACATACCCCAAAAATGTAAAGCATCATGGGATGTATATGCAAATCACCATGAAATTTCAGATTGGCTCAGTTTATAGCAGTAATGCATGGTACCAAGAGGACTCTCAAACAATCTGCAATTTACATGCATTTAACAACACAACAGGGGGTTTTCTGATATCTCTACCCCGCTAACTTAATTTGTATAATACAGTCACCTAGTACTTTTTACCTTTATCAAAAACACCTAGTGCCATGGTATTTTCAACATTTACAGGTTTCATACAAGGTATTTTATGACATAGTGCCATTGCATACTAAATCTAACAATGAGGAACACAGCATGTTGTTTTACATCAGCTTGGAGGTCACAACAATAACCTCCATGTACAAGGACCTGAGAGGGAAAAGGAATATTAAAGAGAACACTATAGCATAGTCAAGAAAGGTGTGGTGCCCGTAAGTGGCCAACCTTATGGACTAGAAATTGTAAAAGATAGATTAGGCTAAGAAATAGAAGAACTGTTACAATAGATTTAAGAAAAGGTCAGTCCTCAAGAGTGGCAGGATCTTCCTGTCAGAGTAGTTAAGTGTTAAATTTGCAGATCTATGTTCATAAAATATATTACTTTAAAAGTTATGAAAAAACACTGCTAATATTTATCTCCTAAATCAACAAGCTTTTGCATTATTTCTTGTGAAATTCAGAACTCTTGAAGTTGAGAAACAGGGTAAGACTGTATGGGGAGGCAGCATTTAAATATGGGGCATTTTGCAGAAGTGTTCTGGGTTACATCATCTTGGGCCAGATAATCAAAGCTTTGCCCTGGGCGCAAACCGTTTGCCAGGTTTAGCACCAGGTTAACGCGAGTCAGCTATATTCAAGAGGCCAAACAGCACATGCAAACTGCATTAGCACCGGGCAAAATTATAATGTATGCAAGGGGCAAACTGAGAGACATGTCAACTGGCTCTTTATTCTGTGAATAGCGCTTGCCCAAAGAGTGGTTCTGCGTGACTTAAGCGCAATACTCTGAGGGTGCAAATTCGCCCTAGAAAAGGTAGTCTAAACCCTGGCCAAACAAGCTTTGCATGACATTGTGGCTTTGAGTAGCATTTTGCTTTTGTTTGTGTGGCTTTGTGTGGCCCTAACCAATAAGTATGACACATAGAAAAAGCCAGACATACAAGAAACATGCTGCTCACTGATAGCATCTCAATGATGCCATCATCTGCCACCAGTCCCAGCCATGCCAGGCAGTAAGTGGTGACCTGGCTCCTAGTGGACTCCATGGCAGTGCAGCCATCCAGCACACACCTGCATACCGCCCTTCAGTGGACACCAACAGATTCCAGCACACATATGCAGCACTGTAGGCATGGAGGGTGTTGGGGGATGGTGTACAAGTGGCCAGGCTGCACAGACTGGGCATGGCCTCAAGAACTGGGACAAGCCATGCTGTGCACTTGGCCAGTGTTGGAATACTTCCGACATCAGTGTGTGCCTGTTGATCATGCCCCACTCAGCAACATACCGTACACATCTGTACAGACACCACAGCATACTCAGCCACCATGCATATGTCACTGTGACCAGTCCATGCCAGTGGTGCAGCATCTGTGGGTTGCACAACAGCATGACAGTAATGTCCACTGTCAGTAAACAACTGAAAGTTGGGCCTGTCACTGTGTACAGTGCAGCAGTCATCATTGTCCTACACACCATAGGCATTGCTGTGTCCCTCACACTACTGGCCCCCTTACTACTGTAGTGCCTGCACTGTAGCATGAACTACAGTTTGACACTTGCATGCAGCACCACCACCTGTGCATGTGCTGTGCAGTCCCCTGGGGCACAATATGCTATGCTGTATTGTATAAATGTAGCCTGCAACTACCACCATGCACTCCTAGACTGACCTACAGGTGGAGCTGTGAGCAGACCCAGCCAGCCCCTGTACTTCCAGATTGCCCTACAGATGGAGTTGTGGGACCCTGCAATAACGCTGGACAAACTGCATGCAGATCAGGTCATAATGAGATGCTGATCAGGATGTTTGCCCAGAGACTACCTAAGTAGGCTCATTTGCATGTCACTTTTGAATATAGCAAAGTTTAGCCCTGGGCAAATGTGATTGCACCAGGCAAACAGCTTAGCTCCACACTAAACCCACGCAAATGTGTTAATGTCATGCAAACATTTCGGAAATATTGTACACATTTGCGCAATGTAATTTCACATGTGCTGCCGCTTGCAGCTTTACTGAGTCCACGCCTTTGCTGGCACACACATTGGCCACATAGTTCACCTCTACCTTTCTTCACAGCACCTTGAACTTGGCTGCTGTTGTGGTGTGCACTTCCTGGTTGCTATATTCAGAGCTGTGTTATTCCCAGACTATGCTTGCACTGCACTTCCAGCCCAGTTTGCCCGGCTTCTTTCAACATGCTATATTCAGCAGGTTTAGCACTGGGGCTATCCCTTTTGAATACAGTGGGCTATTGGATCTGGGCTAATTTAGCAAGCCGGGCAGTGCTAATTTAGCCCCAGGGCAAAGTTTTGAATATCTGGCCCATTGAGTCTTAAGAACCTATTTACAAGACTATCAAAACATACCTTTTTATTAAATAAAATGTTAGCCAAAATATTGGCATATTATTAGAATGTTTTGTGGTGGGTGAAACTGCAAACCCTATACATTCTGGGTAGGTGCCTGAGGTAAAGGACTACTAAAATACTGTAAAAGGCAATTTGCATTCCTTTATAATTAACAAAGTTTTGGTTGCATCTGCGGGGCAACAGTAAAACTATTCAACAGCATGGCTTTATTCTTGAAACAGTTTCTCCAATGTTGTGCATATGCATTTTTTTAAGAATTGGGCTCTAAGGTAATCAAGTGGTATCCGACAAGAGCCAAGATACAGTTAATGAAAGTAATACCTGGATAGCAGAAACGTTCTCATTCTTTTAAAATTAGAGCCCAACAATATTTAGCTGCATGGCTGCACTATTATATTATTTTTGCATTATGGGTGTTAAAACAGTGTACTATTAATAAAAAAAGTCCTGCTATGCAAATTTGAATCCCTAGTTCACTGTCGCCATTGAGCCTCAAGTGAAACCTAACAAATTCAAGTCTTTGAACAGTATCAAAAGTCAGCATTGTCTCCTTAGACAGAAAACTTACTTGCTCTTGGGCAAGAAACATTTTGTTACATTGAACAGCATTTCAGAGGTGTGTCAGTGACTTGCCCAATGCAGGTGCAGCATCATTATGCTGGTCAGTGATGGACCAATGACCAGTCAAGCCAAGTATGATGCTGGTTCCAGCTAATGGGCAGAAACTTTGTGTGGTTGAAAGGACTGAAGCTCTCCAATGAGATGGTACTTCAGTCCTTTCATTTACATAAAGCTGGCCAGCAAGTAGCTGAGCTGCTTTGTTACTTTCTATAACTTTCAGCAGAGAACTCTTGCAGCTTAAAAAGCCTCCAAATGCATGCCTCTTTCCTGCATTCAAGACTCCACTGACACTTCATATACAGCAATCACTTCTCAGTCTGCTTGGTCCTGGCTCCCTTTCCACCAAAGCCTATCCCTGATTTTCCTTGCCTGATCTCCATGAGATAAAACGTTATCAATATTATGCTAAACACAGTAATAGAAATACTATAATATGGTCTTTCTCTGGTAACCAAAATGTTATCTGTGGCACTTGTTTCTGTACTACACTAACTTCAAATCTGTGATGTACAACCAGTGTATGATCCACCACTGAGCATGTACCACTTCTTGATATCTGCAGTTGCTGATTCACTGGAAAAGAATGTCAGTAGAGTACTCACTTCCCGAATCAATAAGTATCATTACTGTATAATAAAAACTTTGAGGAAGTCAGTCTGATTTAGGTGGGGAATAGGAGTCATGCAATGTGTCGACTCGCCCCACCCCAAACTCGGAATGATCACAAAAATCTGCAACAGGGGTTTTCCCTATTGGAAGATTGGAAGGCAGGCCAATGAAATGCATGTCATTATCTAAAAATGGTAGCTGATGTTGGCAAATTGATATTGACAGACAGTTCTGAGAAAACACCATTACTCAGCACTGTGTTCTTAGCTTTGTATGGGGTTGACCCGTGCCTTTTACCCTGGTATAACAATTGTGCTTGTACATTCACCTTAAGATTATAATTAGTAGGTACTCAGGATTATAGTCTTAATCTGTTGTTTTGTTTTTATATCAATACAGGGAGTCCTTTTTTATGTTTAGTAATTAAGTTCTGGTTATTTACTCTGAGCTGTCTGACAATGCTGAATAATGGTGGTGTTAACACCCCTGTTAAGTTTAAAGGGGGTCATATACTGTACTAGAGTTTTCTAATTTTAGTTGTTCCCTTCCCCCTCTACCAAGAATGTTTCTGGAGGGTTTTTCTCCAGATAAATCTGAGCATGAAGTGTTTTTTTTTTTCACAATTTTTACCCCCTACTGTTATCTGAATGCTTCCTTCTCCCACGGCTGTTTTAAATCTGTTAGGCATTCAACTAGTAGGGAGAGACATTTTGAGAATAAAACTTGGCTATGGAGGATGTTAGTTTTATTATTATTGATTTCTGGTACTGTGCATCCCCACCCTGGTCCAGTTACCTTTGGAGTAATGGATGCTGTAAAAAATGTTACATCCTTATCTGATTCATGTTTAAATATTATTCATCTTAATGTTCAGAGCCTACCAGCAAAATTGACTTTATTTGTTGCCTGGATTGAACAACATGATTTTGATATTGTTACTTTATCTGAAACATGGCTTAATGATAATGTTAAAGATGCAACCATTTCCCCGGAGGGCTAGGAACATTGTAGAAAAGATAGGGAAGGTAAACATGGGGTGGGACTATGATTTATGTTAAAAATAAATTTAAGTATACTATTGTCCCACATTCTCCATGTAATTCTGGTTGTGATTTAATTTCTATAGATTTGCTTTTGAGTCATAACAAACATCTCATTGTTAGTTCTATTTATCTACCCCCTGGAAGGACTGAGTCTGGATTGAACCTCATCTCAGAAGTTAAACATATATTTCCAGCCCACAGAGAATGCATACTTCTCGGTGACTTAAATTGTAACTGGGCAACAAAGTCCTGTGGTTTTGCTAAGGATCTTTTGGTGGATTTGGGTGTATTTCAGTTGGTAAATGAAGTTACCAGACTTCAACCCAAAACCGGTTTGGGAACTTTACTTGATTGGATTGTTGTCACCCATCCTGACCGGATCAATGCTTCTGGCATGCTGCCTGATGTATTGAGTGATCATTGCCCAGTTTTATGTCAGTGGTCAGTTAAGCTAGTTAAACAACCACCTAAGTACATCAAATTTAGAAAAACTAGGTTCCTTACATCTGAGCTGGTATATGCTGCATGCTCTGATATTGATTGGACTGGGTTTGAATCCATTAAGGACCTTGATTCTATGTTGGATGTTTTTATTTCTCATTATCTTGGGGTGATTAACAGGCTTGCACCACAGAGGAGAATGCAAATTAAGGCCACTAAACATAAATGGATTACACCTGATCTGTTACATTTTATGAGATTATGGGATAAAAGTTGGAAATCATAGAAACAAAGTTTGGATCCTTCTCGTCTGTTGAAATATAACTCATTAAGGAATCAATGTAAGTCTGCATTTTTTCTTTCTGAACAAAATAAATATTTTGGTAATCCCAAGAAAACCTGGGATATGTTAAATAGTCTGATTGGGAGGGGTTAAAAAGCCTCTGACATTTCCATTCAAACTGGGACAGGTCTAATTAGTAATACTTCACTTGTTTCTGAAGCTTTTAATAAGTTTTTTGGTAATTTAGACAGTTATAGAATTTTGTCCCAAGGAAATTTTCCTATGGTGACCTTTTTAGTGTCCCAAAGTTGGCAAATGAAATGGTACCTTCTGAATTTAATTTTAATCAGGTATCTCCTGGTTTAATTAAAGCATACGTGATAAAAATGGATCCTCAGCCCTACATTTTTTTGTGATGGATTAGATTTTTGAATTATTAAATTGGAATAAATTCCTTTTCTTATCCACTTTCAGTTCTATTTAATTTTTCTATGTTTACTGGGGTTTTTCCTAGTCTCTGGAAGATGGCTATAGTCACCCCTATTCTGAAATCTGGTGACCCTACTTTACTGTCCAATTACCATCCAATTTCATTGTTATCACCCTTATCTAAACTTTTGGAATGAGTTATTTTGGATCAAACTTTTGAGTATTTACAAAAATAGAATTTGTTTTCTGCCTGTTGGCATGGCTTTAAGCTGTATCATAATACAGAGACAGCCTTGGTGGGGTTCACAGGTGCCATTCAGGGTGCCCTTGATAAAGGGAAGACTGTTGTGGTGCTTTTTGTGTACCTCACCAAGGCCTTTGATTTGATTGAACATGGTTTATTAAATGGTATTCTTTCAAATTTCTATTTTCCTGATAATGTTATTTCCTGGTATTATGAATATCTTTCTAATCTATTATACTTGAATAGGCAACAGTATTTTTCCCCCTAGTATTATTAAATGCGGGGTACCCTAAGGGTCAATTCTTGGCGCATTGATTTTTTTTCATTCTACTTGAATTCTGCACCCCTGGTGTGTTCTCACTCGTCAATGATGCTTTACGCTGATGATGCAGTAATTTATAGTATTGGTCCCAACCCTAATGATGCTCTGGATGAGGTTCAGTCTGACTTTGATTCTTTTCAGAAATGGCTGCTTTTAAATTTGATGGTACTTAATTCAAGTAAAACTAAAGTTATGCTGTTTTCCAACAAGGCCATTGAGCCTAATGGTCTGCATCATATTTTTACACAGGATGGAAATGTGATTGAATTGGTAGATAGTTTTAAATATTTGGGGATAATTATCGATTCAAAATTAACTTTTGAACCTCATTTGAATAAATTAAGGAAAACTCTTCATCAGAGATTAGGTTCACTTTATAGAGTTAAGCAGTTTTTGACCAGAGAAACAAGGTTCTTACTTGCACATAGCTTCTTGATGAGTGCTTTGGATTATGGTATTATTATTTACTCTTCTTTCTCTGGTCAATTATTTAATAAAGCTATGGTAACTTATAACTCTATTTTACGTTTCATGCTTGATGCTCCCTTTCAAACACATCATTGTTTTTTATTTAAGTATACTCATAGTTTGTCCCTTAAAAATAGGATTTTGCATAAAATGGGTACTATGAAGTTTAAGGTAAAAAATGGTCTCAGAGCTCCTGTGGTTTCATTATTATTTCCTAGGTTTCTTAATTCCAGTGGTACTAGATCCCAGACTAAATTTACTTATGAAATTCCACTGTTTCGATCTGCTTTTGGCCAGAGATCTACTTTATATAAGGCTCCTCTGTTTTTTAACTCATTACCTGTTGATATTACAGAAAGTCTGACAATGTGGTCTTTTAAAACTAGACTAAAATATTGGTTGATGGAAAATGATACCTGTTCATGTCTATGTTAAATAATTAATTTTTAATTGTTTATTGTTTTTTATGTTTTTGCATTATGTTCAATGTTTTGTCTGTGTGTAATATTATGTACACTTAAGTACATTCTGTAACTTGTCGCTGGTGAAAACTGGCAATTTTGCTCATCCTGTTTACAAGTATAAAAAATAAAAAAAAATAATAAAAATCAGCTTTCCCCATTTCCTGTTTTACTGTCAAAATACTTAAGGGATTTTTTCAGTTTCATGCTGCGATGTAGGACCAAGGGAACCCATCCCTGAAATAGAGCTTTGTAAACATTATCACTGTATTTATTATTAACGTCCATATATAGTTACCACATGTAAAGTTCAAGCATTCAGAAAGCAGAGCAAAATTTCTCAGGAAAGAATGACATATGGTAGCTATAAAAGGACTTTTATAATATAGAGCTTATAGATGCTCCATACAAAAGCTCTGCTTTCAACTGTGATTTCTTTCAGGAGTGATAGTATTTACACAAAATCCCCCAAAACTCTCAAGACTCTGTATTAATAGCTGCCTATTAACTGTAGGGAAGTTTTGCTGCTATGTAGCTCATTCAAGCGTTTTGTACATTCCAGCAATATATTTTGTAAGGGCCAGTCACTGCCTGACCTTTGATCTCCCAATCAGCTGTTGACAGTTTATTTTAAACAGTTTATTATCCTGATGCAGAGGTCCTACCTCCCTCCTAGCATTTTTCCATTTTCAGAAGACTGGCTGCTATGAACCCATCCCATAAGTAGGGACATAGTTACTATTGCAACACCACTAGCACACCAATACTCCACACATGCTCTGAGAATGAAAACAAATACTGTTCTCATGTTGAAAACTGTAACAATTGTAATGTAAAGAGTGGTGCTTCCTATTTAGGGAAATACAAAGCTATTAATGAGCACCAGTACTTATACAAGCATTTTTAACTTGATAGTGAATGTGACATGTTTCATTGGGCTAGAGCTGATTCATAAACCAAAGCTTAAACAGTCTCTATAACTGGAGTTTCAAAGCTTTTTCTTTTAAATCGTTTATCATTCTGATGCAGAGATCCTACCTGCATCGTGCTGTTTTTCCATTTTCAGAGGATGCTGGCTGCTATGAACCCTTCCCAAAAAATAGGGAAATGGTTCCCATAGCAATGCCAGTACACGCCAATGCTCCACATGTGCTCTGAGAGTGAAAACGTACTCATTGTTTAAATCCAATTTAAGCTTCTAATTATGCTTAGATTTATAACCTGACTGCTTTGCTAATAAGTAACACCTTTACCAAAGCTAAAACAGGGGATGAGGACAGTTCAAGAAAGAAAATAGATAATTTCCTCTTTCCCTGATATTAAGCATCTACAATAATGAACATTGTATAAAAAATCTTAAAATTATTTTTTGGGGGGATGCTACAGTTAAAGAACTGGAGGTTTTAAGCCCCATATACAATTTCCTCATAACAGGTATTGTGGATCTAAACAAAGTAGATGTTCAGAATATAATCCATTTATTGGTATGTTACTTCTTTGTTAAGAGTCTTACATTTGTATGGTGAATGATGAAAATATAGAAATGTATGGATGCTCTCCTATTAATGAAACCTGGCAATTATTGAAGTACAAAGGTTTTGGCAAGCAAATGCTTATCATTAGGCAGGTGTAATATATCTGTGAAGAGGCTTGGAGACTCTTGGGATGGTAGCATGTTATGTTTTATTGCCTCTGAACTCTGAATGTCAAACACCTACAAAGCAAATATAAGTGAGCAAACTTTTGGTATTGACAAATGCTTGTTTTGTTTTAGCAATAATGTCTCTAGCTATGGATTTCTTGAGAGGTTGATGAGTTTGGAGAAGCAACAGGTGGATGTGGAAACTGACTGAGCAAAGGTTTTTCTTTCCTTTGCTGCATTAATCTGAACATGTGTGGCAAGTCATTCTCTCTCTCTCTCAAGGAAAGCAAATTGCAGGTTTTTTGTTTTGCAGTATTTATTATATAGCAGTTGGGACATGTCCCCCCACCACACACACACACACACACACACACACACACATATACACACACACACACCTTTCTCTTTTGTAATCTCCCTTGTCCCTATTAAATTTACCCAATTTCTGAGTTTTCAATTCTTTGCCCAGTTTATAAATTGACTTTCAATCAATGGTTTAAGGTATTAAGTCTGTGTGCTTTTTAAAATGTAGTACTTCTATTTCTTTTTGTTTCTCAATATAGTTCAGCTATCATTAAAATATCTGGTCAATCTGGCATTGACAAGGCAGCTTAGATTTAATGCTAAGAAGTGCAAGGTAATACACCTGGGAAACAAAAACCCAGGGGAAGAGTACACAATGGGGGGTGAGATACTAACAACAACAAAAATGGAAAGGGACCTGAGGGTAGTCATATCAGATGACCTAAAGGTGGGCAAGCAATGTGAGAGGGCAGCAAGGAGGGCTGGGGGGATACTGGGATGCATAGGGAGAGGCATCACCAGTAGAAAACAGGAAGTTATTATCCCTCTGTACAGACAGCTGGTGAGACCCCATCTGGAGTACTGCGTGCAGTTCTGGAGACCTAGTATCTGCAAAGACATCGACAGGATGGAAGCTGATCAGAGGAGGGCAACTAAAATGGTGCAGGGTCTGCACTGGAAGACATATGAGGAGATACAAAAGGAGCTTAATATGTATAGCCTTGAGGAAAGGAGGGAGAGGGGGGACATGATAGAAATGTTCAAGTACCTCAAGGGAATCAACAAAGTCCAAGAGGGTAGCATCTTTCAAAAAAAGAGGTGTGCAAGAACAAGAGGGCACAATTTGAAGATAGAGGGGGGCGGCTCAGAGGTAATTTAAGGAAGTATTTTTTCACAGAGAGGGTTGTGTATGCATGGAACGGCCTTCCAGAGGAGGTTGTGGAGTCAAAAACAGTGGTGGAATTCAAGCATGCATGGGACAGTCATAAGGCCATTCTAGGGGGTGGAGGTAGGAAGAAGCAGGCTGCTGGTTAACTAGGATCTGCAGCTTATCCAGTAGGTAGGGAAATGGGCAGACTGGGTGGGCCAAGTGGTCTTATCTGCCGTCAAATTCTATGTTTCTATGTAAGGTCCTGGCTACCACCCATCCACATCACTCCCACCCCTCACTCCCCACACCAGCTTGACAAGGCCTATGGCTGCCACTTCCTATCTTTCTTACCCCTGCTCCACCCCCACACCAGCTTGACAAGGCCTATGGCTGCCACCTCCTACCTTTCTTACCCCCTGCCCACCTCACCCCCTGTCCCTACCCTTTACAAGACCTATGGCTGCCACTTCCTACCTTTTTTTCTTTCTCCCACCATTATCCTTACCCCTCTCATCTATGCTTTCCTCCTATTAGAACAACAAAACTGAGTATAGATACATATATATTTGCTCACTTTATTTTACTGTTTTGGAAGCATTGTACTTTTACCCCTTTGTATGTTTTGTCTCCCCTCCCCACCGACGTAGAACCTTTGTAAATGAGCTGTCTGTGTTCAGAGGTATTGTAATCTAAGAATGAATAAAAAAAAGTAAAATAAAATATCAATGTTTTTAAGGAACTGGCTGTACTTGTTGACATTTTAAAACAAGTTTTTCTTTATTCCAGGAGCTTGGTGTCTCACCATGGGGGTGTGTGCTCAACTTTTAAGATTTTCTACTTGTTTTTTGTCACAGAGCACCACCAGCATTGTGAGAATATCTACAAGAGAATGGTTAGATATTTCTGTACTGCTTCAAGAATCTGTGCCTACCAAATATGCTGCATATAGGCAGGGAGATGGAGAAATAGGCAAGGATCCAAATCAGTTACTCCCTGCTGGGTGGGAGCTGTACTGGAAATTGAGATTTTTTTTTTAATAAGAGTCAGGGTGTCCAAGAGATGGAAAAACATGCAGGGAACTAAGTGAGTTGCTCCCTGTTCAGTGGGAGCCCTGACCAGTGAGGGGAGGCAGACCAGACTTTTTTTTTAATTGGGATCATCCAGAGTAGATAGACCAGACATGTTTTTATTGTTATTATTATACATTGCACAGATCCAAATGCAGGCAGCCAGAGGAGCTAGACCAGATATTTTAATTATTATTATTAATAAACTTTGCACAGATCAAAATGCAATATAAATGGGTCTGGTGATTTATTTTATTATCAAAGAAGTACTCTATAGTGTGAACAACTTCTCAATCAAGATTCTGAGACTGAAGCATGATCAGAAGGCAGTTGTCACACAACAAAATAATTTATGAAAAATGAAAAAAAGGAGGATAAGAGTATATGGGTTAAGAGGGAGGAGAGAGAGGGCTCACAGTCACTCAAACATGAGTCCAAGTAAGATCTGATCTTTGTGAAAGACTGCATGCCTACACTTTATTTTCATAATAAATGGATCTAGGGAGGCATACATTTTCATTTCAGAGCTTTGGGCAAACCATGTAGTTGGTATCCATCCTTTCCCAATGAACCTCTTGTAAAAAATCTTACAACAGATGCACACCATACAAACATAATACATGCTATTTCCTTTAACTGGATGGTAATAGGTGGTGATCAGCAGTCAGACCTTACCTCCTGGGCATTTCATGCTGCTGTTACCAGGCCGCTAATCACCCTGACTCAGTCTGCACCAGCTAGGTGTAAATACGGTGTTGCCTTATGCATTTAAGAGCATCTGTAAGTCAAGCAATCAGCTTGTTATTTTGTTCACTTGAGTCCATATTTCCAATCCACTAAAAAAACCAAAAAACATGGAAGGCAATCTAAGAACAGGGAAGGGACCACTAGACTACCAGGACTAATGTTAAAATTAGAATGGGAATGTTAGTGTTCGAACAGTAAAGTTTGAACTATTATGAGTGTGGGGGGTAATCAGCTATAACATTGCTCCATTGTAAGCACAGCATTTTTATTAAATTCTAGCTACAACTTATAACTGACTCAATTTGGGGGATCTTTGCAGATTTCTATAATGAGTACCACAACTCCCCCCCAAAAAAATTGACCACTACTGGCTGTCAGAGAAAATCAATATCATTGACACTACTCACTGGACACCATACCAGATAAAATCTGGGAATGGAATGGGGTGGGATTGGTGAAGACAAAATATAATAAATACACTGCCCTAGTTATTTCACAGCTACTTGAAGAGCCACCTAAATTACACCCACTTGTGCCTGACTCTTTGACAGGTCATGTCCATGTGCCCCTTGGGATGGAACTACGATGTCACTCTCTCTTTCTCTGAGACAAACACACTCACACACACACACACATGCTGTCCTGTGTTTTGCCTATAATAAAGCCTTTCAATAGTGACCAATGTCTCTGTGTGTTTATTTATGCCCTGCTGTATGTAACATATATTAAATATATGCACAATCTCATCCTTGGCTGTCTGTGATTTAACTTGCAATTTTTTTTTCTTCATTTATTTATTTATTTTTGTTGTGTCAAGGATATGTTACTATACAGATTCAGGAAAGGACTCATAAAGTTTGAAATCAGGAGTTGATAAAAAGAAGTACTGTAAGTCTACTGCTGCTGTGGTCATAACAATCAGAGTGGTGCAAATTGAACTGAACAGCACAGAAACTGAAACATTAAGCCTGAGTGAAGATGTTATTGTTTTTACCAGGAATGGCAAAATCACAATTTACATAGCTAGATTCTGGCTTTCAATTAAGTGGCGAGGACCAAACCCAATTTTATTATTTTGGAGATCACATAATACGCAACACTCAGCATCTTCTTTGCTTTCATCTCATGATTTATCTTTTTTTTTTAAATGCCAGCTAAAAACTCATTTATGCTGCTGCCATACAGTTTCTGACATTCAAATGGTAAGAACGACTTTGCTATGGCCACTATACAACAGTCAATGGAAATTATAAGACAGTTACTGTTCAGTATGTGCATATTTTATAGTAAATATGTATATGGATACAAACATAGGAAAAAAGCATACATCATGGTGTTATTTTGCTGTCGATCAGAACAAGCCAGGTGTGTGTTTTTTAACACAAATCACCATCAGTGGGTTCTTGCTGGATGACAGCATCTACCATTTGCATCAGCTAATTCACTGAAAAGCATGTCCCCCATCACTTGCTAAGTAATTACTGGTTCAATTTGTTATTCACCATTGGAACAGTAAAGTTCAAACAGTAAATAATGCATCAAAGATAATTACTTACTGAGAGATGGGGTACATCACTTTCACTTTGAAAACATATATTTGCCATGGAACTATAATAATTTTAAGACAAGCAACTAACTAGACATATCACAGAGACCTAAACACAGGTGTTGTGCTTTCCTTAGAGTGCAGTAGTTGTGCACAAGATTATTTTGAATTTATTTTTAGAAAAACAAAATGGCTGACATCTCAAAGAGTATTTGGCAATGCAAGGCAATTTTTATTTAAAAGGACACCCAATCCAGGAGGCTCTGGGCACGTACAAAGTAAATAAACAAATAAAATACATAACAAATCAAAATAAATAACAACAAATGTCAGGAAATAAAATTATGCAATAAAAGTAAGATTTCTTAAAAGATTTAAAGACACAGGCAACTGGGAACTGAGATTGAAAACCATTATGGAACGATCTCACTTAAACAGCTAAGTTGGGGAAGGCCTGGGTGAACAGGAAGACCTTAAGGTGGGCCTTGAATACCTCCAAGGACGAGTGACCCGGAAGGGTAGCAAATTCCACAGGATGGGGCCAGTGACACTATAAGCCCTGTCAGTGGCTGTTTTTAACAGAAGACCCCTACCAGAGGAGCAGAGGGGATGGATCAAGACAGCTGGTGCAAGAAGGTCCATCAGGTAACCAGTGCCCTGGCCATGTAGGGCCTTATGGGTGAGAAAACCCACCTTAAAGAGGATCCTCCACCTGATCAGCAGTCAGTGCAACTCATGCAGTACCAGTGTAATATGGGAATATTTAGGGTACCCTGTAAGTAACCTGGTGGTTGCATTCTGCACCAGCTGCAGTCTATGGAGAGATCCTCCTGTGACCCTGAGGTAGCGTGCATTACAGTAGTCAAGCCTTGATGTCACTGAGGCATGTATCAAGGTGGGGAGGTCCAGAGGCAGCACAAGGGGCTTTATCCTGGTGAAATTCCTGAGATAGAAAAAATAGGAGCAGGCAGTGGAAGACACTTGTGCCTCTATCATCAAACCCCAGTCCAGAATGACACCAAGATTCCATTCCTCAGAGTTGGCCTTCAATGGGACAGATCCCAGAACAAGTCTGGTCTCTGCACCAGAGACCATCCCATCACACACTGTGTTCAACTCTGCCACCAGTACCTCCATCTTATCAGGATTTAGCTGCAACCAGCTGGAGGCCATCCAGTCATTGAGCTTGGCAAGGCAGCTGTTTAGCACGTCAACTGTGTTGGATGTTCCTGGGGCAAAGGACAAGTATAGCTGGGTATCATCAGCATAGCAATGAAGGCCCAAACCATACTTCCTCATGATCCTCCCCAGGGGTAGTATATACACTGTGAACAACATTGGGGACAGGACCAAACCCTGGGAACTCTGCATAGTTGGAGATTAGAGGTGGAGAAGAAATTCCCCATTACAACCCTTTGCCTCCAGTTGGTTAAAAATGACTCAAACCAGTGAATTACTGTACCAGAGAGTCTGCAGAATTCCCTATGGTGGTCTAGCAACACACAATGGTCCACAGTGTCAAATGCTGAAGAGAGCTCAAGGAGAACAAGTATTGTCCTTTCCCCTTGATCTCTAGCCCAGAGAATATCATTCTGCACCTGAACAAGTGCAGTTTCTGTGCTATGCCTCACCCGAAACCCCAACTTGAGGGGTTCGTATAACTCATGGGTCATGAGGTGTTCCTCCATCTGAAGTGCCACTACCTGCTCTACAACCTTCACCAAGAATGGGATGCTGGAGATGGGATGGTAATTTGCCCTGATCTCCAGGTCCAAAGATGGTTTATTTAGGAGCAGTTTCACCAACACCTTCTTCAAGGCATCAGGATGACCCCCACTGACAGGAAACACTGGATAATCAGGGCAAACAGCATCAGTGCATCTTATCAAGAAATGCATTGGCACCAGGTCCAGTTAACAAAAGGTGTACTTCAGATTGGTCGCTACCTCAATGACCTCATTTACCTCCACCAGTCTAAACTCTCCCCAACTAGATGGAGCACACTCAGGACACTTCAGGCAACCTCGGTCAGCACTGGACTGGCTGACTGAAGAAATTCCCTGCCAGATAGCAGATACCCTGTCCGAGAAGAATCAAGCAAACTCTTCACATTCAGCATTGGAAAAAGCCTTCTTCGGCTGTAGACAGGTAGGATGAAGTAGCCTGTCCAAAGTTTGAAAAAGTGCAGCTGGTCGGTTCTTCCTGGCAACAATCTCCCTGGACAGGAATTCTGCCTTCTTATGGTTGATTTTCCCCTGGCATGCCCCATAATGAGCATGCGGGGCCAGTTTGTCCTCCTCAAGCCTTGTCTTTCTCCAGAAGTGCTACAACCTCCGACCCTTCTTCAACTCCCTGAGCTCCCCGTCAAACCAAGGGGATCTTAGGTAGGAAGATTTGGGTAATACACAGACAGTTGCAAGGGAGTCAATGGCTTATGATAGCACCCTGTTATAGGTGCCAACCACATTGCCAATGCCTCCAATGCATGCATTGCCCACTCTACATAGATCGCTACTGCCACAAAACCCTCCGGGGTCAATCCCCACAAAGGGTAGTAGCTCATCATCTGTGTAGGTGAAGGGCATCCAGTGGGTTCCCTGAACATGAACCACACCGTGCAGTGATTGGACCATGTCACCGATCAGTCTTGAGATGACATATCTCAAGCCCCAGTGAGAACACCAGGTCCAAAGTGTGCCCACCCTGGTGAGTCACCGAGGAAACTACCTGCGACAGGCCCAGCGATGACATGGTCTGGAGGAGGTTATAAACAAGCTGAGATGATTCATTGTCAGCCAAACATTAAAATCCCCCATGACAATACATTTGGAGGCTTCCACTGTTTCACCAATGATGAATTAGGCAACCTTCTGCAGAAAATCTCCCACCACCCAGGGGGGTGGTAAATCAGGAGAATCTTGTAGCCTGCACCCAGACCCCCATGGATGGCCACACATTCAAAGGAAGCTGAGGTTCTCACTGGGTGCACAGTGAAGCCCAAGTCAGATCTAAAACAGATGGCTACCCCATCACCTCTACATGCCTCTCTGGGGCAGTGCACAACAGTATACCCAGAGGGGATGGCAGTCTCCAAAACCTGGCCAGCAACGTTCCCAATCCAGGTCTCCATGATGCAAGCCAGACTGACCTGGGAAATCAAGTCTGCAATAATGGCAGTCTTGTTGCTGATCAATCTGGCATTGCACAGCACTGCCCCCAGGGGATTAGTGGACAAAGCAGCCCCTTGGGTTACCTGGCCACTCAGTCTGGTGGACTGTCTGGGGAATGTCTGTGAACTGAACAGTAAATAAATCATTTGAACAGTTATTTACCATTCAAACAGTTTTCATTGGGCTTCCCTGTGTACCCAGTGTCCTGTGGCTATTGCAAAAGTCATTGTAATTCAAACATTATAATATTTTTTTTTCACCAGACCATCCAAAGGC
The DNA here is from genome assembly GCA_016271365.2 of Neoceratodus forsteri. Lineage (NCBI taxonomy): Eukaryota > Metazoa > Chordata > Ceratodontiformes > Ceratodontidae > Neoceratodus > Neoceratodus forsteri. The sequence goes on along the minus strand of CM028132.1, from coordinate 1,157,975,537 downwards.
ACACCCTTGGCACACACCCCACCAGCCATGAAAATTACAGATTAATTTTTCAATCCCTGTAGACTGCAGATGATGGCAAAAAATCCCATGTTAATCTATGGGGAAAAAATATAATTTTTATTATTTTTTACAATTTATATCTCAAAAACCATAAAAGTTGCTGTCATGAAACTTTCTAGATCTTGTGACACTCACAAAATGACAGCATGTCCCACTTTTTGGGCTATTTCATTGAACAATACCAAAGTTGTTAAGGTGCAAAAATTGAGATTTAACATTGAAGTAATGTACCAACCCTAACTGCTGTACCACTATAATATTTCTGCAACACAAAAGCAGGAGATAGTTCTTGGTATATTTAAATATTTCAAATAAACATTAAAAGCAGGCTTAATAATGTGCTTCCAAACCCATAAAAAGCCCCTTTCCTTGAATACTTAATTTCTATAACATGTTTGCATAAAACCACCCAACACACATCAACTGAAAAGAACTCTAATTAATGGGTATCAATTAAAATTATTTGTGGATGGCTACTCTTAATCATGGATATGTTGCAGATAAAGGAGCAGTTTAGCTGAATGGCTTACATTTGCAGTGCAAACACAAGAATTACCCACTTCCTGTGACAGAGATTAAAGGCCACTCTGAGGTGCAATACCCTCATGAATCTTTTAAATCATTACTTTCCTGCTACAGACAGATTGACAGACAGACAGACAGATAGACTGATTGACAGATAGAAGATAGACAGAGAGATAGATAGATGGACAGACATAGATAGATAGATAGATAGATAAATAGATAGATAGATAGAGAGATAGACAGACAGATTCTTTAATGCCTTTCTGAGTCTCAAGATACAGCATAATAAGTTATGCACCAATAACGCAAACAAATTGTAACCTCTGAATGAGTGCTGGCCCCTAATGGGCTGGTGTCTGGTTCATCTGTTTCAGTAGTCTGACATGCTGGCCCCTCAAGGGCTGGTGTCTGGCTCATCTGTTTCAGTGGTCTGACATCAGGTCTTTGATTCAAGGACGGTGGGATCAGGGAGAATGGAGTACTGGGAATGGCCCCTTGCAATATGCTGCCCCTCTCCTTTTATGGCAGCAATCTAACCACATGGTGATTGAGGTGCCAAAGAGTAAGGCATCCTTGTTTTGCTCCCAGACCCCATTGCATGCCTAACTGAAGGATCTGAGTGGTGAAAGTACAGTTGGTGCCACTAAAGAGAGGGAGTGGTAGGCACTGAAGCCTCTATAGCACCAGCCACTGCTCTCTTTCCCACATCACATATGTGGTTCACCAAGAGGCAACAGTCCTAGTCCCAGCACCAGATCGGCAGTAGGAGGGTGGGGTGTAGCCCAGCAACAGTCCAGGTACAGTAAGCACCCCCTGCAGAGTAGGGGTTACAAATACACAAATATATTTTTTTCGTACACATCTTGAGACAATACAGGAAGCAGAATATGGACATTCACTTGTAAAGTGCCTTCTTGGTCCTCTGAGAAGCATACAACACAGTGAACACTTATAACTTGCTTTCTTTAGGACATATGCTTGAAACTATGCAAAGCAAATCACATGTACAGCACACATATACTATTTTATGCAGAGTCTTATAGCTATATTTAGCAAGCTGCAGTGAAATGGTACACATTTTCCTTGGTGAAAGGTGAAACAAAATACTGATGTTAAAAGGTTGTCATGCTGTACACAAGGTACAAAATGCCATGCACCAGCAATCATGCAACTGTGCTGTAATTGTGCAATATAGTGTAGGACAGAAAGAGACCAATATGAACCAGCACAGCCTTGTAGCGTGGAGCCAGACCTGTAACTTGGCCTTGGATCATGAGGGTAGAGTATGGAGAAGAGGGTGGGAGTAAGGTCTGTTACTGACAAATCTGAAATATTTTGGTCCTGTATAAGGTACCATATTATTGATGCACTGCACCAGACCTGAAGCTTGACCTTGGTCACAAGGCTAAGGTGATTGGGAGAGGAGGGGTGCTATTATGGTTGACAACACTAACTACACATTTCTGTTCTTTGTGGGCATTGGGTTGACAACCTTAACAGCACAATTCTATACTTTGTAGGCATTGGATTGACAACAACAACAACAACACATTTCCATACTTTGTTGGCATTATGATGATGGGCAAGCCCATCTCTGCATAATTGCACAGTAGTTTTGTGTTTTTTGCTTCTAGTGTTAATATTACTGTAACAGATCGTGATTGCCATGAAATGGTGATCAATAAGGATTGCATACTGGAATATGCTCAGGAAAGCTAAAAGAAATAGGGTTTCTATGTCTAGAGCCCATGTACTGTTTAAGAAGATGCATAAAGGGGGATGAAAAAGGAACACCCCCAGTAACATTTGCAACAGGCTGGTGGCAGCATTAGTGAAGTGTGTTAAGCCACTTGTCAGCCATTGACTCTGTGACAGTGCCATACTAGCCACTGCTAAGCATTCGAAACACAAATTTCATGGTGATCTAGATGTTCACAGAATGCATAAAATGTAATACATACTGTAGATACATAGACAATGACAGCAGAAAAAGGCCTATCTGCCCATCCTGTCTGCCCACCATACCAAACTACTATGCATTGTTCCTAATGGCCATTCCTTCCTTTTGTTTCTGCCCCCCCTTTTTTTACCTTATCACATATGCAAGTACCAACCCTGCTTGAAGCTGTTCATTGAGTTGGCCTGCACTACATCCTCCAGCAGCTTCCTCCACTTGTCCACCACTCTTTCTGTGAAAAAGTGCTTATGAACATCCCCTTTCAGTCTCACCACTATGATTTGCAGTGAGTTTCCTCTCATCCCTGTATCTGAACTCAAAGATTAAAGTTCCTTGGTGTCCACTCTGTTTATCCCATGCAGGTACTTGCACTGTACAGTATGTCTCAATCATGTCACCCATTTTCTTTCTTTTCTCAAGGGTGTACATGTTCAAGCCCTGTAGCCTCTCATATGTCTTACCCCCTAGTCCAGGGACCACCTTGATTTTCTTGCAGTGTACCGCTTCTGTTTGTTGCAGTCCATCCTCAGATGTCGATTCCAGTACATTGCACAGTAGTCCAGGTGTGGCCCCATTAGTGACCTGTACACTAAAAGGATCACCTCTTGACTTCTGTTGCTTATCTCCATTCCTATGCAATCCAGCATCGTGTTTGCCTTGCTCACAGCTCTGTTACAATGTGCTGTCGCTTTTAGGGTATTCAATATCTAGATGTGGTCCAAAAATAAAGATTATCATTTAAACATTTAGCCCATTATAATAAGCATTATAGTGAAATAATGCCTGAACAAGAAGTTAATGCCCCAACTGCAGGTGAGGGATATTGGTTAGCATATGAAGTTTCCTAGATCAAGAGCTTAGTGCTGTTCTCAAATGACATATGTCTAACAGTCAAAAACTCTTAAAATGGACACAGAAGAGATTTCAAACAGCCACATTTTGATTAGATGGCTGTGGGTTTCTGCAGAAGTTATGACGGTTTGCTCTGGTTATGTAGAGTGAGTTCTTTGGTTTCTAATTATATCAGAGGAATAAACTAAATCACGTCCTTGTTCTCATAAACTGGTTAGAAAGATTCTGACTTAATAAGCAGGTTTTTATGTTACAAATTATCCTACTCAATTGACCAAAGGTCTTCAGCAGAAACATTATTGGATTTCCTCATTGGTATAAACCACAAGTTATTTTTTGGAACTTAACTGCAGTATATGATTAATCTATCAATACTGCAAATTATTAAATCCATATTCCTGTTCTGCAATACACAATATGAAAATAAGCACATAAATATCATGCAAAGTGTTGCGGATTGTGTCCAAACATTAAATTTTAAACCATGTATGAGTTTACTACTGTTTAAAAACATCCTTTTAAGTTGCAGCACATTCAATAGCTAGGTGTGTAGAGTTTGATTCTTTGACAGGTTTGTGAGAACAGGGGAATGGTTTCTCAGAAATTTCTATCCAAGTGAAATACAACTGTTATCTTACACAGACACACCTATTCTTCCACCCATTTGGCTAATATATTCCAGAGGGATATAAATTCTACAGATAGTGTGCTATGTTAGACACATAGCAAACATTTGTTTCTTCCTGGTACTGATAATGGTTGTTTTGATGTTTATGGTTAAGCTAAGATTCCTCTACCAATGGATATTCTTGTAAACCTGGTGTTTTACATAAATATAAAAAGGGTCTGAGAAATATTGTGGAACATCCTTATTGACGGTAAACATTCCATCACCCTTCTGTTAATCTCTGATTAGCATACATGAGACTAATCACATGCTGAGCAAGGTACGGGACTATTTAAAATACACTTTTTATTTATTTATTTTTATTTATAGTTATTTATTTATTTTTTGAAAACTTTAGAGATTACCTTGAGCACATGTTTTCATTTATAAAGGTTCCACATCAAATACATTGTCACGAAAAACATTACAAGTACAGTAAGCTATTCCAGAGGAAATGCTGTTGAGTCAAGCTCAAAGCACCTAAGACAGAACGATTACCTTCTGTTTTGAGAAAATCCATACAGATCATTGCATAAAAGTCACAGGATGTTTTCATAAACCCTAACAATATCTAACCCTTGCCAAAGCAGAGATCCATGGGCTTCTTTCATAACACCCCTTCACACACTAGTGTAAACTGTTAAAAATCCCAGTCATTGCTCCCCCCACCTCGCATTTCTCCCCTTGATCTCCCCCATGCTACCCCCTCTTCCTATCAGCTCCCCTGCCACCCCTCCCCACATTCCCTGGTTCACCCCATGATATCCCCCTTCCGCCTACACCCTTCCCTCTGTTCACTCCTGCCATGATTCTCCTCCCCACCACACCCCTTCCCTAGGCCAGTTCACTGACAAAGCCTTCTCTGGCTGCTTCACTAATTCGAGCATGTTTTGGATTCTAGTCCTCTTGCTGTACTCTGCACTTACCCTAGCATAGCTTTATGCTACAATCTGCATCTGAAATGTAAACAGCTCTCTCTATTTCAAACTGAACTCAAATCTTGTCATGTTGTGTCCTGGGCTACCAGGTTCACTAAGTTCCTTTACAAACAATGTACTCATGTGGACCCTTTTGTAACTTGTAATATAACTTACTATTGAATCTGTGTAACCTTACGTAACCTATTGTATGTGTTGTCTGATTGTCTTATGTATCTGTATGACCTGGAACCTTTGTAAACGAGTCCCTGACTCAAAGGTATTAATCCCAATCTGAAATAAATAAATAAAATATGTACAGAGAAAAACTTAATAAAACAGTTTAATTGTTACAGTTGCATTAGACTGCAAGGGCAGACTGTAAAGATCTCTAAGACTAATTAATCTTGGGGAGAGTCAGCAGAGTATCAGGCAGTTCATTGAACCAGTTAGTGGCCCTAAAAGCAAATTACAGTTTGCCCAGCTACTGTAAGTATGTTGTAAAGGAGGCTTAAGGGCATTCCTGGTCATGTTCCTGATGTCATATTGGTTGGAGAAGGTACTAAAGCAATTTATTAAAGCCATGGGGTGTTAGGCCCAGGAGCACTTTTTTGGCTAGCAAACAGGTCTGGAGCTTTATTCTGCAAGATAAAGGTAGCCAGTTAGTGAGCACATAAAGTGTGCAACTAGGAGTGTGGTTATCTACAACATGTACAGAGTGGCACGCCTTATTACAAATCAGCTTTACTCTGTTTAGCACCATGTCACAGGCAACTGCATGGACAGAGAGACCATAATCTATAAGAGATAGAATGGAGCTGGCCACAGTAAGGTGTCTAGCACCCCCAGTATGATTGTCCCAGTTATGGTACAGAGTACCTAGTCCTCTGTTAACTATTGCCACCAGATTGTCAACTTGGGGGAAAAAGATACGGTGTCATCCAGAGTTATTCCAAGGTATTTGAAGTTGTCCATCATTTTTTCTTTTTCCATGGTCTATTAATCTCCTGGTTCTCCACCTGGTGGCCCCCTTCTGACTAACCCCCCACAGCCCTATCACTTGGCTTCCCCTGGGACTTACCTTAGCCTTCCTCCTTTGCCACAGGACCTGTAGCTGTGCCAGGCCACTGGTGTGGGGCCTGCAGAGGGTTGGTCTGTCATCCTGTTGCCTGGAGTGTTTTTTCCTCCATTTTCTCCCATGGGCCCATGTATGTGCAATAGGCGCAATGTCCAGAAATGCTTCTGTAGAGACAGCCTGGCATCCTGTATGTGGGTTTCCTTCTCTGTGTGTTGACGTGCATATTCTGCCACCTAGCCATCACTGGGTGGCAGGCAAGCAGAACACCACTCTAACCCCACTCCCCGAAGAAAGAGAGCTGTCTTGGGATGCCTGATACTTCCTCTCCCCACCAGCCCCCAAGCTAACCAGTTCTGTTCCTGACCCTGGGTCACCAGCATTGCATGAGGTAAGGTGCCCAGCACCTCAGTCATCCATGTCACTAGGCCAGCTTATTGTCCACTTTTTCAAGGTTTTGTCCCTGACCATTTTGAATGACAAAAGGTAGAACTTTTCACTTCTGTGGGAGGCTAGAAAAAAGCATGGTCCTTGTTTTTTTTTAGTAATTGATGACCAGTTTGTTATTGGAGAACCAGCTTTCTAGTGACCTGAAGTTACTTTAGAGAGCACTGGTGAGGCTGTCAAGGTCTGGATTTTTGGAGTAGGTGACAGATTCATTGCCATACAGAAGTACATTGGCTGTTTGACAGGCTTTAGGCAGTTGATTTATAAAGAGGCCAAATAGGACTGGGCCCAAGATGGAGCCCTGGGGACACCAATAAATGCACTCCAAGTGTTGGATAAAGATTTATTGAGCTTCGCATACTGGGAGTGATTGGTGAGATAACTTTGAAACCAGTCAACTTTGTCCTGTGACAAACCCTGGCCAAGGAGTTTGTTATGTAGGAGCTTATGGTTGACTGGGTCGAAGGTCTTAGTAAAGTATATGTATGTATATATATATATATAAATATCTCTCTCTCTCTCTCTCTCTCTATATATATATATATATATATATATATATATATATATATATACACACACACCGAGGTACCAGGTACCTCCTCAGCACTACCAAACTTTTATATGATCACCACTGTATAATATATATATATAATATATACTGTATAATATATATATATTATATATATATATATTAGAGGCAAAAACTCCGTTTAATGCATTAGTTAGGGTTGTTCCATAGCGACAAAAGTGAGGAAATTCGCTGTTAGGGTTGAAAACCCTAACTCATTCACCCCCAGCACCACACACACACAGACACACACACACACACACATGCAAGTATGGGGGAGGACCAAGTCAACACAACCAATGACAGACATCCAGCAGCAGGTGACAGAAATAACAAACAATTGTCTAAATGTACTATGAGACATCCCCACCCACCTGACCAGGTACTGCATGCTCAGTGGAGATCAACAGCAAAACTGAGGCCATGTACACCAAACGTACACATCCCTGATTGCAGCTGCACACAGCATACCACACTTAGTAGTTGCATGGCCTTACCTACCGATGCCCCTGAAGACCACACCACATGTGGTGAGCCACCCTGAGCAATAGAGTTCAGCAAAACCAAGGAGTTGTACAGGTATAATATCTGATTATAACAAGGGTTTGAGAAATGCAGCTTTCTAATTGACTGTAAACATTGTAACAGCCTTATGTTTAGTTTTATTAACATACATGTAGAGCTAACCATATGATGAACATGCTTTAATGTTGTTTAAAAAACAGTTTTATTATGATAGCAATAAGCCACTCCCAGGTATTATGTTAATGGTCAGTTTATCACTGTCTAGCTACATAAGGCACTCGGCTATGCCTCATTCAACATTAAACCCCTACAGGGTGATTAACAGACCATTTAACATAACTGTTGGTCATGCCTTATTGCTTAATTGTCTTTATGAGTAGATACCTCCCTCTGCTAGGCACTGCAGCAGCTTTGTAACACAGTGTCCCACCCAGTTACACCATACACTGTCTAGTTACTGGAGAATGGCTGTGAATATGAACTCATGAAGATGAACAGTGTAACTTGATCATTACAGTCATCAAAAACCTTAGTGTGATTATAACTGACAGAGTCAGTGATAGAGAATAACCCCTGCTGTCCTAGTACACTTACCCCATTGTGAGTTAAATCAATACTAAAAGACATTCTGTTTATATCTACACCATATCTACTTGATTCCTGTTGTACCACAATTAACATAGTTATCTCTTTGATAGCATCAGTGACAGAAGTGTGGCAAACCCAAACACTAGGCATACAGCCTGAGTATGAAACAACTGTTAAAAAAAAATTACACTATGTCCATAAGTGGCATAGATCACTCATTGCAACAATAGTAAATGTATTACTATTTGAATAAGTTAGTCATCACAGATGCAATGAGATTGTCTTTATCAGGTACAACACACTCAGTAAGTGCCTACAGGAAAATCTATCCTATATACATCTCCCGATACAGGTACGTCATTGTTGGCTCAGTAGTGCTATGATATTTAGAAGTTGCTTGGCCTGATCCATGCAATTACACTGTTTCTTACAAAGAATACTTACTGCATCTTTAGTATTGAAACACACTGAAGGTCTATGTATGTACATCAGAAGTACACCTTCATCAGTAAGAATGCATCTGATACTGGCAGTACGAATTTCACAGCGTTGAACAGGCAATGCTTTTCCATACGTTTACATCAGCCTCTCTATCTTGAGTAAACCGTTGCAGTAAATGTACTACTATGTAAATCGCATACTAAATGTAACACTACTTTTATCTTGAGCATGCTAGTGTCTTATAGTTAATTTATGTACTTCTCTTAATTAATGTATACTCACTAGTGTTAAAACCTTTCTACAACTGTCATCATGCACCTTCAGCATTTATATTGACTAACGGCACAGTACCAGTTGTGGTGTGGCGTGGGGCATCGGTAAGTGAAGCGCATGCAACTACTAAGTGTGGTACGTTGTGCAGCTGCAATCAGGGATATGCGTTTGGTGTACATGGCCTCAGTTTTGCTGTTGATCTCCACTGAGCATGCAGTACCTGGTCAGGTGGGTGGGGATGTCTCGTAGTACATTTAGACAATTGTTTGTTATTTCTGTCACCTGCTGCTGGATGTCTGTCATTGGTTGTGTTGACTTGGTCCTCCCCATACTTGCATATGTGTGTGTGTGTGTGTGTGTCTGTGTGTGTGTGGTGCTGGGGTGAATTCGGAGTTAGGTTTTCAACCATAACAGCGAATTTCCTCACTTTTGTCGCTGTGGAACAACCCTAACTAATGCATTAAACGGATATTTTTGCCTCTAATTTCCCTTCTTTTTGAGAATGATAACGAGAAATAGTGACTGTAATGCGGGGGCGGGAGTGCGGGGCCCATCTTGTGGCATAGTAACAGGAAGAGCAACGCAAACAGAAATGCTAACAGTGGCGCACATGGTAACGCAAGTGCAAATGACAAACAACAGAAAGGGCAATGCACACGGTGGCATAGACGGGAACAGTCTGCCACGTGATGTGTTGTCACATAGTAACGTGGTGCCTGCAAATGGAAATGTCAATGGGCATGGTGACACAAAGTAAAACATAAAGAGAAACAGTACTGTAGACACAAATGGCAAAAAATAACAGAAACGCAAGCGCAAATGAAAATGCAAAGGATGACGCATGGTGGCGTAGACGTCAACGGTAAGTGAAACGGGCATGGAACCGCAAGCAGAAAGGGCAATGGTAACAGTAATGTAAGCGCACAGGCTGGTTTTCCCCAAAAGCTGAATAGAGAAAGACAGTGAGTACAAAGAATGTATGCATAATAATGGGTATCGGAGCAGAAAATGAGGACTTGGAATACTAAATAGGTTATATCTCAGGAACCGTACGATGTAGAAAAGAAATTTACAAGTCATATGATTTATGACTGTCCTGACTAGTTTTGTACTTAGCCCAAACTTTTCCAACGAAAAGTCTGTAACTCGCACCGTTTCCGAAATACGGGCCCTGAAAGGCGCGGCGAACGCCGTAATGTTATCCTATGGGAAAAAAAGAGAAGTTCGGAGCACCATAACTTTGCCTCCTTATAATATTTTTTCACCAAACCACTGCAAGGCACATCTGTGGGCTGTTGGCTGTCTTCCCTCCAAATCTCAGGAAAAAAGACCAAACCGTTATTTTGCAGCAGGGTGCCAAAGGATTCCTGTAATGCATTGGGCGCCGTAATGTTATCCTATGGGAAAAACTGTCAACTTTGGAGTGCCGTAACTTTGCTGCCATGTAATATTTTTTCAATACAACACTGAAAGGCACATCTGTGAGATGTCGGCTGCATTCCCTCCAAATTTCAGCCCAAAACTCCCAACTGTTCTTTTGCAGTGCAGTGCCAAAGAATTGCTGTCATTTTCCCACAGACTAGAAAATTACTGTCGCAATTTGGAAGCTTTTGCAAACATTTACATACCTTATGAGCACGAAAGTACTTTGTGAGAAAGTACTTTTCCAGAAATCTGAAACATATTTCTGGGGTGTTTGACCCCAAAATAAAGACATGGCTAGCATCCTCAGGGTCCGACTAGGTGAATACAAAAAGAATTAGGTTGCTAGAGGGTCCAAAATTTAAATGCCAAGCATTTTTATAATCACCAACTGAAAACAAAATGGCTGATCTGCGAAAATAACAGGTCCATTTGTGAAAGTAAAAATGCATTTGCGAAAGTGTTGAACTTTTTGTTAACTTTTCCCATTGACTTATAATGGGAAATTGTTTTTTGAATAACTTTTGAACTGTTTAATATTTTTTCACCAAATCTTCAAAAGGCACATCAGGGACCCCAGCCGCTTGTTTTCTGAAGATTTCAGGCCAGTCGCGCAAACCGCGCGACCTGTACGTGAGACCGAAGAATTCCAGAAAAAGCGTAAACGTGAGCACAAATCATGCTTAATAACTCTGCAACCGTGTATCCAACTGGTACAAAACTTGGCAGATGCTAAGGCCTATGATTCTTGATCATGTATTCCAAATTTCAGCCAAATCTGTCAAACGGTTGCAAAGTTATCAAGGTGCAAAAGTTTTGGGGTTTAAACATAGAAATGGCTCCTCAACTCCTAACTATGCTAGCACTACCGTGCTACCATAATATATATATATATATATATATATGAGAAAAACTCCATTTAATGCATCAGTTAGGGTTGTTCCAGTGACAAAAGCAAGGAAATTCGATGTTAGGGTTGAAACCCCTTGGCTCCCCAGCCCACCCCCAACCTAGCTTCATGGTGCGCGTTGGGGTCATCAGCCTAACTCTCACCCCATCACATGTGTAAAGCAGAGGTATGGGAGAATGGGGTGAGTTGGACCGACAAACTCAATCGCACCCCTAAAGCCAGTTAGGTGGGCTGGGGTCAAGGGGCTTTCAACCCCTAACACCAAATTTCCTCACTTTTGTTGCTGTGGAACAACCCTAACTGATGCATTAAACTGAGTTTTTGCCTCTAATTCCCTTCTTTTGAGAATGAGGATGATAATAGTGAATGTAATGCGGTGGCAGGAGCGCGGGACCCACCACATGATGTCTTGTTACATAGTAACAGGAACTGCAATGCAAACACGACTGGCAATGGTTACACACATGGTAAAGCAAACATAAATGGTAAAGCAAACGTTAATAGAAATGCAAGCGTAAAGTGACGACGAAGTGAATAGTGACACAAACGGACATGCAAGCGCATATGGAAACGCAACTTGTAATGTGCACAGTGACGGAACCAGTATTGTAAACATAAATGTTAAGTGTTACAGCAACAAGAACACCAAAGGGAACAGAAATGAAAACACGAACAGAAGCGTGCACGTAAACGAGAACCATAACACGCACAGGCATGGTACCACAACTCTAAACGCAAATGGAAAAGTTAACATGAACAATAATGCCAAAGGAAACAGAAATGTAAAAGTGAATGCAAACACATACATAAATGCAAACCGTAATGTGCACGGTCACGTTACCGCAATTGTACATGCAAATGGTAACGGTAACAGCAACAATAATGCCAAAGGAAACAGAAACGCAAAGGAAATGGAAGCATATATGGAAACGCAAACCGTAATGTGCACGGGCACAGTAACATAATAGGAAATGCAAATTGTAACAGTAACGAAGACGCAAAATGAAAGACAAACACAAACACAAATGAAAGGGCTGACGTAAACGCAAATGGCAATGCCGACGGTGATGCAAACCAAAATGCAAACAGAAACAGTAGTGGAAATGCAAATGATAATAGTAACACAAACACAAGCTCAAAGGAGAATGCAAAAGGTAATGCACACGGTGGCATACACAGTAACGGTAACGCAAATGGGTACGTAAATGCAAGTGGAAACAGCAACTGTAACATTAACAGATGCGCATGCCCTGATTTTCCCCAACAGCTGCATAGAGAACACAGTGTGTACAAAGAATGTATGCATAATAATGGTCCTCGGAGCCGAAAATGAGGTGTAGAAATACTAAATTGCTTATATCTCAGTAACCGTATGACGTAAGGAAAAAAAAAATCACGATTCATGATTTTCCTGGCTATGTTTTCATACGCATTGTCACGACAAAAATTCTGTATCTCGCACTGTTTTCGAGATACGAGCCCTGAAAGGCGCAGCTGACGCCACCATTTTAGTCTATGGGGGAAAAAATGGAAATTTGGAGTGCCGTAACTTGGCATCCATGCAATATTTTTTTGCCAAACCACAAAAAGGCATATTTGTGAGATGTTGGCTGCCTTCCCTCTGAATTTCAGCCCAAAAGACCAAACCGTTCTTTTACAGCAGGGTGGCAAAGATTTCCTGTCATTTTGGCCATAACCTTGAAAAGTAGTGTCGCAATCTGCAACACTTTTCGTAAAAATTTGCGAAAGTGTCACAGGTGCGACACTATTTTGCGACACTACTGTTTCCAGAAATTTGAAAAACATATTTCTGGGGTGTTTAACCCCCAAAATAAAGACATGGCTGGCATCCTAAGGGTCCGACTAGGTGAACACAGAAAAAATTGTGTCCCTAGAGGGTCCCAAATTTAAATGCCAAGCATTTTCTGATCACCAACTAAAAACAAAATGGTGGATTTGCAACACTACTAAGACCATTTGCAACACTAAAAGTGCATTTGCGAAAGTGTTGAACTTTTTGTTAACTTTTCTCATTGACTTATAATGGGAACTTGTTTTTTGAATAACTTTTGAACCGTTTAATATTTTTTCACAAAATCTTCAAAAGGCACATCGAGGACCCTGGCCGCATATTCCCTGAAGTTTCTAGACTGGTCGCACAAACTGTGCGACCTGTAGGTGAGAGCAAAGAATTCACAAAAAAGCATAATTGCACATTCGATTGTTGCTTAATAACTCCGCAGCCGTATATCCGACTGGTACAAAACTTGGCAGATCCCAAGATCTACCATGCCCAATCATACATACATACATACCAAATTTCAGGCAAATCTGTTGAATGGTGGCAAAGTTATTAAGGTGCAAAATTTGACCCTTTAACCTTAAAAGTGCTGCTCAACCTAACTATGGTAAGTAGCACCCTAATGTATATGTATATATATATATATATATATATATTTATATATATATATATATATATATATATATATATATGTGTATATATATATATATATATATATATATATATATATATATATATATAAAGACAAGGAACCTCTGTGCAAGCACTGAGGCAATGGTTACCCCAAAGGGCATTTGGCTGGGAAGCCAAGTTTCAAAGAAATACAGAATCACACATGACCCCACAATGCAAAGCATCATGGGCTGCATATGCAAATCACCACAGAATATTATGCTGGTTCAACTTTAAGCAGAAATGCATGGTGCCGAAAGGCCTCTCACACAGTTTGCAAAGGGTGCTAACAGATATATTTATGAGATACATGATGGGCAGGAGTGGAATATGGAAAATATTCTCACTCCTGCGGAGTGAGGCATGGATATCTCATAAGTGCCAAAGACATGCGTGGGATATCCATACCTCACTCTGCAGGAGTGAGAGTATTTTCCATATTCATGATCTGCACATCATGGCCCCTATGCATGAAGGGGTGCAAGCTATGCACAAAACACGGTAGCCCGCCCGTGTTGCTGTGCACCCATGGACAGGTGTGCACCGGTGGTACCCATAACCACCGGCCACCTATCCACGGCCCTGCCCCCCCAGCATGCAGAACTTCACATGGTGGCCGAGGGTGGGGTCATGGGTCCAGTCAGGCACCCAGTCAGATGCCTGGACTGGGACCTGCACTGGATGCATTGAGCGGTGGGGTGCACATTGGCAATGCACACAACCTAAAAATGATGGACAGTGGCAGGTGAGGGATGGCAATGCAACCGCCCCTTCACTGGCACCAATTGTTGCTGAGGGGGACAGATGGGGTCATGCCGCCCGGCAGTGGGGAAGGTTGGGGTGATCAGCTCCACTGTGGGGGAGTTGCTGTGGGGTGCAGTTGGGGGGCAGCAGCCCTGTACCGGTGCCTGCACCCCTGTGCAGGGAGAGTGTGCTGTGGGTGGGTTGACCATACACACTGCTGTGTGCTGAGGTGGGTGGGTGGCATCCGGCTTCCCAGTCCTGCGACCCGGGGGGGTGGGCTGTCCACCCTGTCCAGCGGGGCATGTGCAGGGTGCATAGGGGGTGTATGGCAGGGTCTTCTCTGGTGTACCTTGCGCCCGCTGCACCCCGTGGCCAGCATTTTGCACCATAGTGCATGACACATAGGTGCTGACCTGCCCATTGCCCACCCCTGGCACGTTGGTCCTCGCGCAGCTGGGGGATCGGAGCCATCTGTGCTGCACACCCTCCTATGTGCATCCCATGCTGGGGGAACATAGGGTGTGGAGTGGATGCATGTCCCAGTTGCACATGAGTAGCCACTCCATGTGGATCATGCATAAGGACCTTGTGCAATTTATACAATAGAGTACAAAGTTATGGCATTTTTATTTGTGTGATTTAGTGGTTTTATTTTGATCTGTGGTATTCTTCCTCTGAATGTATGCTTGCTTTTTTGGTAGTCAGGTGTGTTTGAATGGCAGTGACTGTGTAATCTGATTGATTGGAAGCATTAATGGGATTTCTTTCTGTTGTGTGATTGGTTGTGTTTCTTGGTTGTAGTGTGTGATTGGTTGTGTTCTGACTGTTTGTGATATGTCATTGGCTGATTTTGTTCAGTGGGCTGGAGTTTGTTTGGAGTCCTTTTCAGTGGAGTTTGGTGGAATAGTGTTTTTTTAAATGGTTTCTGATGTCTTTACCATCTTTTTTAACTTTAATTTGCTATATTTCTCCTGCAATGTGGGTGTGTCTATCCTGTGTCGGTGTTCAAGTTCAGAGTCGGTTGCAGATTATTTCACCGGTGGTCCGGGTTCAGTAGCTTCACTTTCAAGACAAGGAAGATACATCTTCTGATTTTTGATTGAAAGAAGTGTGAGAGATTAAGGAAAGGTTTATGTGCTCTGTGGCGCATAACAGACATATTTTTCTTTTCCTGTTTCTGACATGAGACGTTCGACTGTGACTGGGGTTGTTATTTCATTAGCACATCATTTATTTCTGCATATTTTGAGGAGTTTTAATGTTGTGTGTCTCTCATCTTGCTATATGGCTGTATATTTTTGTAATATTTGTTGTGTTCTGATTTTACTTGGATTGAAAAGTAGTCTGGTTAGGGAGGTGCTTTCACTAACATCACCACAGTGAGAATATCACCTGCTGATGTAGACACAGTGGCCCAGATATTCAAAAGGGTTGCACCATGCGCAATAGGGTTGCACCTGCGCAAGTCCAAAATTGTGCCATTCTGTGATATTCAGCAGGAGGCAATTGCGCCACTGAAAACATGCTGAGCAACAGTGCAATGCAAATGAATGCATGCTGAACTGGAGGGGGAGGAACCATGCATAAACTGCACAGCTCGATATTCAGCCGGGCTGTGCAGAGTTGTGCAGGCGCAACCCCCAACCTGCGCCTGCACAACTTTGAGCCCCAAAAAAGTGAAGTCGAGGGCCACCTACAGGTGAGCTGCCAGACTGCAGGAGCAACACAGCAGCTGCCACCTGTGGCTGGCCCTCACCCTACTCCCTGTCCCCCTGCAGCCCGATCATGGGCAAAGTGTAAAAATCTCCCCACCCCTTGACTGGCCCGATCGGCAAGGGAAAAAGCAGGAAAATTCCCCTCCTGACTGGCCCGATCGCAGGCATAAGCTTAAATCACCCCCAACAGCCCAATCTTGGGCAGTAAAGTGCCGCCAACATATCCCTGGTGGTCAGTGGACCAATAAGCCTGATCGCAGGCTGAAGAAGTATAACCCCAGAATGTATCCCTGGTGGTCCAGTGGAAGCCGATCATGGGCTGGAGAAGTATAAACCCCCAAACATATCCCTGGTGGTCCAGTGGAAGCCCGATCATGGGCTGGAGAAGTGTAACAACCCCCGAAGCGTATCCCTGGTGGTCCAGTGGACGCTAAGCCCAATCGTGGGCTGCATAATGTGCAAACCCCGCCCCAAGACCCATATCCCTGGTGATCTAGTGTCCCCCACCCCACCCACCCATGAAGCCCCACCACCCGCTCCCCCCTGCGGCGGCGGGCAGCAGCATCCACCACCTGCCGCCACCGCCCACTGACTGACTGCCCAGTAGGGCTGCATGCCCGATGAGTGCAGAGCAAGAGCCAATGGGCGTGCAGCAATACCCGTACAAAGGCAGTCAGATATGTGAATGAAAATTCACATATCTGGACATACCTATGACTGTCAAACTACACCGATAACTCTTACTCTACACCAATAGACATGCCTGACGATCAGTTGAAAACATTAAGGAGTAACGAAGAAATGAGAATACTACCAGCTGCGGGGGCGTGATAGTCAGGCTTCATAGTGAGTGGAAGAACTGATCCTCAAAATGCTCATGAAAAAAGATACACATTATGCAGCCCGTGATTGGGCTTAGCAGTCCACTGGACCACCAGGGACACGCTTAGATTGTTCACCCTCCAGCCCGTGATCGGGCTTCCACTGACCACCAGGATATGTCTGGGGCTTATACTTCTCCAGCCCACGATCGCGCTAAGCGGTCCACTGACCACCAGGATATGTTCTGGGGAGACATTCGGCCCGCATCGGGCTGGTGGAGGGGTTATTTAGGCTGTTGCCCGTGATCGGGCCAGTCTGGGAAAGGGGGTTTTGATGCTTTTGCCTCGCGATTGAGCCAGTCGGGGGTGGGGGATTTATACACATTTGCCCGCGATCAGGCTGCAGGGGGCGTCGGTTCCTGATGGCTGCTGCCTGGCAGGGCGCCAGGTGCAAGTTCTTGGAGATCGGCACACCTGCATGCTAATGGCATGCAAATGGGGCCATAAACAGATGCAAATGGCACCCTGCGCCTTGCATGAATTGTGGCCCCATTTGCATGTCACCTTTTGAATATCGGAAATTTGCACATGGTGCAATGGTACTTGCGCCACCGCAAGTTGAATGCTCCACTCTGACCACTTGTGGTGGCACAAGTTCCACTGCGCCATGCACAGTGGCTGTGGCCGGGTTGATATTCAAAGGAGTTGCTCAATAGCGCAACTCCTTTGAATATCCCTCCGGCCACACCCCTGCGGAACTATTTTGTGCAACACAAGGGCTTGCATCACAAAATAGTGCAGTTTGAATATCTGGCCCAGTATGTGGAAATGGAAATATCTCTACAGTGTCTATGTCAGCAGTCATTTATCTCACTGGGGTGCAAATACATGGTTTTACTGTGAACGAATACAACACACCCCTATTGTAAATATAAATATATATATATATATATATATATATATATATACACACACACACACACACACACACACACACACACACACACACATGTATATATATACATACATATCTAGGGGCACAGTCGGGCCCCTATAGTTAGGGCTGAGTATTCAGTTTAATGTTAAACCCCAAATTTTGCACCTTAAAAATTTTGCAACCATTCAACAGATTTGAACAGACTTTGGTATGTGCTGTCCCATGGCATAGATCTCCTGACATGTCAAGTTTCATTTTGATCAGATGTTTTATTTTATTTATTTATTTATTTCATATAATTGGAATTTACAGCCTTTGAGTCAAAGACTCCCTTGCAAAGGCTCCACATCAAAGAGTACATAAGACAATAACAACATACATGCATAAGAATAATGATACAGTCTAGGGTTAGATAAACCCAGCGTTTCATAGTAGTTTGAAATGCTATCTGGGTAAGTTGTGGTTACCCATTGTTAGGTTGTCCAAAAAGTATTTATAGTGAAAAACTTTGGTTAGATGGCCCAGAGGATAGACCCCAAACAAAGGAGATCAGGAAAGAAAATGGGAGGCTAGGTTAGGCGCAGTCATAGGATGAATTTTCATGGAGGTGAGTTTTTAGTTGGGTTTTGAAAAGGCCTAGTCTGTGCTCAGAGGAGATGAAGTTAGAGGCTGTTTAGCCAGAGGGGGGCACCATGGAAAAAGTCCTTTGGCCCAATGAAGTCCTACAGTGGGGGATGAAGATGAATGGCTTGGAGGAGCTTCTAGTGGTTTTACAAGGGAAGGATGGAGTAATAAGGGGATGGAGAGCCGGGGGGGGGCTTGTTTGAGGAGTATTTTCTTTGCCAGAAGACAAGATGTGGTACAGTACTTGAGTCTCCCATCAAAGTTTAGCCAGCTGGAGAGATTATAAAGATTTCAGGGGTGGGTGTAATTGTTGCAGCCAGTGACTAAATTACATGCTTTGTTCAGGGAAGTTTTGACAAGGCATAGGGCTGTAGGGTCAGCGCCACCATAAATTACTGTACCGTAGTCCAGTAACGAGAGGATCAGGGAGGAGACTGCAAGACGGATGGCCTCAGGGGTGAGGCAATGTTTGTGGTGATACAGGAGGCCTAGCCTGGAGTTTAGGGCAGCAGATAGATGTTGGATACATGCGTGGTAGGTGAGAGATGTGTCTAGTATGATACCCAGGTATATAAAGGTGCCTACTTGCTCAAGTGGGGTTTTTTGGGAGTTAAGAACATTTAGTAGTATGTTGGAGTGGGGGATTTGACTGTGGGCAAATATCATGGTTTTAGTCTTTTTATAGTTTATGAGTAGTTGGTGATCCACGAACCATGACTGGTCCTGGATGGTACATTGGAGATTTAGGGGGTTTGGGTGGCTCTCAAAGATAACAGCATCATCTGTGTAAAGCAGTACTTTACCAGAGCAGGAATTGGGGAGGGAGTTAAGGTACAGAGTAAAGAGGAGGGGTCCAAGTATTGAGCCTTGAGGGACTCCAGTGAGGACAGGGTGACTGGCAGACAATGTGGCACCTATCTTCACTTGCTGGATTCTCTCAGAGAGGTAGTCTCTAAACCAGGATATGGTTTCCTAGGATAGGCCCAATGATGTTAAGAAGTTGAGGAGCAGGGAGTGATTTACAGTGTCTAACACTTTAGTTAGATCGACATAGACTGAGCCAACCAAGTGTCCGTGATCTAGAACATTGTGAATATAGGAGGTATACTCAAAAAGGGCAATAGTGGTGCTGTGTGCCTTGCAGAAGCCATGTTGTTCAGGGCACAGCAGGTTGCACTTTGTTAGATGGTCCATGATCTGGTTGGATACTATTTTCGTCAAGATCCTTGGAGAGAGGGGGTAGAATGAAGCTAGGACAGTAGTTGTTGGGAGAGGTGCAGTCACCACTTTTTAGAATTGGGGTAATTACATCACACTTCCAGGTGGACAGGAATTGGCCAAGGCAGAGGGATAGATTTAGCAAGTTGGTGAGTGGTGAAATAACCTCATCCAGGGTGAGGTGGATGAGTTTTAAGTCAAGGGAGTCCCCACTATGACATAGCTTGTCCAGGACTTTGAGCAAGTATTTCTTGGTGATACCAGGAGTTATAATCCATAGGTGAAAAGGGGGGTGGCTGTTGACCCGGTGGCTAGGGATAGGGGACTGTGCAGGTGGGGAGGGGCCAAAAAGGTTTGGTGGAAGAATGCTCCTAAAGTCGCAGAAGGTTTTGTTGAGGGTGTTTGAGATAGAGATCTGGTCTTGTATAATGGTGCCAACAACAGTGAGCTGGACAGGAGGGGGTGAGCTCACTTTTTCACAGAGCTCTTTAATGTTTTTCCAGAAGTTATGACCAGAGCCCCAGGTGGATGTGAAAGCATGGTGATAGCAGGCAGCCTTGGCTTTTTTTTAATTTATAATCTTTACTGTTTTATACAGATATGGATATAACACAAGAATCCAAGATGGCAGGTTGTACAGTGACAATTCAGTAACTGTCCATATCCTTCTCCTCCCACCTCCCTTACCTCCCCCAACTTTCCTTCCCCTCCCACTCCCTGCCCTTCCCCAGATGACACCCTCCTCCCTCCCCATCACGCCACGGCTTAGGCAAGACTTCCTCTATTGGCATGGGTGGGGAAAAGTACCTAAGAAGCAGGTAGGGATAGCTTAATGTCACTGTAGATGGGGAACCCTTCTGGCATGGCCCTCTGTTCACTGGGGACCCCACTTGCAGCAAGTAGAGGTGTGCATCCTCTCCCAGATCTTCTTGTAAAAGGCTTGGGAGTTTCTAAACCTCGCTCTGAACTGTTCTGCCCTTAGATCAAATAGTAGTTCTCGCAACCACACTGTGTAAGTAATCGGGTTGCGGTTGACCCAGTGTCATAAGACTACTTTTTTAAGTGTTAGAGAAATAAGGGCCATATAGTATCTTCTTTGTTTAACAGCAATAGTCATGAATTGCCCAGTTAAACAGTCTGAGATGCCCAAGAAGGGGTCAACCTTGTTTTTGAGGATCTCTCAAAGGGTGCTTACTTAGGGGCAGTCCCAAAAAACATGCTTCAGGGTTCCATTATCTTTCTGGCAATGCTGACAAATTAGCGAGGCTAGTCTACCCACTTTAAACAGCCTAGCAGGGGTCCAGAACAAGTTGTTGAGGAACTGGAACTGTGTCAGACGGAGCCTGTCTTGCGTGACATACCTGTATGTCTCCCTCCATGTCTTCTCCCACTCTTTCTCTAGAGCAGGGAACTGGGAGCTCCAGTAAAGGGGTATTCCATCAAGCTGTATGAGGGCTCTGTCCAGTAGACTACAGTAGATGCCTGACACTGCATGTGGCTCCACTGCCATTTGAACTAAAGACAATAGGAGACTGGCAGTTGCATTTTCATCCCTTTGAAAAGTTCCCAATTTGAATTAGCAGATGTCTCAGCTGATGCACTTTAAATAGCTGCATCTGGGGAATATGGAAGGTAGCTAGAATTGTCTCAACAGGGGAGCAAACCTCTTGATCAAAGAGGTCTTCCACATGACAATCTGCTAGTTGTGGAAGCTAGGTTATGGGAATGACCACTTCACCTATCTTCAAATTAGGGTTGCCAGCAACTGGTTGGGCTCTGTCCTTAGTGTGCTTATACCCCAAGAAACAGCAGAGTTGGCCATGGAGGGTGCAATCCATCTCAGATACTTGCTGAGGTGGCTGGCTGGCCCAGTAATAAAGCCCAAAGTGCAGTACCCTAAGTCCCCCCTTGGATTTAGGGGCAGCCATCTTAGGATAGGCCTATCTTGGAGATTCCCCAACCCAGAGGAACTCAGTAAGACTATGGTGAAGTAACTTAAACCAGGACTGAGGAAGCCAGAGGTTCAACATATTCAAGGGGTTAAAAATCGTAGGTAGGATGTTCATTTTGATTAGGCTGACTCAGCTCCAGAGTGACAGAGGCAGCGATCTCCACCTCCCCAGGTCCTGCTGTATTGTTTGGATTAAGGTACTCAGGTTAAGTTTCACCATTTTGGATTTGCTTCTGGCCAGTCCGATGCCAAGATATGTTAAGTGATGAGGGCTCCATTGTATACCAAGATTCATGGCCACCTGTCGATTTAACTTTGAGTTGAGAGAAAATGCCACTGTTTTATCTAAATTGATTTTATAGTTAGAATAATGGCTGTATTCCTTAATTATTTCCACGACCACCGGGAATGAGTCTTGGGGTGCCTTAAATGCAGCAAAATATTGTCTGCATATGCCGACAAGTTGAAGTCTTTTATACCCAGTACCCCTGGATGGGCCCTCAATCTGGTCAGAAGTGACTCCAGATATAGGTTAAGAGTAGTGGTGACAGGGGGCATCCCTGCCAGGTGTCGATTGTAAAATTATAGACTCGGAAAACGTTCCATTTGCAAAACACTCAGGCAGTAGGAAGTCTATACAGTGAGGTTACCAACTGGACAAACAGTGAGGGAAGTCAAATTGAGCCATGGTGCTAGAACAAAAATTGCCAGTCCACTCTATCAAAGGCTTTCTGTGTCCAGGAATAGCAGTCCTGCAGGGTAATTAGCATCCCTGGACACTTAGAAAATGTGGTAAAGTTTATGGAGGTGGTCTGAGGAGTTCTGATCAGCCATAAAACCCATCTGCTCACATGCAACTAGCTGAGGGAGGACTCTTTCTAGCCTGGTTGCTAAGATTTTAGCAAGAATTTTAATGTCACAATTTAATAGGGAGATTGGGCGGTAGCTTGTGACTCTATCCACATCTTTGCCTGGCTTGTAGATTACTATTATCAATGCCTCTAACAGTCTGTTGTCCACTGCTTCCTCTACCAGGAACCATGCAAAGAGCTTGTGGAGTCACAGGATTAGTTGTTTGGCAAAAGTTTTGTAAAAATTGGGGGAAAATCTATTGGGGCCAGGAGCTTTATCAGAGGGAGGAGGAGATTGCAGCTTGTATCTCTGCTTCTGTTGTTGGGGCAACCAAATGTGACTTGATCTTCGCAGAAGTTCGGCAGAGGATGGTGGTAAAAAATCATCTATCTCCCTTTTATGAGGCTGAGATGACATAACACTGTAACACTGTAAAGCTGCCTGTAATATTTAGCAAATTCATCTGTGATATCTTCAGGTAGCAGCCTTAAAGTGTTATCTGTCAAGGACCTCAGGCTTTGGACTATCCTAAAGGATTCATAGGTCTTAAGTCTCATGGCAAGTAATTTTCTAGACTTCTCCCCCTGGTCCAGATATAGAGCACCAGTCTTCATTATGGCATATTCTGCCTTTTCTCTTAGGAGTGTGCTATACTGGTCTCTCAGGCTGACAAGACGACTGATTTCCTCCGAAGAACTTGTAGACAATCCATGCTCCAGTGTTCTAATCTGCTAAAGCAGATCCAACAACTTCTCCTAACTCTTCCTCTTCTGGAAAGAGGAGTGGCATGTTAGCTCTCCCTGGAGCACACATTTTAAACCCCCCCCACTCCATGTCAGTCTTCCCCGTGGAGCCTAGATTGTTGACAGTGTATTGATCTATAATCTCCGTGAGGTGTTCAACAATGTGTTTCTCTTTAAGGAGCTGATTGTTCATCTTCCATATGGTTTCCTTGGGACCTCCCCAAAGCATTTGTATTCTACACTATACAGCACAATGGTCCAAGAGGACCATAGCTTCAATTCAGCTGTCCACAAGCCCAGGAAGGAGTAGACTACTAATTAAGAAATAATCTATCTTCGATTGGGAATTGTGGGGTACTGAGTGGTAGGTGTATGCCCTCACATCAGGATGCAGAGTTCTCCATGAATTGCACAATCCAAGAGAGTCAATCATCTCTCAGATTGCTCTTTGTGCAGGGAATAACCCTTTGGGCTTTTTCTCTGACTTGTGAAGGTTGGGGGAGAAGGGCAATTTCCAGTCTACCCAAGAATGCATGGGATTTCAGTGAAGGGGGCTAGGGAGGAGATAAGGGATGTAAAAAATGCTGGGGAATCCATATTCAGGATGTAGATATTCCCCAATAGCACAGGGGTGCTATCAAGAAGTCATATCAGTAATATATCTCACCCTCTGGGTCCTGAATACACTGCTTACATACAAAAAGGACCCTCCTTGCAATAATGATGGCCACACCCCTTCTTTGGGTTTATATCCTGTGAAAAACTGCTCCACTTGTTGTCGCTGTCGGAAGAGGTTATTTTCTGCTCCAACAAGTACGTTTGTTGGAGAAAAGTATATCACCCCTAGACTGTTGATATCTTTAAGGATTTGGTATCTCTTTAATTTGGCTTAGCCCCTTTAACATTCCATGAAATATATTTCCACATATTAGCCATATGACCCTAAATAATTTAACAACTTGCTACTCCAACACTTGTAAACTACCACCTGCCAGGTGCTTCATCTTGAGAGCCTCAGACCCCCAATGTGCTTTATAAGCCTTGCCATGGCCACCCTTCCCCGTTCCTAGTCCATCTGCCCCAAACATCACCCAAGTGAAGTAAAGAAGCTGTCCTTCCCTGCCCCAAGACCCAAAACCCTACATAAAGCATACAGTAGACACATTCCCCCCTCACCCCAAAAGTTTCCGGTGCATGATGTTGCCCGCTCTGTTATAGTGCCAACCAGCTTGTCCCCCTTCCCCCTCTAGTGGGTGGTGCCCAATCAGCTCTCCAGCACTAGACTGTAAGAATAAAATGAGAGAAAATAAGTAAATTAGTAAGTATTAGGGGAGCAGGCAGACTTGGCTTGGCAGATAGACCAGGTGCATTTATTTCTGGATTCTCTGTACAGCTGCCTGTCCCTAGGCAGTCAGGATTCCAAGGCCTTATACCAGAGGTTGTCCTGTTAGCGCATCTGATCAAGTAGAGCCTGGGAGATCCAGGGGGTGTCTCTATTTTTTCCAAGTGTTTAGGGAAGGGGGCATAGCTGTCACAGGCAGAGTTAAAGGTGGTAAGGAAGTAGGAGCTTGCTGTATCTACACATAGGGCTGAATCAATAGGCGACCAATCACAAGCCATGAGGTATAATTTTAACCCTGGGAGGGAACCATTGGTGAGAAGGGGGAGGGACACTGGGATGGCTTGCAGGGAGTCTTTTATGTAGAGAGCATAGCCTCCGCCCCTTTTCCCTTGTCTATCGATCTGAAAAATGGAAGCTCCATTTACGGCTATGGTTGAGTCAAGAATGTCATTGGATAGCCAGCTTTCAGTCAGGGCAAGAATGTCCAGAGAATGTTGTGCAAACCTGCCTTGAAGGGAAGTGAACTTTTTCTGGAGACTGCAAACATTAAGTGAGGCAATTTGTAGTCCACCTGACTTGCTATGGCCAGAGGGGCCTGAAAGGGTTGGGCCAGGGTTGGGATGGACTTTACCTGAAGTAGAAGGAGGATAGTGTGACGGAGTAGTGCAGCCCTAAGTGATTTACTTATATTTCATTTGGGGCAGTTGTGTGTGACATTGTCGGTTGTTTGGGGTAGGGGAATGGAGCGTAGGTAATGGGTTAGGAGGGTATGAAGAGGATGGTGATATGGGCACGGGTCTATGAGTTTGACAAGGGGTAAGGTAGGCCAGGTATGTAGGTTCAGATAGGATGTGCTACATGAAGAGGTAAAAGGTGTGTGCGTATGGTTGGTTATTGAGGGACAGGGATGAGAGATCATGAGGGGAGCAGGAGTAGGGGACATTAAGCCTAGAAAGTGGGCAAAGCACAAGAGGGCATACATAATTAATTTAGGGATGAGAAACCAGGCAAAGAAACAGTACTGGAATTAGGGGAGAGCAGGCCACTTCAGTGGAGAGCAATAGGCAAAATTAGGGAAAAGAGAAGAAATTGTCACAGAAATAGGGTAAGGTTCACTGAGAGACAGGCAACTAGAGTTCGGGAATGTGTTGTGGCACCTAGTGGGGAGAGTGGATAAGCAGAAAATGGGAGAGTTAGCTCATTGGTTTTACAAATCATGTGGTCCTACCTATATAAGGCAGAGTTCACCAAGGGTGGTGGGGGGTGGTGGGTGCAGCCAACAAGAAGCATCAGCGGGACTCCAAGAGAGCAAGCAGCAGCAAATGTTGAGGTCTGTTTCACTGCAGAGGCTCCTCCAAGTAAATGCCTGATTAAGCTTTCAGCCGGCTCAGGGGAGGGCAGTCTTCAGCCCTCATGACCACCTACTGCATCTCAGAGAGTGCTGATTAAGCTTTCAGCCAGCTCAGGGGAGGGCAGTATTCAGCCCTAATGGCCATATACTGCATCCTAGAGAGTGCTGCAGATGTGCACTTTTTGTGCAGCACATAGTGAAAAAAGTGTGGTTTTTGGCTTTTTTGTGCCAGTTTTTGTTGATTTTTGCCCATCGCACTGTGGCCACACCATTTGGCATTTTGGCGTGACGTCATGGTTGAAAGAGGTTGCCCCATGGAACAAGCCAGCATGGGTTTGGTGAAAAAATATTAATCCATTCCAAAGTTATTCAATTTTGAAATGTTTGGTTCTGAGCATGTTCAATTCAGTCTTTTGGATAGGGGTATTTTTTGAGACAAGGATTTGCCTCACGAATGGCGATTTTGACAGCTCACAAATGGGGATTTTGTTCACCTTGTGCATTAATAACTTTGCAGCTGTTACTGCAATTTACAAGAAATTTGGCATGCACACATACATATCTAGTGGTCTCTTAGCATGCTGAGTTTCTGATTGATTGGAGTGCACATCTGGAATTATGCATTCCCACAATGTGTACACTCTACATAATTTGTCAAATGTCTTGCTTTGATTGTTTCACTTTGTGCATTAATAGCTTTGCAGTGCTTCTAGCAGATTGCATGAAGTGAGGCATATGCCCTCAAAAACTAATAAGCATTTGCTCTGCCAAGTTTCTTTTAGATAGAAATTGCATATCTGGAGATATGCAGTCCCAAAATGTGTACATCCGCATGTTTTGTCTAATTATTGCTTCAATATATTTTGCTTTGTGCATTAACAACTTTGCAGTGGTTCCCCCAATTTACATGAGACTTGGCGAAGTACCCTCACAGACTGATGGTCTCTTGATCTGCCCAGTGTCTTTTAGATAGGATGTACACATCTGGAGACATACAGTCCCAAAATGTGTACATTTGCATGTTTTGTCAAATTCTTGCTTCAATTGTTTCACTTTGTGCATTAGTAATGTTGCAGGAGTTCACACAGTTTACGTGAAGTTTGGCATGTTCCCTCAGAAACTGATGGTATTTTGATCTGCCATGTCTCACTTAGATAGGGAGTGCAGATCTGGAAATATGCAGTTCCAAAACGTGTACATCCGCATGTTCTGTCAAATTCTTGCTTCAATTGTTTCATTTTGTGCATTAATAACTTTGCAGTGGTTCCAGCAGTTTACATGAAATTTGACATGTACCCTCATTGACTCATGGTCTTTGGCCCACCAAGTCACAGTTAGGTAGGGAGTGCACATCTGGAGAGATGCAGTCCCAAAATGAGTACATGCATGTTTTGTCAAATTTTTGCTTCAATTGTTTCACTGTGTGCATTATTAACTTTGCAGTGGTTCTAGCAGTTTACATGAAGTTTGGCATGTTCCCTCACAGACTGATGGTCTCTTAATCTGCCAAGCTTCAGTTTGATTGGATATGTACATCCTGAGATATACAGTCCCAAAATGTGTACATCCCCATATTTTGTCAAATTCTTGCTTTGATTCACTTTATGCATTAACTTCACAGCTGTCTGTGCAATTTACATGAAATTTGGCATGTGCCTTCACAGACCAATGGTCTCATAATATCCCAAGCTTCAGTTTGATAGGGAGTGCAGTTCTGCAGATATGTAGTCCCACAATGTATATATCACCATCTGTAGTCAAATTTCTTCACTTTAATGTTAAACTTAATAGTTTATGCTTCAATAACATTGAAATAGTTCAGGTGATATGCATGGAATTTGCCATGCCCCATCATGAAGCAGACATCTCACGAAGTTATAAGTTTCATTTCACTTGCGTGTGAGGGCATGGAGATATAGTGTCCCAAAATGTACAAATCACCTTTTTTTATCAGCTCACTTTCTAACCTACAGGTTAAACTGTTTGACCACTAGTGCTCACCAAAACATTACATTTCTCACTTGCTGCTCCCTTCCCTCCACACCATTTGGAATTTTACACTGAAATGTTCAGAGCAGAACAAGCTTGCCCACAGAACAAGCCAACATTGGTTTCGTGAAAAAAATATTCATCTGTTACAAAGTTATTCAGTTTTGAAATGGTGGGTTCTGAGCATGCTCAGTTCAGTTTTTTGGAAAGCTTCACAGTGGTGAAGAGGGATTTGTGCCCACAAAAAGGGATTGTGAAAAGGGATTTTTAAATCCATCTTCACAAGAAAAAAATCCCTTTTTGTGAGCTGTCATCTTGTTTTTTGTTATTTTATTTTATTTTAGTCTTTGGTGACCGGGTTAGGCCCACTAGGCACAAGTGCCTGTTTTCAGGGGCGACCTGGGAGCACTGGGTGGTTAAGTAACTTGCTCAGAGTCACACAGTATGCAAGTGGAGGTTGTGAGAATCAAACTCAGGTCTGGTCTGCTGGATGTATCAAGCTCATTCATACCTTGTTCCTCTAACATCTAGGCTATACTGCCATCCTATTTTTGGTTTTCATTTTTGGTACAACAAAATGTTATAACTTGCCCCAAGGATGTCTTCTGTAGACATCCATGTATGGATTCTGCTCAGGGGGACATCCTCTACAAACCAATGCCTTTGATTTAGTTAGTTTTCTTTAAAAATGGTACTTTAAAAGTTTAAAAATCCTTTTTTGCAACTTGCATCCAAAGCCTTTCTGCAAGCTGTCAAAATCCCTTTTCTCGAGCCAATCCCTTTTCATGAGCTGTCAAAATCCTTTTCCTGAGGGAAGGATCACATGACCCTATCTCTTGAAAGGGATTGAATACGTAAATAGATTTGGTAGCTCACGAAAAGGAATCAGCTAAGCGGAAAGGGATTTTGTCACCTCGTGAAAAGGGATTTTAAAAGGTCACTGCTAAGAAACCCTTTGCTATTTCGGGCTGAAACTTTCAGGGTAGGCAGAGCTTGTCCCAAAGATGTGACTTTTGCTGGTTTGGTGTTAAAATTTACATTGGTTCCATAGTTATAATATTTTGAAGTTTAGAAATTTCCATTCAGATGACATTGTGGTGGACGCAATACCTTTCAGAGCCTATATCTCAAAAACAGTTTGAGATATGAATTTTTCGCTAAATGCAGCTTAGTAGACCTTTAGGTTTATTAAGCTGATGGGTAGATTGCCAGGGAATGCTTACAACTGCAGTGGAATTTTTTCCAGTGTTCCTATGGGTACTGAAATATTGCACCATTTGCATCACAAGGGTTACTTAGAATGTCTGTAGGCCTGTGCTGTACCTATATACTTATTGGTAAATGGGAGTGCAGGACCCAGAGGGCCCAACACTCACACATATGGATACTATTATGCAGTTATGAGTCAGCAGGGCCCTTCATTTATGCAGTAGTGGGAGTGCAGGCCCAGAGGGCCCTGCACTCACAAGTTATGAGAGTTCAATACATTGTCTCCCCAGCTATGAATACAGGCCCTGTGCTCCTACAAATGGATATCATTACAGAGGAAGATGCAGCCATAGATGGATGGAAGCACAGGGCCCAGAGGGCCCTGCACTCTCACAAACCTGTGAGGGCAATGTTGCACTTTTTCAAAAAGTAAGGAAATTAATTGCAAACAAACTTTGTTAATGCATCAGTTAGCATTGAAATAACAAAAGTAAGGAAATGAGATGTTAGGGTCTCCAACCCTAACACCTCCACCCACTGACATCCAACCCGACTACCCCGCCCCATCCTCCACAGACCAACAGACATGGGGTGTGCCTTGGGATCATCTGGCCTAACTTTCTCCCCATTCTTCTATACTGTACCATCTCAGTTTCCTTACAATTGGAATCAGGGTGAGAGTTGGGGCCAATGATCCCAAGGCACACCACGGTGCCTCTTGGTCTGTGGAGGGTGGGGTGCGGTGGTCGGGTTGGATGTCGGTGGGAGGAGGTGTTAGGGTTGGAAACCCTAGCACCTCATTTTCTTACTTTTGTTACTTCAACCCTCAGTGATGCATTAACAAAGTTTTTTGCAATGAAACCAAACCCAGACAGTCCAACTTAGGATAGCTGGTTCATTCCACTGGGGTGTCACCCTTTGCAGACTGTGTGAGAGGCCTTTTGGCACCATGCATTTCTGCTTAAAGTTGAACCAGTATACTATTTTGTGGTGATTTGCATATACAGCCCAAGATGCTTTGCATTATGGGGCTATGTGTGATTTTGTATTTCACACACACACACACACACACACATATATAGAAAAAAATATATATATACATACACATATATACACGGGTGCAGCAGGTGGAAGTGACACAACTTGTGGTCCATGGGGTATTTAAATAGGCTCCAGAGTGAGTGACACAAGCTTGGTGAGCATGTGTAGCAGCACGCGCATCTCCTGCTGGGACAGAGGGGTAGAGGTCAGCGGCAGTCACAGGCATCACCAGTGGGGTAAGTGGGTGTGGCAACCATCTGTAAACACTACGTTTGAACTCATAGATGCAAAACACATTATGGAGGGTAATATTAGCATGGAGCAGGTGCCGGATACACTTTGCAGCACAGGGGACCTCCTAAAATGTGGGCAATGTGAAATGTACACTAGAAACCCATATAATACCTGCACACCTGGGTATCTATGTGCTAAATGTATAGAAAATTATGCTTTAAAGGTAGAACTGAGGGAATGGCAGCAGAAATACCCCCTACATATTCAATCCCAGGCTAATGAGGCTGAGGGACAATTGGCAACTGTAATGCCTGGAACATCTAGTATAGAACCCCCAAAAATATCAACTGCAAGCTCCAGTGATAGCTCTGATGTCTGTAACTGGACAACTGCAAATGAGGAAATGGAGACTTAAAGTTGGGCAACAATATCAAAAGCACCCTACAAAAAAGGAGGAGGGCTATGGGAGGTTTTGAAGTTGCAATACAAAATAGATACTCGTCACTCAGTGCTGAATCAGGGATGAGCATTGAGACACTAAAACTGGATGCAACTCAAGGTACAGATACCATTGATACAACCCCAGAGACAGAAATACTGGTAATAAGGGACTCAATAATTTGAAATACTGACACTGTACTTACTACAGGCTGTAAAAGGAATATAACCATAAACTGTTTACCTGGGGCAAGAGTTGGGGACATTAAACTTCTCTTACCAAGATTATTACTAAAGGCACCTAAAAAAAGTGGTTGTGCTCCATGTGGGGATAAATATTGTGGGTAGGGAGCATGAAAAAGATATAGTGGATGAGCTTATGAAATGTGTTGATTTAGTAAGTGCTGGAGGACAAATACCTATAATCTCAGCAATATTACCAAACTATGGATGCAACCCTGAAAAAAGCTGCACCATTCAAAGAATTAATAGCAGAGAGAGGGATACTCAGAAGGGTTGTGCATGGCGCAACACATTTGCACCATGCGCAACCCACTGATGTGCTACAGCATGATATTCAAAAGGGGAATGTGCCTGGCACAAATCTCGATGCGTCGGAGTGCATTAGTAATGTATGCGGCTCAAGTGGGGGGGCATGCCCATGCATGTTCCACACATCCCTATATTCAGCCCGGGATGTGCTGAGCACATGCAGGTGCAACCCCTACTTGCACTGCACACAGTTGATCCCAAAAAAAAAGGAGCAACAGCTGGCCACCCACAGGTGAGCTGCCGTATTGCAGGATGCAACACGGAAGCTGCCACCTGTGGGTGGCCACCCGAGCTCCAGCGGCACCTTCTTGGTGGTGCCCCCCAATGTCCGATCGCGGGCATTAGTATTGTAATAATGGTCCTATATCCCTGGTGGTCCAGTGGACCACTCGCAGCCTGATCACGGGCATCAGTAACAAATTATGACAAACCAATCCATCCCTGGTGGTCCAGCAGTACCCCTCCCCAACCGCCCACTGAGCCCCAATGCCCGCTCCCCCAGTCAGTGGCAGGCGGCAGCTCCCCACCGCTTGCCACCTTGCCTCCCGATGACTGACTCCATACAGTAGGGCTGTCGCCCATTAGTCCACAGTGTGAGCCAATTGGTATGCAGCGTACATACTACACAGTCAGAAATATGAATGATCCATTCACATATCCAGTCTGTGTAATACAAGTAAGCTGCACACCCATTGGCTCACACCTCAGAACCAATGGGCATACATCCTACTAAGGGAGTCAGTCGGTGGCAGGGGGGCAAGCGGTGGGGAGCTGCCACCCACGGCTGACTGGAGGGAGCGGGTGGTGGGGCTCAGTGGGTGGGTGGGGAGGGTACCACTGGACCACCAGGGATATAGGACTATTATTATTACATATGCCCATGATTGGGCATCTGAGCATATTGCCGCTTGTGCAGGGGCGTCGGTCCCTGAAGGCTGCAGCCTGGCAGGGCACCAGGTGCAAGTCACTGGGGATCGGTGCACCTGCATGCAAATGGGGCCATAATAACATGCAAATGGCCCCATTTGCACTTTGCATGCATTATGGCCCCATTTGCATGTGCACTGTTGAATATCATGGTTGTTGCGCCTAGTGCAATGGCACTTGTGCTAGCGCATCCCCCTGCTCCACTCTGGCTACTTGTGCTGGTGCAATGCCACTGCACCATGTGCACTGCGGGTGGCCAAGGAGCAATATTCAACGATGCTGTGCCATGGCGCAGCTCCGGTGAATATCACCCTATCAACGCCCATGCACATACAAGTTACGCTGTGCCCAGGCTTGTGCCACAGCCTGGCGCAGTCTGAATATCCCACCCAGAGTGTCTAACAGGTGTGGTGCTAGAAACATTGCATTCATAGATTCATGGGGGAGATTTATTGACTGAAAAAATCTGTACTGAAGGGACAGGTTACATCTAAACTCCCTGGGCACAAAAACACTGGCATCTGAAATTAAGGGAATGCTGGGTAGGTATTTAAACTAGGTAGGGGGTGGAGGGCAGTACCTAAAAGATAAGGCACAGCATGGCAGGAATCCTAAACCAAAGTTAAAGCCTACACAATCTGTTAATAAATGTCTGCTAATAAATGCACAAAGTCTAAATAATTAAAAGGAGGAACTAGAGGCACTCATATGTGGGGGGTAAAACGTGGATATGGCATTTAGTGCAGAGACCTGGTGGACCAAGGAGAAGGATTGGGGTAGAGAAATTCCTGGATTCACCCTGTGCCACAAGGATAGGGAAGAAAGAGGAGGTGGCAGCATATATATCAAACAAAATCAAGGCTACAGATATAACAGAAAAGGTCAGATCAGGAGTAACTGGGCCATAGACAATCTAGATCCAGATAATTACATACACTCAAAAACCCATAATTATTGGGGTCTGTTACAGGCCACCAGGGGCCTCAAAGGAGTTGTCAGATCAGATCAATGTAGAACTATTTCAAGCATGCAAAATAGGCAAGGTAATAATGGTGGGGGATTTAAACTGTAAGGACATCGATTGGGTGGGCCAACTGGCCACCAATTTAACTAGTAAAGTGTTTCTGGAGCTCTGCCAGGAGCTGGACATTACCCAATATGTGACTGATCCCACTAGGGGAAAAAACACCCTTGATTTGGTTATGGCAGTGAAGAATATAAATATTCTGGGATGCCAAAAAACTGCACTGCTGGGGAGTAGTGACCATGTAGGAGTATGTTTCTCATATCAGCAATACACCCCCTTAGAGAAAGACTGTAGAGAGGTTTGTAGTACAAAAACTGCAGACAAGGAAAACATTCAGAGGTAAATGGAAGTCATAAACTGGGAAAGGCTACTGGAGAATAAAACAGTTAAGGAAATGAGGGTTATTTTAAAAAAAAATCTTTACAATATGTAGCGAACATATAAAAAAGGTAAAGGTGTACAACAGGAAAGGGAAAAAATCTAGATGGCTCATAAAGACGATACTCAAAACAGTAAATAAAAAGAAACAGTTACATCAAAATTATAAAGAGTGTGGAGA
The DNA here is from genome assembly GCA_016271365.2 of Neoceratodus forsteri. Classification (NCBI taxonomy): domain Eukaryota; kingdom Metazoa; phylum Chordata; order Ceratodontiformes; family Ceratodontidae; genus Neoceratodus; species Neoceratodus forsteri. Next base: position 1,157,941,563 of record CM028132.1, on the reverse strand, counting down.
TACCCGTTACCTGGGCTAAATATAAACAGGCACAGATCAAGTGTAAGAAATTGATAAAAAGAAGCAAGCAGAGGATGGAAGTAAGGCTGGCTTCCACAGCACATAAAGATAATATGCAAAGTTTTTTATAGCTATGTAAATTTTTGAAGACATCAAACAATAACCGATGTACTACTAAGGATGGGGAGCCCAAATATTGGATCCCACTAAGGTAGCAAATGTCTTTAATAGATACTTCAGTACAGTCTCTACGGCTAAGTCTACAGATTTGGTAAAATTTAACCCAAACAAAACATTAGACATAAGGATCTCAGCTGAAGTCATTCTAAATAAAATAAAGACACTAAAGAACACAAATTCAGCAGGGCCTGATAACATAAATAACATTCTTAAAGTACTTTCACCAAATATTGCTATCCCTCTAAGCTTTATCTTCCAGAAGTCACTGGGAAAGGGGGCAGTGCCCAGGGATTGGTTCGCAGCAAACATGATACCATTCATAAGAAAGGAGATAAAGCAGACTGCACAAACTATTGGCCCATAAGTTTGATATCATTGCTGGGCAAACTAATGGAATGAATATTAAAGGATGTCATAAATCTATCTATCTAACTGAGACTGATCAGGATGATAGGGAGCAGCATGGATTTGTGGCTGGTAGGTCATGTATGACAAACATATTATGCTTTTATGAGAAAATTTCAGCAGCATTGTGCAGAGTGGAGTTGGTAGATTGTATATACTTGGATTTTGCAAAGGCCTTCAATAAAGTACCGCACATAGAAATCCAAAATTGTTTGTCAGAAATAGATATGGACTATAGAGTATGTCAGTGGATCCAGGCCTGGCTGGCGGATAGGACTCAGAGGGTGTGTATAAATGGCTATCTGCCAGATGAGATCCCTGTAACTGGGGGGTCCTACAGGTGTCGGTGCTGGGACCGGTGCTTTTAAAGTCTTCATAGCGCAAATGCGGAAAAGGGCATACAACTGGATGAGTACATATGCAAATGATACTAAGCTGGCCGGCCTAGTAACACAGACAGGAGAGGGGCGGAGAAAATACAGAAAGATTTGAACAGAATTAACAAATGGGCAACTGAACAAGGAATGAGTTTTAACATAGACAAATGTTGTGTGATCCATATGAGAAACAGAAATCCTGAACACAGATATCAGATAAATGGGCAAACCCTCAGGAAGTCGGAGGTGGAAAAGGACCTGGGCATATTAGTAGACCAAAAACATAAGTACCATGCTCAGTGTGACAAACAAATAATAAAAGCAAACAGGGTCTTATGGAATATAAAAAAACCTTTAAAAGTAGAAAGGAAGCTGTGATTATGCCCTTGTACAGAGCCTATGTTAGACCTATATTGGACTATGTTGCCCCTGTGTGGAGGCCCATAAACAAAGGGGCAGTGGTAGGTTTGGAAAAGGTGCAGAGGAGGGCTACAAGGATGGTGTACAGCATGCAAGATAGGCCCTATCTGCAGGGACTGGTAGATCTAAGGCTAATGTCATTGGAGACAAGAATAGTCAGCAGGGACTTAATGCTGTGTTATGATATAATGCAGGATGACCATATGTTAAGCAAACTGAATCTTCAGTTTAAACACAATAAACTGGGTACCAGAGGGCACCACCTTCAGCTAAGACATATAAAGTGTAATACAAGTAAGCGTATGGCATTTTGTACTCAGAGAGTGGTGGCCCCCTGCAACTGGTTACGGGAAGAAATAGTATATGCTTCGGGTAAGTCACAGTTTAAAAGAAAACTAGATACCTATTTATTAGAAGGCCATATTCCAACATACTAGAGGTAAAGAGGAAAGGAGAACCGTTATGGGTCTATCATGGGCCCCCTTAACTCCTCACTACTTAGTATGAAACTTTGTATGAAACTTAGTATCTATATAAGGGATACACAACCCCCTCCTGGAAATATTGTCAATATTTTTTGTTCAAGTGCCAATTGACCTTATAACATCACGAGTGGTGAAGCCACAAGTGATGTGATTAGGTCAATTGGCATAAGAACAAACAATATTGACAATATTTCCAGTAGAGGGGTTACGTATTCCATTTATGCCATACCTCCAAAAAAGTAGAAAAAAAAGTAAATTCTTGCCATTTTTTGCCAATTATAAAAAATCTAAAAGAAATCTATAAATGAAACACCACTCATTTTGTAGGTATCTTTGTCCTGATCAACATTATTCTCAGTGTACCATGCTATTCTTTTTCATTTTAAAGTTGCGTGCATTTGTTTGTTGCAAAAAGTGAACAAAATTGAATTTTTTGCAATTTTTTTGCTAATTATAAAAAACTAAAAGGTATCTATAAATGAAACACCACTCACTTTGTAGATATTTTTCTGCTGAACAACTTTCATGTTCATAGTACCATACTATCATTTCTCGTTTTAAAGTCATTTACATTTGTCTGTCGAAAAAGTAAAACAAATTGCATTTTCTGTTGTTTTTTTGCTTATTATATTAAAAAATAAAAGTTAGTTATAAATGAAACACCACTCATTTTGTAGATATTTTTGTGCTGAACAACTTTCGGGCTCTCAGTACCATGCTATCATTTATCGTTTTAAAGTTATTCACATTTTTTGTTGAAAAAAGTAAAAAAAAAATGCATTTTTTGCTGTTTTTCGGATAATTATATAATAGAATTTAAGTTAGACATAAATGAAACACCACTCATTTTGTAGATATTTTTGTGTTGAATAACTTTCATGCTCACAGTACCATGGTATAATTTTTCTTTTTAAAGTAATTCATGTTTGAATATGGTTACTACTGCTACTTCAGCCGAATATGCAAATGAGTTCTGAATGAGCCAATCTCTACCTACTGTGTGGATAAATTTACCTACAGTGAGGATAAATGCAATATTCTCACTGTAGGTCTGACCACCCTGAGAATATTAAAAATATATGCCTTTTTATCCTCTAGGTATGGCATAATATATATATATATATATATATATATATATATATATATATATATTAGAGGCAAAAAACTCCATTTCATGCATTAGTTAGGGTTGTTCCCAGTGACAAAAGTGAGGAAATTCAGTGTTAGGGTTGAAAGCCCCCTTTGACCCTCCCGCCACACCCCCAACTGGCATCGGGGTGTGTTTGTGGTTGTAGCCCTAACTTCACCCCATCAGATGTGAAGAAGCAGAGGTATAGGAGAATGGGGTGAGAGTTAGGACCAACAACCCCAACCATGCACCTGATGCTGGTTGGGGGTGTGGATGGGGGTCAGGGCGCAACCAGGCCCTCGCTTTGAACAATCCTAACAATGCATTAAATAGAGTTTTTGCCTCTATTCTCTTCTTTTGAGAATGATAATGAGAAATAGTGAAGTATGCGGCGGTGGGAGCACGGGGTCCTGTCACATAGTAACACGGTGCCCACAAACGCAAATGGTAATGCGCATGGTGACAAAGCGAAACAGAAAGATAAACAGTACTGTAGACAGAAATGGTTAAAATAACGCAAATGTAGTGCAAATGGAAATGCGAAGGTAATGCACATGGTACCGTAGACGGGAACAGTAAGTGAAATAGTTACGGAACCACAAGCAGAAACGGTAAGGGTAACAGTAATGTAAGCACACAGGCTAGTTTCCCCCAAAAGCTGCATAGAGAAAGACAGTGAGTACAAAGAATGTATGCATAATAATGGGTCTCGGAGCAGAAAATGAGGAGTTGGAAAAGTAAATTGCTTATAACTCAGGAACCGTACGATGTAGGAAAAAAATTTAAAAGTCGTATGATTTATGACTTTCCTAGCTAGTTTTATGCTTAAGCATTTTTCTGACAAAAAGTCCGTATCTCACACTGTTTCTGAGATACGGGCCCTGAAAGGCATAGTGAATGCCGTAATGTTATCCTATAGGAAAAGAAGAGAAGTTCAGTGTGCCATAACTTTGGCTCCCTGTAATATTTTTTCACCAAACCAGTAAAAGGCACATCTGTGGAATGTTGGCTTTCTTTTCTCCAAATTTCAGCCCAAAATACCAAACCGTTATTTTGCAGCAGGGCGG